>CP136067.1:196454180-198854180 GCA_032622095.1 Siphonodentalium dalli | reverse complement strand
TCACGGAGTGACTGTATTACCAATGGTGAGGCGAATATGTATACAGGATGTTACC
The DNA here is from genome assembly GCA_032622095.1 of Siphonodentalium dalli. Taxonomy (NCBI): domain Eukaryota; kingdom Metazoa; phylum Mollusca; class Scaphopoda; order Gadilida; family Siphonodentaliidae; genus Siphonodentalium; species Siphonodentalium dalli. Next base: position 198,854,125 of record CP136067.1, on the reverse strand, counting down.
GTATGTTCATGAATGTAGTGAATAGGTATACATGTCGTGACTATATGTTCATGGGTGAGGTGTAGGAGTATATCTGGTGTGCCTGCATGTTTACTCATGGCTATATGGCCATGTGTTGGGTGTATGGGCATATCCATGTGTGGCTGTGTAGTAGTATGTGAGGTGTATGTGTATATAACGAGTGACATATGTCCATTTATGTGGTGTTCATGTATATATGGAGTGACTACATGGTCATGTGTAAGTTGCACTGGTGTACCTTTGGGTGACTATCGATTTCCTATCGCTATTACACAAGGATATGTTAACCGATAGAGAGATCATATCAGAGTGTCTCTTAATGGCGTTTGGTATGCAATACGAATGAAACGGTTTTCATGAAAATAGTATATAAGTTAATAAAATTTTATACTAATGGGCCAGAATAGCCACACAATATGATCCCTCACAGTTCCGTTTCAACGTTCTGCCCATTTCCGTTCAAAGACAGACAGAATCCCAAAAGAAGTTTTCGGCAAACATTCATACTGCATCCCTTAAACTGATTTATCATGCCTCACAATGTACTGGGACAACCAGAATATGACATTTAGTTATCAGTTGATTAAGTAGCATCTTTAATAACCAAGTGAGTCACAATTTGCAACCTTATCTGAACAGCTTGTAATAATGTTCGGAATAAATATGACAAATCAACTTTTTACCATATTTTGTTGCCATTTTGCAAGCCATCTTGAGTAATTTTGTCTAAAATACCTAAGTGTCACACATTTAAGAAAGATCAAAATTAAAAATCACATTTGATACCACTTGAAAAAATGGTGCAAACCTGAACAGTTATTATTTTCCCGATTTTAATGCCAAGTTTGTGATAACAAAAAATCCCATAATTCTGGTAATTTCAGTGGTTAAAATAGTAAAAATTAATAAAGGTGCATCATAAATGTTAGTATTCAATATATATAAGACAGAATAGTCAATTTTATTCATCAACCACAACTTATAAGCAGTTGCACGGCACGCTGGTGCAATATTTACCATTTTTCATATTGTGGCCGCCATTTTGGCAGCCATTGTGAGCCAAAGTGACAATTTTGATACCATTGAGTCGTCGGAATATTCATAAGAAATAGAATGCATCACTTACATTACACAGTCCTGTTCATATTTGATGAAATATGACTAGAATCCCAAATTGTGATTGTTTTGTGAAATGTTATACCGCGTTCTGTAAACTCGATTTTTTCACCCACTGACCAACGCGCGAAGCGCGTTCAGTGGGTGTACTATAATCGTAGGACTTATGCGTTTCTGCTGAATTGAACTAGTGCCTATGCGTTTCTGCTGGGCTGCACTGATGTTTGATCGCAAAATAAAATTATAACCATTATCAAAGCACACGTTTGGATAACACCGCCATAAACAGTGACATATTATGATGTTGAGCTCGTATCGTCAATAAAATTAGAGTTATGACTTATAAAACTAAGAATTACTGCTAAAGTATTTCTACCAATTAGGTCACTAGATTCGTGTTGAGCTGGAACTTGAGAAATTTTAATTTCAACCAATTGAAATGCCGTTGAAAACTGAAGGGTTAAGCGATTATCGCAATAGGATATTGGAACACGTGTGCGTAACGTATCACAAGTATAACGTACTCTGATAAGTTATCGCCAAATTCGTGCTTCAAACAGTTTAAACATGTCATATTCGGTTTTTTTTTTTTTTTTTAATGAAAATGAATAATAAATGGTGTGATAAATATGTATAATATGTATACAACGACAAATAGAGTAAAATTAGACATTTCCCCTTGAAACTTAGGATTGGAAAGCCAGGTACAAAAATGGGTGAAATATGAGTACGAACATCAAAGTGTTCCCTGTGTATCGTGATAATTGCCAACCATGCGAAGCGAAGCCTCCATTGGCGATTATTTTATGCTGGATTTTTATCATCGAAACAAATCAATTTCTTCCATCTAAAAGATAATTACGTGCTTAACCCTGCCGTTTTCGGAATATATAGGTTTCCACGCAGAAACACCGAGTTTCAGCTTAAATTTTTGAAAAATAACAGTTTTATCGACATAAATAGATTTGAATGGGACAATTCCATGTTAAAATTTATCATCGAAAAAAATTCAATTTCTTCCATCTAAAACATAATTACGCGATGGACTCTGTCATTTTAGGAACATATATGTATCCCACGCACATGACCAAGTCTCAGCCTAAAAGTTTGAAAAAAAGACAGTTTTATCGACATAAATCGATGTTAATGGTAAATTCCATGTTAAATTTTATCATTGAAAAAAATTCATTTCTTCCATCTAAAACATAATTACGTGCTGTACTCTGTCATTTTAGGAATATGTAGGTATCCCACCCACACACTCCAAGTTTCAGCTTAAAATTTTGAAAAATGACAGTTTTATTGACATAAATCGATTTTAATGGCAAATGCCGTGTTAAATAAATTTTAGGGCCCTGCGAATGTTTACTGAGCTGTTCTATATTGGTCACTAGAGTCCATATTTGACCGGTTACACCTGATAATTATCCGACAGTACAGTCGCGTTACTTTATAGGTCAACATTGGTCATTATCACCCGACAAATTTATTTCGGTCTATCATATGAACCACTATTTTCTCCCGCGTAGCCTGAATAAATGTCAACATTGGTCTTTATCGCTCCACTAATTTGTATCGTTTCATCGGTATGAATTCCATATCCAATTATCAACATATAACCAACCCAACCTCTAATCCCGGTCCAATTTATTTATTTCTTTCATCAGTATAGTCATGTTACGTAATATTTTATCATGTGATACTTGCACTTATATGTCTATGGTATTACTATAGTATACCGTATACGTATATCAATTGCTATTCCTTTCTATATAATCCTGGTGCCATCTATAGAGATAGATAATTTCAGACCCCCCCTCCAATTTGATATCATTGCTGCTTTAGTACAGTCGCGATGCAACATCGCTCCACTAATTTATGTCAGTTCATCGGTACAAACCACTTTTTCTCCGAGTCCATATAACCAACCCAACATCTTATAGAAGTCCATAAATGACTATTCTGGCACTATATAGAGATGACTAAGATTCTGACACCACCCTATTTTAAAGCCTTGTTGCAACAGTAGAGTTGATCTCTGAGTTCAGATGCATAATGTGTCAACATTGGTCGTTATTGCTCTACAAATTTATATCGGTTCAACCCTTAGTTCCCTGTATCGCCCACCCCTCCCTCAATTTATTTTTTCAGTTGTATTATTATAGTCTCGTTACATACACATTTTATCTTTTGTAACTTTTGCTTCAACGCGTTGAGTTCCGCTGCAGACAATATAAAACTGACGACATTTTGAAATGTAAGCAGGCTTCAAACTCATCTTATCCAAGAAAAACTCTGGTTACATAAGAAATTTGTGTATAAGGTGTATGCTCATTTGTCGCGTTAAAAACAAAAGGTCCCAAGTCAAGGTCCAAATCCCCAACACACTCATGTGAGGTTTAACTCCATCCTCATACAGTAATGTCCAAAGTAATTGACCACTTAACCACAGCATAATTATTGGTAATTTGTCAGGATTTTAAATGCTGAAAAAATACCCATAATTCTGCTGTGGTTAAGTGGTCAATTACTTTGGGCATTATTGTAACCAATATAAGGATTTGAGGTGTAATGATAACTCAATCCTCATACAGTAATGTACAAAGTAATTGACCACTTAACCACAGCATAATAATCGGTAATTTGTCAGGATTTTAAATGCTGAAAAAATACCCATAATTCTTCTGTGGTTAAGTGGTCAATTACTTTGGGCATTATGTAACCAATATAAGGATTTGAGGTGTAATGATAACTCAATCCTCGTATAGTAATGTCCAAATTAATTGACCACTTAACCACAGCATAATTATTGGTAATTTTTCAGGATTTTAAATCCTGAAAAATTACCAATAATTCTTCTGTGGTTAAGTGGTCAATTACTTTGGGCATTACTGTAACCAATATAAGGATGTGAGGTTTAATGAGAACTCCATCCACATAACTAATAAATATGTGTGAAAATTAAACCAAAAAAAATAAATTCCATGATGGCGTCCAATATGGACTGCCTAATTCTGCTCCAAAACATGTATATTGAATATATGGTTGTTTATTGGGGGAAAACCAATTATTTCAATAATATTTTTATTAACTGGGATCCAAAACCCGACTTACGGGAGCGCGCTTCATGCGCGACTGCATCTTAAGCATATGTGCATATTTAATGAGCCAACAATTGGAATCCCAATAGAGAAGATTGGCACGTCGCCCTTGCGCATAGACATCATTGATGATCTCTATGGGAATCAAAAATTGACATTTAATAGACAATTTCGATTAACCGCAATAACTTAAGGAATCTCTAATTGCGCTTAAGCCCAATGAGAATGCAATAAGACATTCCTTATTATGCTTAACCGCAATTACTTCCCATTCCACTTAAACACAATTAATATATCTCTCATTAGATCACCCTTCTGCAAATAGTAGAATAATCCTATATTTGTTCCACCCATTGTGCCATGGAGAATGGAGATGGACTACACCATCTGTATTATAAGGAGTTTATGTACTATATATAATATATTATTCTTTAATAAGAGATTCATTATTAGGCTTTATCAGTGAAATTTGAATATTCTCCATTGCGCTTAAGCGCAATTAAATATTCCCTTATTGCGCTTAAGCACAATAGAGATTCCCTTATTGAGCTTATAAGCGCAATAAGGAATATCCCTTAGTGTGCTTAAGCACAATTAGCTCTTCTTGCTCTTAATTAAAAAAAACACAGCTATAATTGTATTGTAACTATTGGTTTGTCCTTTAAAGGTACTCAATCCGAAAAGAGGGTCCCCATCTCAACAGATTCCAACAACAACAATCCGATCAGAGGGTCCTATATTACTATTTCTTTGGCTTTGGGGGTAAAAAATATTTGATTCGAGTCGAGGAAACCATCAAACAAAGCTCAGAGTTATTAGATATTGATTTTTGAAATTTGTTAATTGCTCGAGATGAGTACTAATAACTGCCGTCAATTTGGTAACCTGCTCGAGATTTTACGTCAAAACTCTATTCAAACAGACAAGGATGGATAACTCTATAATCAGGTTACGCAATTTTGAATGTCTTCTGGGCCACAAAGAATTCCCGATAATGAAAAATAATAGATTTCTAAAATCGATATCTAACAAATCTGAGCTTTGATGGGTGACTTCCTCGACTCGAATCAAATATTTTTGACCCCCGAAGCCATTGAAATAGTAACTGAGATGAGTTTTATCGGATTGAGTACCTTTAATATTTCCATACATCATGCCCACATATATTATAAAAGAATAGTACTATTATTATGCTCGTAGTAGTTAATACCACCTTACCGTCAATATTCTAGCATGGTTAATTTCAAAATCACAACGTTAATTGTTATTACTATTTGTGTGTACTGTATATGTACATCAGTCACCAATTGAGAAACTTAAGCACAGTCTGGTTGAATATCTACCATATATGGTGGATTATTCTCAAATCCAAGCTGTTGGTGTCATTCGTGTTATTTTGCATGCGAAGTGGTAGACCCCCCCACCCAATAGCTTATCAATACCACTCAGGACAGTGGGTGTTTTTCCTCAATTAATTGAATTTCTTGTTGAATGATCGGAAGGGGTGGGGACCCAACTTATGGCTTAATTTATTTCCCCAATGGTCTGTTAACCCTTTACCCAACAGAAGGGCCCTGTGCCAATGCATTCTCTTATATATGCGAGTCGACCATAGGTCGCCTTGCATATATAAGAGAATGCATTGGCTTAACACATTAAAAATGATAAAATTGTTAAAGAATGTAAGAAAAAATGGTAAAAAGTGTTAAAAAAAAGATTATTTTTAGGCTAATGCATTCTCTTATATATGCGAGGCGACCTATGGTCGACTCGCATATATAAGAGAATGCATTGGCACAGGGCATAACTGTAAATATCACAATGTGGTCAAGGAGCCGGTTCCAATGATATCCATATGTGTATGGTTCTATTGAGACAGACCCAAGATATTTTAAGCTGTTGAAGCTTTATTTGGCCGGTTTTGGCCGTTTTGTTGGGTAAAGGGTTAACATGGAAAATACAAAATAATGTCACAATTCTCAACCAGTTCCAAACTGCAGAAACTTATCTTAAAGATATCAGTAAAAAAAGGTAACATTTTCCACTTCCGGTCGCCATTTTGGCTGCCATATTGGGCGGTGAGTTCCAATTTTGGCATAAGAAGGTGGCGTTATGTCTTAGCTTCACAAAAATGTATACCTATGTATACATATGACACGATATTATCACTATAATTGCATCAAATTGCAACAAACTGACTTAACGGTAAATGGCAGCCATATTGGACGCCATCTTGAATTACAAAAAATTCTCAAAGCGGATTTTAGCGGATTTTGGATATGTTATAGAGGAGATCTTCCTCTGCAAAATGATATATAAGCCAATTTAGTCCGAATTTATTCTAGGTTGACCCTAAAATTTTAGTTTATCGACCAGACTAATAGTGAACTACTACTCATTCAACTCCAACTCCTTAGCAAAATGCTTTGCATAACATAAATTTTCCATTAGGTTGACTGTTACAGTTAATGTGTTCTATTTCACTCATCATCATAAATCAATTAAGTTCTAAAAAGTTCAACATGTACAATACTGAAAAAACATCAGGATTTACACAATTGACTACAATATGTCATACATGGTTATACATTCAATTCAAGATCAATAGTCATCAATAAATCTTATACACAAATATTAATAAATTTCAAAATCAGTGTTCATGAATTCTTCATCAACTTCTGTTGTTGTTTGTATAAATTGACCAGCAGAAACCTATCGAGTGCAACCAGCCGAATCGATTTCGTTGGTATAGTTACACGGAAATATAAAAATGCCCTTATCCAACTGTTAGGTTCTCTAGAAGCCCCGTCAGAACTCAACTACCATAGTGAACTACAACTACCATAGTGAACTACAACTACCATAGTGAACTACAACTACCATAGTGAACTACAACTACCATAGTGAACTGCTCATTCAATTCAAATTGTCCATTAGGTTGACTATTACAGTTAAGTTGTTCTATTTCACCAATCATCATAAATCAATTAAGTTCTAAAAGTTCACCACGTACAATACTGAAAACTCATCACGATTTACACAATTGACTACAATAGGTCATTCATGGTTATACATTCAATTCAATATCAATAGTCATCAATAAATCTTGTACACAAACATTAATAAATTTCAAATCAGTGTTCATGAATTATTCATCTTCCCTTGTTGTTTGCTGTTGTCACTTTAATTCATGACTTCATGATCCAATATGTTGTACTCTTGTTCAGAGAAGGAACAATGCCCTCAAAAACAGCATACCAATAAAATGATGATAAGCTAATTAGTATACAATGACAAGTGAACATCTTAATTTGAAACTACCACGGGGCTTGGAATACCACAAACTTGTGCTGTATGTCAATATATTTTCGAACTTGGTACTCGCACACTCGATCCTTAACACTCGCATCGCGAAACAATTTTTATTTTGGACAGTTCAATATCTGTGCTGTGTTCGACTTATTATCATCTCGTATGGGACAATAACATATTTTCGTTTTCAATTTGGTTATAATATTGGTTCAATTGCAATATAATATCCAAATACTTCCACACACGGCCAATTTATTTAGACTTTTAATCACATTTCCAATTACGTCCCTACACGGCAACCAATACGGATTTGACTTTTCAATGACTTTTCACTGATATTTCCAATTACTTTTCCATACACGGCAACCATTAAACGTGTGTCCTAAGTAGGCCGCAAATCGATGACTCCACATTGTGTAACGCTAGTTCGGACACAGTTTAGAGGTTTCACAATCTTTTATTGAATCCAGAATATGGTGCATGATATAGGTATACCACAACAATTCCTAAGATCAAGGCAGTTAGAGATGTCGTCTGAAAGTCAGTTGTGGGGCTATTCGGTCCCTTCAAGAACGTACGACCAAATACAAAAAAGGCCGGTCTTGGCCGACGTAAGGTTTTTATTCCATCTTTTGCTTCCATGTCACATGACATGACATAAACGTACGCTATACGTCTTAGACCAGTAATATAGCATGTTGTATTCACGTGGTCTGCATTGATCCACTCCTCACACATATTGATTTGGTTGTAACTGGTCCCAATGCATTGCTCTTCTAAGAGTTTCAGGCGAAATATTAACCCCGCTATTCCACTGTGGTACACACCTCCCATTTTTTCGAGTTTAATTACTTAAGTAAACTAACAACTCCACCGGTGATCATTCGGTTTCGTTGATATAATTACACGGAAATATAAAAATGCCCTTATCCAACTGTTTGGTTCTCTAGAACCCCCCCCTCAGCACAACTCCAACTCCTAAGCAAAATGCTTTGCATAACATACAGTTTCCAGTATATTGACCTTTACAGTTAAGTTGTTCTATTTCACCCATCATCATAAATCAATTGAGTTCTGAAAAGTTCAACACGTACAATACTGAAAAAACATCAGGATTCAAACAATTGACTACAATAGGTCATACGTGGTTATACAATCAATTCAAGATCAATAGTATCAATAAATCTTATACACAAACATTAATAAATTTCAAATCAGTGTTCATGAATTCTTCATCAACTTCCGTTGTTGTTTGCTGTAGTTTGTTTCATTAAATGCAGTCGTTTCGCAGAGTAGGCCCTGTAGTGTCTAAACACAGGCACTTTTTGGCCAAAATGTTGTGCATTAGTTCCCAAATAAAACTTTGATGTACCATGTACATGTAGTTAATGTTGTGGTCTTGTGATTGCATGTGAGCTGCATCTCCCACACGCACAAACATATTCTGTAAATCTTATTCTAGGATCGCAGAACAATAGTCGAATATTTCGACTATAAATATGTCAGTCAATTTATTTGATTAAGTACCCTCAAGTATACGTTATAGGGACGTTTCTAGAGGGTTCCCCATGGGGGGGGGGGGTCCACCATCAAATTTTCAACTGTACCCGCCTTGAACCAAACATCAAACTCCCAGGTTAGCAGAATTCCATTTGCATCCCCTTGTAAATATCCAACCTGACACACCTTAAGGTTGGAAAATTTCACACACTTAGGGTACGTTCATACGCTGGCAAGTTTTCACGGTATGTTTTTGCGGGAATTTCGTCATAGAAAACCACATGGTGCCAGAATATGAACGGAACCGTGCACATAACATGCATCTTTACCACAGCGAAAGACATGAGAAGTAACAATTATCTAGTTCCACTTGAAACAGTGCTACTCGAATTTGCCTTCAAAGCCCTGTAGGATTTATTCTTGCAAGATAATTGCATGATATTTACAGGCAAATTCAGGTAGCATCATTACTAGTGGAAATAAAAATAATAAATTCCTATCATTTGCCATATATTTATCTTGATAATTTCTCGTGAAATTAGGTTCGTATGACCAGTAACATCATTAAAACTGGTATGTGGCTCTAATACTGAGCTTGGAATAAATTTGGAATCTAAATAAGTTCACTTATAACAATTTTAAGTAACCCCTGATGATACCACCATCACACATAAATACAATTATTCCATGTTATTAGTGTGCTAACTGACATGTGTTCATGTCAACACAAGTAACACCATTTTGCACCTTTTTTTAAATATTGACCCATATAGTTAGCTGTGGCACATATACATCTTGTATGCTTGTTTCCGTTCATATTACGGCACCATATAATTTCTACGACAAACCGCCTGCAAACCATATACCGTGCAAACTTGCCAGTGTAAGAACAAATCCTTTTTATTGGTTGGAAAATCAAACAATGAGAACAATTCCATGATATACCTGGTGTCAAATATCCAATTAATGTTGTGTCAAGCATGAAATTTCCAATTGCCGGATATTTACCGAAGTTTGAGGCGGTAAACGCCACAGCCAACCCCTGTCGTCACGTCCATATACAACTGACAAGGTTCGTGTGTTCTCCAAAACGCCTTAGGATTTTGATTCAGGAGAGCCGTTAGAGATTCTTGCCCTCATCAATAAACTAACTTTAACCTGGAAAATGAGACGCGATTGAGTGTGGATTTGGCAGCTATTTAGGTTCCAACCGTGCAATGTATATACAAATATAAGAAATGCATGACTTTTACAACAAACATAAACATTATAAATATAAGATACAAATGAATACTTGTAACAAAAACATGAGCGATGTTTGGCGCCAGGAGGACATTAAACCTGGCACCGGCGACCATGTGCGATTTCAAAATCTGACCTAGAATCCCCGTAATCTGTTTCGAATTCTGAATCTGTGTTCTCCCACGGAATAATGACTCAAAGTATTGTGAGTCGAAATAATTTGTATCATCAATGTGGTGTTCTCTAAGCACGCTCAAAGGTCCTCACTTATATGTTAAACAGCTGTGTTTCAACATGATAACATGAAATGAACATTTGTTATAATGAACACATTAATATTTGATAATTCAATGAACATAATTGCAATCAACAATAATTTTTAATGCAGTGAACATATTTACATTTAGAAGAACATTTCGTCAATAGTTATGTTCACATTATGCATTAAAAGTTTGTAAAGTACATGTTTTATGTAGTGTGTCTGCGTATTTTCGCAAGGGTTCATACTTCATAGTTTCGTTGGAACCAATCCAGTTCTTTTATATAAATTTTGAAAAAGTCGGGAACAAACTTTAGTTCAAGTATTTCATGTATTACGTAACTTATTTAGAGCAAATATGTAGTAGATATCACATATGGTTGTAGTGTGGGGTTGAAATAACGACTCAAGGTATTGGGAGTCGAAATACTCTGTATATTCAGTGTGGTGTTCTCTAAGCATGGTAAACATAATGGTGCACGCTCAAGGGTGCTGACTTATATGTTAAACCGTTGTATTTCAACAAGATAACATGAAATTAACATTTGTTATAATAGACATCGCATTATTTGATAATTAAACGAACATAGTTACAATAAAAAATAATTTTTAATGCAGTGAACATATTTACATTTAGTAGAATATTCTTACTAAGGTCTCTCGCCTCTCGTGAATTATCTAACGTAATTATCGGAACCAATTGATCACCTCTAAGTAAAGTACATGTTTTGTGTAGTATGTTTGCTTCTTTTATGAAGGGTTCATACTTCATAGTTTCGTTGGAACCAATCAAGTTCTTTTGTATACATTTTGAAATAGTCGGCAACAAATTTTAGTTCAAGTATTTTATTTGTAGCGTAACTTATGTGGAGCAAATATGTAGTAGATATCACATATGGTTGTAATGTGGGGTTGAAATAACGATTCAAGGTATTGTGAGTCGAAATACTCTGTATCATCAATGTGGTGTTCTCTAAGCATTGGAAACAAAATGGTACACGCTCATAGGTGCTGACTTATATGTTAAACAGCTGTGTTTCAAAATGATATCATGAAATGAACATTTGTTATAATAAACACATTAATATTTGATAATTAAATGAACATAATTGCAGTCAAATATAATTTCTAATGCAGTGAACATATTTAAATTTAGTAGTACATTTCGTCAATATATATGTTCACAGTATGCATTAAAAGTGTGTAAAGTACATGTATTGTGTGGTGTGTCTGCTTCTTTCGCAAGGGTTCATACTTCTTAGTTTCATTGGAACCAAATAAGTTCTTTTATATAAATTTATAAATAGTCGGCAACAAACTTTAGTTCAAGTATTTCATTTATTGCGTAACTTATGTAAAGCAAATATGGAGTAGATATCACATATGGTTGTAATGTGGGGTTGAAATAACGACTCAAGGTATTGTGAGTCGAATACTCTGTATCGTCAATGTGGTGTTCTCTAAGCATAGTAATCAAAATGGTACACGCTCATAGGTGCTGACTTATATGTTAAACAGCTGTGTTTCAACAAGATAACATGAAATGAACATTTGTTATAATAAACACACTACTATTTGATAATTCAATGAACATAATTACAATCAACAATAATTTGTAATGCAGTGAACATATTTACATTTAGTAATGCATTTCGTCAATAGATATGTTCACAGTATGCATTAAAAGTTTTTAAAGTACGTGTATTGTGTACTGTGTTTGCTTCTTTTATGAAGGGTTCATAGTTTCATTTGAACCAACTAAGTTCTTTTATATAAATATTGAAATAGTCGGCAACAAACTTTAGATCAACTATATTACATTTATAGCGTAACTAAATTAGAGAAAATATGGATTAGATACCACATATGTTGTAATGTGGGGTTTGAAATAATGACTCAAGGCATTGTGAGTCGAAATACTCTGTATCGTCAATGTGGTGTTCTCTAAGGACGGTAAACAAAATGGTCCCCAATCATAGGTGCTGAATTATATGTTAACAGCTGTGTTTCAACAAGATAGAATGAAATTATGATTTGTTATAATAAACACATTAGTATATGATAATTCAACCAGCATAATTACAATCAACAATAATTTCTAATGCAGTGAACATATTCACATTTAGTAGTACATCTAGTCAATAGTTATTTTCGCAGTATGCATTAAAATTGTGTAAAGTACATGTATTGTGTAGTGTGTTTGCTTCTTTTGGAAGTGTTCATATTTCATAGTTTCGTTGGAACCAATCAAGTTATGTTCTATAAATTTATAAATAGTCTGCAACAAACTTTAGTTCAACTATTACATTTATAGCGTAACTTATTTTTACGAAATGTAGACCAAATATGGAGTAGATATCATATATGGTTGTAATGTGGGGTTGATGAAGTCGAAAGTTATATTTACATTCGAGAATTTTTTGAATGAATGGTTTGATGAAGTCATCAATAACTGGTAATTAAATCGAATCGAAATATGACGCAATGTTTTCATCGAAGAAAACTGCAACCCCGAATTCTCTTGGTTTTTCTGATCTGAGCGTATTTACTATGTATGCTTTTACAAGTTTAGTTTTCTCATATGGTAACTTATATTTTGTGCATTCTACTCCACGCGACAAGAAGGAGAGGTAAGAAGATTTGTCTAGTACAAGCTGAAGTCCGCTAGTTTTCATCTTCGTAGTATTTTGTCACTGTTTCATATCATAAGTCGGCAAAAGCAGATGTTTTCTATCAATTTTGAAATAGACGGCATAATACTTTAGTTCAACTATTACATTTATAGCGTAACTTATTTTACGAAATGAAGTAAATATACAGTAGATACCACATACGTTTGTACTGTGGGGTTGATGCGTCGATCATTAATTTTACTTTCGATAGAATTTCTTTGAATGCATGATTTGATGTAGTAATAAATAAGATATAATCCAAACGGATCGAAATATTTTGCAATGTTTCCATCGAAGAAAATTCCAGGTTAAGATGGCCGACACCTCCTAAATATTTTCGCTAAGGATAAAAGAATCGGACAAAACGTGTAGATGTGCATGTTCCACACGCTTCGCAAACTATTTTCATCCAGATTTCGTACTCTGAAATGGCTGAAAATTCCAGAGTTTGTTTTTCGCGGGATAATTCGTGACGATTCGGACGGGACCGTGCACTAAATGGACCCAAGAGAGTTGTGGGCATTAAAGACATAAAACTAATACAGATTACCAAAAAGGTATATATAGCTGTGAGTAACACTAGTGTAAGGGATCAGCTTATGTAAACGGGGTTTCATGTTGGAAACAGACTTATAAGACCATCCGAAGTTGAAAAGTTGAGCACACACTTTACGGTTGTGGACACGCCCCTATGGGTCACGGACGAAGTATTCAAAAAAGAGTTATCCAAATATGGAGATATAGTACATGGCTCTAGAGGAAATAAAAAATGAAAATAACGGACGAAAATACGGTTATGCAGGTATTACACTGAAATCGAACAGGCACCAATAAAATACGAATTGCTAAATGTACAGACATTCCACAAGATATTGTTATGATGGATACGATGTACGAACAAGTTCGGCGAAAACAAAGCTTGGTATTGATCATTGTGAAAGTGAGCATTACTGGTGACAGATATGACTCTTTGAAGCCCCGCCTATGTTACTACAATAACAGTAGTGGTCGTTGTTCCCGATGTATAAGTGACCAGCATAAACCTATCGTGTGCAACCAGCTGATATTGTGCCTATCCTGCTTACGCTCTAGACATAACAAGATAAATTCCCGATGAGCATGTGCAGTGAATACTTCCCTCCACCAATCATGGCAATATGCAGAGACCCGGGCGGGCTTGTTCGAACACCTCTATTCCAAAGACCAGCATGACATAACAACCACCCTGAACTCGCAAAAAGGTCAAACCGATCAAGCCTCACTAATAGCGAATGATAAGCCTGATCCCCCGAAAAAAAGAATCACTTGTTCTAGGGGCTAGTAACCTAAGCCATGTGAAAATAAACAAAGAAAACACAAAAGTTATCTTTATATCGGGAGCTAGCTATGGAGATATAAACACACTTACCATGGGAGCCGAAAAAGATTCAGAAATAGATCCGTTAGGAATCAAGTCATTCATAGTGCAACTTGGAACATTTCACATTTCGATAAATATGGCTGACGAAAACAAACTTTTGGATTGCTACGGAAGAGTTGTTCGCTACCACAGCTGGAGAAGGCTTTCCCAAATGCGAATACTGGACTGTGCAATATTCCACTAAGAGAACTCACAGGTGGGACATCCCAGCACACAACACAGCGACTGCGATGATTAACAGTTACCTAAATGTGCACTGTGACACAACTGACGGGTATTCATTTGTTGACAATGACCGTTTATTCGTGAAAGATGAAAATATCGTTCGGCTTCTCTGTAAAGGTGAAAAAGATGACCCGAGCGGAGTACGCCTAAGACCCAAAGGGATCAAAGGAACTGTCAGACATAATCGCCAACACAGTTGACGATAATCTCATAGACATTGACAACCTAAACGGAAAGAGGGGCCAGCACTTCACCCTGTCACCCAATCAAAACTAACATTCGAGTGTTGATCAATGAATTGATCAGTACAAATCTAAAGATTTATGTACAAGTAAGAATTTACCTGTGGACACCAGTACATGTAACTCAAGCGGTGCATCGAAATCAACCAAAACACGAACCCCGACAAAACATCCGCCCAAGGAACAAGTGATTGTATCACAGCATTAAAACCATCACACACCAAACTGTCAATAATGCTAATAACATTTTACCAAATATATGCATATGTACATGTATGTCATATAGATGATTGATAATGCTAATAACATTTTACCTGGTATATGCACATGTACATGTATGTCATATAGTTGATTGATTGATTGATCGATGGTTTATCGTCGTTTTAGCTGCTAGGCCATGTCACGACCAAGAACAGAAACAGGTATAAAAATGATCGTAGCGAAGCAACTGTGTAGATAAATCAGACAGTGGATTAGAATAAAACAATGCAATGATGAGCTACGTACAAATAAAAGAACCCAAGAGGAATGTTTCCATTGGAGTCAGGAATATAAATTCAAGAACTGACTAGTGTACAATCATGCTATAGAACGTATAAAAGTATTACAAGAATAGATAATAAATAGCAACTAAAGAACACGAAATTACCAAGGATCCACAACGAAATATGTAAAGTAGCTATTAAAATAAGATTTTGCAGTAATAAGGCATTTATAATATTTCACGAATCGCGCATGAACCTTTGTCAAGCTGATGGTCGGGTGGGTGAGAAAGAATGTCATCCTTCACCCAACCGACAGCCTCGATCAACAAAAAACTGTTTCTTGTCTTTGAGAGTTAACCGTTTCTCATCAATCATGCTGTCAAAATTTGAAAGCTCAAAGATGTACCTCTCTTGTTGAGAGTCGAAACATCTGAATGACTTTGGCGATCTTTGCTTCGAAACAGGCGATTTTTCTTTTGGAACAGGATCAAGTTGCATTGATTGTTTCGGAGGAAATGTCTCAACGACAGAAGCTGTATCCATAACCGACGCTACAGGTTTTGGATCAGGAATAATATCTCCTTAATTTGTGTTGCTACAGGTAGTGATATACTGACGAGTTTGGATTGACAATGTGTCTGAGTGCTAGCATCAACACACTGTGTTGTACACACGATTGCTGAGAATGTGACCGGCCAAATGGGGCCAACTATTCTCTTAGCATCTATTTTTGACAGATGCTTCTCAGCTTTACATCGGTGCATCTTGAATTCATAGTCCCAAAATGGAACATGAACGATCCACTGCAGCATGTGCCTCTTGAAAGTTTGAACATTTCTTAAGATTCTTACAATCCTTATGATCATACCAGAAATAGAACAGCGTGCAGATATGGTTTCTTCACTTTTATAATGTCCCTGGCCATGATACCCCGACATTAAAAACATCGCAATGGGTTTGGAACATATGTACTTAAAGCCATCTTCATATACCCAACCTTCGACGAGAGTGGATGTTCACACCGATTGAAGGTCAGAAGATAAATGTTCAAATGTCTTCGTAAATCGACGGACTTCTGTAACTCCCTGTGGTGCTAACTCAGCCAATATCTCTGACTCAGAAGAATCAGCTATATCTCGATATCTCAACACAGCTCTGCTATTGTTCAATGTGGTGTGATCAGTAACCAACACTGGTGTTTGCGCAATAGATGTTAATTGCACAAGAGTGACAGCTTGAATTTTTCTTGATCATTCGATCAGAAGAGAAGCACTGAGTGGTCCAGTCCTGGCTAGTTTGACAGAATTTAAGTGTCCGACTATGCATTGTAGCATTCTATCAATTACAAATACAGAAGGTCTCTTGACATTTGGATCAAAACCAAGTACCAAGTACTGAGGATAGACCTCATCATCAGTGGAACTTGGTGGGTGGTCACTCTTACGTTTTAGTTTGTTATGAGTTGCCACATGGAAACAAATACTCGACAGCCTCGGACTACCCTTCAAATTATTGTCGGGTCAAAGACTGGTACATAACTGAAGCGGTCACCCGTTTAGCCACTGCATATAGCAGCCTCCCGGTACCTCGCCGGTGAGACTGACGTGAAGAGTACACAATTGAAACATTTAACAGTGATGAAGACGAAATGAAAACAGATGACATGAAAGAAACGCAATTAATGTTTTGTATGAAGCTAAGAACGTTTGCACTTTTATATGATGCACACACGTGTATGTCATCTGGTGACAACATAAATATTTCCGATGACTCTCACCTGAATGTCAACTATTGCATTGCTATGAAATCCAACGAGTCTACATCTACAGGTAATTGAGAGCTGCAAAAAGCTCTAAATGCATGTGTTATCAGGAAAAGATCTGCTGTATTCTGAATTTATAAAACTATGTTAAACATAAAAACGGTAGATTGTGGATATCTCGATATACCTTTTTTATGAAAAACAGAACAGAACTCAGAGTTAGATCAAGTGGTATTATAATAGGAATTAAGTCAAATCTAACCAACTTGTCAAATGTGATCAACACAAGCTGTACCTATGTCCACTGGATCGAACTGAAGATAATTGACGTTCCCGGGATGAAACTATCATCATTGGGGCAATATATGTACTACCAGAGAGTAGTAAATATTCATCCGAAGAGACAGATACTACGATTACAGGCGAATATATCAAATTAAAAAATTCGAACCAATAACATTTTCCTAACAGGGAATTTTAATGCACGCACCTCCACAGAAAATGACTATAACACCACTGAAGAAACCGAACAAAATAATATTCCAGTATTAAATTATTATGTAAGAAGACACATCTGTTATCCTAGAACTGAACAATCTGCTAATAAAAAGGTGCGATACCGACAGATCAAAAAACAATTTCAGAAATAAACTATTAAGCCTATGCAAATTTGTCATAGTAGATGGTAGAATATGAACTGATATTGGAATTGGAGCATTAACACGTAAAGATGATTCTACAGTCGATTACGTGCTATGTACACACACGGCTTTGCCCATATTGAAAACAATTTATGTTGAAAAGTTATCTTACCTTTTCTCCGATATCCATTGTACCATCATTACAAGTCGTGACATCTCCCCCAAATATAACACAATCATTAAACTAAGCCCCGTATGTGGGATGCATGTAAAGTAGAAATATTTAAATGGAACTTTGACCTCCCCACCATAGCTGAAATTGAACATTGGCAGATCATCGCCGAGGAAAAGAAATATAATTAAATGAAACGGTGGGATCAACACTGTACTCTTAGACAAACATTTGCAACAAATAGTAATATGCCTTTAAATCCCACCAGGAAGTACCAAGCTAATAGCAAACCATGGTTTAACAAAGTGTAAATTCACTGGCAGTATTATGTCCAGTACAATAATGCGTCATAAAGCCAAGATATATAAGCGAGCACTCAATGCAGCTATAAATACACACAGAGATGATGTTCCCATAACATAACACAAATGAGAAATACTGACGCCAAGAAATTATGGTCGAAAATAAAAGGCCACAAAATGACAGATTCCAATTATTGATATAATAACAGTAGAATGTTATTTTAGCTTAACTCAGATATTCAAAAAAATAGCCCCAAACCATTGCCTGAAATATGTGGATCCACTGAACTGTATGACAAAAGTGATCTGAACAATCCAGTCGTCATCAAATAAATAACAATTGCAATAAGAGACCTATAAATAACATATATAGAGGTGAAGTTCAGCTGCTGAATGAATACATTACATCCTCATTGGTACCGATAATAGCTTAATATATTGCACAATTTTCAACCTGATTATAGAACTCGGGAATATCCGGGAAGCTGGGGTATTGGAATAATATGCACAATCTATAAAAATAAAGGTGACCCAAAAGACCCCCAAAACTATTGACCTATAACTATTTTGAGCTGCCTAGGAAAACTTATCACAAAAATACTAGAATGGACTATACGAATTCTTGGAAACAAATAACATTTTATGTGCAAACCAATCTGGCTTCCGGAAAGGATACGCAACAATTAATAATATCATTGCCCTTCATATACTGACTGAAATCATAAGAAAATCAAATTCCAATTTATACTGCGCTTTTATTGATTTTAAGAAAGTTTTCGACATAGTATGGAGAGACTGTCGACGGTAGAAACTACATTGAACTGGGAAAATTCTAATAATTATTAAACATATGTATCTTAACATAAAGTCATCAGTCCGTCTAGGCGATGATATCTCAGAAACATTGCCAATTCTCATGGGAGTAAGGCAAGGTTTCTATTTTCTTTATATCTCAACGACCACGAAGACTTCCTAATAGATAGTGGTGCATCTGGACTACATATTTGAAACTCTTTGTTATCTTATATGCTAATATTCACTGCTTTAATGGCAGAAACTCCAAATAAATTACAAAATCAACTTGACAAGTTTGCTAAAACCTAGAACATATTAAGAAATTTAATTATCTGGTAATAATTCACACATAATCAGGTAACTCTCTGAGGCCAAAAAACCATTGCTGAAAAAGCAACCAAAGCTTTGTATGCCGCCATATCACGAACAAGAACCCACTGCTTATCAATCAAAAACCAATTTGAACTTTTTGACTCCCTGTTCTTTTATACGGGTGTGAAGTCTGGGGTTTTGTTAACGACATTCTAGAAAATGTTCACAAAAAATTCTGTACGCATGTGCTAAGTCTAAAATATTCAACTCCAGACTATATGATCTATGGTGAAACAGGTAGACACCCAATATACATAACCATCAATATTCGACTTTCGAATTAAGTACTGGACAAAACTGATAAATATGGGAAATACAAAAATATGTAAAATTCTTTTCAGACTAGCTGAGAAAATGGCCAACGAAGATGAACAAACATCATTTAAATACTGGCAAACACATGATACAAACAACCCATATTCAAAACAAAGAAAAAATTGTAAACTATGTAAAATGCAGTCTCATTAGTAAATTTAGACATTCTTGAGAAAGTAGTATGACACACTAGCAAAAGGAAAATTTACCACATGTTTAAAGGCGATATATATTTTGCAGACTGTCTATATATTTTAGGCCCCTGAAACCAAGTCACACTCGGCAAATTCAGACCAAGTTATCACAAACTACCCATTGTAGTTGGTAGATGAACAACATTGACTTACGGGATTGAAAATGAAAACTATGTAAGAGAGGGAGACTTGGAGATTAATTTCATTACCTCCTTGAGCGCGAAAATTTTTCAAATCTAAGAACAAAATTCCTACCGGTTATAAGTGCAATTAAAATTAACAAAGAAGCCATGTGCGAAATTCTAAGCACGAAAGACCCTGCATTTCTGAGAAAGTTGTGTTCATTTATTAAATTAGTCCTAAAAGAGATTGAAGATGAAAATTCATAACCCCACATGATAAATCCGGTAACAGAATAAACACGAATAAATGTAATTGTTGATAAATGACAACTCGATAAGTTTAGTTAGGCTTGATGATACATTGGACTTGCAATATAATATAAACTGTATTGCTATTTGCCATTTGGCATGATTTCAGTGCTCAGTTTATATCTAAAATGATCTACTATGATTGTGAACCGGATTTTCACTGATAATGTACTATTGTACAGTATTATATCGACTGTATTCATTATAAGCATTCTGACGTATATTTCTTACAAACTAGAAATTAGAATGGACCAGTATGAGTCTGACTTCTCATTAAACTTAGTTCTCAGCTTGTAATTTATATATAGTGTAACAACAGATGAATAGTTTTTTGGTAGCTATGGGTGGACATAGGCTGTATTGCGCATCCACTACTTAGTATGCATGCGGCTTATGCTCACCCATAGCTGGAAACAACCTACACAGGCCTAGCTGGTGACTGAGCCGGGTCTCCCAATTTCGACTTTGCCATATTTTGAAGGATGGATGGCCATTGGTGATGTGTGTATGTATACATAGTGAATATGCTCATGCATGGGGAGTATATGTATAAATTGAGTGTCTATATGATGATGTGTGTGACAAATATGCATACAGGGAGTGACAAATTAACCAAAAATCCGACACCAGAATCCAATATGGCGGCCAAGATGGCCGCCGAAATGTGAAAAAAGTTATTTTTCTAACGTTTCACCACCTTTCGTGGCATCTTGGCGTGATGTTATACATGTATCGTATAGAAGAGTCATTGGCGAACATATGGGGACCATAATATACATTCATTATGGGATATTTTTTTGGGATATCACGTTTTCCCAAATGCCGGTATAATAGGTCAAAGCCGAATCTACATTAATAACGCGATGTAATGTTTCGAATCAACGAATGTTATTGCTATCATAACAACAACCATGCATATATATGTGCAGGAGATACTCGAGCTAGGATTCCTCTTATACCTGAGTTGAGGAATATTCACCAAAATCTAAGATGGCGGCCAAAATGGCCACTAGAAATATAAAATTCGCTGATTTTAACATCAGTGAGCATTATTGTCATGACAACTCCACACCTGCTTACTATTGTGAGTTGGGAACACATAGGCGAAGAACTTTCCTTGTTCCATATCCAAATAAAAGTCCCCCAAATCCAAAATGGCGCCCGCAATGGCGGACAGATTTTGAAAAATCACCGAAATTCCCTCATATTCACACCATTGGGCACTATTGTCGAGACAACTCCACCCATGCTTACAGTTGAGTTGGAAATACTGAGGTGAAGTAATTACCTTAGATCTCATGCAAGAAATGGTTTTCAAAATCGAAGATGGCGGCCAAAATGGCGACCGAAATTTGAAAACACGCCTACATTCCTTTACTTTCTTACAATGGGCGTTGTTTCGCGATTTCTACCCACCATCACATGTTGATATGGAATATAGATATGAAGTATTCATTAGGGTTTGGCAATTGATACTCACAGTCAATATGGCGGCCAAAATGGCGGCCAGAAATTGAAAAGAAGCCGATATTATCACATACTAATTTCAACTTTTTGTCATAATATCGATCTATATAGACGAAACGGTACATAATATAAGCCATCTATTGTTCCAACGTAAGTCGTAGCCTTTTGGAAGGATGAAAACCCACAATCGCGATGTGACATTTCAAAATCCATTCTCCACTAAGGGCCCATACTGGTCGTAACCGTATATAGGTGCGCCGAATAGTCATATTATGACTTCCAAGAATCAAAACAACAGTACTTGAGTTTATTCTGATTTGCCACATTCAGCATTATCTAGACCAGTTTCCTTCTCTTCGTCAGATTAATCTATCTCGCTCACAACAACAGTTTTCTACACTTCTTTGTAGAAGGGTCCCACTAATAGGAATGTTTCAAACAATACATATTCCGGTGTCCAGCTCACGAGTTTGTTTCGAAAGCTTGGAATTCTTATTCTTATCCTTATTCTTGGCGACCTTCATTCGTGGTATAGCGTATGGTATAATTCAGATGCTACATATGGGGTATGGGTGTCATCTTGTGCCATACACTAGAAAGGTATTCGGTCGATGCGTATACTAACTTTCAGAATGACCTATCTATCTGCGTATTGTCAGCTTTGGTGACCTAATGGGGATAACAACATGTACACCTTCCCAAACAGCCACTTCTCAATATATGATTCATCAATTCACATGCTCATCTAAAGCACTGACGTAGCCGGACAAATTTTGTATATGGCTTCGAATGTTGAAAGTCTGACATTTGACGGATGCCTTTCTGCTAAGGCGTAGAAGACCATAATGCATAACATACACAAACGTCTTGAACATGATCCTAAGAACAATCTTGTTGGCGTCCAGCAATCGTCTCACCGAACAGATCCAAGCAGATGATAACAATACAGACGGTGCTAGTTTGTGGGAATGTGGCATGATAGTGGAAATGAAATTGGACCATGACTGCACCGCCCCTTATTTTGGTATGTTTTAGATTCAGACAGGATCTCATGTGTGTCTTTGCTTTCCTTGTATGGTAAGACTGTATGTTCCCATCCGTTTGGAAGCCGTTCTTAATCAACTGGACCAGGCGTGTGCCATTGGCTACTACTGTATAGGCCACACCAAGACTGGGGTGTAGTCTTAAAGGCGATACCTTTGATAGTTGGTTGATATGTCATATCCACGCTGGGTGGTGGTCGGCATGGTTCAAGAAAATACAAATGCCATCAACAAAAGGGTGAAATGTTCAAAGCGAAGAACATCCAGAGAATGTTACGTTGATGAGCTCTTGCATTCAGTTCAACATATTTTGGTACACCAAGTGATTTCTTGGTAACATCACCATTGCGACCATTTTCCTGCATGAGACATTAACTACTATATTCTAATGTTATATATATAAAGCTATACGCTCATAAAGGTCGCGTTCCCCAACGTCCACAGACATTGCCATCGAGACTATAAATTGTTCGTTAAATACATAGTGAAATAAATGCACCACAGTTCCTGACATTTTCTTGAATAATACCGCCCACATACTGACACTAACCCTGAGAGAGGATAACAAAAACGCATACATTCATGATATAAAGACATTATCCTTTAGTCCATTCGACTGTTTTGAGGGAGGCTAGCATAGTATTATCAAGACAAAATTGTACGTCTGATCAAGTTGAATCAGAACGGCTTCGAAATGGATGTGGAAATACAATCTTACCACACAAAAAAAAAAAACACCGACGCGCATGACATTCTATATCTTAAACATGCACCAGGTATATGGGTGGTGTATATAGTGGCCCATTTCATTCCCACTATCATGGCGCATGTCCACAAACTAGCACCGCGAGTATTATGTGGGTAGTCGGTACACTATGGTCTTCTCCTTAGCAGATATACATATTTCCACGGGAATGAGACAGCTAGCAAGGAGTCTTCTCCTTAGCAGATATATATCTGTCCAAGGGAATGAGACAGCTAGCAACCATCGAAACACTGTCGAAGTTGTCCACGTATGCCAATGCGTTCGCTGAGTATGTGAGTTGACGAACCATCTATTGAGAAGTGACTAGCTAACTGGTTCGCCAGGTGTACATGTCGTTATCCCCATGGGGTATGAGACATATACATGGAGATGACATTCTGTAACCTTGTATACTCATCGACCATATGCCTTCCTAGTTCAAGATGACGCACAAATTCCATATTTAGCAAATATTTAAAATCGTAATCTAGACACCGGAAAATGAATTGTTTGAAACGTTATGATCAGAGGGACCCTTCTCCCAGGAAGTGGTGAATACTTTGTCGGTGTGAGCGACCTAGATTTATCAGACAAAGAAATGGAAGCTGGTCCAGATAATTATGGACGTGACGTGGCAAATCAGAATCTGTTATCAGGTAATTGTTCTGATATGACTACTCGGCGCACCTACGTTACGGCCATTATCGGCGCTAAGTGGAGAATGGATTTCGAAATGCCACATCGCGACATTAATTGTGGGTTTTCATCTTTCCAGAAGGATACGAGCTATGTTATGCGTTTTGATATGTTTAAGTTGAACTAGTAGATGGTTTATGTACAGTTTTTTCCATACATACCGATATTATGACAAAAAGTTGAAATTAGTATTTGAAAATATCGATTTCTTTTCAATTTCTGGCCGCCAATTTAGCCGCGATCTTGACTGTGAGTATCAATTGCCAAACCCTAATGAATACGTCATATAAATATTCCATATCAACATGTAATATTGGGTATAAATCGCGAAACAATAACGCCCATCGTAAGAAAGTAAAGGAATGTAGGCTTGAATTCAAATTTCGGTCGCCATTTTGGCCGCCATCTTCGATTTTGAAAACCATTTCTTGCATGAGATCTAAGGTAATTACTTCACCTCAGTATTTCCAACTCAACCGTAAGCATGGTGGCGTTGTCTCGACAATAATGCCCAATGATGTGAATATGAGGGAATTTCGGTGATTTTTCAAATTCTGTCCGCCATTGTGGGCGCCATTTTGGATTTGGGGGGATTTATTTGGATATGGTACAAGGAAAATTCTTCGCCTAAGTGTTTCCAACTCACAATAGTAAGCAGGTGTGGAGTTGTCATGACAATAATGCTCACTGATGTTAAAATCGGCGATTTTTTATTTCTGGTGGCCATTTTGGCCGCCATCTTGGATTTTGGTGAATATTCCTCAACCCAGGTATAAGAGGAATCCTAGCTCGAGTATCTTCTTCACATATATATATGCATGGGTGTTGTTATGATGGCAATAACATTCATTGATTCTAAACATTACATCGCGTTATTAGTGTCGATTCGGCTTTGACCTATTATACCGGCATTTGGGAAAACGTGATATTGGACAAACATATCACACAATGAATGTATATTATGGTCCCCAAGTGTTCACCAATGAATCTTCTATACGATAAATGTATAACATCACGCCAAGATGCCAATATTTTCCCACAGAGACAAACGAAAGGTGGTGAAACGTCAGAAAAATAGAATATTTTCATATTTCGGCGGCCATTTTGGCCGCCATATTGGATTTTGGTGTCAGATTTTTGGCTAATTTGTAAGGGTTGTATATTAGCATAACGAATCGAGCGGAAAACAAGACCGCATGTGATACTATCTTTACTATAACGGCGATCAAAGAGACCTGGTGCACATACAAAAAAAAATGGCCGCCAAGATGGATACCATCTTGTCTGGAGTCTGCGGCCATTAGAGGAGATATTAAGAAAGAAATTAGTGGGGTGAAGTTGAGTCCTGGAGGGGGGGTGCATAGGTCGACCAATATCTCCAGGATTAATATGATGAGTATTTAGAAAAGAAAGGGTCAAGTAAATATCACCCCTTTCCACGCAAGAGCAGAGTGAATAGCATGTATCCTGCATTTCCTTTCCCCATTGAGTTTCCATTGCACTTACAGCTTGTAATAGCAAATGTGCCTCCAGGCCACGTCACAATTGTTGTCTCCAAATTTGAACGATTGATCTGCATGAGCAGTGCAATGGAATAAAATGCCACAATCGCCATCTTCGCTTGGTTCATTCTGATGCCACATCAAGGAAGCGGCTGACCCGTCGATGTTTCTCCAATCATTTGCCACTTGTATTTCGTTAGCCCCGACCCAGTAACAGTCACAGTCACTAGTTACAAGAAGCCCTTTGTAAATAAAAGAACAGAATGACATTAAAAGATGGACCTGGAAAATGCTTCGTGGAATGTCAATTACATTCGGTTTAAACCTGGTTTACGTAAACATCTAGATATAAACCGCCGTTTGATAGATAATTCCGTGTTTTAAACCCGAGCCTCAGGATAAATGACACATTCGTCAGCTAGGGTTTAATGGTTTGGCAGTAGTGTTTTTCACGGTGTGGGGGGGGGGGGGGTCACGTGGTTTCGAGTTGATGAGTACCATGCATTTAAAATTGCCGAGGCGATCTAAAACGCGACCAGAAGCGAAGAAAAAAGGTAATAAACTAAGATATGACATATGTGACCCGCCATATCAAATCCAGTCGTAAGTCGGGATTTTTTTTACCCTGTGCCAATGCATTCTCTTATATATGCGAGTCGACCATAGGTCGCCTCGCATATATAAGAGAATGCATTGGCCTAACAATTTTTTACAATTTTAATAATTTGTTCTTGTATTCTTTAACAATATTTTATAATTTCACCCATACAAAGCCCCAGACAAACATGAGTAGACGACACTCTTCTATATGCTTCTATATATGTGTGGGGCTCCCTGCAGGGTAATGGATGTTATTTTATTTTATGTCCTAAAAATTGTAAGAAACATTTATTTAAAAAACATGATAAAAAATTGTTAAGCCAATGCATTCTCTTATATATGCGAGGCGACATATGGTCGACTCGCATATATAAGAGAATGCATTGGCACAGGGTAAAAAAATCCCGACTTCCGACTTGATTTGATATGGCGGGTCACATATTACATATAATTTTGACAGCTACATGCAGATGCTATACTACTTTCAAACAAGCTGAGACCTCATTTATGTCCAAATTAATATTTGTTTGCTCTAACATTCTGACTAAAGTTGTCAGTCGAAGGATCCTCCAAGATGTTTGGACTGGTGTATTCCACGCACCTCCGGCTAACAACTTTTGTCAGAATGTTATAGAAAACGGCTAAGTATTTCCGAACAAATAAGGTATCAACTTGCTCGTAACAGTCAAGTCAAACTGCTAAGTTTTGTGTCAGTTCCTCGTATATTATGTTTTTGTGCGTTTGCAAATTTTTAATGCGTGGTACTCACCAACCTCGAAACCACGTGATTTCCACACCGTGTTTCTATATAGTCAAACACAATAATCGCCTTATACGGACGCCCGCGTTCTACCGACAGCATGGTCATTGAAGACCCTGTGCCAATGCATTCTCTTATATATGCGAGTCGACCATAAGTCGCCTCGCATATATAAGAGAATGCATTGGCCAAACAAATCTTATATTATTTTTTTTAATTGTTAAAAAATGTAAGATAAAATGAAAGAAATGGTAAATAAATGTTAAAGAAAGTAAGAAATAATGATAAAAAAATTATAAAAATTGTTAAAGAATGTAAGAAAAAATGATAAAATAAACGATAAAATTGTTAAAGAATGTAAGAAAAAAATTATAAAAAATGATAAAATTGTTAAAGAATATAAGAAAATATGATAAAAATTGTTTAAGAATGTAAGAACAAAATGATAAAATAAATGATAAAATTGTTAAAGAATGTAAGAAAAATTGATAACAAATTGTTAGGCCAATGCATTCTCTTCTATATGTGAGGCGACCTATTGTTGACTCACATATATAAAAGAATGCATTGGCACCGGATCTTTAACACAGTAATCGTACTTGTTTAATACGGACGCCCGCGTTCTATCGACAGCGATTATCGATAATTACGACAATGAGCATATTTTGATTGGAACTTTATAAGAGAGAAGCGCTAACACCTCAAGTGTGAACGGATAAGTGTTGTTAATTGTAATATTTTTGGCGTTTTATGACCTTAACCCGTATCATTGGACGGTCCAGCTAAACCGCAATTTAGGGAGGCTAGACCTGAAATTACGAATCTGCCTTTTCTGGACCGCGGTCTACATTGGTGGAGCAATACGTAATATATCTATTGACACCGTCTCTGTACGGGCGAGAGTGGCGGCCTGGTATAACACGTCACAACTGATTCATTTTCACAATAGAGTTGTTATTAGCGAGCGCTTGTTTGAGTTAATTGAGGGTGAGCCAATAAGCATTCTATATCGGCCTGCTCGTGGTCCGCCAGTTAACTGAGTAGTTTGATTGCATGCGTCGCAGATCCCATAATGTCAAACTATTCACAACTAGATCATAGATCATGTTAACAGGTGAACAATTTAATATTCGTTTCAAAAAAATTGTAGAGTGCGAACTTGGGAATTTGACAACTCTATTGAAGCGATGTGATCAGCGTCGACAGATAAATGCTCACATCAATATTGGAAAATATCACACATAATATAAAGCATTTTCTTTGGATCATTTATTGTGCTCTAGTTGTGGATCACAAAGACATTTTTGACAAAACTGTTGAATGTTTCCAGCGAGGCAGGCGGAGATGACTTTAAAATTACCTCCCCGGAACATTGTGCATGCTAAAAATAGATTTCTAGATTTCCAAAGCGATAATCGGTCTGATAAAATTAGGAAGCGGGCTATCGTGTTGGGTACCGAAAACTATGAGTAATAGCGATGTCAAGCAACCAAAATGAAACAATCACCAGCGTGGATTATACTTAGATAGTCACTTGAGTTAAAATAATTTTGGCATAGTCAACGACAAGCCATGCAATATTTATTATATTTTATCGAATGCTATTCATGCTGTCCCAGATCCCATAGTGTCAAACAATTCACAGTCAGATCATGTTAACAAGTGAACAATTTAATAGTTTTTCTACCATAAAACAAACTGAAGATTTGTTTCGAAAATTAAGTAGAGTGCGAACTTAGGAAATTGACGAACATATTGAAGTGATGTTGTGATCAGCGGCGATAGGAACATGGTAAATCCTCACATCAAAACATGGGGAAAACATCACAAATAACATAAATAATTTGCTTACGATAATATGTGACCCGCCAAATCAAATCCAGTCGTAAGTCGGGATTTTTTTTACCCTCTGCCAATGCATTCTCTTATATATGCGAGTCGACCATAGGTCGCCTCGCATATATAAGAGAATGCATTGGTCTAACAATTTTTTATCATTTTTTTTAAATAAATGTTTCTTACAATTTTTAGGACATAAAATAAAAAACATCCATTACCCTGCAGGGAGCCCCACACATATATAGAAGCATATAGAAGAGTGTCGTCTGCTCATGTTTGTCTGGGGCTCTGTATGAGTGAAGTTATAAAATTGTTAAAGAATGCAAGAAAAAATTATTAAAAATTGTAAACAATTGTTAGGCCAATGCATTCTCTTATATATGCGAGGCGACCTATGGTCGACTCGCATATATAAGAGAATGCATTGGCACAGGTTAAAAAATCCCGACTTACGACTGGATTTGATATGGCGGGTCACATATATTATGCTCTAGTTGTCGATTACAAAGACAATTCGGACAAACAATGTTGAACATTTCTAGCGAGGTGGATATGACTTTCAAATTTCCTCCCTGGAATAATGTGCATGCTAAAAATAGATTTCTGTAATTCCGAAGCGATAGCGGGTGTGCTACAATTAGGAAGCGGACTATCACGTTTGGGACAGAACGAACAAAAATAATAAATGTCAAGCAACCAATCAACCGCGTGGATTAGGCTTAGAAAGTAAGTTAGACATGTGGAATATATGAAATAGAGAAAGGCAAGAGTCCAAGTTGAAGAAGACATGTTGTAGATATTAATGATCATGGTGAAATTCTAACAAAACACCAACAAAAATAATTTGATCCATCTGCTGAGCCAAAGAATGATATTTAGAGAAGGAATGTTGTTACTACAACCGTGTGCTTATAATTATTTCAAATGGCCATCTTTATCTATTTAGTTTTTATTTTTAAGTTATTAGGGCTGATATGTTGATATAATATTGCGGATGAAGATGGATAACTCTAAAAACAAGTGGTAACACGGCCAATTGTTTTTTAGAGTAATCCATCTTCATCGCCATTTTGACTTTTGACGGCGTGTTTCTGGGCCACAAACAGATGAAAGAATACACTTCAAAAATCGATATCTGATTATTCTGAGCTTTGATGGGTGGGTTCCTCGACTCGAATCAAATATTGTTTACCCCCGAAGCCAAAGAAATAGTAATTTAGGTTTAATTTCTAACTTAGAGTTTCAACGAATCCATTACATTTAAGCAGGGTTGGCGCTCTTGCCAAAATCTTTGCCAAATGAATTTATTTTTGCCAAATTAAAAAATAATTTGCCTAATTTAATTGCGCGTATAAATGGGAAACTATCGTGTTTTTATCTTTATTATATACTGTAGACAAAATGAGCTACTAGAGAAGCAAGTTAGTATTACTAATAAAAATCAAAGTAGCAATAAATATAAGTGACACCTGCCTGGAATCTACGTTTAATGTTGCTACAAAGCCATCAAGCATACATATAGTTCGCCTTTTAGTACTTCTGAAATCAACGACCAATAACTTAATCCGTCGTCATTCACATTCGGCTGATTAACCTATTGTCTTAATCTTGCTGGTAATATAATGCTGACAAATATGTGCTATATAATGTCGCCATTAATATACAGTGTTTAAGATGTAGCTTCATTTCAGGATGATTAAGGTTTTGGCAAAACAGCATAGCTATACTATTATAATAAAAGACCCTTGCTCCATCTTATAGGTACTATGGATTCACCTGGGTATGCAGCAGAAAGAGCGTTAAATCGATCGTATTCATCAGTCCCGTGTAATGGTAGAAGCACTCCGCCCTTCCCCACACATTCTTCTAAAGCATCTTGTCGGAAGAGAGAAGCTGATGTTCTTTGTGCAGTTAACGTAATGATCCAAGCTTCTTTCTTTCCCGGAATGTAGTGATACAGTTGCTCTCCCGGTTTAAGTACTGAAAACCAGGAGAGAGATATATACAAAGCCAGGGGGGACATCGATATATGTATGGGCTCCATCGATAAATAAATCGTTTTGACTGAACCAGGCTATATACATTCGTCACTAATGAGCATTTGAGGAAATCGGAACGACTGATGCTTTTATATTTTACAACAGATTATTAAACCCGGTTAAGTTATTTGTGATATTGTAGTATTACATGTACATATAATATGATATGCACAATTGCACGTAGCGTTGTAGAAAATAACTGAGCAGCACGTAAGTAATCAATGGCGGAACAAATCACTAATATAAAGCTATTAATCAATAAAATAAGAGACAATTGAGTTGTTGAATAAATTTTAACAGAAAGATGTTCATGCGTAGCCATTATCTTTTTGGACGCATTATGCAGAATTTGTACATTTATAAAACAATTGAATAAAATTGCTATTGTTTGAATACAAGTTAGAAGAATGGTTATAACGCATTGAACATGTTATTCTTCATCAATCCGTATCCAAACTTCACTACTTCTTCACTGAGAACGACGCTGAATAAAGTGATGATTAAAACTAATTTTAAAATGAGGAGCCGACAAATATGTCTAGAATCGGAGAGAACGAGTTATCCCACGTGGAACGGGGTAACACTTTCGAATGTTACACGGCGTAAGTAAGGTTAATTTAGAAGTCAATGTCCTGGATCAGATGTCCATAATATGCGTGGAAAACTGAATCAGGATGAAATAGTACATGCTATTTCATCACGGGCTAGTAGTCCCATAAAGAATATATTATCTTAACCTGTTGGACAGACCACTACGTGGACCAATGATGTGGCTACACATCGGTTAGGCGTTGGCTTCTATATTTCCATATATACTTGTTACAGCCGAGACTAGATTAATTCTGACTCTTGCTTCGAACGTATTTCTGAGAAGATAATGTTATTATGTGATTCTCCGTGACTGCCTGATTTTAGTTTGACATATTTGTATGAATAAATATCATCATATCTATGTTTCTGAGAGTTCCGTCTTAGTGTAGAAGAACTTGGGAGTGGTACAACGGATGTAATCCATAATAACATGTGCTCTCTAAAGTCACTGGATATTGCAATGATTTTAATTTTGTCACTAAAAACGGAACTTCAACAATTTGCTGCTGTGCGGTGGTCATCAGCATGGAGACATATATACCACGAGGAATGTCGAGGTTGCGTACGATTGTTATGAAGTGAACAGCATTCTTCTCACACACTCATCATCTCCACGCCCAGTCGTTCATTATTATGAATAAATATAATATGTAGTAGATACATTTATATTAAGAAATATTACTGTGTACATGCATGAACTACAGCTGATATCATAATGGACAACGGCTGTGATGCACATGAATACGCTGAAATGTTTAAAAAGACATGCGCTGTATTCGGGGTGTGCGAGAATATGATGGATATAATGCGTCTTACGTGAATGTTCAACATTGTCTACTATACTTCGTGCCCAGTAAAGTTCTAATCCCAGTAGTGATTGTTCAAATGGACTGAAATGTGTTTAAAAAAAAAGAATAACATGGATATAATGCGCATTACGTGCATGTGCAACATTTTCTACTATACTTCGCCCCCAGTAAAGTTTTAATCCTAGAAGTGATTGTTCAAAGGGCAAGACTTTATAAATTCCCTAAACTAGCCTCAAAGGGGCTGGCACCAATCAACCGTGCAATCATTCGTGGAAGTTCATATAGCACCGTTACAATAATTGAAAACAGTTCAGCAATTCTCAAATGTGTTATCATTATAAAGTTATTATACACTGTTGTGTACAGTATGTATTTTTCTTGTACGAGTTCATGTTGTGGTGAAAGGTCGTATTGAACGAGGCGCGCAGCGTCCAGTCAATATGACCACAACCTGGACGAGCACAAGAGAACACATATTGTACACAACATTGTATAATGACATTTGTATTATCCGTCAGTATGTTTATCCAAATTTTGGGAATAAAACTATTGTATAATTACAGGAGGAATTACACGTACTCTTCCCAGTGACGTGGCGACTGGGTTGTGCGTCTCACTCCTCTCATTGTTTGCAAATATTCTGTAGTGGGAAAATCGGAGCAACCAGTTGGAACTTTCAGTAGAATTTGACATTTCCGACTGTAAATTAACCCAATTTTAGGTTTCTAATGGCAATCTAGAAACTTTGTTGGAGTCTATAAAATCATGTATTTGATCCTGAGAAAGCATTCGAAAATTGAAACAGTAAACACGGAAGTGAAAAAACTCAATGCGGAAGTGAAACGTCTGTCTAAATCCAAGGGAGCCAATGTGTGCGCATCGCAATTTCACTGATTCACTTGCCAGTAGAGTTACTGTGCTTCGATTAGAATTGCTTTGTGACGTCATCCGGAGTCCCAATAACTTTTATAAAAGTAATATTGGACTCGATTCGAGTCCAATATGACTTTCGGGACTCCTGTGATGTCGGGTAGTATATTATTGACACTTTCGGAATCCAGTATGACTTTCGAGGATTATCATGTGACGGCTTTTGCCCAATCACAAATAAAAGGGGTGGATAATAAACTGATTTATAACTCATAATTTTGAAAGATGAATTGATTCAATTCAGTAACATATCCTATTTCACGAACATAAACCACAATAATTAACCAACATAAGCATCATACTGTGGCCTATTTTCAATTGAATGCTCGAGTGGACCAGACTGCATATGACATTTTTGTGTTGCATTGACAAATATGTGGCTGCTTTATTATTCATTGTAATATATGGGAGTTTTACGTAATGGGGTATGCCAACAACCTGGGCCTATGTGATGGTCTAGTGGTGTTTTACAAGTGAAGAGTTGATCGAACACATGATGATTTCTTTATTTCATATGACATACATCTATTGACATATAACAAGTATTGTGACATATACATGGAACCCAACAAGACTTAGTGTGTTATGAATATAGCTACTGAATGGTGAACGTCCATATGCTATAAGGAGCGATGGTCAATCTCCGGACCTATCCCCCGTTCTCATGACTCTCGACTAATGACTGGCTGTAAATTAACTACATGCAGTTGATACTATGTGGGCTGACCTTTATCTGACTTGATGTGTCTTACATAAACCTTGCTCCTTTGTGGCAAGGCTAGAGGTCGTGACGTTTCAGTGATGACTTGTGGAATTTGCCTTCTTCAATCGGGGTCGATATTAGTTCAAAGTTCCAGTCTAAGAAATATCGAAATAAATTCCGTGCGATCAGGGACGTTACTGGTAAGTGGGGTATATTATGCATCAGGAGTATAATTTGTGTTATTAAAAATTTAATTCATATATAATATGTAGCTAGTGTGGTCGCTTACATGGTTTATGTGGGTGAGGGGTGTTCGAGCATCTACTGGGCTAGACTCTGACGATTCCAACATATGCCAAATCCCCGAGCGGACATAATCCGTTAAGTCGACAACATTGGCTATATATATATATATATATATATATATGTTTTATCCATCGCGCACAACTATCCATTCTGTGATTTTCCTAAGTTTGTCATTCCTTACTTCGATTACGCCCTTACATTTGAGGTCAAGCAAACTAATTAGCAAAACCGAAGTGTAGCTTAGAGCGAAATTGTTCGTTGGCTTTTTAGAGTTATTCTAAGCCTACCTCATTCTGATGATTTATATCTTTTAGAACAATATCGTATATCCTTTTACGAATTGTTATCCATATCAGTGAGTTATGGACGATAACAACGTTCTAAAATCACATTGCCGTCATTTAG
Organism: Siphonodentalium dalli; assembly: GCA_032622095.1. Classification (NCBI taxonomy): domain Eukaryota; kingdom Metazoa; phylum Mollusca; class Scaphopoda; order Gadilida; family Siphonodentaliidae; genus Siphonodentalium; species Siphonodentalium dalli. Next base: position 198,819,111 of record CP136067.1, on the reverse strand, counting down.
GCCGGTTGACGTCCCTAGTTACCTGCGCAATGTGCATATATAATTACGTCAAAGTAGTATCTACCGAATAAAGATACGTTGACCAAATAAAGCTACATTGACGTAATAAACTTGTTGTTTATTAGGTAGGTTTTATATAGTCAATACAGGTAGTGAGCGGTGGATAAACAATACAATAAAGCTCACTTTCATATTGAGCCAATACAATAAGCTATCTGGTAATTTGCTCCGGTTTTATAATTATTAATTAGTCTAGAATTTCTTATTATCAAAATAAACAAAAGAGAAAGGATTATTTAACATATTAAATATATTTAAATTAATAAGGACTTCCCCTAAAGGGAGACTTTACCTAACTCCAGCCATTTATGGGGCCATCTCCTACTATATTCAACATTAAATATGCAACAAATGAATGAATTTGAGTCAGGGAATTAGTGAAAAATACACTAATGTACGCTATGAACGATGTAAAACAATATGGTTATGAAAGTGAGCAAATGGCTTAAGCCTTTTTTATTTATTTTAGCTATAATTATCAGGTATGTGAAGTTTGACGTTGGACGCCTACACTGAAAAAAATCCTAATAATATTACAACAGTTTGTGATGTAATATCCATGTGTATAGTCAGCGCACACAATATATTTACAACAGTTACTGTTTTTTTTGCGATGGGTGGATTATGTCCCTTTATGGTGGTCACGTGATTAGCCGCATGCGTTACCAGGGATTATAAATAAACGGGATACGTAGCTCTTCATCACTCCCGGTAACTCGACTGGAAAATTCCTGGCGGTATTATCAGGTGTTTCCGCATTACTGTCAGTGTTATTTTGGTTACTTTGGTGACTCAAATTATTCACTTCTTCCTTGGAAAATTGCAATCAATTATATTGCATTCATAGAAGGACCATTCATGAACGTGTCCATGACGTGAAATAGTTTGATAATTCCCTATTTTGTGAGTTTTGTGGATGTTTATGATAATGGTCTTTTTATTGGAATGCCGCTGGTAGGAAGGATTCCGCCGTTTCGTTTTCGCCAAAATATCAACACAAAATCTAAAGTAATTCCATTTTAGTCTTGAAATCAGTTGGAATTAAGTTAATATACTCAGTGTTATTGTTAGCTAGGTAAACATGGAGATAAAACGACGAACTACTGATGCACGATTTGTTGATTTTTCAGCAGTTTTGTACTTTCAATATGTCATGAATTCCATTCATTCATTTGAGTGTGAAATTGAATAGCTAGTTTCTATACCTTATGTGGCCAAAACAATAATTGCTGAGTCTGCATGATAATAATGTTAAAATCAGGATAAAGATTGGAAAATGAGGCTTGCCCAAATAACAAAAAAATCAGAAATCCAGTACGGGGTAGGCATACGCTTAGTGAGTCATCGTCTCATACACTAGTGGTGCCCTAATATTTTTTAATTCGAAAATCTGGCAGCTGTGCCAAAATTTTTAAATACATTATTTATTTATTTATATTTGATGTGTACATCAGTCATCAATGATTCAAAACTGATAATGTAATATTTATATAATTTGTTGAATTTAAATTACAATTTTGAAGTTTAAGCAGTCTGGTTGAATATCTACCATATGATGGGTCGTTCCCATCCTCAAGCTATATTGATGCCATTGGGACATTCAATGGTATTTTGCTATTTTGCAAGCGAAGGAGTAGACTGCTTGAGACTCCGTGGTAGATACATTCACACCATGGTATATACATTCACACCGTGGTAGATACATTCACACCGTGGTAGATACATTCACACCAGATACTCAACAGTTTGGATCTAAACTTTGACAATTTAGCCAAACACATTATTTTCATATCAGTGATGGTGGATGTCACATAATTTCTTACTGTAAGAGGACAGGATATCGTTAGTAGAAAACAAAGACTTTAAATAGCGTTTCTGATTATCATCATAATGACTATGTATATCTCTTTCAGAAAATTATGTTAGATACTTTAGTGAAACAAGCTACGTAAAAGTTAAAGGGGTATGTGAACATTATTAAAATTCATGGCATTTGCACTTTGCAGATGACTGTATCCAGTAGGATGGTGATATAGTAGCGCACTATGTTCACGAGTGAACTACCTAAGTGAGCAGCACCTGCTCTATTACATTAACTTTCAGTTGTCCCGGTACTTGTCCATGTCATGTAACAAATAAGCATAACATGTATATACCATTTGTAAGACAGCTTCTCTAACAGTGACTGATCACTTATAATTCTAACACCATAAGGTACGGTACTAGCTGAAAAAGATTCACTTTGGTATGCAACCTCTGTGTGCGCTTTGCACATATGACAGACATATCCATGGGCGTAGCCAGCTAGGGTTCGATGGGTTCGGACGAACCCGCCCTTAAAATTAGAGGTGCCCTCGTCGCCTGAGTTCCAGGGTTCGACGGGTCGTTGGTTTGGGCAATTTCGGGGGTTCGTTAAGTTAATGCATGAACAAAGTTTCCCGATCCAACGAACCGTCGAACACTGGAAGTCAGGCGACGAGGGCACTTAAGCAGTCGGCAAACGCATGATCGGCCTATACTAGATTATTTCACATTAAATTGAGGTCCGTAAAATGTTTTAGTGAAATCCACATATACACCGGGTCGAAAATTTGATTTCAATGTGAATCAAATCAATAGTCCCATGGCATGTCGGCATATGACGTTGCTAATCTAAAGTGGACAGCATTGTGCTCAGTTTCAACTAAAGTGACGTTGTATGAATGTGTGCATGTCAAACTAGTTTTCACAGTCATTGGCAATTATGAACGAATAGACAGTGTATTAAGGGTACATTTTTTGGTGTCAAGTTGTGTTCCCGTGTGGTCACGTAGTAGATCGATGACATGCTTAGCCTACATTGCGAGGGTTCGAACACAGTTTCTGGACATGAAGTCCACACAAAAACAGGGTTTTAATTGAAGTCCCACTCCTGTCAACCAAAAAGGAGCACATTATTAGTTGGTGTGTGATACTGTATATGCCCAGTAACTTTTCGATAGATCCGATATAGCCCCAGGATGGGAACAGCGCGTTAGTCCGATGGTTCGATTAGAGGCCGATGTACAGTGCGCTAGTCCGAGCCAATCCCAGGATCCAATAGTCAAATGGTTCAATGGTCCGAGGGTTCAATGGTCCGATGGTTCAAGGGCACGGTAATCCGAGGGTGCGACAATCCGAGGGTTCAATATACCGAGTGTGCATTAGCGGGACGTGGCGCCTGGGATTTGCGGGTCTTCCCCCAACTTTGTTGAAAAATTAGTTGGCATGCAATAGGTCAGGTTTATAGATTACATGTATTTGGAATAAGTCAGATCAGTTTGTTCATGTGTATAGTATAGGAAAATAAATATGCAGGACATTACAAGCTTTACATATCATGTTCTACGTGCATATATATCTAACAATACTGGGCTATATGCAATGAGTGATTAACTGTCGTTCAATTCCATATATTATATAGCCCACTTCAGCCAATAACATAAAACATTTGAGTGTAGGCCTATACATAACTTCATAAGGTCGCAAAGGGATATAATACACAGATTATATCTGTGGATGGTTGGGTTTTATCATCGTTCTTTATTATCCTAGTCAATTCTACAGCGGGTCACGGTCCCATACAAGGAGAAAACATTTGTACATAAACATTAAAACACTGCTATGTCATATATTCTCACATAAACGGTAGATCAAATCAAAAACATTATTACTTCTCTAATATACGTGCAGATATTACACAAATAATCATCAGATATGCTCCAGATTCGCACTCGATGGGTTCATTTTTTTCCGGGGGAGGCCCACTCGGACCCCTACCTGCTGGAAAGGGACACTCCCTCCTGCACCCTTTAAACGCGGCGCGGTCGGAGCTTTTCATCTCGGTCCTGTGCCCTCAAGTTAATAATCGAACCAGTCTTTTAAAAATGCTGGCCACGCCGATGGACATATCCTATTCTTTTATATATAGAGATATTTATTATGCTACTTTAATATATCCTCGTGCAGATATTTATTTAATTAGTTTCTTTCAAACTTTTAAATCAAAATTTTGAAAACATAACGACATTATGACCTCCACCAGGGTACCCCGAGTCACCACAACAAATTTGGTTGAAATCGGACCAGCAGTCTGGGAGAAAAATCCAGAAAAACAGACAGAACATACTCTTTTATTTATATAGATACCATAACTTAGCATGCAGGGCCAGGGGAGGGGTCAAGGGGGCAACAGCACCCATGTCAGAGAGGGTTATTCCCCTCTCAATGTAGTAGTAGTAGTAGTAATATCTTTTATTTACGTGACAAGTGCATGTTAAATTACAAACAAATTTAATTTACATCGCGCACCCGGCCCTATTGGGCATATATGTCACCCTGAAAATAAGAGTTAATTAATTTTTGTAAGGAGTTTGGCAATGGTCAGCCAGGTAGCAATAGCCCCCATGTCGGGGGATGATATTCATATCCCCTGTGTCAGGGAAATCCTGGCACCACCCCTCTGTAGGACCTATATATAGCCTCTACTATAGTCAATAGACTACTGGTACATCATACTACTACATGCCTAAAATATTGACTTGAATATCGACTAGCAGAAATACTGAGAAAGGTTAAGACCTTGATAGCCACGGCCTGCAGTACGAACTACGAGTCTGGGGTAAGTACAGTATAAATCTTACAAATTCTCCTTTTATAATGGCTTTATTTGTGGAACAAGTTTGGCACCACTCCCCAATTAGGTTAATTTGCCATGTCCTTGTCAGTTATATAATACATTGCAATGTGTGCTGTCATCTTCCTAAATTCCACTTGCTTGATAAAACAGATGAGATTAAATGACATTATGGGACCAGAAATTTAGCAGAATAGAGAGTGCATCACTTGTGAACATATATTCAGAATGGCAAGTCTGATGATGATGGAATAGACAAATCATTAGATTAGAAGCTGTCAAATATGACACTGACATTTTGACAAGCTTAATACACCAGTATATGCGACTCATTTATATCTAAATAATAATTGTTGACTGGCTTGTCTGTTTTTGTTTTGATCTCGATTGTTGTTTATTAGGGTTTATCGTCTTTCTAGCCGCTAGGCCACACACGACGTTATCAATTTTACGGGTGGATGAAAGACCACGCAGAGGCTTAATTTCACCGGGAAATTGTTCCACTGCGTGTAGAAACCACCGACCCCAGGAAAGCAACTGACAAACTTGCCCAGATACACGATTCCTGTCACCCTCCCTATGACGGGGTTCGAACCAGCTTCGTCAGCGCAGGACGACCTGTGACGGCGTAATCCACCTGGCACTCTACCGACTGGACCACCGGGGACCTCGTTTTGATCTCCAAAATAGGGAACCTGTATGAACATTTGAATGCACAATTCCGACAATTAAATACGTTTTTTAAATTTTATTTCCCAATGGATGACTAGTAAGTGTCTTCCATTGTTAACTGTGCAGTAAGTATAGCTTTGCATCAAGCTTGTTTTCTATGAGATCAATTTGTTCAACGCCAATCTCGAAACAGCGTGTGCTTTTAGTGTTGTTACCAACGACGCCACGGAGTTTCTATATACCGCCAGCCTGCCCAATGGCGACTCCCTGATGACGTTACATGACTCTTTACTTCACTTCCATCTCCCGTCTATTTATACTCCCTGGCGTTACTGTTGCGGAAGTCGACATTTTTGTTGGATATTATTCTACTTCTAGCTGCTTCTGGTAAGAAATTCCGGGCCGTATTCTGGTGAGTTTACTTATGATCTCAATTTGGCATACAACTAATTTGCTCCAAGAGTTTACTTATGATCGCAATTTGGCATACAACTAATTTGCTCCAAGATTTGCGAGTGATCGATCAGCTAATTTATTGATATCTTGTTCAATCACCGCCGTTTTTTGTTTCAATCAAGATTGTTCGACTTTCCCAATTTTAAAGTAAACATGCTAAATCAGACTAACAGCAGGACTGGAATACTGCCCCAAGACGACGCACCCAAACTCAGTTGTGGCAGTTTCTGACCAAAACTTATCTTCAGTGACAAATTTTATCCAAATCTTATTCTGATTTAAAATTGTGAAAGTAGAAAAATCTTGATTGATACAAAAAACAGTGGTGTTTGGGACAACTTTCATTCTTTGGGATATCTTTGACTGCGATAAATCACAAAAGTAATTTAAATTTTTATCGCAAAGATGTTTGCGATTTTATTTAATCTATTATATAAAATTGCAAATATGTTTGTGATGTTTGCGATTTATTTTGCAAAGTATTTTGCGATCTATCGTAAAGATGTTTACAATTTATCGAATTTGTTTTGCGATTTATCAACATAAAAAATGCACATGTACATGTATTTGTACATATATGTTTGGAAAGTGACAGGAGGGTTTTCAAAACTTGAACCCAAATTGGGAGGGGGGGTATGCTGAACCGCCTTTTTGTACATAGTAAGAAGTATACAATATTAAACCAATGGAAGCGCTTTGTTGGGTTTGAGTTCTGGGTCAATAAGAATTGCTGCATAATTAAGGAGCTACTAGTATATGTACATGTCTATGTATTGTCATGTTTAAATAGCAGTTATATCAGTGTACATGTACATTGTATGTTGTGTATTATCGGGGGGGGGGGTGGTCAGTGGCACAATGAGCAGGCACCAATCACCTAGGACCTCAGCTCGTGACAGACGGGTTCGAATCATATGTGGCGACCTACTAGTATACTCCAACTTCCTGACTGAAGTAAACTTTCTGATTATCAGTGGTTTACATATGATATGTGCAGACGGTGCATCGTGACTATATATTGTAGGTGACTAACCATAGACCACATGGTTTCCATCACCAACAAGTGATCTGGCCTCATTGTTATATCGCCTTAGTTGTGGAAAGAGAAACAAAACCGCAAATAAATAAATGTGTATTAGAAAATAATCAATGTTGCTATTATCTATCTAGAATTACCTGTCAACTCCATTTTCGGGCATTACAGACAGGGTCCAGGTCTCGACTGTGGTCGGTGCTTCTGTGGGCTACTCTAACCTACAGCCGGGTTCTTTAACGTGCACATAGTCACCCATGTACACGGATCATCCATTTATGTCAGCTCCCTAACCGACAGCGTACACCCCTCACAACAACATACCTGGACATGATATCGTCGTGAAGGGAAGTCAAGTTTGTATTCGGATACATATTGTGTGATAACGAATGAGACTGTTCAGTCATACAGCATGGTAATCTGACCAAGTTTGGATTTTTGTCAGAATACCCAACCGGGAATTGATCCCCGGACCTTTAGCACCAGTGCGCTATCCACTCGGCCACTGACTTCCATTTCATTTATTTATTTTATATTTAGGGTTTTACATTGCTTCCTATAATTAAGTGATATCACAGCAAAGCCAGATTAATTGTTGGTAGAGGTAATCATGTGTGCTACACTTAGTCGTGAACAATTCAGTAATGTTTTTTAATTTATGTTATTTATAATGTAATGTATATCATTTATATAGCGCTTAATCCTTGGTGTAGCTCTAAGCACTTACATTATTACCCAGCGTTTTTTATGAGTAATGCCAAGTCTTATGCCTGCTGCCATTTTACAGGCGCTTCACTAGAGCGTCTTTCGGATACCCAACAACCAGGTACCTATTTCTCGTCTAGGTACGACGAAGCGAGCACAGTACAAACGACCTTGCCCAAGGGTCACAACCTGGCACGAGATTTGAAACAGCGTGTGGCTATATATAGTACACGCACCGCTTAATCCGGCCAAGCCACTGTTGCGGAGACGATAGTCCACCGACAGGGCGCGAACTCATGCCGGTGGGTTGACACCATTAGAAGTCCGACACTCTAACCACTGGGCTATCACTTCCATCTGGACATGATATCGCCGTCTGCTCGAAAGTAAACCACCGACCATCATGCAGGTGAAGGTAGCGCGTGTTTCCTCTGTGAAGTCAGCTGACCAGGGATCACGCCCGAATGGTATATGTTCGGTTATGAAGTTCGACGACATCACACTTCGTGATCCAGTTAAAATTCTGTCAGCATGGGGATCCTACTTCAAGAACCTGTACACTCCGAATGCGCATAGTGATCCTGAATTCGACGTCGTCGTACGAACGCGCCTCGAACAGCTCCTCGACGTATCACATACAAACTATACTGACACTATATTCTGTGAACGGATAACTATCACAGAACTGAACTCAGCTTTAAAGAACCTTAAACGCCATAAATCAAGCGGAATAGACAATGTGGTGAATGAGCATATTATTAATGGGAGCGAACGTCTTAAAGCGGCTCTTTGTCATCTCTACAACGGCATGATTGACTTAGAGTGGATACCTCCTTGCTTAAAAACTGGTATCATCGTACCCCTCTACAAGGGATCTCCAAAACCACACGCCATTCCTGACAGCTATCGAGCTATCACTCTGCTTCCAGTTATGTACAAAGTATTCGAAGGCATCCTGCTTAACAGGTTCCTCACGGACGGTCACTTTTCAAATTTCCCTAATAAATTACAACATGGTTTTCAGAAAGGTGTGAACTGCCTCATGACTTCATTCGTTCTCCAAGAGTCTATCTCGTATCTCCATGACCTTGATGCCCGAGCATATGTGTGCATCTTGGATTCGCAGAAGGCCTTTGATCGTGTATGGCACGAGGGCCTTCTGATAAAACTTCATGACATGGGTTTCAATGGAAAAATTCTGTGACTTGTGACAAATATGCACCAATATTGTAAAAGCCATGTGCTATATAACGGATCTCTTTCTGAACCATTCGACGTTCTACAAGGAACAAGACAAGGGGCAGTGACGTCTCCCTTATTTTATCTTGTGTATATAAATGATTTGCTGGAAACTTTGACCAAATCCAGAAATGGCCTACACATCTCTGAAATTCCGTGTACTTCGCCGTCTGCGGCCGACGATATTGCTCTGATATCACTCACGAAATCGGGTCTTGATAGCCTCATCGACATCTGTTACAGATACAGTCGGCAGTGGAGATTTAATTTCTCAACGACGAAAAGCACAATTGTTGTATTTAACGAGACAAAACGTCAAGATAAACTCAACGATAGACAATGGTTTCTTGGTGATCAACCGCTTCCAGAATCCAACAACTGTGTTCATCTTGGAATCAAACAGTGCAAATTTCAAGCTGATACAACACGGAGCTCAATTCTTTCGGAAAAGTTACGAAAATCGTACTTTAGTATCGCTGGAAGAGGTTTGCTCAAATCGTGCACACCACTAACAATGGCAAATCTGTTAGGATCAATCGTGCTGCCAAAAGCTCTATATGGTTGTCAGTTGCTGAATATCACAAACAACACTGTCATGTATTCAATGGAAAAGGCATACCGTTTATGTGTCAAACACATCCAAACGCTCCCGACTCGGACCCCGACTAACGTTGCGATGAGTCTCCTTGGGTTAATACCGCTTGAGACGGAGATACACATCAACAAACTAAATTTTCTCTCCGAACTAATCCATCTGCATCAAGGACACCAGGTACCTCTTACGATCTTTCTCCAGAAATGTTTCCAGCTCACCCTTTTCGCTCGTCAAACAACTGGATTCGTCCCGGATATCATTGAAATATTAAATCTCTATGACCTGTATCATGTGCTAACAACATACGTGAAAACTGGAATATTCCCAACGAAATCTTCTTGGAAAAATCTTGTGCAGACAGCAGTCAGACAGAACTATCATCGAGAATGGTGCCGATCTGTGTCCGTCGATATAAACCTCGATGTGTTTAAAATTGTGCACGGAGACCCAGCATCATGTTGGAACATTTGGAGAATCCTGCGAGATTACCCACGATATAATAAACAACTGCGAAATCTTGCCTTATTGCTGAACAAGACAACATACAGTAACAATTTGACATGTTGTGCATGTATAAATACATATAACTGTGAGTTAATACACGCAATCCGCCACTGTAATTCACCCTGTTCTGTCGTCCTGAGGAACGACTATCTGGATTGCATAACTGACCAATACGGCGTTGCCGCCTTTTTGTATATAGACTCGTTAAGCGATATAGAACTTTGGGCATTTCTACTCGGCACCGACGTCATGCAGTACCCGGTGGAAATAGAACAACACATTGACAAAATAATTATCGACACTGCTACATTTCTGTTCATCTTGTGCCAAGTGATTCGAGGACAATAATCACATTATCAACCCACGACTTTGTATATTGTTGTTATATTTACATGAACTATACATATTCTTCTCCAAACTGGAGGTCCACAATAAATATATATATATTATAATTTTGTAAGTATAGTCAGTGTTTCCTCTGTTCCTCCCATGTTATTATCATATTATGCCTACGGGGGTCGGGGGCATATACCGGTCGTTGAGGGCTATGTCTGTCCTAGCATATGACATTCTAATTCGGTGTTAATTATCAAAGTTTTTTTTATCTTTTGGCATGGTGAAAGCACAGTTTGGTAACCACATTAATTAGGTTAAATATTCAAGGCATGTAACTTTGTTACATAATTCTGTTGTACGAGAAAGGTCGATTTCATGACAATTAGGCAATGGAAATTGAATTTTGATCTATAATTGTAGATTTATTGCAGACATTGAGCACATGTGAACCTGGTTGAATTTTCTGTGGTAAGATGGATCACAATCATCCTCAAGCTACTTATGTCATTTATTGTCATTTGTTTATAATGTGGAGGGGTAGATAGGCTTGAGACCCACCACAGTTCAATTCACACCAAGTTCTCAGATTCTGTAAATGTCAGATTACATTGACCATGTAATTTTACGACTAAACCGTAAATTCACATTACGATTATGTAATTATTTTAAGATAGTTTCTGATGGTCCAATTGCTGCCAACAGTTTCTGTCGTAATATTGCGATCATTTTGTAAATATACGATCAAATTTGTAAATGTCAGATTTCGTTGATCTCATAATTTACGACAGTTACTGATGGTCCCATTGCTGCCAACAGTTTCTGTCGTAATATTACGATGAAATATTTTTGAGTGTATAACTATCAGATTGTTATACATGGTTCCTTGTGTATGTTAGTGTATTTAACTTTCATTCTTGACTCATTAATTCATTATTGGATATTATATGTTGAGTATAGTTGATGACCACATGAATGGCTGCATGGATTAAGGTACAGTCTCCCTTTAATAACGTTTAAGTTTCTATATGCAATGACTATAACGATATGTTAAATCCAAGTTCGATAGATCAAGAGAGATTCTTTATCAAATGACTTTCAATACTTAATCTGGATTTATGCACAACGTATACAGATGTCTGGGCCGTAACTATTTATCATGCTGGGTCATGTACTCACCGTCATGTTTCAAGATGAAAGCGACACTATTCTCACCAAACACATTGCTTGGGTTGTTGGCGACGATTGGTCTATCGTAGAAATAACAAGTCTTCCTCCCCTTGTTATGGACAAAAGCCACACATCCATTCCTCGCGCACTTGTGAGCACAAAACAAACTGCTTGTCCCTCCTGCTCGAACCATTTTTTCGAAATATTGAGGATTAAATACTCCATCCACACCCATGAGCCGCTCAAAGCGAAGAGAAACCTCTGCTGCAAGACATGAGTCTACCAGTATGTAGATGGCAACAAGAACAACCTTCATTTTGGATTGTTTATATACGAGCGCCAAATAACGCTGGTTTTCTTACTTGCGTATCCTGAAAATGGAGAGCAGTACCATTAATGACTCTTGATAAGCAGGAACTTTGGAGAAACATGAACACACTCTATCATTCGGTATCGGTGTCGGTATAAAATGTAGATTGGAGCAGATATGTGTGTCCGAAGTCACGATCGTTGTGAACATTCATTGCCCGGAGTTGTTATTTGATTTTTCTGAAATAAATGCTCAATTCTTCTTCAAATACCAATGGTGTGTGTTTAGTGTTGAATCGTGTGTAGTGGCCTCGTTTGTTTGTCATATTTTGTCTATTGATTTTAAATCGACATATTAGTTCGGGCGTTGACTTATATTTTCTTGGACTAATGTTAGTTTCGTATTTGTCGTATGTTGATATAAATGCTATTAAAACGAAATCGACGTATATTAAATGTGCGATAGCTGTAGTAGAACAATTGAGTCAATATTGTATTTATTGCTGTATTAGAAGCGTGTTATTACATATTGGTTGGAATATGAATACTATTGAATTGAAATAGAACATCAATTGTGCGTCGATCAACATTGATTAGAAAATTATATATATTAGAATGAAATTGTCTCATATTGAATATAAGAAAGACTATTGGTTTGGAAATGGACATCATTGGTTGGAAAAGATTGCTATTAAAATGGAATATACCTATATTGAATGTCTGGTGCATGCAATTCGTTAAACAATCCACTATTAATTTTTATTTGACATATTTTCCGACCAAACGGCTATCCGCATATGGATTACTCATATGACAATATGACTCATATGACTATTGGTTTGGAAATGCGCACCATTGATGGGAATTAATATATTGATTTAGAAACGATTGCTATTAGAATGGAATATACCTATATTGAATGCTTGATGCAATCAATTAGTTAAACAATCCAATATTAATTTTTATTTGACGTAATTTCCGATAAAACGGCTGCTCGCACCCATGTACCAAATTTGAAATAACTAAAACTAAAGTTATCACCAGGACCATAACTCCGGCAAAACGGGCGGACCGAATCCAAATTCGAATCTGACCTGTATTTCCATGTGGCTAATCTATATACAATATTTGAAAACAGTCAGACAACTAAAATTGAAGTTATCATCGGGAAACCAAAATAATTGGCAAATGTTAAGCCGACAAGGACCACAACTCCGGCAAAATTGGGTGGCGAACCCAAATTGGAAGCTTGATGTCCGTGAACGTGATGATCGCAACTGACTATACTCTCTTAGAACAACAGTTTACGGTTGCCTAAACATATACATATTTTGGGAAATTCACACAATTATTGTTCAATGAGCCATAAACATTGATTGTTCACAAGTGAGCAGTGATTGTTGCCTGGTAGGGAGCGGTTGTATCAGATTTCAATGAACGAAAGCGGAGTGGTTTGAGCATGAAGTTAGCATTTCATAAATTTAATTGTCATTCAATTCTTATTCTTGACTTCAATTCTTGTTAGTAATTATAACATAATACATTTTATTTGTTCACCTTTGCTCTTCCATCCACTCTTTTGTCTGTAATAAAGTCAAATTGTTTTGTATCTATAAGTCTAATTGATATGCCACAATTGGTATCCTCAGAACAAAGCCCATAGCTCTGCTAAATTATATTTTGTATGTTGGTGTTGTAACTGCATGTTTGGAATCTCGAATATTACAACTAATCGCTTGTAGGTTTAAACTTGTTAATGACTAAATTATGTGAGCAAGTCAACAATCTAATTGGTTATTTGAAGAGCATTTAACTTTTGAGTATTCTCGCGGCCATTTTGGTTGCCAGTTTTTAAGTTTATATGAACACCAACTTCACTTGTATTTAGCGAGTTCAGAAAAACGTAATAAAATATTTCAAATGGACACAATAAGAATTTGTGCCATATAATATAGCATATACTGAACTTTATTTATTCAGTTCATTTTCCAACAAAAGATATTTGACCTTTTGAACTTTGACCCTTGCACAAATCGGTCCAGATATCGAGAAAAACCCTCATTCCTGTTTAAAATAATATATCATATGGATATTTTATCGAAAAGCATCGCATCTTCAATTTGGACTTTTAGTATGTTGTAGCCAATATGTTTTTTTTTCTAATGAAACAGTTATAAATCATTTCTGTTGTAAATAATTACGGGTAGATTAGTCAGGGTATAAATCATCACGGGCAGATTAGTCAGGTATAAATCATCATGGGTAGATTAGTCAGAGTATAAATCATTATGGGTAGATTAGTCAGGGTATAAATCTTCACGGGTATATTAGTCAGGGTATAAATCTTCACGGGTATATTAGTCAGAGTATAAATCATCACGGGTATATTAGTCAGAGTATAAATCATCACGGGTATATTAGTCAGGGTATAAATCATCACGGGTAGATTAGTCAGAGTATAAATCATTACGGGTAGATTAGTCAGGGTATAAATCATCACGGGTCGATTAGTCAGGGTATAGATCACCACGGGTAGATTAGTCAGGGTATAAATCTTCAAGGGTATATTAGTCAGAGTATAAATCATCACGGGTAGATAAGTCATGGAATAAATCATCACGGGTAGATTAGTTAGGGTATAAATCATCACGGGTAGATTAGTCAGGGTATAAATCATCACGGGTAGATTAGTCAGGGTATAAGTCATCGCGGGTAGATTAATCAGGACATGAATCATCACGGGCATATTAGTCAGGTATAAATCATCACGGGTAGACTAGTCAGGGTATAAATAATCACGGGTAGATTAGTCAGGGTATAAATCATCACGGGTAGACTAGTCAGGGTATAAATTATCACAGGTAGAGTTGTCAGGGTATAAATCTTCACGGGTAGATTAGTCAGAGTATAAATCATCACGGGTAGATTAGTCAGGCTATAAATCACCATGGGTAGATTAGTCAGGGTATAAATCATCACGGGTAGATTAGCCAGGGTATAAATCTTCACGGGTAGATTAGTCAGGGTATAAATCATCACGGGTAGATTAGTCAGGGTATAAGTCATCACGTGTAGACTAGTCAGAGTATACATCATCACGGGTAGATTAGTCAGGGTATAAATCACCATGGGTAGATTAATCAGGGTATAATTCATCACGTGTAGATTATTCAGGGTATAAATCATCACGATCAGATTAGTCAGGGTATAAATCATCACGTGTAGGTTAGTCAGGGTATAAATCAACACGGGTAGATTAGTCAGGGTATAAATCATCACGGGTAGATTAATCAGGGTATAAATTGTCACGTGCAGATTTGGCAGAGTATAAATCATCACGGGTAGATTAGTCAGGGTATAAATCATCACGGGTAGATTAGTCAGGGTATAAATCATGACGGGTAGATTAGTCAGGGTACAAATCTTCACAGGTAGATTAGTCAGAGTATAAATCATCACGGGTAGATTAGTCAGGGTATAAATCATCACGGGTAGATTAGTCAGGGTATAAATCATCACGGGTAGATTAGTCAGGGTATAGATAATCACGGGTGGATTAGTCAGGGTATAGATCATCACGGGTTGTTTAGTCAGGGTATAAATCACCACGGGTAGGTTAATCAGGGTATACATCAACACGGGTAGATTAGTCAGGGTATAAATCATCACGGGTAGATTAGTCAGGGTATATATAATCACGGGTAGATTAGTCAGGGTATAAATCATGACGGGTAGATTAGTCAGGGTATAAATAATCACGGGTAGATTAGTCAGGGTATAAATAATCACGGGTAGATTAGTCAGGGTATAAGTCATCAAGAGTAGATTAGTCAGGGTATAAGTCATCACGAGTAGATTAGTCAGGGTATAAGTCATCATGACTAGATTAGTCAGGGTATAAATCATCACGGGTAGATTAATCAGGTATAAATCATCACGGGTAGAAGGGTATAGATCATCGTGGGTAGATTAGTCAGGGTATAAATCATCGCGGGTAGATTAGTCAGGGTATAAATCATCGCGGGTAGATTAGTCTGGGTATAAATCATCGCGGGTAGATTAGTCAGGGCATAAATCATCGCGGGTAGATTAATCAGGGTATAACTCATCACGGTAGATTAGTCAGGGTTTAAATCATCACGGGTAGATTAGTCAGGGTATAGATCATCACGGGTAGATTAGTCAGGATATAAATCATCACGGGCAGATTAGTCAGGGTATAAATCATCACGGGTAGATTAGTCAGGGTATAGAATATGACTGTAGTATGTTAGCATATTAGCCATATTATAATTATGATGTCAAAGCGACGACGTAAGCCATCGCGGGTTATTTATGTGGAGGAAAAAAGAAAATGAATCAGAGAGAAAGAAAGAGAGAGATAGAGAAGTAACTAGAGATGGAGAGAGAGAAAGGGAGAGAGACATACCGAGAGAGAGAGAGAGAGAGAGAAAAGAGAGAGAATGAGAGTCAGATATATATAGAGAGAGGGAATGAGAGAGAGGGAGATGGAGAGAGAGTGGTGGGAGATGGAGAGAGATAGAGAGAGGGGGTATAGAAAGAGATATGGTGCGTATAATTTTCTCACCTGATCTATTTCTTCTTTGAGATTCAGAAGCAAAGTATACGACGTGTTCGCTCGACCGTCCTAAATGTGCATCGATTCCAACATTATGCTTTGCAACATATTCATTCGGACGAGTCTCATCAATTGCTCGGCATGATTTCATGTTAAATGGAACTTCGCAATCAATATACCACACCCACTCCGCTACAGGATTTGAGGAATAACAACAGCGTACGGATACGTCCACAACGCTGATAACCAGGTAAACTCTGGTAAAATAATGTAAAGTCCGGTAGACAATGATATACTCTTGTAAAAGCCATGTAAAGTCCATGCAAAAAGGACATACCCTTGTAGAGTCAAAGTAAAGGCATGGTGTATCCCCATAGACCATGCAGGAACGACAACACTGCCATGCAATACTCTCTCACGACCACACTGCCATGCAATACTCTGTCACGACCACATTGCCATGCACTACTCTCTCACGACCACACTGCCATGCAATACTCTCTCACGGCCACACTGCCATGCAATACTCTGTCACGACCACATTGCCATGCACTACTCTCTCACGACCACACTGCCATGCAATACTCTCTCACGGCCACACTGCCATGCACTACTCTCTCACGACAACACTATCATGCAATACTCTCTCATGACCACACTGCCATGCAATACTCTCTCACGGCCACACTGCCATGCACTACTCTCTCACGACAACACTATCATGCAATACTCTCTCATGACCACACTGCCATGCAATACTCTCTCACGGCCACACTGCCATGCACTACTCTCTCACGACAACACTATCATGCAATACTCTCTCACGACCACACTGCCATGCAATACTCTCTCACGGCCACACTGCCATGCACTACTCTCTCACGACAACACTATCATGCAATACTCTCTCATGACCACACTGCCATGCAATACTCTCTCACGGCCACACTGCCATGCACTACTCTCTCACGACAACACTATCATGCAATACTCTCTCACGACCACACTGCCATGCAATACTCTCACGGCCACACTGCCATGCACTACTCTCTCACGACAACACTATCATGCAATACTCTCTCACGACCACACTGCCATGCAATACTCTCTCACGGCCACACTGCCATGCACTACTCTCTCACGACAACACTATCATGCAATACTCTCTCATGACCACACTGCCATGCAATACTCTCTCACGGCCACACTGCCATGCACTACTCTCTCACGACAACACTATCATGCAATACTCTCTCACGACCACACTGCCATGCAATACTCTCTCACGGCCACACTGCCATGCACTACTCTCTCACGACAACACTATCATGCAATACTCTCTCATGACCACACTGCCATGCAATACTCTCTCACGGCCACACTGCCATGCACTACTCTCTCACGACAACACTATCATGCAATACTCTCTCACGACCACACTGCCATGCAATACTCTCTCACGGCCACACTGCCATGCACTACTCTCTCACGACAACACTATCATGCAATACTCTCTCATGACCACACTGCCATGCAATACTCTCTCACGGCCACACTGCCATGCACTACTCTCTCACGACAACACTATCATGCAATACTCTCTCATGACCACACTGCCATGCAATACTCTCTCACGGCCACACTGCCATGCACTACTCTCTCACGACAACACTATCATGCAATACTCTCTCACGACCACACTGCCATGCAATACTCTCTCACGGCCACACTGCCATGCACTACTCTCTCACGACAACACTATCATGCAATACTCTCTCATGACCACACTGCCATGCAATACTCTCTCACGGCCACACTGCCATGCACTACTCTCTCACGACAACACTATCATGCAATACTCTCTCACGACCACACTGCCATGCAATACTCTCTCACGGCCACACTGCCATGCACTACTCTCTCACGACAACACTATCATGCAATACTCTCTCATGACCACACTGCCATGCAATACTCTCTCACGGCCACACTGCCATGCACTACTCTCTCACGACAACACTATCATGCAATACTCTCTCACGACCACACTGCCATGCAATACTCTCTCACGGCCACACTGCCATGCACTACTCTCTCACGACAACACTATCATGCAATACTCTCTCATGACCACACTGCCATGCAATACTCTCTCATGACCACACTG
Organism: Siphonodentalium dalli; assembly: GCA_032622095.1. Classification (NCBI taxonomy): domain Eukaryota; kingdom Metazoa; phylum Mollusca; class Scaphopoda; order Gadilida; family Siphonodentaliidae; genus Siphonodentalium; species Siphonodentalium dalli. Next base: position 198,800,635 of record CP136067.1, on the reverse strand, counting down.
CCATGCACTACTCTCTCACGACAACACTATCATGCAATACTCTCTCATGACCACACTGCCATGCAATACTCTCTCACGGCCACACTGCCATGCACTACTCTCTCATGACCACACTATCATGCAATACTCTCTCATGACCACACTGCCATGCAATATTCTCTCACGGCCACACTGCCATGCACTACTCTCTCACGACAACACTATCATGCAATACTCTCTCACGACCACACTGCCATGCAATACTCTCTCACGACCACACTATCATGCAATACTCTCTCACGGCCACACTGCCATGCACTACTCTCTCACGACAACACTATCATGCAATACTCTCTCATGACCACACTGCCATGCAATACTCTCTCATGACCACACTGCCATGCACTACTCTCTCACGACAACACTATCATGCAATACTCTCTCATGACCACACTGCCATGCAATACTCTCTCATGACCACACTATCATGCAATACTCTCTCACGGCCACACTGCCATGCACTACTCTCTCACGACAACACTATCATGCAATACTCTCTCATGACCACACTGCCATGCAATACTCTCTCATGACCACACTATCATGCACTACTCTCTCACGACAACACTGCCATGCAATACTCTCTCACGACAACACTGCCATGCACTACTCTCTCACGACAACACTATCATGCAATACTGTCACAGAAGTGACTGCTTCTTTCTTGGAGCACTGGGTGACTGTTCAGTGAAATAGTTTGTGGTGCCGTATGAAAGTAATAATAAGGTCGCAATGGTTCTGAAAACACAATTATTCTCCACAAACGAAATAAATCTCTGTGAAATATCGCATAAATCCCTTCTGTGACGTTCTTTTTCACCTGCCTGCCACCAACTAGTGTAGACACATAGCAAAATTATTCACTGTCTGTCTACCAACGGATTCGTTTTTTTTTAATTGATATGATGAGTTTATGTGGCCAACAGTCAATCCGCCTGTACACAAATCATCCACATTTAAATGTTATAATCTTTGGGGATGTGGCTACTATAAGCGTCATACTTTCTGCCAAATCCCATTCTCTCACAGAATTATTTTTATATATTAAACAATTTTGTAATTTCATGTGCATGATTTAGAGAAATAAATATCTTTACACAAAATTTGTTCTTTCCAACTATTGAAAAGTTTGGTAACAGTTGTGAGAGTGCCTATGATTTGTGGTGCATTCTCTCAACCCATGCCTGTCGATCGCCACGCCCACGAGGAATGCAAATAAAAACTCCTTAATAAAGTCAAACAAATGTAAATTATGGGAAGACTTTGACCCCCTACCCAGTTTACACTAAAAACTATATACAGGGGCGTGACTAGAATGTCTCCATTTGGGTGTCCAACATGAAATAATGGCATCCCCGTAAGCCAGACCAAAGTTCTATATTCTCGAAGTTCCATTTGCACCCCCGTGTGTCGGAATGGAAATTTCCAGCTAGTACCTGAAACTCTCCAACCTGTCAACCCGAAAAGTGTCCAACCTGTCAGCCCCGAAAAGTGTCCAACCTGTCAGCCCCGAAAACTCTCCAACCTGTCAGCCCCGAAAAGTGTCCAACCTGTCAGCCCCGAAAACTCTCCAACCTGTCAGCCCCGAAAAGTGTCCAACCTGTCAGCCCCGAAAAGTGTCCAACCTGTCAGCCCCGAAAAGTGTCCAACCTGTCACCCCCGAAAAGTGTCCAACCTGTCAGCCCCGAAAAGTGTCCAACCTGTCAGCCCCGAAAAGTGTCCAACCTGTCAGCTTCGAAAAGTGTCCAACCTGTCAGCCCCGAATAGTGTCAAACCTGTCAGCCCCGAAAAAGTGTCAACCTGTCAGCCCCGAAATGTGTCCAACCTGTCAGCCCCGAAAAGTGTCCAACCTGTCAGCCCCGAAAAGTGTCCAACCTGTCAGCCCCGAAAAGTGTCCAACTTGTCAGCCCCGAAAAGTGTTCAACTGATGCATGGCCAGTACCGACCTAAATGTAGAAAATGTTATATGTTATATGTTGATGTTGGTTTAGAAATAACATTCCCACCAACTAATGGTTGGAAATTAGAACAATTCGAACTATTTCCAGATATAAATAGTGCAAGATTTCCAACTGGTGTTGTGTCAGGCAAGATATTTCCAACTTAAACAGTTCGGCCATTTAATAATAGCCACATACCTGACTACAAGATATTCGGTCGGAAATTACATGTAGTCGTGATATATAAATTTAACTTAGAATTTAACATATGCTTAAACATTACCACCACCCCCCCCCCCCACGTTGGAAACTTTCCAACTGATGCCTATTTAAAACCAAACAATGTTGACCAAAAGTAGAAATACGTTGCTGTTGGCCTACACAATAAATTTCCCCACTAATGACTGGTTATAAATTCGAACAATGAGAACAATTTCGAGCTGTATAAGGTGTAAACTTTCCAACTATCATGTTGCGTCAGGCAAGATTTTCAAAAAATTTGAACTTTTTAAGCAAACCAGCCTGAATATATACTGTAAAATCGTTTTAATTCGTGGGGGTTTGTTATTCGTTGATTTCGTAGTTTTGCTCAACCACGAAATCAACAACCACAAACAAATCAATAATTGACTCTTGCGTTGAGTGAGCAAAAAACCTATCTAACATACGAGATGGAAATGAAGATCGGCCATTACGTCTGCTTTAGAAATGTCGTAAAATGTATGCAGAAAAACAGAAGACGAGATGAAACGTAATCTTTTTTCATTACAATATCTTTCATTAACCGAATAAAACATTGATATGCTACATCATCTGATCTCGGCTATGATAGTTTGTATAACAATGCTCAATGCATTGGTTTCTTTACAGGGCTATTGGTTTACTAGAGTACCCACGTGCATACTTAATCTCTATCTATATCTGCGAATGTCTGTCTGTCTGTATTCTATAGAAATCCACAGGGGACCATCTAGATGGCACCAAAGGGGTCTACTAGGGGTAACGTTTTACGAAAAAGATAATGGTGAGGGTTAGGATTTTCTAAATGACGCCGTTGTTGTCAGGGGCAGAACAGGGGGAGGAGCAGAAATTTTTTTTGTCGCCGATTGCCACGAAACTTATATATAATCATCCCCATGATATAAGGAATCTGATGGTGTGGTTTAAATATGTTAAGAGTGGCGCCGTTCGAGTCAGGGATGCACGGAAGGGGAGAGGGTCACCAAAATTTATAAACTGAGTTTAGCGCCGAGGGATCTTCTAGATGGCACCAAAAGGTCTACTAGGGGTAACTTTTTACGAGAAAGATAATGGTGCGGGTTAGAATTTTCTAAAGTGACGCCGTTGTCAGGGACAGAAAAGGGGGAGGGGTAGAAAACATGTATGCCGCCGATTGCCACGAAACTTTTATATAATAATTCCCATGATATGAGGAATCTAACGGTGTTGTTTAAATATGTCAAATGTGGCGCCATTCGCGTCAGGGATGCACGGAAGGGGAGAGGGGCACCAAAATTGATCAAACTAATTTTAGCGTCGATTTCCACCAAATTGATATATATTCTTCTCCATGATAAAAGGAATCTAATCTAAGACTCCAAATTGGTGTAGTTTGGATGAAAGATTGTGGGAGGGGCACCCAATTTGATAAGAATGGGTTAGTCGCCGATTGCCACCACACTTATACAATATCATCCCCATGGTATGAGGAGTCTAATTGTGTTGCTTAAATCTGTCAAAAGTGGCGTCATTCGAGTCACGGTTGAACAGAAAGGCAGAGGGGCCCCAAAATTGATACGCAATAATTTTATAGCGCCAATTTCCACCAAAGTGATACGCATTCTTATCCATATTGCGAGCAGTCTGATCGTGTGATTTAAAGACGCCATGCTGGTTCTGTTTGGGTGAGAGATGGGGGTTAGTGGGCACTAAATTTGATCAAAATTTATTTACCAAACTTATCAATGATCATCTCCATGATATCAAGAGTCTAATGGTATGGTTTAAGAATGTCACAAGCTGTCACAAGTGGGGGCCATTCTAGTCAGGATGCATAGAGGGTGAGAGGAACAGAAACAAGATGAACAATGTGTTTAGCGCTGATTTCCACCAGATTGATACATATTGTCGTGATACGAGAAATCTAATCGTGTGGTTTATATACGCCAACTTGGTGCCGTTGGGATGAGAGATTTGGAGCCCCTAAATTTGATACGCATTTGTATACTCGCCAATTTTATACAAAAACTTATACAAAATCATCCACACGGTATGAGCTATGAGGAGTCTAATGGGGTGGCTTAAAGTTGTCACAAGTGGCGTCATTTGAGTCAGGGGCGCACTGAAAGGGAGAGGGGCGCCAACATTGATAACAAATAATTTTAGCGCCGATGTCCACCAAATTAATACACATTCTTCTCCATGATACAAGGAATCTAATTGTATGATTTAAAAACACCAAATTGGTGTCGTTTGGATGTGAGATTTGGGGGGGGGGGGGTATGCACTAAATTTGATAAGAATTGGTTTAGTCACCGATTGCTAACAAACTTATACAAAATCATCCACATGGTATGATGAGTCTAATGGTGTGGCTTAAAACTGTTAGCAGTGGCGTCATTCGAGTCAGGGGTGCACTAATAAGGAGAGGGGCGCCAGAATTGATACACAATAATTTTAGCGCCAATTTCCACAAATTGATACGTATTCTTATCCATGATACGAGGAATCAAATCATGTAATTTAACGACTCTATATTCGTGCTGTTTGTGTGAGAGGTGGTGTGGGGTGTGGGGTGTTCACTAAATTTGATAACAAAAATTGTTTAGTCGCCGATTGGCACCAAACTTATAAATATTTATCTCCATGATATCAGGAGTCTAATTGTGTGGTTTAAAGACGCCATTCGAGACAGGGGTCCACAGAGGGCGAGAGAGACACAAAAGTGGATAAACAATATGTTTAGCGCCGATTTCCACCAGACTGATACATATTCTTCTCCGTGATACGAGGAATCTAATCGTGTGGTTTAAATACGCCAAATTGTTGCCGTTTGGGTGATATATATGGGGGCCCTAAATTTGATACAAATGTACATGTATATTCGCCAATTTTCAACAATTTTATATATATTCATCTCCATAATGAGTCTAAGTTTGTGGTGTAATGATGTCAAATGTAGCGCCACTGAAATAGGGACGGACGGGTCACCAAAACAGATAGAAATATGTTTAGTGCCAATTAACATCAAATTCATATACGTTCTTCTCAAATGATACTAGGAATAAAATCGTGCGTGTTAAAACGTCACATTTGGTGCCTAGATATATTTGTAAATATATATCTGTCTGTATGTGTTCTATATATAACTTCATGGGGATACAATCGAGATGGCACCAAGGCTTTCTAACAGTGGTAACTTTAAAAAAATATTAGAATAGCTCATGTTAATATTATAACACAATTGAGTCTGCCCCATTCAATATAGTTTCCACACAAAAGTTACAAGAGATATAGAAATTTATAGAAGGCCTGTTCAACAATAGTGGTCACAGTGTGCCGTCAAATATAATTTCTTCTGAGATAAAAGAAAACGGAGTCAGTGGCGCATGACTTTTCAGGATCCTCCAATACTGACATATGACAAGGTTATATCTGCCCAATATACAGAGGATATCTTTCATGTTTTAGAACAAACTCATCGCCTAACATAAACAACTCAAAATCTCGCTCTGTGTCCGGTACATGTAGCTGATATAGCTCCATAGCAACACTTCTTTTAAACTGAGAATAATTAGCCAGTATGTAGCACAATGAACAGAGGAACACATGGACATTTCTTTAAAACATCTGTATCTTCATGGAGATATGATAACCAGGTGTCCTCAAAATCTTAGTCAAAGCCACTGGATTTATTGATACATCTCTACGTAAAACCCAATTATCGTCTTTTATTTTTGCGAACTAAATTAATCGCGACCTGAGTTCCAATCTGTTCTAAGTACCGTTCTGGTACGAAACGTCCGTTGGGGTACCGTTGGAACCGGAATTGAATTCTCTACAAGATGGTCACAACACCGAAGCGATATTTCGAACAATAACGCCGTAAAAGACGGTTATTTGTTGTCCGAAGTACGCATATTGATGTCATGGACAGTTGATGGTATTTTAATGACTGGACGGTGTCTGGATGAAGCGCCGCTATGTGTTCGCTGCAATGTGGTGGTGTACTTTGGTTGACTGATTTCATGGTACTGCTGCAATAGTTAAGTAGGTGTATGGTTAAAATTGTAATCCGTGCATTAGTTTCACGACTATGAGCAAATGGTGGAGTCAGTCGTTTGGAAACATGCTCGCATTAAATACTGGCGCGGAGACATCGCTGTGCGATGTCGGCGGTTGATGATGTGGATCATTGTGGGCTATGGACACTTCACATGCATCTGATATACAACATACACGTACAACGCCTATCGGAAACTGCCATATACTTTCAAGATGACCATAGCCTATATGATCATGTAACAGTGTTAAATATTTGCTAATTCGGGACGCTGTTTATTGCTGGTGTTTGGGCTGCTGACAGGGATCTTCCAACTTATTGCGGTTTTAGGTGAAGTCCAAAATTCAAATACCACAAGTAAAGCTATTCATAGAAATGTGTCTCGTTGGATAACATGGACACTGGTAACGGAAAGGAACAAAACATCTATGTTATTATTCCTGTCTTGTGTTCGACGTCTGCAAAGCTCGGCAGTATTAATTAGTCCATGTGTCGCTTGCTGTGTTTTTTTTGGTGGGTCTAAATAGCTGTTCTCTGCAAGTGTCTTTGGGCGGTCGGCAATGCAGCGTATAAGTGAGCTAGGATGTTACATGTATTTCGTGTGCCAAATGTATGACTCATTGGTCTATATGTCAGTCACGTGCGTATGAATACTATCCTATTGAATTATCACAATGGCTATAAGAGTGTATGCTAAACACAGAACCCACAGAATTCCACCATGCTGTTACATATACATACATGGCGCGTATTTCGGTTTCTTATCTGCGGAATCGAGTGTCTTCGGTAGGCTGATGCGCCGTTCAATGTGGATATATGCTGGGTGTTATGGTCATAGTTCATGTTTGGTACCTCGTGAGATTAACCCATGAACGCTGACGTATGCACTTTGCGTTGTTGGTTGAAGTCTCCCTGCACAAGTTCACTACCGTGGTGCGTTTTAGCAACCAGCATTTTACTTGCCAATAAACGTTGTATGTATTAGGGAATATAGGAGTGTTGTCCCGTGGGTGTATCGTGTTGTGGCCTTTGTACTGTGGTTCAGAGTCTCACAGCGGCATTTTGTTTCGTATACTGTGTTTGCCAGTCTTTAAAACCAATGTACAAGCATTAGGTGGTGTGTGTCTTTTTAGCAAGTGGATATTGTTGGGTCATTTCGATGTGCGAAGCTGTGCAGCTGTACTACTGTTTTTGGGTTGTGGATGCATCGGTCGAATGTACTTGCTGTCTCCAGGACCTATGGTGGATGTGTTTCGAGACACCATATCCGTCCAGATCCTATTCTGACACGAATTGTGACATTGTGTAACTTGATATGTGCCAGCAATATTCCATCGTCCACCTCGTACACGAACCTTTGTTGGCGTCGACGGTCACGGTATATATATGCATGCCTTGGCCAATGTCAGGTCGACTTATTTCGTCATTGGAATAATCTACTTTATATGTAATCTTTAATATAATCTCTATTATAATGTCACATATGTATGCTAAATTGTGATATACTATATGGGCGCTTTATGCCTGATACAAAATAATAAATAAAAAAATATGTTCAAGTTGGGCTTTAAATTTGTTGCGCTTTATGCCTTATTGGTGTTGTCCTGTGGTTGGGTTAAGAGTGAATTCTTGCCTTTCTGAATAGATTTGTACACCCATGGGTATAATGTGGTGCTGGTTCCATGTGCTCCATTCTGTCGATTGCCTGTCGCATGCGTGGCGCTTATGTAGTGCCTATGAGTGTAGTAAGTTTTCGCTCTTCCTTTGGGCTATCCAATTGCCGATGTACCGCGTATTACGGAGCTGCATGGTTATTGTGGCATCCTCTGTCGCGTTCTTCTGTAGAGGGAACTGGGGTGGATGGAGCTTGGATGGAGTTGCCTAACGGAATTATGAAATGACTTAATGTTAACGTGGGTGGAGCGAGTGATGTATGTTGGTGATGAAGACCAAGTTGATGTATGTGCGCGTTTGCTGACTGTTTCTGCATTTACAATACTTTATTCTGATGTGCATGGTGTGGTGAATCAACCTGGGTTCTATCGGCTGATGTGCGCTTATGAGCTGTCCATATATAACGTCGTCGGGGAATGGTGGCGTTGGTGTGCTACATGTATAGCAGTCTTCACACAATGGCTGATAATGTGTTTGGAGTGGCTAGACTGGGTGGTAGTTGGTTGCTGAAGTCGACGTTTCTGTTGGCACGACATAATTTATTGAATCCCTTGATATGAGCGGTCAGTAATTGGGGCTGCGCATATAAGTATGCTGTCCAAAACACACGATAAATTTATAATTATTCTGAATTATATATCCACTACTGTGGCGCCCAAGGTGCTCTGGTGTATTTCCAAAACTGGGTGGATAAACTGAACACCAGAAAGTCGTTGATATAGTGTATGCATGTGCGTGTATGTGTAGTTCTGGTGACTTTCATATAAGGTGATCCCATGGCCATAGTCACAGACGACTAACGGATAGATACCGTCAAGGCAATAGCATTAAGTCTCGTGAATATATGTGTTTTGAATGTCCTTCAACTATAAATTCGCTATAAAATCGAAAATTATAAGGGTGACGAAAAGTAACAAATCCGTATTAACGTGCTACTGTTCGTGGGGTGGATTCCGCATACCATTAACCATCTGTGCATCATTATTTGTAAATAAAAGTGGTGTATGTCCTCGAAGCGGGAATGACAATAAGTAAAATATTAAACCAATGCAAATATCAGAACGTTAGACATGCACAGTGATACCTGACTGAAATATTAGGCATGTTGGGACTACATGTACTAATACCATCGAAAGACTGTATGTATGTCAAATATAATTAACCAGTTATGTCATTGCATAAATAATATAGAATACTAACACTTATATGTACCTTGCTTGGGAAACGGAATATAGCCACCAAGAAACTGGGTGGTTATTCATCTACTCAATTACAATATTACAGTCTGTTTTGCACTGCGAAGTTTGGAGTAGTTTTATATAAACCTACCTATATAAGTTAAATATGATAAGGTATCGGCTTCGATCATATTTTAGATCCATATTGTTCCATGTGGGAAGAAGACTCATACACGTATAATTCTTCAGACATTGCCAATATTGAAATAGAACAAGATGGAACTAAGAAATTATATCCACTTGAGTTATAGACCAATATGGTTTCAGTCCCCAATGTGCATGAAAGCAGATGAAACAAGTCAGTCTAATAGAAGGTATGTTCGCCGCAATATGAGAACCCCCACGTCCGACACGTCGAATGCGAATTTTGTACGGTCCCCATCGATAGTTCTCTACGAAGTCACGTTCCCGTGAACCGGCAGGTGAGCACATGTACCACATAACAGCAGCGGTAGGCACCCCGGAAGGGCGCGGATCGTCACTATGGAGAGGTAAAAACGGTTCACAACATCAATCAATGTGAAACATGTATGTTTCACTATCTTCAATGTGCGTTCAACAGCACATTGCTATTCCTCACAATAAAGTATCAACATTGGTGCACAAACAACATGCAAAGCCAACCTGATCATCACACTTTCAGGCCAGGCAATCGGAACGAAAATGAACACCGTACTAATATATAATGAACTGTCGAATCAACAAGCAATGGCCCTCTCGCAAAGAAAAAACTGTATGAGAAACATTTCAGATAACACCCCTGATTGATCTAGACAAAAAAGAAAATTTGAAGATAGATTCTTACTCCAGCTTAAATAGTAGATGCGGATACCAATGTGTACATGCATATTCAAGCTGATGCATATGCCAGCTAATAGACATGAGCATCTACATTGGAAGCACATTTGGCGAAACAAAACCAACGCATGTGCTCTTGGAACAATCATAGCTGCCACAAGTTGTCCATGTTCAAATTGCCATTGATCCAAACAGGGACGCCGGTAGCACAGTAGATTGAGTGAGTGGACACTTCTGGATCATTTGGCCACCTGTCCTTATTAGCAACGTGCATGAATTGCGCTATGGTAACCACATAGCTGTTCACGCTAGTATTGGAGTTCGTGTGGCTGGAAGCTACTAATATGGTGTTCAATGATGAACACATTGATGGTATCCAAATATTAGTGTAGCAGCTGAAATGAGTGTGTCAAAAGACCAACGTTAATGAATGGGGTGCTACATTGAGTTCATACTTCACCTGGCACTTATATATATTGCTAATTTCCAATACGCAGGTATGACAGCTCCGTTCGTCTGGTAGATTACAAAACTTTGGTGAGTCCATCTCTCGAGTAGCATTGTATTTACAGTGATGTTGGTACTCATTTAAATGCATCATACTGTAAACCAACATGACCAAAGTAGTGTGCTTGGACAAATGCGGCTTCCAGAAATGTCGAAAATCATTTTGTTATTCTGGTGAATAGAGTGTATAGTTTAACTCTTAGTTGTCATAAGTTCTAAAATGACATATTTTTCGGAACATGGGACAACCTTGCCCTAAAATAGAGTTAAGGTCTGAATTGTAATTTGCGTGTTCAACAACAAGTATTTAGTTCTATTTTGCTTTATAAGTGCTAAATTTCACACCCTAGGTCTACATTTCTCAAAATGTAAGAGATATAACAGTCTTATGCGGATTAGTCTAATACCTAAGACATTAAGGAATCCAACGATGTGAAGTTTTCCACTGTAAACCATAAATTTCAGTTGTGACGGCAATTCAAACTTTGAAAATCGATTTACTCAAAATCATAAAAAAATGCACTTAGAACAGATTGGAACTCAGGTCGCGTAATGTGTTTATGATGTTCGTGTTATAACGTCTGAAGTATACGCAGTTGTAAATAAATAAATAGTTCTTTATTGGTGGGACTGATTAATCGCGATAAACAAAATGACAATCGCTCCGAGGTGAGCTACTACTTATATTCCGTGTGTAAGAATCATGTTTTGTGATGCTATTTTGATATATAATTTATGAGAATATATATGTGTAACGCTTTGAACAAGAGTATCCTCTATTCCCACCATATATCCACAATATGCAGAGGGTTTCACTTTAACCTGGACAACGCCGGGTACCCTGCTAGTAACACAATAAATACCAGGTTAGTACCTATACTTGGCCAAAGTATGAAATGAAACTGGTAGCTATTATGGTAATGATTTCGTGATGTGCTTTCAGCGCAGGAATACCTCGGGGTCTAACTTCTCATTAGTACACAAATAATTTAATGTCATGCAGCTGCTATTGTAGGACATGTTGATGTGCATACAACTGATATCGGATCCACGAATTCTTGTACCGACGAAAAAGCCTTTTGATGACAAACCACGAAATTGATGCCAACGAAATCAAAGCCAATCGCAGTACAACATTATCGCGAGGAAGTTATGTTATAGAAATCTTCAACTTAGAATTTAACATTGCACCCACCAACCTAACGGAAATTTCCATTTTCAACACGCACTTATGTTGCAATGTATTAATTGCTGTTCATTCCAACTGTTGGACATTTCTGATGTAACACGTTCTGAATGGTTTATGGACACCAGCTAAGTGAAATATCACTAGATCCCGAGATTTTATATCAAGAAATATATATTTGTTATGCATGGTATATTTAAAGAGCGATTATTTCACTCGTGTGTGGAAAGTTGATAACATTCTAATGCACATTGACTTAAATGACGTGGTTCGAGTGTCCCCAGCGGCGGTGTCCAACTTGGAATTATAACCTGCACCAGCAGGTCCCTCGAAACACACCAAATTCCCAAGTCCAGTAAATTACATTGCCTCCCCCCCACCCTGTTCGGCCGAAAAGGTTTTACATTTACACAAGATTTGCAACTGTTCATCATGACACCCACTTGTGGCTGGAAATTCCAACTGATGGTTACTTATATAGCAAACTTACACCAAAAGTTGAAAAATATCTGAGTTTTTGTCTAGAACAACATATTTCTATCAAAACGATTTCGACCTATTATTGGTTTGACGGGAGGGATACGTGAGAACCCCTCAACCCTTTAAACATGTTCCTGATGTCTTGGTATACACCAAGTCTGTATATTGGTGTGTCGAATATTTTTAGAGCTATTTCGATTGCCAGAATGTACCAAAATCATTATATTTTTAGGATGATCTCAAAATCGAACGTTCAAAATTACATTGGCCTTTATAAAAACTTAGCTCACCACATGCAGCTTTGGTCTCCGTTCTGTAAGATAGAAGTATCCTAAAATGACCGTTATATACATACACTTTTTGTCCATTATGTTCTCCACCGCGTATATTTACTGGTCCAACATTCGCGAAGAGCTGCAACCCTTAACACAGTGATTGAATCGGCCCGTTATCATGCTTACGACTTTCAGATTAATTGATGACCACTGATAATTCACATCACTCAGCGAGGCACTCAGGTCATGGATTGACAACCGACAGCGGTGTGCGTTAGGCCAAGTAAAATTCATGATTGATGGCTCATTCAAACTGACTATTTACTACATGTATATAGTCAGTGTCTATTTGATGGGTGTTGTCCTATAATATTTGGGGGCTCTATGTTTGTATGCATGTTCATGCAGCACAAAATGCGCGCGACACAATCACTATAGTCGAACTTACTTTTTTCCAGAAATCTAGTGGTAATTTACACGAGGCGTGTGTATTTAAGGACCGCGAAGTAGGTAGGGCTTAAGGCAGATATCCCCCTCGCTGTCGGGAATTCGTCCAAATAAACCCTCGGCTTCGCATCGAGGAATTATTATTCCGAATACCCGATAGCTCGGGGAATATCCTATACAGAAAATTGCATAGCTGGGCTACCATTCCTTCAATATCATTAAATGATTTTATGATATCATAAAATCGAATTATTGATATCACTTAATGCTTACTTATTTTGTGATATCATATATTCGACTTTGTGATATCACAAAATTAATTTATGATATCACTAGTTCCAATTTGTGATATCTTAAACATTTTAAATCATTTTGTGATATCAATAATTTCCCAACATGTTATGATATCAATAATTCGAATTATAGATATCAATAAATCAAACTTAACTCAACACATTGTAATGATTTCTCCCAGCTACCAAGGACGTTTATGGTCACCCCATGGGACACGGTCCTTCTACAAACAATTACACCTGATTGGATCTAGCCAAATCGATTACATCTGACCGTCCGATACGCGCAGAATTAATTTTTCTTGGATGCAGTCGCACCTTTCATGACAGAAGACTTAAGAGTCACCAGTGGCACGCCTATGTACCTTTATATGACACCTTGCATAGACAAGATAAATATTTGTCAATTATTTCAAGATTGGAGTAAAATATCTCCAGAAATTCAGAGTACAGAAAATACGCCTCGTACAAAAATTCCTTCAAACATCGCTATTTTGCATTTGTTACATTGGTTGCATGGCTACACAGGCATAAGTAATTATCATCGACGAAACACTATTCAACGAATAGAACAACAAAACGACCGAATCAACTCTCGTGCTACACATATTTTATGTTTTACTTGTGCGGAGAAATGTGTAGGGTATAATTTACATCTGACCGTCTCGAAACGATGGTCCAGTCTACATCCGTTTCAGGTACAGTTTACAAAGTGAATGTCAATAGATTATAGATACAAAATAAAGCATCAATCACTGAGAGCTTTCCGATGAATGGCAACAAGCCATATTTCCGACTAAATCCTGAACAGTTACCCATAATTCTGCTGTGGTTAAGGAGTCGATTATTTAGGGTATTGCTGTATATACGTGGCCTGACTATGCCACACCCTCTAATATACAATATAATATTTGTCAAATGTATTATGCATTAATTTGTGTATATTGAAATAAAATATCCTATCATATCCTATCCTACGTTTTGCTTGTTTCACGGTTATGTGGCTTTTGCAATAAATCAATAGATCAAAACAGCGAGATTATAAAGGTTCCGTAAATAATTGAGGCGTGTTAATGCACTTTCAGAAGGATTTTCATCAGCATCAATCGTGTGTGTATGGCCTCTCTAGCGAGATTATAAAGGTTCTGTAAATAATTAAAATATCAACATATATCACAAGCTCCACCACAAAACCTTTATTCACAAACCCATAGATATTACAGAGAAACAATTTAATCCGATCAATTATAATTCAGGATAAAAAAAAACCTAAATAAAACTTACTTAATAAATTAATAACGAACAGTCATCATGATTTTGCCAGATGATTCCAGTTTGGGTTACTTTATGGGAGTAATGTAAGAAATATATGCATTTCGTTTATAAGTAAGCTATAACAGTACAACATTACGACTCATAATTATCAAACTTGATGTAAATGTGTTTGCATTATATGAATTTCTAGTCTGAAATAATAATAATAGTAGATGACATGAAATGAGTGTTTCTCTGATATATTTATGAAACGAGTATAAGAAATTGCCTGAGGCTCGAAAAACTGAAAACTCGAGTCATTAATAGCATATATATAACAGAGAAACACGAATTCCATATTATGTTTATCACTTTTAGAATTGCTCTTTGCTTAAAAGAGCCGCAAAAAAGTTAATTCTCGAAGAAATATATTTATAGATGTTTTTTCTCGCGGCGACGTAATGCTGTGAGACAGAAATACGTAAGCCAATCAACGTCCCGGAATTTCGGCGTTGATCAATCAAACCGTGTCGTGGTATTGATATTAAGAAGTAAGTGCTTAAAGGTACTCAACCCGATTTAACGCTCCTAAATTGCTATTTCTTTGGCTTCGGGAGTAAAAACTATTTGACTCGAATCGAGGAACCCACCCATCAAATCTCAGAGTGATAAGATATCGATTTTTGAAGTTTGTTAGTTCAATTATTTGTGGCCCAGAAACACGCCGTCATATGGATGGTCTCGGTCAAAATTGCATATGAAGATGGATAACTCTAAAAACAAGTGGTAATACGACCAAATGTCGTGAATACTCAAGTGATAATACGGCCATATTTCGTTGAACAAAATGTTGATAAATAACACGTTTTGGGAAATTTGATACCATAGTTGACAGTGGTTAGCATTAATTTGTTGCTATTAATCGATTCTGATAACTAAAGCGTCTGTTGAAGAAATGTTGTTGTTGCTGTATCTTGATGATATGGGGACCGTCTGATCGGATTGAGTACGTTTAAAATTAAACTTTGTGAATTATGTGGAGGGGGGGGGGGGGGGGGTTGCGACAGATCCGGATTACACTGGTACGGATTCGTGGCTAGTTGTTTGTGTTCAGAGTCTTATACGGATGCACGCTGGTATACGATATAGGATACGGATGCATGCTGGTACCATATTAAACATAACCAAATTTGATACCAGCATGCATCCGTATCCTATATACCGATGTGTCTCCGTATATGACTCTGAACACAAACACCCAGTCGTGAATCTGTACCCGTATTCACCCGGATCGGTCGTCCCCGCGTTATTTCGTGTTATTTCGCCCAAAGGGAGACTATAACTTGGGAAAGTTAGATTTCACTGTGTCAACAGATTTCACATGTGTCACTTGGTTTACCAATATGAGTAAATGTTAGCCCGAAATTACCATTGCTTTTATTTGTTATCATATGGAAACGTATTAAACCAGCTCCGAATCGGATCAAACCAGCCCAATATATATTGGCATGTGTCGATATTTTGTACATGGACGGAAACTTTGTAGTAGCGTATTTACGATGAGAATAAGCAAATATTTAATTAAAAATAGAATAGTTAATCACAACCCAAAGGGTTGTTTTACAGTAACATAAGCGACGCACGTATAGTTGTGACGTCAGTAATTTCTATACCCTATCAACATGAAAAAATTGTTTTTACATCCGGGCGATTCAGACCTATGGGGCCTATGGTGGCCGCCATGTTGGAATATAATTGTCAAATTAATAAAACGAATTTATTTTTCTTCTTCGATCAGCCTCCCTATAACAACACTATTAAATTTGAAAAACAAAATCAACCTTATTCAAAATTAAATGCTTAATGTGGATTTAGCTGACGCGGGCGCATAGCATTCGGCAAACCTCGCCAGATTCCGTACCGTTACAGTTAGAATATTACGTCCCCTGGCAGGCCATAGCAACGTTGGAAATGATGACGTAATTTCGTTACAAAATGGTGGCGCTCTCTTGTTTGCGAAATTTGAAATGGAATTGCTTGTTATTGTTATCGCTCGTATTTTAAATGTACAACGGTATCACAGCACGTACGCGTTGAGAACAAACGAGAAAGCACAAGCGAAGATAGCACTACGAGCCAATTACTGGAATGACTTTAGAGTCAAAGCAGTCAAAAGAAGAAGAAGAATAACAACAACATGTCAACAACAACAACTTGTTAATAATGTTACTAGTAAGTTTTTTTGAAGTTGAAGTGAACTTAGTTCAGTCATGAACGTAGTGCGTATCCAGCAATCTGCGAAAGCGGTCATGTTGACCTAAAGTGAACTGTGTTCAAAGTGAAAATCAGTCAGTCGGAAAGAAACTCAATGACGAAACTGTGACTGAAAAAAATATGAAAATGAAGGTCACTGGAATGGAATGTGGACTGGTCTGTGCAGACTGCTCACCACGGCGATTTGACTTGTTCTGTTATTGTTCAATTTAAGTCTGTTTTTACCTGGACTGGTTTAGTGGTTAGACTTACTAGTAGAGTTTCAACTGCAAGCGGCAAATCGTTCAATCTACTAACTACTTCTCTAAATAGTAAATTTAATTGTTAATATCAAACACTGACACTGTCATGTCAAACCTCAACTTGGGTCAAGGAAATCAGAAAATGGACATTTTAGAGCTGACTGATTTACTATACACAGTATAGTTCAGTCACGAACCGTTGAACGTAGCGCGTAGCTGGAACTTGTGGACGCAGTAATCGGTGAAAGCGTTCATATGGCTTACTAATCTAATAATATTAGGATTGTATTAGTCAATTTAGTGATTACAGATTACTAAATTTAGTTATCAACGACTTCAGCCTCACCCACTCACTGTGAATGTGACTCAGGTCAACATACAATTCTAGCCATCTACAGTCGACAGACTCGACACACAGATGTAACAAACATGTGAAGCCCAGTGAATTGGTGACTAACAAAGTGAGTCATTTATCTTCTTATTGAGTGAAGGAAAAGAAGAACATCTCCCAATCCCACTTAGTCTCTGCACACTGCATAGTTCATGCAGTGACTGGTGAGAGGATATGCTTCCGGGCCAACTTTCCATCTGTGTGTATGAATTCTGTTTCCTGTGATGGACACATCAAGTTAAATTTAATAATTATATTGCACGGTGATTAGTTTTAGCATTCTCACATATTAAATAATTCATGATTTTAACACTGTGTTCTCGATTTAAACCTTAAGCATAAAGCGGGAGCTTGATCAGCATGGCTAGCATATATATATTAACTAGTGGCTATTTGTGGAAAAATTATTAAATATAGCCCTGCGTACTTGCTATTGTCGACTTGACATATTGGGATTGGAATAATATGTATGCTAAACATAATAATTCCAGGCCAACTTAGTTGAACTGTCACGACCTTCTAGTTATACATGTACATGACTAATGTAGTAATGAGGCAATCATATAAATGTTTAATCTAGTAGCATTTTCTCAGACCATGCCATGAACATCTATGTATCTATGCCTGTCAAGAATAATGCCATTCCTCCCGGGCAATTATTAAAATGTTCATATACTATCAGATGCCTATTAACCAATAGTGTCAGCATGTGTCGCATGATTAGTAATTTTAGATAAAATTCTCAACGATCATTAAGTTTTTTGGCAAAGAGACATATATAGAATTAAATTGAAATAGAATTAAATTTCCATCAATATTGTTAATTTCAGTCTAGGTCTCCGCTATCACTATTGTTGACCATCACAATGATTAGACATCTGAGAGTACGATAAAAGCTCACAAAAGTCACGAACAAGCATGCAATCTCGAGCTGGGACCACCCTTAATACTTGTTTCTTATCATCTACTTCACAGAAGGGGTCACCCCTAAGTAGTAACCATATAGGAAATGCACCAAACATATCACTATTGCACAATGACATCAGTTTGTTTGATCTAAAATATTTATCCACTCCAGCCCCAAAACAATAGTCATTTGGCAAATTATCTCATTCATTTTTGAAGTGCCTATCATCTACTGAAGTTGGATCCTACCACAGGCCATAAGTTATGTCTCATTGAGTCATTGTTTCCCATCCACGAAACCAGTTTTCATAAAAATGTATTCAGTATTATATGTAAATTTATCCAATAAAGATATTTTTCCCTTAAAGGTCCTCAATCCGAATCAACAGTCCCCATATCATCAGATTCCAACAACAAGAAGATTTTTTTAAATGCCGCTTCAGTTGACAGAATCGATTAATTGCTCAAAAAAAAAAATGCAGTCAATTATAGCATAAAATTGACAAAAACTTGTAATTTATCAACTTTTTGCTCAACGAATATTGCTGATTTGTCAAACATCTGACACACACACAAAAAAAAACAGTTGATTTTAGAATTATCCATCTTCATCTGCAATTTGGTCAGAAAAAGTATTCTCGTCTGCTGTTTGCTGGGCCACTAAAAAATTTAAATGATAGATTTTAAAAATCGGTATCTGATCACTATGAGCTTTGATGTTGTGGGTTCCTCGACTTGAATCAAATATTTTTCACCTCCGAAGTAAAGGAAATAATAATCTGCGAGGGTTAATTTGGATTGAGTACCTTTAAAATTGCAAAAATTAAATTAAAATAATTTTGCCTTGAAAATTGGTCGCTTGGCCAGATTCAACCTTCACCTGATGATTGCATTTTGAAGAAATATAGTAAAATGTGCTATATGGCTAATATCGCTTAACTGGCGCCATGGATATTGGTCTGGAAATTAGAGAAATGTTAGAGGCAATATCTCACTCTGACCCATGTCTAACTGTGGCCCACATTCCTCTATATCTGGTGCTGCAACATATTCTCGTGCAAATAGGTATATTTGTACCTGAATATTCACATATGTTCATATTTTTTTTATTCATTTAAATTTGTTTAAATCAAAATTTTGAAAAACTAACGCCATTATACACTCTGCCAGGGCACCCTGAGTCACCACACCAAATTTCGTTGAAATCTGGGCATAAAAAATTAACAAAGACATGTTGGCCCCTGAAACATGTATACATTTATTGATGGACGTGTCATGGGCTCTTCATACAGGATCGCGTTCATTATTTCGAAGGTTCCATATTCGCTATTCCAAAGGTTCTTATTCAGACATCGAAGGTTCGCTATTCTGAAGGTTTGCTATTCTGGGCGTATTTAACCAGAAAAGATGGACAACTCTAATACCAAGTAGTTATTATTACCACGATTTTACAGTTATCCATCTTTATCTGGAAGACCGCCCATTTGACCTCGTCCTTCTGGCACGATCAGGCCCAGAAAAAAATAGCAAACTGCAAAGATCGATATCTAATTACTCTGAGCTTTGATGGGTGGGTTCCTCGACACTAATCAAATATTTTTTCCCCCACCGAAACCAAGGAAGGAGTAATTTAGCAGCGTCTTATCGGATTGAGTACCTTTAAGTTATTTCCTTCATAAAAATAATCTTATGATAAAAAAACCTCTCAAAACTTTAGAATATAGAATGAAACTTCAAAATAAAAGTTATAAAAACCTTCTGAATATCGAGGAATATAGAGAACCTTAATAAATGGGAATGGCGAAACTTCGGTATAATGAACCTTGGGATTAGCGAACCTTTGGACACAGGTGATGTCGCCGTCCTATATATATACGTACTGGCGTGATCGTATATATCCCAAGTTGGCCAGAAATACAGGCACTCCTATGAAACATACAGTTTTCATTTTATAGATGGACGTACGTGTTTTTGGGTTGTCCATACGTACTGACGTAATCATATTATTATTACTGAAGTAAATAGGTTTATAAAAATGTGAATTAAAACATTAAACTCAATATCATGTGCGTGTGTTCACGGCGGTTCACAAGTAGGGACGCAGTGCCATGGGGTTGAGGTGTGCGTACTTTTATTCCACACCCATTGACTTGAGGCACATGTATTCAACGGAATCCTAGCCATTGAATACATATTAGTATATAACTCTAGTGGAATACAAGCCGGAACTATTCTTTTTGACGTTGTCGCCAAGAAAGATGACGTACATTACGTAGATCATCCGCTTCCGGTGATTCCCCCCACAATTACTGGTTATTTGTCAGACTTAAATCACAATAAAAGTAGCTATAGTAACAATGAAGTTGACATTCATGGATTGAACTTATCTGACTGAACGGTGTAGAATAAATACAGAACACAACTTGCATCATAATCTCGAATCTGTTATCGAACTCGTTGCGGACAGCGCAATGTTATATTTCGCTCGAGCTACGCTCTCGCGAAATATATCCTTGCGCCATCCGCAACTCATTCGATAAAATATTCTCGATTAAGATGCGCGTTGTGTTCTGTCTATTTATCCACACCCATTGACGTGAGTCACATGTATTCAACGGAATCCCAGCCATTGAATACATATTAGTGTATACCTCTAGTGGAATACAAGCCGGAACTATTCTTGTTGACGTTGTCGCCAAGAAAGATGGCGTACATTACGTCGATCATCCGCTTCCGGTGATTCCCCCCATAATTACTGGTTATGTGTCAGACTTAAATAACAATAAAGGTAGCTATAGTAACAATGAAAGGTGACATTTATGGATATAACTTATCTAACTGAACGGTGTAGAATAAATACAAAATACAACATGCATCATAATCTAGAATCTTTTATCGAACTCGTTGCGGGCGGCGCAAAGTTATATTTCGCTCTCGCTACGCTCTCGCGAATTATATCCTTGCGCCATCCGCAACTCATTCGATAAAAGATACTCGATTAAGATGCGCGTTGTGTTATGTCTATATATTGTATGGGACACCGTCGGGTGTATTTGAAAATTCCATGTGCATGTTTTCACGTCTGGTCATCACATGTAGTATCGCGGCGACAGGTGGTTGGGATGCACGTACGTACTTTTTTATAATATTGATTGCGACACTGCCGGGTCTGTTTGACAATTCCGTGTGCATGTTATCACGGCTGATTATTTATATAGGGTCGCGTCGACATGGGAGTGACTTGTACGCACTTTTATTGCATGGGACCATATCTGTTTGAACATTTCATGTGCATGTTTTCACATGTCATAATATGGCCCGTGTAGAGACGTGGCGACATGGGGTTAGGGTGTGCGTACTTATATTGCATCAAGGCTGATCACATCGCCACATAGGCGTGGCACAGGTGGTTGGGGTGTACGTATACTTATATTGCATGCAACACTGTCGGGTCGTTTGAACATTTCATGTGTATGTTCTCATGGCTGGTCACAGCGGCGTGGTACGAGGGGTTTGGTATACATACTTTTATTGCATTTGATTATATAGGCAGCATCTTCTATTTGATATATCTCAAATTGCATATGTACATACACACATTGTAATAGTAATGTGTTCGTTTAAAGTGTAATTGTCCGCCGCGCTCATTAAAAATAATATTAGCAATATTCAATTCATATCTACATGTGAAGGAGCGGAAAGATAAAATGGACCCGTCGTCCAAGGATAATATGGATGACTGGAATGACGTCTCATATATTCAGTCTGAGGTAGTCGACGCTATTAACCCCACCGATGATGCTGTGAACACGGTCATACTTGGGGCGAGCAATTGTGTTGGCCTAATAGTAGACAAAGCTAATATAAAAAACTTCTCGGTTAGCGGGGCAAATTTCGCAGACATATCAGAACTTTTGAATAATGCTGTGGGAGATGAAGATGTCGGGAACTCAATGGCTGACGTGAAGTCCGTCATAGTTCACCTCGGTACAAATGATGTAACCAAAAGCAAATACTCTGCTAGTTCGGTAATTTTGAACATTTCTGAAGCGGTTCCAAAGATTAAATCGCAATTCCCCAACGCCACGGTCAGTCTGTGTAACATTCCACATAGGAAGGGAAACAGTATGGTGGTGAAGGACCACAACTATACAGCTATCATTGCTAATGAGTTCATGGCCCGATTCTGCGAGCGCAATGCAGGTGTTGAATTTATTGACAATACTGACAAATTCCAATCGTGCGATGGCGTACGAAAGGAACTATTTAGTGACAGGGACCGAAAGGGCATACACTTTAGTCCGGATGGCCGAGACAAACTGGCTGAGTCATTTGTTACGACGTCAAATGAAACGGTAAAGGCCAGCCGAAAACGAAATGCCTCGACCCCAAGAATGGAGCAAAGCAAACATGTTAAAATAAACTCGTGATATGTGTCCTGCGGTGCAAATCACTTTAGAACTGAACTTTGCCACATTGATATTTTTTCATTTTCAGATAGAACTAACATATTGAATGCAGAATATGACGATGACGACGACGATGATGATGATGATGATGATGATGGTGATGATGATGATGATGATGATGACAGTAACAATGACGAAGAGGATGACGACGGAGATGCTGATTTTGCGGAAAATCTTAACGATGCCAACCATGACATTTCGATGATGACGACGATGACAACGAAAGTGATGTTACTGCTGATGACGAAACGACTGATGATGATGAGGATGATGACGACGATACTGATACTACTGCTGATGATGGTGATGGTGGTGATGACGATGATGATGATGTTGATGCTGATGGTGATAATGATGATGATGATGATAGTGATGATGATCATGACGATAGTGATGATGATGATGATGATGATAATGATGATGATGGTGATAATGATGATAGTGACGATGATGGTGATAATGATGATGATGGTGATGGCGATAATGATGATAATGATGATGATGATGATGACGATGGTGATGATGATGAATCTGGATGTGACAAAGACGACGATGGGAAAAATAAACTACGCGTATTAGCTATAAACGTATGCGGACTCGAGAAACGCCTGAAATATCCAGAGTTCTTAGATTGTATTAGTAAATATGATATATTATGCCTCTCGGAAACAAAAACACTTAACGATGTTAAGGCGGTTATCCCTGGGTTTACAGTATTCCCTACAAATGGAAGGAACATGAGTGGATATGTATCCGGGGGTATCGTAGTTGCGGTGAAATATAGTATTGAAAATCATGTCAAATTGGTAGACACAAAGTCTTCATTAGTCACGTGGTGTAAAGTGGCATCGAGTTATATGGGGGAAGACAAAGACCTTCTTATTGGAGCTGTATATATCCCACCAACGAACACGCGGTATGTAAATGATAACTGGCAGTCTGAAATAGAGTCGGAAGTACGAGACTTGCGTGCCGAAGCATCTATTTTAATGTTAGGCGATTTTAACGCCAGAACAGCACTACTCAAAGATTTCACCCCGACTGAATGTTTAATTGGCGCGGAACACATATTAGGCGATGAAAGTAACTTGAAAGACGATATCATATGGAGTCGACCAGATTTCGACCCAGGTCCACGAGCCACCCAAGATAAAGGTAAACCAAATTCATTTGGGTACAGACTTGATGAAATGTGCGACAATATCAAAGTGATAATAGCAAACGGCCGGCTAGGTAATGACAACGGAATTGGCATGCTTACAAATCACAATAAGAGTTTAATAGATTATGCGCTGGTGAGCTACGATATGGTAGAGACTCTGCACGATTTCTATGTTAATGAATTTAGCGAATTTTACTCGGATATTCATTGCGCTCTCACAGTAGAACTATTGGTGGACCCAAAAGTAGATACGCCTAATATACATGACGATCGTAAACTTCCACTGGGCCCAAAACCAGGTCGATGGGACGGTGATAGGCTATGTGATTTTGTTTCAAACTTCTGCAATACACAAATTGATTATCTATTTAAGCTAGCAGATAACTTGACCTCACAAAACGATATTGATAACCTTTGTAGCAATATAGAAAACACGTTTTTTCTCGCAGCAACAAAAACGTTCGGTCTAGTCGAGAAAACTAATGTTCGTAAAAAAAGAAAAGGACCACACTGGTTTGATACCGAGTGCACTAATATGCGAAAGTCTTTTAACCGAGCAAAACGAATATATAAGAAACGTCCATCGCCAAATAACAAATAAAAAATGAAAAACGCAGGGAAACACTATAAATCAATCTTAGATGGCAAGATAAAAGCGTTCGAAAGACATCGAAACGACTTACTACGTAGAACTTGCAACAACCCTAAACAATTTTGGAAAACTATCAAGCGAATTAATGCTGATGGTGTGGAACATTCTAACACTGATGTCCCAATGAATGATTTTTTTGAACATTTCAAAACTATTAACGATTCCCAAAATCTAGATAGTGATTTAAATCTCTTATTAAACCAGATGTATGACGATAATGACGACAGTGTATTGAATCGTAACATAACCATTGAAGAAATATTTAATGCTATAGGCCGGTTAAAGGGAAAGAAGTCACCTGGTTCAGACAATATCTTGCCAGAATATATAATTAACACAAAACATTTGATGGTTGATATATACCTGAAACTGTTTAATGCTATTTTTAGAAGTGGAATATTCCCCGAACGTTGGACAGAAGGTCTAATCCAACCTATTTTCAAGAAAAAAGGGGAAGCGATCAGACCCGGACTCCTACCGAGGAATCACTCTATTGAGCGTAATGGGAAAATTATTTTCTTCGATTTTGAACAAAAGACTAGTTGATTTTTGCGAAGAAAGTGACACTGTCTCTGAATTTCAAGCGGGTTTCCGGAAAAACCACTCAACGGTTGATAATATTTTTATCCTCAAGTGTCTTATTGATATGTATCTTTCCCGGGGAAAAAAACTGTACAGTTGTTTTATTGATTTTAGAAAAGCATTTGACACGGTTTGGCGTGACGGCCTATGGGTAAAACTGATGACGACGAATATTAATGGCCGCATTCTTAAAGTTATACGCAGCATGTATTGCAATATTAAGTCATGTGTCGTACAAGGAGGTGAACGATCTGAGTTTTTTAGTTGTAATATGGGGGTGAGACAGGGCGAATCCCTGTCACCTTTCTTGTTCTCAATGTATCTAAATGATTTAGAAACTTTTCTCGATAATTGTGTCATCGATGACGAGTTTTATGATAAACTTGAACACTACATGAAAATTATGTGTGTGCTTTACGCCGATGATACGATTATTCTCGCAGAAGACCACGCAAGTATGCAACGTGCATTGAATGCTTTTAGCAATTACGCAACAGCGTGGAAGTTAACTGTCAATGTAGACAAAACTAAGGCCATGGTGTTTTGCAACCGTAAAGATGACTATATGGAACAATTGACCCTTGGTGGTGAAAACATTGAGTTTGTGAACAATATGACATACCTTGGGGTAGAGTTTTTTCATAATGGAAGATTCTGTCAAGCAGTGAAAAAGATTGTGACTGTAGGCAAGAAGGCTATCTATAGTTTTCTGGGCCAAACAGGAAAATTAAACCTGACTAATGATTTAATTTTCACCTTATTCGACAAAACAATTGAACCAATAGTCATGTATTGTAGTGAAATTTGGGCTATGGAAATTTTATACGAGTTGGACAAACTAATCCTCGGGTTTTATAAACAGATTCTTAAAATGAAAAGAAGTACACCCACATTTATGGTTTATGGGGAAATTGGAAGATATCCACTGAGCATTAAATGCAAGTTACGCATGCTATCCTACTGGAAGCGGATTCTAGATGGTAAATGCTCTAAAGTCGTGCAAAAATTGTATACGTTTTCGCTACAAATGGATAATTCCGGTAAAACAAACAAACGCACGACTTGGCTATCCTGTATTAAGGGACTAATAGATTCTTCCGGACATAATCACATTTGGAATGAACAGAACATTTCTAATCATGACATTGAGAATATTGAGAACACTTTCAGAGATCAATTTATTCAGAAATGGTGGTACGACATCGATAACTCATCAAGGGGTCTTTTTTATCGAAATTTCAAAATGAAGTTTGGCTATGAGACTTACTTTTTTAATTTACCTCGTGATCTATCTCAAAATATTATGCGATTGAGAACTGCCAATCACAGACTAGGTGTTGAAACTAGTAGATGGGGCAATGCAGGCAAACGCAGCAATGAATGCACTATATGTAGACAGGCCGATGCGAATGATGAATATCACCTTGTATCCATTTGTAAATCATTGGATGGGGCGAGGCAGAAATATTTACCACGATATTATTGTGAAGAACCATCTAGATGGAAATTCTATAAACTATTAGCTACCAGCAACCCCGAACTTCAGAAATGTCTAGGTATTTTAATTAAAATAGGACTGAAAAGGATCGACAAATAACGACCGCGGTGATGATATTGAGGATTATGAGGACGATTACGATAATAATGACGATGACGAAGATGATGGTGTTGATGATGACGATGATGATGATAACAAAGGCGATGCTGATAATGACGACGATGATGATGGTGACGATGAGGATGAGGACGATGGTGATGAATGACGATGATGAATTGACGATTATGATGATTGCATGATATTGGTGATGATAATGATGATGATGGTGATGATGATGATGATGCGACGATGATGATGACTGCATGACTATGTTGTAAATAGTGTATATATGTTCACATTCATCTCTAATTTCATGTTAATTCATGATTGAGTAAATAAAGCATTCACTCGACTTCGCGTCGGGTCGTCTTCGTATGTTTGGTCTTCATATGGGGTCGACATCACATGGGCCCGTCTTCACTTGTACTCTTTTGACCAATAGTCACATGATTTTGTAAAACTTCTATTGGCTGATTGGGTTACTTTTAAAGGTTTAGTATTGGTACCCGTATTTACATTCAAGAACATCCATGAGGATGCGTGACTATTCATGCCCAAGACCAGTTGCCCCGGGGTGATCTTGCATGTTAGGGGCGACTGCTATAGTAAGTCAAAGGCGGGTGACCAAATGATATTTGCTTTCACTTCATCCAATCCATTCTCTTAACAGGAATCTGACTCTCTGAGTGGCTTAGCTTCACTGTCTAGAGGTTTAGAAGTTAGAACAAACCCTGAGTGATTGCCGGTCAGATTATCCCGAACAGCAGAACAAGTGCGATAAAGAAATAACGAATTCTAGCACCTAACCTATATAATCAGCATCCAGCAAGCGAATGCCCAGAATAAACTTCATAAATTGCGTTATCAGAACAATGTATGGGTGCCAACGAACTTCTAACGTCTTATTGTTTGGCTTTTTGCTGATTAAAATGTGTTTACGAAAATAGACAACATAAAATACAAGACAGATAACTCTATATATCCCGTCTACGCTCATGCTTTCCGAAGTCCAGCGCAATGAAATTACACTATAGTTAACCGTCTATTGATTCATTGCAATGTTGAGCCTGTCAAATGCGTTATTTTTCAAACTAGCTGGCGACTTGGTGAATTTTGATAGGCGTTACACAGGTTATTGAATAAGCATAGGAAGGCAGTGTAAATCATAGAAATTGATGACAATGGTGCAAATTTCAACTTAATGCATATTTTGTTGTGTTTATCTTTGGTTAATTTCACGACATGGTCAGTTTGAACCAGTATCTTGCCAAATATTAGCCATAGTATTGCCCGTATAAAACCAATTAAATGCGGAGAGAACCGACTCGATCAGGATAGAACCCAAACAAATATCAAAATTCGCGGTTTTCGTTGTGCTATGACACACACAGTGGAATTTTCGTTTTTATTACGCTCGTTTGGGCCACCGATTGTGAGGGGAATAGAAAAATTAATCGAATTATTAGCTAGATGGCTCCAAATTGTGTTTTAACTGTCAAAAAGTCGCGAAAATGTGTAATTTCGATCATAAGGAACCGTCACAAATCAATCAAGAACCATCACAAACCGGCGATAGAACGACTTCCGATGTAACAGTTCCTACAAAGTGCACCCCACACAGATCCAAAATGGCCGCCGCCAAGATGGGGTAAAATAGGATAGTTATATATTTGACTAGCCGATGAGCCCGACGTTGTCCGGGCTATTCAAAAACCAAATTTCAAGTCGATAGCTCTACCCAGCGCTATTCAAAAACCAAATTTCAAGTCGATAGCTCTACCCGTTTCCGAGATCTGGTCTGCGCATGCGCTGCACGGGCGTCGCACTGGCTCGCCAATACGACAACGACCACCGCCTGGTCAAACTACACACACGTACCAAGTTTCGTCCCGATCGGTGGAGAATCGTAGATTTGTATAAAGGACAGACAGACAGACAGACAGACAGACAGATTGTATCAAAATATATAAGAGACTAGCCGATGAGCCCGACGTTGTCCGGGCTATTCAAAAAACCAAATTTCAAGTCGATAGCTCCACCCGTTTCCGAGATCTGGTCTGCGCATGCGCGAAGCTGGCGTCGCACGGGCTCGGCGACCCGATACAATGTGTACCCGAAGCAAGATACATTCACATAGCAAATTTCAAGTCGATAGCTCCACCCGTTTCCGAGATCTCGTCTGCGCATGCGCTGCACGGGCGTCGCACGGGCTCGCCAATACGACAACGACCACCGCCTGGTCAAACTACACACACGTACCAAGTTTCGTCCCGATCGGTCGAGAATCGTAGATTTGTATAAAGGACAGACAGACAGACAGACAAACAGACAGACAGATTGTTTCAAAATATATAAGAGACTAGCCGATGAGCCCGACGTTGTCCGGGCTATTCAAAAACCAAATTTCAAGTCGATAGCTCCACCCGTTTCCGAGATCTGGTCTGCGCATGCGCGAAGTTGGCGTCGCACGGGCTCGGCGACCCGATAAAATTCGTATACGGGGCAAGATACATTCACATACCAAATTTCAAGTCGATAGCTCCACCAGTTTCCGAGATCTCGTCTGCGCATGCGCGAAGCTGGCGTCGCACGGGCTCGGCGACCCGATACAATGTGTACCCGAAGCAAGCTACATTCACATAGCAAATTTCAAGTCGATAGCTCCACCCGTTTCCGAGATCTCGTCTGCGCATGCGCTGCATGGGCGTCGCACGGGCTCGCCAATACGACAACGACCACCGCCTGGTCAAACTACACACACGAACCAAGTTTCGTCCCGATCGGTCGAGAATCGTAGATTTGTATTAAGGACAGACAGACAGACAGACAGACAAACAGACAGAGGTCTTCAAAATATATATGAGACTAGCCGATGAGCCCGACGTTGTCCGGGCTATTCAAAAACCAAATTTCAAGTCGATAGCTCTACCCGTTTCCGATATCTGGTCTGCGCATGCGCGAAGCTGGCGTCGCACGGGCTCGGCGACCCGATAAAATTCGTATCCGGGGCAAGATACATTCACATAGCAAATTTCAAGTCGATAGCTCCACCCGTTTCCGAGATCTCGTCTGCGCATGCGCGAAGCGGGCGCCGCACGGGCTCGCCAATACGACAATGTTCACCGCCTGGTCAAACTACACACACGTACAAAGTTTCGTCCCGATCGGTCGAGAATCGTAGATTTGTATAAATGACAGACAGACAGACAGACAGACAGACAAACAAACAAACAGAGGTCTTCAAAATATATACGAGACTAGCCGATGAGCCCGACGTTGTCCGGGCTATTCAAAAACCAAATTTCAAGTCGATAGCTCCACCCGTTTCCGAGATCTGGTCTGCGCATGCGCGAAGTTGGCGTCGCACGGGCTCGGCGACCAGATAAAATTCGTATACGGGGCAAGATACATTCACATACCAAATTTCAAGTCGATAGCTCCACCAGTTTCCGAGATCTCGTCTGCGCATGCGCGAAGCTGGCGTCGCACGGGCTCGGCGACCCGATAAAATTCGTATCCGGGGCAAGATACATTCACATAGCAAATTTCAAGTCGATAGCTCGACCCGTTTCCGAGATCTCGTCTGCGCATGCGCTGCATGGGCGTCGCACGGGCTCGCCAATACGACAACGACCACCGCCTGGTCAAACTACACACACGTACCAAGTTTCGTCCCGATCGGTCGAGAATCGTAGATTTGTATTAAGGACAGACAGACAGACAGACAGACAAACAGACAGAGGTCTTCAAAATATATATGAGACTAGCCGATGAGCCCGACGTTGTCCGGGCTATTCAAAAACCAAATTTCAAGTCGATAGCTCTACCCGTTTCCGATATCTGGTCTGCGCATGCGCGAAGCTGGCGTCGCACGGGCTCGGCGACCCGATAAAATTCGTATCCGGGGCAAGATACATTCACATATCAAATTTCAAGTCGATAGCTCCACCCGTTTCCGAGATCTCGTCTGCGCATGCGCGAAGCTGGCGTCGCACGGGCTCGGCGACCCGATAAAATTCGTATCCGGGGCAAGATACATTCACATAGCAAATTTCAAGTCGATAGCTCCACCCGTTTCCGAAATCTCGTCTGCGCATGCGCTGCATGGGCGTCGCACGGGCTCGCCAATACGACAACGACCACCGCCTGGTCAAACTACACACACGTACCAAGTTTCGTCCCGATCGGTCGAGAATCGTAGATTTGTATTAAGGACAGACAGACAGACAGACAGACAAACAGACAGAGGTCTTCAAAATATATATGAGACTAGCCGATGAGCCCGACGTTGTCCGGGCTATTCAAAAACCAAATTTCAAGTCGATAGCTCTACCCGTTTCCGATATCTGGTCTGCGCATGCGCGAAGCTGGCGTCGCACGGGCTCGGCGACCCGATAAAATTCGTATCCGGGGCAAGATACATTCACATAGCAAATTTCAAGTCGATAGCTCAACCCGTTTCCGAGATCTCGTCTGCGCATGCGCGAAGCTGGCGTCGCACGGGCTCGGCGACCCGATAAAATTCGTATCCGGGGCAAGATACATTCACATAGCAAATTTCAAGTCGATAGCTCCACCCGTTTCCGAGATCTCGTCTGCGCATGCGCGAAGCGGGCGCCGCACGGGCTCGCCAATACGACAACGTTCACCGCCCGGTCAAACTACACACACGTACAAAGTTTCGTCCCGATCGGTCGAGAATCGTAGATTTGTATAAATGACAGACAGACAGACAGACAGACAAACAAACAAACAGAGGTCTTCAAAATATATATGAGATGATCACCTGCAATCCTAAATAATCGTGGAATCTCCATTCTAAAGCGATCTGGGTGATCTCTATTTGTGTACACAGTTGTTTATTGTGTATTCTTATGTGATTTGTTATCATGCGACTTTCATTCTTTCTTCGAACCATTATCAACTAGTGTAAGAATAAACTATAAATATATACATGCGATAAAATCGAAACAAATAATTTATCTATGAATGAAGACATTTATGTTATTTTCCGCACCGCACGCATGTTTACTTAGTGTCTGCCGATTATTTTTCCCATAACAATGTGGACTGACAGGGCGGTATCGACTCTCGTAGAGGAATTGCCCACGGGAATCACTCTGTAATCTAAAGAGCAGTGGTTATAGAACTATAACTCCTGCTCTTTAGATTCCAGAGTGATTCCAGTGGGCAATTCCTCCATAATAACACCAAGACGCGCGAGGCGGGAGAACTTGTGGACGTACTTCGATCTGACGTGACACAGATAAAATTGCTTTGGATTGCATTATGATAGTTGATTCATTTTTTTTTGCCTGGCATAAACTGACACGACTCATAGGCGATTGTCAATTACCAGAGTACTGATGAGCGCGAGTTCACTATCAGTAATCATGTTGTGATCACAGTAATCCGCGACACGTGACCTCACACAGATCTGCACCAATGTACGTGGTTGCATGGCATGCAGCATGTGCCAATATTTACAATTTTCCACATTTTGGCCGCCATATTTTTGCAGCCATTTTGAGGCAAAGTGACAATTTTGTTACTAATGAGTTGGAATATGCATAAGAAATGGAATGTTTCACTAAAAGTGCCCAGTTCTGCTCATATCTTGATGAAATATGACTAGAAATCACAATGGTGATTTTGGTAAAATTTTATACAGCTTTCTGTAAAATCGAATTTTTGAGGGATCAGAAGGGTTTCTTACTCCATGAATGGTACATTTCATTGATCCAATGGTCAGTTAACATGAAAAATACAAGATAAAGTCACAATTCTCCACCAGTACCAAACAGCATAAACTGATCTTAAAGATATTAGAAAAACAAATCAAATTTTACACTTCCGGCTGCCATTTTGGCCATCAGTTTTGCAGCCATTTTGAGCCAAAGTGACAATTTTGGTACTATTGAGTTGGAATATGCATAAGAAATGGAATGTTTCACTAAAATTGCACAGTTCTGTCCATTTCTTGATGAAATGTGACTAGAAATCACAATGGTGAGTTTTGGTAAAATTTTATACCGCTTTCTGTAAAATCGAATTTTTGAGGGATCAGAAGGGTTTCTGACTCCATGAATGGCATATTTCATTGCTCCAATGGTCAGTTAACATGAACAATACGTAAAAACGACTAAAAGAATAACATATAGTTTGCGGCGATATACCGACTAGTCAAGTAATCCAATACCGACTACACGGTATTAAAAATAAAACCGCGGTATGACTAAATACCGAAAAATCGTGAAGCCCTACTGTATTGTTTTAATTACTATCTCCGTTTCTTAAAAGTCTCACAGTAGCTTCGCTCCTTTTTTCTGATTCCGTCCTGGCGGCTAAAACGACAAAAACCTTCAATCAATCAATCAATCAATCAATCCATCAAGCAATCAATCAATCACACACATATACATACACATTATATGATCATCCGAACAGTCTGTCACAGAGTTTGGTGTCGAATTGGTCAGTCGAATTGGTGTCAATTCAAATTTTAAATTTGATTTGAAATATTCGTCTCTTAGTCAACAAGCACCACAACAAAACTAATTATTGGTGTGGGAATGCTATCAGAACATATTTAATCACCTAATACTATACCATTTGATGAGGGTAACACCCCAAACCCAATCGCCACGCCGTTATTTATACTAATTTATATTTATTGATAATTATATTAATAATGTTGGTCTTAGCTAGCTGCACCTAACATAACACTTTCACAATTTTAACGACCTCATGATATCACAAGGTGACAAACAAGTCACCACCTAAGGTCACATAACCGCCAGGCACATTTGTGAAAGATGAATCATAACCAAACACATGTGTTATGCACCACACCAGCAGGCTACCATAATTTTGGTGTTTATTACATGGAGTTAGTTTTTGTTAAAACATGAACGATTACAGGGACATCAATGTGAAATTAGACATAGAGATGTTCAACTTCTGTAAAGTTTTAAGAAAACTCACTTTGGTGTCTCTATTTATAAAAGCCCGCCTCTTAAAAAATATGATTTCAAAAACAACTTCTCTGCCAATTTAACGCGATCCATAACGTATTCATGTTGCAAAAGCTCATTCATTCAATTATCACTATAAACCACCAGTTTGGGAATTCAATCTGAAATAATGTATGTTCATTGAGTGAATTTTCTGTATAATGCATTCTCAAGTGTGCATTGGAAAATTACACTTGCCCCGAACCTCATTATTTTCGCTTGTTGTTGAAAATCCGTAGACGATAATTTTGCAGCTACATTATTTGCACTAACCCGCTCACACTAATCGCGAAACATTTACTCTGATACGTACACCAGCTTACTTTAACCCATACACAAACAATAACACCGCCGCTGATCAAATATATATTTTCGGAACCATTTTTACAAAGCATGTAAAATTTCGCCACATAATCAGAAAATATACTAGACCATCGACCGCAAATCATGTTCAGACCCAAGACGTGCGAATTATCCCAACATTGTAGTAACAATTGTGAGAATGTGGTGTCCATGTTACTAATTATCCCAAAAACTGTATTAACAATTGTGAGAATGTGGTGTCCATGTTACTAATTATCCCAAAAACTGTATTAACAATTGTGATAATGTGGTGTTCGTGTTACTAATCTGTCGATACATAATCGTAATTGTCTAAATTAACAATGTCCTTTACGGAGAAACGCCTCTCGTTCTGAGAACAACGGTGACTTCTTCGATAAGTATATATCGAGTAATTAAATATTGCAATCTCAGATAATTTTGGAAATATTGAAGTACACCAAGTGGATTTATTTTAATCGAACCGGGAAGTATCTGACCCACACACTGATCACGTGGTTATACACAGTGATACAGCTGTATATAGTAAACTACTGCTCGTTAACCACAATGTCGACCGGCATATGTCATTTCAGCTACCTAATTCGTGAAACAGATTGGTCGCATGATCTGAGCCGATCGATGTGCCTCGGCTTCTTTGTGGCCATTCGTTCGTGGACTCGATCATCGTGTCTGTCATGTGAATATAGATTGTCGCAATATTGTCTCCGCCCTGAACGAAATGCGCCAGGATTGTGGGCGATACCATCGTCGAATTCCATAGGAAGTAGTAGCATTGACAGCTTTGTGAACATTAATAGATTTCCTGAACATATTTTCGTTTGAATTTCTCAAGTTGTGCTTTCTCGTGACCTGAAATAGCCAAGAGAATCGGGTGTCCGAATGTTTGCGTAGCGTCTTTATGAGTTTGAATACAAACTGTGACGCTTCCCATCTTTCACACACAAAGAACTTTATAGTTATATCTGCACACAATGTGTTGTGTGGTTTATAAGAATAAAGTATTGTAAGAATGGTTCACAATCGATCTCAGAAGACCAGTATAGTTTCAAATGTTTCCGGAAAGTTTTCACAACTACCGCAGCGGACCTGCGTGCAATAGTTGTGTACAGATGTCTACCAAGGATACATGAGGTTATTTGGTAAGTATAGAGTACAACACTTATCGCCCAGACGTGACAGGCATAACAGGTAAGTAATGCTTTATTCCATTCAATAAACCCATTCTATAAATTGTGATAGTAAACGTTCGTTTAATAACAGGAAATAGTGCCAGGTGAACTTTGACTTCTGGTTTTTCGTCTGTTTACATTCCGTATGCTACGTCTCAAAATAATATGGCTTCCAATATTTTTCCAACAAACTATAATTATTATTATTATTTTTTTTAATTAAATATACGCCATTAAATACGGCAAATGGTCTTTATTTATCTGGGACTATTTGTTTACGCGGGCATAGTTACGTAAAACGTCATCGCATGACTTATAGAAGCCGATGTTAGTTTCGCGCCCCATTCGTTGATTTTAGTATGTTTTGTCGAGGTTTTGGATCATGTAGTAAATAGAATATACCACTCGTTCCCAGTTTATAGCGAAATTTACAAAACTCGTCTAGTAAATTAGGTCTGGACCTCGCCAAAGGCTCGGTCCAGACCTAATTTACTGAACTCGTTTTGTAAATCCCGCTATAAACTGGGAACTCGTTGTAGATCCTCTATATGTGGAACATGGACATACGTATATACACTATTTACAGTTTAAAACACCCCGCTAAAGTCAAGTATATGTAGTAACATGTTTATTTACTAAAGTTTTGAGGCATTTTAAAAGGTTAAAGATACAATATCATAATCATTTTCAAATATTCCGATCTATAATGAGTACTATCTTATTCGATACTTTATAACAGGTAGAAGAAAGAAAAAACAAACACACCCTCTTTTCACTGCTTTCTCCGAGAGCTTTCCGATGAATGGCAACAAGCCATATTTCCGACTAAATCCTGAAAAGTTACCCATAATTCTGCTGTGGTTATGGAGTCGATTACTTAGGGCATTACTGTATACCCCCGTAACTGATCGACTTGTCTGTTCGTCCGTGGGAGCAACTTCGAATTCATCCGAGCTTGTATTCCTTCAGCTTCAGTCAAATGTGTTGAAGCTCGGAACATATAGTTGCCATATCTGCACTGCGATAGATATACCAATAAACAACAAAGTGTTCTAAAAAAATAATTCACTATCCCTTCCGAATCTTATATCATAAAAAGATATCGCTCCACACGTTATACTTATAAATCCCTCTTATATAGCTTTTGTCACAGTCTATGTATATTTGTATGTACATTACTATTATATTATTACGTTGTATTACAATATATTAACGTACAGTCGAAAAGTTAAATCTGTATTCTGCTGATGATGAATTATACAATAAAAGTATACAAGCAAACGCATGACCTCTCTTTTATGCAAACACATATGTGTCGATGAGAGCTGCTGAACAAAGATCAAACATGCCGTTAATCTTTTGTGCCTGGGCGATGTTGGGAAGACGGTCATTAAGTCACACCACCGCCCTGATTCTGTGTGTGCATTGAATTTGTACTAGCATTGTGTAAATCCTATTGTATATGTACATGCTTTACCGAATAAATTATCTATCTAATGAGGTCCGTCCAACTTTTTAGTGGAGTTATTCCCCATTTTCAACTTATAATTTGTTTTGAAACACCACAAGTTTGTCAAATCTTGTATCACTCAATTGATTGGTCAATGTTTTTGACACTTGGCATAATTTATTGACCACCATCGGAACCTATTCCCCTGCAATTATGAGACCCATCCGAGTATTTTGTTTTACAATAGTTACCCCTTTTTCGACTTATAAATATTCAGCATCGTAATCGTATTTTTTTCACTTTGTGCAGATTTGCGCTCCCTTCTCCACGATCTTCACTGTGGCATCGACCAACCCGCTGTCCGGATTGTCAAAAATTTGTCAAATCTTTGTCAAAAGTTCCGACCAATCACCGATCTGCCTTTATCGGCATCCCCTACGTAACGTTGCTCTATTTTTAGAATCACAGGCAGCTTGAATTTGAGGGGGGTTTTCCGTGCAACTGAATTAAGTGGGGAAATTCTATTGCATTTCATCGTTAAATCTCATCCTTTTGTCTGTAATTCATGTTTTAATTACGAATATATGAGTATTTATATTATGGATCTTTAATGACTGTAGATTTCTTTCCCATTCTATATGTGAAAGGTGAGTTGTTGACAATTATAAACTTTCGGCAGTGAAATTCGTCTGCGGTGGAATGTTTTGATTGTCATTGATCCGTTAATTACGAGACTAATTAATCGAATGAAAACGACATATCTTATAGAACATGACTCTTATATTATTCTGCACCAGGCTAGCGAATGACGACTTTCATTTCGCATTATTTTAGTTTTTATCGCAATTTTACCGTTGTCTATGGAGATTCCCATGTTAATTTTGTCAGCACCAAAAAAATATTGTTTGTCCAATTTCTAGCCAGATTCTGGCATGGTCAAGGCATAATTTGACCTATCGAGTGATTATAGACGTTCAATCAGTGTGCACAACAATTGCTGATCAAAATGAGGCAGGTTAAAATCCTAAAAATTGTAAATTTTAGTTATCGTGTGAAGAAACATTTCATTTAAATTGCTTAAAATATGCTCAACAACATTCATTTGAATCATAACATATCTACAGATACGGTTAACTCTGCAATGCAACAAATATGTTTTTATTTACACCATTATAATATATGATACGTGTGCCGGTATATTATGCACAATAGAATGATATATATATATATGATGCCCAGCTACATGTATACTAAAAGTAGTTGACAACCACTAACGTGGTGTCACCCCAGCAATACTGCAGTATTATACCGCGGTGACCTCCAACACCCTGATAATGTTACCGCTTCAACACAGCATGTACCACTGTTGCACCACGATGCATGCAATCCGGATTCGCCAGCATGAAAATAAAATGCAGTGATTCTCCTTATATATCTGTGGAAACTGGAAGGCATGGATGCCCTTCGTTATACATGTAGGTTATAATTCATAAATAAGTTACCATATTATGAAAATCACCTCAAAAATATACTAATAGTATAGCCTATAGGATATATGATCATATGAATGTGTTATTATCAACAAAACACTTTCTGTGAGCCAAGCGTTTGTTTATATATAGCTCATAAATAGTGACCGATATGCAAAACACTCAACATCGTGGTGTTCATTTAGAAGAGTGATTCATGGTGACCCATTAAACACTGAAATCTTTAGATGTGAAGATTATCGATAGCTACATGTATACCGGTATGTTGTATACAACCCGGTGGCATTTCTAACAAAAGTTTAATTAATGGGGGGGGGGGGGGGGTCTCCTCAGTGTTGAGTTTTGCTTATTGCATACTCTTTACATACTGTTTGTTTACGTAACATGGCGTTTGTTCACATAACACAGATTAATTATTAACATGACAATAACATGCCGCAATTTACTTGATATTTAAGATTGGCATAAGAACAAAATTTGTCAAAAATAAATTATTTCTGTTAATGGTGGTTTAATGGATGTGACTATCTTAACAGTGAAATCCACCGCAATGCTTACCATATCTTTAGCTAGATCCGCATGGACATATTGATTTCTTTAAATTTTTGCCGGTGTGACGATCCCTAATAAACTGCGGTTTCATAAGCGAACGGTACCATAACTCCACTACTGTGGTTATTTTGATACCTCTGTTGATACTGTATACAACCGGTAATACTGTCGTCATTACCGGGTTAGCACTCCATTTTTCAAGTCAGTTACTTTGATTATAGTGGTACGGTGCACATGTCAGTCTACTATTCACCATCATAATATACAACACTTGTGTCGGTCTACTCTACATCACTATAATATACTATATGCATGTCAGTCTACTATAATTTGTAATATATATTATAACTAGAAGGTGACCCGACTTCGTCCGGGCTTTGACCTTGAATTGTCTATTTTGAAGGCCAAGGTCAAGTGGGGTCACGATTTGACCCGTCCAAAACACAGTGCCCGAACAAAAGTACCCGACAAAAGTACCCGTCGAAATCCATCCGGTTTTACCCGATTTGACCTTGAATTGACCATTTTGAAGGTCAGGTGGGGTCAAACACCAACACCCCAAAAATGGTGGAAATCGGCCCAGCGGATACCGGGAAATCGGCCCAGCGGATACCGAGATACCCTATGCATCAAATTTCGTCCGTAAAAATCCGCCAGTTTAACCCGATTTGATTTCCACTGAAGTATATAAACGCGCCTCATATACACACGCTCATTAATTATCAAGTTTCAACGTAAAGATAAATTACCATCGGTGCCCGAGATATCGCCAAGACGTCTGAAACAGTCAAATGCATCGGCAGGTTAAGAGTTAACGTGATCTAACTTTATGACCTCTAACGACGTCATAGAAGTTACGCATTGTTTTTACCCTGATAGAAGATCGTACCACTTCTTCTTAATAATTGAGGCAGATAACTAAAACGGATACATACATATTATATATCGTTGGAAAGAGGAAACACGAAATATTCTCATAGTGTCATTATTATGACTGGCATGTTATTATTCGCGCTGTTTCGAATCGATTTGTAAGCACCGAACTGAAATATATTAGCGCAAAACGGCGTAAAAACAGATTTGACCTCGGCACGTGAAAAGTTGACCTCGCACGGACAAATTAATAGGCCTATGTTAGTCCTGACCCGAAAATACCCCCACATACCAAGTTTCATCGAAATCGGCTGGGCCATTTTCGAGTCCATCGATTACACACAAACAAACACACAAACAAACAAACAATCAGATCTTCCAAAATATATAATAGACTAGAAGGTGACCCGACTTCGTCCGGGCTTTGACCTTGAATTGTCCATTTTGAAGCTCAAGGTCAAGTGGGGCCACGATTTGACCAGTCCAAAAACAATGCCCGGACAAAAGTACCCGACAAACGTGCCCGTCGAAATCCATCCGGTTTTACCCGATTTGACCTTGAATTGATCATTTTGAAGGTCAAGGTCAGGTGGGGTCAAACACCAACACCCCAAAAATGGTGGAAATCGGCCCAGCGGATACCGGGAAATCGGCCCAGCGGATACCGAGATACCCTATGCATCAAATTTCGTCCGTAAAAATCCGCCAGTTTAACCCGATTTGATTTCCAATGAAGTATATAAACGCGCCTCATATACACACGCTCATTAATTATCAAGTTTCAACGTAAAGATAAATTACCATCGGTGCCCGAGATATCGCCAAGACGTCTGAAACAGTCAAATGCATCGGCCGGGTAAGAGTTAACGTGATCTAACTGTATGACCTCTAACGACGTCATAGAAGTTACGCATTGTTTCTTACCCTGATAGAAGATCGTACCACTTCTTCTTAATAATTGAGGCAGATAACTAAAACGGATACATACATATTATATATCGTTGGAAAGAGGAAACACGAAAGATTCTCATAGTGTCAATATTATGACTGGCATGTTATTATTCGCGCTGTTTCGAATCGATTTGTAAGCACCGAACTGAAATATATTAGCGCAAAACGGCGTAAAAACAGATTTGACCTCGGCACGTGAAAAGTTCACCTCGGATCTGAAAATCAATAGGCCTATGTTCGTCCCCGGCCGAAAATACACCCACATACCAAGTTTCATCGAAATCGGCTGTGCCATTTTCGAGTCCATCGATTACTGACAGACAGACACACACACACACACACACACACACACAGATCTTCCAAAATATATAATAGACTAGAAGGTGACCCGACTTCGTCCGGGCTTTGACCTTGAATTGTCCATTTTGAAGCTCAAGGTCAAGTGGGGCCACGATTTGACCAGTCCAAAAACAATGCCCGGACAAAAGTACCCGACAAACGTGCCCGTCGAAATCCATCCGGTTTTACCCGATTTGACCTTGAATTGATCATTTTGAAGGTCAAGGTCTGGTCGGGGTCACGATTGGACCCGTCCAAAACAATCAGTGGACAAAAGTAACCCCACGTATTAAATTTCGTCGAAATCCCATCAAAATTGGCGATTTGACCTTGAATTGACCATTTTGAAGGTCAAGGTCAGGTGGGGTCAAACACCAACACCCCAAAAATGGTGGAAATCGGCCCAGCGGATACCGGGAAATCGGCCCAGCGGATACCGAGATACCCTATGCATCAAATTTCGTCCGTAAAAATCCGCCAGTTTAACCCGATTTGATTTCCACTGAAGTATATAAACGCGCCTCATATACACACGCTCATTAATTATCAAGTTTCAACGTAAAGATAAATTACCATCGGTGCCCGAGATATCGCCAAGACGTCTGAAACAGTCAAATGCATCGGCCGGGTAAGAGTTAACGTGATCTAACTGTATGACCTCTAACGACGTCATAGAAGTTACGCATTGTTTCTTACCCTGATAGAAGATCGTACCACTTCTTCTTAATAATTGAGGCAGATAACTAAAACGGATACATACATATTATATATCGTTGGAAAGAGGAAACACGAAAGATTCTCATAGTGTCAATATTATGACTGGCATGTTATTATTCGCGCTGTTTCGAATCGATTTGTAAGCACCGAACTGAAATATATTAGCGCAAAACGGCGTAAAAACAGATTTGACCTCGGCACGTGAAAAGTTCACCTCGGATCTGAAAATCAATAGGCCTATGTTCGTCCCCGGCCGAAAATACACCCACATACCAAGTTTCATCGAAATCGGCTGTGCCATTTTCGAGTCCATCGATTACTGACAGACAGACAGACACACACACACACACACACAGATCTTCCAAAATATATAATAGATGATGTGTATTAGACCGACCCACATATTGTATATTATAATGGTGTACAGTGTATATTATAATGGTGTACAGTAGACCGACAGACTTATCATATATTATAATGGTGTATAGTAGACCGACACCGCATATCATATATTATAATTGTGCATAGGCAGAGACAGACACATGTATCATATATCATAATGGTGTATAGTAGACCGATCTCGCATATCGTATATTACACCATATTAGAATGGTGTATCAGCTCACCAGCATGCGTATGGTGTATTATAATGGTATGAAGCAAACCGATCGACCGATCATATAATAACTATATACCTCCTAGTCTCAAGAAAACGCATAAAGGAAATATTAATATAACAAAATTTTATAATGCAGCCAATTAATCTATTACTAGTAATATGATTAATTGAAGGTCTCAAGCCCTTGAAAATGCAGAGAGGAAATTTTTGTATATGGACGATAGGTGCACTCGCATAAATTGTGAGATGAACTTCATTCAAAAACAAATAAATAAAAGTCCCAGGTCAAGGTCCACGCCCCTTTCCAAATAAATGACAGGATACATTAGAGGTGAACTCTGTCCAATTATACAAAAACAGTCAATGTTTGGCATATATGCCCTTACATAACATCAGGGGATGTATGGGAGGCCGTTTTCACATTTATTCCTTATGTGCGCTTAAGTGCAAATATTTGCGCTTAAATGTAAATATTTTTGCTTAAGTGCA
The DNA here is from genome assembly GCA_032622095.1 of Siphonodentalium dalli. Lineage (NCBI taxonomy): Eukaryota > Metazoa > Mollusca > Scaphopoda > Gadilida > Siphonodentaliidae > Siphonodentalium > Siphonodentalium dalli. The sequence continues at coordinate 198,757,940 of CP136067.1, read as the reverse complement.
AAATTTTATACTTAAGCACAAATGACTCGAGCTTAAACCCAAATCATTTACGCTTAAGCACAACTATTTCTGTTTAAGCACACATAAATAATTTATATGAAAAGCGCCTCCCATAAGGATGAGCATCAACACCAGCTGATGTGGAAATACCATTAATTCCCCATGAGCATTAAGATCAGCTCCTGAAAAAAAATTCAATGCAGGCGTAATGCATACCATATTAACACATGTGTTTGATTACAACAATCACATATTCTAATGGGTTATGGTGCAGAAGGTCTCAAAACTAATATCATACACTGAAAACCCAAGAACATACATATGGGAGGCCCTTTTCACATTTATTATTGATTTGCGCTTAAACTTAAGCGCAGATATTTGCGCTTAAGCAGAAATTATTTGCGCTCAAGTGCAAACATACATCTAACAATTTATTTGAGCTTACGCGTATATGATTTAAGCGTTTGACACCCCCTTACTCCCCTCCAATTATGAATGATTGAGTTCATCTCATAGTAGTAGTCCACTATAAACTCGAAATTTGAAGAAAAATATATTTCCATATGCATATCACCATATCTGCTCCTGGTGTCCCAGTAATTGGTGCCTTACCCCCAGCGCGCTTGTATATTTTATTAAAGGGACATTTCATGCACAGATATAATACCAGTTCCATGGCCATAAAAAGGTAATTAGGGGTTAATGAGAGGGGGCTTGCTTTTCTCATATGGTGTACTTATTGACTTGAAAGAAGGGGGAACCCTATCTAATATCAGCATCCCTGCCCCCAAAAATATATTTTATAACAGACATATCATTTAGATCTTTACCATTTCCATGTTCAAAAAAGGGAATTATGAGTTACTGGGGGGGGGGGTTGCTTCACTCATATGGTGGGTCTACATAGACTTGAGTGGTGTGTTTAGGCACTGTGCCATTTAAAATTAATTAGGGGGGGATCAATGCATATGAATTTTTATTTGCGATAAGCACAAATATTTACGATTAAGGCCAAATATCTGCGCTTAAACCCAAATAGTTGTGCTTAAGCACAAATAAGGAATAAATGTGAAAACACCCTTCCATTCATACATGTGTAGGTGCACTCTAATACATACACCATTACATGCATGTGTTAACACACACATATAACTTACATATAGAGACAGACATATATTACACATGTCAAGGTGCTTATACACATGCATACATGAACAATGGTGTATCCATATCATATGGTTTCATAGATTTGATGGTGGTAAGGTTTAATTTCAAATTATTTTTGAAAAATACTACCGAAAAAGAAGTCAAGTTAAAAAATGACAGAAGCCGTTTAACCCTTTCTATACTAAATGAATTCTTGCACACAGCTATTAATATATATGTAGGAATTGTTTAAAAACAATAAAAAACATAATCAAAATGGTGAATGATTCTGTTCATACATTGAATGGCCGTGCTTATACGTTGGGTGGCAGCAGTGGGATCTTATATGCTGATGAAATTGAACTCAAGGACAAGAGCATTGTTTGTGAGGGTTAACCTAGCTAGTACACTGCACTGTGTTTTGATTGACAGTAGTAATTTTGATGCTTTTTTGCCCAGCAGGTGGCGTTTGCTGCTTTTATTTTTGACACTTCAAACATAACGATTGTCAAGGTGCCTTTGCGCAGATATGTACTCCTTCGTTTCCTTGTCAATTTCTACGAAACGTGGCAGATATTTAACACCATGACAACCCGCGATTGCGGAATTGGTTGGATTTATTATTTTTCCTGTTACCAAATTACTCCCCTTGCACAGAACACTATTGTGTACATAACAAAGTCACGACTGAGCTAGACAATCCGGGAAAGCTACAGTATCAAGATAATTATATACAATGATATATGTTTCTATATTTTTGGTGGATACTGGATAGTTAACTATGAAATTCAAGACATGTAAATTAACTGATAAATGTTATGAGTACACAATATTATGGCACAACACAAGACACACTTGAGAGTTCATACACAATACATTACTCGCTTACGTAACTGTTTACTAATCAACATCGTTACTCACACTCTCTGACTTCTATCAACATCGTTACTCACACTCTCTGTTTACTAATCAACATCGTTACTCACACTCTGACTTCTATCAACATCGTTACCCACACTCTCTGTGTACTAATCAACATCGTTAGTCACACTCTCTGTTTACTAACCAACATTGTTACTCACACTCTCCGACTTCTATCAACATCGTTACTCACACGCTCTGTTTAATAATCAAAATCGTTACTCACACTCTCTGACTTCTATCAACATCGTTACTCACACTCTCTGACTTCTATCAACATCTTTACTCACACTCTATGTTTACTAATCAACATCGTTACTCACACTCTCTGACTTCTATCAACATCGTTACTCACACTCACTGTTTTACTAATCAACATCGTTACTCACACTCTGTTTACTAATCAACATCGTTACTCACACTCTCTGACTTCTATCAACATCGTTACTCACACTCTCTGACTTCTATCAACATCGTTACTCACACTCTCTGACTTCTATCAACAGTAACTCACGTATAACAATGCCCATTTATACTGAAACTGTTATCTTATGCTGAAAACTCACATTATGACACAAATTGACTCCTCTCATTCAATAGTGACATGAAATCTGAATAAATTTTGATCATATGTGTGCATAGTAGTATGGTCGTTGATGCAGAAACCCCGGAATAAATTAGATACAAGCTGATTTTGGTGCCATTCGACACAGAAGAGCCTCAAGAACAACATATCCAATATCAGCAAAAGTCCGCTTTGTGGAAACTTTGTTATCCAAAATGTCATCGAACATGGTTGTCTATACTACACCAGTTCTCGAAATAAGTCATACGATTTATTGTGGCATCAAAAGTATGCCGTTATACCAGTTTGTGATAAATTAGAGTACGGGAGGGAATAGAGTAACACATCGTTACCCACACTATCTGTTTACTAATCAACATCGTTACTCACACTCTCTGACTTCTATCAACATTGTTACTCACACTCTCCGACTTCTATCAACATCGTTACTCACACGCTCTGTTTAATAATCAAAATCGTTACTTACACTCTCTGACTTCTATCAACATCGTTACTCACACTCTCTGACTTCTATCAACATCTTTACTCACACTCTATGTTTACTAATCAACATCGTTACTCACACTCTCTGACTTCTATCAACATCGTTACTCACACTCACTGTTTTACTAATCAACATCGTTACTCACACTCTGTTTACTAATCAACATCGTTACTCACACTCTCTGACTTCTATCAACATCGTTACCCACACTATCTGTTTACTAATCAACATCGTTACTCACACTCTCTGACTTCTATCAACATCGTTACTCACACTCTCTGACTTCTATCAACATCGTTACTCACACTCTCTGACTTCTATCAACAGTAACTCACGTATAACAATGCCCATTTATACTGAAACTGTTATCTTATGCTGAAAACTCACATTATGACACAAATTGACTCCTCTCATTCAATAGTGACATGAAATCTGAATAAATTTTGATCATATGTGTGCATAGTAGTATGGTCGTTGATGCAGAAACCCCGGAATAAATTAGATACAAGCTGATTTTGGTGCCATTCGACACAGAAGAGCCTCAAGAACAACATATCCAATATCAGCAAAAGTCCGCTTTGTGGAAACTTTGTTATCCAAAATGGCATCGAACATGGTTGTCTATACTACACCAGTTCTCGAAATAAGTCATACGATTTATTGTGGCATCAAAAGTATGCCGTTATACCAGTTTGTGATAAATTAGAGTACGGGAGGGAATAGAGTAACACATCGTTACCCACACTATCTGTTTACTAATCAACATCATTACTCACACTCTCTGACTTCTATCAACATTGTTACTCACACTCTCCGACTTCTATCAACATCGTTACTCACACGCTCTGTTTAATAATCAAAATCGTTACTCACACTCTCTGACTTCTATCAACATCGTTACTCACACTCTCTGACTTCTATCAACATCTTTACTCACACTCTATGTTTACTAATCAACATCGTTACTCACACTCTCTGACTTCTATCAACATCGTTACTCACACTCACTGTTTTACTAATCAACATCGTTACTCACACTCTGTTTACTAATCAACATCGTTACTCACACTCTCTGACTTCTATCAACATCGTTACTCACACTCTCTGACTTCTATCAACATCGTTACTCACACTCTCTGACTTCTATCAACAGTAACTCACGTATAACAATGCCCATTTATACTGAAACTGTTATCTTATGCTGAAAACTCACATTATGACACAAATTGACTCCTCTCATTCAATAGTGACATGAAATCTGAATAAATTTTGATCATATGTGTGCATAGTAGTATGGTCGTTGATGCAGAAACCCCGGAATAAATTAGATACAAGCTGATTTTGGTGCCATTCGACACAGAAGAGCCTCAAGAACAACATATCCAATATCAGCAAAAGTCCGCTTTGTGGAAACTTTGTTATCCAAAATGGCATCGAACATGGTTGTCTATACTACACCAGTTCTCGAAATAAGTCATACGATTTATTGTGGCATCAAAAGTATGCCGTTATACCAGTTTGTGATAAATTAGAGTACGGGAGGGAATAGAGTAACACCGATATAAAATTATACAATCGTGGGCATGAAATGGCTGTCAAAATGGCCGCAACTCAAATCCATACCACAATCACAAAGATGACCATACATGTGCCAAGATATTCAAGTCAAATTATTTATCAAATTGACCATATTCATATCCAAAATAATCAAGAACTTTCGTCTGTCAAGATTATTCTACCACGGTCATGCCAAAGCAGTCAAATTCCTATTCTCTAATAAGGTGGCAATGTTCATGTTAATATGATCCAGTACAAACATAAATTATGATTACCATGTTGTTATGATTACCATGTTGTTATGATTACCATGTTGTTATGATTACCATGTTGTTATGATTGTGTAAAAATAATATAGTCAAATTATCTATCAAATGAACTATGTTCAGATCAAAATAAACAAGTTTATAATACCGTCTGTCAAGATTACGCTACCGTGGTCATGCCAAAGCAGTCAAATTAATGTTGCCTAATGGGGTGACAATGGTCATGTGAAAATGATCCACGAAAAAACACATATCAAGATTACCATGTTGTAATGATTGTGTAAAATAATCAAGTCAAATTCTCTGAAAAAATTACCAGGTTCAGATCACAATAATCAAGTGCTATCGTATTTATTCAGCAAAAGACGCCCCCATATAGGGACAGGTTGCCATGTATAATAATATTAACAGTGTATCACGTGACATCATACGATAAATTGACATTATATACATTGAATAATAGTGATAATATATATATATATAATATTTGTTAATTGGGTGAGTTATCATACACGATTCAACACCACGTAGTTTGTCTAGTTTAGCTGTGATCTGGCCTCGAATAACCGCTTGACTACGTTGCAGAGTTGGGAGCATATCTGAGCTGTGTCATTGGCTAATACATGTGTCAGTTGGTTCAATCTACTCATCAATCGAAAATTAATAAAATTGTCACCCATAATTTTAATGAGCTCATTCCGTATAGGAAGATATGTTGGACAATCAATAAAGAAATGCCTCTCATTTTCGATGGTTTCGTCATTACGCAGAACACACAATCTTCTGACTAAAGGAATCGGTGGTTGGGCGTCACGACCCTTTTCAATGGCAAGCGAATGATTACTTATTCTTAGGCGCGTAAATGTTGAGCGGTCAGCTAGCGAAGCTGTATTTAAAAGATAGGGTTCTATTATGCTGCCATGGTCATGCCAAACAGGGAGGATCGTCCAGCAAGATAACCACGGACACATACATAGTCAATTGGTCAAATGTACTGTAAATTGTCTAGTAAATAGAATTGATCACTACCATGTTAAAGGTAATGTGGCCATGTTTGTTTCATAATAATCATCTAATAATGGCTGCGGACACACGTATCACAGTAGCGATGGCATAGCAGGTGTGACAATTAATTATGGTGCAATTTTGGTGACAATTGGTCGTCATATTCCTGTGCCATAGCGAGACATGTCGCCCGCCGCACATTCACACAATGAGTCTTTTCCAAGCTCTATTAGCGTCGAGATCGACATCTCAATGATTTATCAAACCGAATGTCTTGTCGCTGTTGATCGTTACTCAACACGCAATGTTATATTTTTAATGCTAACACGCTAGACAATTATGGACGATCGGTCGTGCAATTTTATGTATCGTAGAGAATACAATGTGGCTAAACGTAATGAGTAGAGATCAACCTTGGTGAAACTCAATGGGTTAATTGGTCAGTCGACTCACTGTGCGAATATGCGGCGCGCGACACGACTCCCTATGACATATAAATTATGTTGACCAATTGTCACCAAACTCTACCATAAGTAATTGTCACACCTACTATGCCATCGCTACTGTGGTACGTGTGTCCGCAGCCATTGTCTATCAAAATGAACATTGTCATATCAAAGTAGTAAAATCTCGCCTCAAGATGACCATACAAGTTTTGTTTAATCGGCAACATTTCTTTGAGGATTTTCGTGTTAATAGAAATGTTGGTGCCCCCATCCCTTACGTTATTCAAGAACTCAATAAATTCCACCAATCCATATATTTTTTTACCCTATGCCAATGCATTCTCTTATATATGCGAGTCGACCATAGGTCGCCTCGCATATATAAGAGAATGCATTGGCCTAACAATATTTTACAATTTTAATAATTTGTTCTTGTATTCTTTAACAATTTTACAATTTCACCCATACAGAGCCCCAGACAAACATGAGCAGACGACACTCTTCTATATGCTTCTATATATGTGTGGGGTTCCCTGCAGGGTAATGGATGTATCTTACTATGACGTCGGTAGATATGGTCATAATACTTGAGGCGAAAACCTATAACAAACGAAGAGTGAAATTGTTGTATAAATACAACTGTATTTCCTGCCATTAGACCAGTAACCCTTCAATTGGAAACATAGGTAAGCACAAAAACGTGACTACCCAAAAGAAAAATCGACAATTCACAGTTAACCCTTTCTATACTAAATTAATTCTCCCATCGGTTATAACAGTCTACATTGGAATAGTCTATTATTCAGCTAGAGGGTGTTCAGGAAATATGCGCAGACGACAGACCTAAAAAAAATAAAACAAGTGCAGAAGGGTCACTTTTAATTAGTGGATAATACACGCAGACGACAGACAGACGAAAGTCTAATACAACTGCAGAAGGTTTAATATATTTTGGTCGGTAATGTTCAGACAACAAGTTCAACAAACGACCACAGTGTCGTTGAACTTATTTTATAACAGAATTAGCCCCTAAACCCGGCCTCATATATTTTAGCCAGACACACGTGTATTATCGGCAAGAGCAATGACGTATGTACTTAGCGTAATGATTTCAATAAATTTTATTATTAATGTTAATTAGACTATAATTATGATATTTAATATGTGTTGGGTTATTCAGCGCTGACGAGATTAGCATGGGTGATAAGGGTGGTTAAACAATTTTGTCAACAAGAAAAGGCACATTTAAATGGAACTGTATTTCTTGTTGAAGTTGTCTTTACCTTCTCATTGGTTATGATACGGAAATCATCTTAATTTTGTTTAAACCCTAGCCGTTTCGAGATCGTTTTTCTGAGCTAAAATGTGATTATGTGATAAAAAAAATATCAAATTCGTCGTAATTCTATTTTCAAAACCTATTAACCTTGTCCACTAAATTCGATTCGAGCTTAGCTAAAGCTCGGCTCGAATCGAATGTAGTGCACACGGCTAATACATTTCGTATATATAGATAATATATAGATACAGTTATTAATAACGCGAGGGCCCTAAGCGCTTCTCGTTACCCCAGCTGTAATGCCGAGTCTGTGTGCATTTTTATAGGCACTTCACAAGAGCGGCTTACACATACCCAACAACCAGGTCCCTATTTCTCGTCTCGGTGCGACGAAGCGAGCACAGTACAAGTGACATTGCCCAAGGGTCACAGCCTGGCGCGAGATTTGAAACAGCGTGTGGCTATATATAGCACACACACCGCTTAATCCGGCCAAGCCACTGTTGTGGAGACGATAGTCCACCGGCGGGGCGCGAACTCATGCCGGTGCGTTAACACCAGTATAAGTCCTACACTCTAACCACTGGGCTACCACTTCCACGAGAATTACTCATCAATGAGCATTTAGTAAAGAAAGTATTAAAGTATGAGTACAATTATCCAGTCGATACCACACAATTTAATGTACATCAGGGGCGGAGTGGGGTGGTCTGCAGACAAAATTCAGACATAGAGAAGGGGTGGGTTGGTGGTTCGATGTCGGATAAAAGGTGTGATGTAAATTGTTTCCAATCAACATATTTATCAAAGTTTAATTTTGAAACATTAAGATATAGGAATTATATCACTTCGTTGTGTACCATGCTTACCTTTTCTGAATATGATTGCCCCATATTAGTGAACACTATATGCATCACCAGCTCATGATTATATTATATCGGTGCATGTAGCCCAGCTGTGTAGCTATTGAGTTGGCTGTTATTAGGCTAATTCAAGCAACAATTCATATCATTCCATGTTAGAGAAACAGGTACCGAACACCCTATAGATCGCACTTCCACGAAACAAGACTAACAGGAAATTGGTTACACATTTGTCAATAAGATTTAGTACGCATGCAAGAACGCTGAAATTTTATGGCTATTATAATTGCATAATTGTGACCCGCGATATCAAATCCAGTCGTAAGTCGGGATTTTTTTTACCCTGTGCGAATGCATTCTCTTATATATGCGAGTCGACTAGTGGCCCACCTTGTCAGGTCGGAGCGATTATCATTTTGTTTATCGCGTTTAATCCGTCCCACCAATAAAGAAGTATTTATTTATTTACAACTGCGTATACTTCAGACGTTATAGCATGAAACATGAACATCATACACACATCAGTTCGAAAAAATAAAGGACGACAATTGTGTTTTACATAGAGATGTATCAATCAATCAATCTAGTTTATCATATCTTCATGAAGATACAGATGTTTTAAAGATATGTCCAGGTGCTCCTCTGTTCTGGTGCTATATACTGGCTAATCATTTTCAGTTTAAAAGTATTGATGCACGTATAGCAGCTACATGTGCCCGACACAGAGATATTTTGAGTTGTTTATGTTAGGCGATGAGTCTGTTCTAAAAAATGAAAGAAATCCTCTGTATCGGGCAGATATACCCTTGTCAGATTTCAATATTGGAGGATCCTGAAAAGTCATGTGCAACGGTCTACGTTTTCCATTATCTCAGAAGTAACCACATTTGACTGCACACTGTAACCACTATTTTTGAACAGGCCTGCTCTACATTTCCATATCTCTTGGCAGTTGTAACTTTTTGTGTGGAAACTATATTGAATGGGACAGACTCAGTCGTGTTATAATATATACATGAACCATTATAATATGCAATCCTCTGACGATTCAAGGTCCCTCAGTTTGAATGAATATATGTATCTCTTAAATAGATTGGTAGAAATATACTTTTAATGCTTTCTTCTATGTATCTGTGTTGCTAGATCATTATAGGAATGCCATGATTTTAATCCCCATATAAATATGACAGTTGAGAAGATATAATTGTTCAAGTGACTTAATTCGGTCACCATTTGTCGAGATTGTGAAATTGGAATGGCAAAAACTCCTTAGAACGACATGGAGATGGCCTGGGAGATGACTATATATAACCTTTTGGATAATTGAACAATCTTATAAATGCTAGTGAATCTCCTCTCGCCATACATGACCCAAACGACCCCAAATGTTATTTCATCAGAGAAGACCATGCATGAATTTGGTAGAATCAGTGCTAAATATATTTGTATCAACTTTGGTGCAACTCCCCTCATGCATGACTTGAACCGCGCCACTTTTGTCTTATTTAAACCACGTCTATTAGACTCATGCATGCATTATATAATGGAGATGATTATATATAAGTTTGTTGGTAATCGGCAACTAAACAAATTCTTATCACAGTTATTACCCCCCCCCCCCCCCCCCCCCACATCTCTCACCCAAACGGCACCAATTTCGCGTCTTTAAATCACACGTTTATATTCATCGTATCATGGAGAAGAATAATATATAAATTTGGTCGAAAGCTGAGCTAAAAATAGACCATCCCCTAACACCAACAACGTCACTTTAGAAATTTTAACCCGCAACATTATATTACTCGTAAAAGTTACCCCTGTTAGACCGCCTTGGTGCCATCTCGATTGTACCCTTAAAGTTATATATAGAACACAGACAGATATTCGCAAATATTTGATTCATTGTATCATTTGAGAAGAACGTGTATGAGTTTGATGGTAATTGGCACTAAACATATTTTTATAAGTTTTTGGTGACCCTCCCGTCCCTATATCGGATTCAAGCGGCGCCACTTTTGACATCATTAAACCACACACTTAGACTCATTATATAGATGAATATATATCAAATTTATGAAAATTGGCGAGTATACAAATTCGTATCAAATTTAGGGCCACCATTGCATATCTCTCACCCAAAAGGCACCAATTTGGCGCATTTAAATCACACGATTAGAGTATTCGTATCACGGAGAAGAATATGTATCAATCAGGTGGAAATCGGCGCTGAACATATTGTCTATCAATGTTTGTGTCCCTCTCACCCTCTGGGCACCCCTGACTCCAATGGCCCCACTTTTGACATCTTTAAAATGCACAATTATACTCCTGATATCATGAAGATTATTATTTGTAAGTTTGGTGCTAATCCGCGACTAAACAATGTTTTATCAAATTTAGTGCCCACCCACCCCACCCACATCTCTCACCAAAGCAGCACCAAAATCACACGATTAGATTCCTCATATCATGGATAAGAATGTGTATCAATTTGGTGGAAATTGGGGCTAAAACATTGTGTATCAATTTTGGTGCCCCTCTCCCTTTCAGTACACCCCTGACTCGAATGACGCCATTTTTGACAGCTTTAAGCCACACCATTAGACACATCATACCATGGCCATGGGGATGAATTTGTATAAGTTTCGTTGCAATCGGCGACTAAACCAATGCTGGTCAGATAAGTACCCACCCACCGCCCCCCCCCAAATCTCTCATCACAACGACACCAATTTGGCGTCTTTAAACCACACAATAAGATTCCTTGAATCATGGAGAATATCTCAGAAGAATGTGCATCAATTTGGTGGAATTCGGCGCTAAAATTATTTTTGATCAATTTTGGTGCCCCTCTCCCCTTCCGGGCATCCCTGACGCGAACGGTGCGACTTTTGACATATTTAAACCACACCATTAGATTCCTGATATTATGGGGATGATTATATAAAAGATTGGTGGCAATCGGCGACAATTTTGTTTCTGCCCCTCCCCCTTTTCTGCCCTTGAAAACAACGGCGTCACTTTAGAAAATTCTAACCCTCGGCATTATCTTTCTCGTAAAAGTTACCCCTATTATACCCCTTTTGTGCCATCTAAGTTGTCCCCTGTGAATTTCTATAGAAAAACAGACAGACAGTCAGATATTCGCAAATATAGATATAGATAGATAAGATTTATGGAGGCACGAACTCAGTGAGTGTTCATTGCTTCAAATGTGCTTGCATCAGTGAGCGTGAACTAAATGCTCATTTCTTACCGAAAAGGCCACGTATCGATCGGAATGCCACATGGAAATGTCCCTCAATTCATACCAAGCTTGAAAATAATGGGTCCCGAATCTCGGCTATATCGGGCTTCGAACCATATCCATTATACAGGGAATCTAATGGTGTGATATAAAGTTGTCAAAGTGTCACCATCGTATTCGAGGATGGCGGTCAGTGGAGAGCACACGATTGATAAAACAGTATATCGCAGATCTCTCCAAACCTATTTGCAAGATTCCCCAAGGAAACTAATGGTGCAGTTTAAATTTTTCGAAATGGCACGTGTCGCCATGACTGTTGTATAAATTTTCTCTAGTTGTCGCCAAGTTATGTTATATAGAAACATGATACACATAATTATCCTCACGAAATTTGAGAAAAAACCGCATGTATGTTAGACTTGCCGGTTTTATTTGGGAAATTACCAAAGTTTCAATCGAAAATAATCATAAAATGAGTCACATATCCGAAAGACATATAGAATATTCATATAGCTTGCCGAGATACAGGGTTTATTTTCGCGAGTATGATTCAACAAATTGGGATCAAGCTTTAGATAAGATAAGAATTTAATGGAAAATTTCTTTACGAAACATATAAATCGCCTGCAAGAGTTTCGTTTGTAGTTCTGAGGCATGCCTTTATTATGACAGTTAAAGTATCCGTTCTTGCTTTATTATAGCACGTTCTAAAATAAAGCCATGGTGTATTTTACAGCCTGTATCTTTACAGTAGACGACAAAGGTGATGAACAAATAGAGAATATCTGCATAGTGTAGCTGAATACAGAATTGTTTTTGCGAGTATGTGGGCATCTATTTGACGAGCCTCTAGGCGAGCTAAATAGATGCCCACATACGAGCAAAAATAAATTCTATATTCAGCTACACTATGTGGATGTTCTGTTTATCCACCGAACAATTTTAAATGTTTTAAAAGTTTTTGTCCAAACAAATCGAAAAATTCACAGGCTCCTTGTATAGAAGAGATGACCTACTTAGCGACTTTATCTGTATAGTAAAGACTAATTAATTATGAAACAGTTTTGTATTCATGCGACTGCAGTTCACTGCACCGCGTAATAGTCCGCTTTATAATTTATAAATTATGCCGGAAAAATATCATATAGCATGGTGTAATTTCTAATAAAATCTAAACGATTTGCGTAACGTTCAAATCCAAAACTGAAATGTACGAGTATAGCAGTCATGTAAATTTGGATGTTTGTGCTTGAATCTAATTAATGAATTGAAATTCTGAACTTTAGCAGTAGGACTAGGTTTGATCTTTCAGAAAGGTGTTGCCACCGATTGCGCGAAAATACGTTGTGGATGTTGACGTTTCTACGGACGCTGTCGCTTACAACGGAAACCAGCATGGTCCGTTATAATGACGCTCCATAACGCTGTTACGACCAAGTGACGTCTCTCACGAACTGCATATTATTAAGTTTATCTGTCTAGTAGACGGATATAGGCGTAGTTTATCTGATGGGCTTTATATATATAGTAGAGAGGGGAGGGGTAGGAGGTGGATAAAAGGTTTATTCTAACCAAAAAAAAGAGGCATATAATTCTTCTCAGAGTGACGCCTACATGTATATGTCAATTAATATAGCTGTGTTCCTATTCCGGTGACGTTTCCAATCGTAATTACAATAACCCTTCTCTTTGTCAATACCATAATATCACACGTTGCAAGTTGCATGCATCATATTCTCTGATATATCATATAAACCTGTTTAAACATCAAATTTGGCTAATCTTTAAAAAGCGCTATTAGCAACCCGAAATAAATAAATATCATGGTAAATTTACCAACTGGGTATATATTTGGGTGATAATGAAGACCACGCTCACTTTGTTTTATTACAGGTCTATACACTTGCATGATGAACACAATAGCTGGCCACATCGTCTGTATCCATTCTGTGGGCTTTAGAATTGGAGTCCCGTACTTTTGTTAACATACAAAACTAAGGGGAGAATCGACCAACTGATAGTCGCACAGTAAGTTGCTAGAAACAATACATGTGGAATTTGTTCCCGGCACTCGCATTATATTAAGAGAGAAGCCCTGTGGTACTGTAAATGCTTATAGCAGCGAGATCTAATGGACATAAAGTAAACAACCGATTGCAATCATAGAATGTTTTTATTATTCTCGTTCAGTCGCTGTGATGTATTGTTGTAGTTATTTTACGAAAGTGCTTGAATGTATCCATACCCCATTTTTCATATTGATCGTCCGAAGTTTCTAAAAGGTTGTCGCTTGATTTAAAACTCACACCTACAGCACCCCCGTGTACGTGGTATCGCCACAATCATTTTACATTAAGGTACGTCTAACAGCTGAAATATTAAGGGCAAATGTACCATATTATGTTAGCCACATGATCAGAGTCAGTTCAATAGAATGAGAGGATATTATCCTAAAGTTACGAGTATGATGTACATCAATGGCTGGGAAAGAGAAATCTCATTCGTCCATTCTCGTGAGAAGAACATATTAAGATTGAGATATTCACAACATTGTGTCTCAATGGTTGAAACTACCTTGCTGTCTTATCGATAATACTGATATTGATAATCTGGTTATGCACATATGAAGCAATGAACACACACTGAGCCACTCACTCTGAGTTAAATGTATTTGCGAATGTTTGTCTGCCCCCCCCCCCCCCACTGTAGCATTTACGTGGGACCATCTGGTGAGCACCGAATGGATATAAAAGGGGTACCTTTACGAGGATTTTAACGATGCAGTTTAAACATTCCAGTAGTGGCACTGTCGTTAGTGAAGTATGGAAACCAAAAAATCTCTTTTTCTCATCAATGATTTCCATCATCATCACCGAGATAAAGGGACTGGTGTGTTTTAAAGATGTCAAAAATGGAGATGTCAGAATAAAATTAAAACGTCCGTGTCAGGGATGGGTTTGGGGGTCGAGTGCCCGCCATTGCTGAATAATGTGCCTCCGAGCTTCACTAAACTGCCCAATGTCTTATGGTAAGTTGGCCCTGAAGGTTTTGGTTCAAATGAACCAAAGTGGCATTGTTGGTTCCAGGAATGCGAGTTGGGGGAAGATCACAAAATCGACAAAGACATCTAATCACCGAATTTATTTAAACTTATTTGCATAACCGTTTGTTCGCTCTAGTTAAACTATATATAAAATAACTATATTGTCACATTAAGACATCGGATATGAACGAGACCTATCTAATAAAGCTCTCCTGGTCAAATTACCCACATATACACATTTTCAGCTCCGATGGTCGAACCGTTTGGTCGCATATAAGCGGATAAACGAACAAATGAAGAAACGAAGGAACGAACGATCAAACAAACAAACAAAAAACAAAATTTAGTTTTATTTTATTACAGTAGCCTGGAATTCATCAGTCGTTTATTATCAACTTCAAGCACATGAGTCCGACAAACGCCATGTATGGTTGCCATATAAGAAAACTGTTCACAATGAACAATTTCGTGTTAAGAGGGATTTTCAAAGAAATGAACCACCCCTGGTCAAGTGGTCCTGCTAATTTGCTAGGTAGGATGCTGTTAACAAAAAGTATGTACTGTTATTTTATATTAACCC
Organism: Siphonodentalium dalli; assembly: GCA_032622095.1. Lineage (NCBI taxonomy): Eukaryota > Metazoa > Mollusca > Scaphopoda > Gadilida > Siphonodentaliidae > Siphonodentalium > Siphonodentalium dalli. Next base: position 198,742,517 of record CP136067.1, on the reverse strand, counting down.
TTTACCCAACAAAACGGCCAAAACCGGCCAAATAAAGCTTCAACAGCCTAAAATATCTTCGGTCTGTCTCAATAGAACCATACAAATATGGATATCATTGGAACCGGCTCCTTGACCACATTGTGATAATTACAGTTATACCCTGTGCCAATGCATTCTCTTATATATGCGAGTCGACCATAGGTCGCCTCGCATATATACGAGAATGCATTGGCCTAAAAAAAATCTGTTTTTAACACTTTTTACCATTTTTTCTTACATTCTTTAACGATTTTATAATTTTTAATGTGTTAAGCCAATGCATTCTCTTATATATGCGAGGCGACCTATGGTCGACTCGCATATATAAGAGACTGCATTGGCACAGGGGCCTTCTGTTTGATAAAGGGTTAAAGGTATCTTTTTCGCAGTGTTTGGCTGATCTGATCAATTCGAGGAAATGCTACTACGCGTGTAACACATTTAAACATGTATAATGCTACTACGCGTGTAACACATTTAAACATGTATAATGCTACTACGCGTGTAACACATTTAAAACAACTACGCGTGTAACACATTTAAAACATGTATATTGTTGAATAATACGTTAATAATAACTGTGTTTGTTGTTAACATGCATATTGTGGAATACGTTAATACTGACTGTGTTTGTTGTTAACATGTATATTGTGGAATACGTTAATAAAGACTGTGTTTGTTGTTAAAAGGGAACTGTTAATAAACTTAGTTACTCAGTAAAATAAACTATACCAGTGTCATAACGTAGAATTAAGGTTACTAAAAACGATTCATATTCGAAAACACCAACTTTTAGCGTAAAAATCGAGATTTTAATGCCTTTTTGACGTCGAAAATTCGTGAGATAAAACTCAAAAGCCACTCGCCAGTTTTATGTGAACAAAGAAGCGTGACGTCAAAGTGGGAACGCAACTTTTTTTCTTATCAGGGAAAAAGACGTAAACATATCCACGTGTTTCTCATTTGTTTTGTTAATGGCGACTTACGATACAAATCTACTATTTTCAACAATTTTTGACATTTAGAAAGTTTTGATGACTGAACTGTGTAATCATATAATATCATGGATGAATATTGTGAATTGGATTTTCGATTCAGGAGGTTGACGTTTCGCAATTGACAACAACAAATTGACACTGACAGGTCACTTTTGAAAGTCAGATTTATGTTTTAGAGGAATGTTTATCAACCAAGGGTCAAAATTATTGGATTTAATGTGCATAAAACAGTTATCTGCAGTTTGCAACACATTCTTGATGGAAAAAGATTATAAAACTACGATGCAATTTGGGAAGTAAATCACCTATTTTCGATGTTTTTTTCCGATGGTAATCCGACGTGGGCCGATTTCAACAATGCCAGCAAGGAGCTGATGCTGAACTCTTCCAATTTGATGATTATTTATTATAATTAATAAATACATTTTTTAATCATTTCGCTTGTATATATTCTCCACAATCAGATGGACAAGTGTAGGTGAAGAACCGATATACAATAATAGCCTTACCGAATTAAAATAGATTCATTGATCGGTCTTCCTGGCACATTGCTCACTGTTGTATTGTAAGAGGGGGACCTCTAAATTTCTTGAACATTGAAATTCCATTTGTTTGAGAATTTGTAGATGTTTATATTGAATATTCTCAGTAAATAATTATTCTGTTTGTTTCAAAATAAATCAGAATAATTGTTATTGTTTGCAACTATTGGTTGAAAGATAATTATAGAATAGTTTAGATTGACTCCCCTCTTACCAGATGCATGCTGACTGTGGAAGACCGATCGGTCTATTTAAGCCCTTCTGGGCTATTAGATATCACTCGGCGATTCACCCAGGTCCGTTGGATGGCTCAAACGATGTTTCCTAAGAAATTCCTACCATGGCCGGTTTATACCCTTAATTTGAACCACACAGTTGATTGTTTCGTACAATATTTTTTGTCATTTCACACCATATACATTTGTATGTTTCGATGGTTCCCACAAATGATAATTGGTCATGCGTATGCAGCGTGCCATGTGAAAAAGTATTTTAATTTTGTTAACTTAATGAAAGCGAACATGTTTATGATTTAACGTTACGTGATGATGACAACCCGACAATTACATGTAAACATATTTCTTTCTTTTTTTGCGAAAAAAAAAATTAACAAATTGAAATTGTGGCAACAAAGTTAAAGATACATAATCCGAATTAACGCTTGCATATTACTATTTCCTTGGCTTCGGGGGTAAACATTTGATTCGAGTCGAGGAACCCACCCGGCAAAGCTCAGTGTGATCAGATACCAATTTTTTTAATCTATTATTTTTCACCATCCATAATTTTAAGAGGCCCAGTAAAAAGTCGACGAGAAGACGTTCTCGGACCAAATTGCGGATGAAGGTGGATAACTCTAAAATCAAGTGGCTTTTTGTGTCAGCTATTTGACAAACCGGCAAAATGTTTTTGAAAAAAATGTTGATAAATAACATTTTTTGGGCAATTGTTAACTGGCTATCATTATTTTTGGGCCATTAATCGATTCTGATAACCGAAGCGACATTTCAAAAAATGTTGTTGGAATCTGATAATATGAGAACCATCGAATCGGTTTGAGTACCTTTAATGTTATTTAAAAAAAATAATACGGTATACTCAATGGTACAAATTGTCGAAATGATACATGTACTGGTATGAAATGTTCAGAACCCTGGTGTGAAACATCTCTATGTCAAACTTCCATGGCACGAAATGTCCAGCAACATATTGGCTGTTCAGTCCATTGCACATTATAATTGATTTCCAAATGAAGGTAATACTAAATATTAAATCAGCGTTTAGTGTTAAGTTCAATCTTGAACTAATTGTACATGTGATGTAGTCACAGGGGCTTGTTGTATAGAAAATAAGTAAAATTGAGGGTGCCACTTTATCAAATAATATAAATGCATCAATATTCTATTGATATACATGTAAGGCTTTACAAACGCATGTTTTTGTATATATATTTTTATCTGTTTCTTACCAAGCCCATGTGGCCTCAGTTTAAGTATAGGAAGCCACGACTTACCTGCGAAAGAGCTCTGGATCTCTTGTTCACTCATTGTGTGACCACTGAAATCAGAGACGTTGCTATATAGTCTCCTCATTGGGGAGGGCGGTCCACCTTGATACATGCATATTACGACAGCACACCATTGGAAGGAAGTTTCCTACTGATGGCTATATCGGTCCAAAATCTGTTCGAAAATTATTAATTAGATATGACATTTTTGCCGGGTACGGCTTGTTATCAAACTACATTTGTACATGCACTTACCGTAGGTGAATATCACTTCAATTCGCCTTAAATCGAGTAATATAGTTTTAGGAGATCACGGATCTGAGTAATATGGCTTTACAACATGGCATAATTCTATTTCACTATTAAATAATGCATAGACAATGATTTTTGTGATGTCACTCCTTTGAAATAGTTGTCAATATTATACTGTTACTAAGAGGCAAACTAATTAATGGATAGGGTATTACTTGGTTGGTTTGATATTATAGGCCTGATTTCAGCCCTCGGTAACCTCATTTCATCCTTCGACCTTCGATGTCAGGCTGATCTTGATATGATGTTACCTTAGGCTGATATCAGGCATAATATCAAACCAACCAAGAAATGTCCTCTAAATATTATAGAACTAGCAGGGTGACCAGTCGTTGCCCAGGTTAATGCGGTGTGGAATTGTTTTGTCCCTCCCACTTTTTTCTCTGACCCCAATACCATCACTGTATACATTTCTAATCTGCACCATTATGATGATTATCTTTCTCATAAGAAATAACAAATTACTAGATACGTGTAGGGTATTACATGTACTTGGTTGGTTTGAATATATAGGCCTGATTTCAGCCCCCATCGGTAACCTCATACCAGCCTTCGACCTTCGATGTCAGGCTGATAGAGATATGAGGTTATCTCAGGCCGATATTGGGTCTAATATCAAACCAGCCAAGTAATATCCTCTAAATATTATGTACATGTAACTAGCAGGGTCATTACCCATGTTAATGCAGTGTGGAATTGTTTTGCCCCTCCCCCTTTTATCCCTTACCCCAATACCGTCAAGTGGTGTATACATTTCTAATCTACACCATTATGATGATTATCTTTCTCGTAAGAAATTATCCATGTTAGACCCATTTGGAGCCGTCTAGAAGGTCCCTCGTAAATTTATATAGAATACAGACATTCACAAATATAGGTATAGATAAATATTTTTTAAGAAGTTCCCGGACCCCTGTGGTTGTAAATATAATTCACTCAGAGATTCTGACTTCAAACTTGTGCCACCTTCTAATTTACATGTACCGGTATACTACCGGTAGTATTGCTTGATAAGTTGATAGACATGTGTTCATTTGATTTGGGATGAAGGATTAGCAAATCAGTGCCCCCCTCTCAAAATTATCATTTAAGGAATAATCTTGGTTTTGAATGTAATTACAGTTTAAAGATGGTCTATCTCTCCCTAAACCAATTTTTATATGCAGCAGTTTCGTGAAATACGTATGAAATATTAAAAATAATAAATATGAATTGAAAATCCCTGTCCAGAAATGCTTCTATCTGACAATATTGATTTTATTTTATATTTTCTGGTATATTAGATACATACACATGTACAACTAATTTGGGACATTTTACAGCTCGCAAAATTTGTTGGAGTGTAGCAAGTGAAAGAACTCCATCTGAGATCACCTGAACGTTTTATGACATGACGGTTTGTTGTAAAAACAGTAACGAAAAATATGTCCCAATTGATAATCACATCATATAAGAAATTGAATGTCCTCATAGTGGTGAACATCTACGGTCCATGTATACCAAATTTCATTGAGATCCAAGCAGTTATTAGCACTACTGTTCCAAGTCATGCCCTGAACAGACATCGGACGGATGGACAGACAGGTGCAAAACAGTATTATACCCCCATTTTAAAAAAGGGGCTATGAATATCGATAATTGATATACCGTTAGCATTTTCTGACATGTGTCTTCGACTCGATTTTATTATTTTATACCCTGGGAAATATAGAAAACATTTAGGAAGCTCTAGATATAAATCCATCTTCAAATGCTGATCACAAACTGATATTAAAATCAGTGTTTGTGATTCGGTAAAAAGCATTTAGACTCTACTATTCAGACTCTAATGTTTACAGCTACCGGTATAATCGTGTGTGCCAAATCGAACTACAGGGTGGAACATAAGTGCAGAGTGAAAATTTCTGAAAAAATTAATAATAGTGCAGGGTTTGTAGAAGTGTGTGTTCACTGTGGGAACATATCAATTCTCACAGAAAAGTTGATGTCATGTAGAAGATGGAGTTTTTCAATATTTAATAACTTAAAGGTACTCAATCCGATCAGACGCTCCTAAATTACTATTTATTTAGATTCGGGGGTAAAAAATAATTCTGATCACTCTGAGCGTTGATGGGTAGGTTCCTCGACTCGAAACAAATATTTTTTACCCCCGAAGCCAAAGAAATAGTAATTTATGGGGGTATGATCGGATTGAGTACCTTTAAGTAGTTTCGTACCATATATTTTGTAGTTTCGCACCATATTTGTATTTAGTTTCGTACCTTATTGTTTGGTCATTTCGCACGATGTAGGAAATCAATTCGTCGTTTCATACCAATGATACCATGTCACTATACATGTACATGTATGCCACACCATAGGGAAACAAATAAATGATTTTCTGCAAAGTACGAAATTAAAAAAAGTAACCAAACAATCCGGTATGAAACAACCAAAATATATGGTATGAAACGACCATGGTATCGGATAGTGAAATAATGAAGAAGTCACTATAGTTGTATATCAATTATATGGTCACAATATATATAATGCAACGTGAAAGTTGACATGACATCTGTTCTGTTCGACTTCATGTGTACTCGATTTCTATGGTCAGAATCATATCCAACGACACTGGTATGAAGCGTCTAGAAATTTTAATCCATATTTAATATAATAATAAATCCTTCAGACATTCAGTGTTACCGATCTCCAGAATCAACAACTGGCTGTTCAAGGCGGTTCCACTCAATGGTTGTTTTTAAGAAGTCATCGCAATGTACAGTGCTAGTACGCAGTAGATCGAACGAGACTCTGACGGTGTTGTTAGCACTTGTTACACACCTCCTATAAGTTCTCCACCAGATTTTGACAGACACTCCCTGTCACACTGGGAAGAGTGACAGTCACAGTAACAGTACTAACACTGACAGTCAGTAACAGTACTAACACTGACAGTGAATGGGTGATACTGATAGTGATACAGTCCTCAAATTTGGTTGCTTTATTTTCCTTGTCTTCTTGGAATATATTTGTTAGAATTAGATGTAGATTATTCATTTGTAGAATAACAATCAATTATCATGAGTATCGTCATCATCAATGAATGACATTGATAATTTGATCGATTCAATTTCAATGATTGTTGACACTGTGAGTGTGACTTGGTGAATTAAAATTTTAAGTCTCACTGTCGTTTTAAGTGGAACTATCGTCGTCGGCTGGTTCATGTAAATATGGGCCAATATTTAAATACAAGCTCTCAAATGCATCTTCGGTATCTGCTACAGACGCAGGTCCCCTCACAGCCCGTTATATCAGTGCCGTTTTCACGTTCAGGGTCACTTTCTGACGCGAACAATTTGCGGAGATTTGCCATTTTGTTTGTAAACAGAGTTTGCGGGTAAGTCCCACTTTGACGTCACGGATTTTGCGGTCACGTGACTCGAGCAAAATAAGCTAAATCGAAATAATCGAATTTTAAAAGTCGCTAAAAACACGTTTATCGATAAAATTATATCTAAATTTTTATTGGATGTTATATTTGAACCTTATTCACACCAAACTAGCCATATGACATTGAAATGATAAACATTTAACAGTTACCATTTAACATGTATATTGTGTAATACGTTAATAATGACTGTGTTTGTTGTTAACATGTATATTGTGGAATACGTTAATAATGACTGTATTTGTTGTTAACATGTATATTGTGGACTACGTTAATAATGACTGTGTGTTGTTAACATGTATATTGTGGAATTCGTTAATAATGACTGTGTCGGTTCTTAACATGTATACCGGTATTGTGAAATATGTTAAGAATGACTGTGTTGGTTGTTAATAATGACTGTGTTGGTTGTTAACATGTATATTGTGGAATTCGTTAATAATGACTGTGTTGGTTGTTAACATGTATACCGGTATTGTGAAATATGTTAATAATGACTGTCTTGGTTGTTAATAATAACTGTGTTGGTTGTTAACATGTATATTGTGGAGTACTTTATTAATGACTGTGTTAGTTGTTAACATGTATATCGTGGAATACGTTAATAATGACAGTGTTGGTCGTTACCATGTATATTGTGGAATATGTTAATAATGACTGTGTTGGTTGGTACCATGCATATTGTGGAATACGTTAATAATGACAGTGTTGGTCGTTACCATGTATATTGTGGAATACGTTAATAATGACTGTGTTAGTTGTTACCATGTATCATGTGGAATATGTTAATAATGACTGTGTTGGTTGGTACCATGCATATTGTGGAATACGTTAATGGTAACTGTGTTGGTTGTTAACATGTATATTGTGGAATACGTTAATAATGACTGTGTTGGTTGTTACCATGAATATTGTGGAATATGTTAATAATGACTGTGTTGGTTGTTACCATGTATATTGTGGAATACGTTAATAATGACTGTGTTGGTTGTTACCATGTATATTGTGGAATATGTTAATAATGACTGTGTTGGTTGTTACCATGTATATTGTGGAATATGTTAATAATGACTGTGTTGGTTGTTACCATGTATATTGTGGAATACGTTAATGATGACTGTGTTGGTTGTTACCATGTATATTGTGGAATACGTTAATAATGACTGTGTTGGTTGTTACCATGTATATTGTGGAATACGTTAATAATGACTGTGTTTGTTTTTTCCATACTGAGATGACTGCCCCTGTTGTTTTGCAGACACCAGCCCCACGATTATTAAAATATTTAAAAATATATATGTTCTTGAATGACATCGGCTCTGGCTAAAATCGCAAAAATGACAACTTTTGGAAAGATAACAGTATTGTTCTTAACAGCATCGCCTTGGCCTACCAGCATCATACCAATTCAGCAGGACCACGTGACCAGGGTGTGAATGATAAAACCACATGATCAGGGGTGTGAACGATCTAAACCAAGTGACCAGGGGTGTGAACGATTTAAACTACGTGACCAGGGGTGTGAATGATTTAAACCACGTGACCAGGGGTGTGGACGATTTAAACTACGTGACCAGGGGTGTGAACGATTTAAACCACGTGATCAGGGTGTGAACGATTTAAACCACGTGATCAGGGATGTGAACGCTGTAAACCACGTGGCAAGGGGTTTGAATGATTTAAACCACGCGATCATGGATGTGAACGATTTAAACCACGTGACCAGGGTGTGAACGATTTAAACCACGTGACCAGGGGTGAGAACTATTTAAACCACGTGACCAGGGGTGTGAACGATTTAAACCACGTGATCAGGAATGTGAACGATTTAAACCACGTGACCAGGGGTGTGAACGATTTAAACAACGTGACCAGGGATGTGAACGATTTAAACCACGTGACCAGGGGTGTTAACTGTTTAAACCACGTGACCAGTGGTGTGAACTATTTAAACCACGTGACCAGGAGTGTGAAAGATTTAATAAACGTGATCAGGGGTGTGAACTATTTAAACCACGTGACCAGGGTGTGAACTATTTAAACCACGTGACCAGGGTGTGAACGATTTAAACCAAGCGACCGGGGTGTGAACGATTTAAACCACGTGACCAATTTAAACCACGTGACCAGGCTGTGAACGATTTCCTACATCACATGGAGAATCACAAAGTATATAAAAAGAGAGCTTCAGCCGCCGATGTACCCATAATGTAGGGTTCGTGTCGGTCAGCGTCCATATTGGTCAGTATAGTCATGGTTAGTATCAGTCGCATTCCTTTTTGTTTCTTCAAAACCCAAACTGGGGTGTTGTGCAATGTTCTCGGAAACGAATAATATATTCACAATGCTTGATATCTAATCCGATCCGTGACAGCTTAATGTTTGTATGTATGTTATATTTCACCAATTGTTATTGTCCATGGATTACATACTGTTTAAATCAATCCCAGTTCACCACAGTTTAAACATATTTATTTGCTCATACTTACATGTGTTTAAACAAAGTACACACCAAACAAATTGGATTGGAAGACAAGTGCTAAACAAGTGCTCTTCTCCCCAATACAAAACACCAGAACAATAATACACATTGAAGACAAAACAAATTGTTTTGACTAAATAAACTTAATTACAGACATGTTACAATATATATCAAAGAACAGAAAGATATGTGGGTGGATTCGGGATGAATTGGTGAATATCGGAGTTCACCTGAGTTACAAATGATGTCCATCTTCATTTGCAGGGCACGCCGGCAAGAAAACAAACGTCCAGTAAATCATTAAAAATGAAGGATGTTCTTGTTGCCATCTACATACTGGTAGAAACATGTCTTGCAGCAGAGTTCTCTGTTCGCGGCTTTGAGCGGCTCATGGGTGTGGATGGAGTATTTAATCCTCAATATTTCAAAACAGTGGTTCGCACAGTAGGGACAAGTAATTCGTTTTGTGCTCAAAATTGCGCGATCAATGGATGTGTGGCTTTTGTCCATAACAAGGGGAGGAAGACTTGTTATTTCTACGATAGACCAATCGTCGCCAACAACCCAAGCAATGTGTTTGGTGAGAATAGTGTCGCTTTCATCGTGAAACATGACGGTGAGTACATGACCCAGCATAATCAACATTTAAGGCCCAGAAATAATATACGCTTTGCATACTACCATAAAAGCGACTTGCAATTGAAGGTGATCCTATTGGTTGTATTCATTTTTTGACCTTTCAAAACTATTACCTCTTTGGTCTTTGAAATTATAAAGTTTTAGGGCTTTTGATTTTAATTACACTCTATCGACCAGTACATTCCAAATTCTTTTCAAAAATCTTTCAAGTCGCTCCGGGATCTTGCTCTCCGACTCTAAATTTCTGCCAAGAACACGAGGAACACAGTGTCTGCATGTGATTGGGACCCTGACCCTAATATAATCCCCCTTCTTTCATATACTTTGCAGGCACTCTCCACTTGTTCCTGTCATCCATTACATTTCTGCACCGCCAATATTATGTGGGTAAAATTACGAATATGTTTAAGCCAATTTTATTTCTTACTAAAACCTCTGTTGACTAACAAAAAGGCCTTTGGTCAACCTGCATTAAACAACAATGCCTTTGGTCAACCTGCCAGTGCATTGCTCTGACTTGGATTCTGTCATTCTCGTGTGCTAGGTTTGGTGTTGCTTATCCTGGAACTCGTGTTACCTGGTCAGACACCCACTTACCTGTATTGGTTACACATAAAAACAAGCAATGTGCTTGGTGAGAATAGTACCGCTTCCATCGTGAAACATCACGGTGAGTACATCATCAGCATGATACACATTTTAACCCTTTACCCAACAGAACGCCCAGAAACGCCCTAACAGCCTAAATTATCTTCGGTCTGTCTCAATAAAACCATGGAAATATGGGTATCATTGGAACCGGCTCATTGAGCACATTGTGATAGTTACAGTTATGCCATGTGCCAATGCATTCTCTTATATATGCGAGTCGACCATAGGTCGCCTCGCATATATAAGAGAATGCATTGGCCTAAAAAAAACTTTTTTTTAACACTTTTTACCATTTTTTCTTTAATATGTGTTAAGCCAATGCATTCTCTTATATATGCGAGGCGACCTATGGTCGACTCGCATATATAAGAGAATGCATTGGCACAGGGCCGTTCTGTTGGGTAAAGGGTTAAGGCCCTTATGTACAAATCCAGACAAGTATTGAACGTCATTTTGATAAAGAATCTATATCGTTATAAGCATTGCATATATAAACTTCTATTTCTTCTACTATACTCAACATCGTGTGCAACAGGTGGTCGCGATTATATGCCAATAGCCATGGAATCGTGAACCCCGATTATATCCCAGCGCTACGTTGGGAGCTCGAGATTTGGATCGTCACAAAACGCAGCAGAATGTAAGACCACCAATGTGTGAGAAGTTCATTGAAATTGTGTAAATGTGTGCGAAAACTCCTCAATTTGTTTTCAATCTTCTTGCAACGTGGTACCCCAGCTAGTAAATATATATAAAGAATACTTGTCTCCATTTTTAGTTTTCAGTGCTTAAATCGGGAGAGCTATATCACTGCATTCCGGGAAAGAAAGAAGATTGGATCATTACGTTAACCCCGCAAAGGCAATCGCATTATCTATTCTGACATTCCTAGTTATGTTGTTTAGAATTGTTGTAATCAATGACTGTTTACATTGGTGTGAACCGTGTTACTCGGTTGTTGTATTTCCCCAGGTTCACATCCCACCTGAGGTTCGGGGTGAATCCTGATTCGTTGTGAACAATGTACGGATCCAGATATATTTGTTCTGCATTACACATTCAATGTCGTAATTTGCGACAGAATTCATTCACGACGAGTTGGTGTGAATCCGTTCACCCTCATGCATAGTACGTTTGCCCTACCCTTATCACAGCTAAATCAGAATATAACATATATTATAGCACAATCCGATTGTTGCAACCGTTCCCTGATTTTTGGTCAAGCACACCAATTCCCAAGGCTGGCGAAGGAATAGTTCAGTGATTATCCTATTGTTGGGCACACGCAACTCATAACAGACAAATCGCACGGGAGCTTCAAAGTGGGACCAGTCCGTGTTGTTTCGGACATATCTATTCACATTCAACGGCGATCAGTTCATGTTAATCACGTTGTTGGGCGTGGTTAACCGGCTATTGTGTCCAATAGAGGCCAGCGCACGGATTGTGCGTCGTCGTCAAAACACGCTCAACGGCACATATCCAGTTGATTGCATTATGAGGGATCAATTGTGCTCCAATTCGGCCAGAGCACGCGAATAGTACTTTACCAGAATAAATCTCGTCTTCGACTCGATTGATTCTGGTAAAGAACAATTATTATGCTCTAACCCTTACACAAAAGCAATTTATTTATCTTCGTGTCTTGTTTGCAGTACTCAAGTCGGGAGATCAACTGTATCATTATATTGGGGAGCTAGTGGTTACGCTCCCTAATATATATAGGCAAATAAATATATATAAAAACTATCATTTGAAAGAGTTCTCCATTGGGAAGATTAGTCGTTCCGATTTCCCCAAATGCTCATTAGTGACGAATATATATTGCCTGGTTCAGTTAAAACGATTTATTTGTCGATGGAGCCCATACACATATCGCTGTCTCCCATCGCTTTATATGTATATATCTCTATATTGGTTTTCAGTACTTAAACAGGGAGAGCAACTGTATCACTACATTCCGGGAAAGAAAGAAGCTTGGATCATTACGTTAACTGCACAAAAAACATCGGCTTCTCTCTTCCGACAAGATGCTAAGGATGACTGTGCAGGGAAGGGCGGAGAGCTGCTACCATTACACGGGACTGACGAATACGATCGATTTAACGCCCTTGATGCTGCATACCCAGGTGAATCCAGAGTACCTTTAAGATTGAGCAAGGGTCTTTTGTTATAATATTTTATTACACTCCTATGTGCGATTTCCGTTGAAAACGGCGCTAATTAACAATGGTAATGTCACTAGTGAATTATGTCATTTCTTGTGTCGTCATCGACGTTATGTCGCTAACTGATCTAGACTGAATTTTCGATGGTTGATCTTTCTCCACATCGGGACTTTCATGCATTAATTATGTGTGCTTTAATCGTATTTGGCGAACAAATTGATGTAGGAGTGTAATAAATAGAGTAATCAATTAGTTCCGATAATCAATTGATTACTCTCTATATAGTTATGTTGTTATGCCAAAAACGGAATCATCCAGAAATGAAGCTACATCTTAAACATAATGTATTCGTTGAAATTCTAACTTAGAAATGTTACCATTTGTGTGGTTTTGGCACATTTCTTTTTAAATGTGTCATTCTGATTTTCAATACAAATATAATTTACACAACGACCCTACCTGTAATTCGAACTATTAAACCAATTATTCTACCAGATAACAATGACAGCTTCCGGTTTTTTTGTGATTTTCTTAAGGAGAGAACTTGAGCTGAACATAGTTATTTACCGAATAATTTTTTCATTCAATTATATCCAATTGAAATTAAAAAAAAACAATACCTAGAAGTTTAACCCTTTCTTTACTAAATACTCATTGATCAGTATTTCCCTTAGGAAATGCTAAGACAATAAGACCAACAAACGGCGATATGATTATGACAAGTTATCGGCCAGTAGACTTCCCACACGACGGTTGCTCTACAAATGGCGACGAGCTTGAGATTGATCATTCTTGAACTTAGTGATAGTGATTGGCATTGTAATGCTGGTCACATCATGACTTACTATGACTCATGGATTGAACAATCAAATGGATGCCTTTGGGAGTACTGTTCCCATGAAAATAATGAAAATATCAGCCGTAGGCGGTAACCAAGATCCTCAATATTTATGATGAAGTCAGCACAAGGGTAATCCGGTTGGAATCGCCGAGGGTTGAGTCTATGTGGGACAAGATAAGAATTTATTGATTCTAATAGAACCCTTTGATGAAAATATATAAGACATATAAGACGTTGAACATCTCAATCATTTCTCAGATACCCAAACGCGTAGTTATTGTTCCTGTACAACATATCAGCCCCAATAACTTAAAAGTTAAATTAAATAGATAAAGATGGCCATTTGAAATAATTATAATCGCACGGCTGTAGTAACACCATTCCTTCTCTTTATATCATTATCTGATCTATAATCAGATGCACCAGTTGTTTTTTTTGTATTTTGTTAGAATTTCAACATGATCATTAATATCTACAACATGTCTTCTTCAACTTGGACTCTTGCCTTTCTCTATTTCATATACTCCACATATCTTTCTTTTTTCTGAGATACAATTCAATATTTTATCTTAAATGAATTTCTAAGCCTAATCTACGTGTGTGATCAGTTGCTTGATATTTATTATTTATGATAGTTCCGTCCGAAGGGCGATAGTCCGCTTCCTAATTTTAGCACACCCGCTATCGCTCGGGAAATACAGAAATCTATTTTTAGCATCCAAATTATTTCAGGGAGGAAATTTGAAAGTAATATCCGACTCGCTAGAAATGATCAACAATTGTTGTCCGAATTTGTGTCTTTGTAATTGACAAATAGAGCATAATAAATTATATTAAGCAAATTATTTATGTTATTTGTGATGTTTTCCCCCATGTTTTGATGTGAGGATTTGCCATGTTCCTATCGCCGCTGATCACAACATCACTTCAATATTTTTGTCAGTTTCCTAAGTTCGCACTATACTAAATTTTCGAAACAAATCTTCAGTTTATTTTCGGTATAAAAAGTATTAAATTGTTCACCTGTTAACATGATCTGATTGTGAATTGTTTGACATTCTGGGATCTGGGACAGCACGAATAGCGTTCGATAAAATATAATAATAATTGCATGGATTGTCGTTGACTCACGTGATTATCTAATCCTACTCCATGCTGGTGATTGTTTCATTTTGGTTGCTTGACATCGCTATTAACCATATTTTTCTGTACCCAACCGATAGCCCGCTTCCTAATTTTAGCAAACCCAATATCGCTTTGGAAACTCAGAAATCTATTTTTAGCATGTACAGTATTAAGGGGATGCCATTTCAAAGTCTCACCACCTGCCTCACTTGAAACATGCAACAGTTTTGTAAACAATGTCTTTGTGATCGACAACTAGAGCAGAATAAACTATCCTAAGAAAATGCTTTATATTATGTGTGATATTTTCCGATGTTGATGTGAGCATTTATCTGTCGACGCTGATCACATCGCTTCAATAGTGTTGTCAAATTCCCAAGTTCGCACTAAAGTTTTTGAAACGAATATTAAATTGTTCACATGATCTATGATATGGTTTTGAATCGTTTGATATTATGGGATCTGGGACGCATGCGATCAAATTACCCAGGTAACTGGCGGACCACGAGCAGGCCGATATAGAATGCTTATTGGCTCATCCTCAAATAACGCAAACAAGCGCACGCTAATAACAACTCTATTGTGAAAATGAATCAGTTGTGACGTGTTATACCAGGCCACCACTCTCGCCCGTACAGAGACGGCACCAATCGATATATTACGTATTGCTCCACCAATGTAGACCGCGGTCCAGAAAGGGCGGATTCGTCATTTCAGGTCCAGCCTCTCTAAATTGGTGTTTAGCTGGACCGTCCAATGATACGGGTTAAGGTTATAAAACACCGACAAATATTGCAATTTACAAAACATAAGGTGTTAGCGCTTCTCTCTTATAAAGTTCCAATCACAATATGCTCGTCGTAATTATCGATTTTCGCTGCCGATAGAACGCGGGCGTCCATACAAGGCTATTGTGTTTGACTATAGAGAAACACGGTGGGGGAATCACGTGGTTTCGAGGTTGGTGAGTACCACGCATTAAAAAATTGCAAACGCACAATAACATAATATACGAGGAACTGACACAAAACTTAGCAGTTTGACTTGACTGTTACGTGCATATGCTAGTTTATTTTTTAAACAAGTTGATACCTTATTTGTTCGGAAATACTTAGCGGTTTTCTATAACATTCTGCCCAAAGTTGCCAGTCGGAGATACGTGGAATACACTTGTCCATACATCTTAGAGAATTCTTCGACTGACAACTTTGGTCAAAATGTTAGAGCAAACAAATCTGAATTTGGACATAAATGAGGTATCAGCTTCTGTATCTGCATATAGCTGTCAAAATGATATGTAATGTGTCATATCTTAGTTCATTACATTTTTTCCTCGCTTCTGGTCGCTTTTTAGATCGGCTCGGCCATTTTAAATGCGTGGTACTCATAAACTCGAAAACAGGTGATTCCCCCACCGTGAGAAACACTACTGACAAACCATGGGTCTTTAATGACTAATAAATCATGGGTGTGGCTGGACTAGGTTTAAATCCGAGCTGACGAATGCGTCAATTAACCTGAGCTCGGGTTTAAAACACTGAATTATCCGTCAAACGGTGGTTTAAACCTAAATGTTTCCGTAAACCAGGTTTAAATCCGGACATTGTGTTTGAAAATTGATTTAAGATGACTTACATGTAATTGACATTCCACGAATCATTTTCCAGGTCCATCTTTTAATGTTATTCTGTTCTTCTATTTACGCAGGGCTTCTTAGAACTATTAACTGTGACGGTTACTGGGTCGGGCCTAACGAAATACAAGTGGCAAATGATTGGAGAAACATCGACGGGTCAGCCGCTTTCTTGATGTGGCATCAGCATGAACCAAGCGGAGATGGCGATTGTGGCATTTTATTCCATTGCACTGGTCTTGCAGATAAATCGTTCAAATTTGGAGACAACAATTGTGACGTTGCCTGGAGGCAAATTTGCTATTACAAGCTGTAAGTGCATTACATCGAAACATCGACGAGAAAGGAAATACAGGATACATGCTATTCACACCCTGCTCTTGCATGTAAAGGGATAACATTTACTTAACGCTTTATTTATTAAATACTCATTAACGAGTACAGTTCTCTTAGGAAATGTTCAGACAAAACCGTTTGCTGAATGTATTATCTAAACATTTCCCACCAATGAAAAGGATTCATTTCGCACTTGTATTATTATGTCATATGCATGTCGTCTGCTTGTATCTCCTTAGCATACCTCCATATTAATAATAGACTATCCAAGTGCACACTTTTGTAACTATCGGGATAATCCATTTTGCAGATAAATGGTGAACACAACTCCCCAATAGTGCATGCACCAGAGTGTCTGTCGCCAAAGTTACCATAAGAACTCTCTAATAATGCATGCACCAGAGTGTCATTGTCAGCAATATAGGAGATGCCCTGGAGTGGCAACGCTATTTCTCTTGCAACCCAAATGGGCTTAAAACAATATCTCTAAAAGCTGTATGTTCGTAATCATATCTGTTCTTGACTAAACAGGGAGGTTTCGCAAAATTTACGGATAGGGCCATGACTACGTTTAGGGCACCACGTCAGCAAATTGTTATGCGCACGTTTTAAATGTAGCCGTGATGTCACACTTGTCACGTGGTATATGGTATTAATTTCTCCCGTTTCTACCAAAACTTCATTTAAAGACATATTATGGACTTGTTCGGGTGCGTGAAACTGATCAATTATTACTCAGGCGCTATGCCAACTACAGTACTAACGAAGCATGCAACCACTCCTTATTTACCCATACACCCCACCCATGACCACAAAGCCAGCAAATGTATACATGTACACCCATCAGTGTTCAGCCTCCCAAGGTTTACACATAGGTCACACACATGACCATACAGTCACTCCATATGTACATTTGCAACACAATATGACAATGTAATTGTGCCAATTATCCCACGGGCATGTTTGGACAAAATAAGTTATTCGTGTTGGATCTCGAACAGTGTATGACACGGGTTATTGTTTCTGATGATACGATCCCACACCTGACCAGAATCACAGGAAGTATTTGTGCATCCCATAAAAAACGGTAACATAAGGTATGAGCTTCAGGTTGCTGCAGCTATGGCTTCGATGGTTAACGTGATGGTCTATGCTGAGTTGATAACCAAATTGAGAAAATTATAAGATTATTAAAAGATCGATGGATTTCATGTTGAAGAAAAAATGAGATTGCAAGTTGGAGGACTCAATTTCATTTTATAGTACGTTCCTACCCTTGTCAAAGTTCGGAAACTTTCGAGATATGTTTCGTTGATGAAATCCATAATCATATTTCAATTTTAACTGAGATGGATGTAAAATAGATATTCCAAGTTAGACTCGATATTTATTTTGTATTCTGATACCACCGACGCAATGAACTCTTCGTTGATTTAGCACTACCCAAATTGGACATTTATCGAACAATGGTATCCATAAATATTATGCTTTGCATAATACTAAGAAGATGAAAACGAGCGAAAGTCAGCATATAATGTACAAGACAACTCTTGTTACCTCTCCTCCTACATCGGAAAACCAGGAGAATACTAGGTTTGAATATTCTTCGATTGAAACATTGCAACATATTTCGGTCCTTTTTGATTAACCGTATGTGGTATCTACTGTATATTTGCTATTCAGTTCGTAAAACATAAGTTACGCTATAAATGGAATAGATGAGCTAAAGTTTGATGCGACTTTTTCAAAATTCATTGAAAATATCTGCGAAATATGATGCGAAACAGTGACAAACTACTACGAAGATGAAAACTAGCGAACTTTAGTATATACTAGACACATCTTTTTACCTCTTCCCCATGTCGCGTGGCGTGGTATGCATAATATACCAACTACCATTCGAGAAAACTGATAGTGTACAAGCATACATATCAAATACGCACATATCAGAAAAACAGGAGAATTCTTGGTTGCAATTTTCTTCGATGAAAACATTGCATCATATTTCGATTCAGTTGAATTAACAGTTATTGGTGACTACATCAAAGCATTCATTAAAAGAAATTATATCGAATGTAAAATTAACGTTCGACTTCATCAACCCCACATTACGGCCATATGTGATATCTACTCCATATTTGGTCTACATTTCATAAAAATAAGTTACGCTATAAATGTAACAGTTGAACTAAAGTTTGTTGCAGACAATTTCAAAATTTATAAGAAAGAACTCGATTCGTTCCAATGAAACTATGAAGTATGAACCCTTGCTAAAAGAAACGGACATTCTACACAAAACATGTACATGTATTTCACAAACTTTAATGCCTTATGTGGACATAACAATTGACGAAATGTATTATTAATGTAAATATGTTCACTGCATTAGAAATTATTGTTGACTGTAATTATGTTCATTGGATTATCAAATATTAATGTGTTGTTTATTATAACAAATGTTCATTTCATGTTATCTTGTTGAAACACAGCTGTTTAGCATATAAGTCAGGACATTTGAGCGTGCACCTTTTTGTTTACCATGCTTAGAGAACACCAGAGTATTTCGACTCACAATACCTTGACTCATTATTTCGTGGGAGAACCCAGATTCAGAATCCGAAACAGATTATGGGGCGGGGCTAAATCGAGATTACGCGGATTCCAGGTCATATTTCGAAATCGCCCGTGGTCGCCTGTGCCAGGTTTAATTTCCTCCTACCGCCAAACATCGCTCATGTATTTGATACAAGTATTCATTTGTTTCATATATTTATAATGTTCATGTTTGTTGTGGAAATCATGCATTTCTTATATTTGTATATACATCGCACGGTTAACACCTAATTAACTGTCAAATCCGTACTCAATCGCGTCTTTTTTCCAAGTTAAAGTGAGTTTATTGATGAGGGTCAGAATTTCTAACAATTCTCCTGAATCAAATTCCGATGACGTTTTTCAGAACACACGAACGTTGTCGGATGTACAGGGACGTGACGACAGGGGTTGGCTGTGGTGTCTACCCCAAACTTCGATAAATATCCGACAATTGGAAATGTCATGCCTGACGCAAAATTAGTTGGATATTTGACACCAGATATAGGATGGAATTGTTCTCATTGTTTGACTTTCTAACAAGTAATAAGTGTATGAAATGGTCATCAATTGTAAATTTTCCAATCTTAGGGTGTGTCAGGTTGAATATTTCCAAGAGGATGCAAATGGAATTCTGCTAACCTGGGAGATTGATGTTTGGTTCAAGGCGGGGGGTACATTTTGGAAATTTGAGGGTGTAAACCCCCCATGGGGAACCCTCTAGACACGTCACTAGAATGTGTACGTTTGGGTATTTAATACAATAAATTGACTGACATATTCATAGTCGAAATATTCGACTGTAGTTCTGGGATCCTAGAATAAGCTTTACATAATATGTTTGTGCGAGTGGGAGATGCAGCTCACATGCAATCACAAGACCACAACATTAGCTACATGTACTGATACATCAAAGTTTTATTTGCGAACTAATTCACAACATTTTGGCCAAAAAGTGCCTGTGTATCGACACTACAGAGACTACTGTGCGAAACGACTGCATTTAACGAAATAAAACATTTTAAATATGGAATTGTTATAATACTTGATAGTACATACGTGTACGAATCTGATAATCCATATATGTCATATAGTTCTACTATTTCTTGAATAAGAAGGAACTTAATTTTACTAGTAATTGCGAACAAAGCAGAAGACATTATCTAGGTTCACGTGAATTCGGTCAATGATGACTTTATCCGCCGAATTCGGTCAATGATGACGTTATCCGCCGAATTCGGTCAATGATGACGTTATCCGCCGAATTCGGTCAATGATGACTTTATCCGCCGAATTCGGTCAATGATGACGTTATCCGCCGAATTCGGTCAATGATGACGTTATCCGCCGAATTCGGTCAATGATGACTTTATCCGCCGAATTCGGTCAATGATGACGTTATCCGCCGAATTCGGTCAATGATGACTTTATCCGCCGAATTCGGTCAATGATGACTTTATCCGCCGAATTTGAAATCGACATGCGTTGGGGTGGTATTTTATGGATGGAATTGAGAAATGAACCTGATGAAATTGACAATGAAACTGACAAGCTTCATGAAGTTCGCCATCAATCGAAGTGCTCCCCAGTGTTACTACAAATAACATTGTTATTTGGCTAATTTCATTAAAATTCTTCCCGTTTACACTCGATAGCAAAAATTTGTCTCCGTCTTTAAAATTCTTTGTTATGGATCGTTTATATTCTGGAATAATTTGTACCCAAGGGACGGTTTATTATATTTGACTGCGTGTGTTAAGCTCCGAGGTGGGAAATCTCGGTTTATTTGAATTGTTGTGATATCGATTACGTGTATCATAGTGGAATAGCGGGGTTAATATTTCGCCAATACACCATGCTGCATTACTGGTCTGAGAAGTATAGCGTGTGACATGGAAGCAAAAGGTGGAATAAAAACCTTACATCGGCTGAGACTGGCGCTTTTTTGTCGTACGTTCTCTAAGGGGCCGAATAGCCCCACAACTGACTTTCAGGCGAAATCTCTAAGTGCCTTGATCTTAGGAATTGTTGTTGTCTACCTATATGCATGCACCATATTCTGGATTCAAAAAAAGATTGAGAAACCTCAAAACTGTGTCAGAACCAGCGTTACACAACGTGGAGTCAACGATGTGTGGCCACATGTTTAATAGGACACATGTTTAATGGTTGTCGTGTACGGAAAACTAATTAGAAATGTGATTGAAAATCAAATCCATATTGGCCGTGTACGGAAAAGTATTTGGAAATGTGATTGAAAAGTCTAAATAAATTGGCGGTGTGTGGAAGTAATTGGATATCATATTGAAATTGAACCGATATTATAACCAGATGGATGACGAAAATTAGTTGATTGTCCTATACGAGATGATAATAAGTCGAACACAGCACAGATATGGAAGTAATTGAACTGTCCAAAATAAAAATTGTTTCGCGATGCAAGTGATATGGATCGAGTGTGCGAGTGCCAAATTAGAAAATATATTGACAGATAGCACAAGCTTGTGGTATCTCAAGCCCCGTTTTAGTTTCAAAATAAGATGCTCACTTGTCAGTGTATACTAATTAGCTTATCATGATGTTATCGGTATGTTGTTTTTGAGGGCATTGTTCCTTCTCTGAAAAAGAGTACAACACATTGAATCATGAAGTCACGAATTAAGGTGACTCCAGCAAACAACAAGGGAAGATGAAGAATTCATGAACACTGATTTTAAATTTATTTAATGTTTGTGTATAAGATTTACTGATGACTATTGATCTTCAAATGAATGTATACCAATGTATGACTAATTGTAGTCAATTGTGTAAATCCTGATGTTTTTCAGTATTGTACGTGTTGAAATGTTTAGAACTTAATTGATTTATGATGATGGGTTAAATAGAACACATTAACTGTAATAGTCTACCTAATGGAAAATTTATGTTATGCAAAGCGCTTAGCTTAGGAGTTGGAGTTGAATGGGTAGTTCACTATGCTAGTTGAGTACTCAAGAGGATTCCAGAGAACTAACAGTTGGATACGGGCATTTTTATATTTCCGTGTAACTATATCAACGAAACCGAATGATCACCGGCGGAGTTGTCAGTTTACTTAAGTAATTAAACTCGAAAAAATGGGAGGTGTGTACCACAGTGGAATAGCGGGGTTAATATTTCGCCTGAAAGTCTTAGATGAGTGATGAATTGGGACCAGTTACAACCAAATCAATATGTGCGTGGAGCGGATCAGTGCAGACCACGTAAATACACCGTGCTGCATTACTAGTCTAAGAAGTATATAGCGTAGGTTTACGTCACGTCACGTGACATGGAATCAAAAGGTGGAATAAAAACCTTACGTCGGCTGAGACCGGCGCTTTTTGGTCGTACCTTTTTGAAAGGACCGAATAGCCCCACAACTGACTTTCATGCGAAATCTCTAACTGCCTTGATCTTAGGAATTGTTGTTGTCTACCTATATTCATGCACCATATTCTGGATTCAATAAAAGATTGTGAACCCTCTAAACTGTGTTGGAACCAGCGTTACACAACGTGGAGTCAACGATTTGTGGCCTACTATAGGACACATGTGTAATGGTTGTCGTGTACGAAAAGTAATTGGAAATGTGATTGAAAAGTCAAATCCATATTGGCCTTATAATTATACGGAAAAGTAATTGACGGTGTGATTGAAAAGTCTAAATACATTAGCCGTGTATGGAAGTAATTGGGTATCATATTGAAATTGAACCGATATTATAACCAAATTGAAAACGAAAATAAGTTAATTGTCCTGTACGAGATGATAAGTCGAACACAGCACAGATATTGAACTGTCCAAAATAAAAATTGTTCCGCGATGCGAGTGATATGGATCGAATGTGCGAGTGCCAAATTATAAAATATATTGACATATATAGCATAAGTTTGTGGTATTTCAAGCCTCGTGGTAGTTTCAAAATAAAATGTTCACTTGTCAGTGTATAATAATTAGCTCATCGTGTTATTGGTATGCTGTTTTTGAGGGCATTGTCTCTGAAAAAGAGTACAACATATTGAATCAAGAAATCCACGAATTAATGTGACTACAGCAAACAACAAGGGAAGTTGATGACGAATTCATGAACACTGATTTGAAATTTATTAATGTTTGTGTATAAGATTTATTGATGACTATTGATATTGAATTGAATGTATAACAATGTATGACATATTGTAGTCAATTGTGTAAATCCTGATGTTTTTTCAGTATTGTACATGTTGAACTTTTTAGAACTTAATTGATTTATGATGATGAGTGAAATAGAACACATTAACTGTAATAATCAACCTAATGGAAAATTTATGTTATGCAAAGCATTTTGCTAAGGAGTTGGAGTTGATTGAGTAATAGTTCACTATGGTAGTTGAGTACTGAAGGGGATTCTAGATAACTAACAGTTGGATAAGGGCATTTTTATATTTCCGTGTAACTATATCAACGAAACCGAATGATCACCGGCGGAGTTGTCAGTTTACTTAAGTAATTAAACTCGAAACATGGGAGGTGTGTACCATAGTGGAATAGCGGGGTAAATAATTCGCCTGAAAGTCGTAGAAGAGTAATCACCCCCGTGTACGTGGTATCGCCAAAACTGAGGGTATCGCCAAAACCGAGAATATGGGAAAGTCATTTTCACGTACATGATATGGGGATATGTTTGTTTCTCACCGTAATACAGACATCGAGCATCGTATGTATGTCCACACGAAGCATGAGTATTTATCCACCAGTTGTCAATCAGTTTTCCCAGATCAGACCATTAATTTGTTTTTGGCGAATTTTTTCAATGGTGTTTTTGCTTTTGCTCACTCAAATTTTCGAGAACAACCATTCACTAGTATAGTTCCTGGAAGTCCACGCTTCCAAAACAAATGCCGGTATATAGTTGAATCTGTCAATGAAGCATAGGATTTGACAGAATTTAATAAATCCTTGTCGTTCTCAATATCCGCGCGATATGAAGGGACCACTGTCGGTCCAGAAAGATGCGAACGGCACAGATGAAGATGCGCCAAACGCCGAGTTTCTGTGCAGTAAATATGCGTATTACTTAAGGAGTTCTGATGAGTTTTCGAGTGTTTTTATGTGTATCTGAGACTGATCAATTGGACTGCGAATGTCAACTGAAATATGAATCCATAACATATTCGAAATAATGTGTGCATATTATATTATGAATGTATTTCAATTGAAATTAATTGAACATCCATCTCAGCATTCAGATTTGCGATCTCAATAAAACTCAATAACGTGAATGAATGATAACGCGATGCCTTGATCACACGCACGTGAATGCTGCTGTTCGCATGCATGCAGCTAATCGGATATTCGTTTACTATTAACATGCTTGGAGTTTGTATATAGACCACACATGCCAGACGACACGCTACGGCGTATCAACGATTTGTTATAATCATGTGTATTTTACAGACTTTATGACTCGTTGCCACTCGAGTAGACCGTTACGCGACAATGAAACCGAATCATCTTAACGAATATACATATATCGTATTGCTCCAAATTATGCAATTCTGGCTTTTTTAAGAGTCATTAGATAAAATTGTAACGATTCTTGTAACATCCGAACATATATTATCACAATGTGCTATGTGTAACACACGTGTGTGCCTTCTTATCTGGATGTCGATGGGCCTCTGTATTGTGTCTATGTACGTAGCACATGTAGTGAGCTTACCAACCTACAACACCATGTTTAAACAAAATCAAACCAGACCATGCGGTTTTGATAAATAACGTATCTTCCTCAGATGAAGCTATATATATCTGGGGAAGTGTTATGTTACACCAACACACAACTGCCACATCCCTATAACCGAGTAGATGAATTACCCGACTAAAAGACAGAACATGTGATCTTCGGATGTAGCCTAGTATGTTCGCGGATAGAGAGCACGTATAAATATTTATCTTTTTTCCTGTGATGTTTTGTATAAGAATTATCATTGGAAATTGCTCGCCTTACTGCCACCACGTGCTATGGTATACATTTTTCTCCGTTGAATGGTTTGACAGAGGTTAAGACCCCCCCCAACAAAACAAATACTCTCCCTGAAGACAAATAAATTTATGATGCATGACACGTTATACACACCATCGAGTGGAGCTATAATCACAACAATTAATCACAACATTTATCTCTCTGTGAACAAAGCAAAAACAGCCAGTCCGCATAAAATCACCGGGCGGTGAAGGCTTAATTATATTATAATTAATCCCTTAATCAGTCAATTCCTCCGGTCCCTTATGTGTTGCGCGGATATTTTGTGGCATCTCGAATTTAGTATTATGAAACACCATGTCTGAATCAGACGCGCCATTGGAAATTGTGCCCATAGAGGAAGCGTTAGGGAAAGTCAGATGCGACTTGTGCGGAAAATATTTTTCTACAAATTACAACTTAAAGCGGCATCTTAAAATACATGTTGGTGACGAATCCCCGAAATGTTCGGCGTGCACTCAGTTTTTTTCAACAGAAAAAGCATTAGCGTACCACAATCGCTCCAAGCATGCAGATCACAGCCTCTGTTCAGAGTGCGGACACACATTTGGGAGAAAGTGTGATTTGAAGACACATGTCAGACGGAAACATTGTTCTAAAGAAGACCCCAGCAATGTTAAATTTGAGTGTAAATACGAAGGCTGTTCAAAGGTTTTTGTATCCAGAAATGAAAACATAGACCACATGAACACACATACTGGCGTCAGTCCCTATTCTTGTGGAAGTTGTCGACGGACATACAAGACCCGATGCGCCAGGAATTACCACCAGAAAAGATGCGGCCAACGCCCTGAGTGTCCACAATGCAACTTGAACTTCTGTGATAAGAATGCATTGCAACGGCACATGGAGTCCGCTCATATAAACAAGCGTCACATGTGCAGCTGTGGTTCCCAGTTTGCGTACAGATCGGGACTCACTCGCCATAAGAAATCACTAAAACACTAAGTCTGACAGAGACATGAGGATAGTCGACGTGCGATAAAAAGCCAGAATTGCATAATTTGGAGCAATATGATATATATATATATATATTCGATAAGATGATTCGGTTTCGTTGTCGCGTAACGGTCTACTCGAGTTGGAACGAGTCATAAAGTCTGTAAAATAAACATGATTATAACAAATCGTTGATACGCCGTAGCGTGTCGTCTGGCATGTGTAGTCTATATACAAACTCCAAGCATGTTAATAGTAAACGAATATCCGATTAGCTGCATGCATGCGAACGGCAGCATTCACGTGCGTGTGATCAAGGCATCGCGTTATCATTCATTCACGTTATTGAGATCGCAAATCTGTCGACATCGAATGCAACACATTGGACGATGTACCTTTATGTTACATGTACTGGTTCACGAACGCTTCGAACTTCTCTGATTTCCGGTCTATCTGGGGACATAATTTGCCTACCACACTGTCCTTAGCAACCGAATTAATTCAATTCAAATTAATTCCCAAAAATATCACTCATGTATTCCTCGTGTGAAATTTATTGTTATTATATGTCATAATTGAATATTTTGATGTCATAAATATCTTGTCTTATCTACATATTGCTTAGCAGAAATAAATTGAATTGAATACAATTGACTTTTCAGTAACACTAGTTTTGACTGCGTTGGTCATTTTGGGTCACCCAAAAAGACCTTTTCTAAAATTATAAGGTGAAATTATTAATTAATTGTAACTCTTTTGTTTTCTTTCAAAACATTTATAATAGATTTGTGTTTTCAAAGTGGCCTCATCCTATTTCACACCATACAACTACCAGGGCACGCTATATATACACACAACAAAATAATGATATCCCACATATGAGCTAATTATAAAAACACTGGGTGCAAACTGGGACGTGAGAAATTGTTCGCGACCTCAAACTGAATCGTAGGTAGGTAATATTTCCATTATAGATAGCGTAACTGCGTACTCGGAGAGTGCACTGAGGCTGGAGTATAAAGTTGTGTCTGTTTCCCCATTGGTTTATTATGTAAAAAATGGCATGCAATTAAATGTTCATACTCGCATCGAATTAAACATTTTATGAAATACGCGATATTGAAAGCTCATTATTTATACTGAAAGAAAGTTCATATTCTAATATAAGCTGTGTCTAGCTTCCGAAATGTCCACATGGAATTCGCTGCGCTTCAGGTCCGAAAACACGCTACTCTCTCTCTCTCTGGCTCTCTCTCATTGTCTCTCACAATTTCTCTCCCCCTCTCTCTCTGGGCATGTCTTTTCAATGACGAATACCTATTCTTCTAATCTTAAGCATATCGATAATATAAATTAAAATAATACCTTCTGCTGATTTAGGGGGCATAGCAATCGAAATGTCTATCCTATTTCAAAGAGGACCATCCAATATATCATCGCTTATCAGACAACTTTAAATTAGTCTTGCTGACTTACTCCGTGTGATTTCTATGTATATATTAAAATTATTTTTGTACCTAAGTTCACCCATTGGGAAATATGATGACAACTTAGAATGAAATTATCCCCGCAGCATATGCCAGTTAGAGGCCCCGTGTAATATCGTCGAGATCAAAACTATCTAAAACTATCATAATTATAACTTGACCACCTTTTGTATTACATACCTAACTTTACAACTGTTTGCTAATATACAATATAGAACATGTGTGACAAACCAATCAGCGCTGAGCAAAGCAGAGTTGACAAACATAAAATCTCTACTGATTAAACAGTATGAGCACAACCTCTTTGACAGCCTGAATGCTTCTACTTCATCGCGTGCCATATTTTACAGAGACATAAAGCAGTCCATTAAAATGAGTCGCTATTTAGTTTATTTGCCATCTTATTTGTCTAACTACCTATTGAAAATCAGAATATCTAATCATAAATTACCAGTAGAAAAAAATAGATGGACAAAAGAAACCACAAATTCCGCAGACAACTTAATGTGTGTTTTATGTGAAAACAGTCCTTGCGACGAATACCACTTTACACAATTGGTACCTCAGTGATCTTCAGAGTAAGATACAAAGACACATCAGCGTCATTATCGAGCCTTCTTCTAAGGCACGTCGACTCGAATCTTTCAAAAACATTCAACTGCTTTATAACACACAAAGAAAATCGAATATACATTGTAGTTTGATATCAAGAAGTTTAATTTGGACATTTATGAAATGCTTATTTCTACATTGTTTCCACGTCTCCAAAGATCGTCAGCGGAGGCTTTCAACGCTCTAACAATTACTTGCCTTTAAAAGGTTTTAACCACAGGGAAGAAGTATAGTTATTCTTTGAAATCAGGGGATTGCATATTTACAATGATTATATCGTTATTATTTGAACATTCTACCCACGTTTAATTGCACTATCTACTGCACAGAACAATTGTTCCCTCAATTCCGATGACGTTAGTCTGTGAATGGTCGAATACATTAACAAACAGTTTTAATGATCCTAGACTCATTTCTAAAACGGTTGTTTTACAATTGAGTATGGGTTTAAAATAGACGTTGTCTCAGCACGCGATACAACCGAATATTACACTACAAAGATACAAATACTTTAGACAAATAGGAGCTGCAATATATGTTAACAAGATGTACCGTGTCATACCCCACAGTATCACACTATGCTCGTTATTGCGTTGAAAGTAACGCTTACGACATAATTTAAAATTAATCAGCCTGGTGGGTTGGTGATACGTGTAATATCAGAGTTACTTATTTCGATTTTCAAAGGTGCTTCAATATATTTTATGCTAAAATATGCTCCCTATATATGCTATTAAATGTATTAACCGTATTCCAGTTTAACATGATACAGTGCCTGGGTATTACAGCCCATATGTGCCCAAAAGATGTGATTCTATAGTTTGTCTTTACTCTTTTCGGTTATAACTTACAACCTTAATCGAAACAAGAGTTATTTCTTATAGTTTAATCCATTCCCAAGAAAACCACAAAAACGAGATGTGGAAACAATATAGAAAGATGTGATTAAATAGTGTATTATCCGGCCGTATGGGGTGCAGAGATAACGATTGTCAACGCCTCTATCATAACAGGTTTGCAATCGAAAAAACATTAATCAAATACATTGTTTACACGGTAGTTTAAACCTTTCATAACGGGATCTGCGCTGGCGCAACATTAAAGACCCTGTGGCAATGCATTCTTTTTATAATTTTTTCTTACATTCTATAAGAAATTTTATTATTATTTTCTTTATCAATTTTTTTAATTTTGTCTTACATTCTTTAACGATGTTTATCTTTTTTATAATTATTTCTTACATTCTTTAACAATGTTTTATCATTTTTTTCATTTATGGTACATTTGTTAACAATTATAACGTTTGCATACATGTATATATTTCACATCACGTCGATCAGGGCGATATCTGGTGCACGGGAGTTCCAGATATCCAATAATGCCATATTTGCGTGGCCTATAGTCTATACTATATATTTTGAGACTTCGTATATATATATGTGTGTATATATGTGTGTGGGTACTTCATAGAATCCAAAACGCGTGTAAAGATTGAGCTCAAACGTCCTATGTAAGTGTCAAATCTCACCGACACGACCGTGGTCGCGGTTTAGAAAAGCTCAGAGCACCCGTTCTCCAATCTCAAATCACCGCAAAGGCACGGCGTGGGTTAATCGAGTGATTATTTAATGAGCGTTTGTTTTTGACGCATCTGCAGAGTTATACGGGAACATTGAGTGCTTGCCTATGCGGGCAGATTTATTGGAGCTCTTACAACATCATTGTTATAGTATGTATGACACTTAGGTCAGGGCTTAGGGGGGGGGGTAGTTATAGGCATAATGCTTCTCAGAAATCCCGGTTACAAACCAACACTCACAATTTCGTATTTACGCAAACGTTATCGCTCGAAATTTATTCCCTGCGAGCACGGATGGCGCGCTTTGTTTTTACAGTATATACCTTTGGTATATACCGAAATCATCCCAGATAATCACGAATATAGCATCAGATTTATCCCCAGATATACCGTTATAAAGCTACTGGAATCTGCCAATCTATACTATATATATATGTGTGTATATATGTGGGTACTTCATAGAATCGAAAACGCGCGTAGGAACGGGCATCCCCACGGCAATGTCGGCTTATAAGACATCTTTACTACACATGACAGCCGATGGACAATTGGTCTCTATATATGTACCAAAATTACGCCGCGTTGGTGACTGGCAAATTCCAGGGAATGCCGATTGAGCTCAAACTTGCTACCTACGGGAAGTGTCATATATATGAGTGTGTCCTTTATAGACTCGAACCGATTGAGCTCAAACTTGCTAAATATTGACTGGGAAATTCCAGGGAATGCCGATTGAGCTCAAACTTGCTACCTACGGGAAGTGTCATATATATTTGTGTGTCCTTTATAGACTCGAACCGATTGAGCTCAAACTTGCTAAATACGGGAAGTGTCATGGACGAGTTCATTGAAAAAAAAAAATCGGGTAAAATTGAAAAACAAAATTAAATAGGCACAATTAACTGCTTGAAAAACCAAAAAATATCGGGTAAAATTGAAAAACAAAAAATTCAATTAAAAATTTAAAAAAAGCACAATTAACTCATTGAAAAACAAAATAATTAACTCATTGAAAAACAAAAAAATAAATTAAAATTGTCATGTTTCTGACTATTGCCGACATATGCTGCAAATGCAGCACAAGTGTCTCGGAACCTGTTGCAATTGCTTTTTCGAACAAAGCCATGGGACGAATGCCGCCAGTGGCGGGCTAACCTGCTAGTCTCATATATATTTTGAAGACCTCTGTTTGTCTGTATATTTGTCTGTATGTCTGTATGTCATTTATACAAATCTACGATTCTCGACCGATCGGGACGAAACTTGGTACGTGTGTGTAGTTTGACCAGGCGGTCGTCGTTGTCGTATTAGCGAGCCCGTGCGGCGCCCGCTTCGCGCATGCGCAGACGAGATCTCGGAAACGGGTGGAGCTTTCGACTTGAAATCTGTTATGTGAATGTATCTTGCCCCAGATACGAATTTTATCCGGTCGCCGAGCCCATGCGACACCAGCTTCGCGCATGCGCAGACGAGATCTCGGAAACGGGTGGAGCTATCGACTTGAAATTTGGTATGTGAATGTATCTTGCCCCGGATACGAATTTTATCGGGTCGCCGAGCCCGTGCGACGCCAGCGTCGCGCATGCGCAGACCAGATATCGGAAACGGGTAGAGCTATCGACTTGAAATTTGGTTTTTGAATAGCCCGGACAACATTATTATATTGGTGCTAATAATGCATTTTAATGTGTGAACATAATACAAAATGTAGTCTTTGTTATGACAGTTGCATGCGCATTGAGTGTGGAATCTAAAGGCATAGTAACATAGTAATATAGTAAAATATCGTGATTGCTGCGTTTCATATGCGCGTGCATATATGTCGGTTGGGGGGGGGTAGAACATACAGTTTTATTGAAATAAAGGGGTGTGAATATAAGTAAAGATGCTGTCTTTGTTATGAAGGTTGTGCATTGAGGGTAGAATCGAAGTAGTATCGGTGTACCCGGAAGATGGCGACTGGACACAGACTG
Source organism: Siphonodentalium dalli (assembly GCA_032622095.1). Lineage (NCBI taxonomy): Eukaryota > Metazoa > Mollusca > Scaphopoda > Gadilida > Siphonodentaliidae > Siphonodentalium > Siphonodentalium dalli. Next base: position 198,710,598 of record CP136067.1, on the reverse strand, counting down.
ACGACCGTCAGTGGGTATATATACACTCTAAGAACAGCCAAGAACCCTACGGTTCTTCGCGCCTTCAAGAACCGATATTATGGGGATTTGGTTCTTCGCGCTCTCTAGAACCGAACATTGACTCGCGCGTTTTGAAGAACCAAACGAAGAACCAATTTTATGTAACATGAGTTGCGGTTCGTAATAAATGCGTGTCGCCCAAATGGAACAGAACTACGACCTCGTTTTGAGTTTTCAGAACCGCCATTTTCGATCGCTGATTTTTGTGAGAGGCGATGGAACAAAATCCGACAGAATCGACAAATGAACCGGCCATGTGGAGTGCTGGCGATGTGGAGCAATGGTTGATCGAGTGCCAGACTGCCAGTTGACAGCACGTGTTGCTACTTTTGAAGGTGATTATATTAGTTATCTTAATTTATATTTAGGATGTCGGATGTTTTGTAAAATAATCTCAGTTGAATTTAAATAAGACATAATTAAAGTAAACTTGAAAGCTTTCAGATTGTAGATCTATGTCACTTAATTTAGTGTATTGACTATTATTACCACTTTAGAGGGCGTACTCTACAGTTCTTCACGTCGCCAAGAACCGATATGATGGGGATTTGGTTCTTCGCGCTCTCTAGAACACTGACTCACGCGTTTTGAAGAACCAAACGAAGAACCAAATTTCTATGCTAAACTGAACTTAAGTGAAACCAAAAATCAAGGCATAAACTTATCACCAAGCACTCTGACTGGCCTCAGAGGCTCAGAGCAGTAATTCATCGACATATCAGCACCGATAATATTATCATTCTGCTATTCTGAAATTTCTATATCCCCTAATTTGCAGAAGATAAAATGCATAATCAAAGTAACTAATGGGTGAACATCACCAACTTCAACTGGGGAACGTCAATGGGATCCTAGGTCTCCCATAGCAGTTGAGGCTTAAGCTGAATGAAGTTCTCATAGTGTGAATTTGGTGATGCTAGCCTGCTGGGCAGGATAGTGTCACTAAATTCATGATATGGGGACCTCATTCTGCAAATGACATACACAATATTGCGAGCTTGCTCGCCAGCGAATATACAGTCATTAACACTTTCTGTACTAAATAATCATTGACGAGTACATGTAGAATTTGATGATTATTTTGTTGTCTGGGTGTTAACTCAAATTATGATTATCCGATACCTTTCAAATTTACTATGTGGATTAATCCCACGAAAATACATTGTCAAACAAAGCCACCTTATTTGGGAACTTGTGGCCTTTTATTAACCCTTCCTTGGCTGGAGCTTCCTAAAATTTTGCGAAACCATGTGTGCCAAAGCATTCTCTTATATATGTGAGTCTCTCATATGAGATGCATATTAAGAGAATGCATGATCTTAACAATATTTACCATGACTATAAGCCAGTGCATTCTCTGGTATATGCGAGGCTGCCTATGGGAGACTCGCATATATATAAAGAGAATTCCTGTCGCATGATCGTTAATTCTGCATCTGCTGTGCCGATCCCATCATGGAAGGGATATTGAAGCCACCGCGCGGTTTGTGCTCCATGATAGAAATAATATTATTAGCTTCAGAATTTTTCCAAGTATCGAAATAGTTCGATAAATATCTTAACTACCTTTCTACGAACATTTTGTAACCCAAAAAAGACGCATTGAATCAATGACAAATACAACTGTGAGTCTGTGAATACCGTGTTAGGGTCCCAAACACAAAACAGCCATTTACAAGAAATGGAACAAAAAAGAACGTTCCGTGGTACTCTACTCCTGATATGGTAGCAATAAAGAGCGTTTATCTTACTCCTGGCGAAAGTTGAAAATGGCTGATAAATGGCTGTGACTTTGGCAAAGTGTTTTTCAGAGCATATGAAGCCGGTGCACCAATAGTTTGTTTACTTTCGACCTATCGTAGGAACAAATTTGGCAGTTCGAATGAGCCATTTACGTTTAAGGCCTGCGTCCTTTAATGAGATATTATTTTTTATTTGTAGATGTCCAACGTGTCAGGTCAGTTTCAAAGACCGGTTATCCCTGAAACGTCATCAGTTGCTGCATATAGACAAGAATCGTGTCAAATTACGTAATTTTTGTGACTATGTGTGCCGGCGATCTGTTTCATTGAGATGTCATTTTGGAAAGATATCGCCCATCTAGCGGAGCTGTTTTCAAATGTGATGTGTGTCCATTCGAGATGATTGACGAAAATATATTTAGTAGACAATTTCATTCTGAAGATTCACATAGGAATGTAGTTGGAATCTAAATGCAGAGAGGTCAGATGAAACCATGTTAACAGAGAACTCTGATATTCAAAATAAGAATGAACGACAATGTGCATGACCTTCAAAATAAGGATGAGAAACACTTTTACATTCCCTGCTCTAAACATGTCAGCTATGAAACTGTGGATCAGCATTGTTACCAGAATAGTCAGATAAAGTCCCATTCTTTCTATTAAAACGTCAAGGAATGTGAATGCTGAGGGCGTCGGATGGGAGCGACTTCAGAATATCTTACCAGTTGTCATACAAATACAAACGTTTTTATGTTTTCTCAAATCTCACTATTTGGTGCAACTGTGTGGCTCAATACGCTAATTCGCACTATTGGCATATTCGTGATTTGTATATATGGTCTTTGTGATATATGACACGACTACTATGTTGCAAAGTGAAATATCAAGATTCAATTGAGCTATTGATATATTCCACCTTATTTGTTTTTCTGGGACTAGTCAGAACTAGCTATGTGTATGTTCTGGTTTTCGCGCACATGAGGCATGCGTTTGTTTATTAGTCTCTTGCGAGAAGTCTGAACGATCGAGGAAAACAACAAATGGATTCATTTGGAGTGGCATCTTCCGGAACCATATACACTCAAATCTGTGTACACGAATGTCGAGTTCCCAAATAATTAGATATGGTTTAATTTGTGCATATCATTTGTTGACTGTCTTAATGGACATTTTGCATCAGTAGTTGCACTTCTACTGGGGTTTGACATTGGTTGTTAATGTATACACATCGCATAGTCGCTATTTGATACTATTCTAGATGCTGTGTTCATTTTCTAACAACTGTTTGGCGTTGTTGAAACGGGTTATAATTTATTAATATTATTGGAAAAAACCAGGAAATCATATGATGAAGTCAACACGTGTCGCATATTTCTAAAATGTCCAGAAAATATGCATCAAGATGATTCTGACTACTCCCAGCGAAAATTTAAATGGTACTAGTCTGAAGTATTTCCAGGCAGCTAAATAAGGTGCCGGTCATTTGCAGAATGAGGTCTCCAGCAGATGCATTTAGTGATGCTACCCAGCATAGCGGGCTAACATCACCAAATTCACCCTCTGAGGACCTCCTTCTGAAGGTAGTTCTCAATAGCTGATTTATATCTAAACATAGTGGGGTCCCTAGATGGTGAATATGGTGATGTTAGCCCGCTATGCGGGGTAGCATTACTAAATTCACCCTCTGGAGCCCTCATTCTGCAAATGTCCGGCACCTTATTTTGAGGCCTGATAATTTCAAATAAGGAAATAAATTATAACGGAAGTTTATCGTCCCATTAGAAATGTTGCCACAGGGACTGCAATTCTTATTAATATCCCATTTAACACCAAATAGTAGTTCCAATTGGTCATTAAACTCATTCATCTTTTATCTCAAATAAATAAATAAATGTAAACAAACTTTCAACGTGACTTGGGGTTCTGAAACAAATTTGGGCAAGAGAATGATGGTGGAGTATTTGTAAATATATTTGAACAAAAGAAACTTGTGATCATCAAAAGTCATCAAACAATTGAATATTTAGATTTCAAGTCTCAGCTCATTATAATATACAAATGCCAACATTTTAAAACAAATTCACGTTTACAACAAAACCATAAATGAGATTATTGACTTACTGAAAAAATGATTTGTCTTAAAAAATATTTTTAAAGTGACAAATAAATCAACAAGCTATGGTCTACTATCTTTAAAATACTCAATACCTAAAAAATATTGTGCCAAAATTTCCACCTTACTATATGTAGAATAATTTTCAAGTTTAATGAATAAATGATTATATTTATGAAAAATATTCTTCTAATTGACCTGTACAGAGAAGGAAATGCATTTTTTCAGTGTTGATAATGCAAACTATGTTACATATCCAACTGGTTCTTGGGGCTGTATCCAACAGGGAACCAAATTATTCCAAATGAAGAACCAATGGTTCTTGATATAAGTGAGAAAGGGGAATTTGTTCTTAAGGAAGAACCAAATTGGAACCAATGAAGAACCAAGGATTGGTTCTTGAGGAAGAACCAATGAAGAACCATTTGGTTCTTGGGACGAAGAACCAAATTTTAATCACGAAGAACCTATTGGTTCCGCCTGGAGGACAAACTTGAAAAACCAAATTTGGTTCTTCAATTTTCTCTGTGAGGAACCATTATTATTGTTGAAGAACCAAATTATTACTACCGAAGAAACAAATGGTTCTACATGAAGAACCAATTATATCAACGAAGAACCAAATTTTCGTTCGTGGAGAACCAACTGGTTCTGCTGGTGTAAATAATGAAGAACCAAATGGTTCTAAATTTGGTTCTCAATAGTCGCAATCATGAGGAACCAAATGGTTCTTGGTTTGGTTCCCGATAGACCCAATTCTGAAGAACCAAATGGTTCTAGGACCCACCGAAGAACCAGTTTGTTCTTCATTTGGTTCCGCCTGGAGGACAAGTGGGGAACCAACGAAAATCCATTGGGTTCCGATTTTTCTAAGAGTGTACCGTACCGTTCAGTAGGTTCGCCGGAACTCGATTAGAAGAAAAAAAACACATTCCCGGGCCGGCACTATGCAGTGTAAACAATAATGCAGACGCTAATTAATGCTCTTTTAATCGTTCCGTTGAGTGTAAATCTGATAACAGAATATTTAAAAGATCAAAATGTGCCCGAAATGCGCGCTGTTCAAGATTATATAATGTGCGCGAAGCGTACACAGGGGCATGTGGCCCCTCCGCCGCTAAATGAAGGCCCGTGAAAGGAGCCAGTTTCAGCTAGTAGATAGTAATAAAGTAAAATATCTTGATTATATGCTGCGTTCCATATGTGCATGCATATATAAATGTGGGTTGGGAAAGGGGGGGATAAAATAGAGTTTTATTGAAACAAATGGGCCGCAGTATGCTGTTTACTGAATTCAGGCTCCCAATGGGGTCCGTTTAAGATCACAATACACCGTATATAAGCCCCCTTCGTCGCCAAAGAAAGGCTCCCGAATTGAGTATGTTTCAGTTAGTATATAGTGATAATTAAAGTAGTATACTGATTTTGTTTCGTTCAATATGTGCATGCGTATATGTGGGGAGGGGTGTAGAGATACAGTTTTTAGTGAAATAAAGTGTTCCCTCGCGCATCCAGTGACAAAGAGAGAAGCATGAACATTCCATTTCTAATATAGAAATGAGAATCTGGTCATGACCGCTGACACAATAAAGTAACAAAGAACAGTTATATACCCGTCACTTTGTGAGGGGCAACCCCCTAGTAAGAAATAGTGTCTATACTTGAGTGCAAATAGTGCATTCGGCGACCATGTTAGATCTCAGGTTTGCTTTGCCAAACCGGCGTGAAATTGTGTGAGTCATCTTTTATCACACAATATAGGCCGTGGTCAAAATTTGGGCCAAGTTGGACGCATGGTTGAAAAGTTATAAACGCGCCAAAAGCGTGACCGAGTTATACACACACAGACAGTCAGACGACATGCGTATTTATATATATTTATTGATATAACTATACTATATACATACATATATATAACTATATATATATAGCTATATATATATATATATATATATATATATATTCTATACCTATAGTTGCGAATGTCTGTCTGTCTGTCTGTATGTGTTCTATAGAAATTCACAGGGGACCAAAGCACCAAAGGGGTAACTTTTTACGAGAAAGATAACTTTGCATTATTAAACACTAAATTGACCGAGACTCTCGACAAACGGGTGATTATTGCCTACAAGAAAAATCCCAGTTTGTGAGATATGCTCGTTCGATCTAGACTCAGACCTTGATTAACACGCAGTTCAATTAGCTTTTTAGCAATTTCAACATCATTATCCTTTGTTTGTGCTCAACACAATATTTTATGTCAATTTCCGACACAACCTAACAAAATTTAGCTAGTTACATAGAAATAATTACATAAGAAATCGGATAACCGACCTGTGCCAGTGCCCTCCACACTTTCCAAATATATATTACACCTGTGCCAGGGATATGATTTGTTTCTATTATTTAACACATATGAATAACTGTCTAATTGCGCGCTGTCACTAGGATTTGGATTAGGGGCTTCCGGTAGCCATTACACAACCCATTAAGAACGCGCGATCTTGAGGAAACATGAGCCTCGTGTCGGCGCCAAACATTTTGTAAGCATTGTTTCACGGTGTGTTTTACACAGGAACATAGCTGTTGACACGTTTCTCGAAACCCTGGAGCACAATGTGAGCTTATCTCACACGGGTATATAAGATCCACGGAAAAATCTAAACATTCGAACCTAGCTTGCTTCCTGAAGAAGGTAATTCTACCGAAACGTTGAGACAACTTGACATAGCGCTCATAAGTACTCTTTTTCATTTTATATCTTCGCGTTCCGTTCTTTGTGTATTATATGTTACTAATCATTACCTTTATTCACAGCCAAAATTCAAGTCCTGGATCAAAATGACTCAACCAAAACAAACTAAACGTGGAAAAACTAACCGCCCAGAGCGGCAAAAAGACCAGGCCTATTTAGACCATTCTAACCTTGTGAAACTGATGTACAAGCTCCTACAGCTATGGCATCACATTAATTTCTTACAGGACCGTTTGGAGAAGAAGGTCCTGCCGAAAGGCTTTTCATCCATCACAGAGTCAGGGCGAACGAGGACCTTCCGACCAGTACTCCCCTGTGAGGAGGTCTTCAATGCGCTTAAAGCGGACGCATTTGAGTGGGGCTTAACCTCCATGAAAACTTTGGTGAATTATTATTTAAAAACTGAATCAGAAATTGAAGTCAATGTTCTTTTGGCACTCTCTTCTAAAACCCTTGACTTCGACCGAGCACGAGACACGGCATTAAAATGGGGACTGAAGAATTTTGGCACCAAATTAACTACCGAAACTATAACAAAGTTCTTGAGCATCATTAGTAAGCTTCAGTCCTCGGTAGGTACACGAGTTGGCGTCCAAACTCACCCGAAACGTGCTCGGTCACCCTCCCCTCCCCCACTAACCGCTCGCCAGCTTCAATTCCAGGATGGTCCAGCCAGTGATCAGACAACGCCACCGTCTCTGATATCAACGCCAAACGCATCAAAGCCACACCACGACCACAGCGACCTGCACCAAAACTACGCACACGGACATCTGCAACTGCTACGCCACGCAATTCCACTCCACCGAACACGCCACTTCGCAATTCACCAGTCAAGAAAACAACACCACCGAAGCACGTCTCTTCCAGCCCTCCTTCGCCTGTTGGTTCCATTGCTTCGATGACATCGCCAGCGATTTCAACATCATCACCATCGTATGCCGAGGTATTATCAACATCACCTAAGGTATCCAAATTATATAAATTTCGTCAACCTGGCCCTAAGAAGGATTGGTCCTTCCCTAAACAGATCAAACACCCTGTTGTTATTTTAGGCTCTTCTAATGTGTCCCGGATCGATGTCGATCCTCCCAAAAATGTTTGTATTGCTTCTTACCCCGGTGGCAATTTAGGACATTTCTGCAACATCGCCCACAAACTGAAGTCGAAGCCAGAAAAGACACATCGACACGTCATCATCAGTATTGGCATCAACAACAGAGAGGACTGGAAGACAGACAACGACAAAGGCAAAACAGCAGGCACCACAGCTAAAAGCAGGGTAACTAACATGGTTTGTAATTTCCGAAAAGTTTTTCCTACTGCGACACTTCATTTTTAGGAAATAAATATATCATTTAGTTTAGATTCTAGGGACCAGGAAGTTCTGCGTGCCATTAACAGCCAAGCTCGTCAGACACAGAACCTCAAGGTCATACAGGCAATATCCCCCCGCGACTTTCACGTGGAGAATGACAACATCCACTGGACATCACAGACGGCGGCGAAAATCTACCACGGCTGGACTAACATCTTTAAAGGTTATTTAAACTAATTCCTCAGAATGGCATCAGCCATGCGGAAAGAGTCTGTCTCGGCACCGATATAGTCAATCTTGTACCCGACCTTTCCCTGAGCGCTGGTGAGAAATCAATACTTAGGTATGGTCTAACCTTTGTTCCTACACCACCCGATCTCAAAGAAACACCACATGTGGTTGAGACGGAGGATGGAACATTGGTTTTACCAGACTCTATGTATGCCATGGAAATGAACGGCGGTCCAGCAAGCATGCAATTTAGGGAAGTAACAGCTATGGCTGATTTATTTCGCAATTCGACAGGTTTAAAAGATCAATTTAAAGCACCTTCGATGTGGACCCCCACTGATCGCCAGATTGACCACTTAATTCCCGAGGTCGCTGGCTTAGTCAAAACCGACATTACAAAATTACCAAAATTTCACAACGGGGATAACCTCACTAAAGTTGAAAGAACTGCACTAAAAACCCTTCGCAGCAATAAAAACATTGTAATCAAACCTTGTGACAAAGGCAGCTCGCTCGTCATCATGTCTAAAGAAAATTACATTCTAGAAGCGACGCGCCAATTAAGCAATACTAAATATTAAAACCATTGGATGAGCCAATTTGGAAATCCAATGTTTTAAAATTCAATCTCATTCTCAAAAGCTTGCTGGACCAGGACGTTTTAAAGAAAAAACATGTTCAGTATCTAATTGCAAAACCCGAATCCAATAATAGGACATTTTATTTGCTTCCTAAAATACATAAACCTTTGAGCTGTTGGACTAATCCATACACACCTCCCGGACGCCCGATCATCTCTGACGTCGGCTCGGAGTCCTACCAAATTTCGGAGTTTATTGATTTCTATTTGAAACCAATTGCTACCCGCCATCCGAGCTATCTAAAAGACACGGAGGACTTCCTCATTAAATTGTCGAAAATTGAAGTCCCATCTTCTGCTTACCTAATTAGTCTCGACGTGGAATCTATGTATACAAATATTGGAATCGATGCCGGATTAAAGTCAATTAAGAATGCATTTGATTTTCACCATGATCCTCATAGACCCGGAGATGAAATACTTCAATTATTAGAACTGTCCCTTAAAGGGAATGACTTTGAATTTAATGGACGATATTATTTACAGGTATCCGGCTGTAGTATGGGCAAGAAGTTTAGTCCTAATTTTGCCTCAATTTTTGTTGCAGAGTGGGAGAAAGGCGCCCTAGCCAAATGTGATAAACAACCATTAGCCTATTATAGATTCTTGGACGACATATTTATCATTTGGACTCATGGTCTGGATGAGTTTAGGGTGTTCTTGGACACCTTGAACAGTCATGACGAATCAATCAAACTCAAAGAATCAATATCGCAAACCAGCATTGATTTCCTTGATTTAACAATATTTAAGGGCCCACAATTTACATCATGCAACATTTTAGATACAACACTTTTTACGAAACCAACGGATTCTCACCAGCTACTTCATCGTAAATCTTTCCATCCGCCAAAACTTTTCAATGGATTGATTAAATCTCAAATCATTCGATATCACCGGAACTGCACGAACAGAAGCGACCTAAATCAAGCTTGTTCAGTGCTTTTCCAGGCTTTACGACCGCGCGGCTTCTCTAGTAGACTACTGCGCCAAGTAAGGTCCGGAACTCTCAGAGAATTGGAATCATTACGCCATGACCCAACATCGACTGAGCCAACAAGGATACGACACAATCGGCCGGTGTTGGGTAATGATTCAGCCTCAGTTTGTCACAAAAAAACGATGTTACATCAATACAATGGGATATCTCAATACTAGTAACACTTTCACCAGCGAACAAACACGCATATCGTATCAAATGCATAGCGAACTTAATTGTGATTCTAAAAATGTAATTTACTTAATCACATGCAAAAGATGCCGTACACAATATGTTGGACAAACAAAAACCTCTCTCAAAGTTAGAATGTCTAATCATCTTTCCAGTGTTCGCAAAAAACGCGACATGCAAATTTCCTATCATTTCAACTCATCTAATCATGACATTAAATCCCATTTCAGCTTTCAGCCAATAGAACAGACACCAATTCTAGCCGACGAAGACCAAACCGATTCAATACGCCTAGAACGCGAAAATCATTGGATGGGCGTACTTAAAACATATCTTCCGTTCGGACTTAACATTGACTACAAAGGTGTTTCTCGAAATTTCTTGTGCTTTCCTCTGATCTACAATCGTAGAAATCGCAAACATTTTCAGAAAAAACTTTGCATTATTAAACACTAAATTGACCGAGCCTCTCGACAAACGGGTGATTATTGCCTACAAGAAAAATCCCAGTTTGAGAGATATGCTCGTTCGATCTAGACTCAGACCTTGATTAACACGCAGTTCAATTAGCTTTTTTAGCAATTTCAACATCATTATCCTTTGTTTGTGCTCAACACAATATTTTATGTCAATTTCCGACACAAACTAACAAAATTTAGCTAGTTCCATAGAAATAATTACATAAGAAATCGGATAACCGACCTGTGCCAGTGCCCTCCACACTTTCCAAATATATTTATATATATATTCTATACCTATAGTGCGAATGTCTGTCTGTCTGTCTGTGTTCTATAGAAATTCACAGGGGACCAAAGCACCAAAGGGGTCTACTTGGGGTAACTTTTTACGAGAAAGATAATGGTGCCGGCTGGATTTTCTAAAGTGACGCCGTTGTTTTCAGGGGCAGAAAAGGGGGAGGGGCAGAAAAACAATTGTCGCCGATTGCCACGAAACTTAGATATAATCATCCACATAAGATAATCTGGTGGTGCGGTTTAAATACGTAAAAAGTGGCGCCGTTCGAGTCAGGGATGCACGGAAGGGGAGAGGGGCACCAAAATTGATAAACTAAGTTCAGCGCCGAGGGACCATCTAGATGGCACCAAACTGGTCTACTAGGGGTAACTTTTTACGAGAAAAGATAATGGTGCGGGTTAGAATGTTCTAAAGTGACGCTGTTGTCAGGAACTGAAAAGGGGAGGGGTTGAAAAAATGTTTGCCGCCGATTGCCACCAAACTTTTATATAACCATTCCCACGATATGAGGAATCTAATGATGTTGTTTAAATATGTCAAACGTGGCGCCATTCGTGTCAGAGATGCACGGAAGGAGAGAGGGGCCCCACAATTGATAAAACTAATTTTAGCGCCGATTTCCACCAAATTTATACACATTATCTCCATGATAAAAGGAATCTAATTGGATGATTTAAAGACGCCAAATTGGTGTCGTTTGGATGTGATTGGGGGTGGGTAGGCACTAAATTTGATAAGAATTGGTTTAGTCACCGATTGATACAAAACTTATACAAAATCATCCACATGGTATGAGGAGTCTAATGTTGTGGCTTAAGACTGTTAAAACTGGTTTCATTCGAGTCAGGGTGCACTGAAAAGGAGAGGGGCACCAGAATTGATACACAATAATTTTAGCGCCCATTTTCACCAAATTGATACACATTCTTATCCATGATACGAGGAATCAAATCATGTGATTTAAAGACGCTATGTTGATGCTGTTTGTGTGAGAGATGGTGTGTGGTCGGCACTAAATTTGATAAAAAATGGTTTAGTCGCCGATTAGCACTAAACTTATAAATAACCATCTCCATGATATCATGAGTCTTAATTGTGTGGTTTAAAGATGTTAAAAGTGGTGCCATTCGAGACAGGGGTCCACAGAGGATGAGAGAGACACACTAATTTATAAAAAATATGTTTAGCGCCGATTTCCACCAGACTGATACATATTCCTCTCTGTTATTCGAGGAATCTAATCGTGTGGTACGCCAAATATGTGCCGTTTGGTGAGAGAAATGGGGGCCTCAAATTTGATACCAATTTGTATACTCGTCAGTTTTCTACAATTTTATATATATTCATCTCCATAATGAGTTTGTGGTTTAATGATGTCAAATGTGGCGCCGCTTGAGTCCGAAATAGGGACGGGCGGGTCACCAAAACTGATAGAAATATGTTTATTGCCAACTAACATCAAATTCATACAGGTTCTTCTCAAATGATACGAAGAATCAAATCGTGCGTGTTAAAAACGTCACATTTGGTGCCTAGATATATTTACAAATAAATGCCTCTCTGTATGTGTTCTATATATAACTTCACGGGGTACAATCGAGATGGCACCAAGTCGTTCTAACAGTGGTAACTTTTTACGAGGAAGATAAAGGTGCATGTTAAAATGTTAGAATAGCTCATGTTAATATTATAACACAATTGAGTCCGCCCCATTCAATATAGTTTCCACAAAAAGTTACAAGAGATATGGAAATGTATAGAAGGCCTGTTCAACAATAGTGGTCACCGTGTGCCGTCAAATATAATTTCTTCTGAGATAAAAGAAAAAGGAGTCAGTGGCACACGACTTTTCATGATCATGCAATACTGACATCTGACAAGGTTATATCTGCTAATATACAGAGGATATCTTTCATGTTTTAGAACAGACTCATCGCCTAACATAAAAACAACTCAAAATATCGCTCTGTTGCATAGCAACATTTCTTTTAAACTGAGAATAATTAGCCAGTATATAGCACCATGAACAGAGGAGCACCTGGACATTTCTTTGAAACATATGTACTCTTCATGGAAATATGATAACCAGGTGTCCTCAAAAACCTTAGTCAAACCCACTAGATTGATTGATACATCTCTATGTAGAACCCAATTGTCGTCTTTTATTTTTGCGCAATAATATGTTTATGATGTTCATGTTATAACGTCTGAAGTATATACTCAGTTGTCAATACATAAATAGTTCTTTATTGGTGGGACGGATTAATCGCGATAAACAAAATGGCAATCGCTGGGATCCGACAAGGTGAGTTACTACTTACATTCCGGATGTAAGAATCATGTTTTGTGATGTTATTTGGATATATCATTTATCAGAATATGTGTAACGCTGTGAACAAGAGTATCCTCTATTTCCAAAATATAGCCACAATATGCAGAGGGTTTCACATCACTTTAACCTGGGCAACGCCGGTAATCCTGCTAGTCTATCTATCTATCTCTTCTATATATTTTGAGAACTCCGTGTATTCGAGAGATAGCCCACACCCTCCGGACCTCAATGATATGATCGTGAATGAGTATTGATATACCCCACTAAACTTTGACAAACACCAGTAATGGTGTGTAGATCATTTACATATATCTCCTATATATTTTGATACAATCTATCTAATTTACATATCTCTCATATATATTTATGTTTGTGTGTGTGTTGTACTTCATACAAATCTACGATTCTCGACCGATCGGGACGAAACTTGGTACGTGTGTGTAGTTTGACCAGGCGGTGGTCGTTGTCGTATTGGCGAGTCCGTGCGACGCCCGTGCAGCGCATGCGCAGACGAGATCTCGGAAACGGGTGGAGCTATCGATTTGAAATTTTCTATGTGAATGTATCTTGCGCCGGGTACAAATTTTATCGGGTCGCCGAGCCCGTGCGACGCCCGTGCAGCGCATGCGAAGACGAGATCTCGGAAACGGGTGGAGCTATCGACTTGAAATTTGCTATGTGAATGTATCTTGCGCCGGGTACAAATTTTATCGGGTCGCCGAGCTCGTGCGACGCCCGTGCAGCGCATGCGCAGACGAGATCTCGGAAACGGGTGGAGCTATCGACTTGAAATTTGGCATGTGAATGTATCTTGCGCGGGTACAAATTTTATCGGGTCGTCGAGCCCGTGCGACGCCAGCTTCGCGCATACGCAGACCAAATCTCGAAACTGGTGGAGCTACCGGGTACAAATTTTTCTTATTGAAACGCGTGGAGCCAAAAATTAAAAAAATATATAAACAAATGTCATGTTTCAGACAAGCCGCCGGTGGCGGGCTAACCTGCTAGTACTATATAATTTGAGACTTCCGTGTGTGTGTACTTCATAGAATCCAAAACGCGTGTACCGATTGAGTTCAAACTTCCCATCTAAATGTAAAAACCCACGGGTATCGTCGTAGTCGGGTTTTCGAGAAGCCCTGAGCACCCTTTATCCACTCCCAAATCACCGCAAAGGCACGGTGGGGGTTAAGGCAATAACACTCTTTATCTATACCTTATACGGAGGTTTTAGTAACTAACGCTCTTTATTGATATGGTCGTTTCTAAACGACACACCACATGCGTCCGAAATACGGAAGTGGATTCCAATGATCGTGGCTAAACGACTGACCACATGCGTCCGAAATACGGATGAGAACGAAATGCAATTATCTCGACTAAAAAGGCAGAAATGATCTAAGAGCTCGAAATAATATGCAGAGGGATTTCACGACGGGATTAATTGACTGTCCGCTCTGAAGTTTAAGACGGGGACATGAATTAACTCATTGAAAAACAAAGAATGCGTTGTCTCGGAAACGGGTGGAGCTATCGACTTGAAATTTGCTATCTTGTCTTTTGATCATCTCATAAAGGTGGGGGTCACTCCCAAGCCGCTAATGCCAACAACAACAACTACATTGTTGGCGAGAAAATAATTAGTTCAAGCTACTAATTTTCTCTTTACGGCAATGTGAGAAATACTTTTGTCTTACAACATTTCTGCAATATAATTGCCTCAAAGTGTTCAGCATCATTGTTATAGTAAGTATGACACTTAGGACAGGGCTTGAGGGGTGGGGGTAGTTAGTCTCAGAACTCCCGTTCGTCTTTTGCATCAGATACCAACACCTCGACCGATCGGGACGAAACTTCGTACGTGTGTGTATAGTTTGACCAGGTGGTCGTGGTTTTTGTATTGGCAAGCCCGTGTGACGCCCGTGCAGCGCATGCGCAGACGAGATCTCGGAAACGGGTGGAGCTATCGACTTAAACTTTGGTATGTGAATGTATCTTGCCCCGGATACGAATTTTATCGGGTCGCCGAGGCCGTGCGACGCCAGCTTCGCGCATGCGCAGACCAGATCTCGGAAACGGGTGGAGCTATCGACTTGAAAATTGATTTTTTAATAGCCCGGACAACGTCGGGCTCATCGTGTCTCCTCACGTTTTCAGTTCTGTATTCTGACCATTCAGTTCAATTGACGAATCAATCATTAATAATTTTTAAAATGTCATGTTTCTGACCAAGCACGCCAGTGGCGGGCTAACCTGCTAGTACTATATATTTTGAGACTTCGTATATATATATGTGTGTATATATGTGTGTACTTCATAGAATCCAAAACGCGTGTACATATTGAGCTCAAACTTCCTATGTAAGTGTCAAAACACACCGACACGACCGTGGTCGCGGTTTAGAAAAGCTCAGAGCACCCGTTCTCCAATCTCAAATCACCGCAAAGGCACGGCGTGGGTTAATCAAGTGATTATTTAATGAGCGTTTGTTTTTGACGCATCTCTATAAAGAGCGTCCGTTTCCCATTCAACGTTATTAGCATCTGCATAGTTATACGGGAACATTGAGTGCTTGCCTATGCGGGGTGATTTATTGGAGCTCTTACAACATCATTGTTATAGTATGTATGACACTTAGGTCAGGGCTTATGGGGGGGGGGGTAGTTATAGGCATAATGCTTCTCAGAAATCCCGGTTACAAACCAAGACTCACAATTTCGTATTTACGCAAACGTTATCGCTCGAAATTTATTCCCTGCGAGCACGGATGGCGCGCTTTGTTTTTACAGTATATACCGAAATCATCCCAGATAATCACGAATATAGCATCAGATTTCTCCCCAGATATACCGTTATAAAGCTACTGGAATCTGCCAATCTACTCATAGAATCGAAAACGCGCGTAGGAACGGGCATCCCCACGGCAATGTCGGCTTATAAGACATCTTTACTACACATGACAGCCGATGGACAATTGGTCTCTATATATGTACCAAAATTACGCCGCGTTGGTGACTGGGAAATTCCAGGGAATGCCGATTGAGCTCAAACTTGCTACCTACGGGAAGTGTCATATATATATGAGTGTGTCCTTTATAGACTCGAACCGATTGAGCTCAAACTTGCTAAATATTGACTGGGAAATTCCAGGGAATGCCGATTGAGCTAAAACTTGCTACCTACGGGAAGTGTCATATATATGTGTGTGTCCTTTATAGACTCGAACCGATTGAGCTCAAACTTGCTAAATAGGGGAAGTGTCATGGACGGGTTCATTGAAACACAAACAAAAATCGGGTAAAATTGAAAAACAAAATTAAACAGGCATAATTAACTCCTTGAAAAACCAAAACAAATCGGGTAAAATTAAAAAAAACAAAATTCAATTAAAAAATTAAAAAAGCACAATTAACTCATTGAAAAACTAAATAATTAACTCATTGAAAAACAAAAAATAAATTGTCATGTTTCTGACTATTGCCGAAATTTGCTGCAAATGCAGCACAAGTGTCTCGGAACCTGTTGCAATTGCTTTTTCGAACAAAGCCATGGGACGAATGCCGCCAGTGGCGGGCTAACCTGCTAGTCTCATATATATTTTGAAGACCTCTGTCTGTCTGTCTGTCATTAATACAAATCTACGATTCTCGACCGATCGGGACGAAACTTGGTACGTGTGTGTAGTTTGACCAGGCGGTGGTCGTTGTCGTATTGGCGAGCCCGTGCGACGCCCGTGCAGCGCATGCGCAGACGAGATCTCGGAAACGGGTGGAGCTATCGACTTGAAATTTGCTATGTGAATGTACCTTGCCCCGGATACGAATTTTATCGGGTCGCCGAGCCCGTGAGACGCCAGCTTCGCGCATGCGCAGACGAGATCTCGGAAACGGGTGGAGCTATCGACTTGAAATTTGGTATGTGAATGTATCTTGCACCGGATACGAATTTTATCGGGTCGCCGAGCCCGTGCGACACAAGCTTCGCGCATGCCCAGACCAGATCTCGGAAACGGGTGGAGCTATCGACTTGAAATTTGGTTTTTGATTAGCCCGGACAACGTCGGGCTCATCGGCTAGTCTCATATATATTTTGAAGACCTCTGTCTGTTTGTTTGTTTGTCTGTATGTTTGTCTGTCATTAATACAAATCTACGATTCTCGACCGATCGGGACGAAACTTGGTACGTGCGTGTAGTTTGACCAGGCGGTCGACGTTGTCGTATTGGCGAGCCCGGAGCTATCGACTTGAAATTTGCTATGTGAATGTACCTTGCCCCGGATACGAATTTTATCGGGTCGCCGAGCCCGTGAGACGCCAGCTTCGCGCATGCGCAGACGAGATCTCGGAAACGGGTGGAGCTATCGACTTGAAATTTGCTATGTGAATGTATCTTGCCCCGGATACGAATTTTATCAGGTCGCCGATCCCGTGCGACGCCAGCTTCGCGCATGCGCAGACTATATCTCGGAAACGGGTGGAGCTATCGACTTGAAATTTGGTATTTGAATAGCCCGGACAACGTCGGGCTCATCGGCTAGTATATATATATATATATATATATATATATATATAAACCCAGTGATAACGCGACGATTAATTAAATTTTTGCACGGGATTAATAATGAAATCGCCAGTGAACAAATCATTCTGTCGAAAGCAAACTCCTGGACGGTCAACAGTAAAACGCCCAATTATGCGATAGTGGCTGGAAGGAATATATGACGATAAGGGGGCTGACCCATCTGTATCAGAATTGCGGTGAGCAAAGTTATATTTAAAACGTATTTACATGGACGTATCTAGAATGTATCCGTTGGGGTGTAATACTTGGATTTTATAACTGCACCTCCTTTGAACCAGAATATTAAATTCCTTAACCTGAGAGATTCTATTAGCACACCCTATCCGCCTGTTGGAAATTTCAAATTGCGAACCGAGCACAACCATACGATTAGGAATTTCCAACTGATTCAAATTTCGTCACGACCAATTTCACACTATAAATAGTTGTTGAGAAATCGTTTGCAACCTATTTTCGATGCGTTATCTTCAACTGGTGGTGTGTTAGGCTTGAAACTTCCAACCAAATGTTGAATATTTTACCAAAGTTTGGGGGTGCGTGTCACCGCGTCCGTGAGAATATAAAACTCGTTTCCTCAATGTTGCTTTCCTTTGCTCCCGCCGCAGCATACATGTAAGTTTCATGGAGGGGTGTGCTCACTTATTAATTGTTCAGCCTAAATAGCAGAACATTCTGCACAAATATATTTTGTATTAATTTATGCGTGAGAAAACGAAATGACATTGACGAAATTAGTTCTATATACAGCATTTTCATCGAAATTAGTTTTATTTTGTTCGACCCCCCCCCCCCCCATTTCTTCATGCAGACGAATTTCAATTGCAACAATTTCGTGTTGTGATTAAGACAGTCGACAGACAACCTGATAATTCGAGTGTCTGTACAACTCGCTCCTACTTTGTAATTGTCTGTTGTTCAATACTCAAATGCTGGTTCGTTGATTTCTTGGCAAGACAACACACGCGCAGTGTCTTAGCTATTAAGATCCACCAAAAGAACAACACAACTTTGGGTCTGTATTGTCAAAAAACCTGTTAGACAATATCCAAGGTTTATCGTATCTGAACGAAATTTGGCTGTCTAATTGTTTCGCGGAAAATTCAATTCGGCCGCTGGGGGAGTAAAAATTCCAAATGCCGGCCTCTAATGCGAAAAGCGGTAAACGAAAATCGTCCGCTGGGGGAGTAACAATTTCAAAGTTTGGCCTCTAAAGCGAAAAGTTGGGCAACGAAAATCGGCCGCTGGGGGAGTATATAGCTACATTTCGGCCTCGATAAATCAGTGACGTGTAACACCACCAACTGACATTTTAAAGTGTGAGGACGTTGGATATCTGGAATATCAATAGAATTGTATCAACTCTGACCCCCGAACCACGACCTATAACATATGACGTCAGGTAGCTAGCTAGCATGTGATTGGATGAACGATATTGGGAACTTGAAGGAGGGCGGAGCTAAGGAACTGTCTCGCTCTCTTGACATTGGACCGCCATGGACAGGACACAGGGAAGTGTTACAGCAGAGTCCGGGGGTACTTGGAGCATTTATGGTTTCTAGTTGAGATACAAGGTAGTCAATCTTTTCCAGTAACCCCAAATATGAGACATTGGCGACGAGGATATGGGTTCGTTGTGGTTTGTTTGTCTCCACGAAATTTCATTCGGCAACGATACTTTGAAAGTTGGATATTCCACTCGGCTGTAACTTTTTAGGTCAATTTTCTTCTCACTTTTTCATGTAAACAAGTTATAGTTGAGAAATACGTCTATTGCGACTGATATATTTTCCAATTTCCGTGTTTTTTCAAGGTTTCTGGTACACGTACGACCAGCAGGTTAGCTCCACGTGGTTGTGTTTATATTTCGCATTTTCTTCCGCGAGGCGAAATTACTTGTCACGTCACGGTCATTTTGTATACATGTGGTGGTTTTTCCTGGGATTCGGCTGTTCGAGAGATAATTTACGGTAATTTGCGGGGTGTTTTTCATAGTTAATATGTGTTTGCACTACACATGCTTGTCTGCCGCCATGGTTGTATCCATATTATTGCTTTTTTTTATCTTTTTTGATCCGGTAGACGGGTAAATTGGTTCACTAAAATATTTGTAACATTTTGGAACTGTCTGAATTTTTTCTCCAGCTTAATTTTGGTCCCAGGGGGCCGTCCTATATACATATGGCACACTGGTTTATGTATTTCTTGACACCACATGTATTGTGAGCCATTTGGAAATAAATGTTTGTTCGTACAGGGAGCTACTTTCATTGTCAGGCAATGGGTGTAAGCGTTCAAATATACTTTTGTATAACAGACATGTATATGGGAATTTACTAAGATATTTTGATAGAGTTGCCTTCGTCAACCTCGGTAGCTAAATTCCTGCCGCTTCTTGACGTCCGTATTTTACGGGGATTGGCACAAACGCCCCTCGAAAGTTTGACCAGGAAACGCTCGAATGCACCGAATGGGTAGTTCAGGAGTTCGATGGAAATAGGGCAGTTCCGGGAAATTTCGAAGAGCCTCTCAATCCTACAGCAACCGACCAATCACATCAGTCAGGGAAGGTTGGAAATGGGATAGTTCTCGAAAGTAGCCCACATTCTATAACTTTTCATAAAGACATGCAAGGATCACCCCAACGTGGGGACATTTCAACCCATAGTAACACCAGTATGGTAGTGTCGGATATATTGAAGGTACAACAAGCATGGGGTACTACGCATGTTGATCTTCAGACGATAAGACCAAGAGAAAAAAGTATGACTGCAAGTTCTGATCTCTTGACATTACCGTCTGGGGATCTACTTTGTATGAAGAGTATAACTGTAAAAGTTCTGACCGCTCGACCTTATCGTCCAGGGGTCAACTTAGCATGACAGAAATGGAGATAGGTTCCCATCTCTTTCGCTAGTCATGTGATAAGTGATAAAAAAAACCCTATGCTGTTTTAAAGAATGCAGAAACTACCAGGGAAGCATTGGAAGGGATCAAGATGAAACCAGTTATGTTTTACAAAAAATATTTGTCAACTTAGCATGACAGAAATGGAGGTAGGTTCCCATCTCTTTCGCTAGTCATGTGATAAGTGATAAAAAAAACCCTATGCTGTTTTAAAGAATGCAGAAACTACCAGGGAAGCATTGGAAGGGATCAAGATGAAACCAGTTATGTTTTACAAAAAATACGTGATTCCCCCTCATACCAGTATGCTGGTTGATTGTGGAGTCAATTATATGGCTCAGGATTTTATAGTAGAAACGGTTATTGGAGTTAAGATAATTGTGGGATGTTCGTTACAAGATGGGGGACCTTGTTGCATTTTGAACCCTATTGGGTCTTTGGTAACACTAAGGAAAGATGGGGAAATTTTATGGAATCCTATTAGGGCCACTTCCTAATGGCGCTTTCGGCGCGCGCCGAAAGCGACAAAAAGTGCGCCATTAGTAACGCGCCGAAAGCGCTGAAAGCGACAAAATATGCGCCGTTACGGCGCACTATTTGTCGCTTTCGGCGCACTTTTTGTCGCTTTCGGCGCTTTCGGCGCGCGCGCCGAAAGCGACAAAATGTGCGATATTAGCGCATGTTTCGGCGCGCCGAAAGCGACAAAATGTGCGCCGTAAAGGCGCACATTTTGTCGGTTTCGGCGCGTTACTAATGGCGCACTTTTTGTCGTTTTCGGCGCGCGCCGAAAGCGCCATTAGGCATACTATTAGGTCCACTCCCTAATGGCGCGCGCCGGAAGCGACAAAAAGTACGCCATTATGTTATGTTTCGGCGCGCGCCAAAAGCGACAAAATGTGCGATATTAGCGCATGTTTCGGCGCGCCGAAAGCGACAAAATGTGCGCCGTAAAGGCGCACATTTTGTCGGTTTCGGCGCGTTACTAATGGCGCACTTTTTGTCGTTTTCGGCGCGCGCCGAAAGCGCCATTAGGCATACTATTAGGTCCACTCCCTAATGGCGCGCGCCGGAAGCGACAAAAAGTACGCCATTATGTTATGTTTCGGCGCGCGCCAAAAGCGACAAAAAGTGCGCCGTAATGGCGCACTTTTTGTCGCTTTCGGCGCACTATTTGTCGCTTTCGGCGCACTTTTTGTCGCTTTCGGCGCTTTCGGCGCGCGCGCCGAAAGCGACAAAATGTGCGATATTAGCGCATGTTTCGGCGCGCCGAAAGCGACAAAATGTGCGCCGTAAAGGCGCACATTTTGTCGGTTTCGGCGCGTTACTAATGGCGCACTTTTTGTCGTTTTCGGCGCGCGCCGAAAGCGCCATTAGGCATACTATTAGGTCCACTCCCTAATGGCGCGCGCCGGAAGCGACAACAAGTACGCCATTATGTTATGTTTCGGCGCGCGCCGAAAGCGACAAAAAGTGCGCCGTAATGGCGCACTTTTTGTCGCTTTCGGCGCACTTTTTGTCGCTTTCGGCGAAGGAAGTGGCCATAATAGGATTCCATAAAATTTACTAGGTTTCTGATATAAGTTCAGTTTCATCGGCAATGTTTCACGATAACCAACCACAAGTTAATGAAACCGCGGTGGAAATGACAAAACCTTAACATTTCCCCCTCATTTATTTCAACATTTTTTAAGGTCAATTATACACTTGGGTTTTTCAAAACAATTGAAGTTAAAGGACCTATTAATATAATTCCAAGACATTTTTGCTGCCCATGAATATGACCTTGGGCATTTTACTGACAGAGCACACTATTTGTACTGGGGATGCGCCACCCGTTAAATTGAGAATGCGCATAACCCCAGAAGCATTCGCGGGGATGGGGAGTCAATTGAAACAACGTTTGAGTGCTGGAATAATTAAACCCTCTATATCTGAGTGGTGCGCAGTCCCAGTTCTTATTCGTAAACCCGACTCTACTGTACCATGGTGCTTGGATTATCGGAAGCGGAAGGCGGTATAAAAAAACAGACCAATTTCCCTTACCGCTAGTTGATGATTGGCTAGCAACACTAGCTGATAATGAATGCTCTTCAAAATTAGATTGCAACCAAGAATATTACCAGCTCCATATCAAGAAGGTAGACCAACATAATACTGCGTTTATTACTAAATACGGGATTTTTGAATTTGAACGTCGAAGTTTTAGGCTAATGGGCGCTGTAGATAGGTACTGTCGGGCAACGAAT
Source organism: Siphonodentalium dalli (assembly GCA_032622095.1). Taxonomy (NCBI): domain Eukaryota; kingdom Metazoa; phylum Mollusca; class Scaphopoda; order Gadilida; family Siphonodentaliidae; genus Siphonodentalium; species Siphonodentalium dalli. Next base: position 198,687,745 of record CP136067.1, on the reverse strand, counting down.
CTAGTGTTGTACTGACTCCTCTGGAAAACCACTTTGGCCTTTGTTGAGGAATGTTTGGCTATGGGCCAGGTGGTTGATTCTCATCATACAATTTAAAAGAAGTTTTATTGAGGTTTCGGGAATATGGCTTAAAATTAAAAACCCGTAAATATCTCATGTTTCAACGTGCAATTCCTGGGGAGGGTTAAAAGTGCAAATGGGCTAGAAATGGGGGATAGTGCATCTCAAGTAGTCGAGTATTGTCCATGTCCACAAGCAGCAGATAAGGTGGAGAGGTTTATGGGTTTGGTTAACTATCACCGCAACTTTGTCAATTTTTTTGCAGAACTAGCCAAACCTTTATATGATTCTATAAGGAAAAAAAAACGTTTTCATGGGGTGTTGCTGCTGAATCTGCCTTCGAAAACATTTAACGAAAGCACCGGTATTAGCACTTCCAAACATAATCGATCCATATATGCTGGATACAGATGTTCACAAACGTGTATGGGGCTGAATTAATCCAGATACAAAATGGGGGGCAAGAACAAGTTATTTGCTAAGAGAATCAAGCTTTATCGAAGGAACAGCGGAATTATTGCCCCACTCGTAAGGAACGTTTGACTGTTGTCTGTTTTACTCGGTAATACAAGCATTATTTATTAGGCAAACCTTTTACGCTCCGAACAGACCACAGCAGTCTTACGTGGTTGATGAATTTCAAGGAGCGCCCCCCAAGGCCAATTGTCAAGATGGCTACTTGAATTAAATCACATCAGCATGCAAATAGTATTTCGGAAAGGTGAAAAACATTCCAATGCTGATGCTCTGAGTAGGATCCCATGGGACAGATATTGTAAAAATGAGATTGGTATTGAATCACTGCCTTGTGGGGGATGCTCCTACTGTAAAAGGGTCGAGTTAAAGAGAAAGAAATTTGAGAAAGAGGTGAACGACCCATCGACCCAGTTAGTGGAATTTCATAGGCGCTCCTCGGACGATATTAAGCTACCTGAGGAAGCTGACCCAGATATCAATCTTATTTTGAATTGACTAAGTAACACGTTAGAAACTTCGGAAGGAGAGCTACTTACTGATATCCAGCAGAGCTCTGCTGCCAAAAATATTGGTCAAATAAGGAACATTGTGTTCTTAATAACAACAATGTCTTGTCTAGAATACGGAAGACCAGGCAAAACGTTCTAGTGGTTCCATCTAACATGAAAAAAGAAATATTGGAGTTATGTCACAATGTTCTACTATCCGGACACCAAGGAATGAATATAACTAAAGAGCGGGTCAAGGAAATTGGTTATTTGTTTGAACCAATTAAGGATGTTGAGATCTCGGTCGCGACCTGCAAGATCTGTAATGTCTGTAAAAGCCAAACCGGCGGCTCCCTTCAACAAATTCAAATGGGAACCTATGGAACGCATGCAAATGGATTATTAGGGAACGCTACCAATGAACTATTCACCCGGTTATGCCTTCCTTTCGAGATTTTGACAGACCAAGGTCGGAACTTCGAGGGCGATCTTTTTGGGGTAATGTGTAAGCGTTAAACATGGATAAGCTCAGAGCTATTATATAATTATAGACAACAATGTGTGTCTTTGGTTTGGGTGACAGAGAGTGGATTACGTCACACCGTAATCTATTTGATGTGCATGTATTAATATGTCCATCCGCCAATGGTCAATGTGAAAGTTATACTGAGACATTGATGGACGCCCTGCGCTGTTTCGTTGAAAAAACAACAGAATAGTTGGGACATTTTCCTTCCTCAAATAGCCGGAGCTTTGCGATCATCAGTTTGTCAAAAAACTGGTTACACACTGAACCTTTGATGCTGGGTATAGAGGTAACCACACCCGTCGATCTCATATATCACAAATACGAGCGCGGAAGATTTACCTGAGCTTGTCATAGAACTAGAACATACAACGAGGGCCGCCCATGAGATTACTTGAGATAAATTAAAACAGTCTCAGGTTCAAATGAAGAAAAGTATGATGTCCGGATGTTGTGTAATCTATTCAAGTTGGGAGATATAATTTACCTACACGTCACATAAATTATCAAGGGAAGGAAGAAAAAACTAACTGTAAACTGGAAGGGTCCGGGTATAATATTAGAGTTACTTTCTAGGAGCACATTCAAGGTAAGGCTTAGGATAACGCTTCATTATGACCTTAATATGTGCCAGGATCAGTAAGTGCCAAAGTGACACCAGACAGCAATTAAAAGATGGCAGGAGAGTGCATCTATTTCATCTCAAGTTATTCTGTACTGCTGGTGTAACAAAATAAAAACGATGGCAGCTTCATGACACAATGCGACAGCTGCCGGGAATGGTACCATGGAACTTGATGAAAGTTGCATTAATGTTACAGGTAAACAAGGGCGGACTCTAAAACAATATATACGGAATTATTTTAAGATTCACCATACAAAATGTATTAAGGTTATTTAGATGACAACAACGAAGTAAGACTAGATAGGGATGGAAGCAAGAAACCAGGATATAGTGGTTCATGATAAACCTCTCAGTGAAACTCAGAACACGCTTCTGCAAATAGCTTCCCATGACCCTGCTGATGTTCACCCTTTCACAGATGATTGGCCAGGGAGGAAGAAACCAAATGATGATGCTATTGGACGGCATTTGCCATACTTGCTCCGCCATACTAATACCTTAAATGAAAGGGGTTTATGGAAAGACAGAGACTACTTGAAGACCCATTTCTACACGGAGTCACCAGAGAAGATATCACGCGGTGGTTCGTAATAACGAAAACAAAAAAGAATTTTCGATAAAACTATCAAAGAGAGGGCTATTGGAGATCAGGGAAAACTGAGCTAACTACACCTGTTAATAAACTAGAATTAATCCGCATCCTAACTTGCAAGGGGTTGGAACAAGATGTACATGGAGCATATTTGGAAAAGTGGGAAAGACAGTGGACTAGATTAAAACAATGCAATGATGAGCTATGTACAAATACAAGCACCCAAGAGGAATGTTTCCACTTGGAGTCAGGAATATAAATTCAAGAACTGACTAGTGCAATCATACTATAAAACGTATAAAAGTAGTACAAGAATAGATAATAAATAGCAACTAAAGAACACGAAATTTACCAACGATCAACATTCTTTTAAAATATTTGATGAATCGCGCATGAACCTTTATCAATGCGTCATTGTTTGTAGACACGATTGCTGAATATGTGACATGTGGAATTGATAACCGAGGCCCAACTATCCTCTTAGCATCCATATATTACAGATGCATATCAGCTTTATATCGTTGAATCTTGATTTTATAGTCCCAAATGGGAAACGAACGATCCATTGCAGCATGTGAACCTTGGCAGTTTGAACATTTCTTAAGATTCGTACAATCCTTATGATCATAACTAGAAATAGAACATCGTGCACATATGGTTTCTTTACTTTTACAATGTTCCTGGCCATGGCCATATCCTGACATTTAAAACATCGCAATGGGTTTGGAACATATTTACTTAAATCCATCTTCATATACCCAACCTTCAATATCAGTGGATATTCCCACCGATTGAAGGTCATAATATAACTGTTCAACTGAAGTTTTTAACCACCAACTGTCTTCCAAATCTACGGACTTCCCTATGGTGCTAACTCAGCCAAGATCTCTGACTCAGAAGGATAAGCTATATCAGGAGTCTCAACACAGCTCTGCTACTCTTCAATCTATTGTGATGAGTAACCAACACTGGTGTCTGTGCAACAGTTGTTAACTGCAGCAGGACATCAGATTTAACTTTCTTTGAACACTTATTGGCCCAGTCCTGATTGGTTTAACAAATTTCAATTGCCCGGCAATGCTTTGTACCGTTTTATCAATGACAAAGATGGAAGGTCGTTTCACATTGGGGTCGAAGCCAAGGACTAATTACTGAGGGAAGACCACAGCTTCATTGGAACTTGGCGATTCGTCATTCTTACGAGCAATACGTTGTTGTTTTATTTGAGTTGCCATACAAAAAGAAAAAAAATCGACAAATAGCCCAGCAGCGGCCGTGGACTACTCGTCGAATTCTGGCCGGGCCAAAGACTGGTACATAGATGTAGAGGTGACCCCGTATAGTTACTGCAGATAGCAGCTTCTCCACAGTGAAACAGGCGGTAATAATACAGGATTCAACACTCAACAATCATCAGGTCGAACACAAACGAGACAGGAGAAAACAGAAATATAATGTGGTACAAAAAACCTCAGAAAACAATACTTCAAACATCAGGCGAGCAATACAATATATAACAAAAGTTGAATTTGAAACACTATGGAGAGACGTGACTAGCCGATTGATTGAGCCGGGTCAACTAACCACCCGTCTTAAAGAGATGAAGGACCAAATAGGACCATGAGCTAAGTCGTATCCATAGGTCGACGCCTCACTTGATACGACCCCTTATTCCCTCCAGGACTCCTACACAATAGCTCACGGGATGCACCACACCACAAACAGGGTGCCACATTAGGGGATTCCTACCCATCTCAGTGGGACGGTAGGCATATTATACCACGGGCCCACACGGGGTTCAGTTACGATAACGCGTAGCTATGGTCTGAAATGTTTATAGTGTGTGGTCATACAGGGCCGCACATATTACAATATAGTGACACCAATGATCACCATTGGCCATCAAGACGGTAAGTCATGCGTGCTTTTTATTACTTATTTGTCATGTGACAGGGTTAAAGATATATCGATAAGACGCCGTTATAAGCATCGTTGTGTCACAGCAAGATTCAATGTTTTATTTTCCAAAGTATCTAGTAACATACTAACTAAGGAAACATTGGGTGCCATAAGGAAACTTGTGACATCCAACTGCTTAATTACTGTCTGTATGCACATACTCATTCAGTTAGAAAGACCCCATGTACTATTTCGAACTCTGTTATCAGTATGAGAAATATTTCATTAACATAAGCCAGTGTATGACGTTTTAACCCTGCCTCATAGATAGGTAGTCTCATATTGTGAACGCCATGCCATAATTTCTGTGTGACTATACCTGTGACCCGCTATTGTGCTGAGAACCGACGTTTTGTTCACATACACTCAAGAATTATGTTCTACTAGTAAGATGGACATCTATTCACACACACACACACACACCCCCCACCCTCACACACACACACACATCCTCACACACACACCCCCCTGCACACACACACAAACACACACACTCACACCCTCAGTTCATTCGTGCATTGCCATTAATCCGTAATTTCATATAAGTCAAACGCTCTTGATTCATATGAAATTGATTACCAACGAGATGTTGCACTCTTTTTGAAAGCAATCATGATGGCGACCCTCATTCTCGAAGTTTCCATCCATCCTGTTGAAGACATTACTCGAGCTATCATTCATGCAGCTGTGCACGTTCTACTATGAGAAAAAAAGCCATCCATTGTTCGATAAAGAAAGCGAATTATCTAGTTAAAATGTGCCGAACGGCGATACCGCCGATGCCCGTGTCTCAACCACCTTGACTTTTATAAAACTAAAGAAACAAAGTTCCTGCCGGACATTTGTCAATGGATTGGACATTCCATACTCCCTCGAACAAAGTATGGAAAATGATCAATACAATCAGAGGAAAGAACATTCATCCATCTGATCATGATGGGACCACTCAGCGTACAGACAGATCCTCGTGACATCGCAAATAATCTGGCAACCACCTTCGTTTCGAATTCTTCGCAGAAATATGATCCACTATTTAATCGATACCGTATGAACCAAGAAAGACAGATACTAAAATGTACTTCCAATAACGATGAAAGTTCTGATGCGCCATTCCAAATTCATGAACTCACAATGCTATCCACCAATCGCACAATACTGCTGTCGGCTCAGATGACATATACGAGATGCTGAAACACCTCCCGATTGAATCACTGTCTATACTTTTAGACATATTCAATCGGATATGTGATTTGAGTATTTTTCCTCCTATCTGGAAAGAAGCCATAATCATCCAGATTCCTAAACCTGGTAAAGATCACACCGACCCATCCAACTACAAACATATTGCCCTGATAGTTCCTCCAATCAAATGATTTCATTTCCAATTAACCAAGTGGCTTTCGAAAAAACAGGAGCACTCTAGATAATTTAATCAGACTTGAGAATTACACCAGAGAGACCTTTGTTAACAATGTACACGCTGTCTGTTTTGATCATGCGAAAGCATATTACACCAACTGGAAATTTGGCATTTTGCGGGACCTGCATTACCTTGGGTTACGCGGAAGAATGCCATTCCTTGTATCAAATTTGTAGCCACAGGAAATTTACTGTTCGAGTCGGTGCGACCATATCCGACCAGTGTATCCAGGAAATGGATGTTCCGCAGGGAAGTATTATCTCTCTCATACTTTTAAGTCTTATGATTAATTCTATTGTGTATGTTTTACTTCCAGATGTTCTCGGATCGTTTTACGACCACGAAAACTCAATGTGTCGATTTTTGCAGAAAACCACGATATCACGGTGAGCCATCGATCTATCTGGGTTATGTACAACTGCCAGTATTCTTCAGTACAAGTTTTTTGGTTGATTGTTTTTATAAGAGGCACACATTTCGACCACACATGGACGATTTGAGAACTAGATGTATCAACGCTCTTAATGCTGTTAACGTTTTAGCTAACACTACTCAGGGATCCGATTTTTATCGTACTCATTCGTATATACTGTGCTCTTGTTCGTCCCAAACTTGATTACGGTAGCATTGTTTATGGTTATAATGACGTATTTCTTGCAAAATATGTTTCTGAGTTCGAACGGAAAGATCATTGCATCAAACCGGTCAGTTTGAGGATCGAGGAACACCAGCAGAACGTCGGTCTGGACCAAACATCTGGACCAAACATCATACCAAACATCATACCAAACATCATACCAAACATCATACCAAACATCATACCAAACATCATACCAAACATCATACCAAACATCATACCAAACATCATACCAAACATCATACCAAACATCATACCAAACATCATACCAAACATTATATAGGTTCAGAACGTCGGTCTGGACATACCAAACATTATACAGGTTCAGCCCAACTTCATACCGCCTTATCTGAGTCCGAAACCATAAATTTGACTAGGTTTACGCTTTCTAAATAAAAATACCAATCCCATTCAATATCAACAAGCATTCAATCAATTTAGGGATTCTCATAAGAACTATGCAAGTGTTTTCACTGATAGTTCGAAATCACACGAGTCGGTTTCTGCTGTGGCGACCAGGTCATCAAAAACCGTCTTACGAGGGTTTCGTCAATTTTCACGGCCGAAGCTATTGCAAAATTTCGTGCTCTTGAATTAATAGGAATAACAGGTTATAACAAAACAATCATCTATATATAAGTCAATCTTGAAACAACGTGTTGATCATCCAGTTATCCAAGAAGGCGTAAATGTCCACCATGCAATTTCGACGTATCCTTATGCTGGGTGCCTGTGCATTCTGCGGTAGCTGGAAATGAGGGGGCCGATAAAGGTATAAAATCGGCTCGTAACCTGCCAACTACTGATTACAAAAATCGTTTACTCCAGATCCAGTGTTATTAACGAATGGCAGCTGTGATGGGACAACCAAATCTGAAACAAACTTCATGAAATTCAAAACGAAGTCGGCGGCACGCACCAACATCTAGAAACTCCTCGTGAAACCGTTATCTACACTCATTGTCGTATCAGACATACTGCGCCATCACATACATTCTTACCCGCAAAAGAAGAACCACGTCATTGTGATTGTAGGGTTCATCCTCTCCTGACGGTCAAAAATACAATAACGCTTAAGGGAAATATTTATACAATATTTCTTTACAAATTATTTTTGCTCATGGAACTGTTTTTATCTCCTTCATGAGAGACATCGACCATTTTAAATACCTGTGATTTTACTGTTTGTGATTTGTATCTATATACAATAATATACCTGTATATATAATGTATATCGATCAGATATTTTCTTGCTGATGAAAGTGTTTCCTCTTGTCGTTTCTACCAGTTATCTATGTGTGCATAACGGTCAGGCTTCCTATACAGGTCACTGACCCCGATTAGATGGACCGTCCTTAATATGGTGCTTTTATTTGTACATAGACTGTATTGTAGGGCTTAACGGTATCCACCTTCACAATACAGACTACGGTATTAAATGAAATACCGCGGTCGCGGTATGACTAAACACCGTCAAGAATAATGTCCAAACATTTTGCTAGTCAAGATCCTATGGAACATGCAGTACGCAATTCAATATTCGCGTGTGAATGCAGTGTCACGCGGACACACGATAATAGGACAACACGATGCATGTCGATTGTGGTCGTAACAATGTGTGGGTCCTAAAGACATAGCATGTTATTTTCGAGAATCAAATTGATATGGCTCTTGGTTTGTTTTCTAATGAAGTTATACCATGGGGGGATTTAAGTCCAGATTATACTAAAAAGGTTAGGGCGTCTCCAACCAATACCTATTTATCTGTGCTGTCTCGATGATGGATAACGATTAACAATTGGAAACAATTGTGAGACTAACGTTTAAATTTCATAATTGTATGGATAGCGATGATGGTCTAAATATTGCATTGTCTATACTAATTTAAACTGCATTAGAGCCGACTATAAACACACATCCATCAGCGTACAACGTGTTGGCACTGCCTTTGTTAAAATTGCTGTTCGCACTTTGCTGCAGTTATGCTCTGGGCGTCTGGCTTGGTATCGTCTCGTCTCGCTGGTTCTCGTTCAGTCCCGTTGGTTCTCGTTCTCGTTCGTTACTTACAAGCACGCGTTACTTTCCTCGGATTATATCATGTTTTTTGACGTTTGCTGTCGTAAAACTGACTAAAAGAATAACATATAGACATAGCATGTTGTTTTCGAGAATCAAATTGATATGGCTCTTGGTTTGTTTTCTAATGAAGTTATACCATGGGGGGATTTAAGTCCAGATTATACTAAAAAGGTTAGGGCGTCTCCAACCAATACCTATTTATCTGTGCTGTCTCGATGATGGATAACGATTAGCAATTGGAAACAATTGTGAGACTAACGTTTAAATTTCATAATTGTATGGATAGCGATGATGGTCTAAATATTGCATTGTCTATACTAATTTAAACTGCATTAGAGCCGACTATAAACACACATCCATCAGCGTACAACGTGTTGGCACTGCCTTTGTTAAAATTGCTGTTCGCACTTTGCTGCAGTTATGCTCTGGGCGTCTGGCTTGGTATCGTCTCGTCTCGCTGGTTCTCGTTCAGTCCCGTTGGTTCTCGTTCTCGTTCGTTACTTACAAGCACGCGTTACTTTCCTCGGATTATATCATGTTTTTTGACGTTTGCTGTCGTAAAAATGACTAAAAGAATAACATATAGTTTGCGGCGATATACGACTAGTCAAGTAATCCAATACCGACTACACGGTATTGAAAATAAAACCGCGGTATGACTAAATACCGAAAAATCGTGAAGCCCTACTGTATTGTTTTAATTACTATCTCCGTTTCTTAAAAGTCTCACAGTAGCTTCGCTCCTTTTTTCTGATTCCGTCCTGGCGGCTAAAACGACAAAAACCTTCAATCAATCAATCATACACATATACATACACATTATATGATCATCCGAACAGTCTGTCACAGAGTTTGGTGTCGAATTGGTCAGTCGAATTGGTGTCAATTCAAAATTTAAATTTGATTTGAAATATTCGTCTCTTAGTCAACAAGCCCCACAACAAAACTAATTATTGGTATGGGAATGCTATCAGAACATATTTAATCACCTAATACTATACCATTTGATGAGGGTAACACCCCAAACCCAATCGCCACGCCGTTATTTATACTAATTTATATTTATTGATAATTATATTAATAATGTTGGTCTTAGCTAGCTGCACCTAACATAACACTTTCACAATTTTAACGACCTCATGATATCACAAGGTGACAAACAAGTCACCACATAAGGTCACATAACCGCCAGGCACATTTGTGAAAGATGAATCATAACCAAACACATGTGTTATGCACCACACCAGCAGGCTACCATAATGTTGGTGTTTATTACATGGAGTTAGTTTTGTTATAACATGAACGATTACAGGGACATCAATGTGAAATTAGACATAGAGATGTTCAACTTCTGTAAAGTTTTAAGAAAACTCACTTTGGTGTCTCTATTTATAAAAGCCCGCCTCTTAAAAAATATGATTTAAAAAACAACTTCTCTGCCAATTTAACGCGATCCATAACGTATTCATGCTGCAAAAGCTCATTCATTCAATTATCACTATAAACTACCAGTTTGGGAATTCAATCTGAAATAATGTATGTTCATTGAGTGAATTTTCTGTATAATGCATTCTCAAGTGTGCATTGGAAAATTACACTTGCCCCGAACCTCATTATTTTCGCTTGTTGTTGAAAATCCGTAGACGATAATTTTGCAGCTACATTATTTGCACTAACCCGCTCACACTAATCGCGAAACATTTACTCTGATACGTACACCAGCTTACTTTAACCCATACACAAACAATAACACCGCCGCTGATCAAATATATATTTTCGGAACCATTTATACAAAGCATGTAAAATTTCGCCACATAATCAGAAAATAAACTAGACCATCGACCGCAAATCATGTTCAGACCGAAGACGTGCGAATTATCCCAACATTGTAGTAACAATTGTGAGAATGGGGTGTCCATGTTACTAATTATCCCAAAAACTGTATTAACAATTGTGAGAATGTGGTGTTCGTGTTACTAATTATCCCAAAATCTGTATTAACAATTGTGAGAATGTGGTGTTCGTGTTACTAATCTGCCGATACATAATCGTAATTGTCTAAATTAACAATGTCCTATACGGAGAAATGCCTCTCGTTATGAGAACAACAGTGACTTCTTCGATAAGTATGTATCGAGTAATTAAATATTGCAATCTCAAATAATTTTGGAAATATTGAAGTATACCAAGTGGATTTATTTTAATCGAACCGGGAAGTATCCGACCCATACACTGATCACGTGGTTATACACAGTGACACAGCTGTATATAGTAAACTACTGCTCGTTAACCACAATGTCGACCGGCGTATGTCATTTCAGCTACCTAATTCGTGAAACAGATTGGTCGCATGATCTGAGCCGATCGATGTGCCTCGGCTTCTTTGTGGCCATTCGTTCGTTGACTCGATCATCTTGTTTGTCAGGTGAATATAGATTGTCGCAATATTGTCTCCGCCCTGAACGAAATGCGCCAGGATTGTGGGCGATACCATCGTCGAATTCCATACCCTAGGACGTAGTGGCATTGACAGCTTTGTGAACACTTATAGATTTCCTGAACATATTTTCATTTTTATTTCTCAAGTTGTGCTTTCTCGTGACCTGAAATAGCCAAGAGAATCGGATGTCCGAATGTTCGCTTGGCGTCTTTATGAGTTTGAATCAAAACTGTGACGCTTCCCATCTTTCACACACAAAGAACTTTATAGTTATTTCTACACACAATGCGTTGTGTGGTTTATAAGAATAAAGTATTGTAAGAATGTTTCACAATCGATCTCAGAAGACCAGCGGACCTGGGTGCAATAGTTGTGTAAAGATGTCTACCAAGGATACATGAGGTTATTTGGTAAGTATAGAGTACAACACTTATCGTCCATAAGTAACAGGCATAACAGGTAAGTAATGCTTTATTCTCAGCCAATATATGGATTTATTACATGATCCTACCCTTATTCCATTCAATAAACCCATTCTATAAACTGTGATAGTAAACGTTCGTTTAATAGCAGGAAATAGTGCCAGGTGACCTTTGACTTCTGGTTTGTCGTCTGTTTACATTCCGTATGCTACGTCTCAAAATAATATGGCTTCCAATATTTTTTCCAACAAACTATAATTATTATTATTATTTTTAAAAAATTAAATATACGCCATTAAATACGGCAAATGGTCTTTATTTATCTGGGACTATTTGTTTACGCGGGCATAGTTACGTAAAACGTCATCGCATGACTTTTAGAAACCGATGTTAGTTTCGCGCCCCATTTGTTGATTTAAGTATGTTTTGTCGAGGTTTAGGATCATGTAGTAAATAGAATATACCACTCGTTCCCAGTTTATAACGAAATTTACAAAACTCGTCTAGTAAATTAGGTCTGGACCTCGCCAAAGGCTCGGTCCAGACCTAATTTACTGAACTCGTTTTGTAAATCCCGCTATAAACTGGGAACTCGTTGTAGATCCTCTATATGTGGAACATGGTCATACGTATATACACTATTTACAGTTGAAAACACCCCGCTAAAGTCAAGTATATGTAGTAAAATGTTTATTTTCTAAAGTTTTGAGGCATTTTAAAAGGTTAAAGATACAATATCATAATCATTTTCAAATATTCCGATCTATAATGAGTACTATCTTATTCGATACTTTATAACAGGTAGAAGAAAGAAAAAACAAACACACCCTCTTTTCACTGCTTTCTCCGAGAGCTTTCCGATGAATGGCAACAAGCCATATTTCCGACTAAATCCTGAAAAGTTACCCATAATTCTGCTTTGGATATGGAGTCGATTACTTAGGGCATTACTGTATACCCCCGTAACTGATCGACTTGTCTGTTCGTCCGTGGGAGCAACTTCATCCGAGCTTGTATTCCTTCAGCTTCAGTCAAATGTGTTGAAGCTTGGAACATATATATAGTTGCCATATCTGCACTGCGATAGATATACCAATAAACAACAAAGTGTTCTAAAAAAATAATTCACTATCCCTTCCGAATCTTATATCATAAAAAGATATCGCTCCACACGTTATACTTATAAATCCCTCTTATATAGCTTTTGTCACAGTCTATGTATATTTTTATGTACATTACTATTATTGTATTACGTTGTATTACAATATATTAACGTACAGTCGAAAAGTTAAATCTGTATTCTGCTGATGATGAATTATACAATAAAAGTATACAAGCAAATGCATGACCTCTCTTTTATGCAAACACATATGTGTCGATGAGAGCTGCGGAACAAAGATCAAACATGCCGTTAATCTTTTGTGCCTGGGCGATGTTGGGAAGACGGCCATTAAGTCACACCACCGCCCTGATTCTGTATGTGCATTGAATTTGTACTAGTATTGTGTAAATCCTATTGTATATGTACATGCTTTACCGAATAAATTATCTATCTAATGAGGTCCGTCCAACTTTTTAGTGGAGTTATTCCCCCATTTTCAACTTATAATTTGTTTTGAAACACCACAAGTTTGTCAAATCTTGTATCACTCAATTGATTGGTCAATGTTTTTGACACTTGGCATAATTTATTGACCACCATCGGAACCTATTCGCCTGCAATTATGAGACCCATCCGAGTATTATTTTTTACAATAGTTACCCCCTTTTCGACTTATAAATATTCAGCATCGTAATCGTATTTTTTTCACTTTGTGCAGATATGTTCTCCTTCGTTTCATTGTCAATTTGGCAGATATTTAACACCATATTTAACCCGCGATTACGAAATTGGTTTGACTTATTACTTTTCCTGTTACCAAATTACTCCCCTTGTCCAGAACACTATTGTGTACATAACAAAGTCACGACTGTGCTAGCCAATCCGGGAAAGCTACAGTAGCAAGATAATTATATACAATGATATATATGTTTCTATATATTTGGTGGATACTGGATAGTTAACTATGAAATTCAAGACATGTAAATTAACTGATAAATATTATGAGTACACAATATTATGGCACAACACAAGACACACTTGAGAGTTCATACACAATACATTACTCGCTTACGTAACTGTTTACTAATCAACATCGTTACTCACACTCTCTGACTTCTATCAACATCGTTACTCACACTCTCTGTTTACTAATCAACATCGTTACTCACACTCTCTGACTTCTATCAACATCGTTACTCACACTCTCTGTTTACTAATCAACATCATTACTCACACTCTCTGACTTCCATCAACATTGTTACTCACACACTCTGTTTACTAATTAACATCGTTACTCACACTCTCTGACTTCTATCAACATCGTTACTCACACTCTCTGTTTACTAATCATCATCGTTACTCACACTCTGTTTACTAATCAACATCGTTACTCACACTCTCTGACTTATATCAACATCGTTACTCACACTCTCTGTTTACAAATTAACATCGTTACTCACACTCTCTGACTTCTATCAACATCGTTACTCACACTCTCTGTTTACTAATCAACATCGTTACTCACACTCTCCGACTTCTATCAACATCGTTACTCACACTCTCTGCATACTAATCAATATCGTTACTCACTCTCTGATTTCTATCAACATCGTTACTCACACTCTCTGTTTACTAATCAACATCGTTACTCACACTCTCTGTTTACTAATCAACATCGTTACTCACACTCTCTGTTTACTAATCAACATCGTTACTCACACTCTCTGACTTATATCAACATCGTTACTCACACTCTCTGTATACTAATCAATATCGTTACTCACACACTCTGTTTACTAATCAACATCGTTACTCACACTCTCTGACTTCTATCAACATCGTTACTCACACTCTCTGACTTCTATCAACATCGTTACTCACACTCTCTGTATACTAATCAACATCGTTACTCACACTCTCTGACTTCTATCAACAGTAACTCACGTATAACAATGCCCATTTATACTGAAACTGTTATCTTATGCTGAAAACTCACATTATGACACAAATTGACTCCTCTCATTCAATAGTGACATGAAATCTGAATAAATTTTGATCATATGTGTGCATAGTAGTATGGTCGTTGATGCAGAAACCCTGGAATAAATTAGATACAAGCTGATTTTGGTGTCATTCGACACAGAAGAGCCTCAAGAACAACATATCCAAAATCAGCAAAAGTCCGCTTTGTGGAAACTTTGTTATCCAAAATGGCGTCGAACATGGTTGTCTATACTACACCAGTTCTCGAAATAAGTCATACGATTTATTGTGGCATCAAAAGTATGCCGTTATACCAGTTTGTGATAAATTAGAGTACGGGAGGGAATAGAGTAACACCGATATAAAATTATACAATCGTGGGCATGAAATGGCTGTCAAAATGGCCGCAACTCAAATCCATACCACAATCACAAAGATGACCATACATGTGCCAAGATATTAAAGTCAAATTATTTATCAAATTGACCATATTCATATCCAAAATAATCAAGAACTTTCGTCTGTCAAGATTATTCTACCACGGTCATGCCAAAGCGGTCAAATTCCTATTCTCTAATAAGGTGACAATGTTCATGTTAATATGATCCAGTACAAACAGCAATTATGATTACCATGTTGTTATGATTACCATGTTGTTATGATTACCATGTTGTTATGATTACCATGTTGTTATGATTGTGTAAAAATAATATAGTCAAATTATCTATCAAATGAACTATGTTCAGATCAAAATAAACAAGTTTATAATACCGTCTGTCAAGATTACGCTACCGTGGTCATGCCAAAGCAGTCAAATTAATGTTGCCTAATGGGGTGACAATGGTCATGTGAAAATGATCCACGAAAAAACACATATCAAGATTACCATGTTGTAATGATTGTGTAAAATAATCAAGTCAAATTCTCTGAAAATTACCATGTTCAGAGCACAATAACCAAGTGTTGTCGTATTAGATAGATAGATTTATTCAGCAAAAGACGCCACCATATAGGGACATGTTGCCATGTATAATAATATTAACAGTGTATCACGTGACATCATACGATAAATTGACATTATATACATTGAATAATAGTGATAATATATATATAAAATATTTGTTAATTGGTTGAGTTATCATACACGATTCAACACCACGTAGTTTGTCTAGTTTAGCTGTGATCTGGCCTCGAATAACCTCTTGACTACGTTGCAGATTTGGGAGCATATCTGAGCTGTGTCATTGGCTAATACATATATTTCTAATGGGTGTATGGAAGGCCATGTATATTACTATGACGTCGGTAGATATGGTCATAATACTTGAGACGAAAACCTATAACAAATGAAGAGTAAAATTGTTGTATAAATACAACTGTATTTCCTGCCATTAGACCAGTAACGCTTCAATTGGAAACATAGGCAAGCACAACAAGAGGTGTGCACTCGTGTGCTAGCATACCCCCACCGTGGCAAATTCAACCCGCATTATCCGTAAACCCAACAAAAAAGATTTTTAACTTTAAAGAAAAATTTGGATTAATAATATCGATATGGTGTCGCAAGAAGCTTGTACAGAAAACAATATTCAAATTGGTTCATATTTGTTCGAATGATTGCAGAAACCCAAACAAGGGTAGAAAATGAAACGCAACTTAACTGTGGTAAAAATCATTGTTCCGAACCCATATTCGAAGAAACTTCCGGAAAAATATCCTAACTTGATAGCATCCACAAAAAAAGAATCCCAAAATGTTCTAAGTCAAAATGAGTCGAAAATGAAGTATAATGTTAGGGAAATAGTCCGAGCCAACCCTGAGCCGCATCATGTAGAGATGGTGTTGTGGGAAGCATGTATACCAAAAATTATTTAAATCGGTTCATATTTGTTAAAGTTATTAAGTCGGACAGAATAAGTCGAAAAGTAAGGCGTAATTTAAAAAAGAAAGTCAGACCGCACCGCAATTAGCATCATGCGGAGAGGCGGTCCTAATGAGATTGCATAATTGTTTTTATTGAAATCGGTACATTAGTCAGGAGGCAAGCACCCCAAATGTTTTTTTGTTAAGCATTTTTAGTACAATATGCCAACATATCCTTGATGCATTGTACCAAGGACCAGTGATGTATGGTAATCTGATTGCTGCTGATGTGTCTATGTTCTTGTGTGGTTTCCTTAGCAACCGTTGCTATGAAATTGTTTGTCCATAGCAACCAGCCTCAAACGATCGTTTTTGATCCATGTTATGGCATCTACTACAGAAAATATGCGAATAATTATACTTTGTGATGATCTTGAGTTTGCGTGCATGAAAATACATAGATTTAGAGCATAATACAGTGAATAATATGGAGTGTACGGTATGGCCCAACATAGTAGGCCTATACTGTTACAATATCAAATTGGCTGCAATTTGGCACTAAATACCAATAGTGGAGTCCCTTAGGGGTTGAATCGTGACTTTAGTGACTAAAGCATGAAACTTTAAAGATAAGTTGCTTATTCATAGGGAAATCTTTTTGGAGGGGGGGGGGGGTGCCCGGGTGGGGTGCTGTGTCGGGATAAAATCAAGGTTTCCATGGCATAAAATATTTGGAGAAAAATTGAAAAAGTCCAATCTTGAGAACCAACAAACAATGTGTTTGAAGAAATTGTATTAACTTATAGTGCCAATAATGGTTCATCAAGCAGACTGAGTCACTTTGACATATATGGTCAAGGTCAATTGCTAAGGTCGATGTCATTCGAAAAAATGTGATATTTTTTATAATTGTCGCATATTTTGCTACCCCTAGTGCGTTAGTCATAAAAGCAATCCCCACCATAATGCACAAAAAGTAGGCCGCAATCACTGTTCAATTTGTTATATGATGCATTTGGTATAATACGGTCACTGTCACACGTGACATCATTTAGTGGACACAATCACATTTTAAGTACTAATTTTGATAGTATTTGTGGCAGTGCATAAGTCACGATACATTACCCTTAAGAGACCATCAGACCAAAATAAATAGACGACATACAACTCGTCCCCAGTTTATAGCGGAATTTACAAAACGAGTCCAGTATAATTTGGTCTGGACCGAGCCTTTGGCAAGTTTTGTAAATTCCGCTATAAACTGGGGACGAGTTGTCGATTCTATTTATTACATGATCCAACACCTCGACAAAACATACTTAAATATTAAAACAAATGGGATGCGAAACTAACATCTGCTTCTATTGGGCATGCGATAACGTTTCACGTAACAATGCGTCGTTTTCCCGCATAAAGAAATAGTCCCAGAAAAATAAAGACTCTGTCTCTGTGGCGTATTTAATGGCGTATATTTAATGAAATAACTTTTCAAACTCTTCATTTATTATAGTTTGTATGAAAAATATTGGAAGCCATAGTAATTTGAGACGTAGCGTACATAATGTAAACAGACAACAAACCGGAAGTCAAAAGTCACCTGGCACTATTTCCTGTTGAGTCGCTCACACGAAATTCAATACAAAGACTGATATGAGAAGACTCGGACTCTGAAGATTACGACAGCTAGTACATGTCGATATCACTTAAGAACAAGTAGTTCTAAACAGGGACGTCTTTAGAGGGTCTCCATTGAGCAGGGGGTGTCAACCCCTTAAACTTTAAATTGCACGCCCGACCCACCCCCCAACATAGACCACAGGAGGTCCCATCCCAACTGAAACAAACATACTCCCAAGTTTGTAAAATTCCTTTTCATATCCCCCTTACATTGGAAGTGATGCCTTCAACCTGACTTGCCCCCTTCCTTTTTAATGGCCGACCATTCAAATATATTTGATTCCCAACTATCGATGGATCCTACACACCAAAACGACATTATTTGACTGGTCGGACCCATTATAACAAATCTAACACAAGGACATTCCAAACTATATATAGGCTAAAAAGGACTGATGGCTCTTGAGAACATTTTAAAGATTAACCATTGAGGAAAATAGTTATGTCCCAGGCTCCGCCAGTATTGAATACCCAATTTGAACAAATATCACAAAGACCTCCTTACCAAATATAAGCATAATATGCCTGGTGGTTCTTGATGTGTTTTATGAAATACTATAGAGGGAACAAGTTATGTCCCTGTGTCTACCCCTATTTGACCTGGTGACCCCATTTGAACTAATCTGAATCACTGTTACACAATGACTCTCCATACCAAATATAAGCTGAATATAGGTCGGATGGTTCTTGATAAGAAGACATTTTAACAATTATTATGGATAGAACAGTTATTGTCCTTGCTCCGTCCTTGTTGCATTCCTGTCACTCAAGGACTATCCATGCCAAATATAAGCTAGATAGCCCCGATAGTTCTTGAGATGTTTTAAGAATTAATATGGACGGAAAAAGCTTGACCCCTTTTTGACCCGGCGACCCAATTTGAATAAATCAGAAACCAGTCACCTGGGGACCATCCACAATATATATAACTCAATTCTGACTTGAGGTTCTTGAGAAGATATTGACGGATGTGTAGTGGCGACTATAGTTATCATACACGATTCAACACCACGTAGTTTGTCTAGTTTAGCTGTGATCTGGCCTCGAATAACCTCTTGACTACGTTGCAGATTTGGGAGCATATCTGAGCTGTGTCATTGGCTAATACATATATTTCTAATGGGTGTATGGAAGGCCATGTATATTACTATGACGTCGGTAGATATGGTCATAATACTTGAGACGAAAACCTATAACAAATGAAGAGTAAAATTGTTGTATAAATACAACTGTATTTCCTGCCATTAGACCAGTAACGCTTCAATTGGAAACATAGGCAAGCACAACAAGAGGTGTGCACTCGTGTGCTAGCATACCCCCACCGTGGCAAATTCAACCCGCATTATCCGTAAACCCAACAAAAAAGATTTTTAACTTTAAAGAAAAATTTGGATTAATAATATCGATATGGTGTCGCAAGAAGCTTGTACAGAAAACAATATTCAAATTGGTTCATATTTGTTCGAATGATTGCAGAAACCCAAACAAGGGTAGAAAATGAAACGCAACTTAACTGTGGTAAAAATCATTGTTCCGAACCCATATTCGAAGAAACTTCCGGAAAAATATCCTAACTTGATAGCATCCACAAAAAAAGAATCCCAAAATGTTCTAAGTCAAAATGAGTCGAAAATGAAGTATAATGTTAGGGAAATAGTCCGAGCCAACCCTGAGCCGCATCATGTATAGATGGTGTTGTGGGAAGCATGTATACCAAAAATTATTTAAATCGGTTCATATTTGTTAAAGTTATTAAGTCGGACAGAATAAGTCGAAAAGTAAGGCGTAATTTAAAAAAGAAAGTCAGACCGCACCGCAATTAGCATCATGCGGAGAGGCGGTCCTAATGAGATTGCATAATTGTTTTTATTGAAATCGGTACATTAGTCAGGAGGCAAGCACCCCAAATGTTTTTTTGTTAAGCATTTTTAGTACAATATGCCAACATATCCTTGATGCATTGTACCAAGGACCAGTGATGTATGGTAATCTGATTGCTGCTGATGTGTCTATGTTCTTGTGTGGTTTCCTTAGCAACCGTTGCTATGAAATTGTTTGTCCATAGCAACCAGCCTCAAACGATCGTTTTTGATCCATGTTATGGCATCTACTACAGAAAATATGCGAATAATTATACTTTGTGATGATCTTGAGTTTGCGTGCATGAAAATACATAGATTTAGAGCATAATACAGTGAATAATATGGAGTGTACGGTATGGCCCAACATAGTAGGCCTATACTGTTACAATATCAAATTGGCTGCAATTTGGCACTAAATACCAATAGTGGAGTCCCTTAGGGGTTGAATCGTGACTTTAGTGACTAAAGCATGAAACTTTAAAGATAAGTTGCTTATTCATAGGGAAATCTTTTTGGAGGGGGGGGGGTGCCCGGGTGGGGTGCTGTGTCGGGATAAAATCAAGGTTTCCATGGCATAAAATATTTGGAGAAAAATTGAAAAAGTCCAATCTTGAGAACCAACAAACAATGTGTTTGAAGAAATTGTATTAACTTATAGTGCCAATAATGGTTCATCAAGCAGACTGAGTCACTTTGACATATATGGTCAAGGTCAATTGCTAAGGTCGATGTCATTCGAAAAAATGTGATATTTTTTATAATTGTCGCATATTTTGCTACCCCTAGTGCGTTAGTCATAAAAGCAATCCCCACCATAATGCACAAAAAGTAGGCCGCAATCACTGTTCAATTTGTTATATGATGCATTTGGTATAATACGGTCACTGTCACACGTGACATCATTTAGTGGACACAATCACATTTTAAGTACTAATTTTGATAGTATTTGTGGCAGTGCATAAGTCACGATACATTACCCTTAAGAGACCATCAGACCAAAATAAATAGACGACATACAACTCGTCCCCAGTTTATAGCGGAATTTACAAAACGAGTCCAGTATAATTTGGTCTGGACCGAGCCTTTGGCAAGTTTTGTAAATTCCGCTATAAACTGGGGACGAGTTGTCGATTCTATTTATTACATGATCCAAAACCTCGACAAAACATACTTAAATATTAAAACAAATGGGATGCGAAACTAACATCTGCTTCTATTGGGCATGCGATAACGTTTCACGTAACAATGCGTCGTTTTCCCGCATAAAGAAATAGTCCCAGAAAAATAAAGACTCTGTCTCTGTGGCGTATTTAATGGCGTATATTTAATGAAATAACTTTTCAAACTCTTCATTTATTATAGTTTGTATGAAAAATATTGGAAGCCATAGTAATTTGAGACGTAGCGTACATAATGTAAACAGACAACAAACCGGAAGTCAAAAGTCACCTGGCACTATTTCCTGTTGAGTCGCTCACACGAAATTCAATACAAAGACTGATATGAGAAGACTCGGACTCTGAAGATTACGACAGCTAGTACATGTCGATATCACTTAAGAACAAGTAGTTCTAAACAGGGACGTCTTTAGAGGGTCTCCATTGAGCAGGGGGTGTCAACCCCTTAAACTTTAAATTGCACGCCCGACCCACCCCCCAACATAGACCACAGGAGGTCCCATCCCAACTGAAACAAACATACTCCCAAGTTTGTAAAATTCCTTTTCATATCCCACTTACATTGGAAGTGATGCCTTCAACCTGACTTGCCCCCTTCCTTTTTAATGGCCGACCATTCAAATATATTTGATTCCCAACTATCGATGGATCCTACACACCAAAACGACATTATTTGACTGGTCGGACCCATTATAACAAATCTAACACAAGGACATTCCAAACTATATATAGGCTAAAAAGGACTGATGGCTCTTGAGAACATTTTAAAGATTAACCATTGAGGAAAATAGTTATGTCCCAGGCTCCGCCAGTATTGAATACCCAATTTGAACAAATATCACAAAGACCTCCTTACCAAATATAAGCATAATATGCCTGGTGGTTCTTGATGTGTTTTATGAAATACTATAGAGGGAACAAGTTATGTCCCTGTGTCTACCCCTATTTGACCTGGTGACCCCATTTGAACTAATCTGAATCACTGTTACACAATGACTCTCCATACCAAATATAAGCTGAATATAGGTCGGATGGTTATTGATAAGAAGACATTTTAACAATTATTATGGATAGAACAGTTATTGTCCTTGCTCCGTCCTTGTTGCATTCCTGTCACTCAAGGACTACCCATGCCAAATATAAGCTAGATAGCCCCGATAGTTCTTGAGATGTTTTAAGAATTAATATGGACGGAAAAAGCTTGACCCCTTTTTGACCCGGCGACCCAATTTGAATAAATCAGAAACCAGTCACCTGGGGACCATCCACAATATATATAACTCAATTCTGACTTGAGGTTCTTGAGAAGATATTGACGGATGTGTAGTGGCGACTATAGTTACACTGGATACTCATCTAGTTTCTCATATGTAAAGGCCCGATAACAGAGTAATTTATTTTTAATGGCATGACTGTCAGATTCACACTTGAAAGCAACATTTATATCTCTGAATATACCAAAATAGATAATTTAGATTGAAACTAGTTAGTTATAATACACCATTCAACATGGCTGTCACACACAGCAGATTTAATTCCAATAATAACTGCAATAGTCCGTGGGCCAAACAAGATATTTTTCGAGTTGGCTGCACCCCCCCTCCAACAAAGGTTTCTATATATCAAATTAAAGGTCACCATATGGCGCATCAGATTTTGCTTGTTGCCAGTTTCAGAACGTGTCCCAAAATAGATTTTTCAGGGAAGACAACTCTTACCACTAAAATAAAATGAATATTTTCTAGAGTACAAGTGTCAGAGCATAAACAAAATATTGCGGATATAAACTGCACAATTTGTAGTTTATATTAATAAGATATTATCGTAAAATGATACGAGATACAAAACTAGACCAATTTATGAGCTAGTTAGAAAAAATTGCGATAAATATTTTATAATCGCGAAAAATTACTTGGATTATGAAAAAAATTGTCACATATAAATGGCTATCAATTGTGAACCACATGTGCTATTAATCGGCAACATGGCTCAAAAATTGCCCCAATGGCATATCAAAACGAATTTCCTAATGGAATGCCAAGAATGTTGCTGTGAAAATGTGATATGAGCGTAAACTTAACCCCAACCCCTAAAATATAACTTTTTGCAGAAAAACGAATTATGTAGTTTACACTTAGAATGCTGCATGTCAAGTTGGCTTTAGAAGCATAAACTGAAACAGTGTACAGAGTGATGAAGGGAATTATAAATAACGGTGTCTAAACGTGATCTAAGTTCAAAATTTGAAGAAAAAATGTGAAAAATGAGAAGTTTTACTAATTTCTGTAAAATTTACAACATTTCTATTAAATTTTGATAGGCTATGGTATAACCTCACGAGAACACTGGTCTAGAATTAGTAAGTTAATAAAACTTTATACGATCATCTTTCTGGCAACTATTTCGTATATTATTTCAATTTTTACTTTGAATTTTTATGGAAAGATTATATGTATATATATATATATTTCAACTGAATACATATGGCTACAAAGGCTTGTGAGTGAGACTTACCTTATACAGAACGGTATTTTCTTATTTGTGCCGCGCATGTCGGGACATTGATCACAACTGACAATAGATTAGGCATTACATGAACTCCATATTTGACAATAAGTTTAGGATGGCATCCAAATCGGCCAACAAAATCGAAGTTTCTCACACTTTCCATCACAAACGTGACTGAGTTCGTTATCTGGGGACAAGGGACTTGTTAATCACGAGTTCACTGGTAACCATAAACAGACCATAGAACCCTACTATTGTTTCAATTAATTTAAGCTAATGAGTAATTGGTTGTCTTAAGGACTATAGATAATCATTTATTGGGGGAATGCTCGATACAAGTCAATGTATAGAAAGATTAAAACAATCATCACTAAACATGTGCCTTTTGGACCAGTTTAGATAAGTAATATAATTTTATATAAGTAAATGTAAATCGTATGCCCAAATTACCAGCCTCCAATTTCAAGTTGCCTATTTCTGATGTAAACATGTGTTCAGGTGTATTATTTTATATTAAAAAATTATTTGTTATACAGGGGATATTTTGTCAAAGGAATGACTTTTGTAGTATATAATATTGTGTTGCCAACAGTTTTCAGGACATGCTACTACTTCCTGTTTTATAATTTGAGTATCTATAGTCCTTAAATGTTCTCTCACTCTACTCATCATATGAGTCGTCAAAATTAATACTATTTTGGTTAGTGTAGACATTCCCGCAAACACCGTTACATGGTTAGTTTGCGCGGAAACAAGATCATGTGTCAGATTCACATGAATCTTTGCAACCAAAGCCCAGTAGTCACAGTCCATCAGGAGAAGTATAATCTGTCTGGTTTGTAGGACTCAATCAAAGAGCGACCAGCCATGGCTGTCATGGCATGGTACACCAGACTTGGGAGTTAGTATGATATGCCAATCACTGATATAGTTCGCACGAAGATGTGTTGATGTGATTTCTTAAGGAGGCTGTGGCTGCTGGGGGTAGAAGATGTGTTCCAGTGTTCAGTTATACACGGTAAGAACGTGTGCATTAACTTGTCGACTAGACGAAATTATGGCCCACCATAATATAGCCTACATGCAGACTCTTAGTAGGATATATCTTCAAAATTAATATATTACACAAATTGATGATAATTTAAAGTCGCATCACATTTTACTGCTTTTGACTACTAAGTCAAACGGATTCATTTTATAGGTATTTGTGAATGTCGCAGCCTGTCAACGCGTGAATTGGAGGCAATGATTCACACACCTCATTGGACAATACTGTCCGCTATGTCGTTCACGGAAATGACACATGACCTATTTTTGGATTTAGTATGAAGAACTGTCCTAGCTCATATTCATTGAGAAACATAACAATCTAGTATTTCGACATGTACCTCAGTGGAATAAAACAATAACTAGCTTCCGACCGAGGCGTGGTGCATTGGCTGCATGTAACAGTACCTGTATCCGCTTCCTCGTGGTAATATACTAGCATGAGAGCAGGAACTAACTGTAAGCGAACGTCGCCATTCGGGGACCATATCACGTGACATTCCACCCCATGGCAAACATAATAATTCAGTGTTTTTGAAACACATGTAGATCATGCACTCAACCATTCGCGAAAAAAATAGAAGCCTGCCAAGGAGTCTTTGTTATCACCACCTGATAAATATTTGGCATTGTCTGGAACTGTGTCATGGACACAGGGAGTGTGAAGCATTACCTGAATACCAGGATTGTATTCTCGGGTTGCAGGAAAAGGGTAGCATAATGACTTATTCTGAAAAAGAATTGCAATGTATCATATTATGCAACATCTTTAACAATCTACTAATATCGACGATGGCCTACTTACATCCTGTCAAGAATTTGTATGTGCTTTATGTGACAAGCCGACATGTATTCAAGTCCGCGAATTGCGATAAATGTTCTCCTGTTGTTAAACAAGAATAACAAAAATACAGACTTCTTAAGCAACACTTTTGTCGTGCAAACTATCAGGCAATTACTTGACACAATAACTCAACCCATTCTAGAATGCCATGTCTTTATAACCCTATGCAATTTGGGTGTGTGGTATATATAACCATAGCCCTATCTATAGTGGACGAGATACATGTTTATGGTATATGATAACAACACCAGGCAGAGTGACATGAGGTGTTCCTAAAGTATGTCCCTTTACCTATATGCCCGTTTGAGTTTCATGTAAATAATGTAACCCCCTACGCAGAGAGGGAATAGTCAGAACCCAGATGCACATGCATAAAAACGAATATATAACCAATGATGAAGCAAGATTCAGGCATATTCATGATCGGCCAGTCCACTCTCACTGTCCATGTCATGCCCATCGGGTTCATAGCATATATCAACACCATGCTACTATTATAATCTTCGGATTGTTAACAAACCCAAATTATTTCAGTTGACCAAGAATATATGCCCACAAGCTGGGCAGAAACATAACAGCTAAACAGAGTCAAATATTTTCCTAAAATCCTGAAGTACTGCACCTTTTGACATGCAGTGTATCGGATCGTCCAGGGTGGCCCGGTCCATCTCCCAGCGCTAACATATAATCAAGCCATGGGAGTTCTGCTTGTCTCCCTCAATGTTGAAAATAGATCTGGCTAAAATGACCCAGCAATAGAAGTACTGGTATATAAAGCATAGTTACCGTGCATGAGATATATGGGTGCATGGAATTATATGGGTTTGGTTTTCCTTGAGGGCCATTGCATGGTCGTTGCGTGAGGGACCCGGAAGCCCTACGCGTTGATGACACTTCATCCCTATCCAAATGCAGTTATAGAACTATTGCGATTTGCAATCGGCTACAATGATTCATGCGAATTGTTATTTAGCCGCCGACATGTCAGGATGTACTGGTATATGAAATGTGAGGATATCAGCATGGAATAACCGAAGTTGTGCCAATTTTGACTTAACTGGCTACACTGAGGATGAGCAGATTTATTGGGCCTTTTCGCCAATCAATTATTCATCACAATAAATGAGTCGGTACAATATATAAGAGATCTTTAGTTTGTTGAGGAGCACCAGTGAATTAATTTCTTAATGAACAATTCCCTTATCCCCATATGACGAACCCAGTTTAATTTGTGTCTGTAAGTTTGAAAATTTTCGATGTTGGTGACCGTTTTGGATGCCATCTGAACACAATTATCAAATAAGAAGTGTCCGATGATGTATATATCGTCAATTGTGTCTGGTGTCACAAAATAATAAAAACCCTCCCAGTAAAAAGTAAGTCTCACTCATCAGCATTTGCTAGCCATATGTGACCAGTTGAAATATATATATACTAGAAGGTGACCCGACTTCGTCCGGGCTTTGACCTTGAATTGTCTATTTTGAAGGCCAAGGTCAAGTGGGGTCACGATTTGACCCGTCCAAAACACAGTGCCCGAACAAAAGTACCCGTCGAAATCCATCCGGTTTTACCCGATTTGACCTTGAATTGACCATTTCGAAGGTCAAGGTCAGGTGGGATCAAACACCAACACCCAAAAAATGGTGGAAATCGGCCCAGCGGATACCGGGAAATCGGCCCAGCGGATACCGAGATACCCTATGCATCAAATTTCGTCCGTAAAAATCCGCCAGTTTAACCCGATTTGATTTCCACTGAAGTATATAAACGCGCCTCATATACACACGCTCATTAATTATCAAGTTTCAACGTAAAGATAAATTACCATCGGTGCCCGAGATATCGCCAAGACGTCTGAAACAGTCAAATGCATCGGCCGGTTATGAGTTAACGTGATCTAACTTTATGACCTCTAACGACGTCATAGAAGTTACGCATTGTTTTTACCCTGATAGAAGATCGTACCACTTCTTCTTAATAATTGAGGCAGATAACTAAAACGGATACATACATATTATATATCGTTGGAAAGAGGAAACACGAAAGATTCTCATAGTGTCATTATTATGACTGGCATGTTATTATTCGCGCTGTTTCGAATCGATTTGTAAGCACCGAACTGAAATATATTAGCGCAAAACGGCGTAAAAACAGATTTGACCTCGGCACGTGAAAAGTTGACCTCGCACGGACAAATTAATAGGCCTATGTTGCTCCTGGCCCGAAAATACCCCCACATACCAAGTTTCATCGAAATCGGGTCGGCCGTTTTTGAGTTCATCGATTACACACAAAGTGGGGTCACGATTTGACCCGTCCAAAACACTGCCCGAACAAAAGTACCCGACAAAAGTACCCGTCGAAATGGTTTTATCCGATTTGACCTTTTAACCCGATTTGATTTCCACTGAAGTATATAAACGCGCCTCATATACACACGCTCATTAATTATCAAGTTTCAACGTAAAGATAAATTACCATCGGTGCCCGAGATATCGCCAAGACGTCTGAAACAGTCAAATGCATCGGCCGGGTAAGAGTTAACGTGATCTAACTTTATGACCTCTAACGACGTCATAGAAGTTACGCATTGTTTTTACCCTGATAGAAGATCGTACCACTTCTTCTTAATAATTGAGGCAGATAACTAAAACGGATACATACATATTATATATCGTTGGAAAGAGGAAACACGAAAGATTCTCATAGTGTCATTATTATGACTGGCATGTTATTATTCACGCTGTTTCGAATCGATTTGTAAGCACCGAACTCAAATGAAAGTCCCGTAACACAGCGTAAAAACAGATTTGACCTCGGCACGTGAGAAGTTGACCTCGCACGGACAAATTAATAGGCCTATGTTACTCGGGCCCGAAAATACCCCCACATACCAAGTTTCATCGAAATTGGCTCAGCCGTTTTTGAGTCCATCGATTACAGACACACACACACACACATATCTTTCAAAATATATAATAGACTAGAAGGTGACCCGACTTCGTCCGGGCTTTGACCTTGAATTGTCTATTTTGAAGGCCAATGTCAAATGGGGTCACGATTTGACCCGTCCAAAACACAGTGCCCGAACAAAAGTACCCGACAAAAGTACCCGTCGAAATCCATCCGGTTTTACCCGATTTGACCTTGAATTGACCATTTTGAAGGTCAAGGTCAGGTGGGGTCAAACACCAACACCCCAAAAATGGTGGAAATCGGCCCAGCGGATACCGGGAAATCGGCCCAGCGGATACCGAGATACCCTATGCATCAAATTTCGTCCGTAAAAATCCGCCAGTTTAACCCGATTTGATTTCATTTCCACTGAAGTATATAAACGCGCCTCATATACACACGCTCATTAATTATCAAGTTTCAACGTAAAGATAAATTACCATCGGTGCCCGAGATATCGCCAAGACGTCTGAAACAGTCAAATGCATCGGCCGGGTAAGAGTTAACGTGATCTAACTGTATGACCTCTAACGACGTCATAGAAGTTACGCATTGTTTTTACCCTGATAGAAGATCGTACCACTTCTTCTTAATAATTGAGGCAGATAACTAAAACGGATACATACATATTATATATCGTTGGAAAGAGGAAACACGAAAGATTCTCATAGTGTCATTATTATGACTGGCATGTTATTATTCGCGCTGTTTCGAATCGATTTGTAAGCACCGAACTGAAATATATTAGCGCAAAACGGCGTAAAAACAGATTTGACCTCGGCACGTGAAAAGTTGACCTCGCACGGACAAATTAATAGGCCTATGTTAGTCCTGACCCGAAAATATCCCCACATACCAAGTTTCATCGAAATTGGCTCAGCCGTATTTGAGTCCATCGATTACTGACAGACAGACAGATAGATACACACACACACACACACACAGATCTTTCAAAATATATAATAGACTAGAAGGGGACCCGACTTCGTCCGGGCTTTGACCTTGAATTGTCTATTTTGAAGGCCAAGGTCAAGTGGGGTCACGATTTGACCCGTCCAAAACACAGTGCCCGAACAAAAGTACCCGACAAAAGTACCCGTCGAAATCCGCCAGTTTAACCCGATTTGATTTCCACTGAAGTATATAAACGCGCCTCATATACACACGCTCATTAATTATCAAGTTTCAACGTAAAGATAAATTACCATCGGTGCCCGAGATATCGCCAAGACGTCTGAAACAGTCAAATGCATCGGCCGGAGAAGAGTTAACGTGATTAACTTTATGACCTCTAACGACGTCATAGAAGTTACGCATTGTTTTTACCCTGATAGAAGATCGTACCACTTCTTCTTAATAATTGAGGCAGATAACTAAAACGGATACATACATATTATATATCGTTGGAAAGAGGAAACACGAAAGATTCTCATAGTGTCATTATTATGACTGGCATGTTATTATTCGCGCTGTTTCGAATCGATTTGTAAGCACCGAACTGAAATATATTAGCGCAAAACGGCGTAAAAACAGATTTGACCTCGGCACGTGAAAAGTTGACCTCGCACGGACAAATTAATAGGCCTATGTTAGTCCTGACCCGAAAATACCCCCACATACCAAGTTTCATCGAAATCGGCTGGGCCATTTTCGAGTCCATCGATTACTGACAGACAGACAGATACACACACACACACAGATCTTTCAAAATATATAATAGATAATCGGCTTTGTACAAAAATTCAAATAAAAATTGAAAAATTATGAAACAGTTGACAAAAAAGTGATCATGTGAGGTTTTATGAATTTACATTTTCTTGACCAGGATCCTCGGTGACTTTTCCATACCCCTGTCTTCACAATGTTGTAAAATGTTTAGAAATTTGTAAAAAATAAAAAATTTCACCATTTTTCCCAAAATTTTCATCTTAAAACATGTTCGGACAAGGTTGTTTATAATTCCCCTTCATCAATCTCTACACCTTTTAACTTTATGCCCCTAAAGCATCCTTTGCATGCGGCATTCTAAGTGTAAACTATGCAATTCATTTTTCTGAGAAAATTAAGTTTATGCCCACAGCGCATTTTCACATAAATATAATTATCAGTCCATCATACAAATTGTTTTTCTATGTCTTTGGGGAAATGTTTGAGATATGTTGCGCGCCAATAGCCCATGTGTTTCACAAGTTATAGACAATTGTATGTGACACTATGTTTCAAAATTCAAGTAATATTTCGCAATTTCAAAAATATTTATCGCAATTTTTTCTAACTAACTTATACATTGGTCCAGTGTTGTATCTCATGTTGTTTTATGTTGATCTGTAATTAATATAAACCATGTCTTATTCACTTTATAACCGCAGTCATATTTTTATACGCTGACACTTGTACTCGATGAAATTTTTATTTTATTAAGGGGTATGAGTTTTCTCCCCTGAAAAAATATATTTTGGGACACACTCTGAAGCGGACAACAAGCAAAATCGGATGCGCCATATAATGACCTTTAATTTGATATATAAAAACCTTTGTTGGAGGGGGGGGGGGGGGAGGTGCAGCCAACTTCTAAACTAGAGGCTTTATGAGAATTGGCCCACGGACTACAATGCATTGTTTTGTTAACACTGGAGAATCATTGACATTAGAAAATCATATGATGAAAACTGCTGGTTCTAGGATGCGAGAAGGGATTTAGTTTTGAAAAGAGTAGAATCCAAGATGGCTGACGGCAGCCATATTTTTGATCGAAAATCGTTCAAATTAGACAGCCCCCATCTACACCCCGGTGTACGTGCCAAGCCATGCAGACTGAATGGGAAAGTCATTTTCACGTGTTATGATATGGGGATATGTTTGTTTCTCATCGTAAAACAGACAACGAACAACGTATGTATACGTCCACACGAATCTGGAGTATTTACCCACCCACTCGCAGTTCTCCCAAATAAAACCATTTAATAATCTTTTGCTTTTTCTAACTCAAATTTTCGAGAACATCCATCCACTAGTATAGTTCCTGGCCTTCCAGGCTGCCAAAAACAAATGCCGGTATATAGCCGTCAATGAAGCATAGGATTGAACAGAATAAAAAAAATAAGTGGCATTACGCCCCCGGTGTATTATATCACACAGTTTCTTGGAAAGCTATGTGCGCATGGGGGTTTTATTTATAGAATTGGGCTTTTTGGGACGGATTTAAAGTCGAACTGCGACCCAAAGGCCGAGCCTGGTAAAATTTCGTTTATTGTCGTTTACATTATTATTTCATGCAGCGGGCGTCTCTCGAGACATGCTTGATTGACCCATGGTTTGTTATTCGGATGCCAAGAAGTGCAAGGCGATTAATTCTAACGTGAATTCGTGCGTTCACCATTAGCGCGCTGCGCGTTATGTGTGTTCTATTGTTCTTTAACCTGCTTTGTTGCATTGTTATTTGAACATCTTTCGTTTATTTTCACGTGACATAAATCGGAACGCTATATACTATTATACTGCACGGGGATTTGACGACTGTATAAGAAATTTAATTCGAACATGAATCCTACGAGGTGTTTGTTTATATCAGTGTTGAACATGTTATTTAATATCGATTAGTGAACTTTTTCATTTAGTTATACGCGACAACTATCGGCATGTTATATTCTAAATGAATTGGGATGGTATTATTAAATATTGCATCTTTTCTGACAGAACAGCTATTCCACCAACATTTATGGTGATATCGATAGCATATCCCTGTCGAATGTTCCAGACTTCAAATAGGGATTGGGTGTCCCCTGAGACAGTGAAAATTAGCCTTTTGCGTTTGCCACCGTCTTTTTGTAAAGTTCAATAGGATTTCGTGAACCACTCCATCTATAAAAAGGTGTATTTCCTTATATAAAACATTTTCCCACACCATCAGCTAATATGGAAAGCATATCATTTCAGTTCGTGGCGTGTTTAAGACTTCAAATGGGATAGTGGGGTCCTCAAAACAAAACATTCTCCTTTCGTATTTGCCAGCCAGTTTTTGTAAAAATGCCCCAGGATTTCGAGGGGACCAACCCACCCATACTAATTGTATGTTCCCCAATAGCACTACCTTTCATTCACACAGCCAGCTAATTTGAGAATATATAACTTCAGTTTATGGTGCGTCCGAAATATTAAATGGGTTAGAATGTCCTCCAATAACAATGAGAATACGCCTTTCTCGTTTTTGTGAAGTATCCCAGACATTCGGAACATCATTTCAGTTCGTAGTGTGTAGACTTCAAATGGGGTAGGAGCCTCAAAACAAAAAAAATTCACATTTCGTATTTTCCAGCTGCCTTTTGTAAAGTGCCCTAGTTTTCTGGAACCACCCATACAAATTATATATAATCCATGACAACACTATCTTTCTTTCTTTCACTCATTTAATATTGGGAGCATATAACTTTCAGTTTGTGGTGTATTTAGGACTTTAAATGGGGGTAGGGGGCGTCAACACACAGAAAATTCAACTTTCTTATTCGCCAGCCGCCCTTTTTAAAGTGCCCTATATGATTTTATTACATTTTATACTTGACACTTAGAATCTGAAAAATGACACGAGTTAATCAAAAGGGATGGGAGAACAAGTTATTCAACTTAGCGTATTGCTCCTCTCCCTTAACAATATTGAAACGCATAATAATATTTATATATTGTATTATGTTTGGTCTAAGTTTGCTTAGTTGGAATGTAGTACCTAAAAAGGGGATCGAGATTCAGGGTGAGGTCTGGAGTTGTGAGTGGACATATATCACGGAGGGAATGTAGGTCCTATGGCTAGATGAGCAGAGACTTTGGATAACAATATGGGCGAATACACAGGCGAAGATATAGGCTTATTGGGATTTAGAAAGTTTTCCGTCAATGGGATCTACCTGCGTGCTGCTAAACAATTGATCAATTAGAGTATTGGATAGGTTATCTTCAACCCTATCAACAAAAAATTCCATTTAGCCATTTCTTCAAATAATTGGCACTGGAAGAAAAAATGCAAAGCGTCGTCAATATAAAACCCGCATTGACAGTGGGCTGTTATGGGAATATAGTTTCCAAGTTTATCAAAGTTTAACATATCTATTGTGACCCATTATATAAATGAAGAATAGTATGCACACCGGGTTACATGAAATTTGTTGAGCGCATATGCACTGCCTCTCAACAATGTCACAACAATCATGTTTTAAGAGCTGCTTGGTTGTCTGCTAAACAAATCCAAATACAAATTCGCAACCAGTATACACATAAGGAACAAGTATCAACAATTGTATAAATGTTGGCCAAGTATCAACAATGTGTCTACTGAACAGCCTCTATAAGATATCTCAACACAACTGTAAAAGATAACGTCGATTTGCTCAGTAGTTCGTAACATGAATAGATATAATTTAAACATTATTACACGAAGCACAATTCCGTGGAGTTGGTATGTAGATGGTATTTAAGAACGCACAATGTCAAAATCGAATTCAACAATTTGTCTACTGAACAGCCTCCATCAGATATTTGAACACCACTTTGAAAAATAACGCCCATTTGCTCAGTAGTTCGCAACGTGAATAGAAATGATTTCTCGTAAATATGTTCAAGTATGAACACAGCCAGGAGGTCGATGACTTACATACACTCGAGCCAAAATGTCCGCTATTAAGAAGTCTGAACAAGGAAGTTCATAATACTAAAGCAAAATAATTGTTGCTTGGTTTCTTGAAGCGACATTCAAATTGACGTACGTGGTACTTGTGAAAATGGGAGTCACTCGTTTCTATTCCCAAACGATTTCGTTTTCAGACTCAAAGCAATCTTGTGTCGAAGTGCTCCAATCCTAATAATCAAGCCGGGGGTCGCACTTTCTTTGAATCATAGCACATATTTCCTATACAATGGAGATAATAGATCGGTAAGTTTTGTGCCCCTCTCCTCATCCCTGACGGGGACGACGCCACAATGCAACATATGTATACTTAAACCACAACATTACACCCTTACCTATACCATGGAGCTGACCACAAATAAGTTTGGTAGAAACCACCAACAATAAAAGTGTTCATTAACTCTGAGGCAATTTTTCCAAATCGTCCCTGATTCGAGCGGTGGCTCTTTTATGTATCTATACACGACGTATTAAAATTCTATGTACTAGAGACCTTTCGCAAAATCACGAATGCGATTACGGATATGGAAATATGCCAGTATACGGCCAAAATTTGATTTTTACGCACGGGGGTTCTTATGTGAGACGTTATATATCCCACTCAGTAAATTATGTGCAGATATGTCAATAATTAGCTTAGGGACCACGGGGAGGGGGGTAGTAAAAAAATTGCAGGAAGGTATGCCGGGGTGGTGGGTGGCCCGAGGGGGTAAAAAACACGTTTTTTACACCCTCATGCAATGTTTTTTACTAAAGACCTTTTGTGCCCTTATATAACATTTGTAACAGTTTAAAACATATTATAATAATTTATAACTGCAAAAACACCATATTTATGTTACTGGGACCTCATATGGGCCTTAGTAGAGATGACATTGAGCTATATGGCATGTTGCATATGGGGCAGTGGGTTGAAAACAATTCCTTCCCGACACCCTTCCGAAAGTAGATTCAAGAAATGAAAACTGAAATAAATAAACTTGTCTTGATGTAACTAAAGCCAAGATCATTTGTGTGCATGGAAAAATAGCGAGCAACTGTCTCAAACATTAATGTGACTATCAATGGGTAGAAAATAACTGTCATCACACTGTTCATCAGTGCATCAAGCCAATCAGCGAAATATTTACATGTCTATCAACTCATATGATCTGTTACTCTCGCAACACCTAAAATATCCAAGTCTGGCATAGTGACTGTTTGTCATTTATTATAAGAGAGGTTGATCCAGTAGACTAACAAAAGTGTTAAGGCATAATGCTAGATAATGGGCTGGTTGAAAGACTAATCGGGAAATGGTTAGAAATAATGGAATTGTGTGTATCCTGTACATTGACCTAAGTTTTTCAAAAAATTTAATTAAAACAAAACAAAATAAAATTGGTTTTGTTTAATTGAGCAAGGAATTCAATCTTTAAAAAAATATATTAAAACAATATATATATATCAAAATGTTTCAATGACCAAATGTGCTTGAAGCGCACAAAGGGGCCGCCGCTAAATGAAGTCTCTGTCTCAAATCAAAATGCTTGCGAAGTCCCACAGGTATCTCCGATCGATGCTGAATATAGGCTCCCAAAGGGAGCCTGTTCCAGCTAGTTTAGTATAATAGAAGTAAGTTGCTCCAGTAGACTAACATAATTGGTATGGAATATGTTAGATAATGGGCTGGTTGACAGACTATTCAGGAAATAGTTAGAAATTATGAAATTTTGTGTATTCTGCACAATGACCTAGGTTTACAGATGATCAACAATTTATAAAACATTTTTTTCAATTAAAACAGCTTCTGAAACAGGTTAAACTGTTATTTGAATTAACTGAGATCAATTCCAGTCAAATGAGTGTGATATCAGTAGAGTTTTATGCGATTTTAGACCAATATTAGTTAAATTTGGGGGGTGAGTAACAAAATTGGGACTAAAATGTTTTTTTTTTTGCAGGTTTGGGGGTGGTGGGTCCCCGAAAATGCCAGATGCAAAAAAACGGCATATCTTCCTGCAAATGTTTTACTACCCCCCTGTAGGGACGCTCTAACATTGTCCGTTCATACAGAATTACCTGGTATCAATAAAATATGTTGTTGTTGTTACTGGGATATGGAAGCCTAAACATATATGTAGTCAATGAAACATAATCTCTGGACACCCCTGTCAGTACACGATTTATATCGGGTCACATTAAGATCAATTAGAAAATTGTTGTAAAGTCGTTATCAAAAATATGTAATTTTTCGACCAAAACGCGTTTGTGGGAGGGGTAGCTAAAATCAAGTATCGCGCAAACCGTTCAAAATTTCTGTTAACTTCTTTATCCGTATGCTTGTTAGATAACTACTGCACCATATGGATTAAATATGTTGGCGTTATTGCAATATCCGTTTAAATGATAATGTTTGAAAATGTTTCGGCTCCAAATGGCAGGACAATCTAAATTTACCAACACTTTTTTCTTATAAAGTAGAGATATGGTATGATATGGCAATATTAACACAAACAATCTTGGCAAATAAACAATCTTGGCAAATAACATCGCCACAGCGTTCGCCTGACCAAAATCGTTAATTTCTGGAAAAAGTGACTGGTGGGTATCTTTCATCGTCGATTTGACAATAACCACCACCAATTCCGATATTTTTCACTATCAATTTCGTGAATAATATATGTTTCTCCTTCAAGAAAAATTGGTTTCAACTTGTTCTACCAGACCACTTTTGGCGTTTGGCCGCTGCACTATTTAGTCTCAGTATATTATATTACTCGACATAAGCCAGGGGCCCCGTGTATGTGTTTAGGGGTCACGCATGTTGGGAGGGGGCCAAGTTACAAGCCCTTGTGGTTCATAGTTTGGGTTAATCTATAATTAGCTTCAACTTCTCCAAATATGCCCGTTATTTCGTCAAAAACACTTCTTCAAATATCTCCGTTATTTAGTTAATAAAAATAATTTCTTATTTCATAATTCGCGCTATTTCGTCATTTCGATGCATTTTTTATTCCGCAATTTCGCTGTATTTTCCTATTTCGCTTTTTCGTGGTATTTCATATTTCGATAATTCGCTATATTTGACATATTATGGGATATTGGCATGCCTCAACGGCTGGCGTGGCATGCCACATACACTTTATCACTGAGGAATTTTAACTAATAGTTTTGTATTACTACAGAGTAACATTGGTCTGTATCAGGTGGAATATTCCATGTTCAAAAAGTTAATTTATTTCATCAATTATAACAGCATTATATACATGCATGCGTGTATTCATGTTTCCGAGTTTGTTGAATAATATAAATTGTCCGCAATTTTGAAAGTTATTTAGAGTTCACGTGTTTTCACGAAAATAATAGTAAAAGTAGGGAAAATGCAACAGATCAGTTCTTAGTCCAAGGTATATAACTAAGAGAGGAAGAGATAATGTATTCATTAATATATATGTTTTTGAAGCACATATGCCAAGTAACAATTAAATTGTGAACAATATACAAAGTTTGGTATATTTGGCATAAAAATAAAATGATTAAAGTTACAATTTGGTCTCGTTGCTATGGTAATTTAATTGCATAGCAACTGTTGTCATGGACAATACATTTTACAACCTAATTAACGTGAGAGGAATGGGGAGGGAACCTTTAATGTGGACACAAAGTTTATGGCAGTCTTAGCCCTTTCACTCGAAAATGTTAAAAAAGTGTTTTTGAATCCAATTTATGCAAATTTGGCTTATCTAATTTGACTTTGACCTTTGACCTTGACAGATGTAGCTAGAAAATTGCCAACAATGATTTTATTTATAGCACATTATTAACATTGTTGGCATATGGTACTAAAATGTTTAGCAAAAATTGTTCTAACCACCTTTTCTCTGACCTGCCTCCTGACTACATAGTTGTTCGAATTATGAGGTCGGACGGACGGACGGACGGACACACGGAGGGAGAAAGTGTGACGGACATACGCAGTCAATCCAGTATACCCTCCGTTTTCTTCGAAAGTGGGGGTATACAAACGTGACTGCTCAAAAGAAAAATCGACAATTCACAGTTAACCCTTTCTATACTAAATTAATTATCCCAT
This sequence comes from Siphonodentalium dalli, assembly GCA_032622095.1. Lineage (NCBI taxonomy): Eukaryota > Metazoa > Mollusca > Scaphopoda > Gadilida > Siphonodentaliidae > Siphonodentalium > Siphonodentalium dalli. Next base: position 198,649,249 of record CP136067.1, on the reverse strand, counting down.
CGGTTATAACAAGTCTACATTGGAATAGTCTATTATTCAGCTAGAGTGTGTTCAGGAAATATGCGCAGACGACAGACCTAAAAAAAATAAAACAAGTGCATAAGGGTCACTATTAATTAGTGGATAATACGCGCAGAAGACAGACAGACGAAAGTCTAATACAACTGCGAAGGTTTAATATATTTTGGTCGGAAATGTTCAGACAATAAGTTCAACAAACGACCACAGCGTTGTTGAACTTATTTTATAACAGAATTAGCCCATAAACCCGGCCTCCAGAAAGTCCATCGTACCCTAATATCAAGTCGGTATATATGGTCACAATGCTTGAGGCGAAAAGTTGCCATTTCAAAGAAAAACCGATAACGCTCATTCAAATGAAGAGTATAATTGTGCTATAGATACAACTATATACTCGGTATTTGTTGCCATTAGACCAGTAATCCTTCAATTGTAAACATAAATACATATAGACACGTGACTATACTCAAAAGAAAATCGACAACACACAGTTAACCCTTTCTATACTAAATTGATCCTCCCATCGGTTAGAGCAGTAACTAAACTTACTAACCTTAATTAAATGCGGTATCTCTCGCCTGAATACATTGTAACAACAACAACAAAATTAATATTTTGTTCTTAATTTATCCATCGAACTGGAACTGGAACCGAAACTGGTCATGTGCTTTAGAAAATCTGATCAGTTCAAAACATTCCTATGAAGAGATGATACATTGTCGGTCTTATAACTCGTCCGGATTGGCTCATAACCACACCAATACTTGTTTATGATATGCCCTAAATACTAGGTTCTAGATAGTTGTATATATGATTATAGTCTGTACGTATGCGTCGATATGAAATACAAGCCATCTATTCAATTATTGTACTTGTTTTAGGGGTAAGCAGGAAGACAGCCGGATAGGCTCCCCGAACAATATACATCATTACCGTATTGTGTGTATAATTCGTGTGTAAATAAATGATCCTATCCTATCTAACAGTATACATTAGAATGGTCGTTATTCAGCTATAGGGAATATGAGCAGACGACAGACCTACACACAAATAAAACAAGTGCGGAATAGTCACCATTAATTAGTGGACAATACGACAATTAGCCCCTAACCCGCCCCATTTATTTAGCAAGACACACGTGTATTATCGGCACGCACAATGACGTAGGTGCTTAGCGCAATGATTTCGATCAATTTTATTATTAATGTTAATTAGACTATAATTATGATATTTAATATGTGTTGGTTAGTCAGCGCTGACTGAGATTAACATGGGTGATAATGGTGGTTAAACAATTTGTCAACAAGAAAAGGCACATTTAAATGGAACTGTATTTCTTGTTGAAGTTGTCTTTACCTTCTCATTGGTTATGATACGGAAATCATATTAATTTTGTTTAAACCCTAGCCGTTTCGAGATCGTTTTTATGTGCTAAAATGTGATTATGTGATAAAAAGGATATAAAATTCGTCATAATTCTATTTTCAAAACCTATTAACCTTGTCCACTAAATTCGATTCGAGCTTAGCTAAAGCTCGGCTCGAATCGAATGTAGTGCACACGGCTAATACATTTCGTATATATAGAATAATAATGATACTAATAATAATAAATAATAGAGCCTATCCCCGCGAGGGCCCTAAGCGCTTCTCATTACACCAGCTGTAAGCCCGAGTCTGTGTGCATTTTTATAGGCGCTTCACAAGAGCGGCTTACACATACCCAACAACCAGGTCCCTATTTCTCGTCTCGATGCGACGAAGCGAGCACAGTACAAGTGACATTGCCCAAGGGTCGCAGCCTGGCGTGAGATGTGAAACAGCGTGTGGCTATATATAGCACACGCACCGCTTAATATGGCCAAGCCACTGTTGTGGAGACGATAGTCCACCGGCGGGGCGCGAACTCATGCCGGTGCGTTAACACCAGTATAAGTCCTACACTCTAACCACTGGGCTACCACTTCCACGAGAATTACTCATCAATGCGAATTTAGTAAAGAAAGTATTAAAGTATGAGTACAATTATCCAGTCGATACCACAATATTTCATGTACATCAGGGGCGGGATGGGGGTGGTATGCAGACACAATTCAGACATAGGGAGGGGATGGGTTGGTGGTTCGATGTCGGATAAAAGGTGTGATGACAGTTGTTTCAATCAACATATTTATCAAAGTTTAATTTTGAAACATTAAGATATAGGAATTATATCACTTCGTTGTGTACCATGCTTACCTTTTCTGAATATGATTGCCCCATATTAGTGAACACTATATGCATCACCAGCTCATGATTATATTATATCGGTGCATGTAGCCCAGCTGTGTAGCTATTGAGTTGGCTGTTATTAGGCTAATTCAAGCAACAATTCATATCATTCCATGTTAGAGAAACAGGTACCGAACACCCTATAGATCGCACTTCCACGAAACAAGGCTACCAGGAAATTGGTTACACATTTGTCAATAAGATTTAGTACGCATGCAAGAACGCTAAACTTGTATGGCTGTTATCATTGCATAATTGTGACCCGCCATATCAAATCCAGTCGTAAGTCGGGATTATTTTTTACCCTGTGCCAATGCATTCTCTTATATATGCGAGTCGACCATAGGTCGCCTTGCATATATAAGAGAATGCATTGGCCAAACAATTTTTTATCATTTTTTTAAAATAAATGTTTCTTAAAATTTTTAGGACATAAAATAAAAAAACATCCATTACCCTGCAGGGAGCCCCACACATATATAGAAGCATATATAAGAGTGTCGTCTGCTCATGTTTGTCTGGGGCTCTGTATGGGTGAAATTATAAAATTGTTAAAGAATACAAGAACAAATTATTAAAATTGTAAAAAATTGTTAGGCCAATGCATTCTCTTATATATGCGAGGCGACCTATGGTCGACTCGCATATATAAGAGAATGCATTGGCACAGGGTAAAAAAATCCCGACGTACGACTGGAGTTGATATGGCGGGTCATAATTATGCTCTATCCCTAGTTATTGTACATACATATAGCATACATTTGGCTGCCTCGCTTCTGCAAATAACCAACCATGCACGGGTACAAAAGTTCTGATTTTTTCGGCGTACCGAAATTTGCCATATATATATATTTACACACAGGCGAGCTAATTAACCTGCTATCAAGTTGGATCCCAGATAGTCAATTTGCATTTCCATGGGATTTTTATGAAGTTGTTGTGGGCATACTTAGCCATCAACGACGCTGCCTCTTGAATGATATGCTACTGTACCTTTCCATTCAGAGCAAAAGTTTGTTTGTGTTGCAATAGTTAGGAGCACATTCCTCCTCGCTCGTCACTGGAAGCCATTGGCTGTGGACACACGCACCACAGTAGCGATGGAATAGTAGTTGTGACAATTAATTATGGTGGAGTTTGGTGACAATTGGTCGTCATCTACCTGTGCCATAGCGAGACATGTCGCCCGCCGCACGTTCACACAATGAGTCTTTTCTAAGCTCTATCAGCGTCGAGATCGACATCTCAATGATTTATCAAACCGAATGTCTTGTCGCTGTTGATCGTTACTCAACACGCAATGTTATATTGTTAATGCTAACACACAAGACAATTCTGGACGATCGGTCGTGCAATTTTATGTATCGTAGAGAATACAATGTGGCTAAACGTAATGAGTAGAGATCAACCTTGGTGAAACTCAATGGGTTAATTGGTCAGTCGACTCACTGTGCGAATATGCGGCGCGCGACACGACTCCCTATGGCATATAAATTATGTTGACCAATTGTCACCAAACTCTACCATAATTAATTGTCACACATACTATGCCATCGCTACTGTGGTACGTGTGTCCGCAGCCAATTGGTCCGTCATAACTCTGTGTCATAGCTAGTCATGTTGCCCGCTGAGTTTCCGGACAATGAGTCGACTGGACCAATTAACCGATTGCGTTTCACCAAGGTTGATCTCTACTCATTACGTTTTGCTAAATTGTATTCGCTACGATATATATAAATGCACGATAGCTCGTCCAGAATTGAATTGTTTTGACCGTGGCCTGGTGGCAATTCCTCATTGAAAAACATATCATGTATGTGGTACGTTTTTTATATGATCTCAATGCATGCATATTTATCTACTTATATTAATTTCATTAGTAAGAACAATCATGGCTGTTGACAGAAATGGGTTATTCATTAAGTTATCAAGTGGACTTGCGTGTTAGCATGCAAAATATAACATTGCGTGTTGAGTAAAGATCAACAGCGACAAGACATTCAGGTAGATACATCCTTGAGAGATCGACCGTCGCTGGTAGAGCTTGGTAGACTCATTGTGCGAATTTGCAGAGGACGACATGGATTGCTATGGCATATTAATTGTGACAACCAATTGTCACCAAACTCTACCATAATAAATTGTCACACCTACTATGCCATCGCTACTGTGGTACGTGTGTCCGCAGCCAATGTTATGGAAATTAGAAAGTTATTCAGTGCAAGTCATCATTTTTCAGTATTTCGATGAAGTTTGGAAATAGAAACAAAATAAAACTGCCAACGAATATCTAAGTCTGCGCACCTTCGGCTTCTGTTATCTGTCACCATTCTTTTATTTGATTTACAAATATCTCGCCATCACGAAATAACAAAATCTTTTAAACCATGCTTTTCTCGAACATGGTGACACGCGTGTTATTTTGTTTACAAACTAAATTTCCTGGAAGTCACATTTTCGCGGAAGCGGATCTATAGGGTGTTAACTGATATACTCGAGAAAATCATTGTTTAAAAAACAAATTTACGGCCAATTTTTATCAAAATGAGATATATATAGGCACCCCACAATGAGTCTAATGGTTTGTTTCGAAGTTGGCAGAGCGGTGTCAGGAGTCAGGATCGAGAACCTTGATCGAATTTTCAGCGTTCGTATTTTATATATTTTCTAAAGCGACGAGGAAGTTGTTAGACTATTGGGCTATTCCAATAACTCAACTCGGATACATAAAAAACCGGTTATCGAAAAGATTAGATGTAAGGAGATATCATCGTTCAAATGTCACAAACTCGAAAAATGGTGATCGAAGTTACTTGAACACTTACGAATACCATCTCAACAGCCATGTTTATATGGGGACGCGATTCACGGGATTCATAGTGAGTTAGAAATTTAAAGGTACTCAATCCGATCAGAGGGTTCCCATATCATCAAGATACAACAACAACAACAACAACAACAACATTTCTTCAAAATGCGCTTTAGTTATCACAATCGATTAATTGCAACAAAATAATGCTGTCAACTGTGGTATCAAATTTCCCAAAACATGTTATTTATCAACATTTTGTTCAACGAAATATGGCCGTATTATCACTTGAGTATTCACGAATTTTGGCAGTATTACCACCTGTTTTGATGGTTATCCACCTTCTTCCGCATCTTTTGACCGAGACTATTCGTTTGACGGCGTGTTTCTGGGCCACAAACAATTGAAATAACAAATTTCAAAAATCGAAATCTGATCACTCTGAGCTTTGATGGGTGGGTTCCTCGACTCGAATCGAATATTTTTTACCCCCCCCACGAAGGCAAAGAAATAGTAATTTAGGAGCATTAAATCGGATTGAGTACCTTTAAACATAGCTCATTTATATATTTTTTTTTAGTTTGTATCCATATTTGCTAATGTCTATCCATTATAAAAAATTAACTTGCGGCCATCTATATGCTTCCAACTGGGTCAAACTGTGGTAGCTTTACGAGGAAGAAAATAGTGCAGGTTGAATGTTTTTAAATTGAATGTTTGTTTGAATGTTTATTTGCACATTTATACAATACATCAGTGGTACATATATGTATACAAATTTACATGTGCAGGGGTGGCATGGTCAATACATGCCGTCTTCCTGCCACCCCTGTAATATAACGTTATATGTATAATTAAGATGGCGTTCATAGGTGAATAATGATTATTTATAACAAGGATGAGCGTTGAAGGGTTTACCAATGAGAAATCTTCTTACAAAACAGGACAGTTTGACATTCGAATATTTGTTTAATGTTAGGACTAAGCTAATTATGTACTGCATGAACATATACGTATTATTAAATGTCCCATTATAGGTGTCCCATTACCAGGGTGACTCGTATTTGTTGGGACATGCCAATAACAGTTAAGTAATTTCCACTTGTTACTCTGCAGGATTTACATTCTCGATTTTTACACATGGTATAATTACTATATTGTGATAATAGATTATTTGTGATAGACTTTTTGACTGTGTTTTATTTGGAGAATTTTTGTGAAGTTCAAGCAGTTCGACTTCTTAACCACAGCAGAATTATGGGTAACTTTTCAGGATTTAGTCGGAAATATGGCTAAATCCTGAAAAGTTACCCATAATTATGCTGTGGTTAAGAAGTCGATTAATAGCAAATAAACATTCAAACATTAAATTGATGCTAGCTGATAGAGTCAGGAATGGTGAAGGAGAGGGGCACAACATCGATGTAAGTTTGATTGTAACCGATTCCATTCAAACTTATATTCAACGTTGTAAAGCTGAGAAGCATCAGTCATATATAGATGCTTAGAAAATAGTTGGTCATCGACCATCCTTTCCACAGGTCACATACTCAGCAATCGTGTCTACAAACAGTGTGTTGATGCCAGCACTCAGACACAGAGTGAAACCAAACTCGTCAGTATATAACTACATGTAGCAACACACGTTGAGACAGATAGTATTCCTGTTTCAGAACCTGTAGCGCAGGTTATGGATACAGCTTCTTCCATTGAGATATTTCATCCGAAACAATCTATGCAAGTTGATCATATTGCTAAAAAAAAGCATCGCCTGTTGCTTCGAAACAAAGATCGCCAAAGTCACTCAAACGTCTCGACTCTTAGCAAGAGAGATTCACATTTGATCTTTCAAAATTTTTTAACCACATGATTGATGGGAAACGGTTAACTCTCCAAGTGGAATCATTCCTCATGTGTGCTTTTATTTGTTCATTGCTCTTTGCATTGTTTTAATCTAATCCACTGTCTGATTTATCAACACATTTCTTTCGATACGACCTTTTTGGTACCTGATTATGTTCTTGGTCGCCTAGCTGCTAAAACGACGTTAAACCCTCAATCAATCAATAAATCAAATTTATATATAATCATCTTCACAATAAGTTGATCTAATTGTGAGGTTTAAGATACCAAAGTGGTGCCACCAGGTCAGAAATGGGAGTGAGGGGGGTGCCAACATTAATGAAAAAAAATGGTACCGATTTCCACAAAACTTATATATATCAGATTTATGGAGGCATAGATTTAATTCAATTATTTGATCTCTCCGTGGTATACGATAAGTTTAATTATATAGCTCTGAAGTGGTGCCGTCCGGGCCAGGGGGAATCTTGGGATTTATAGGGACAGAAAGTTTATATTTCGTATAAGTATATATACGATGAGTCTAATGGCGTAGTTGAAATTTCCAAAATGGGATGTCAGGGATGGGGTTTGGTGAGGGGCAGAACAATGGTAACAAACTTTCTGTCGCCGATTTCCACCAAACGTATATTATATAGATAAGATACATGGAGGCACGAACTCAGTAAGTGTTCATTGCTCAAATGTGCTTGCATCAGTGAGCGTGAACTAAATGCTCATTTCTTACCGAAAAGGCAACGTATCGATCGGAATGCCACACGGAAATGTCCCTCAACTCATACCAAGCTTGAAAATTGGTCCCGAATTTCGGCTCTATCGGGCTTCGAACCATATCCATTATATAGGGAATCTAATGGTGTGATATAAAGTTGTCAAAGTGTCACCATCGTATTCGAGGATGGCGGTCAGTGGAGAGCACGATATTGATAAAACAGTATATCGCAGATCTCTCCAAACCTATTTGCAAGATTCCCAAAGGAAACTAATGGTATAGTTTAAATTTTTCGAAATGGCACGTGTCACCATGACTGTTGTATAATTTTTCTCTGGTTGTCGCCAAGTTATGTTATATAGAAACATGATACACGTATCCTCTCGTAATTTGAGAAAAAACCGCATGTATGTTAGACTTTCCGGTGTTATTCGGGAAAATACCAAAGTTTCAATCGAGAATAATCATAAAATGAGTCACGAGAAACATATTCCGAAAGACATATAGAATATTCATATAGTTTGACGAGATACATGGTTTATGTTCGCGAGTATGATTCAGCAAATGGGGATCAAGCTTTTGCGAGGTCCACCTTATGCTGAATCATCCGAGCGAACAAAAGCCTTGCATCTCGTCAAACTATATGGTATTGTTTTTTGTCCATCGCCAACGTTTAAAAGTCGTTAATATCTATTAAATGTGTTTAAATGGGATAATAATTTTATGGAAAATTTCTTTACGAAACATTAAATCGCCTGCAAGATTTTCGTTTGTAGCTCTGAGGCATGCCTTTATTATGACAGTTGAAGTATCCGTTCTTGATTTATTTTAGCACGTTCTAAAATAAAGCCATGGTATATTTTACAGCCTTTATCTATAGTAGACGACAAAGGTGATGAACAAATAGAGAATATCTGCATCGTGCAGCTGAATAAAGAATTGTTTTTGCGAGTATGTGGGCATCTATTTGACGAGCCTCTAGGCGAGCCAACTAGATGCCCACATACGAGCAAAAATAAATTCTATATTCAGTTACACTATGTGGATGTTCTGTTTATCCACCGAACAATTTTAAATGTTTTAAAAGTTTTTGTCATAACAAATCGAAAAATTCACAGGCTCCTTGTAGAGAAGCGATGACCTACTTAGCGACTGTATCTGTATAGTAAAGACGAATTAATTATGAAACAGTTTTATATTCATGCGACTGCACCGCGTAATAGTCCGCTTTATAATTTCTAAATTATGCCGGAAAAATGTCATATCATGGTGTAATTTCTAATAAAATCCAAATTATTCGCGTAATGTTCAAATCTAAAACTGAAATGTACGAGTATAGCAGTCATGTAAATTTGGATGTTTGTTCTTGAATCTAATTAATCAATTGAAATTCTGAACTTTAGCAGTAGGTCTACTACCACTAGCACCAAGATTAGTGTTCGGTCCGAATATTCGAATGTTCGAATATTCGCTCGTAAAAATAAATAATCGAATATTCGAATAATTATTTGACTATTCGAATATTCGATAATAATCTCCGGGTAATTGTTTCCTGGTTTGTTATTAGTCTGAGGGTCTGTTAAAAGTACAGTCTATTTTCCACTGATCATAAATGAATTAATATGACGTAACTGTAACGTTCTGATTTGATTGGCGTCATGACGTCGAAATAATTGTATTGGCTAGGTGTAAACCAGATAGTGCTTGCATGTGGTCACAGAAAGCGGACCTATAAGGCATCGTTTTGTTTTGTTTGCGCGTTGTCACTTGTGTGTATAATATGGCGTCAAATTCGAATAAATCAGATATATGGACTTACTTCACGTTGGATGCCAAAACTAAAAAGGCAACCTGCAACCTGTGGAACCATGCATGGTACATTGACTACTTGAACTTCGTAAACAGATAAACTCTTGCTATTAAGCCAAAAGACTTTTGTTTTCTCTCTTGTTTGCGTATAGCATGTGCATGGATACATATGCTATTTCATTAAATAATAAATTGGTTCCAAAATATCTTATCTATATAATTTTATAATTTATCTAAATATTCTAATACTATTCGAATATTCGCTCGTTATTCGAACCGAATATTCGTGTACCGAAATCCGTCGAATACCGAACACTAACCCAGATCGGCAAATGCACCAGCTCATGGAATGAATATCGTATACTTTATAGTAACAAACTGCCAAGTTATAGACTTCACCAACTGAACATTGAAACATTATATTTGAGTGCGTTTTGAGGAGCATCGGTGATCTTTCAGAAAGTGTTGCCACCGATTGCACGAAACTACGTTGTGGATGTTGACGTTTCTAAGGACGCTGTCGCTAACAACGGAAACCAGCATGGTCCGTTCTAATGACGCTTCATAACGTTGTTACGACCAAGTGATGTCACTCACGAACGGCATGTTATTAAGTTTATATGTCTATAATATTAGACGGACAGAGGCGTAGTTTATCTGATGGGCTTTATATGTATAGTAGAGAGGGGTAGGAGGTGGATAAAAGGGTTTATTCTAACCAAAAAAAGAGGCATATATTTCTTCTCAGAGTGACGCCTATATGTCAATTAATATAGCTGTGTTCCTATTCAGGTGACGTTTCCCGCCGTAATTACAATAACCCGTCTCTATGTCAATACTATAATATCACACGTTGCAAGTTGCATGCATAATATTCTCTGATATATCATATAAACCTGTATAAACATCAAATTTGGCTAATCTTTAAAAATCGCTATTAGCAACCCGAAAGAAATAAATATCATGGTAAATTTACCAACTGGGTATATATTTGGGTAATAATGAAGACCGCGCTCACTTTGTTTTATTATAGGTGTATACACTTGCGTGATGAACAAAATAGTTGGCCAGATCGGCCGTGTCCAGTCTGTGGGCTTTAGAATTGGAGTCCCGTACTTTTGTTAACGTACACAACTAAGGGGAAAATCGACCAACTGATAGTCGCACAGCAAAACTAAGGGGAAAATCGATCAACTGATTGCTAGAAACAATACATGTGGAATTTGTTCCCGGCACTCGCATTATATTAAGAGAGCAGCCCTGTGGTACTGTAAATGCTTATAACAGCGAGATCTAATGGACATAAAGTAAACAACCGATTGCAATCATAGAAAGTTTTTATTATTCTCCCTCAGTCGCTGTGATGTATTGTTGTAGTTATTTTACGAAAGTGCTTGAATGTATCCATACCTCATTTTTCATATTGATCGTCCGAAGTTCGCTTGATTTAAAACTCACCCTACTGCACCTCCGTGTACGTGGTATCGCCAACACCGAGGGTATCGCCAAAACAGAGAATATTGGAAAGTCATTTTCACGTATATGATATGGGGATATGTTTGTTTCTCATCGTAAAACAGACAACGAACAACGCATGTGTATGTTCACATGAAGCAGGAGTATTTATCCACCCGCTGTCAATCAGTATTCCCAGATCAAACCATTTAATATTTTTTGGCGACTTTTTTCGATAGTGTTTTTGCTTTTGCTCACTCAAATTTTCGAGAACATCCACCCACTAGACGTATAGTTCCTGAACGTCTACGCTGCCAACACAAATGCCGGTATATAGTTGAATCTGTCAATGAAGTATAGGATTGATCAGAATTTTAAAAATCAGTGTCGTTCTCAATATACGCGCGATATGGATGGACCACTGTCGGCCCAGAAAGATGTTAACGCCACAGATGATGTTACCAAACGCCGAGCATCTGTGCAGTAAATATGCGTATCACTTACGGACTTTTGATGAGTTTTCGAGTGTTTTTATGTGTATCTGAGACTGATCAATTGGACAGCGAATGTCATCTGAAATATGAATCCATAACATATTCGAAATATTGTGTATATATCTATTATGAATGTATTTCAATTGAAATTAATTGAACATCCATCTCAGAATTCAGACTTGCGATCTCAAAAAGGTGAATGAATGATAACGCGATGCCTTGATCACACGCACGTGAATGATTTCGTTCGTATGCATGCAGCTAACCGGATATTCGTTTAGTATTAACATGCTTGGGGTTTGTATATAGACCACACTCGCAGGACGACACGCTACGGCGTACCAACGATTTGTTAATATCACAGACTTTATGACTCGTTCCCACTCGAGTAGAACGCTACGCGACAATGAAACCGAATCATCTTATCTAATATACATATATCGTATAGCTACAAATTATGCAATTATTACTTTTTTAAGAGTCATCAGATAATATTGTAACGATTCTATGTTAACCCTAAACATCCGTACACATATATATGATCACAATGTATGATGTGTGGCACAGGTGTGTGCTTTCTGATCTGGAGGTCGATGTGCCTCTTTATTGTGTCTATGTAGCACATGTAGTCAGCTTACCAAGCTACAACACCATGGTTAAACAAAATCAAACCAGACCATGCGGTTTTGACAAATGAACGTATCTTCCTCAGATGAAGCTATATATCTCCCAGTTAAATGGTGATATCCACTATTCAAAACATAATTTCGCAAAACGGAATGTTCCCTCAATGGGATAGCGAACATAGCTTGCTCTCACCTTGATAAATTTAATAGAAATTCCTACTCATTTCCGATCTTATCATAAATAGTAGACACTTTTTGACGCAGTATATGCAACCTATATGATAACATAGTGAAGTCTTATGTCAATATTATGCCCACTAAATATGTGGTCCTAGGGCTAAATTAGAAAAGTTATAAACTATAGTGTAATTTACATGTGTACATAACAATCATGACAGTATAAACATGTTCCACAGTAGAGTGTTTATTACCAATAGTAGTAAGTATGTTGTATATGTATAGTATGTAAATCGATAACATAAGGACCATTCTGGGTTCCAACATGTAACTGTTAGTTGCTTTGTGCCACTACTTGCAATGGTATATTGGCAATCGCATTGTGTATACGTTACACCACTCATATCCGAATGCCAGCCACTCCGGCCCCCATGCACCAAATTGTGTGCCACAAATGTGTGCCACACATAATACATTGTGATCATATGTGTACGGATGTTTAGGGTTAACATAGAATCGTTACAATATTATCTGGTGACTCTTAAAAAAGCCATAATTGCAAAATTTGTAGCTATACGATATGTGTATATTCGATAAGATGATTAAGTTTCATTGTCGCGTAACGGTCTACTCGAGTGGGAACGAGTCATAAAGTCTGTACAATAAACAAGATTATAACAAATCGTTGATACGCCGTAGCGTGTCGTCCTACAAGTGTGGTCTATAGACAAACCCCAAGCATGTTAATACTAAACGAATATCCGGTTAGCTGCATGCATACGAACGATGTCATTCACGTGTGTGTGATCAAGGCATCGCGTTATCATTCATTCACCTTTTTGAGATCGCAAGTCTGAATTCTGAGATGGATGTTCAATTAATTTCAATTGAAATACATTCATAATAGATATGTACACACTATTTCGAATATGTTATGCATTCATATTTCAGATGACATTCGCAGTCCAATTGATCAGTCTCAGATACACACGTTGGCGATACCACGTACACGGGGGTGTACTGGGCAACAAAAGCGGCCATTGCCACACAATCATTTTACATTAAGGTACGTCTAACAGCTGAAATATTAAGGGCAAATGTACCATATTATGTTAGCCACACGATCAGAGTCAGTTCAATAGAATGAGAGGATATTAGAGACCTTTCGCAAAACTCACGTTTACGATTACGGATACGGATAGGGTACTACGTCACCAACCTTTGTGTACTTTCTAATCGTTCTCGTATTTTACTATCCGTAATAAAGTTTACGATTTCATGGTTTCTAATAAGCTCAAATAACACCTGAAATTTATTTTCTGCAATATATCGCTTTGCTCCGTTCGAGACTGTATATGTATATCATATAAACCATACAGCTGTATTGAGCTACGACCTAAATATGCTGTTTAGATTGTCAATCACTGTACTCGTCGTCGTGAATCACGAGCTTCCCTCGAAATAAGATCGCTATTCACAACGGATAGCCATCGCTGGCTGCGACACAAAACTTTACAGTAAGAGGAGTGCACTATGAAACCAGTCGCCAAAAATACAGTATATAGTGCGCGATGCATGATGAGTTTTAAGTGATTATTATGGGCAAGATAGTACACAATATATAGTGACATTCAACAATTATTTAATTCAACAACCCATGGTGGTGTCCTAACGTGTGCAGTTATAGAATGCATCAGGAGAGCATAAAGAATGGCATGACACTATTAATGAATAGTGAAAGATGTTGTGTTCTCTTCCCCTTTCCCGAATTGAATAGTTCATTCAATTTAATAATATTCGGTTTTCGGTAGAAGTTGGGTTTTATATATCTCTCTCGTAGAGTCTGTACTGCAGGGCATTTTAAAATTACATGGAATTCATAACCGAGTACTAAGTTACATAACGTACTCTTTCTATCTAAGTAATCTGAAACTACCCTAGATCCCGATTCAACTGGTAAGTAGTGATTTCTGTTCCTGAACCGTAACTAACAGAATATTTGGCACACCCACCGACATCACCATATAGATCAGCAGTCTCTGTCAGGTTTGTTCTTTGCATTTATTTTTAATTTAAAAAACACGCACAAATGCAGCATTTTAAAGGTACTCAATCCGATTAGATGTCCCCATATCATCAGATTCCAACAACAATTTGTTTTTTGAAATGCCGCTTCTGTTATCAGAATCGAGTAATTGCTCAAAATTAATGCTAACCACAGTCAACTATATCATAAAATTGCCCAAAACCTGTTATTTATCAACATTTTGTTCAACGAAATTTTGCCGATTTGTCAAATATCTGACAAAAAAGCAACTTGATGCACATCGCTTCTACCGTGTCGACTTTGTTTCGATTTGGTAGTAACAAATCAGAAGTGATGCACATCAGCGAGCTCACCAACCTTATGTCGGATTTCCGAAACCCAAAGAGGTGAAGCCGAAATCGCATTGAAATCAAATCGCGGACTTGAAGGGGCTTGAACGATGGCGTCGTGGTTGATGTGAGGTCCAAATTCAGGAACCCCTCTTCCCCATCAGCACAACGTCTATCTGGTCATCCATGCTAACAGCGAACTGAATTTCCACCACATATGACCTGGCATTTATACCTGTATTGCCACAATATATCACGAGAATCCCGGATCATACGTTGTGACTGGTCGAATTATTGACAAAATTAACATGTCATGATTATCGCATTGTTGCATATAGTCGGATTCCTTATGTCGAAAAAAAATGGTCGCGCGTTTTCGGAATGTTAAAAGCGATATGAGAACAGTTTCTATACCACCAATTTGTCTATTTTCAGAATCTACCTGTTTCCAGCTTGATATTTTAGTGGAAACAGGTTTGTGTGAGGCTTTTGTTTGTGTACCCCTCTATTTTTCCCCCATCCACCTGGTAATAAAAACATGCTATTACACATCGCAAGTTCGGTAAGTGGCTTTCTTTCTTCTTGGAAATCGAAAAACATGGAGAGATCTTGCCACAAATTACTTAATTACATGTCTTAATGTGGAATTGTATCATAAAATCATCAGATGAATTGTATTTATGACTGCATTTTCAATTTTCTTTCCCAAATATTAAGGTATTGTATATTCTTAAAATCAGCTACATCACATATGGACGAACATGAACAATCTACAAGGATATCTTGATCATATGCCACAAACAAAACTTCGATACTTCGAATTTTCGTAAAGATATCGCAGAAAAGCTAACCCTACCCCCACCCTAGCTGATTTCACAAGTCAGATTCCTTTGGTCGAAAACAACGGTCGCGCAATTTAGGATTGTCAAAGACGACATGCAAACGGTTTATTTATCAATAGCGTGTCTAATTTCAGAGTTTACATGTGTCCAGTTAAAATTTTATTGGAAAAAAATGTTTTTGGACTGTTTTAAGAATTTAAAGAGCGTTTGCTTATTAAACAAAATATTAATCCTCATAACTAACCTTCTGGTGGACTGTGCAAGTTGAAATTAACAAAGTATCAAATATGGTGGTCTACTTCTTTCAGAGTCTACTTGTTTCCAGTCTGTCATGTTAGTGGAAACAAATTGTGTGGACGGTTAAAAAACTTTAAAGAGCGTTTCCTGATTATACAGATATTAACTAACACGATTAGCCTTTTCATGAATTGTACGAGTTGAAATTATGCACATATGTCAAGTATGACTAGAAATGTATTTTTGAGAATGATGTCGTCAGAAAAGTCTCCGCAGGTACAGTACTACAGTTGCGAACAAAACTAACGTTGAACCCTATAGAGAGTTTGACAATTTACTCAAAAGTTCACAGTGGTGCATATATGCATGGCTCTTACATGTGATCTATGGTAACTACATGTGATTCTACAAAATTAACTTGCAATATAGTCAGGCCACCAGATACAGTAGTTGATAAAAGTGTGGTTCACATCAATCATATACATCACAATCACGTGCTTCGGTGATAATGTCCACTATTCTACAAATGTAATGTTTATCAAGACTAAAGTTTCAGGATGTCGTTGTAAAATTGATTGATTGTGTTTTTTATCAATTGACAAAATTAATGTTTATTGCCAAGACGAAGTACCGCATAATACGGAGTTGTGTGCTAACAAATATGCGAGTCATATTTATGTAAGTTTCAGTCACTGCTTGTTAAAATTGTTCGGTCATGTATAATTTTTTTATATTTTCATGCCAAGCTATGGTGCTTATTACGGTGGCTGGTTTAGGACATGGGAATATTTTTTCAAGACTCGTGGCTACTAATTCGTAGCCACGAAATAACTAATTCGTGGCCACGAAATAACTAATTCGTTGCCACGAAATAACTAATTGTGATATACGATCGTCAGTCCCATTGTTGTAATGGAAGCGGATAGAGATCCTGGGGGTGGGTCACATAGGGCACCACGACATTCAGTATATCTTGGGGCCACCCTACAACACCAATTATACCACATCAAACGGTTAAGGAGCCGAAAATTGTATAGGTGCCATATTTGAACCCATCTGGGCGGCCATTTTGGATCGGGAATGGTGATAGCGGGTGAATATTTAGTTTGTCTCAGGTGTCACCCTACAACACACTGTATTCGACCTAAAAATGGGGGGGGGGATTGCTTGGTACCATATACGGACCCCTCTGATCAGTTATCATTTTCGCTCGAGTGGGCTGAATGTGTGAAATTAGCTTGCTTTGCGAGCCACCGTACAACACCCTTTATTTGATCTATATTGGTCAAGTGGCCGAGAAATAATGTGTACCCAATTTGACCCCTTCTGAGCGGCGACATTTTGGAACGGGTATGGTTGAAAGGGGTGAATATTTATAAGTTTGTGTTGGGCCCACCCTACAAAACACCTTATTTGACTTAAATGGGCCATTATGCCGAGAGAAATGTCATTCCCATTCGATCCCTTGTGGTAAAAACTAATGAATATTCAGTTTGTCTTGGAGCCACCTGACCCGTGTTTCCCCGTTCTCTCTGGGCTATAGTTTATATCGGACGTTCATATCACCATGGAGCCCGGGTCCCACGCCATAAGGTGTTTATAGTAGCTTCTCTGCGATCGTACGCATTGTTTCTAAAACATCATCCAGTGTAACCAGTCGCCGTAAAGGTATCTGGATATATGCAAAGGTGAAATCAGTTATTTCTTGGCCACGAATTAGTATTTCGTGGCCACCAAATTAGTTATTTCTTGGCCCACGAATTAGTATTTAGTATTTCGTGGCCACAAAATACAAAAAATTCCCATGTCCTAAACCAGCCACCGTAGCTTATGGATCATTCTGTTTTAGTATTAAATTTGGAGAAACCCGACCAGCATCAATGTAACAACTACAACTCATCTATGCCAATGATATGTTTTGCCATACATGTGGATAGGGTGGTATTATCTAAATATTGCTGGGCATATATAGATGGTTGTTCTATCATTCCTGGTCGGGTTTAAATTGGGAGTTTAAATTATGTTCATCTGATGATAAAGAGAACACTTTCTCCGTCCACTCAATACATCCCCCGGTATACATGTACATGTTTCACATACTAAATTAACATCTTAGTCAACATAACAAATCACTCCCTCAAATCCTTTGCCACAAGAATAAAAATAAATT
Organism: Siphonodentalium dalli; assembly: GCA_032622095.1. NCBI lineage: Eukaryota > Metazoa > Mollusca > Scaphopoda > Gadilida > Siphonodentaliidae > Siphonodentalium > Siphonodentalium dalli. The sequence goes on along the minus strand of CP136067.1, from coordinate 198,631,388 downwards.
GTCAGTATAAATAGGCAAGACATCTCGGGACACTTTCTAAGAGATAATTTATTTATAAGAAGATATATGTGCATTATGTGCTTGGTCTTATGGCACAGTGCGGGGACAATACTGTGTCGAAGAACATAGTTGAGGGGACCCTTCCATCATTCTTCATAATGTATCATGACTCCATCTGTTGTGAACAAACCATCGACTTGGGCTTAATGGATCGTTCTCCCCCAATAATATACTTGGCTTTGAACCGATCAACACTCTGGGCCATGGTATTTTCCCGTAAATTAGATAGTGTCTATATAGTCGGATGGTATTGGTTATGTTCAATTGGTGTTAGTGGACAACAAGACAGACAAGTATAAAATAAAACAATAATATAATATGTAATCACATCGTGAACAGTCTTGTTGTGAATATTTTCGTTTGATTCAGCAGGCTGTATATTATCGAAATTACAAAACCATTCGACACTTACTTTTGCCAATTGCTGTATCTTGAGGCATAACTATATCATATATTGCATCTATTAAATCACGGATAGTTACAGTGGGTCAAACACGAGTGTTAGTCTACATAGTTGCGCACGATTGCCAATAAATGATATTACAATCAACGTTGGAGCATAACACGAAATTCTCCATAGGGTTAAGTGTTAAATTTTGATCGCAACTGTAGCCAGCAAGAATCATCTGATCACATCCGTTCTTTTTAAAACTACGTCTGTGTTTCATCGTTAGTATTTTTTAGGAATAACAGTAAATTTTGATCACAACTGTAGCCATCAAGAAAGAAGCGATCACATCAAAATTTTCAAAAATACATTTAACCGTCATATCTAGTAATTTGGAGAAGTTTCAAATCGCACCGATCACCATACGACAGATGGCACCATCTATCGTTTTATGTAAAGACGAAACGCTTTCTAAATTATGTTGACCCCGATTTAGGCCGACCCGCCAAAATTCAAGAATGGAAACAAGTCAATCCTGAAAATACATCTACACACTAAATAAAAAGTTGCTAAATTAACCACAAAAGTAGTTAATTTTTACTACTTTTGGTAGTTCGTATTCATCCCGCTACCTGGCGGGTAGCTAAAAAATTAAATACCTTTGGTAGTTAAAATAACTACCTTCAGTGGTTGAAATAACTACCTCTTGGGGCTATTTTAACTACCCAAAGGTAGGCTAAATTTTAACTACTTTAGGTAGTAGGATGAATATGAACTACCCAGTATTTAAATTTACTACCTGCGAGTGGGAATTTTTGCTACCTGCGGGTAGTTAATCTGATAACTACTATTGGTGGGAAATTATTCTACCTCGAGTGGTTGTTCTAGCTATTTTAATAGGTATTCAAAGGGGTCCAATCTAATCACTCAAAAGTAGCTATTTAATCAACTTTTAGTGGATAATATTGCCTCTAAAGATATTAATGACATGTGGACCACAAAATATGACAATGGAGAAAATAATTTCAATATTTATTCAAAATAAACAAATATATATAGTTCAGAGCATTTGTGCTTTTAGCTTAAAATAAATTGCAACACAAGGCCTCTTACCAGGAATAAGTACATTAGCCTACACACAAAAAAAACAATGTAAATTTCGTGAAAATTTGACCAAGGGAATCTTATCAGACATCAGACACTGAAACTTATTTTATCTAAATAATTGATAATGTACCCAAAAGGGTTGCAATCTGGGTCGTCAAATTTTAAAAACAGCAATAAACTGAAATGGAGTGTCATTTCGTAGATTCTGTTGAAATCACTCTTAAAGGAGCAATAAAGAGCGTTCCTTATCACATTAGAAAATATGTAGAAAAATTGCGGGTAACAATGCCTTTGACCCCCAGATGACTAAGGGGTGGGGGATTTCCAAAAATTATATAACCAATAAAGAGCGCTTCTTATCAGTTCAAAAGATATGTGTGGAAAATTGCACAAATGTAAAATAATGCATTGTTAATGTCATGGGATAGGTGATGTGGGCATCAAATTATTGACAACTATATCACACTGTGGCAGTGTCATTTCATCGATGCTGTTGACGTCTTAAGGACGCAATAAAGAGCGTTCCTTATCACATTAGAAAATATGTAGGAAAATTGCGGGTATAAGCGCCTTTGCCCCTCAAATGAAATGGGGGGGGGGGGGTGGGCAAAAAAAATAATGTGACAAATAAAGAGCGTTTTTTATCAGTTCAGAAGAAGTGGGGAAAATTGCACAAAAGTAAAATAATGCATGGTTAATATCATGTGATTGATGCTGTGGGCATCAAATATTTAAAGATGCACTACTAATCAGCAATAAAGAGCATTTATTATCCACTTAATAGATGTAACTTTATCCGGAGTTATATTGCAGCTGCTGTTTATCCCAGATACTGGGTCTTTATTCTATTCCAAAAAATGTCGTATTGGGACATTTTGATCTATTTTAGAGATATTTATTTGTTCAAAGATATTTATATATAAACAGAAAAGTTCACTCTGTTGGCTTTGCAATACTAATGGGAGTGCATTAACTAATGGTTGTGTCGTTTATATGGGGTTGTGGACTACACAAGACTCTATAAACAATTCCAAAGAACATACATGTACATGTTCAAAATATTGTTTTATAACTTTAACCGACAATAAAAAAGACGTAAGCACCATTCGGACATGATATCAGTCTTCAACCCAGAGAACATTGTGGGCATGGATTAGTATCCCTTGTCACCACTGGGCGGAGCCACTCTCCCTGTTCATTCATTACGAGCATCGAAACACCAGGTGCGTGGCATCCGAAATAGTATTATAGTCTATTTCATACCATTTCAGTTGAGTAGAGTCACAACAGCCCTCGCACCTCGCATAGCCATTAGCCAAAAGATAATTTTATAATTTTGTGTAGTCCACTTGAGGTAAAACACACCACTCTAGTTGTTATATGCAGTGAAAAAAATATTATTTACCAAATTGCCTTAATGTTTACATACATTTTTGCCAACAATTGCACAGAGGCTGACATAATTTCATTATGATATTTAAAATTTGGCAATGGATAAAAATAATACCCATATAGTTTAACGAGATACAAGGCTTATTTTCACTCGTATATATAATTCACCAAATGGGGACCTTGCTAAAGCTTGGTTCCCCATTTGGCATTTGCTGAATCATACTCGCGAAAACAAGCCTTGTATCTCATAAAACTGTATGGATATTCTATATTTAACCATTCAACCAACTCACCGATGCGCTGCCCGGGAGTGACAACAGTCGTACCTCTCTCCCCTTGTGTCGCTATTCTCTTGGGATGAATTACGCAGGGTACAGATTCCCCAACAAGTAAATGTATAAGGGCAATTGAACATCATCACCAATCACCATTATCAAAAGAAAACTGTTTCCACATAAATGGGGCCGACCTAACCAGCAAGCGACTCAATTGTTGTCAGTGATCTGACATCTGATAGTAGAGCGAGATCTCTTGGAGATCCCAGAATTGTGGACAACAGCTGCAAACGAGGTAATTGGTCCAGGTAGAGGACACCTTTAGTACCATATTGGTCAATGACATGGTACCACACGTCATTCCGAAAATTTAACAATGACTGGCAGTCTAAATATATGACTAGATGTGTTTTAATTCATGCTAGGGACAATGATGACATAGTCATGTCGTTTTCACTAGCAATGTATATTTCACTCAAACCAATTAACCAAGCTTGTGTGGGTATCGTGCTTTGCTTTTCCAGTATATACCAAAATCATCAAATAAAATCATAAATGTGACATCAGATTTCTCCCCTGATGTACCGTTATGAAACTACTGAAATGTGCCAAAATTGGGTATAAGACAAAACATTGAGTATGTGGCTCTTGGGTTTGGGAGAAAAATAATCCATGACCTGGGATGTGGGCATAGAAAAATCTCATCTTCGGGACCAGCTATTGGGTCCGGACAATCGGCCAAAATATCTTGCCTCTCGGGGTGAGATCTTTCCATCCCCACACCTCAGGTCAGGATGAATAATATTATTTTTATCTCAATCTAACTTCAGCTGAACATGCACGGCGCCCATAATGTTTTGCATTCAGAATTTTTTATTTCTGGTATAGTTACAAAGAGCTTATAAAGTCAATGAAAATGTCCCTGATTCTAATCAGATGTTCATGACATGCATGTGCTATCAACTGATACAGATGACAATCAGCCATGACATGCGGTGCGTATAAAAGCCGAACACAACCGAACACAACCGAACATAACCGAACACAAGTCCAAATAATGGGAAATATAACGAATAAAGTTCATAGGCGTGTGTATTCATGTTCACACTATTAATATACGAAGTTTGGTGGAGTTCGGGCCAATAATAAGTGTTTTATTCGATATTTTGTAAAACGCGTTCAGTGTTCGGCATAGAAAAACCGAACACAAGCTTCTCTCGTGGATTAGTCTATAACGGCTGTTTAGCTAGGTGATAATTAATATCAGATATATGGTCACTAAGCCGAAAGGCTTTAATTGTTGTTGGTGGCGGTCTCTTACCTATTGTAGTTCAGTGTTTTGACAGTTAGTTGCAATCAGTATTTGATGGCGCCTACTATTATAGAAACAACATGCTTTTGGTGGGCCCCGCCATGAAAGACAACGTACGATTGTAAAAACAATATTTGAGTGACAAGAACGTGAGTTCATGGTGCAATATCCGAGAAGTTCTATATAAGAATGTGGTATGATATTATTTGGCAAATCACAATCTCAGCAGTATTTGGCATTCTGATCACAGGCCTGAAAATTCTACAATGCCTAATTCCAAATTGATTTACCCATGTGGTGTTTGTTCCCAGGAATGTCACGAGATACGCAGCATCGGCTGCGATATGTGTGACCGATGTAGAGTGCCAGCAATTGAAAATCAATGACTTTTTACTAAGTCATCGCTTGGTGACCAATTTAATTTATGCCAGAACCTTCGGAAAATTTCGACTGACGGACGTTTGACGATACCGAAAACCGCGGCTATTGCCAAGAAGCCATGTCAGACTAAAAGAGTAAAGGCATGCAAAACTAGATCAATCAATCCTAGCAAGCGTCAAAAGGTATCTTGGCGCAAAATAATTATTCCTTTCATATCACATTCCTGTCATATCAGGCACATTTTTGAAAACGATCTTAAATTCATGCATATCAGACTTTTAAAAAGATACAATACGAAACGCTCTTTATTCGTATTCAGACAATTCATTTCAATTCAATCGGTATTCGATGCATGTGTTTCTACGATAAGTTGAACACTGGCTTTATATCGGCTTCCATCATACAGCATGATATATACACACAAGTTAGGCACGCATCAGAGCCATTTAAGTAAGTAATGCTTCCATCCACTGACTTCAAGGAGAACAAACTCTGCCCAAATCCGTTCCGCCGAGGACAGAATTTGCATATAAGTATATTGTATAGTATATTGTATAGTACTTTGAACATATACTATGATTGACATCAATTCCACCAGAATTCCCTGCACCATCACCAAGAGATGTTATGTCGCCAACAAGAACACTATTATATATAATTTTACAATGTTTACTTATGATTGCAATAAACTATTTGTTTTGTGGTTAGTATTATATTCTCCGAACCATTTCCGCATGAGTATCGTAACTCGACAACCGATTTACTACTTCTTAGAAGTCCGGGGCGTGCTGATATGTTCGCATTTGTCCAGTATGATCCATCTAAACTACCACATTGTACGAAATGACTTGTAATAATAACGGGGGGGGGGGGGGGGGGTTATACAAAACACCCAACAAAACACTCATTATTGAACCAAACTTCGTATAGTAATAGTATGAACGTGAATACATATGCCTATGAACTTTACAAGGTGGTCTTATATTTAGTAGACTGTATATAGAGTTATTTATCTCAAACGCCAGCTAACGCCACATCTATGCATATCTATGTGTTAATTAATTACCGGTGACTGAGTGTCGAACATAAACTTGTGTTCGGCTTTTCTATGCCGAACACTAAACGCGTTTTACAAAATATCGAATAAAACACTTATTATTGGCCCGAACTCCACCAAAGTTCGTATAGTAATAGTGTGAACATGAATACATATGCCTATGAACTTTATTCGTGAAATTTCCCATTATTTGGACTTGTGTTCGGTTATGTTCGGTTATGTTCGGTTGTGTTCGGTTGTGTTCGGCTTTTATGAGCTCCCATGACATGAGGATACACCTGTTGCGTCTTGTCAATACAAAAGAACGATCAAGTTTTACATGTGTATATCACCTGGATAAACATGTGTATACTCAGTTCTCATTAAAATTAGGCTCTCAGGCTGGAATAAGCTACACATAACAGTCCTAATGAATATACACATGTAACTATAAGTCACATAACCGCCACTATAAATAGTTTATGCATGCAATTCCTGTTGTATAACATCAAAGCGCAGTTTTACGATTGACAGAATGTTATCTCCTGTTACTTGAATTTTGGCGAATAAGAAAAACGGGTGCTAACTGTTGAAATTCTTGGAAATACTTAATTCTATTCTCCTTGATGGCTATTATTGATAATTTCTGGACTCTTCAAATGGACACACATTGGTGTTAAATTAGTTGTAATCACAAATTAGTGAACACTGAAATAAGCATTGTGACCAGATATGACAGGAAACTTATTATGCTATTTTAGCTATGTGTCGAGAAACTCTGGAGCCGATGAAAATCGTCAATATACTGATTGGCTTCATCACTTTACTGTTAAATGTTGTGATTGACTGACATTGATGTAAAGATTCTTGGGGATAATGGAAATACCAGATATTTTCTTCATGAATCTTTAATGCTTATATAGCTTGTTCAAGAGTGTAATTTAGTTAGAACTGTTGTATTTATGTAATACACACGCTTCACACATCTCGATGATACTGAAATTAATATATGAAATAATAGAAAAAAAATCTTCAAGGTGACATGCAACAGTTTTAGAGTGATCTGGGCCCCCACATCTGATCCCAAAAAGTGGAAAAGTGTAGGTTGTGTTTGTGTAACTACCACACTTTTCAGTTAGATGAGAATCCAACCCATATTTTATGAGTTCAAGGAATACTATTTCACATGCGGAATATCCGTGTCGCACAATAGGCCCATAGCCCAATAGGGGATAGCCCCAAAATTGTCTATTTGATCATATCAGATTTTGAAAACAATTTTGAGACAGTCCGCAAACTCTTCCTTTTCTGGTCAAATCGTATCACTGGCTCTGTATTCAATTAGAATTATAAGATATACTTTGTAAAAGAATGAATACATGTATCACTTGACTTTTCATTTTGCAGAAATATGCTATGTGTTGGTAGAAATCAACAGCGAAGGCTTTATCCTCAATCGGTGATGTGACAAAATATGGGGAGATAGCTAGGTCATGAAGTTTTCGCTCAAAATGCGAAACATATCTCAAAACATTGAAATGTTACGCCAAACATCACTAGATAGGAGCATTTCTAAAATATCGCATCTGACCGAAGTGGCAACCAATTAAATTCATTATTTAGCCAAACCGGTTCCATGTGTCACCTTTAACTGTAGATTAAAGATCCAAACATTTTCAACGTATTGTTCAGGTTTCTAAATCTGAGATAAATTGAACACATTGTATGCATTCAATATGTGATTACATGTTATTTTGAAAACTTTCCTGTATTAATATAAGTTTAGTTGTGGTGTATTGATGGTAACATGGCGTGACATTGACAACTTCAGGTTTATGTTCAACCGATTCACAAAGCGACAAGGTTGAACACAAGCTAAAAGTGGTCAATGTCATGACATGTCACCATCAATCCACCACAATGGCGTACATGTATTTGTTCTGCCAACAGTCCTGGTCATTCACATTAATTTGGCACTTATTCCGCATAATGATCAGCAGAAAATGTCAAAATCTCCTAAACCTCTCTCCAACATATGACATGAAACGGCCATCGAGAGACGATGAAGCGGTCTTGGTTTCCGTTATGCTAATGGCTCCAGACGTAAACATGGGATATGTTGCACGACTGTCTGACCAATCAAAGATGCGGTTTCTTACTGGAAGCAGAACATTGTATAATTTTCATCCTGGTCAGCACATTAGAAAATTTCCTTCGGTATATACACAGGTACATACTAGTAGATGCAACCTGTGGGTACGATGCTGAACATTTTATTCTCAGTACGAACATCAAACTCAAGCTCAGGATCATATTAGGCGTTTGCGCTGAATTTCTTCTCTGTAGTTCCAAACATGTTTCCGTTATTTTGATGGCTCCAGGCGTAAACATGGGATATGCTGCGGGACTCTCCGATCAATAAAAGATGCGGTTTCTTACTGGAAGCGGAACATTGTATGAATTTCATCCTGGTCACCACGTTAGAGAATTTCCTGCTGTACATACACAGGTACATGTAGTCATGTACATAGATGCAACCTGTGGGTATGATGCTGAACTTTTAATTCTTAGTACGAACATCGAACTACACTACCTGAAGCTCAGATCGGGATCATATTATGAATTATTCTATGTAGTTCCAATGTAGTTCCAAACATGTTCCTGCACTGTACCTGCAAATAACGGGCCAAAAGAGATGATATAGATTAATAAAAGTGTTAAGGCCAGCGAAATAATTAGGGTAGGTAAGGAATTTTTATTTTATTTCGATATTTTTTATCCAACTGCAGAAATACCTCGACTGATGTTGCCCAGTTTAGGGTCATCAAGATATGGATATATGACGATACACATCATGCTGACTCCCAAATGGGGTGCACTCAGCCTGGTGTAGGCATAACCTCGTACGTGGCTGTCTTCCTGCTGACCCCATCATAATATGTATTTTGTCAATTCCGGTTACATAAAATGCTAACCCATGCTGTGGGGAAAGTATTACTTGATTAACAGTGGAAATATACATTAAGATTAAACTTACTTCATGCTTAAGTAAGTTTTTTATTATTCACATACCACATTTTTTAAAATAAATTTTGCTATAAACTTGGTACAAAATTCATGTCACTAACTTTTATAAGAATTTTACCAATAATACCGCCATTATACCGTACTTGTATTGTGACAACTACATCCCTTTTTCTGGGGGTAGCCAGTACGCCCACCGAGCATGCCTGGTTTGTTAAAACAGTAGCTATACCCCTAACATATGTGGTGATAACCTATATACATGTATATATACAGATACACACCCACCATGTCTGTTGATAGTGTTCCAGAAGTCCCAAAACAAGACATAAAGCAGGCAGGAGATCAACTCTCGGGAAATTAAAATTGCAAACTGTATGCCCATTAATCCACAACCCAACACACACCTGGGGCTTTTGAGACAGCTGTCACTTCGTGGTCACTTTTCACAGGGATATGTTAGAAAACATGTGTTTTGCACACTAAAGATCATCAATATTTATGAGCATTAAATTTTGACTTTTTCTCAAAATATCAATAAAAAGTTTAGGGTCGGCAGGTTAGTTTTAGGTTCGGTCGATGTACGGAAACATAGTATCTCTTTTTTGGCCTAATGTAGCTCAGCTTGGACATGAGATATAATTCTCACAGAAGTTCATGGAATGATGGAGGAAAGATGGAAATTTCCAGTGATGGATTGAAGAGTATACCCTCTGTTAAGCGGATTCATAATATACCCCCGGTATCACACACGGTTCTAGGCCTTATGCCGACCCGTTATAATAAGTTTGGGTACCCGGAGCCTGGGTTCCCAAAATTAAGTATAACCGAACCGTAATATTCAGAATTTGTCATGCTTTTGTACATTAATTTTATTTGGGAAAACGCTGAAAGATCTAATTAAATGCGAAAAAAGCATATTGGATGTAACAATAAACAGTGCCATTGTAGCTATATATAACACTAGCAGGTGGACCCGACTTCGTCCGGGCTGTTTCCCCTCTGTTTTTTGGCGAATTGCGCGATTTGACCTTGAATTGTCCATTTTGAAGGTCAAGGTCAGGTGGGGTCACGATTTGACCCGTCCAAAACACTGGCCGGACAAAAGTACCCCACAAAAGTACCCGTCGAAATCCATCCGGTTTTACCCGATTTGACATTGAATTGATCATTTTGAAGCTCAAGGTCAGGGTCATAATTTGACCCGTCCAAAACACAGTGGACAAAAGTAACCCTATGTATAAAATTTCGTCGAAATCCCATCAATATTCGCGATTTGACCTTGAATTGACCCGATTTCAAGGTCATGTCGCACGGGCAAACGAATAGGCTTACGACACTCCCCATACTAAAGTATCCCCAGACACTAATTTTCATCGAAATCCCGTGATACTCGGGCGATTGACCTTGAAATGACCAGATTTCAAGGTCAAGGTCTTTTCGCACGGGCAAATTAATAGACCCATGCCACTCCCCGGCCGAAAGTACCCCCACATACCAAGTTTCATCGAAATCGGTTCGGTCGTTTTCGAGTCCATCGCGAACACACAGACAGACAGACAGATTTCCCAAAATATATAATAGACTAGCCGATGAGCCCGACGTTGCCCAGGCTATTCAAAAACCAAATTTCAAGTCGATAGCTCCACCCGTTTACGAGATCTGGTAACCAAATTTCAAGTCGATAGCTCCACCGGTTTCCGAGATCTGGTCTGCGCATGCGCGAAGCTGGCGTCGCACAGGCTCGGCGACCCGATAAAATTCGTATCCGGGGCAAGATACATTTACATAGCAAATTTCAAGTCGATAGCTCCACCCGTTTCCGAGATCTCGTCTGCGCATGCGCGAAGCGAGCGCCGCACGGGCTCGCCAATACGACAACGACGACCGCCTGGTCAAAATACACACACGTACCAAGTTTAGTCCCGATCGGTCGAGAATCGTAGATTTGTATAAATGACATACATACAGACAGACAGAGGTCTTCAAAATACAAGAATACAGGATATAGAAAAATAATCATAAATAGGATTGAATCATCAAGTGCATAAGATCAGTTACTTGCCCAGTTGAGGGTCAGCAAGATATGGATACCGGTATATGACGATCCACATCATGCTGACTCCCAAATGGGGTGCACTCAGTCTGGTGTTGGCATAACCTCGTCCGTGGCCGTCTTCCTGCTGACCCCATCATAATATGTATTGTGTCAACTCCGGTTATGTCAACGATTAAATGTGATACTTATTATATAGCAGACATACGGTATGTGTATGTTCTTCTTAATTTGACAGACCCGAGGGAGTGTGGCATGTGGTCCCTCATTTTTGAAGAAACCCGCCAGGCCAGTTAGATGAGATCCAAATAGAACGCTAAAACAGTATATTGTTGAATGTGATGGAAGGGGGTGGAGTCACTGCACGGTGCATACAGGTTTGAAGTGTCACGCATATACTAAGTAGCAAATCGGGCTCAACAAATCTAAAACGAACTGTGCTTGCATTCAGAATTTAAGAGTTATAGTGCCATCGTTAACATGTGCAATCTGGGCAGTATGGGTTATTACAAGTCACTGACGTGGGATATGAATCGATGAATTTACTGATTTTTTTTTAAATTGCATCTTGTCGTGTCTTAATCACGAGGAGACATCTCTTAGCCACGAAAAGATATTTGCAAATAGTGGATAAATATGCCCAAAGTCGAGGTAGAACAAAGGAGCTAGATTTTAACAATTGAATAATTATTAATCAATAATTATATTGATATCTGTTTGGTTTTAAAGCACAATTGTTTGAGCATTCACATACTAATATAATAGAAGTAATGTGCCACACACATATGTGAAATGATCAAGAACTTTTGACATAAAACATAGTAAATAACTCATTAAACATTGCCATTAGCAATTATTTTATGTTCTGCCCTGCCAGTGTGAACCAATTTATATCAGCGTGAATTAAATTAAATAAATTAATCAAATAAAAATGAAATTTAGAGACATTATTTATCGGAAATTTGAGTCTATATATATACTCCTTAATATTACCAACTTAACTGTGAAGTTATTTTTTTTATTTTTTGTAAGTATCATTGTTAATTGATATATTGAAAGCCATTGATAATAAATCAAATTTTGGGAAAAATGAACAATTTGATGATACAACTTGAGTATAATATTATGACATACTGAAAAAAATAATAAAAGATACTTTAAATCTGTGACAGAATTGTTTGGGTCTTGTTAATTGAGAGTACCACTTATCATAATTACGCAATGACTTACAATGCGCATCAATGACATTGCAAATCAAATGGTGTTATTTCTTTGTGTGTCAAAATGACGCTGCAAGAAATTATGGCTAAATGTTGGCTGGAGGGAATAACTTTGGTCATATGTGCATTGGGTTTTTGGTTAAGAATTTGCTATCTAAAATATGACAATCTACCAACATAATAGCACAATATACTTTTAAGGCTTTTGAACATACACAGATTCACCCCCCCCCCCCTCCCCAAGCACAAGCCATCACCATTTCTGGCCATATGACTGTGGCCATCGGGACAGTACCTAAATGGTGCCCAAACATGAAACCTGGATCATTGCCTATATATCCAAAAATGTTTTTCCATTTTATTGACGATATATTCTTCGAGAATAAGTTGTATATAGTTTCCAGGGCATAAAATAATAAACATTGAATCAAAAACATGACAACATATCCGACCACTAAGCATCTGTAACTTATAATATGGGTAGAATAATACATCAATAATTATGTTTTGTAGTTACTAATTATATTGTTGAACATCATTATTCGGACAAAGTGATAGCTACACAGATATATGTTGTCGACATAAATTCAATAGCTATTCTGACAGTACAATGTGAACACACACACTCTGAATATAAGGGAACTTAAACCTTTCATGACGGGAGCTGCAGTGGTACAGTAATGCTCTAATTAATCGACTCCTTAAACACAGCAGAATTTAGGATTTCAGGATTTAGTCGGAAATATGGCTTGTTGCCATTCATCGGAAAGCTCTCAGGCATATATTTGCTCCATTGCTAGTAGACCAAGAATTTGTTGATGATTTTGGGATTTGACATGAAAGTCAGTTGTTAGTTGTTACTCAGTATTATTTGCAGAGCATTAACCCTTTCTGTACTAATGTCTTTTCCCTTATCAGTTATGAAAGTATACATTGGAATTCCTTGTTATTAATCTGGAGGGGTGTTCATGAATAATCATCACATAATAACAGATAATATCAGTGCCAAAATAGTTATTTAATAGAAGGAAATGAAATGTTCAGATAATAAGTTCCAACAAACCAGATGTTGTTTATTGACCTTATTATCTGTATATTTTCTAAGGGAACTATTCATCAATGAGTATTTAGTATAAAAAGAGGTAAAGCTCCCGGTGGTGTGCCTGTCCCAATGGTAAAGTATAAATGTATACTTACTGTATGAAAACTCAAAAACAAGTCTACAATCCTTTGATCACATTCTTTAAAATGCATGCAGCTTCAATTTTGGAACAACTAGGGATATAGCACATGTGTCCTTTCTCCTGGAAATAACAAAGGTCAAACATTCAAACATTTCGCACTCTTCAAATTCCCCCTTCAATTCAACACCATAGAAACTACTCTATTTTTTCATTTTCACTTCCTACTATTTCTCACTATAAATTGAAAATACTCAAACCTGATTGAATGAGGGTATGTGTTTGCCATCTTGACACAAATTCATGCCATATAATTTGATTCTTGACTGGGGAGGTAAGCATGTACCATTTGGCACCCAACTCATCTACTTCTTTGTAATTTTAAAAACTCCAAATTGTTGAAATTTTGTTGAAACATAATATGAGGAAACTACTACTAGTAGCTAGTGAATATTTAGTATAGAAAGGGCTGAATTAAAATGGTTTCAAGTATGACTATGAGGAGAATAATTATGTGTGTTGTAGTTAATGAGTGATGAGGGATGTGGCTTGTTGGGTGTGCCATATCCAAGTCTTCTTGTACTAAAACCAGCTAAGATATTGGGATGGCGATTTGCTATTTTTAGTCCAAGCCCCTCCTATATGCTCTATTATCACAGGACTTAAGCGTTAGTGACCCGCTCAAATAAAACCACAATTATTTGAAATAAAATATCACAATTGCGACAATAAACGGATATTTTCCGCAGAAGACATGCTATTTTATCTGAAACCCACATCAGTTGTGAATTTAAAACGGTAATTTAATGCGAAAAGAGACATTTACCTCAATGTTTACAATTTTTTAAAAGTATGCGAACTCGGTTGACCTCGCGAACTGTGTTCGGCATTTTCCGTTGAAAATATTCCGTAGATTATGGACAACAACGCAAATTACGATGAATTCTCCATTGTAATCGTAATTATGTGTGTCAATAAATAAAATAATAAATAGATTAATTAAACATTGGAGATATAAATGTAATACATTAAATAAATTACGGGGATTACAACCCTCTGAACGTTTAAAACAGTGTAAACACAACGAACATTAGAATAAATAATATGCCTTATATGGTGCTACATTTCACCCATATTTGGTGGACTTCCGCGAAATTAAGATATATACTAAGCGAACAGGGCAATATACTGCTCTTGTTAAGCACACAAAAACTCAAATAAAATTTGTATAAATTTTGAACCTTAAGTTTGAAAAGTCCCACTAAAACGGAAGAACTATATTTCGAAACTGTGTGATTCGGTTCTCCGATTATTTTATCAACACAGATGTCAAAATGCACACCACACGCATGGCAAGTCAGACACAAGAGTTCTAATTTGCTCCAATTTTGATAAGTTGCTTGCGAAAATTGTCAACAAAACTACCGTTCTGATCCTCCATTATGTCATTAAGTTTTTAGTGCGGGAATCGTTCTGAAAACTGGACTTTCGGGCGATCGGTTTTCGCCATTTTTTTTCGGAAAACCCGCGCTATATATAGAAACGGAAAGTAGAATTTCCAGAACAAACAGCGGATTATGTCGAACTTATTCGGACCACTTCGGCTTTCGGTTAAAACGTAAACAAACAGAGAAACAAATCGATGTTTGTGGCAATCAACCGGAATATTCTATGCGTAATTTAACATTAAAGTTAGATTATTATACAC
This sequence comes from Siphonodentalium dalli, assembly GCA_032622095.1. Lineage (NCBI taxonomy): Eukaryota > Metazoa > Mollusca > Scaphopoda > Gadilida > Siphonodentaliidae > Siphonodentalium > Siphonodentalium dalli. The sequence continues at coordinate 198,616,248 of CP136067.1, read as the reverse complement.
CATTATGACCGTAAGATGTAAGCCTTTCCGATGTATATAGCATCATGTATTGATTTGCTAGGTAAATCGAGTAAAATACACCACAAATTCCCGCCACAGATCGTGGGCGTAACTCGTGTGGTAGGATTGGTATACATGCGGGCTTGGACTAAAAACAGCAAATCGCCATCCCAATATCTTAGCTGGTTTTAGTACAAGAAGACTTGGACTAGGTGTGCCAATGAATTTAGTCATGAAAAGAGTAAAATCCAAGTTGGCCACTGGCGACCATATTCTTTAACAAATTTCGGAAGCTATCATTCGCTCCGAACTAGAGATAATGCCCAGGAGATCCTTATGATGTTGGTGCAAAATATCTCAGATCGAAGTACTTAATACATGTGCCGATCAGTCATCATCTATATTATTTACTCTGACAGTCAGTGTTTTAATTACAGTGGTGCCATACTGATAGGCCTGGTTCAATCTGAGGTTGATGTCGCAATCATTTTTGATTACAAATAATAGGTTTCATTTATTCCTCCCAATAGATGTGCGATATGCCCATTCAGCCCAATTGTGTCCCGTTATATACTTTGTGCTGCCATGGGCATATTTTTCAGAATGAATATATTCCACAATCCACATATGATCTTATTGTGGTCGTTTCCAAAAAACAATGAAACAATTGAATTCCACCTGCCCTACTTTTCTACCATATGTTACCGGAAACAACAAAATTTTGTTTTAGGCATATGTAGCTATACTTACACTTTGGCAACTTTTCGCAATTTGGGCTATGATTGTCATTTTCTTGTTATATTTTATGCTCTCAAGTCAATATTCCACCTTCTCTCTTAGAATCTTACTCAGCCCCAAAACTTCAACTTAATCCTTTGAAGATACTTGTACCTTGATGGAATGAAAGAATGAAAGAATTATATAATTTTTTTATGCAAATGACCTGTGGTCAGATGCCCGTAGCCTGTTTATATATAACTATGGGTATATGCCAGATTTTACCGCTAAAAAAAAATGCTGTGCTTTTGACAGTGTATTTATCCATGGTGTATGTTGCTGTGTTATCTTATATTTTGAAGGGTTATCTTGTTTGACTGGTAATTAGTTTAGCGGTTTCTATGTTTTGTCTGGTCAGATGTTACCGGTATGTTTGAGCTTTGTCTGAAATAGAAAACACTTTTTATATTAGAATTTGCGCGACGGGAGCGCAAGGACATCGCATGTCCAGTGTGTTTAAAGACATATTATGTACTTGTTCGGGTGCGTGAAACTGATAAGTTAGTATGCAGGTGCTACACCAACTGGAGGAATGTAACATTCTACTAACATCGAAAATCTCAAGCAAATCTACCGTACCACTCCATTGAAAACATCGTCTGAACTGGGCTAAATTGTAAATATTTACTACTAGAATCGGGACGCATCTATCGGCGGTATCGGCGGTAATTAACGAAAATTATTTCGCCATCGGCAGTCACTGCATTGAATTAGTATATAAGAATGACAGTGTTTGTTGTCAATTTAGATATAAAATTTGTAAAAATAACTACTTTGAACAAGATTATTCTCCACTTCTATTTTACCACCCTACCGGAGTGTTTCACATCACTTTAAGGGCTTTTAGAAACAGAATATATATTATATAGAGATAATGAAATTATATATGTACCGGTATATAGTATTTGAGTTGATTGTGATGACTTTCGTGTAGTTTTGTGGTTATGAGAGCACATTCTTATTGTCCCCTTGATTTCTGTATCTTTTCTACTTTAAAAATATATCTTTTCCAATATGGGTGGCACCAGGATATCTCCCAATTATATCTACCAGGCAGACTACTGCAGATCTCCCCGATGGGGATGGGGCCAACCCTCATGGACAAGCTAGGGGTTGTGGTCCAATCCTGTTTTCCAACAAAATCTAATATTGATGATTTCTCATCATCAGTGAATGCAAGACCACACCTTTGTCATGGGGTGCCAGACAGGGGCGTGATGACATGGGGTGGTTATGCAGGGGTCTTACCCCCCTATAGCCAAACCTCACACAACATTTAGTTGGAAATTATACCAAAATTAGGTTTGATTTTCCAATGTTCAATTTATTAGTGACATATTTGTTTATTTTAGAACATTTGCATATATTCCTTTCATTTGCAAAACTTTGGACTCAAATGGCCATTAGTTCAGGGGGGGGGGGGGGTGAAAAACAAATTTCCGGCACGTATGCCGGGGTGGGTGGGTGGTCAAAGCCACCAACAAGCAATTTTTTCCGCAACTAAAAATAAAATTTCCTGCTTGTTTTTTAGTGTTTTGGCAATGAGTTGGGCTTCAAACCCACTTTGAATGAGAGAAATAATGTAATTCTAACTGTAAACTGACTGAATGCAGTTATCGTGTTGTATTTTGTTGCAAATTTTGAAATCCAAGATGGCCGCTGGCAGCCATGTTTTTTTGGCCGAATGACCTCAAAATGACTCATTCCTATTTACATGTCCATGTTAACATCCATGATAAATAGTATGCACAGAAATTCATATACAGCTGTTTACAGTGAATTTTCCCCCGCAAATCTCTGTTTAGTGTTAAAAGGGGGGGGGGTGGGTGTAAAATAATGGTCGGAAAAAACAGCCGAAAACGGAAAAAAAATTGGCGGTGGGGGTGGGTGGGTACAAAAAATGATCGAAAGGGAAAAAATGCCATACGTGCCTGAAATATTTTTCCGACCCCCCCCCCCTGATTAGTTGGCAATTTTCCAACATTTGGATGGGTATCAGGTTGGAAATTTCCCCCAATTTGAACATCTTGAGGCCAGTCTAGATGCTAAGAACGAACAATTTTCATATTCAGAACCACCGGGCCGTCCGACCTATTTGTCTTGTGATGTTCTCAGTGGCCAGTTAAAGCTGTTAATTAATTTTTTAAAACACAATAAATTGGGGTGCGAATTTTCCTGGCATTCATCAATATCACAGACAATTAGGTGTTGTAATTTTCAGGTTCAGATCTAAATAATTCGCATACTGGGCCGAACCATCCTTTTCATCTCCTGCATGGATAGTGGCCACAAGACTACTGATCCATTTAGAATATGCTACCATTTACAGTAATGCCCTAATTAATTGACTCCGTAACCACAGCAGAATTATTGGTAACTGTCAGGATTTAGTCGGAAATGTGGCTTGTTGCCATTCACCAGAAAGCTCTCCGAGAGCTTTCCAATGAATGACAACAAGCCATATTTCCGACTAAATCATGCTGTGGTTATGGAGTCCATTAATTAGGGCATTACTGTAGTAGTCTGTGATGGAAAAGTTCAGAAAAATCAAGCCCCATGGGGTTTTGCAAATTGAATAACGCAAACTTAGTTTGTGTCGTTCAAGGGGTTGGGGGGGGGGGGGCTTCAGTTGGAAGTACCAAGATGTCGACCCTCCCCACCAAACCATCTAGCCACGTTCTAAGTGCCAAATATCCCCGACTCAACCATTAGGTGCCCCTCGCTTAGTTTTTGCTTTGGGTATATTTATTCTATCCGAGAATACTCTACACCCACAGCAAAATATGGACATACATATATGTACTCTTAAAAAAAATGTTCTGTGGCGATCACACATTAAAATTGTGTAGCCAAGTAAATATAAGGTGATAATTTTGTTGTAGAAATGATACGGACAACCGATCATCAAAAAACGAAATTGTCTCAATGACTTTAGTGTACAAACCTTCCATGAATGGAGCTTCTTGAAATTTTACAAAAAACCCTGTGCCAATGCATTATCTTATATATGCGAGTCTCCCATAGGGAGCAATGACAAACATTTTCCAGACTTGTTTTTGATAATGGCAAAAATTCAAATGAAGTGACATTTAGAAGAAAGTTAGAAAATCAAATTGGATAATTTACTCACTCCATGTACTGGATTTACCACATACATGTATGTTCAAAATGTTAACCCAATCGGGCACATATCGTAGGAGATACATGGTATTATTATATGAGATGTACTAATGGTTATATGGACTTTTATATTATTGGCAAATTTATTCATCATTTGTTTCTCGAGCCCCTTTGAGCATTGACTGAAATCTAGAAGGGGCTAATTAGTAATATGTGCCATGTGGATACATTTTGAATGGCTGACCACATAAACTCACTGTGCAATGTTATGTGATAGTTGAACATTTTTTCAAAAGTGTTGCTCAAGTTATCTCAGACGATTTAGACTTGGTCGTGGCAATTCCAACAAATGGCATATCCCTGGTGAAAATTGGTGGTCAAAACCCAAATATTTAAACTTGACTTGTATTTTTGGGCTAGAGAGATGCAAATTTATTGCGAATTTGAACAAAAAGGGACTTACCTGCGTTAAAATTTGTGGACACAACCCACATACCAAATTTCATTCCCTTCAGTTGAGACTATCTAATGTTATCAACCAAAAGCGAACATATGGACGGATGAACCAACATTTGGTATTTATGGGTTAATTTAACTGAGCTAATTCCACATGGTAGTACACCTACCATTCGATGTGCTGCCTCTCTGGCTGACAAGACCAGTCTCTGGCATACAAGGCCACCTCTATGGCCAGAACTTTTTGTTTCATAAGGCTGCGGGCATTTAAATCAATAAAAACAGAATGGACAGGTCTGGTACTAGTATGTGTCAAATTTAACACAATCACCCCAGGGCATATATTTCATCTGATTTTGTGAGAATCTATACATACTTTTTCATGAGAATCCAGGGTAATTTGCGAGAATATTTAGGAGAATCTAGAATTGGATTATCGCCGAAATATAAGACCTGCACCCTTTATTCTGTGATTATAGCCTGGCCACACATGGTGGTATACTCCTAGCAACAGATAGCAATACAACTCAGAAAAATAGGCTTCAAAAAGCGAGTGAGTATGACTTTTCTACACCTGCCAAATTGAATGTCAGATGTCTTTCAAGCCACTGACATATTCAAAGACACGAAAATCAATCGTAGCTGCACTGTTGATGCAATTGCAATGTTGCAGTGACCAACCTCATACATATACATTTATGCTGAATAAACAATGTACATATGTACATGTACTGAATTACTAGGTGTTTAGTTAACATGAAAATAAAGATACCCTGATATGGTATTTGTGAACTAAATACTTTGCGATTGAACATGGCATACTAGTAGGTCAAATGTGGATGAGTTTAACATTTTCTAGATTGAATTTACCGTTATTGCAGTCACAAAAAATGTATTTGGCATTTATTTACTGGGTTATCGCAGTTAAAAATCATTACCGTGGTAAGACTACCGATAGACACCACATGTCAGTCGCTATTATTCGACGTAATACCACTTGATTGTGGTTTACTGGTGGTACGAACGGTAATTACCGGCCTACATCCACGTTAAAGGGGTCAACTATTTTGCGCAAAATTGTGGATGTAGATGGATAACTCTAAATCAAGTGGTAATGCGGTTAAATGTCATGATACTTTAGTGATACATGTAGGCCATATTGGGGACATTCTTTATTCCAAGGTTTGCTATTCTGAAAGTTGACTATTTCAAAGGTTCTCTAGCTATTATGAATGTTCGCTATTCCAAAGGTTCACTATTCTGAAGGTTCACTGTTCCGAAGATTCGCTATTCCGAAGGTTTTTGTTATTTTAAAAGTTAATTCTATATTCTAAACTAGTATTGAGAGGATTCTTTATCACAAAGTCCTTTTAAGAAGGAAATAACTTAATACATTAAAACAAAAAATTAGATTTTTATTGGTTTTCGCAATTACATTATGATGTTATTTCTCAATAGATATTCACGTCACGCAGCCCATAAATTACTGTTTCCATGCAATTTAATGTCAGTATGGGTTATAACAGTTGTGATATATAATGAATACTGGAGTGCCATAACATCCTGCAGATTAGCAGAATATACCGGTAGCTGGATAGACCGGTATGAGATGAACAGCAATTGTGACATTGTGACTTTAAAGGCCCATCTAATTTTGGAGCCACTAATTATTTGTTTTTTTTATAGAGCCTTCATATACGGTTAATAACAATCTATGCCATAACATATGATTGAAACACTATAATATCACCATTTGAAAAAATCTATGTCTCAGAAGATGCCAACAGAGAAATAAAAAACAACTGAAATCATAGATAGGTGGTATTTTACCTCAAAATTTTTTATAGTGATGGTGCCTTATAATAGTGATGGCATGGGGTGATAGTCTGAGGGTACACTTTAGATAATCTCATGCAACAGAATTCGGAACATGGCTTAATTGACAGATGGAGAATGTTGTGCAATTTTTGACCACACGACTCACAAACGGTACCCCATATGTTTAAAGTCGAAAAAGGGGGATAACTCCACCAAAAAAGTCTGACAGACGCCATAATCGCAGGTGCTCAGGTTCCCATGGTGGTTGATGTCTCTGCCAAGTTTCACGGAAATTGATAAAAAAAACGACTGTCTGAGAAAAACTCCGGACAAATATGTGTCCACACACGAACGATGGACGAGGTGATTTCACTATACCACCCCAACATTGTTGCAGGGGGTATAATGAGCACAATGTATTGAATACCATTAGCATCACAGTTCTCAGCAATGTTATGGTTATAATATTTGTGAGTTCATTAGAATGAACATAGCGATTAATTTCAGTGTTATGAATAGCCAAATATATACAAACAATATAAAAGTAGGAATGTATGATGGACCGCCGGTGGTTCCTAAATAAAGGAATCGAATCGGAAATTAAAAGTTTCATCAAACTACCAGATAGTGGTTTATAACAATTACAATGGACTATAGTTTTGTGTATAATGCAAAGTAAATCGTGCATATAAAAAAATTGCATGCAACGTCTCGGTCAGGGCATGATAATTGATATTTCAACATAGATTCAACGTACAGCATGTGTCAACATTCAGTGTTAGGTTTCCCACATTAAAGGTACTCAATCCGAATTAACGCTCACGAATTACAATATCATTGGCTTCGGGGGTACAAAATATTTAACTTGAGTCGAGGAACCCACCCATCAAGGTACAGTAGGAGTAATCAGATATCGATATTTTAAATATAGTATTTTAATTATAAGTGGCCCAGTAAACTGTCAGCGAGAAGAACTTATCTGACAAGATAGCGGATGAAGATCGATAACACTCAAATCGACTCATATTATCGAGTGGCTTTTTGTGTCAGATATTTGACAACCAATAAAATTTTGTTGAAAAAAACTTTGATAAATAACAGGTTTTGGGCAATTTTATAGTTGACTGTGGTTCTAAAGCATTGTTTTGGGCAATTAATCTTTTCTGATAACTGAAATGGCATTTAAAAAATGGTGTTGTTGTTGGAATCTGATGATATGGGGACCGTCGAATCGGATTGAGTACCTTTAATTCAACATTAGATAACATCTCGATATTCAACATTAGGTTTCCAACTTTATTTCAACATTGATTCATTGTTGAACGATTGTCCAAATTTAAACTGTTAGATTTCTAACATTATTTCAATGTTGATCGAACATCACAAAACTTGACAAAAGTGAACATTAGCTTTCAAACGTAATCCCAATGTCGATTCAACGCTAAATTAATGTCCAGAAATTAAACATTAGGCTTCCAGCGTTATTTCAACGCTGAGCGAACATAAAACAAAATCAACATTAGGATTCCAATGCTATTTCAAAATCGAGTGATCGTCCCAATATTCAACATTAGTTTTCCAAAATTATCCCATTTTCAATTCAATGTTGTTGATCATATCGAGCGAACATAACAAATGTTTTTTTATTTTTATTCCAATATTATTTTAACGTTGAGCGAATGTCAAAAAATTCAACGTTAGCTTCCCAATATTATTCCAATGTTCAAAGTTAGTTTTTCAATGTTGTCTCAAATGTATATTCTAATATTTCTATGTTCACTTCAACGAGCAAACTGGACCAATCGCCAACGTTATTTCAAATTCAACGTTGAAACAAAATTTGAGACAACCGTTTACTTTAGTCTTTACATTGGATCAACATAGGGATGCTATCTGGCCTGGTGAGGCCATTTGGCATGATTTTGGGAAACATTGGGACATAAATATTATACAGACTGGAATCAGTAGGCCCTATAGCTGATTTCACCTATTGTCGCGGATTTTTTATACAACTACCTGACTACTTGAACTAGTGGAATTATGTGTATATGATTACAGTTACCAGTAGGCTACAATGTGAACACAGAACATATAGATATACGTCAATATAGAAACAAAAGCGACATGAGCGCAAATATTACCTCTCCTTGTCACAGATTCAAATTTCAAAAATAAATTGCGAATGAATAAATTGGAAATTTGGTGACGTCTAAATGTCGTATCAATAATTGGTAAATTCGTTACCGGATGTCCTGCATGTACCTAACATTATAAATAACCATGACTTGTCACACAGAAGTTATACATTTTACGCCTTTAAAATTTTAGTCTAGCTGGATTGACAGAAACAGTAATTGTGCCTTTTCTCGACTCGACTGGGAAGCCGCCATTTGAATAGGTTGTCACGTGCAGTTATAGAACCAATCACGAATAGACATCGCTTAACTACCCCCGATCCGTCTTGTAACTACTTGTCAAGTAGCAAAAATAGCATATTTAAGTAGCTTATAATGCTATAAAAGTCGTTGGAATATTCTAACCACCCAAATTTAGCTACTCGAGATTTAGTGTGTACTAGGCATACAGAATCCGTTTTCAGATCGCTTTTAACAAACCAAAAATGCAAAATGACATAAGGAATCCGACTAATATGAGACGATAAGTGAAGTATTAAGGGACTGTATACTAAGCACAAGCTTTGGGTTGTAAAGGTGGTACGTAATAATGATCGTACGTGTTCGTCAAACCTCTTACGCGTAATCGTTTTGCGAAAGGACTTTTTGGCCATACGGATAGACTACGACTACGAATAGCTATCCGTATTCGTAATCGTAAACGTGAGGATGCGAAAGGTCTCTATTATCCTAATGTTACGAGTATGATGTACATCTATGGCTGGGAAAGAGAAATCTCATTCGTCCATTCTCGTGAGAAGAACATATTAAGAATGAGATATTCACAACATTGTGTCTCAATGGTTGAAACTACCCTGCTGTCTTATCGATATTGATAATCTGGTTATGCACCTATGAAGCAATGAACACACACTGAGCCACTCACTCTGAGTTAAATGTATTTGCGAATGTTTGTCTGCCCCCCCCCCCCACCGCCCCCACTGTAGAATTTACGTGGGACCATCTGGGTAGCACTGAATGGGTATAAAAGGGGTACCTTTACGAGGATTTTAAATATGCAGTTTAAACATTCCAGTAGTGGCACTGTCGTTAGTGAAGTATGGAAACCAAAAAATCTCTTTTTCTCATCAATGATTTCCATCATCACCGAGATAAAGGGACCGGTGTGTTTTAAAGATGTCAAAAATGGAGATGTCAGAATAAAATTAAAACGTCCGTGTCAGGGATGGGTTTGGGGGTCGAGTGCTCCGCAATTGCTCAATAATGTGCCTCCGAGCTTCACTAAACTGCACAATGTCTTATGGTAAGTTGGCTCTCAAGGTTTTGGTTCAAATGAACCATAGTGGCATTGTTGGTTCCAGGAATGCGAGTTGGGGGAAGATCACAAAATCGACAAAAACATCGAATCAACGAATTTCTTTAAACTTATTTGCATAAACGTTTGTTCGCTCTAGTTAAACTATATATAAAATAACTATATTGTCACATTAAGACATCGGATATGAACGAGACCTATCTAATAAAGCTCTCCGGGTCAAATTACCCACATATACACATTTCAGCTCCGATGGTCGAACCGTTTGGTCGCATATAAGCGGATAAACGAAGTAACGAAGAAACGATGGAACGAACGATCAAACAAACAAACAAAATTGAGTTTTATTTTATTACAGTAGCCTGGAATTCATCAGTCGTTTATTATCAACTTCAAGCACAGGAGTCCGACAAACGCAATTTATGGTTGCCATATAAGAAAACTGCTCACAATGAACAATTTCGTGTTAAGAGAGAGGGATTTTCAAAGAAGTGAACCACCCCTGGTCAAGTGGTCCTGCTAATTTGCTAGGTAGGATTCTGTCGACAAAAAGAATGTACTGTTATTTTATATTAACCCTTTACCCAACAAAACGGCCAAAACCGGCCAAATAAAGCTTCAATAGCCTAAAATATCTTCGGTCTGTCTCAATAGAACCATACAAATATGGATATCATTGGAACCGGCTCCTTGACCACATTGTGATAGTTACAGTTATACCCTGTGCCAATGCATTCACTAGAAGGTGACCCGACTTTGTCCGGGCTTTGACCTTGAATTGTCCATTTTGAAGGTCAAGGTCAAGTGGGGGTCACGATTTGACCAGTCCAAAACACTGCCCGGACAAAAGTACCCGACAAACGTGCCCGTCGAAATCCATCCGGTTTTACCCGATTTGACCTTGAAATGATTATTTTGAAGGTCAAGGTCAGGTCGGGGTCACGACTCGACCCGTCCAAAACACTCAGTGGACAAAAGTAACCCCACGTATCAAATTTCGTTGATTGGCGATATGACCTTGAATTGACCCAATTTCAAGGTCAAGGTCACGTTACACAGGCAAATGGATATGTTTGTGAGACTCCCCATACGAAAGTACCCCCACATACCAAGTTTCATCGAAATCCCGTAATATTCGGGCGTTTGACCTTGACATGACCCAATTTCAAGGTCAAGCTCACTTCGCACGGGCAAATTAATAGGCTTATGCCCGTTCCCGGCCGAAAATACCCCCACATACAAAGTTTCATCGAAATCGGGTCGGCCGTTTTCGAGTTCATCGCGAACAGACAGACACACAGACAGATCTTCCAAAATATATAATTCTAGCAGGTTAGCCCGCCACCGGCGGCTTGTCCGAAACATGACATTTTTATATATATTTGTTTAATTTTTAGCTCCACGCGTTTCAATAAGAAAAATTTGTACCCGGTAGCTCCACCAGTTTCCGAGATCTGGTCTGCGCATGAAAATTTTTACCCGGCGCAAGATACATTCACATGCCAAATTTCAAGTCGATAGCTCCACCCGTTTCCGAGATCTCGTCTGCGCATGCGCTGCACGGGCGTCGCACGGGCTCGGCGACCCGATAAAATTTGTACCCGGCGCAAGATACATTCACATAGCAAATTTCAAGTCGATAGCTCCACCCGTTTCCGAGATCTCGTCTGCGCATGCGCTGCACGGGCGTCGCACGGGCTCGGCGACCCGATAAAATTTGTACCCGGCGCAAGATACATTCACATAGCAAATTTCAAGTCGATAGCTCCACCCGTTTCCGAGATCTCGTCTGCGCATGCGCTGCACGGGCGTCGCACGGGCTCGCCAATACGACAACGACCACCGCCTGGTCAAACTACACACACGTACCAAGTTTCGTCCGGATCGGTCGAGAATCGTAGATTTGTATGAAGTACAACACACACACAAACATAAATATATAAGAGAGATATGTAAATTAGATAGATTGTATTAAAATATATAGGAGAGATATGTAAATGATCTACACACCATTACTGGTGTTTGTCAAAGTTTAGTGGGGTATATCAATACTCGTTCACGATCATATCATTGAGGTCCGGAGGGTGTGGGCTATCTCTCGAATACAAGGAGTTCTCAAAACATTATATTCTCTTATATATGCGAGTCGACCATAGGTCGCCTCGCATATATAAGAGAATGCATTGGCCTAAACAAAATCTTTTTTTAACACTTTTTACCATTTTTTCTTACATTCTTTAACGATTTTATAATTTTTAATGTGTTAAGCCAATGCATTCTCTTATATATGCGAGGCGACCTATGGTCGACTCGCATATATAAGAGAATGCATTGGCACAGGGCCCTTCTGTTTGATAAAGGGTTAAAGGTATCTTTTTCGCAGTGTTTGGCTGATCTGATCAATTCGAGGAAATGCTACTACGCGTGTAACACATTTAAAACATGTATATTGTTGAATAATACGTTAATAATGACTGTGTTTGCTGTTAACATGTATATTGTGGAATACGTTAATAATGACTGTGTTTGTTGTTAACATGTATATTGTGGAATACGTTAATAATGACTGTGTCGGTTGTTAACATTTATATTGTGGAATACGTTAATAATGACTGTGTTTGTTGTTAACATGTATATTGTGGAATACGTCAATAATGACTGTGTTGGTTGTTAATAATGACTGTGTTGGTTGTTACCATGTATATTGTGGAATACGTCAATAATGACTGTGTCGGTTGTTAACATGTATATTGTGGAATACGTTAATAATGACTGTGTCGGTTGTTACCATGTATATTGTGGAATACGTCAATAATGACTGTTTTGGTTGTTAACATGCATATTGTGGAATACGGTAATAATGACTGTGTGTGTTGTTAACATGTATATTGTGGAATAAGTTATTAATAAATGTGTTGCTTGTTAACATGTATATTGTGGAATACGTTAATAATGATTGTGTCGGTTGTTAACATGTATACCGGTTTTGTGAAATACGTTAATAATGACTGTGTTGGTTGTTACCATGTATATTGTGGAATACGTTAATAATGACTGTGTTAGTTGTTACCATGTATATTGTGGAATACGTTAATAATGACTGTGTTAGTTGTTACCATGTATATTGTGGAATACGTTAATAATGATTGTGTTAGTTGTTACCATGTATATTGTGGAATACGTTAATAATGACTGTGTTAGTTGTTACCATGTATATTGTGGAATACGTTAATAATGACTGTGTTAGTTGTTACCATGTATATTGTGGAATACGTTAATAATGACTGTGTTAGTTGTTACCATGTATATTGTGGAATACGTCCATAATGACTGTGTTGGTTGTTACCATGTATATTGTGGAATACGTTAATAATGACTGTGTTAGTTGTTACCATGTATATTGTGGAATACGTCCATAATGACTGTGTTGGTTGTTACCATGTATATTGTGGAATACGTTAATAATGACTGTGTTAGTTGTTACCATGTATATTGTGGAATACGTTAATAATGACTGTGTTAGTTGTTACCATGTATATTGTGGAATACGTTAATAATGATTGTGTTAGTTGTTACCATGTATATTGTGGAATACGTTAATAATGACTGTGTTAGTTGTTACCATGTATATTGTGGAATACGTTAATAATGACTGTGTTAGTTGTTACCATGTATATTGTGGAATACGTTAATAATGACTGTGTTAGTTGTTACCATGTATATTGTGGAATACGTTAATAATGACTGTGTTAGTTGTTACCATGTATATTGTGGAATACGTTAATAATGACTGTGTTAGTTGTTACCATGTATATTGTGGAATACGTTAATAATGACTGTGTTAGTTGTTACCATGTATATTGTGGAATACGTTAATAATGACTGTGTTAGTTGTTACCATGTATATTGTGGAATACGTTAATAATGACTGTGTTAGTTGTTACCATGTATATTGTGGAATACGTTAATAATGACTGTGTTAGTTGTTACCATGTATATTGTGGAATACGTTAATAATGACTGTGTTAGTTGTTACCATGTATATTGTGGAATACGTTAATAATGACTGTGTTAGTTGTTACCATGTATATTGTGGAATACGTTAATAATGACTGTGTTAGTTGTTACCATGTATATTGTGGAATACGTTAATAATGACTGTGTTAGTTGTTACCATGTATATTGTGGAATACGTTAATAATGACTGTGTTAGTTGTTACCATGTATATTGTGGAATACGTTAATAATGACTGTGTTAGTTGTTACCATGTATATTGTGGAATACGTTAATAATGACTGTGTTAGTTGTTACCATGTATATTGTGGAATACGTTAATAATGACTGTGTTAGTTGTTACCATGTATATTGTGGAATACGTTAATAATGACTGTGTTAGTTGTTACCATGTATATTGTGGAATACGTTAATAATGACTGTGTTAGTTGTTACCATGTATATTGTGGAATACGTCCATAATGACTGTGTTAGTTGTTACCATGTATATTGTGGAATACGTTAATAATGACTGTTTTGGTTGTTACCATGTATATTGTGGAATACGTTAATAATGACTGTGTTAGTTGTTACCATGTATATTGTGGAATACGTTAATAATGACTGTTTTGGTTGTTACCATGTATATTGTGGAATACGTTAATAATGACTGTGTTAGTTGTTACCATGTATATTGTGGAATACGTTAATAATGACTGTGTTAGTTGTTACCATGTATATTGTGGAATACGTTAATAATGACTGTGTTAGTTGTTACCATGTATATTGTGGAATACGTTAATAATGACTGTGTTAGTTGTTACCATGTATATTGTGGAATACGTTAATAATGACTGTGTTAGTTGTTACCATGTATATTGTGGAATACGTTAATAATGACTGTGTTAGTTGTTACCATGTATATTGTGGAATACGTTCATAATGACTGTGTTAGTTGTTACCATGTATATTGTGGAATACGTTAATAATGACTGTGTTAGTTGTTACCATGTATATTGTGGAATACGTCCATAATGACTGTTTTGGTTGTTACCATGTATATTGTGGAATACGTTAATAATGACTGTTTTGGTTGTTACCATGTATATTGTGGAATACGTTAATAATGACTGTGTTAGTGGTTACCATGTATATTGTGGAATACGTTAATAATGACTGTGTTAGTTGTTACCATGTATATTGTGGAATACGTTAATAATGACTGTGTTAGTTGTTACCATGTATATTGTGGAATACGTTAATAATGACTGTTTTGGTTGTTACCATGTATATTGTGGAATACGTTAATAATGACTGTTTTGGTTGTTACCATGTATATTGTGGAATACGTTAATAATGACTGTGTTAGTTGTTACCATGTATATTGTGGAATACGTTAATAATGACTGTGTTAGTTGTTACCATGTATATTGTGGAATACGTTAATAATGACTGTGTTAGTGGTTACCATGTATATTGTGGAATACGTTAATAATGACTGTGTTAGTTGTTACCATGTATATTGTGGAATACGTTAATAATGACTGTGTTAGTTGTTACCATGTATATTGTGGAATACGTTAATAATGACTGTGTTGGTTGTTACCATGTATATTGTGGAATACGTTAATAATGACTGTGTTGGTTGTTACCATGTATATTGTGGAATACGTTAATAATGACTGTGTTGGTTGTTACCATGTATATTGTGGAATACGTTAATAATGACTGTGTTAGTTGTTACCATGTATATTGTGGAATACGTTAATAATGACTGTGTTAGTTGTTACCATGTATATTGTGGAATACGTTAATAATGACTGTGTTAGTTGTTACCATGTATATTGTGGAATACGTTAATAATGACTGTGTTAGTTGTTACCATGTATATTGTGGAATATGTTAATAATGACTGTGTTGGTTGTTACCATGTATATTGTGGAATACGTTAATAATGACTGTTTTGGTTGTTACCATGTATATTGTGGAATACGTTAATAATGACTGTGTTGGTTGTTACCATGTATATTGTGGAATACGTTAATAATGACTGTGTTAGTTGTTACCATGTATATTGTGGAATACGTTAATAATGACTGTGTTAGTTGTTACCATGTATATTGTGGAATACGTTAATAATGACTGTTTTGGTTGTTACCATGTATATTGTGGAATACGTTAATAATGACTGTGTTAGTTGTTACCATGTATATTGTGGAATACGTTCATAATGACTGTGTTGGTTGTTACCATGTATATTGTGGAATACGTTAATAATGACTGTGTTAGTTGTTACCATGTATATTGTGGAATACGTTAATAATGACTGTGTTAGTTGTTACCATGTATATTGTGGAATACGTTAATAATGACTGTGTTGGTTGTTACCATGTATATTGTGGAATACGTTCATAATGACTGTGTTGGTTGTTACCATGTATATTGTGGAATACGTTAATAATGACTGTGTTGGTTGTTACCATGTATATTGTGGAATACGTTAATAATGACTGTGTTGGTTGTTACCATGTATATTGTGGAATACGTCCATAATGACTGTTTTGGTTGTTACCATGTATATTGTGGAATACGTTAATAATGACTGTGTTAGTTGTTACCATGTATATTGTGGAATACGTTAATAATGACTGTGTTAGTTGTTACCATGTATATTGTGGAATACGTTCATAATGACTGTGTTAGTTGTTACCATGTATATTGTGGAATACGTTAATAATGACTGTGTTAGTTGTTACCATGTATATTGTGGAATACGTTCATAATGACTGTGTTGGTTGTTACCATGTATATTGTGGAATACGTTAATAATGACTGTGTTAGTTGTTACCATGTATATTGTGGAATACGTCCATAATGACTGTGTTCGTTGTTACCATGTATATTGTGGAATACGTCCATAATGACTGTGTTAGTTGTTACCATGTATATTGTGGAATACGTTAATAATGACTGTTTTAGTTGTTACCATGTATATTGTGGAATACGTTAATAATGACTGTGTTGGTTGTTACCATGTATATTGTGGAATACGTTAATAATGACTGTGTTAGTTGTTACCATGTATATTGTGGAATACGTTAATAATTACTGTTTTAGTTGTTACCATGTATATTGTGGAATACGTTAATAATGACTGTGTTAGTTGTTACCATGTATATTGTGGAATACGTTAATAATGACTGTGTTAGTTGTTACCATGTATATTGTGGAATACGTTAATAATGACTGTGTTGGTTGTTACCATGTATATTGTGGAATACGTTAATAATGACTGTGTTGGTTGTTACCATGTATATTGTGGAATACGTTAATAATGACTGTGTTGGTTGTTACCATGTATATTGTGGAATACGTTAATAATGACTGTGTTAGTTGTTACCATGTATATTGTGGAATACGTTAATAATGACTGTGTTAGTTGTTACCATGTATATTGTGGAATACGTTAATAATGACTGTGTTAGTTGTTACCATGTATATTGTGGAATACGTTAATAATGACTGTTTTGGTTGTTACCATGTATATTGTGGAATACGTTAATAATGACTGTGTTAGTTGTTACCATGTATATTGTGGAATACGTTAATAATGACTGTGTTAGTTGTTACCATGTATATTGTGGAATACGTTAATAATGACTGTGTTAGTTGTTACCATGTATATTGTGGAATACGTCCATAATGACTGTGTTAGTTGTTACCATGTATATTGTGGAATACGTTAATAATGACTGTTTTGGTTGTTACCATGTATATTGTGGAATACGTTAATAATGACTGTGTTGGTTGTTACCATGTATATTGTGGAATACGTTAATAATGACTGTGTTGGTTGTTACCATGTATATCGTGGAATACGTTAATAATGACTGTTTTGGTTGTTACCATGTATATTGTGGAATACGTTCATAATGACTGTGTTGGTTGTTACCATGTATATTGTGGAATACGTTAATAATGACTGTGTTGGTTGTTACCATGTATATTGTGGAATACGTTAATAATGACTGTGTTGGTTGTTACCATGTATATTGTGGAATACGTCCATAATGACTGTTTTGGTTGTTACCATGTATATTGTGGAATACGTTAATAATGACTGTGTTAGTTGTTACCATGTATATTGTGGAATACGTTAATAATGACTGTGTTGGTTGTTACCATGTATATTGTGGATTACGTTAATAATGACTGTGTTAGTTGTTACCATGTATATTGTGGAATACGTTAATAATGACTGTTTTGGTTGTTACCATGTATATTGTGGAATACGTTAATAATGACTGTTTTGGTTGTTACCATGTATATTGTGGAATACGTTAATAATGACTGTGTTAGTTGTTACCATGTATATTGTGGAATACGTTAATAATGACTGTTTTGGTTGTTACCATGTATATTGTGGAATACGTTAATAATGACTGTGTTGGTTGTTACCATGTATATTGTGGAATACGTTAATAATGACTGTGTTAGTTGTTACCATGTATATTGTGGAATACGTTAATAATGACTGTGTTAGTTGTTACCATGTATATTGTGGAATACGTTAATAATGACTGTTTTGGTTGTTACCATGTATATTGTGGAATACGTTAATAATGACTGTGTTAGTTGTTACCATGTATATTGTGGAATACGTTAATAATGACTGTGTTAGTTGTTACCATGTATATTGTGGAATACGTTAATAATGACTGTGTTGGTTGTTACCATGTATATTGTGGAATACGTTAATAATGACTGTTTTGGTTGTTACCTTGTATATTGTGGAATACGTTAATAATGACTGTGTTAGTTGTTACCATGTATATTGTGGAATACGTTAATAATGACTGTTTTGGTTGTTACCATGTATATTGTGGAATACGTTCATAATGACTGTGTTAGTTGTTACCATGTATATTGTGGAATACGTTAATAATGACTGTGTTAGTTGTTACCATGTATATTGTGGAATACGTTCATAATGACTGTGTTAGTTGTTACCATGTATATTGTGGAATACGTTAATAATGACTGTGTTAGTTGTTACCATGTATATTGTGGAATACGTTCATAATGACTGTGTTGGTTGTTACCATGTATATTGTGGAATACGTTAATAATGACTGTGTTAGTTGTTACCATGTATATTGTGGAATACGTCCATAATGACTGTGTTAGTTGTTACCATGTATATTGTGGAATACGTTAATAATGACTGTGTTAGTTGTTACCATGTATATTGTGGAATACGTTAATAATGACTGTGTTGGTTGTTACCATGTATATTGTGGAATACGTTAATAATGACTGTGTTAGTTGTTACCATGTATATTGTGGAATACGTTAATAATGACTGTGTTGGTTGTTACCATGTATATTGTGGAATACGTTAATAATGACTGTTTTTGTTTTTTCCATACTGAAATGACTGTCCCTGTCGTTTTTCAGACACCAGCGCCACGATTATTAAATATTTAAAAATATATATGTTCTTGAATGACATTGGCTCTTGCTAATTTCGCTCGGATTAGCCAAACACCGCAAAAATGGCAACTTTTGGAAAGATAACGGTATTTTTCTTAACAGCGTCGCTTTGGCCTACCAGCATCATACCAATTCAGCAGGACCACGTGACCAGGGGTGCGAACGATTTAAACCACGTGACCAGGGGTATGAACGATTTAAACTACGTGACCAGGGGTGTGAAATTGTGAATGATTTAAACCACGCGACCAGGGGTGTGAACGATTTAAACCACGTGACAAGGGTGTGAACGATTTAAACCACGTGATCAGGGATGTTAACGAATTAAACCACGTGACCAGGGTGTGAATGATTTAAACCACGTGATCAGGGATGTGAACGATTTAAACCACGTGACCAGGGTGTGAACGATGTAAACCGCGTGACCAGGGGTGAGAACTATTTAAACCACGTGACCAGGGGTGTTCTCGATTTAAACCACGCGGCCAGGGGTGTGAACTAGTTAAACCACGTGACTAGGGGTGTGAACGATTTAAACAACGTGATCAGGGGTGTGAACTATTTAAACCACGTGACCATGGTGTGAACGATTTAAACCACGTGACCAGGGATGTGAACGATTTAAACAACGTGATCAGTGGTGTGAACTATTTAAACCACGTGACCAGCTGGGGGCTGTGAACTATTTAAACCACGTGACCAGGGTGTGAACGATTTAAACCACGCGACCAGGGTGTGAACGATTTAAACCACGTGACCAGGCTGTGAACGATTTAAACCACGTGGCCAGGTTGTGAACTATTTAAACCAAGCGACCAGGGTGTGAACTAATTAAACCACATGACCAGGGTGTGAACGATTTAAACCACGTGACCAGACTGTAAACGATTTAAACCACGCGACCAGGGTGTGAACGATTTCCTACATCTCATGGAGAATCACAAAGTATATAAAAAGAGAGCTTCAGCCGCCGATGTACCCGATGTATCCGATGTACCCATAATGTAGGGTTCGTGTCGGTCAGAGTAGTCATGGTCAGTATCAGTCGCATTCCTTTTGTTTCTTCAAAACCCAAACTGGGGTGTTATGCAATGTTCTCGGAAACGAATAATATAAGCACAATGCTTGATATCGAATCCGATCCGTGACAGCTTAATGTTTGTATGTATGTTATATTTCACAAATTGTTATTGTCCATGGAATACATACTGTTTAAATCAATCCCAGTTCACCACAGTTTAAACATATGTATTTGCTCATACTTACATGTGTTTAAACAAAGTACACATTAAACAAATGGGACTGGAAGACAAGTGCTAAACAAGTGCTCTTCTCCCCAATACAAAACACCAGAACAATAATACACATTGACGACCAACACAATTGTTTTTGACTAAATACACATAATTACAGACCTGTTACAATATATATCAAAGAACAGAAAGATATGTGGGTGAATTCGGGATGAATTTGTGAATATCGGAGTTCACCTGAGTTACAAATGATGTCCATCTTCATTTGCAGGGCACGCCGGCAAGAAAACAAACGTCCAGTAAATCATTTAAAATGAAGGATGTTCTTGTTGCCGTCTACATACTGGTAGAAACATGTCTTGCAGCCGAGGATTCTCTTCGCTTTGAGCGGCTCATGGGTGTGGATGGAGTATTTAATCCTCAATATTTCAAAACAGTGGTTCGCACAGTAGGGACAAGTAATTCGTTTTGTGCTCAAAATTGCGCGATCAATGGATGTGTGGCTTTTGTCCATAACAAGGGAAGGAAGACTTGTTATTTCTACGATAGACCAATCGTTGCCAACAACCCAAGCAATGTGTTTGGTGAGATTAGTGTCGCTTTCATCGTGAAACATGATGGTGAGTACATGACCCAGCATAATCAACATTTAAGGCCCAGAAATAATGTACGCTTTGCATACTACCATAGAAGCGATTGAGGATGATCCTATTGGTTGTATTCATCTTTTGACCTTTCAAAACTTTTACCTCTTTGGTCTTTGAAGTTATAAAGTTTTACCTTTTTCCTTAAATTACAAATTTTTCGGGCTTTTGATTTTAATTACCCTCTTTCGACCAGTACATTCCAAATTCTTTTCAAAAATCTTTCAAGCCGCTCCGGGGTCTTGCTCTCTAAATTTCTGCCAAGAACACGAGGAACACAGTGTCTGCATGTTATTGGGACCCTGACCCTAATATAACCCCCCTTCTTTCATATACTTTTTGCAGGCACTCTTGTTCTTGCCAACCATTACATTTCTGCACCGCCAATATTATGTGGGTAAAATGACGAATATGATTAAGCCAATTTTATTTCTTACTAAAACATCTGTTGACTAACAAAATGGCCGTTGGTCAACCTATATTATACATGTTACATATACATTCTCCCCTCAACCTGCCAGTGCTTCACTCTGACTTGGATTCTGTCATTCTAGTGTGCTAGGTTTGGTGTTGCTTACCATGGAACTCGTGTTACCTGGTCAGACACCCACTTACCTGTATTGGTTACACATAAAAACAAGCACTGTGCTTGGTGAGAATAGTACCGCTTTCAGCATGAAACATGACGGTGAGTACATCCCCAGCATGATCAACATTTAAGGCCCTTATGTACATGTACGTTTTAAGGCCCTTATGTACATGTACGTTTTAAGGCCCTTATGTACATGTACGTTTTAAGGCCCTTATGTACATGTACGTTTTAAGGCCCTTATGTACATGTACGTTTTAAGGCCCTTATGTACATGTACGTTTTAAGGCCCTTATGTACATGTACGTTTTAAGGCCCTTATGTACATGTACGTTTTGCATAAATCCAGACAATAATTGAACGTCATTTTGATAAAGAATCTCTCTTTTTTTTTTTTTTTTTAAATGTTTATTGATTGAGGAATGTCAAATACAGAATGTTCAATAGCATTGATAAGTGCATACAGATATGGCATTCCTCGCGTTCACACATATCTCTTTCTTACTGCACGCACTCGCCTGGCTCACAGCATTCGCACACCAGTGGTATAAAGTTATACAATACATAAATATATGCATATGCTTAGTATATATATAGTAAATGTATTATAAATATGTCGGATGTTTCGGATGGACTCAACTCTCAACATAGAGGCTATCGTGGAGAATCTCTCTTGATCTACCCAACGACAACTTGAATTTAACATATCGTTATAAGCATTGCATATAGAAACTTCTATTTCTTCTACTATACTCAACATAACATATTCAAAAAATGAATTAATAGGAGTCAAGAATGAGTTACATACATCTAGATACACAAAGAACCACGTATAACAACCTGATAGTTATAACGAAAGCGAATAAAAGGCTTAAGCCATTTACTCAGTTTCATGACCATGTTGTATTGCATCGTCCATAGAGTACATTAGTGTATTTTGCACTCATCCCTGACTGAAATATTTTACGTTGAATAAATTATTAGATGGCCATATAAATGGCTTGAGTTTTAGGTACATTCTCCCTTTAAGGGAAGGCCAAATTAATTCAAATATATATATAAGATGTTAAGTAATATTTTCTCTTTTGTTTGTTCTGATACTAAGAAATTTTAGACTAATTCATAATTATAAAACAGGAATAAATTACCAGCTAGATTATTGTTTTGGCTCTATATGTAAGTGAGCTCCATTATAATGTTGAATTAATTTCTTAATAACATGATATAATACAAATTATACTCCCATATATTACAATGAACCACAGCGCAGCCACACAGTTTCCAATGCAATGTTATATGCAGTCTGGTCCACTCAAACATTCAATTTGAAATAGGCCAAAGTATAAAGCTTATGTTGGTTAATTATTGTTGTTACATTCGTAAACTGTGATATTTGACTGGATTCAGGCAATTCAACTTTCAAAATTGTGTGTTATAAACCAGTAAAATAACACATCTGAGAATTGCTGAACTTTTCCAATCATTGTAACGGTGTTATGAAGATGAATGATTACACGATTGATTTGTGCCAGCTATTTTGAGGCTAGGTTACCGCATTTATTAAATCTTATTCTTTGAATAATCACTCCTGGGATTAAAACTTGACTGGGTACGAAGTAAAGTAGACAATGTTGCACATTTGCGTAATACGCATTATAGCCATCATATTTTAGCACACCATGAATACAACGCATGTTTTTTACAGTATTTCAGCGTATTCATGTGCATCACAGTCGTTGTGCATTGTGATATAAGCTGTAGTTCACGTACAAAGGAATAATTCTTAACATAAATTATAAATGTATCTACGACAGCTTATTTATTCATAACTAGCAGGGTTACCCGGCGTTGCCCAGGTTAATGTATGCTGTGGATATTTGTTGGGAATAGAGAATGCTCTTTCTTAAAGTGTTATACGTTTTCTCATAAATTGTATATTCAAATAGCATCACAAAACATGATTATTACAGTCATGGAATATAAGTAGTGGCTCACCTTGTCAATTGTCATTCTGTTTATCGCGATTAATCCGTTCCACCAATAATGATGTATTTATTTATTTACAACTGCGTATACATTAGACGTTATAATATGATACATGAACATCATAAACACATTAGTTCGATAAAAGATGATAATTGGGTTTTACATATTGAGATGTATCAATCAATCTAGTGGGTTGGACTAAGATCTCGAGGACACCTGGCTATCATATCTCGATGAAGATACAGATGTTTCAAAGAAATTTCCAGGTGCTCCTCTGTTCATGGTGCTATATATTGGCTAAATATTCTTAGTTTAAACGAAATGTTGCTGTGCACATATAGCAGATACATGTACACAGAGCGAGATTTTGAGTTGTTTATGTCAGTCGATGAGTCTGTTCTAAAACCCTTGTCAGATGTCAGTATTTGTAGGATCCTGAAAAGTCTTGTGCTACTAACTGCCTTTTCTTGTATATCAGAAGAAACTCTATTTGACTGCACACTGTGACCACTATTTTTGAACAGGCCTTCCATATCTCTTGACAAATTGTAACTTTTTTGTGGAAACTGTATTGAATGGAACAGACTAAATTTTGTTAT
This sequence comes from Siphonodentalium dalli, assembly GCA_032622095.1. NCBI lineage: Eukaryota > Metazoa > Mollusca > Scaphopoda > Gadilida > Siphonodentaliidae > Siphonodentalium > Siphonodentalium dalli. The sequence continues at coordinate 198,592,069 of CP136067.1, read as the reverse complement.
TATATATATGCAATCCTCTGACGGTTCGATGTCTCTCAGTTTGCACGAATATATGTATCTCTTCAATAGAATGATAAATATACGTTTAATGCTTCTTCTAGTTATCTCTTTTTGTTAGCTCATTGTGTGAATGCCTTGATTGCCATTCCCACATAAATATTACTCTTAAGAAGATATAATTGTTCAAGTGACTTATGTGGGTCACCATATGTCGGGATTGTGAAATGTGAACGCCCAACTACTTAAAATGACATGGAGATGGCCTGGTGACTGTATATAACTTATATGTGGATATCGGCGAATATCAATCTTATTAATGATAGTTCATATCCGCTCGCCATCCGTGACGCAAACGACACCAAGTGTGATTTAATTCATGGTATATCATTAGAGAAAAACGTGTATGAATTTGGTGGAATTTGGTTTATTAAATCAATTGTTGATTCAACGCTGACTCGAACAACGCCATATTGCGAAGGTGATTATGTATTCGTTTGGTGGAAATCAGCCACCAAACTATTTCACCATATTTTTTTAATTTCCCCTCCCACCAACAGCGTCATTTTAGAAAAGTTTAACCAGCACCATTATCTTCCTTGTAAAAAGTTACCCCTCTTAGAACGCCTTGGTGCCATCTCGATTGTACCGCGTGAAGTTATATATAAAACGCACACAGACAGACAAAAAGACAGACAGACAGCACGATTTTATTTCTTGTATCATTTGAGAAGAACGTGTCTGAATTTGATGGTAATTGGTACTAAAAATATTTTGTATCAGTTTTGGTGACCCTCACGTCCCTATTTCGGACTCAAGCTGCACACACTAAGACTCATTAGAGATTAGAGATGCATATATATGAAATTGGTGAAAATTGGCGAGTATACAAATTCGTATCAAATTTAAGGTCCCCATATCTCTCACCCATAGGGCACCAATTTGGTGTATCTAAACCACACGATAAGATTCCTCGTATCACGGAGGAGAATGTGTATCAATCTGGTGGAAATCGGCACTAAACATATAGATATAATTTTTTGTGTCCCTCTCATCTCTATACACCACTGACTCGAATGGCCCCACTTGTGACATCCTTAAACCACACGATCACACTCCTGATATCATGGAGATGATTGTTTATAAGTTTGGTGATAATCGGCGACTAAACAATTTTTTATATCAAATTTGGTGCCAATCCCTCCCCTCTCCATCTCTCACCCAAACAGCACCACTATGGCGTCTTTAAATCACGATTAGATTCCTCGTATCATGGATAAGAAAGTGTATCAATCTGGTGGATATTGGCGTTAAAACAATTGTGCATCAATTTTGGTGCCCATGTCCCTTTCAATGCAACCCTGACTCGAATGAGGCCACATTTGACAGATAAAAGCCACACCATTAGACTCCTCATACCATGGGGATGATTTTGTATAAGTGTGGTGGCAATCGGCGACTTATTATCAAATTTAGTGCCCACCCCATCCCAATCTCTCATCCAAAAACAACAATTTGGCGTTGTTAAATCGCACAATTAGATTCCTTGTATACATGAAGAAGAATATATATCAATTTGGTGGAAATCGGCGCTAAAATTAGTTTTATCAATTTTGGTGCCCCCCCTTCCGGGCACCCCTGACGCGAACGGCGCGACTTTTGCCATATTTAAACCACGCCATTAGATTCCTCATATTATGGGGATGATTATATATAAGTTTCGTGGCAATCGGCGACAAATATTTGTTCTGCCCCTCCCCCTTTTCTGCCCCTGACAACAACGGCGTCACTTTAGAAAATTCTAACCCCGACCATTATCTTTCTCGTAAAAAGCTACTCCTAGTAGACCCCTTTGGCATCATCTAGATGGTCCTCTGTGAATTTATATAGAACACAGACTGACAGACAGACATTCGCAAATATAGTTTAGATGACGAGAAATTGTCATGTTTATATATAGAGTTATGTATCTTGTATCTGAGATGAGAATACTCACGTTGTATTTTATTCAACTTCATACAATCAATCTAATCAGTCCTGAGGGGTATATAAGCCATATACACATCATTTGGCGACAGTGTTATGGTAGCATGCAAAACTCGTCAAAACTCAAATATTAACAAAACTCGGATGTCATGCTATATTTGTGGTGGATCGTATCGACATAGATATGGAACCTGTCCTGCAAAAGGGAAGACGTGTGGATTTTGCGAATGAGAAAACCATTTTGAACGGGTATGTAATAGAAAAAAGACTGCAGAGGCGGATAAAGGTCAAGAACGTCGAAAACAATCTACACAAAATTATATACATGCATCTGGAGTAGGTGGCTACGAAGATTCCGACTCCGATGAATATGTGCTTACCGCGAATCTGAATCTGAGGGAAGGCTCCGAAGGTGATATTAAGCCGCATACAACCATAACATTAGCTGATACATCTATCAAACTGTTGTTGGATTCTGGCGCATCTGTTAAAATTATGACATCAGAAACTTTCGAGTCTTTAAAAGAAACTCCAAAACTTGAACTTGTTCAGTCATCAGATCATAAAATCTTTGCGTACAATTCCAATGAACCATTGCATATTAAAGGAAATTTCACTAAACTTGTATCTGTGCAAGAGGTATCATGTGTCACAACATTATACATGCTTAATGGGAAAAGCGAGTCATTGCTATGTTTCAGAACATTAGTGTCAAAATTTGTGTCTTCTCCGTTTTGTGTATCATGTTACCAACAACGATTCATGCAAAGGTATTCTTCACCAATACAAACATCTGATTTCTGGAATTGGAAAACTGAAAGATTATGAGGTAAAATGGCACATCGATCCGAACATTCAATCGGTTGCACAGCCGCCACGTCGCATACATTTCCACATGAGGAAGAAGGTTGAGCGTGAGTTAGAAATACTTGAAAAATCAGACATCATCGAATGTGTTACAGATTGTGCAACACCGTGGGTGTTACCAATCGTAGTGGCTCCCAAACCAAATGATCCATATAAAATCAGACTTTGTGTGGACATGAGATGCGATAACAAGGCCATAATCCGAGAGCGTCATATATATCCAACTATCGATGATATATTATCACAAGTGAATGGATCAACAGTGTTTTCGAAGTTAGATCTGAACCGTGGTTTTAGTCAACTCCTCCTTCACCCAGATAGCCATCACATTAGGACTTTTGCCACACACACAGGCTTATACCGATATAAACGATTAAATTTTGGGAACAGCTCAGGTCCAGAGAAATTCAATCAGCTCCTCAGGGACACACTTTCTGGCATTCCGAACGTACTAAACATAGCTGATGATATTTTAATTCACGATAAAACGGAGAGCGAACATGATGAGGTACTGAAGCAAGTACTTCAGTATCTCACCTTAAATCAGGACAAATGTGAATTCAAGAAGTCGGAGGTAAAATGTTTGGGAATGATTTTCTCATAGAAGGGAATAAGAATGGATGCAGAAAAAATCAAGTAAATCTCAAATATTCGAGAGCCGTAATCAGTTGCTGAATTATGTTACCTATCTTGGAATGGTAACATATGCTTCGCGGTATATACGAAACTTCGCTCGACTAAGTGAGCCGCTCAGATAGTTAACACATAAAAATACCGAATTTGTTTGGGAATCGCAACAAAATCGAGCATTCATGGCAATTCAGAAGTGCTTAACAGATGATAATTGTTTAGCGTACTTCATTGCTGAGGCCGAAACGGAGCTTATATTGGATGGATCACTGACTGGACTTGGCTCAATCTTGGTCCAGAAACATAAATCTAGACTGATGAAACCAATTGCGTATGCAAGTAAAATTCTGACCCCGGCTGAAAGGCGATACAGTCAAATATAAATTGAAGCTTTAGCGATTACATGGGGTCTTCAAAATTTCCGACTTTACATTCTCGGCAAGCATTGCACAGTGGTTACCGACCATCAGCCCGTGAGAACTATATTCAATAGTTCGAGATCATGAATGCAGTGTTCGCGCGGCGCTGTCAGAAGCCAAATTAGCCAATGGGTAACATTTTTCGCATTTGGCTAACAAAAAATTCATTTGGCTAAACGTTTGGCTAAACTTTTTTGTATACCCCGAATGGAGACGGAAAGTATGGTTTCAGAAGGATAATTACCGGCAGATTTCAATAGAATAGATATTCAACTCCTTACTATAATAAGCCATTGTTAGCGGCCGTCATGCTATGGTGTCAATAGTGTCAACGACATAGTTATTACAATTAGTTTAGCGGATTTATGTGATTATAATTATATAGAATGTTAGTTTCATGTTTGCGAATTTCGTTTCAGGTTTCATTCTGAGTATAACAAATAATGTTTAAAACAAATATTTTAGTCATTAATTGTGACCAGAAAACGATGATTTAATTTGGCCAATTTTATTTTTTTTAATTTGGACAAAAAACATTTGGCTAAAGTTTTTTTTCATTTGGCTAAAGTTTTTTTTGGTCCAGCGCGAACACTGAATGTATGTCACCTCGGGTGGAACGTTGGTGCTTGAAAGTTCAAGAGTGTGATTTCACGGTGGTGTATCGACCGGCTGACTTTGTCTCCAGATATTCCTCAGAAATCATATCTAATACTCTGCCAATCGCATCGACTTGGACGCAATGTGCGGAGGAATATATTGTGAAAATCTCAATGAAATCTGTACCTAAAGCAATGACTTTCGCCGAAATAAAAACTGCATCGAAGGAGGACCCTTTGCTTCAGGGGGTGATTAAACTTATTCATGGTAATTTATGGTCTGAGGTTAACAACCCCAAGAATGTCAATATATTTGATTTTCACAGGATCAGAAGTGGTGTTGACGATATCACTATTGTTGAAGAGTATGTACTTCTTCGTGGAACGCGACTCATGATTCCAGAAAAACGTCATTCAAAAGTTATCGTGATTGCGCATCAAGGACATCTTGGAATTGTTAAAACCAAACAATTTTATCCGAGAGAAAGTTTGGTTTCTGGCTATCAACAGAAAAGTGAAATCGGTAATTAAAAGCTGCAATATATATATATATATATATATATATATATATATATATATATATATAAATATATATATATATTATCTGTACTAACAACACTCAATTGTGTTTGTTTATTCGTTTGCCCGCTTATAGGCGATCAAACAGCTGGACCATCACAGCTTGAACATTTGTATATAGGGGTAATTTGACTCAGTGAGCATTATTATGCATGTTTCTGGACCTCGACCGATCCGACTCAAAATTGGTATGTAGGCCTAGTTGATCCTGGAAACAATATAACAATACTTTTGTTTTTTTCTTCTGATGGAGTCGATCACAAAGAAATCCCAAAATAGCCTAGACGAAGTCGGGCACATCAGCTAGTTCGCTATATTTGACATTATTATTATGGGATATGGGATTATATGATATCATATATTCTGATATTCGGTCGAACATCGCGTGCAACAGGTGGTCCCGATTATATGCCAATAGCCATGGAATCGTGAACCCCGATTATATCCCAGCGCTGCGTTGGGAGCTCGAGGGTTGGATCGTCACAAAACGCAGCAGAATGTAAGACCACAATGTGTGAGAAGTTCATTGAAATTGTGTAAATGTGTGCGAAAACTCCTCAATTTGTTTTCAATCTTCTTGCAACGTGGTACCCCAGCTAGTAAATATATATAAAGAATACTGGTCTCCAATTTTGGTTTTCAGTGCTTAAATCGGGAGAGCTATATCATTGCTTTCCGGGAAAGAAAGAAGATTGGATCATTACGTTAACCCCACAAAGGCAATCGCATTATCTCTTCTGACATTCCTAGTTATGTTGTTTAGAATTGTTGTAATCAATGACTGTTTACATTGGTGTGAACCGTGTTACTCGGTTGTTGTATTTCCCCAGGTTCACATCCCACCTGAGGTTCGGGGTGAATCCTGATTCGTTGTGTGAATGGTGTGAATCCGTTCACCCTCATGCAGAGTACTTTTGCCCTACCCTTATCACAGCTAAATCAGAAGATTTGTTTCTTCTAACATATATTATAGCACAATCCGTTTGTTGCAACCGTTCCCTGATTTTTGGTAAAGCACACCAATTCCCAAGGCTGGCGAAGGAATAGTTCAGTGATAATCCTATTGTTGGGCACACGCAACTCATAACAGACAAATCGCACGGGAGCTTCAAAGTGGGACCAGTCCGTGTTGTTTCGGACATATCTATTCACATTCAATGGCGATCAGTTCATGTTAATCACGTTGTTGGGCGTGGTTAACCGGCTATTGTGTCCAATCGCGGCCAGCGCACGGATTGTGCGTCGTCGTCAAAACACGCTCAACGGCACATATCCAGTTGATTGCATTATGAGGGATCAATTGTGCTCCAATTCGGCCAGAGCACGCGAATAGTACTTTACCAGAATAAATCTCGTCTTCGACTCGATTGATTCTGGTAAAGAACAATTCTTATGCTCTAACCCTTACACAAAAGCAATTTAATTATCTTCGTGTCTTGTTTGCAGTACTCAAGTCGGGAGATCAACTGTATCATTATATTGGGGAGCTAGTGGTTACCCTCCCTAATATATATAGGCAAATAAATATATATAAAAACTATCATTTGAAAGAGTTCTCCATTGGGAAGATTAGTCGTTCTGATTTCCCCCAAATGCTCATTAGTGACGAATATATATTGCCTGGTTCAGTTAAAACAATTTATTTGTCGATGGAGCCCATACACATATCGCTGTCCCCCTCGCTGTATATGTATATATCTCTATATCTCTATATTGGTTTTCAGTACTTAAACAGGGAGAGCAACTGTATCACTACATTCCGGGAAAGAAAGAAGCTTGGATCATTACGTTAACTGCACAAAAAACATCGGCTTCTCTCTTCCAACAAGAGGCTAAGGATGACTGTGCGGGGAAGGGCGGAGAGCTGCTACCATTACACGGGACTGACGAATACGATCGATTTAACGCCCTTGATGCTGCATACCCAGGTGAATCCAGAGTACCTTTAAGATTGAGCAAGGGTCTTTTGTTATAATATTTTATTACACTCCTATGTGCGATTTCCGTTGAAAACGGCGCTAATTAACAATGATAATGTCACTAGTGAATTATGTCATTTCTTGTGTCGTCATCGACGTTATGTCGCTAACTGATCTAGACTGAATTTTCGATGGTTGATCTTTCTCCACATCGGGACTTTCATGCATTAATTATGTGTGCTTTAATCGTATTTGGCGAACAAATTGATGTAGGAGTGTAATAAATAGAGTAATCAATTAGTTACGATAATCAATTGATTACTCTCTATATAGTTATGTTGTTATGCCAAAAACGGAATCATCCAGAAATGAAGCTACATCTTAAACATAATGTATTCGTTGAAATTCTAACTTAGAAATGTTACCATTTGTGTGGTTTTGGCACATTTCTTTATAAATGTGTCATTCTGATTTTCAATACAAATATAATTTACACAACGACTCTACCTGTAATTCGAACTATTAAACCAATTATTGTACCAGATAACAATGACAGCTTCCGGTTTTTTTGTAATTTTCTTAAGGAGAGAACTTGAGCTGAACATAATTATTTACCGAATAATTTTTTCATTCAATTATATCGAATTGAAATTAAAAAAAAACAATACCTAGAAGTTTAACCCTTTCTTTACTAAATACTCATTGATCAGTATTTCCCTTAGGAAATGCTAAGACAATAAGACCAACAAACGGCGATATGATTATGACAAGTTATCGGCCAGTAGACTTCCCACACCACGGTTGCACTACAAATGGCGACGAGCTTGAGATTGATCATTCTTGAACTTAGTGATAGTGATTGGCATTGTAATGCTGGTCATATAATGACTTACTATGACTCATGGATTGAACAATCAAATGGATGCCTTTGGGAGTACTGTTCCCATGAAAATAATGAAAATATCAGCCGTAGGCGGTAACCAAGATCCTCAATATTTATGATGAAGTCAGCACAAGGGTAATCCGGTTGGAATCGCCGAGGGTTGAGTCTATGTGGGACAAGCTAAGAATTTATTGATTTTAATAGAACCCTTTGATGAAAATATATAAGACATATAAGACGTTGAACATCTCAATCATTTCTCAGATACCCAAACGCGTAGTTATTGTTACTGTACAACATATCAGCCCCAATAACTTAAAAGTTAAATTAAATAGATAAAGATGGCCATTTGAAATAATTATAATCGCACGGCTGTAGTAACACCATTCCTTCTCTTTATATCATTCTCTGATCGAATCAGATGCACCAGTTGTTTTTTTTGTATTTTGTTAGAATTTCAACATGATCATTAATATCTACAAACATGTCTTCTTCAACTTGGACTCTTGCCTTTCTCTATTTCATATACTCCACATATCTTTCTTTTTTCTGAGATACAATTCAATATTTTATCTTAAATGAATTTCTAAGCCTAATCTACGCGTGTGATCGGTTGCTTGATATTTATTATTTATGTTCGTTCCGTCCGAAGCGCGATAGTCCGCTTCCTAATTTTAGCACACCCGCTATCGCTCGGGAAATACAGAAATCTATTTTTAGCATCCACATTATTTCGGGGAGGAAATTTGAAAGTAATATCCGACTCGCTAGAAATGTTCAACAATTGTTGTCCGAATTTGTGTCTTTGTAATTGACGAATAGAGCATAATAAATTATATTAAGCAAATTATTTATGTTATTTGTGATGTTTTCCCCCATGTTTTGATGTGAGGATTTGCCATGTTCCTAACGCCGCTGATCACAACATCACCTCAATATTTTTGTCAGTTTCCTAAGTTCGCACTATACTAAATTTTCGAAACAAATCTTCAGTTTGTTTTCGGTATAAAACGTATTAAATTGTTCACCTGTTAACATGATCTGGTTGTGAATTGTTTGACATTCTGGTATCTGGGACAGCATGAATAGCGTACGATAAAATATAATAAAAATTGCATGGATTGTCGTTGACAATGACAAAATTATTTTAACTCACGTGATTATCTAATCCTACTCCATACTGGTGATTGTTTCATTTTGGTTGCTTGACATCGCTATTACCTATATTTTTCTGTACCCAACCGATAGCCCGCTTCCTAATTTTAGCAAACCCAATATCGCTTTGGAAATTCAGAAATCTATTTTAGCATGCACAGTATTAAGGGGATGTCATTTAAAAGTCTCACCACCTGCCTCACTTGAAACATGCAACAGTTTTGTAAAAAATGTCTTTGTGATCGACAACTAGAGCAGATTAAACTATCCTAAGAAAATGCTTTATATTATGTGTGATATTTTCCGATGTTGATGTGAGCATTTATCTGTCGACGCTGATCACATCGCTTCAATAGTGTTGTCAAATTCCCAAGTTCGCACTAAAGTTTTTGAAACGAATATTAAATTGTTCACATGATCTATGATATGGTTCTGAATCGTTTGACATTATGGGATCTGGGACGCATGCGATCAAATTACTCAGGTAACTGGCGGACCACGAGCAGGCCGATATAGAATGCTTATTGGCTCATCCTCAAATAACGCAAACAAGCGCACGCTAATAACAACTCTATTGTGAAAATGAATCAGTTGTGACGTGTTATACCAGGCCGCCACTCTCGCCCGTACAGAGACGGCACCAATCGATATATTACGTATTGCTCCACCAATGTAGACCGCGGTCCAGAAAAGGCGGATTCGTCATTTCAGGTCCAGCCTCTCTAAATTGGGGTTTAGCTGGACCGTCCAATGATACGGGTTAAGGTTATAAAACGCCAACAAATATTGCAATTTACAAAACATGTACCCCTGCAAACTTAAGGTGTTAGCGCTTCTCTCTTATAAAGTTCCAATCAAAATATGCTCGTCGTAATTATCGATTTTCGCTGCCGATAGAACGCGGGCGTCCGTACAAGGCGACTATTGTGTTTGACTATAGAGAAACACGGTGGTTTCGAGGTTGGTGAGTACCACGCATTAAAAAATTTCAAACGCACAATAACATAATATACGAGGAACTGACACAAAACTTAGCAGTTTAACTTGACTGTTACGAGCATATTCTAGTTTATTTTTTAAACAAGTTGATACCTTATTTGTTCGGAAATACTTAGCGGTTTTCTATAACATTCTGCCCAAAGTTGCCAGTCGGGGGTACGTGGAATACACTTGTCCATACATCTTGGAGAATTCTTCGACTGACAACTTTGGTCAAAATGTTAGAGCAAACAAATCTGAATTTGGACATAAATGAGGTATCAGCTTCTGTATCTGCATATAGCTGTCAAAATGATATGTAATATGTCATATCTTAGTTCATTACATTTTTTCCTCGCTTCTGGTCGCTTTTTAGATCGGCTCGGCCATTTTAAATGCGTGGTACTCATAAACTCGAAAACAAGTGATTCCCCCACCGTGAGAAACACTACTGACAAACCATGGGTCTTTAATGACTAATAAATCATGGGTGTGGCTGGACTAGGTTTAAATCCGAGCTGCCGAATGCATCAATTAACCTGAGCTCGGGTTTAAAACACTGAATTATCCGTCAAACGGTGGTTTAAACCTAAATGTTTCCGTAAACCAGGTTTTAACCGGAGACGAAGAATCCGGACATTGTGTTTGAAAAGTGATTTAAGATGACTTACATGTAATTGACATTCCACGAATCATTTTCCAGGTCCATCTTTTAATGTTATTCTGTTCTTCTATTTACGCAGGGCTTCTTAGAACTATTAACTGTGAAGGTTACTGGGTCGGGTCTAACGAAATACAAGTGGGAAATGATTGGAGAAACATCGACGGGTCAGTCGCTTCCTTGATGTGGCATCAGCATGAACCAAACGGAGATGGCGATTGTGGCATCTTATTCCATTGCACTTATCTTGCAGATAAATCGTTCAAATTTGGAGACAACAATTGTGACGTGGCCTGGAGGCAAATTTGCTATTACAAGCTGTAAGTGCATTACATCGAAACATCGACGAGAAAGGAAATACAGGATACATGCTATCACACCCCGCTCTTGCATGTAAAGGGATAACATTTACGTAACGCTTTATTTATTAAATACTCATTAACGAGTACAGTTCTCTTAGGAAATGTTCAGACAAAACCGTTTGCTGAATGTATTATGTAAACATTTCCCACCAATGAAAAGGATTCATTTCGCACTTGTATTATTATGTCATATGCATGTCGTCTGCTTGTATCTCCTTAGCATACCTCCATATTAATAATAGACCATCCAAGTGCACACTTTTGTAACTATCGGGATAATCCATTTTTCAGAGAAATGGTGAACACAACTCCTCAATAGTGCATGCACCAGAGTGTCTGTCGCCAAGGTTACCATAAGAACTCTCTAATAATGCATGCACCAGAGTGTCATTGTCAGCAATATAGGAGATGCCCTGGAGTGGCAACGCTATTTCTCTTGCAACCCAATGGGCTTAAAACAATATCTCTAAAAGCGGTATGTTCGTAATCATATCTGTTCTTGACTAAACAGGGAGGTTTCGCAAAATTTACGGATAGGGCCATGACTACGTTTAGGGCACCACGTCAGAAAATTGTTATGCGCACGTTTTAAATGTAGCCGTGATGTCACACTTGTCACGTGGTATATGGTATTAATTTCTCCCGTTTCTACCAAAACTTCATTAAAGACATATTATGGACTTGTTCGGGTGCGTGAAACTGATCAATTATTACTCAGGCGCTATGCCAACTACAGTACTAACGAAGCATGCAACCACTCCTTATTTACCCATACACCCCACCCATGACCACAAAGCCAGCAAATGTATACATGTACACCCATCAGTGTTCAGCCTCCCAAGGTTTACACATGACCATACAGTCACTCCATATGTACATTTGCAACACAATATGACAATGTAATTGTGCCAATTATCCCACGGGCATGTTTGACAAAATAAGTTATTCGTGTTGGATCTCGAACAGTGTGTGACACGGGTTATTGTTTCTGATGATACGATCCCACACTTGACCAGAATCACAGGAAGTATTTGTGCATCCCATAAAAAACGGTAACATAAGGTATGAGCTTCAGGTTGCTGCAGCTATGGCTTCGATGGTTAAAGTGATGGTCTATGCTGAGTTGATAACTAAATTGAGAAAATTATAAGATTATTAAAAGATCGATGGATTTCATGTTGAAGAAAAAATGAGATTGCAAGTTGGAGGACTCAATTTCATTTTATAGTACGTTCCTACCCTTGTCAAAGTTCGGAAACTTTCGAGATATGTTTCGTTGATGAAATCCATAATCATATTTCAATTTTAACTGAGATGGATGTAAAATAGATATTCCAAGTTAGACTCGATATTTATTTTGTATTCTGATACCACCGACGCAACGAACTCTTCGTTGAGTTAGCACTACCCAAATTGGACATTTATCGAACAATGGTATCCAAAAATATTATACTTTGCATAATACTAAGAAGATGAAAACGAGCGAAAGTCAGCATATAATGTACAAGACAACTCTTGTTACCTCTCCTCCTACATCGGAAAACCAGGAGAATACTAGGTTTGAATATTCTTCGATGGAAACATTGCAACATATTTCGGTTCTTTTTGATTAACCGTATGTGGTATCTACTGTATATTTGCTCTTCAGTTCGTAAAACATAAGTTACGCTATAAATGGAATAGATGAGCTAAAGTTTGATGCGACTTTTTCAAAATTCATAGAAAATATCTGCGAAATATGATGCGAAACAGTGACGAACTACTACGAAGATGAAAACTAGCGAACTTTAGTATATACTAGACACATCTTTTTACCTCTTCCCCATGTCGCGTGGCGTGGTATGCATAAAATACCAACTACCATTCGAGAAAACTGATAGTGTACAAGCATACATATCAAATACGCACATATCAGAAAAACAGGAAAATTCTTGGTTGCAATTTTCTTCGATGAAAACATTGCATCATATTTCGATTCGGTTGAATTAACAGTTATTGATGACTACATCAAAGCATTCATTAAAAGAAATTATATCGAATGTAAAATTAACGTTCGACTTCATCAACCCCACATTACGACCATATGTGATATCTTCTCCATATTTGGTCTACATGTCGAAAAAAAATAAGTTACGCTATAAATGTACCAGTTGAACTAAAGTTTGTTGCAGACAATTTAAAAATTTATAGGAAAGAACTCGATTCGTTCCAATGAAACTATGAAGTATGAACCCGTGCTAAAAGAAACGGACATTCTACACAAAACATGTACATGTATTTTACAAACTTTTAATGCCTTATGTGGACATAACAATTGACGAAATGTATTACTAAATGTAAATATGTTCACTGCATTAGAAATTATTGTTGATTGTAATTATGTTCATTGAATTATCAAATATTAATATGTTTATTATAACAAATGTTCATTTCATGTTATCTTTTTGAAACACAGCTGTTTAGCATATAAGTCAGGACATTTGAGCGTGCACCTTTTTGTTTACCATGCTTAGAGAACACCAGAGTATTTCGACTCACAATACCTTGACTCATTATTTCGTGGGAGAACCCAGATTCAGAATCCGAAACAGATTACGGGGCGGGGCTAAATCGAGATTACGCGGATTCTAGGTCATATTTCGAAATCGCCCGTTGTCGCCGGTGCCAGGATTAATTTCCTCCTACCACCTAACTAACTGCCAAATCCGTACTCAATCGCGTCTGTTTTCCAAGTTAAAGTGAGTTTATTGATGAGGGTCAGAATTTCTAACAATTCTCCTGAATCAAATTCCGATGACGTTTTTCAGAACACACAAGGGGATGCAAATGGAATTCTGATAACCTGGGAGTTTGATGTTTGGTTCAAGGCGGGGGGTGCATTTGGAAATTTGAGGGTGTAACCCCCCCCATGGGGAACCCTCTAGACACGTCACTAGAATGTGTACGTTTGGGTATTTAATAAAATAAATTGACTGACATATTCATAGTCGAAATATTCGACTGTAGTTCTGGGATCCTAGAATAAGCTGTACATAATATGGTTGTGGGAGATGCAGCTCACATGCAATCACAAGACCACAACATTAGCTACATGTACTGATACATCAAAGTTTTATTTGCGAACTAATTCACAACATTTTGGCCAAAAAGTGCCTGTGTTTCGACACTACAGAGACTACTGTGCGAAACGACTGCATTTAACGAAATAAAACATTTTAAATATGGAATTGTTATAATACTTGATAGTACATACGTGTACGAATCTGATAATCCATATATGTCATATAGTTCTACTATTTCTTGAATAAGAAGGAACATAATTCTACTAGTAATTGCGAACAAAGCAGAATACATTATCTAGGTTCACGTGAATTCGGTCAATGATGACGTTATCCGCCGAATTCGGTCAATGATGACGTTATCCGCCGAATTTGAAATCGACATGCGTTGGGGTGGTATTTTATGGATGGAATTGTGAAATGAACCTGATGAAATTGACAATGAAACTGACAAGCTTCATGAAGTTCGCCATCAACCGAAGTGCTCCCCAGTGTTACTACAAATAACATTTTTATTTGGCTAATTTCATTAAAATTCTTCCCGTTTACACTCGATAGCAAAAATTTGTCTCCTTCTTTAAAATTCTTTGTTATGGATCGTTTATATTCTGGAATAATTTGTACCCAAGGGACGGTTTATTATATTTGACTGCGTGTGTTAAGCTCCGAGGTGGGAAATCTCGGTTTATTTGAAATGTTGTGATATCGATTACGTGTATCATAGTGGAATAGCGGGGTTAATATTTCGCCAATACACCATGCTGCATTACTGGTCTGAGAAGTATAGCGTGTGACATGGAAGCAAAAGGTGGAATAAAAACCTTACATCGGCTGAGACTGGCGCTTTTTTGTCGTACGTTCTTGAAGGGGACGAATAGCCCCACAACTGACTTTCAGGCGAAATCTCTAAGTGCCTTGATCTTAGGAATTGTTGTTGTCTACCTATATTCATGCACCATATTCTGGATTCAAAAAAAGATTGAGAAACCTCAAAACTGTGTCAGAACCAGCGTTACACAACGTGGAGTCAACGATTTGTGGCCACATGTTTAATAGGACACATGTTTAATGGTTGTCGTGTACGGAAAACTAATTGGAAATGTGATTGAAAATCAAATCCATATTGGCCGTGTACGGAAAAGTAATTGGAAATGTGATTGAAAAGTCTAAATAAATTGGCGGTGTGTGGAAGTAATTGGATATCATATTGAAATTGAACCGATATTATAACCAGATGGATGACGAAAATTAGTTGATTGTCCTATACGAGATGATAATAAGTCGAACACAGCACAGATATGGAAGTAATTGAACTGTCCAAAATAAAAATTGTTTCGCGATGCAAGTGATATGGATCTAGTGTGCGAGTGCCAAATTAGAAAATATATTGACAGATAGCACAAGCTTGTGGTATCTCAAGCCCCGTTTTAGTTTCAAAATAAGATGCTCACTTGTCAGTGTATACTAATTAGCTTATCATGATGTTATCGGTATGTTGTTTTTGAGGGCATTGTTCCTTCTCTGAAAAAGAGTACAACACATTGAATCATGAAGTTACGAATTAAGGTGACTCCAGCAAACAACAAGGGAAGATGAAGAATTCATGAACACTGATTTTAAATTTATTTAATGTTTGTGTATAAGATTTACTGATGACTATTGATCTTCAAATGAATGTATAACAATGTATGACTAATTGTAGTCAATTGTGTAAATCCTGATGTTTTTCAGTATTGTACGTGTTGAAATGTTTAGAACTTAATTGATTTATGATGATGGGTTAAATAGAACACATTAACTGTAATAGTCTACCTAATGGAAAATTTATGTTATGCAAAGCACTTAGCTTAGGAGTTGGAGTTGAATGAGTAGTTCACTATGCTAGTTGAGTACTCAAGGGGATTCTAGATAACTAACAGTTGGATAAGGGCATTTTTATATTTCCGTGTAACTCTATCAACGAAACCGAATGATCACCGGTGGAGTTGTCACTTTACTTAAGTAATTAAACTCGAAAAAATGGGAGGTGTGTACCATAGTGGAATAGCGGGGTTAATATTTCGCCTGAAAGTCTTAGATGAGTGGAGCGGATCAGTGCAGACCACGTGGATACACCGTGCTGCATTACTGGTCTAAGAAGTATATAGCGTAGGTTTACGTCACGTCACGTGACATGGAATCAGAAGGTGGAATAAAAACCTTACGTCGGCTGAGACCGGCGCTTTTTGGTCGTAGCTTTTTGAAAGAACCGAATAGCCCCACAACTGACTTTCATGCGAAATCTCTAACTGCCTTGATCTTAGGAATTGTTGTTGTCTACCTATATTCATGCACAATATTCTGGATTCAATAAAAGATTGTGAACCCTCTAAACTGTGTTGGAACCAGCGTTACACAACGTGGAGTCAACGATTTGTGGCCTACTATAGGACACATGTTTAATGGTTGTCGTGTACGAAAAGTAATTGGAAATGTGATTGAAAAGTCAAATCCATATTGGCCGTATACGGAAAAGTAATTGACGGTGTGATTGAAAAGTCTAAATACATTAGCCGTGCATGGAAGTAATTGGGTATCATATTGAAATTGAACCGATATTATAACCAAATTGAAAACGAAAATAAGTTAATTGTCCTGTACGAGATGATATGTCGAACACAGCACAGATATTGAACTGTCCAAAATAAAAATTGTTCCGCGATGCGAGTGATATGGATCGAATGTGCGAGTGCCAAATTATAAAATATATTGACATATATAGCATAAGTTTGTGGTATTTCAAGCCTCGTGGTAGTTTCAAAATAAAATGTTCACTTGTCAGTGTATAATAATTAGCTCATCGTGTTATTGGTATGCTGTTTTTGAGGGCATTGTCTCTGAAAAAGAGTACAACATATTGAATCATGAAATCCACGAATTAATGTGACTACAGCAAACAACAAGGGAAGTTGATGACGAATTCATGAACACTGATTTGAAATTTATTAATGTTTGTGTATAAGATTTATTGATGAATATTGATATTGAATTGAATGTATAACAATGTATGACATATTGTAGTCAATTGTGTAAATCCTGATGTTTTTTTCAGTATTGTACATGTTGAACTTTTTAGAACTTAATTGATTTATGATGATGAGTGAAATAGAACACATTAACTGTAATAATCAACCTAATGGAAAATTTATGTTATGCAAAGCATTTTGCTAAGGAGTTGGAGTTGATTGAGTAATAGTTCACTATGGTAGTTGAGTACTGAAGGGGATTCTAGATAACTAACGTTGGATAAGGGCATTTTTATATTTCCGTGTAACTATATCAACGAAACCGAATGATCACCGGCGGAGTTGTCAGTTTACTTAAGAAATTAAATTCAAAACATGGGAGGTGTGTACAACATAGTGGAATAACGGGGATACTATTTCGCCTGAAAGTCTTAGATGAGTGATGAATTGGGACCAGTTACAACCAAATCAATATGTGCGTGGAGGGGATCAGTGCAGACCACGTGAATATACCGTGCTGCATTACTGGTCTAAGAAGTATATAGCGTATGTTTACGTCACGTCACGTGACATGGAATCAAAAGGTGGAATAAAAACCTTACGTCGGCTGAGACTGGCGCTTTTTTGTCGTACGTTCTTGAAGGGACCGAATAGCCCCACAACTGACTTTCAGGCGAAATCTCTAACTGCCTTGATCTTAGGAATTGTTGTGGTATACCTAAATTCATGCACCATATTCTGGATTCAATAACAGATTGTGAAAAGTTTAAATATGCCAAACCAGCGTTACACAACGTGAAGTCGACGATTTGCGGCCTACTATAGGATACATGTTTAATGGTTGCCGTGTACGGAAAGTAATTGGAAATGTGATTGAAAAGCCAAATCCATATTGGCCGTATACGGAAAAGTAATTGCCGATGTGATTGAAAAGTCTAAATACATTAGCCGTGTATGGAGGTAATTGGATATTATATTGAAATTGAACCGATAGTATAACCAAATTGAAAACGAAAATAAGTTAATTGTCCTATACGAGATGATAATAATCGAACACAGCACAGATATTGAACTGTTCAAATTAAAAATTATTTCGCGATGCGAGTGATATAGATCGAATGTGCGAGTGCCAAATTAGAATATATATTGACATATATATCACAAGTTTGTGGTATTTCAAGCCCCGTGGTAGTTTCAAAATAAGATGTTCACTTGTCAGAATGTCAGTGTATACTAATTAGCTTATCATGATGTTATTGGTATGTTGTTTTTGAGGGCATTGTTCCGTCTCTGAAAAAGAGTACAACTTATTGAATCATGAAGTCACGAATTAAAGTGACTCCAGCAAACAACAAGGGAAGTTGATGAAGAATTCATGAACACTGATTTGAAATTTATTAATGTTTGTGGATAAGATTTATTGATGACTATTGATCTTGAATTGAATGTATAACCATGTATGACATATTGTAGTCAATTGTGTAAATCCTGATGTCTTTTCAGTATTGTACATGTTGAACTTTTTAGAACTTAATTGATTTATGATGATGAGTGAAATACAATACATTAACTGTAATAGTCAACCTAATGGGAAATGTATGTTATGCAAAGCATTTTGCTAAGGAGCTGGAGTTGAATGAGTAGTTCACTATGGTAGTTGAGTACTGAAGGGGATTCTAGATAACTAACAGTTGGATAAGGGCATTTTTATATTTCCGTGTAACTATATCAACGAAACCGAATGATCACCGGCGGAGTTGTCAGTTTACTTAAGTAATTAAACTCGAAACAATGGGAGGTGTGTACCATAGTGGAATAGCGGGGTTAATATTTCGCCTGAAAGTCTTAGAAAAGTAATGAATTGGGACCAGTTACAACCAAATCTTTATGTGCGTGGAGGGGATCAGTGCAGACCAGATGAATATACCGTGCTGCATTACTGGTCTAAACTGGTCTAAGAAGTATATAGCGCAGATTTACGTCACGTCATGTGACATGGAAGCAAAAGGTGGAATAAAAACCTTACGTCGGCTGAGACTGGCGCTTTTTTGTCGTACGTTCTTGAAGGGACCGAATAGTCCCACAATTGACTTTCAGGCGAAATCTCTAACTGCCTTGATCTTAGGAATTGTTGTGGTATACATATATTCATGCACCATATTCTGGATTCAATAACAGATTGTGAAACGTTTAAAACTATGTCCAAACCAGCATTACACAACGTGAAGTCGACGATTTGCGGCCTACTATAGGACACATGTTTAATGGTTGCCGTATACGGAAAGTAATTGGAAATGTGATTGAAAAGTCAAATCCATATTGGGCGTATACGGAAAAGTAATTGCCGATGTGATTGAAAAGTCTAAATACATTAGCCGTGTATGGAGGTTATTGGATATTATATTGAAATTGAACCGATATTATAACCAAATTGAAAACGAAAATAAGTTAATTGTCCTATACGAGATGATAATAAGTCGAACACAGCACAGATATTGAACTGTTCAAATTAAAAATTGTTGGCGATGCGAGTGATATAGATCGAATGTGCGCGTGCCAAATCTATTATATAGTTTGGGAAATCTGTGTGTGTGTGTGTGTGGGTGTGGGTGAGGGTGAGGGTGTGTGTGTCTGTCTGTCTGTTCGCGATGGACTCGATGAAACTTGGTATGTGGGGGTACTTTCGGCCGGGGAGTGGCATGGGCCTATTAATTTGCCCATGCGACGTGACCTTGACCTTGAAATCGGGTAATTTCGAGGTCGAACGCCCGAGTATCACGAGATTTCGATGAAAATTAGTGTCTATGGATTATTTCGTATGGGGAGTGTCGTAAGCCTATTCGTTTGCCCGTACGACGTGACCTTGACCTTGAAATCGGGTCAATTCAAGGTCGAATCGTGAATTTTTATGGGATTTCGACGAAATTTGGTACATAGGGTTACTTTTGTCCACTGAGTGTTTTCGACGGGTCAAATCGTGACCCCGACCTGACCTTGACCTTCAAAATGATCAATTTGAGGTCAAATCGGGTAAAACCGGATGGATTTCGACGGGTACTTTTGTCGGGTACTTTTGTCCGGGCAGTGTTTTGGACGGGTCAAATCGTGACCCCACCTGACCTTGACCTTCAAAATGGACAATTCAAGGTCAAATCGCGCAATTCGCCGAAAAGCAGAGGGGAAACAGCCCGGACGAATTCGGGTCCACCAGCTAGTTAGAATATATATTGACATATATAGCACAAGTTTGTGGTATTTCAAGCCCCGTGGTAGTTTCAAAATAAGATGTTCACTTGTCAGTGTATACTAATTAGCTTATCATGATGTTATCGGTATGTTGTTTTTGAGGGCATTGTTCCTTCTCTGAAAAAGAGTACAACAAATTGAATCATGAAGTCACGAATTAAAGTGACTCCAGCAAACAACAAGGGAAGTTGATGAAGAATACATTAACACTGATTTGAAGTTTATTAATGTTTGTGTATAAGATTATTTTGATGACTATTTAATATTGAATTGAATGTATAACCATGTACGACCTATTGTAGTCAATTGTGTAAATCCGTGTGTTTTTTCAGTTTTGTACGTGTTGAACATTTTAGAACTCAATTTATTTATGATGATGGGTGAAATAGAACACCTTAACTGTAATAGTCAACAAAATGGAAAATATATGTTATGCAAAACATTTTGCTAAGGAGTTGGAGTTGAATGAGTAGTTCACTATTGTAGTCGAGTACTGAAGGAGATTCTAGAGAACCTAACAGTTGGATAAGGGCATTTTTATATTTCCGTGTAACTATATCAACGAAACCGAATGATTACTTACGTAATTAAACTCGAAAAAACTGGGAGGTGTGTACCATGGTGGAATAGCGGGGGTTAATTTTGTTCTGAAAGTCTTAGAAGTGTAATGAATACACCATGCTGCATTACTGGTCGAAGAAGCGTATGTTTATGTCAAGCCATGTGACATGGAAGAAAGAGGTGGAATAAACACCTTACGTCGGCTAGGACCAGCGCTTTTTCGTCGTACCTTCTTAAAGGGACCGAATTGCCCCACAACTGACTTTCAGGCGAAATCTGTAACTGTCTTGATCTTAGGAATTGTTGTGGTATACCTACATTCATGTACCATATTCTGGAATCAATAAAAGATTGTGAAACCTCTAAACTGTGTCCAAACCAGTGTTACACAACGCTGAGTCAACTATATGTAGCCTACTATAGGACATTACGGAATCAGAATCAAAATCTTTATTACGACGAAATAACTGTTACGGGCTGTTTGTTTATCGAACCACGATTGCATTGAGTGTAATCCCTAATCTGAATCTGGATTCAGCAAAGCTTTCGACGTCGAATGCAACACATTGGACGATGTACCTTTGTCCTTTTTGTTACATTTAATGGTACAGTAAAAGTTCGCGAACACTTCGAACTCCTCTGTTTTCCGGTGTATATGGGAACACCAATTGTATACCACACTGTCCTTAGCAACCTTTTCAATTCAATTTAATTCCCAAAAATATTTCTCATGTATTCCTCGTGTGAAATTTATTGTTATTATATGTCATAATTGAATATGTTGATGTCAAATATATCTTGTCTGTAATATCTACATATTGATTAACAGAAATAAATTGAATTGAATCCAATTGACTTTTCAGTAACACTAGTTTTGACTGCGCCTGTCGTTTCGGGGTCACATAAAAAGCTTTTTGCTATAAAGTGAAATTATCAATAAATTATCGTTTTGAAATTTTATTTTTTTTCTTTCAAAACATTTATATAATATTTATGTTTTTAAAGATGCCTCATCCTATTACAACTACCAGGGCATGCTATTATAACACTTCCAGGTTCTTTCACTAAGTCGGAACTCTCAGAGATGATTAAATTTATTAATAAAATTATACATAAGTAAACAGGAGGCAGTCACGGAGCAATATATAATACATATTTAACATATACATGCATGGTAGCATTCATAGCATAGAGAGCGTCCACAAGAGAATAGCAGTCAGGTCTCTCACAATATATATATTGTATCATCTATCCACACAACGCCCCTCCTCAACCCTGTGTCGATTGCCGATTGGACCATGTCGGCAGTATGTCCAAAACAGGTTTATTTACATATATTCTTTGTGGACTCAACGACCCGTAGAAATGATCTAAATCTTTTCACCCAGGTCGCTGTCCCACGGATATATATGTATAAATTATCGAGCGCGGGCGATGACCTCTTATATAGATTTAACCATACTCACGCAGCGTCTAACAGTAGAAAGTGTTACATAACTCTTATCACCTTTTTCAAGATTTTTGTCCTAAGACAAAAAACTTGATGATTTCGTGATAGAGATACAAACTGTCCCATTTGGACAATGGATAGCCGTAAATACAACACACAAGTTCCTAAACACAGTAATGTCATAATCCGAGAAATTCCTTGGGGGAAATTGTTGATAACAGGGGATTGTTCCATAAAGTTCCAAAACACAGGAATGTCATAATCCGAGAAGTTCCAAACGTTAATTCGTGAATAAGTTTTTGTTCTGCTTTCTTTTGGCTTTCTGTTGATTCCGATCCAATGGTGGGCATGGCATCCTCGTTACTATCCCGTTCTTCGTGGTACATCCTGGATAATCGCCTTGTTTCGGTATGAAAGTTGATTAAATTTTAACTTGACCTTGAATTCGGGCGTAATTTGGTTAAGGGTCAATATAGTTTAATATCTAGGGTATGACTTCCTATCATGGCTTATATCGCCTTGTTTCAGTACGAAAGTTGATTAAATTTCACCTTGACCTTGAATTCGGGTGTACATTGGTTAAGGGTCAATATAGTAATGTCTAGTGTAGGACTTCATATGGCGCGTTGTGTAAGAACTGAAATTAATTAAGTCTAATGATCTTGGCATCAGCGTGTAACATCATGATGTATGTGTAACACCCCGTGTCCATTGCGCTGAACTGCCTATCGAACCGACTAATCATTTTATTGGGGCTAAAATTTTACATTTTATGTGCAAATGCTTTATAACTAAAATTGTGCTGAATTTGTGGCATCAACGTGTTAAACCACACCGTTTGTGTAACATCACTATTTCATTGCTGCGAAATGCCATTTGAACATAACCTGAGGATATCGAGTTACCCGAATCACGGGCCCTTTATTAGTGCAACTATTGGTCATATCCATTGAGTTACCCATAGTTTGTCAGCTAGTAATTCTAACAACTATCCTGTATAATAGACAACATATACATCAAGAGTAAATGGACATTCTATATAAATACAATATATTTTATATATCTATTCCTTGTGAATTTTTCCCGGCAGGAATTCGTTACACTGATTTGTTTGCGTGACATCGCATATACTTAAAACCCGAACTGCCATTCACAACTGACCTACATGTACACACTCGGAGACAATTTGCTAATGACATATTGGTTCACATAACTAAATATGGGTCACTAATACAAAAATACATTATTTCCATTCAATAATTTTGAATTTCAAACGAAACGCAAGAGCCCATTCACAATTTTGCCTGACCACGGGGGACAAGATTAACTTAGCATGCATGAATAATTTCGAC
Organism: Siphonodentalium dalli; assembly: GCA_032622095.1. Taxonomy (NCBI): domain Eukaryota; kingdom Metazoa; phylum Mollusca; class Scaphopoda; order Gadilida; family Siphonodentaliidae; genus Siphonodentalium; species Siphonodentalium dalli. The sequence continues at coordinate 198,568,364 of CP136067.1, read as the reverse complement.
TTTATATATACCTTTCACCAGCGGTGAATTTATCAATGGACATCTCATTCACAATAGGCTAGTCAATTCGTCACTACATCGCCACGCTTTTATCTAGCAATGACCCTTTGTGAATCTTTTCACATTTTTAGGCGATCGTTTAAGAGTCCGTCTGTATGGATTACTATGGTTCCCAATGTATTTTTAACCAGTATTATCTTCAATAAAATTATCAGGATTATTTTTGATTAATTTCATTTTCTTCTCTGGATCGATTTCGTTAAAGGTAAGTATTTAGTTTTTATATTTTATTTTGGCTTATAATCTATTATATTCCGGATAGTCTGTGCCGTCAACATACAGTTTAGACACACTGGTGGCAAGTCAGCCTGGTATAACCGGCAGACACTCTAGAATACCGTAACATATTTTATTACGGCACAATCAATTTTCTATACATTTATTTTTTGTGTGGTTACATGTACATCGGTCTATATATTTTTTTAAATCGAAATTCTAACCTAATTCGAGCTTGTCGTAACACAAAATTCCACTAACCGTGCGTGTAGATATACTTGCAAAACAATTGAACTATTTGGCTAACCTGAAACATTCCAAAACAATTGTTTTTAATATATCAAACTTCAAGCATCTCTATCTTGACTACAAATTATCTAATTTATAATTTCTTGAATCACCGACCTCACTTGAACTAACTTATTTCCAATACATGTACATGGGCGCAACCAGTCTCTTAACAAACTGTCATAAATAATTATGTTTTTCCAATAGATTGTCCGAGCACAGTAACACTAAGTTTAATTTAGTGACAGAGCAACTTTAACTAATTTCCAAACCATGACTTGTTCAAAACCAAAACACACTAAAATCATACTGACTAACTTGACAACATCCTAAAATCAGCAGTAAACTTTACAGACCTATAACCGGCATAATGGCGAGAGCATTTAATACCTGTTTAACCAGAATTTCCAAGGACATTTTGTTCAGTGATCTACATTATTCAAAATTAATTTATTTTACAATGTGTTGATAATGAAATGGGTTTCTATTGTTATTGATAATTTATAGGTTAATCACCATAGGTAAGTGGTGTCTGATCAGGTGACACATATATGTAAAAATATGCGAAAATAAAACATAACCCTCCAGAATGACAATAACAAGTAAGATTGGGGGACTGGTTGGCAGACAAAACAGCCTTTCCATTTGTTAATGTACGTCGAAAGAAATAACGGCTTACAACCTGTCCATATACAATTTCCCCACATAATGCAGTTTGTACATAAATAGCACGGGAAATGGGAATATGGTTTTTAGGCATATTAAACAAGAGGCTAAATATAATAATGGCCAGATCCAAATTTATTGCAGACAAATTGCTCATCGTTCTCATGACATGAATTTTGAAGTGGAAGCTGGATCCCGGTGCTGTTTAATGAAATTTTGAAAAGTGTTATTGAACGTAGCCACAGAACGCGATTTATTTTGTGCCAGACGTAGAATTTAGACATTTTTTTATTTGACTCCCAATGAGTTAAAATGTGCCAAAATGTTTCGATACGATCATAAACAGTTGCATATTGCTAACTCTGTGTCATTCTAAGCAGACACATGTCGCAAGGGGGCTTGTATGTTAGGCATATTAGAGAAGATGATAAATATAATAATGACCAAGATCCCAATTTATCGAAGACAAATTTTGAAGTGGAAAGATTTGAAAAGTGTTTTTGAACGTGGCCCCCAAAAAAGTCTATTTTATTTTATGCCAAACGTTGAATTTAGACATATTTTTAATTGACTCCCAATGAGTTGAACATATGCCAAAATATTTCGATACGATCATCATCAGTTGCAGTTCACTAACTCCGTGTCATATAATTATACTAAGCATAAGCATGTCACGTTTCGTTTCAGCTTTTTACCTGCAAGACGGGTCTTACCAGTGATCATAACTAAAATACCACACCGACATAACATATCTTCCGGGAGATATATTAAATGGGCCAGACCCGTAATAACTTACGAGAAACATATTGTATCTGCATATATTACAAAAGTGACCGGGTACAAGTTTTCTCAACATTTGAAGCCCCTCTCCCAAAACAAACGATTAAGGATACAAAATGTTTACAAGACGACAGCTGAGCATGACTACATGCTTGATTTTGTGATTTGAATGGTGCCTTCCAGAACATAATATGGACAAGGAGTCATAATTGATTTGGTAGCTATAACATTTCTGACCCGCCATATCAAATCCAGTCGGAAGTCGGGATTTTTTTTACCCTGTGCCAATGCATTCTCTTATATGTGCGAGTCGACCATAGGTCGCCTAGCATATATAAGAGAATGCATTGGCCTAACAATTGTTTACAATTTTAATAATTTGTTCTTGTATTCTTTAACAATTTTATAATTTCACCCATACAGAGCCCCAGACAAACAAAAGCAGACGACACTCTTCTATATGCTTCTATATATGTGTGGGGCTCCCTGCAGGGTAATGGATGTTTTTTTATTTTATGTCCTAAAAATTGTAAGAAACATTTATTTAAAAAACATGATAAAAAATTGTTAAGCCAATGCATTCTCTTATATATGCGAGGCGACCTATGGTCAACTCGCATATATAAGAGAATGCATTGGCACAGGATAAAAAAATCCCGACTTCCGACTGGATTTGATAAGGGGGTCACATACGTTGGGGTTTATGAGATTCTTTGTTCGTTTTAACTAATGCCTGAGCATGGTTTTGTGTAAATGGGTATTCTAATAACATATATGTTAGTCAAGTGTTAGTCAGCTTCTCTACTCTCTACTACTCAACAATAGAGAACGGATGGGGGAATAGGCCTATAAGTGGCGAGTCAGTAGATTACCAAAATGCGCAGATTTTATATACTAAAGCGTTTTGCAGTCCTTCCTTGTGAATATATTTTTGTGTTTAATTCAGTTATCGAAACACTTCAATGCTACAATATATTGCTGAATTATATCGAGCAGTTTCTAATTACTTTGGGACGAGATATAACGTATTTCAAAGTGAAACGTTTATGTTGAGAATTTTCACCAGGTAATTTATCAGCGAAGAAGGCGCGCTCAGACTGATACAAGGAGCAGCTAAAGACAACAATGAAAGTCATTTTCGGATGGAATTCGACAGAAGCACACAGGGCTGTGCGACATATAATTGTTAAACCCGTAATAACACCCTTATAATATTGTTCTTATATATCGTCTATATATGTACAGACACTAGGTGTATACACTATATACACTACATTGTTATCTATGAAACATGTGTGTATATGAATTAATGGCATGATGGACATTTCATAACACTACGTATATTTTAAATTAGTTAATGCATGATGTATATATGTGACGTTATAGTTTGTCAGCCACCATATGTTCAAGGTATAAAACAAAACAGTTCATTATTCGATACCATGCAGTCATCTTATAAGTACAACTGTTTGTCCGAAATGCAAGGGTTGTGCATGCGCAAATGTCTACATACATATCACAATGTACACGGGTGTGCTTAAATAGTCAAATCTCTCGCAAATTTAGTCATAAACATATGGGGATCGAAACCAAGTGGACAGCTTATCTAATGCAAATTGTTTTTTTTAAGCTGTTGATTGTTTAATAGCAAAGCCAACAGTCAATTTGGAACATGAAATAACATATATACATACTATACACAAGGCACCCATAACATATATACACACTATACACAAGGCACACATAACATATAAGTCATATCAATAACAATACACACATACAATATTATATTGCATTCCATGATGCAATTTACATTAATGTAGTATACTTTTTAAAGATAGTTTTATAATATGCTTACTTGTTTATTAAGGCTCAAATATAGTCAGTTGAGAGTAAACAATGAAATTTATTTCTGTTCTCCCAGTAATATCTTGGGATATGAATGTCGCGTAAATCTTGTAACTTTTGACATATGATCATAAAGTTATATTCATCGCACGGACTGTTTTCACATAAAACACACCTTAAGTTGTCTGCGGAATTTGTGGTTTCATTTGTCCATCTATTTTGTTTCTACTGGTAATTTATTATTAAATATCAGGTAATAGGTAGTTAGAAAAATAAGATGGCAAATAAACTAAATAGAGACTCATTTTAATGGACTGCTTTATGTCTCTGTAAAATATGGCACGCGATGAAGTAGAAGCATTCATGTTTTCAAAGAGGTTGTGCTCATACTGTTTAATCCGTAGAGATTTTATGTTTCTCATCTCTGCTTTGCTCAGCGCTGATTGCTTTGCCACACATGTTCTATATGTAGGTCATGGGACACGTGTGTACAAAACAATCAGCGCTGTTAAGATATATAAACAAAAGGTATTGAAGTTAATTGTATATTAGCAAACTGCTGTAAAGTTATGTATGTAAGACAAAAGGTAGTCAAGTTATAATTATGATAGTTTTAGATAGTTTTGATCCCGACGATATTACACGGGACCTCTAACTGGCATACGCTGCGTGGTTAATTTCATTCTGAGTTATCATCATATTTCCCAATGGGTGAAAAATAATTTTAATATATAGATAGAAATCACACGGAGTAAGTCAGCAAGACTAATTTAAAGCGGTCTGATAAACGATGATATATTGGATGGTCCTCTTTGAAATAGGATAGAAATTTCGATTGCTATGCCCCCCCCCCATCAGCAGAAGGTATTATTTTAATTCGATAGATCTAAGATTAGAAGAATAGGTATTCGTCATTGAAAAGACATGCCCAGAGTGAGAGAGAGAGTGAGAGAGAGAGAGTAGCGTGTTTTCGGACCTGAAGCGCAGCCATTTCCACGTGGACATTTCGGGAGCTAGACGCAGCTTATGAACTTTCTTTCAGTATAAATAATGAGCTTTCAATATCACATATTTCATAAAATGTTTAATTTGATGCGGGTATGAACATTTAATTGCATGTAATTTTTTTACATAATAAACCAATGGGGAAACAGTCACGACTTTATACTCCAGCTTCAGTGCACTCTCTGAGGACACAATTACTCTATAATGGAAATATTACCTACCTACGATTCAGTTTGAGGTCCCGAACAATTTCTCATGTCCCAGTTTGCACACAGTGTTCTAATTATTAGCTCAGATGGGATATAATTATTTTGTTATGTGTATATATAGCGTACCCTGGTAGTTGTATGGTGTGAAATAGGATGAGGAATCTTTAAAAACACAAATGTTATATAAATGTTTTGAAAGAAAAAAAGAGTTACAATTAATTAATAATTTCACCTTAGAATTTGTAAAAAAAACTTTTTGGGTGACCCAGAAATGACCGACGCAGTCAAAACTAGTGTTACTGAAAAGTCAATTGTATTCAATTCAATTTATTTCTGTTAATCAATATGTAGATAAGACAAGATATTTATGACATCAAAATATTCAAATTATGAAGTATAATAACAATAAATTTCGCATGAGGAATACATGAGTGATATTTTGGGGAATTAAATTGAATTGAATTAATTCGGTTGCTAAGGACAGTGTGGTAGGCAAATTGTGTCCCCAGATAGACCGAAAACCAGAGGAGTTCGAAGCGTTCACGAACTGTTACTGTACCAGTACATGTAACACAACGGCACATCGTTCACTGTGTTGCATTCGACGTCGAAAGCGTTGCTGAATCCAGATTTAAATTAGGGATTACACTCCATTCAATGTGGTTCGGTAAGAGAATATACCTGAATCGATAAACGAACAGACCGTAATAGTTATTTGGTCGTCATACAGATTTTGATTCTCATTCCGTAATGTCCTATAGTATGTCGCAAATCGTTGATTCCACGTTGTGTCACGCTGGTTCGGACACAGTTTAGAGGTTTCACAATCTGTTATTGAATTCAGAATATGGTGCATGAATATAGGTATACCACAACAATTCCTAAGATCAAGGCAGTTAGAGATTTCACCTGCAAGTCAGTTGTGGGGCTGCTCGGTCCCGTCAAGAACGTACAACCAAAAAGCGTCGGTCTTAGCCGACGTAAGGTTTTTATTTCACCTTTTGCTTCCATGTCACATGATATGACGTAAACCTACGCTATATACTTCTTAGACCAGTAACGCAGCACGGTGTATTCACGTGGTCTGCACTGATCCGCCCCACGCACATATTGATTTGGTCCCAATTCATTACTCTTCTAAGACTTTCAGGCGAAATATTAACCCCGCTATTCCACTATGGTATAAACCTCCCATTTTTTCGAGTTTAATTACTTAAGTAAACTGTCAACTCCACCGGTGATCACTCGGTTTCGTTGATAGAGTTACACGGAAATATAAAAATGCCCTTATCCAACTGTTAGTTCTCTAGAATCCCCTTCAGTACTCAACTACCATAGTGAACTACAACTTATTCAACTCCAACTCCTTAGCAAAATGCTTTGCATAACATAAATTTTCCATTAGGTTGACTATTACAGTTAAGGTGTTCTATTTCACTCATCATCATAAATCAATTAAGTTCTAAAAAGTTCAACACTTAAAATACTGAAAAAACATCAGGATTTACACAATTGGCTACAATATGTCATACATGGTTATACATTCAATTCAAGACCAATAGTCATCATTAAATCTTATACACAAACATTAATAAATTTAAAATCAGTTTTCATGAATTCTTCATCAACTTCCGTTGTTGTTTGATGTAGTCACTTTAATTCGTGACTTCATGATTCAATATGTCGTACTCTTTTTCAGAGAAGGAACAATGCCCTCAAAAACAACACACCAATAACATTATGATAAGCTAATTTGTATGCACTGACAAGTGAACATCTTATTTTGAAACTACCACGTGGCTTGAAATACCACAAACTTGTGCTGTATGTCAATATATTTTCTAACTTGGCACTCGCACACTCGATCAATAGCACTTGCATCGCGAAACAAATTTTAGTTTGGAAAGTTCAATATCTGTGCTGTGTTCGACTTATTATCATCTCGTATAGGACAATTAACTTATTTTCGTCTTCCATCTGGTTATAATATCGGTTCGATTTCAATATGATATCCAATTACTTCCACACACCGCCAATTTATTTAGACTTTTAATCACATTTCCAATTACGTTTCCGTACACGGCCAATATGGATTTGACTTTCAATCACATTTCCAATTATATTTCCGTACACAGCAACCATTAAACATGTGTCCTATAGTAGGCAACAAATCGTTGACCCCACGTTGTGTAACGCTGGTTCGGACTCAGTTTAGAGGTTTCTCAACCTTCTATTGAATCCAAAATATGGTGCATGAATATAGGTATACCACAACAATTCCTAAGATCAAGGCAGTTAGAGATTTCTCCTGAAAGTCAGTTGTGGGGCTATTCGGTCCCTTCAAGAACGTACGGCCAAAATTCGCCGGTCTTAGCGGACGTAAGGTTTTTATTCCACTTTTTGCTTCCATGTCACACGCTATACTTCTTAGACCAGTAACACTGGGGAGCTCTTCGGTTGATGGCGAACTTGATGAAGCTTGTCAGTTTCATTGTCAATTTCATCAGGTTCATTTCACAATTCCATCCATAAAATACCACCACAACGCATGTCGATTTCACATTCGGCGGATAAAGTAATCATTGACCGAATTCACGTGAACCTAGATAATGTCTTCTGCTTTGTTCGCAATTACTAATATAATTATGTTCCTTCTTATTCAAGAAATAGTAGGATTATATGACATCTATGGATTATCAGATTCGTACACGTATGTACTATCTAGTCTTATAACAATTCCATATTTAAAATGTTTTGTTTCGTTAAATGCAGTCGTTTCGCACAGTAGTCTCTGTCGTGTCGAAACACAGGCACTTTTTGGCCAAAATGCTGTGCATTAGTTCGCAAATAAAACTTTGATGTATCAGTATATGTAGTTAATGTTGTGGTCTTGTGATTGGATGTGAGCTGCATCTCCCACTCGCACAAACATATTATGTAAAGCTTATTCTAGGATAGCAGGACTATAGTCGAATATTTCGACTATGAATATATCAGTCAATTTATTTGAGTAAATAACCGCACGTGCGTATGCGTTCTATGTACGTGTCTATAGGGTTCCCATGGGGGTATCGGTGGCTCAATCGGCTAGGAGTACAACTTTAATCTGATGACCATTCCATACACTAATTACTGGTTGGAAAATCAAATAATGAGAACAATACCATCCTATATATGGTGTCAAATATCCAGCTAATGTGTCACCCATTAAATTTCCAATTGTCGGATATTTACCAAAGTTGGAGGAGGTAGACACCACAGCCAACCCCTGTGGTTACATCCATGTACAACTGACAAAGTTCGTGTGTTCTCCAAAACGCCTTAGGAATTTGTTTCAGGAGAGCTGTTAGAGATTCTTGCCCTCATCAATAAACTCACTTTAACTTGGAAAAAAGACGCGATTGAGTACGGATTTGGCAGCTAATTAGGTTCCAACCGTGCCATGTATATACAAATATAAGAAATGCATGATTTCCACAACAAACATGAACATTATAAATATATGAAAAAAATGAATACTTGTATCGAATACATGATCGATGTTTGGCGGCAGGAGGACCTTAAACCTGGCACAGGCGACAACGGGCGATTTCGAAATATGACCTGGAATCCGCGTAATCTCGATTTAGCCCCGCCCCGTAATCTGTTTCGGATTCTGAATCTGGGTTCTCCCACGAAATAATGAGTCAAGGTATTGTGAGTCGAAATACTCTGGTGTTCTCTAAGCATGGTAAACAAAAAGGTGCACGCTCAAAGGTCCTGACTTATATGCTAAACAGCTGTGTTTCAAAAAGATAACATGAAATGAACATTTGTTATAATAAACACATTAATATTTGATAATTCAATGAACATAATTACAATCAACAATAATTTCTAATGCAGTGAACATATTTACATTTAGTAATACATTTCGTCAATTGTTGTGTTCACATAAGGCATTAAAAGTTTGTAAAATACATGTACATGTTTTGTGTAGAATGTCTGTTTCTTTTAGCAAGGGTTCATACTTCATAGTTTCATTGGAACGAATCGAGTTCTTTTCTATAAATTTAGAAATTGTCTACAATAAACTTTAGTTCAACTGTTACATTTATAGCGTAACTTATTTTTACGAAAAGTAGACCAAATATGGAGTAGATTTCACATATGGTTGTAATGTGGGTTGATGAAGTCGAACGTTAATTTTACATTCGATATAATTTCTTTTAATGAATGCTTTGATGTAGTCATCACTGACTGTTAATTCAACCGAAACGAAATATGATGCAATGTTTTCATCGAAGAAAATTGCAACCAAGAATTCTCCTGTTTTTTTCTGATCTGTGCGTATTTGATATGTATGCTTTTACACTATCAGTTTTCTCGGATGGTAACTGATATTTTATGCATACCACGCCACGCGACATGGGGAAGAGGTAAAAAGATGTGTCTAGTATATACTAAAGTTCGCTTGTTTTCATCTTCGTAGTAGTTTGTCACTGTTTCGCATCATATTTCGCAGATATTTTCTATGATTTTTGAAAAAATCGCATCAAACTTTAGCTCATCTTTTTCATTTATAGCGTAACTTATGTTTACGAACTGAAGAGCAAATATACAGTATATACCACATACGGTTAATCAAAAAGGACCGAAATAAGTTGCAATGTTTCCATCGAAGAATATTCCAACCTGGTATTCTCCTGGTTTTCCTGATGTAGGAGGAGAGGTAACAAGAGTTGTCTTGTACGTTATATTGTATATAATAATATTTATGGATACCATTGTTCCGTAACTCGATAAATGTCCAATTTGGGTAGTGCTAAATCAACGAACAGTTCATTGCGTCGGTGGTATCAGAATATAAAATAAATATCGAGTCTAACTTGGAATATCTATTTTACATCCATCTCAGTTAAGTTGTACTTCCATTGAAATAGGATTATGTATTTCATCAACGAAACATATCTCGAAAGTTTCCGAACTTTGTCAAGGGTAGGAACGTACTATGAAATGATATTGAGTCCTCCAACTTGCAATCTCATTTTTTCTTCAACATGAAATCCATCGATGTTTTAATAATCTTATAATTTTCTCAATTTGGTTATTGAACTCAGCATAGACAATCATTTTAATCACCGAAGCCATAGCTGCAGCAACATGAAGCTCATACTTTATGTTACCGGTTTTTATGGGATGCACATATACTTCCTGGTCAGGTGTGGGATCGTATCATCAGAAACAATAACCTGTGTCATACACTGTTCGAGATCCAACCCGAATAACTTATTTTGTCCAAACATGCCCGTGGGATAATTGGTACAATTCCATTGTCACATTGTGTTGAAAATGTACATATGGAGTGACTGTATGGTCATGTGTGCGACGTATGTGTAAACCTTGGGTGGCTGAACACTGATGGGTGTACATGTATACATTTGCTGGCTTTGTGATCATGGGTGGGGTGTATGGGTAAATAGGGAGTGGTTGTATGCTTCGTTAGTAGTTTACATAGCGCCTGAGTAATAATTTATCAGTTTCACGCACCCGAACAAGTCCATAATGTGTCTTTAAATGAAGTTTTGGTAGAAACAGGAGAAATTAATACCATATACCACGTGACAAGTGTGACATCACGGCTTCATTTAGAATGTGCGCATAATTTGCTGACGTGTTGCCCTAAACGTAGTCATGGCCCTATCCGTAAGTTTTGCGAAACCTCCCTGTTTAGTCAAGAAATGTATGATTACGAACATACAGCTTTTAGAGGTATTGTTTTAAGCCCAATGGGTTGCAAGAGAAATAGCGTTGCCACTCAAGGGCATTTCCTATATTGCTGACAATGGCGACAGACACTCTGGTGCATGCATTATTAGAGAGTTCTTATGGTAACCATGGCGACAAACACTCTGGTGCAATCACTATTGGGGTGTTGTGTTAACCATTTCTCTGCAAAATGGATTATCCCGATAGTTACAAAAGTATGCACTTGGATGGTCTATTATTAATCTGGAGGGATGGTAAGGAGATACAAGCAGACGACATGCATATGACATAATAATACAAGTGCGGAATGAATCCTTTTCATTGGTGGGAAATGTTTAGATAATACATTCAGCAAACGGTTTTGTCTGAACATTACCTAAGAGAACAGTACTCGTTAATGAGTATTTTGTAAAGAACGCGTTAAGTAAATGTTATCCCTTTACATGCAAGAGCAGGGTGTGAATAGCATGTATCCTGTATTTCCTTTCTCGTCGATGTTTCGATGCAATGCACTTACAGCTTGTAATAGCAAATTTGCCTCCAGGCCACGTCACAATTGTTGTCTCCAAATTTGAACGATTTATCTGCAAGACCAGTGCAATGGAATAAAATGCCACAATCGCCATCTTCGTTTGGTTCATTCTGATGCCACATCAAGGAAGCGGCTGACCCGTCGATGTTTCTCCAATCATTTGCCACTTGTATTTCGTTAGGCCCGACCCAGTAACCGTCACAGTTAATGGTTCTAAGAAGCCCTGCGTAAATAGAAGAACAGAATAACATTAACAGATGGACCTGGAAAATGATTCGTGGAATGTCAATTACATGTAAGTCATCTTAAATCACTTTTCAAACACAATGTCCGGATTCTTCGTCTCCGGTTAAAACCTGGTTTATGGAAACATCTAGGTTTAAACCGCCGTTTGACAGACAATTCCGTGTTTTAAACCCGAGTCTCAGGTTGTTTGATGAACCCATCTTCAGCCAAATGGCAACAGTTCGACGAATAAAGCTCCATAAAGTGACGAAATGCTCGATGAATTGTAATTTGTCAGAGTGATGTTTAGTTTCCTTAAATTTATTTCAGGTCTAATGGCAACTTGATTCATTGAAATTTAAATATATGTATATCTTGGCCGGCCTGCACATGCAAGTAGAAATCCGATCGCCGACAAGGGTGCATGGCGCTATTCGAACCAGAAAGTCAGTTACATAATATACGACTCATGTTAGCATGTGGCTGAATATATGATAATACGAAATTGTATAGACTATATCGTAACAAGTTAATGACTTGTATGCACGGGGTCGTGTTACATACCACTATGCCAATAATGTCACGTAACATAACGCTGTTATACCAGAATCATGAAATAATAATCTGCCAGCGGTGGACTTCACACGACACCACATGTTTGACTCTTTTGTCCAAGAGGCCGCTGGTATGAGATAACGAAATTCTAACACGCCAAGTTAATTAACATGATGTAACTATATTACCATAAGTTATCGCAGCGAATGTAACATATGTCCGATTGTATATAGGAGAATTTGGGGGCTATCAGGGCACTTCTTGATATTCCGTTGTCGCCACAACAAGCTATTCTATTCCGGTATATAATCACTCCGTGACAAATGAGATAGCACTACTGCGCATGCGTGTCAATTTCTTCATTACGCCACCTAGTGTGGTGTTACTAGCATTTGGTTTTTTTATATCGCATGGAGTACAGGGCGAATGTATTCTTGGAGATTGTTTGTACCTTACTCAATCGTACCGATATAATCACGTAGATGCCGAAATTGTAAAGTTAACGCCAGCGGTGTATAATACGTTTATGAAAATATGATAAATCCTATCGATAGAGTCAGGACAGGCTGAAATTGTAAACTTAAAGTCACCGGTGTAATAATATGTTGTTGAAAATATAAATAATCTGATAGCCTGAAAATATTGTATAACCTATTGGGAGCCCATAATAAATGGGAATAACCTATTGGGAGCCCCTGCTGTATTTTATGGAGATTGTTTGTACCTTACTGAATCGTACCGATATAATCACGTAGATGCCGAAGTTGTAAAGTTAACGCCACTGGTGTATAATATGTTTATGATAAATCGTATCGATAGAGTGAGGACAGGCTCAAATTGTAAACTTAAAGTCGAAAATATAAATAATCTGATAGCCTGAAAACATTGTATAACCTGTTGGGAGCCCCTGGTGTAGTGAACTGAATTATGGGTAATTTTAATTGGAGTGCGCATGTCTGTTTTTTTTGTAGTAACGGCCATCTTTTATTTTCTGCATGCGCAGTCTATATGCGTTCTTTTGGGGAAATTCGCTATTTTGGTTAAGTGAAACAATGGTATGAGTTCAATGTTTGTTTGTATATAAGAAAGTATATTGAATTTTGGAGGCCGACAATTGTATCTATTTGAAGATTAAAAGTTGCTTGTGTGTATTTAGCTGTGCATGGTTCGTTAATTAGGCCAGCCTATTGTCATATTAGAACGTCTCCAATAACATACAACCTCTCTGCAGTTAACATTGTGAATTTGGCAACAGTCCAAGCAGGCCCTCTAATGGAGCACTGTGAATTTGGCAACAGTCCAAGACACGTGGGGTATATATAGAATACACACGTAGTGTTTCTGAATACCAAATTTACACCACGAGTGGGATTGATGGTTTACCACACGAGCTTTAGCGAGTGTGGTAAATCATCAATCCCACGAGTGGTGTAAATTTGGTATTCAGAAACACTACGTGTGTATTTTGTTTATACCATGACCGGTACAGGAGCAACAACTGCTATGAAATCGAAATAAACCCACTTAAATTAAGATGATTCTGTCGCACCATTCACAATCATCCCCGTTGTGTTCCCCACACTTGGCCGTACATCGACGTACACTATGACAGCTGATCAGGCGTATTGATACATTGAATTAGGTCAACATTCAATTGTACGAATATGGTATCATTGTAGCCAATTCACAATAAACTGTAATCATGATGAAACCGCCATAAATAAACAACATGAATATATATATGGGAATACGAATTTAATGAATATAAATATAACACATTGCGGGAACTTTTTTTTCTCCGCCGTACAGTGAACAGGAAACCACGAAAGTCATTTTGAAATCCACCGTTTGTTGTTCGAGTTTTTTACGTCTATTTCTTGAAATATATGTTCAATTTGTTGATCTGGATGTGATTTCCACGGAAATAACTGTTCGTTTTTATCGCATTAGTGAGTATAATATTCAATTGAATCGAAAGTATCAAATTGTTTTCATCGCGAGGCGCTACATTTTAAAAATAGAGTGATTTTGATCGAGGTCATGGAAGGTTAATGAATGGTCAACTCGGATGTAGTTCTACTATGGGTATAAACTTTAACCATTGAAATGCCATTAAAACGTGTTACCCACAGTAGAAACGTGTTACCCACGGTCGGACTCCTGTTCACACACAGTAGGGTGTACAGCACAAATATATTATATAGCATGTTTGTACACAGTACAATAGGGAGTCATGGTATAAAATAACTGAACACCTGTGGCCAACTTGATCTCCAGAATGTTTTTAAGTGGAAGGGACAGTGTAGTGGGGTGGGGGTGGAAGTTAGATTTTGAGTGTGTATGATTCACAACTTTTGTAAAAAAAAGTTAATGCACATGTAGTTGGAAATTTCATACATTATTACACTACAACATAAAGGTTAAAATACATGGTTACCATTGCCTGGTATCCCAACTAGTAATTATTGTCCCCATTATGATGGGGACGGGGATCGAATGATGGAAGGCGAATATTCCTATCTGTGTTCACACACGATACCATTTACAGCCGAATTGTTCGGTGATGATGTTCTGGAGGGTAAAACAGATCGGCGACTGTAACCTGTTGACAACTAAGCTCCAGCCGTCTGGCGGTGGTAAACCACGGGGTCAACCCAGAGGTCGATATCGAGGTGGCGGTCCATTTCGCGGTAGAGGAAGGGGACTGATACAGTTCAGTCCACGAAAAACCCCGTATCCAACATCACGAGGTTCAAAAAAACGGGATGCGCCTGGCCGCGGAGGGCCTCATAGATACCTGTAGATGGTACTCCGTCCAACGGTAAGGTTAGTTTACCTCCTCCATTTATAGGGGGACAACTTTGTTTGTTTCTGGTAGGATGGCGGAATATTACATCAGATCCAAATATTTTGTACATTGTCAAGCACTGCCATCTTGAATTTGTGGGAGGTGTCCCTCCAATACAATCACATATCCCCATGCCATTCATGGTTACAACCGAAGGCACACACATTGCTTCTGAAATACACCGTCTGTTGGATATGCAGGTTATTGAACGGGTCGACTGGAATGCTAATGGTTTCATATCGACTATTTTTCTCTGTCAAAAGCCAAATGGTGAATATCGTATGATTTTAAATTTGAAACGATTGAATAAATACATTGTCTATCGCCATTTTAAAATGGAGACATTCCAAAATGTTCTGGAAATGATCACGCCTAATTGTTTCATGGCGTCCATTGATCTTCGACATGCTTATTATTCGGTCAGCATGGTCAAATGCCACCGGAAATACCTAACATTTTTATGGGATGGACAAATGTATCAATTTGCTACCTTCGCGCAAGGGTTAGCCAGTGCACCCCGGCTATTTACGAAATTACTGAAACCAGTATATTCCACGCTCCGCCGAAGGGGTTTTTAAATCGTACCCTATATCGATGACTCGATTTTGATTGGAGATTCTTCAGTATAATGCTCCATTGCGGTGCTATCCACATGTCACATGATCAGGTCGCTTGGTTTTGCGATAAATCATGAAAAATCTGTCTTTATCCCTACTCAATCAATTGTTTACCTCGGTCATGTCATAAACTCCATTGACATGACAGTAGCATTGACGTTACGTCGACAGACGACCCTTTATGCGGCATGTTTTGATTTATTACATCAGTCTTCTGCTAAAATTAGACGGGTTGCTGAGGTGATCGGGCCGATAGTTGCTAGTTTTTCCGCCAGTGATTACGGTAAACTCTACTATCGGAATTTGGAAATAGCAAAAATTGAATCACTGAAGCATTCAAAGGGCAATTTTGATACCGACATGTTGATTGCAGATCTTATGAAATCTCACCGTCTGTGATTGATGTTTTGGAATTTCTAACTGAGCTGTTTCATCGTGGCCTCAAATATAGTTCGATAAACACGGCCAGGTCAGCTTTGGCGGCTCTTGGTTTATCATTGAACGGTGTGTTAGTTTCGAATCACCCTCATATATAATATTACACGGTTCATGAAAGGGGTGTTCGCGTTGAGACCTACTGTCGCGCGCTACCACAGCGTTTGGGACGTTTCGGAAGTTCTCGACCGTTTACGTCAACTGTTCCCTTTGGCATCATTATCGATGAAAGATCTCACACTCAAATGCGTGATGCTGATTGCTATCACGGGTGTGACACGTGTACAAACATTACATAAGTTGTCAATCGCTAATATGTGCAAATCTGACAACGAATTCATTTTCTCATTTGATGTTCCATTGAAGGCAAGTCGTTTAGGGAGGTTGCCTAAGTCACTTGTTCTCCGTAAATATACGGACGACTCGTTGTGTGTTTATTCCACTCTTCATGAATATCTTCAGCGTACTGCTTCCTTGAAGGATGCTGAGTCACAGTTGTTCACCGTCCACATAAATCTGTTTCAGTGGATTCTATCGCGCGTTGGATCAGGTCGATTCTAAATCAGTGCGGTATTGACACGTCTATCTACGGAGCTCATAGTACGCGGGCTGCTGTAGTCTCAGTCTGCTGAAGGCTGCATCCAAAGAATTTCCAGTTACCGACATTCTGCAGCATGTTGGCTGGGCCAATGCTACCACGTTCGCCAAGTTTTACCACAAGTCTATTGATAATAGGCCGGATTTTCAATCGACGGTGTTGGACGTATGACTTTATTTGTATCGTTGTGAGGTTTCACAATAATGGTCATATCTCAATATGTGGTGTTATTACAATACATTTCCGTTTGTGATATAGTGTTGTGTCCTTTGTTGCCCGCTTTAAAGTCTCATTTGTCACGGAGTGATTATATTCCGGAATAGAATTAAACAATTAAACGAGGCGTCACCCATGAAGGTGAAGTTTGATTGTGATTCTATGAGGTATAGAATCACGGAGGGATCAAATGCCTCCCTCCCCTATCCCCGCCATTGAACTTGGGCAACTTCATACGCAAGCTTTAAATAATGAATAAATTGACACGCATGCGCAGTAGTGCTATCTCATTTGATCCTCCGTGATTCTATACCTCATAGAATCACAATAAAACTTCGCCTTCATGGGTGAAGCCTCGTTTAATTGTTTAATTAATGCTTGGGTTTTCCGCTGTTTGGAAATACATAACATTTTATTTGGATGTTCCATGTATGTGTTAAATGTATACTTATTTTGTCTACCATAAAGAATCAATTCCCCAGATTGTTAAACTAACTTCAACCCGGAAACTGCTCTCTAAAACAGTAATAATTCTATATCGACCTGCTCGTGGTCCGCCTGGTAACTGGGTAGTTTGATTGCATGTTCATCTCGCCGAATCAGCCAGCCACTGAACGCCCACTTGTTTGACTTGTTTGGCTGGCAATCTGTTATCCTTGACATTAAGCTCAATGTGAATCTATTTTGAGATGCATGAATTTGAACATAATACTTATAGGGGTGAAGAGGATAACTAGTAAATAAATATTGCACGACTTGTAGTTGACAATGCCAAATATAGTGGTCCGAAGGGACTATTCCTCCACAAATGAACACTATTTTTGGCATAGTCAACGACAAGTTGAAATTCTTCATGTTGTCCCGGATCCCATAGTGTCGAACAATTCAAAAGATCATGTTAAATAGTAAACAATCTAATATATTTTCTATCGAAAACAAACTGAAGATTCATTTAAAAAATTTAGTATAGCGCGAACTTAGGAATTTGACAGAACTATTGTAGCGATGTGATCAGCCGCGACAGGAACATGATAAAATCATGGGGAAAAAATAACATATATAATTTTCTTACGAGAATTTAATATGCTCTAGTTGTCGATTCAAATGACAGTTCGGACAAACAATGTTGAACATTTCTAGCGAAGCAGATATGACTTTCAAATTTCCTTCCCGGAATAATGTGCATGCTAAAAATATATTTCTGTATTTCCCGAGCGATAGTGGGTGTGCTAAAATTAGGAAGCGGGCTATCGTACTTGGGACGGAACTATCATCTATATCAATATTTGCGAATGTCTGTCTGTTTGTCTGTGTTCTATATAAATTCACAGGGGACCATCTAGATGGCACCAAAGGGGTCCACTAGGGGTAGCTTTTTACGAGAAAGATAATGGTGCGGGTTAAAATGATCTAAAGTGACATCGTCGTTGTCAGGGGCAGAAAAGGGGGAGGGGCAGAAAAACTGTTTGTTGCCGATTGCCACGAAACTTATATATATTCATCTCCATGATGTGAGGAAACTAATGGTGTGGTTTAGATATGTCAAAAGTGGCGCAGTTTGAGTCAGGGATGCACGGAAGGGGAGAGCGGCACCAATATTGATACAACTTATTTTAGCGCCGACTTCCACCAAATTGATATATATTCTTCTCCATGATAAAAAAAATATAATTGTGTGATTTAGAGACGCCAAATTGGTGTCGGTTGGATGATAGATTGGGGGGGGGTGGGAACTAAATTTGATAATAATGGGTTTAGTCGCCGAATCCCACCACACTTATAAATTATATTCTCCATGATATGAGTCTAATGGTGTGTCTTAAATCTGTAAAAAGTGGCGTTATTCGAGTCAGGGGTGCACCGAAATGGAGAGGGGCACCAAAATTGATATACAATATTTTTAGCGCCAATTTCCACCAAATTGATACACATTCATTCTGATCCATGATACTAGGGCTGAAGGGGTCACTCTCACCAAAAAAAGTGCTCAAGGGTACACAGGGTTTGAAAATGTGCTGAAGGGTACACAGGGTTTGTGATCGGCACGAACGCCATTACTTAAATTGTGTTTATGAAAGTCTGGCGCCCATTAGCAGTTTGTTTTCAGTACATTTTGATATTCATTGAAACGTAAACAATTATTCTCTAATAGAAATCATTACAGATACGAAGACTGAATGTCCTTTAGAATGACATTTCGAACCCTGTGTAACCTTCAGCACATTTTGAAAATCCTGTGTACCCTTCAGCACTTTTTTTGGTGAGAGTGACACCTTCAGCGATACTAGGAGTCTAATCGTGTGATTTAAAGACGCCATATTGGTGCTGTTTGAGTGAGAGCTGGGGTGGGTGTCTACTAAATTTGATCAAAATGTGTTTAGTCGCCGATTATCACCAGATTATCTCCATGATATCAGGAGTCTAATTGTGTGGTTTAAGGATGTCGCAAGTAGGGCCATTCGAGGCAGGGGTGCATACATGTAGAGGGTGGGAGGGACACAAAAATGATAAACAGTATGTTTAGCGCCGATTTCCACAATATTGATACATATTCTTCTCCGCGATACGAGGTATCTAATCATGTGGTTTAGATACGCCAAATGGTGCCGTATTGGTGAGATATATGGTGGCCCTAAATGTGATACGTATTTGTATACTCGCCAATTTTCACCAATTTTAATATATATGCATTTCCATAATGATTCTAAGTGTGTGGTTTAATGATGACAAAAGTGGCACCGCTTGAGTCCGAAATAGGGACGGGAGGGTAACCAAAACTGATAAAAAATATGTTTAGTGCCAATTACCATTAAATTCATATCCGTTCTTCTCAAATGATACGAGGAATCAAATCGTAAGTGTTATAAACGTCACATGTGGTGCCCAGATATATTTGCGAATATATGTCTGTCTATGTGTTCTGTATGTAACTTCACGGGCTACAATTGATATGGCACCAAGAGGTCTAAGGGGGGGGTACATTTTTACGAGAAAGATAATGGTGCGGGTTAACATTTTCTAAAGTGACGCTGTTGGTGTCAAGGGCAGAAAAGGAGAAGGGGCTTGGGAAACAAATGATGAGATTGTTTTGTCGCCGATTTCCACCGAACTTATACATAATCACTTCCGCGATATGGGGCCGTTCGAGTCAGGGGTGCACGGGGGAGGCATCACCAATTGATTTAATAAACTATTTTTACTGCAGATTTCCACCAAATTGATATATTGTTCTTCTCCATGATACGAGGAATATAATCGTATGATTTAAAGAAGCCAACCGGGTGCCGTTTGGGTGAGAGATTGGGGGGGGGGGGTAATAACTATGATAATAATTTGTTAAGTTGCCGAATACCACCAAACTTATATATAATCATCTCCATTATATCATGCATCCATATGTCAAAAGTGTCGCCGTTAAAGGCAGGGGAGTTGCACCAAAGCTGATACATATATATTAAGCACTAAATTAATTCCACCAAATTCATACACGTTCTTCTCTAATGATACGATGAAATAAATCACATTTGGTGTCGTTTCGGTCATGGATAGCGAGAGTAGATGCACTAACATTGATAAGATAGCTATTCGCCGGTATCCACCAAAGTTATATATAGTCATCCCCCAGGCCATCTCCATATCGTTTTAAGGAGTTTTTGGCGTTCAAATTTCACAATCTCGACAAAATTAATGTTAACATAACTAAGTCACTTGAACAATTAGCTGATATGCATGCATAGCAACCTGTCTTTTAAATTGAGAATGTTTGCCAATATTTTGCACCATGAACAGAAAAGCACCTGGACATTTATTTAAAACATATGTATCTTCAAGGAGATATGATATCAAACTTTTAGTCAAACCCACTAGATTGATTGATACATCTCTATGTTAAACTAAATTGTCGTCTTTTATTTTTTGGAACTAATGTATTTATGATGTTCATGTGTCATGTTATAACGTCTGAAGTATACG
The DNA here is from genome assembly GCA_032622095.1 of Siphonodentalium dalli. Lineage (NCBI taxonomy): Eukaryota > Metazoa > Mollusca > Scaphopoda > Gadilida > Siphonodentaliidae > Siphonodentalium > Siphonodentalium dalli. Next base: position 198,547,546 of record CP136067.1, on the reverse strand, counting down.
CAGTTGTAAATAACTAAATACTTCTTTATTGGTGGAACGGATTAATCGCGATAAACAAAATGACAATCGACAAGTTGAACCACTACATATATTCCATGTGTTTGAGTCATGTTTTGTGATGCTATTTGAATATACAATTTATGAGAATACGTGTAACACTTTGAGCAAGGGTATTCTCTATTCCCACCAAATATCAACAGCATACATAGGATTTCACATCACTTTAATCTGGGCAACGCCGGGTAACCCTGCTAGTAAATAATAAATATCAAGCCGGGTAACCCTGCTAGTAAATAATAAAAATCAAGCCGGGTAACCCTGCTAGTAAATAATAAAAATCAAGCAACCATTCACACGCAAACAGCATGAAATAATCACCAGCATGGATTAGGGTTAGATAGTCAGTTAACATAATTTTGGCATAGTCAACGAAAATCCGTGGAATATTCATGATATTTTATCGAACGTTATTCGTGCTGTCCCAGATCCCATAATGTAAAACAATTCACAATCAGATCATGTTGACAAGTGAACAATTTAATACTATTTCTACCGAAAAAAAACTGAAGATTTAGGAAATTGATAAATAATTTGCTTACGATAAGTTATTATGCTCTAGTTGTCGATTACAAAGACAATTCGGAGAAAACATGTTGAACATTTTTAGCGAGGCGGATATTACTTTCAAATTTCCTCCCTGGAATAATGTGCATGCTAAAAATAGATTTCCGTATTTCCTCAGCGATAGCGGGTGTGCTAAAATTAGGAACCGGACTATCGTGCTTGGGACGGAACTATCATAAATAACAAATGTCAAGCAACCAATCACCCGCGTGGGCTGACTTAGAAAGTCAGTTGAGATAAAATATTGAATTGTATCGTCAGAAAAAAGAAAGACATGTGGAATATATGAAACAGAGAAAGGCAAGAGTCCAAGTTAAAGTAATAGTTAATAGTAAGGATCTTGGTTACCGCCTACGGCTGAATTGTCATTATTTTCTTGGAAACAGTACCTCCAAAGGCATCCATTTGATGGTTCAACCCATGAGTCATAGTAAGTCACGACATGACCAGCAGCACAATGCCAATCACTATCATACTAAATTCAAGAATGATCAATCTCAAGTTCGTCGCCATTTGTAGTGCAATCGTGGTACGAGAAGTCATCTACTGGCCGATAACTTGTCACAATCCGATCGCCGTTCGTTGGACTTATTATCTTAACATTTCCTAAGGGAACTATCGACCAATGAGTATTTAGTAAAGTAAGTGGTTAAACTTCTAGGTTTTGTTTGTTTTTATTTTTAAAATTTCAATGCGAGATAACTGAATGGAAAATTTATTCGGTAAATAATTATTTTCAGCTCGAGTTCTCTCCTTAGGAAAATCACAAAAAACCCGGAAGCTGTAATTGTTATCTGGTACATTAATTGGCTGAAAGGTACTCAATCCGATCAGACGCTCCTAAATTACTATTTCTTTGGCTTCGTGGGGGGTACAAAATATTTGATTCGAGTCGAGGAACTCACCCATCAGAGCTCATAGTGATCAGATATCGATTTTTGAAGTTTGTTATTTCATTTGTTTGTGGCCCAAAGAAACGCCATCAAAAGGATTGTCTCGGTCAAATGCGGATGAAGATGGGTAACTCTAAAAACAAGTGTTAATACGGCCAAATTTTGTGAATTAAAATACCCTCGTTCCATCTTAAAGTTACTATGGAATCACCTGGGTATGCAGCATCAATGGCGTTAAATCGAACGTATTCATCAGTCCCGTGTAATGGTAGCAGCTCTCCGCCCTTCCCTGCACAGTCATCCTTAGCATCTTGTCGGGAGAGAGAAGCTAATGTTCTTTGTGCAGTTAACGTAATGATCCAAGCTTCTTTCTTTCCAGGAATGTAGTGATACAGTTGCTCTCCCCTTTTAAGTACTGGAAACCAGGATATATATATATATATATATATATATATATAGCTATATATATATATATATATATATATATATATATATATATATATAAATCGAAGGGAGACAGCTACATGTCTATGGGCTCCATCAATACATAAATCGTTTTAACTGAACCAGGCTATATATATTCGTCACTAATGAGCATTTGAGGAAATCGGAACGACTCATGATTTTACATTCAACAGATTATTACACCAGGTTAAGTTATTTGTGATATTGCAGTATTCCATGTCCATATAATATGATATGCACATTTATTTGCACGTGACATTGCAGAAAAGAACTGATAAGCGTGTAAGTAATAATGGCGGAACAAATCACTAATATAAAGCTATTAATCAATAAAATAAGAGACAATTGAGGTGTTGAATACATTTTAACAGAAAGATGTTCATCCTCCTATACAAGTTAAACGCATGTAATGGAATAGAGATAGCCACAATAACTATAGCTCTATTCAACACGTTAGATCGGTTGGTGCAACACTTTGATTCTCAAAATTTTTCGAATTTAGTTCGCATATTCTACCGTCTTTTGTGCTAACAATATGACTTAGCAACTGGGATCTCAGATATCAGACATGCGGAGCCATTCTCTTTTTGGATGCATTACGCAGAATTTGTACATTTATAAAACATTTGAATAAAACTGCTATTGTTTTAATACAAGTTATAGATGATTGGTTATAATGCATTGAACATGTTATTTGTCATCAATCCGTATCCAAACTTCACTACTTCCTTCACTGAGAACGACGATGAAGTGATGATTAAACATAATTTTAAAATGAGGTGCCGACAGATATGTCTAGAATTGGAGAGAACGAGTTATCCCCACGTGGTACGGATGTAATCCATAATAGCATGTGCTCTCTAATGTCACTGGATTTTGCAATGCTTTTAATTTGTCACTAAAAACGGAACTTCAACAATTTGGTGCTGTGTGGTGGTCGTCAGCCTTGAGACATAATATACCACGAGGAATGTCGAGGTTGCGTACGATTGTTATGAAGTGAACAGCATTCTTCTCACGCACTCATCTCCGCGCTCAGTCGTTCGTTAATATGAATAAATATAATATGTAGGAGATACATTTATATTAAGAAATATTACTGTGTACATGCATGAACTGCAGCTGATACCATAATTGACAACGATTGTGCTGCACGTGAATACACTGAAATACAAAAAAACATGCCCTGTATTCGGGGTGTGCGATAATATGATGGATATAATGCGTACTACGTGAATTTTCAACATTGTCTACTATAATTCGTGACCAGTAAAGTTTTAATCCCAGAAGTGATTGTTCAAATGCCAAGACTTTATAAATTCCCTAAGCTTGCTTCAAAATAGCTGGCACCACCCAACCGTGCAGTATTTATGGAAGTTCATAGCACCGTTACACAATGATTGGAAACAGTTAAGCAATTCTCAAATGTATTATCATTATAAAGTTATTATACAATATTGTGTACAGTGTGTATTTTTCTTGTTCGAGTCTAGGTTGTGGTGAAAAGTCATATTGGACGAGACGCGAAGCGTCCAGTCCAATATGAATTTTCACAACAATCTGGACGAGTACAAGAAAACACATATTGTACACAACAGTGCATAATGTAATTTGTATTTTCCATCTGTATGTTTATCCAAATTTTGGGAATAAAACTATTGTATAATTACAGGAATTACATGTACTCTTCCCAGTGGCGACGGGTTGTGTGTCTCACCCACTCATTTTATCCAAAGATTCAGTGGTGGGAAAGTCGGAGCATCAAGTTGGAACTTTCAGTAGAATTTGACATTTCCGACTGTCATTTAACCCAATTTTAGGTTTTTAATGGTAATCTAAAAACTTTGATGGAGTCTATATAATCCTGTATTTGATCCTCAGAAATCATTCGAAAATTGGAACAGTAAGCACGGAAGTGAAAAACTCAATGCGGAAGTGAAACGTCTGTCTAAATCCAAGGGAGCCAATGTGTGCGCATAGCAATTTCACTGATTCACTTGCCAGTAGAGTTAGTGTGCTTTGATTAGAATTACTTTGTGACGTCACCCGGAGTCCCAATAACTTTTATAAAAGTAATATTGGAGTCCAATATGACTTTTGGGACTCCTTTGATGTGAGGTAGTATACTCTTGACACTTTCGGAATCCAGTATGACTTTTTCCCGGATTATCATGTGACGGCTTTTGCCCAATCACAAATAGTGCTAGTAAAGGGGTGGATAATAAACTGACTTATTACTCATAATTCTGAAAGATGAATTGCATGAATCCAGTAACATATCCCATTTTACGAACGTAAATCACAATAATTAACCAACATAAGCCTCATACTGCGGCCTATTTCCAATTGAATGCTCGAGTGGACCAGACTGCAAATGAAATTTTTGTATTGCATTGAAAAATATGTGGCTGCCTTATTATTCATTCTAATATATGGGAGTATAATTTGTGTTATATCATGTTATTAAAATATAATTCATATAGAATATGTAGCTAGTGGGGTCGCTTACATGGTTTATGTTGGTGAGGGGTGTTCGAGCATCTACTGGGTTAGACTCTGACGAGTCCATCAGATGCCAAATCCTTCGAGCGGACATAAACCGTTAAGTCGACAACATTAGCTATATATTTTGTTTATCCATCGCGCACAACTTGCCTTTTATGGGAGAATTCTGTAATTTTTATAAGTCTTTCATTCCTTACTTCGATTACGCCCTTATATTTGAGATCAAGCAAACTAATTAGCATTCGTGACGTGGGCAAAACCGAAGTGTAGCGTAGAGCGAAATTGTTCGTTAATTTTTACAGTTATTCCAAGCCGATCTTATTCTGATGATTTATATGTTTAGAACATAACAGTATATCCTTTTACGAATTTTATCAATAACAGTGATTTATGGACGATATCAACGTTCTAAAATCACATTGCCGTCATTTGGGGCGGTTGACGTCCCTAGTTACCTGCGCAATTTGCATATATAATTACGTTAAAATTATATCTACCGAATAAAGGTACGTTGACCAAAAAAAGCTACATTGACGTAATAAACGTAATGTTTATTAGCTAGGCTTTATATAGTCAATACAGGTAGTGAGCGGTGTATAACACAATACAATAAAGCTCACTTTCATAGAGCAATAAAATAAGCTATCTGGTAACTTGCTCCGGTTTTATGATTATCATTTAGTCTAGAATTTCTTACTATGAAAATAAAAAAAAAAGAAGAAGAAAGGATTATTTAACATCTTAAATCTATTTAAATTAATAAAGACTTCCCTTAAAGGGATACTTTACCTACATCCAGCCATTTATGGGGCCATCTCCTACTATATTCAACAATACATATGCAACAAATAAATGAATTTTAGACAGAGAATTAGTGAAAAATACGTTAATGTACGCTATGACGGATGTAAAGCAATATGGTCATGAAAGTGAATAAATGGCTTAAGCCTTTTTTACTAATTTTAATAACTAATTGTTATACTTGTTTCATTGTGTATGTTCGTGTATTTAACTCTCATTCTTGAATAATTACTTAATTTATTGGATATAATCTGTTGAGTATAGTAGATGATCACATACATGGCTGCATGGATTAAGGTAGAGTCTCCCTTTAATAACTTTTAAGTGTATATATGCAATGGCTATAACGATATGTTAAATCCAAGTTGTCGTTGGATAGATCAAGAGAGATTCTTTATCAAAATGACTTTCAATACTTATCTGGATTTATGCAAAACGTACATGTATGTCTGGGCCTTAAATGTTTATCATGCTAGGCCATGTACTCACCGTCATGTTTCACGGTGAAAGCGGTACTATTTTCACCAAGCACATTGCTTGTGCTGTTGGCGACAATTGGTCTATCGTAGAAATAACAAGTCTTCATTCCCTTGTTATGAACGAAAGCCACACACCCATTCCTCACGCACTTTGCAGAACATATCGACTCACTTGTCTCTCCTGTGAGAATCATTGCTTCGAAATAGTGAGGATTAAATACTCCATCAACACCCATGAGTCGCTCAAAGCCGCGAACAGAGAACTCTGCTGCAAGACATGATTCTACCAGTATGTAGATGGCAACAAGAACAACCTCCATTTTGAATGATTTACTGGACGTTAGTTTTCTTGTCGGCGTGCCCTGCAAATAGTGTACACATCTTTTTATTTCCAAATCCAAACAAATAACATAATTTACATATGGCACATATGCAAAATAGAAGAGTTAATGTATGGACACGAGGATCAGACCACAAGCCCGATGGATTATATGAAGTCTTCTCCTCTTTGGCGACATGCTCCTTCCCCAATAAGCGAGGGAGTGGTATAGATCAAACGGGAAGGGATGAAACTAATGGTTATAGGAGAAATGGAAATATATAACTAAATTTGAGTTAGGGAATGGAAAAAAATGGAGACGCTAGTGTTTGGGATAGCATGAGGCAGAAAGAGAGAGAGAGAGAGGGTGCGAGAGATGAGAGAGATACATAGAGATATATGAGAACGTAGGAGACAGGAGACTGGACAGATGAATCGTGGAATGATGACAGTTGTGGGGAATTTTCAATATTTGGGTTGTTGAGTGATAAGAATTATGCTTGTCTACAGTGGTATGCATGCATCAGGCACCCTGCAAATGAAGAGGTACGACATTTGTGACTCATGAATAACTGGGGTTTGTTTAAACAAAATTTATTCCATGGACAATGCAATTTGTGAAATATAACAGATATACAAACATTTATGTTACATAACACCCCAACATGGGTTTTGGAGAAACAGAAAGGTATATGCGATTGATACCGACCATGACTAATATGGACCCTAACCGATATGGACTTTTTTGTTTTATAGACCACCGGCTGATACATACCATGACTAATATGGACCCTGACCGACGCGGACACTGTTTTATGGACCACAGGCTGATACCGTCTAATATGGACCCTAACATATACGGCATATGGGTTATTTACGAACCACCGGCTGATACAGACCCTGGCTAATGTGGACCATGACCGATATGGATTATGTCTGTATAGACCACCGGCTGATAAGACCCTGGCCAATATGGACCCTGACCGATACGAACCCTGCCTTATACGTACACATGCTGATACAAGGGATGGAGTAATTGAAATTAATTAATTAATTTGATAAATAGCATGTAATTCAATTACTTTTTCAACTACATTTAATTACTTTCCAAAATGATCATGATTATCATTTAAAGAGGACATAATAAGCTTTTTTCATTTATTGATGAGATTTCATCGTGCAGTTCTGCATCAAATTATTGGAAATACACTATGTTTATGTGTATTTATTTCGGTAAATATGTTTTTAATTTTCTTACATGCATTGCAACTAATGCATAATGAATAAAACCATCGTAAACAATTATAAAGTCTTTGCATGTTGAGTTAGATTTAATACCCAAACACAATGAAAAGAGCACTAAAGTTTATTTGGATGCTGGTTGGAATAGCGGCAGCAGGCTGTTGGTCCTGCCCCGTGACCAGCTGGGCGTATCTGAGTTCCCTTCCAGCTGGTCATCCGCGCGGCATCCCTGAGTCGGCGAGAACGGGTTTTCTTCTTCTTCGCCATCCCTGTCTGGACCCTGACAGAATGGTGGGCTTCTGTCCCTCCAAGCCGTGGTGTGACATGGCATTCCAAACAGAGTACAACCCGACCCGATTGATCGTGGAATGTCCAACTCAAACAATGGACCGAGTGAAAACTACGCAGTGCGTGCAGCGCTTCAGTTGGGACAAATTCATCCATATCCACCGAAATGCGACAAATAAACTTACGAATGGCCACACAACTCACAGGTGAAACTGCACATGCATCGATATGAGTTAGATTGAACTGCGATAGACACAAAGTAAAATCATGCGACCAATCCGTTCGACCACTGACTGGCGAAAAAGAAATCATGATGGGGTGGGGTCGAGAAATGGCATGTATGGCCCAATTGAACCCCTCTGGGCGGCGACAATTTTGATGGGGTGGGGTGAATATTTAGATTAGTTTGGGCGCCACCATACAACACCCTTTGTTTGGCTTTTATGAATCCTTAATTAAGAGAGTTTATGTCTTAATTAAGAGAAATAGGTCTTAATTAAGAGACACGTAAGTGTTAATTAAGAGATAATTGCGGAATTTTATTTGATACTGAGGCCTCAATACGCTTCCGTAGATCCCTGATTGATAAGACTAGCCTGCTTACCAATATTTGTTTTCATTGGGCTGATATATGTGTGGCTGCTTTATTCTCCATCTCATATATATTTTGAAGACCTCTGTCTGTCTGTATGTTTGTATGTCTGTCTGTATGTCTGTCATTTATACAAATCTACGATTCTCGACCGATCGGGACGAAACTTGGTACGTGTGTGTAGTTTGGCCAGTCGGTCGTCCTTGTCGTATTGGCGAGCCCGTGCGGCGCCCGCTTCGCGCATGCGCAGACGAGATCTCGGAAACAGGTGGAGCTATCGACTTGAAATTTGCTATGTGAATGTATCTTGCCCCGGATACGAATTTTATCGGATCGCCGAGCCCGTGCGACCCAAGCTTCGCGCATGCGCAGACCAGATCTCGGAAACGGGTGGAGCTATCGACTTGAAATTTTGTTTTTAAATAGCCCGGACAACGTCGGGCTGGGTAGAGCTATCGACTTGAAATTTTGTTTTTGAATAGCCCGGACAACGTCGGGCTCATCGGCTAGTTGTATATATACGGGGTATGATCATCATCATGACGCAAATGAAGCCTCCACTCACAGAGCAGGATTAACAATAGGCTATATAGTTGTTCGAGTTTCGTTTAAATTATTGACCAGTTTAGCAGTTCTTCGTACCTAAATGAACAAAGAACAGAAAATAATATTTTCAACATTTCTAATTTATAAATCCATTGTTTTTGTCTTCTCTTAATAATTGTTCAGATGTTATATACAATGAAGATGATATGTTAAATTAAAGGTTTTTACAAGACAGATCGAGGGAAATTCTTAGTTGAAATCTGATGCAATGTTTATCTGGATGTATGCAAAACGTGCGTCTTCCCCTTAGTGATTAGCTAAAACCTAAGCATTTATTGGCGGTCACACGTACGCGAATCAGTTCACTCCCACAATTATCATTCTACCCATGAGCAACCGTTAGTTCCTCGTCGTATCGACCACCTCTACAACCATTCACAGCACTACTGACCTCCTTCAAGAATGTTACGTTTTCGACGAGAATCTTTTGCGCCACATTCAGAACACTGACCAGAAATTGACAATCGTTTCGAATGTAAACAGTTCTTTTTAAACTTTTAAAACGTTTGAACATTTGCCACGACAGACTGCTAAATGAAGCAAAGTGAATTTGTGTTGATAACCTGTACATGTGGTATCACGGCGATGAATCACACATAGACTACAGATTGTATCATCGGACGAAGACAGTCAGAATTTCGAAATTGACTGGGCGCATGGTGAAACTGAAAATAATCAACATTCAGTCGGACGGTGTTTTCGACTACGGGATTGGCAGCGGACACACGTACCACAGTAGCGATGGCATAGTAGGTGTGACAGTTTATTATGGTGGAGTTTGGTGACAATTGGTCCGTCATAATTCTTTGCCATAGCTAGGCATGTCGCCCGCAGATGTTCCGCACAATGAGTAGACTGGACCAATTAACCCATTGCGTTTCACCAAGGTTGATATCTACTCATTACATTTTGCTAAATTGTATTCGCTACGATATATATAATTGCACGATAGATCGTCCAGAATTGTGTTTGACCGTGGCCTGGTGGAAATTCCTCATTGACTCACATATCATGCATGTGGTACGTTTTTTATATGATCTCAATGCATGCATGTTTGTCTACTTATATTCATTTCATTAGTAAGAACAACCATGGCTGTTGACAGAGATTGGTTATTCATAAAGTTATCAAGTGGACTTGTGTGTTAGCATGCAAAATATAACACTGCGTGTTGATTAAAGATCAACAGCGACGAGACATTCAGGTAGATACACCATTGAGAGATCGATCGTCGCTGGTAGAGCTTGGTAGTCCCATTGTGCGGAGAGTGAATGGCTTGCTATGACATATTAATTATTACGACCAATTGTCACCAAACTCCACCATAATTAATTGTCACACCTACTATGCCATCGTTACTGTGGTACGTGTGTCCGCAGCCATTATAATGGGTGATGTGCTCTCCCTGCACAAAATAGATAGTGAGGCCACATGTCTCGCAGAAGAAATGAAGAACAGTCATTGGTGTCAGAAAAAAGTCGCTACAGCAGATTGGTGATGTTGATTCTTGGAGAAAATAGGTAAAAATGAAGCGCAACCGTTTCTTAATGTTGTGATCGTTTGCAGGCCGAATGAAATTGAACCATTGTCGAAGGCATATATACTGTTGTGTGGTTCAAAGATATTGTACAACGCAAATTAATGACTTATTATTCTCAAGCGTTGCATAATTTCATAACTTTTGGAAGAGCATTCAAATATACAATCCGAGCATATGGAGTTGTTGGAGATAAGTATATACATGTATTTAAGTAAGAATTCATATATTATGTGATATTCTGTCTCAGTCTACTACACATTTGCTAATTTTTAGCATCTTTCTTGGGAATGCAGTTAGCATAGCACTAGACATGTGACAGATGTTTTGTTCACTATTTCCAGACACTGAATTGTTTTTAGCCTATACATATGAGGCCTGCTAAACATGCATGGTCACATATTACTACATCTGTTGAGTAGTACAGTGACTAACTCGTGCAATGTGTAGTTACCTGCTTCAACCAATTTATTTACATATCGCAGGTGAGATTGCTATTCATCTGAACAAAGTTCGATCTTTATAGTGAGTAATAACGCGAGAGTTTTATGTATAGATTAACGAACATAATGAAAACATACATGTAGCTAAGTATCTACGTTTAGACTTCATCAATACTAGATTGAGATCTGACAAATGTCGTGCGAGGCTATTGTTTAAGGATTTCTCGTGTCCAGCATTTATCATTTGCTAGAGTAATCTCATTGTGTCGTATCTGAACATAATATATGCCGTAATTAGAAGCCTACTATTTTGGCTAGGTCTTCATGTAAGACGCACGAAATCATATATATTTCTCCATATATATTATCGACACGGATATGTATGTATATATATATATGTATATATATAGCTGTATATATATATATATATATATATATATATATATATATATATATATATATATATATATATATATATACTATATGTATATATATATATATTTAATATATATATATATATACTATATGTATTTATATATATTTAATATATATATATGTATAGATATATGGGTACGTAGGACAAACCGACACCGCCATGCGCAAGTATGGTTAATGTGTGCTGAAGTATCCCAGAACCCAGCTCTATATGTGTGTGCCATATACATATATATTCGTTTATACTCTGCCCAGGGCACACCGACACCGCCACATGCCCGTATATACCGTGTGCTTTATGTACATATACATATATATATTCGTTTATACTCTGCCCAGGACACACCGACACCGACAGTATATATACCCGTTCGTACTCTGCCCAGGACACACCGACACCGCCACATGCCTGTATAGTGGAGTAGATTAAGTAAAAATTTCAAGGCAATTGTTCAAATTGTGACTAAAGCATGAAACTTTGTACATATGTACATATTCACACACTTATTGATATTAGATATAGAGCCACGCTGAAATTTAACTTTAACCCCTCTTTTAAGTGGTTTTCCAAATTTAAAGAGCGTTTCGTGATTAAATAAGTTATTCAATATCGCAATTAATCCTACCGTGAAATATGCGAATTAAAATTAGTCATATAGGTAGGTATGACTCTGAGAGATATGATGCCACATTTGTAGGGTAAAACTGGAACTCCCCGTCCAAGACGGCCGTCAAAATGGCAGCTGAAAGAGGAAATTTGACGTTTTTTCACTAATATCTTCTAGATCAGGTTCGCTGTATTGAACTGGTTTGGAGATGGGACTTTATTTTGTATTGTTCGTGTTAACTGATCATTAGAGCAATGAAATATGCCATTCGTGTGATTCCAGTCCCTTCCGATCCCTCAATAATTCGATTATACAGAACTCGGTATGACATTTCACCGAAAACCACCGTTAGGATTCTAGTCATATTTTAACAAGAAATTGACAGAACTGTGCAAATTAAGTGAGGCATACATAGAGTCTGTCTTAATAACAAGTTTAAAATTTTGTTCTGTGTCCTTTTAACTTGCACCCACTGCGAGTGCCGTGTGTCCCTTTAACATTCATCCACAGTGAGTGCCGAGTGTCCTTTTAAAATTCACATTATGAGTACCTCGTGTCGCTTTAACATTATCATACCGAAAGTGCTGTCCCTTTAACATTCACGCATTGCCAGCGCATTGTCTCCCTTTAATATTCACACAGAATGCATTGTGTCCCTTTAACATAATATGCGGTAATACACCTATTAGGAATATCATTCAGGGCGAGGCTCCCCATTGTTCATCAATGACATCACGTAATATACATAACATTACACCCCATAACGTAATATGGTAGAGATGCATATACATCACATATGCAACCATGACCATGCAACCATGACCACATGGGCACTTCATATATACCCATACACCACTAAAGACCATCCAACTATGCTCCAGGTATGCATGTACACTTCAACAATCATGATACAGTTATTCCATGTACACCTATATACATTGTACATAAGCATACAACTACTCCCTATATATGCATACACTCGCAGTCCCATACGTGATCATACAGCCAACATATGCATACATATTGTATCTCACGTGACTTTGTTATTGAAATCAAGCTTTCCGATTGGTTGGCTACTCGACTCTATTAGTCGTAGTTGTATACTACGCCTTCAAGTCTCTCCCATCGTGCACTATGCATATGTAGTTTTGACTACTAAAAATAGTAACGAACACTACATCAAACTTTGTTCTGAAACTACTTGTTATTTCGCCGCGGATCCAAATTAAAGCTTCAGTAAGGCGAACATCAATTGTCTGAACTTAGTAAAAGTTGAAAATAGTAGTTTCCTACTGCTAAATAAAAATTACAAAGGTTTTCTCTGGATGTCCGTTGCGTTTCCTAAGTTCGCGATACCCCATTCCTATACCGGTAACACTAAAACGTGTGATCGGTTGCCGTACCCGAACAACTAATAAAATGAACCGAGAATACAATTTGCCGATTACAGATTGTTTTAGCTGTCTCTTGTAAATAAATAATACCCCTATGCTGTATATACTAAGCGTTGAAAAAACACGCTACTGCAGATTTTCATGGCCCAATAACACCAATCATACGTTCATGTTTCCGGAGTTGGTTACACTTTTTTTTGTAGCCGTAAATTCTTTGCTTCCGATCAGAGTCACGTGACCGCTCGGTTCGAAAATAATCAATAATTTCGCGGCTCAATTATTCTGATAGTTCCGTGTACAAGAGCGACTTATACTAATAAATGACCAAATTTAATACATTCTTCGTTCGTCCGGGCACCAATTAAGAGTGGGTAAGTGGTTGAAATGTGTTGACATTGGTCTAAATGTTCTTGAGTTTGGTCACTGGTCACCACAGGTACAACAACAAAATTAATTTAAAAAACAAACAAACCTGAACAAAGGGGAATTTAAAAAAAACAAGTTTTTTTTTAAAACAGGAAAACAAACATGAAAAATAAACAAACAATAAATAAACATTTACAACAAATAAAAATAATTAAAAAAAACAACAAAAAATAATAAAAAAAAACAACAAACAGGCAGCCAAAGTTTTTTAAAAAACAGGAAAAAAAACATGTTTGTGGTATCAAAGATCATGATAACCTTTCTAAACCATCAAACATTTCATATAGAAGTTTCAGGAATTTTAGTTATGATAAAATTGTTACTAATTTGAAACTTCTGCTAGTGGAACTTATTTATCAGATTACAAGCTGGACACATCGGTGTCATCAAATCTCTCCAATGAGATTGCATCAAACAAAATTACAATGATTATGAAACTGCAGTTTTAAAAGTTATGGATAAACATGCTCCAATCAAATTCAAACACCCTCAAAGGAAACCACCTGAATAGGGACTGAAGAAAGTTATCACTTCTGGCCAACAATTACACCAGTTTATGTCCACTGAAGTTTGACCTTCATATTTCAAATATGTATCGCAAGGCATCACAGTATAAGCTGAAAAAGGGGAATAACTCCACTAAACAAATTGGACGGAGCTCATAATCGCAGAGCGCGTGTGGTAAATATATGTGCCAAGCTTCAACACATTTGACTGAAGCTGAAGGAATACAAGCTCGGATGAATTCGAAGTTGCTCCCACGGACGAACAGACAAGTCGATTAGTTACGGGGGTATACCTGGTGGACCAACGCTAACACACCGACCTATACATTTAGCTATGTGTCATCAATGTTTGAGGTTGAAGTTTCCCACACATTTTTCCACAAATCCGTACCTAAAATGATTGTTAATTAATGGACAATCCGACCACGCGTGGCACGTGATCTTGGGATTGTCCACTAAATCACGACATATACAGATAATCCTGCATGTTAGCTTCATATTAAATCTGAAGGGTAATAACTATATAAAGAATGTACCTTTACTAAATAACGGAGATTTGTATGAGAATTTTGCAACACCACAACATATCAACTCTTGTGAAATATAAATCAAATTCTTCCCTTGGATGGGTGGGTTTGGGGGAGGTTTGGGTTACGCTCTTTAAAAACACTTCTTCGAATATTTCCGTTATTTCTTCAAAAACTCTTCTTAAAATATCTCCGTTATTTCGTCAAAAACACTTCTTCTCATACAAATCGCCGTTATTTAGTAAATTAACATTCTGTATAGAGTTATTGCCCTTCATATTAAATATGAAGCTAACATACAGGATTAGCTATACATGTCCACTTGGACAATCTCAAGCTCGCGTGCCACGCGTGGTCGGATTGTCCATTAATTAACGAACATTTTAGGTACGGATTGTCCGTTTATAAATGGCCAATCCTTGAAGAATTGCCTGCCTATGCGCTGCTGTTGGACCAACGCTAACACCGACGTATAAATTTAGCTATGTGTCATCAATGTTTGAGGTTAAAGTTTCCCACAAATTTTTCCACAAAAAAAAAGAGCAGTCAAACGAGGTTGTGATTGATTTTTTCTTCTACCTGTTATAAAGTATCGAATAAGACAGTACGTATTATAGATCTGAATATTTGAAAATGATTATTTGTTTGTATTCATAACCTTCTAAAATGGCTCAATACTTCAGAAAATAAACATGTAATTATATATAATTGACTGTTTTCTCATGTTCGATATATACAAGTATTGGCTGAGAATAAAACATTAATTACCTGCCACCCTGTCAATTCTGGACGATATGTGTTATACTATACACTTACCAAAGAGCCTCATGTATCCTTGGTAGATATCTTTACACCACTATTGTATCCATTGAACTGCGAGATCAGCGGCAGGCGGAAACACTTTACGGAAACATTTACAACTATACTGGTCTTCTGAGATCGGTATCTTCATTAAATTGTAAAACATTCTTAAAATACCTTATTCTTATAAACCACACAACGCATTGTATTCAGAAATAACTATAAAGTTCCGTTTGTGGTGAAAGATGGGAAGTGTCACAGGTTTTGATTCAAACTCATAAAGACGCGAAGCGAACATTCGGACTTGTCCTGGAAATCTATATGTGTTTACAAAGCTGTCAAAGCTGCTACTTCCTATGGTATGGAATTCGATGATGGTATCGCCCACAATCCTGGCGCATTTCGTTCAGGGCGGAGACAATATTGCGACAATCTATATTCACCTGACAAACACGATGATCGAGTCAACGAACGAATGGCCACAAAGAAGCCGAGGCACATCGATCGGTTCAGATCATGCGACCAGCCTGTTTCACGAATTAGGTAGCTTAAATGACATCTACCCGGCGAACCTAAAGCATGGACAATCAGCACGAGTCGACATTGTAGTTAACGAGCACCTCAATTACGGGCCTATTTCATTATTTTCAGCTGTATCACTGTGCATAATCACGTGATCGGTGTACGGGTCACATAATTCACGATTTAAACATATCTTTGGTATACTTCAATATTTCCAAATTTATCTGAGACTGTGATGATATTTAGTTACGTGATATATATATATATATATATATATATATATATATATATATATATATTTGGAAAGTGTGGAGAGCACTGGCACATGTCGGTTATCCGATTTCTTATGTAATTATTTCTATGGAACTAGCTAAATTTTGTTAGATTGTGTCGGAAATTGACATAAAATATTGTGTTGAGCACAAACAAAGGATAGTGATGTTGAAATTGCTAAAAAGCTAATTGAACTGCGTGTTAATCAAGGTCTGAGTCTAGATCGAACGAGCATATCTCTCAAACTGGGATTTTTTTTGTAGGCAATAATAACCCGTTTGTCGAGAGGCTCGGTCAATTTAGTGTTTAATAATGCAAAGTTTTTTCTGAAAATGTTTGCGATTTCAACATTTCTACGATTGTAGATCAGAGGAAAGCACAAGAAATTTCGAGAAACACCTTTGTAGTCAATGTTAAGTCCGAACGGAAGATATGTTTTAAGTACGCCCATCCAATGATTTTCGCGTTCTAGGCGTATTGAATCGGTTTGGTCTTCGTCGGCTAGAATTGGTGTCTGTTCTATTGGCTGAAAGCTGAAATGGGATTTAATGTCATGATTAGATGAGTTGAAATGATCGGAAATTTGCATGTCGAGTTTTTTGCGAACACTGGAAAGATGATTAGACATTCTAACTTTGAGAGAGGTTTTTGTTTGTCCAACATATTGTATACGGCATTTTTTGCATGTGATTAAGTATATTACATTTTTAGAATCACAATTAAGTTCGCTATGCATTTGATACGATATGCGTGTTTGTTCGCTGGTGAAAGTATTACTAGTATTGATATATCCCATTGTATTGATGTAACATCGTTTTTTGTGACAAAACGAGGCTGAACCATTACCCAACACCGGCCGATTGTGCCGTATCCTTGTTGGCTCAGTCGATGTTAGGTCATGGCGTAATTTTCCAATTCTCTGAGAGTTTCGGACTTTACTTGGCGCAGTAATCTACTAGAGTAGCCGCGCGGTCGTAAAGCCTGGAACAGCACTGAACAAGCTTGATTTAGGTCGCTACTATTCGTGCAGTTCCGGTGGTATCAAATGATTTGAGATTTAATCAATCCATTGAAAAGTTTTGGCGGATGGAAAGATTTACGATGAAGAAGCTGGTGAGAGTCCGTTGGTTTCGTAAAAAGTTTTGTATCTAAAATGTTGCATGATGTAAATTGTGGGCCCTTAAATATTATTAAATCAAGGAAATCAATGCTGGTTTGCGATATTGATTCTTTGAGTTTGATTGATTCATCATGACTGTTCAAGATGTCCAGGAACACCCTAAACTCATCCAGACCATGAGTCCAAATGATAAATATGTCGTCCAAGAATCTATAATAGGCTAATGGTTGTTTGTCAGATTTGACTAGGGTGCCTTTCTCCCACTCTGCAACAAAAATTGAGGCAAAATTAGGACTAAACTTCTTGCACATACTGCAGACGGAGACCTGTAAATAATATCGTCCATTAAATTCAAAGTCATTCCCTTTAAGAGAAAGTTCTAATAATTGAAGTAGTTCATCTCCAGGTCTATGAGGATCATGGTGGAAATCAAATGCATTCTTAATTGACATTAATCCGGCATCGATTCCAATATTTGTATACATAGATTCCACGTCGAGACTAATTAGGTAAGCAGAAGATGGAACTTCAATTTTCGACAATTCAATGAGGAAGTCCTCCGTGTCTTTTAGATAGCTCGGATGGCGGGTAGCAATTGGTTTCAAATAGAAATCAATAAACTCCGAAATGTGGTACGACTCCGAGCCCACGTCACTAATGATGGGGCGTCCGGGTGGTGTGTATGGATTAGTCCAACAGCTCAAAGGTTTATGTATTTTAGGTAGCAAATAAAATGTCCTATTATTGGATTCAGGTTTTGCAATTAGATACTGAACATGTTTTTTCTTTAAAACGTCATGGTCCAGCAAGCTTTTGAGAATGAGATTGAATGTTAAAACATTGGATTTCCAAATTGGCTCATCCAATGGTTTGTAATATTTAGTGTTGCTTAATTGGCGCGTCGCTTCTAGAATGTAATTTTCTTTAGACATGATGACGAGCGAGCTGCCTTTGTCACAAGGTTTGATTACAATGTTTTTATGGCTGCGAAGGGTTTTTAGTGCAGTTCTTTCAACTTTAGTGAGGTTATCCTCGTTGTGAAATTTTGGTAAATTTGTAATGTCGGTTTTGACTAAGCCAGCGACCTCGGGAATTGAGTTGTCAATCTGGCGATCAGTGGGGGTCCACATCGAAGGTTCTTTAAATGGATCTTTTACAGCTGTCGAATTGCGAAAGAAATCAGCCATAGCTGTTACTTCCCTAAATTGCATGCTTGCTGGACCGCCGTTCATGTCCATGGCATACATAGAGTCTGGTAAAACCAATGTTCCATCCTCCGTCTCAACCACATGTGGTGTTTCTTTGAGATCGGGTTGGGTAGGAACAAAGGTTAGACCATACCTAAGTATTGATTTCTCACCAGCGCCCAGGGAAAGGTCGGGTACAAGATTGACAATCTCGGTGCCGAGACCGACTCTTTCCGCATGGCTGATGCCCTTATGAGGAATTAGTTTAAATGACCTTTAAAGATGTTAGTCCAGCCGTGGTAGATTTTCGCCGCCGTCTGTGATGTCCAGTGGATGTTGTCATTCTCCACGTGAAGTCGCAGGGGATATTGCCTGTATGACCTTGAGGTTCTGTGTCTGACGAGCTTGGCTGTTAATGGCACGCATAACTTCCTGGTCCCTAGAATCTAAACTAAATGAGATATTTATTTCCTGAAAATGAAGTGTCGCAATAGGAAAAACTTTTCGGAAATTACAAATATATATATACTAGCCGATGAGCCCGACGTTGTCCGGGCTATTCAAAAACCAAATTTCAAGTCGATAGCTCTACCCAGCCCGACGTTGTCCGGGCTATTCAAAAACCAAATTTCAAGTCGATAGCTCTACCCGTTTCCGATATCTGGTCTGCGCATGCGCGAAGCTGGCGTCGCACGGGCTCGGCGACCCGATACAATTCGTATCCGGGGCAAGATACATTCACATACCAAATTTCAAGTCGATAGCTCCACCCGTTTCCGAGATCTCGTCTGCGCATGCGCGAAGCTGGCGTCGCACGGACTCGGCGACCGGATAAAATTCGTATCCGGGGCAAGATACATTCACATAGCAAATTTCAAGTCGAAAGCTCCATTCGTTTCCGAGATCTCGTCTGCGCATGCGCGAAGCGGGCGCCGCACGGGCTCACCAATACGACAACGACGACCGCCTGGTCAAACTACACACACGTACCAAGTTTCGACCCGATCGGTCGAGAATCGTAGATTTGTATAAATGACATACAGACATACAGACAAACATACAGACAAACAGAGGTCTTCAAAATATATATGAGATATATATATATATACTAGCATGGTAACACGACTTCATCCGTGCTGTTTTCCCTCTGCTTTCATCAGGACTTCAGATAGCAATTTTCAAATAGCTGGTTTTGAAAACCTCCGTGGAACTAACGTCGAAATCCGTTGAAAGGCGATATTTGACTTTGAATTGACCATTCTGAAGGTCAAGGTCAGGTCGGGGTCACGATTTGACCCGTTCAAAACACTCCTCGTCGAAATCCGTCCGGCAGTTTTTCCGGCCGTTTCTAACAAACAAACAAACAAACAAACAGACAGGCATAAGTCCCAAAATATATAGTAGACTAGCCGATGAGCCCGACGTTGTCCGGGCTATTCAAAAATCAAATTTCAAGTCGATAGCGCTACCCGTTTCCGAGATCATTCACATACCAAATTTCAAGTCGATGAGCCCGACGTTGTACGGGCTATTCAAAAACCAAATTTCAAGTCGATAGCTCCACCCGTTTCCGAGATCTCGTCTTCGCATGCGCGAAGCTGGCGTCGCACGGGCTCGGCGACCCGATAAATTTCGTATCCGGGGCAAGATATATTCACATACCAAATTTCAAGTCGATAGCTCCACCAGTTTCCGAGATCTCGTCTGCGCATGCGCGAAGCTGGCGTCGCACGGGCTCGGCGACCCGATAAAATTCGTATCCGGGGCAAGATACATTCACATACCAAATTTCAAGTCGATAGCTCCACCCGTTTCCGATATCTCGTCTTCGCATGCGCGAAGCTGGTGTCGCACGGGCTCGGCGACCCGATAAAATTCGTATCCCGGGCAAGATACATTCACATAGCAAATTTCAAGTCGATAGCTCCACCCGTTTCCGAGATCTCGTCTGCGCATGCGCGAAGCGGGCGCCACACGGGCTCGCCAATACGACAACGTACACCGCCTGGTCAAACTACACACACGTACCAAGTTTCGTCCCGATCGGTCGAGAATCGTAGATTTGTATAAATGACAGACAAACAAACATATATACAGACAGACAGACAAACAGAGGTCTTCAAAATATATATGAGATATATAAATTACAGTAACTGAAACAGAGCCTTTATTCGGCGACGGAGTGGCCTGCAGCCCACATGTTAGCACCCATTTCCAACGATGGTATTAGTGGAGTCCCTTAGTGCACAATAACAGAAGAATCGTTCACTTCCAGATTAAAGTACCAAATTTCGCACATATATTGTCCACTATATCCCTGATCATAATCCAGCTGCTTCCAGCTTTTGGTTAAGTGGAACCAGTTAAATTCAAGATGGCGCCCAACATGGCCGCCTATTTTCACGCGGGTCACTAAGTCAGTTTGATACAAATTATAGTGAAACATTCTTGTCATATGTATACAAATGTATACATTTTTGTGAATATAAGATAAAATGCCACCATTATAGCGTAAAATTGGAACTCATTGTCCAAGATGGCCGCCAAAATGGCAGCTGGAAGTGGAAAATTAGATTGTTTTGTCTCTAATATCTATAAGATCACTTTATGCTGTTTGGTATTGGTTGAGAATTGTGACTTTGTGTTGTATTGTTAATGTTAACTGACCATTGGAGCAATTAAATATGCCATTGATGGAGTCACAAACCCTTCTGATCCCTCAAAAATTCGATTTTACAGAAAGCGGTATAAAATTTTACCAAAACTCACCATTGTGATTTCTAGTCATATTTCATCAAGAAATGGACAGAACTGTGCAATTTTAGTGATACATTCCGTTTCTTATGCATATTCCAACTCATTAGCACTTTGGCTCAAAATGGCTGCAAAAATGGTGGCCAAAATGGCAGCCGGAAGTGGAAAATTTGATTTTGTTTCTAATATCTTTAAGATCAGTTTATGCTGTTTGGTACTGGTTGAGAATTGTGATTTTATCTTGTATTTTTCATGTTAACTGACCATTGGATCAATGAAATGTGCCATTCATGGAGTAAGAAACCCTTCTGATCCCTCAACAATTCGATTTTAACTGTTGATAGATATATAGTTCATTTTCAAAACAAGCTTCTATGAAATAGATATCCCCAGTTGGTGCTCTGTCAGGTTAGAAAAGTTCAGAAAGCGGTATAAAATTTTACCAAAAATCACCAATGTGATTTCTAGTCATATTTCATCAAGATATGAGCAGAACTGGGCACTTTTAGTGAAACATTCCATTTCTTATGCATATTCCAACTCATTAGTAACAAAATTGTCACTTTGCCTCAAAATGGCTGCAAACAATGGTGGCCAAAATTTGGAAATGGTAAATATTGGCCCATGCTGCATGCCATGCAACCACGTACAAGTTGTGGTTGATGACTAAAATTGACTATTCTGTCTTAGATAGATTGAATACTAACATTTATGATGCACCTAACAAGTTGATTTGTTCACATATATACCAAACATTATTATCTGCTGTTCCGAAAAGGTAGCAAATTGTGACCTACTTGGTTATTAAACATGTTACTCAATCAAGTGAAAACTATCCTGGTTGTCCCGGTACCTTATGAGGCATGACACATTCATTTTAAGGGATGCAGTATGGAATTTGCCAAGAAACTTCTTTTGAGATTCTGGCCATGTTTCTGAACCGAAATGGGCATGCAGAACTTCGAAACAGCTGAGCGGGACACAAATTGGCGTTAAAATTGATCAACATTGATCAACTTAATACATGATTTTGTAAAAATGGTAGTCAGGGAGTGACTTTGTGGTCACAGGTGATGTGAATAGGTATACATGAAGTATAATCACCAATGGAGTGACTAGTTACAGTGTCTATAAGGTCATGGTGTGGTGTTCTAATGCGTGCGGTGAATATGTATACGTGAAGTGGCTGTATGGGTATAACAAAGAGTAGCTACATGGTCATATGTTGTTTTTTATGTATATGTACTATGATCATGTGTGGATTGTACAGGTGTACTTTGGGTGGCTTTATTGTCATGGATGGGTGTATATATATGTGTTGGTTTTATGCTTATGGGTATAATAATTATAGGTGCACATGGAATGTCTGTATGGTCATGATTGTGGAAGTGTATATGCATACATGTATATATGGATGGTCATTGGCGAGCGTGTTGATATATATGAAGTGTCATTGTGGCCATAGGTGTATATGATATCTATGTGCAGTGTATGTGCAATGTACACCTGTACTCATATGTGTATATGGTATGTGTGTTCATCTTTGCTGTTGGTGTATTGTCATTATGGGTATATATATATATATATATATATATATATATATATATATATATACTAGCCGATGAGCCCGACGTTGTCCGGGCTATTCAAAAACCAAATTTCAAGTCGATAGCTCTACCCAGCCCGACGTTGTCCGGGCTATTCAAAAACCAAATTTCAAGTCGATAGCTCTACCCGTTTCCGAGATCTGGTATGCGCATGCGTGAAGCTGGCGTCGCACGGACTCGGCGACCCGATATAATTCGTATCCGGGGCAAGATACATTCACATACCAAATTTCAAGTCGATAGCTCCACCCGTTTCCGAGATCTCGTCTGCGCATGCGCGAAGCTGGCGTCGCACGGGCTCGGTTCAAAAACCAAATTTCAAGTCGATAGCTCAACCCGTTTCCGAGATCTGGTCTGCGCATGCGCGAAGCTGTCGTCGCACGGGCTCGGCGACCTGATAAAATTCGTATCCGGGGCAAGATTAATTCACATACCAAATTTCAAGTCGATAGCTCCACCCGTTTCCGAGATCTCGTCTGCGCATGCGCGAAGCTGGCGTCGCATGGGCTCGACGACCGGATAAAATTCGTATCCGGGGCAAGATACATTCACATACCAAATTTCAAGTCGATAGCTCCACCCATTTCCGAGATCTCGTCTGCGCATGCGCGAAGCGGGCGTCGCACGGGCTCGCTAATACGACGACGACGACCGCCTGGTCAAGCTACACACACGTACCAAGTTTGGTCCCGATCGGTCGAGAATCGTAGATTTGTATAAATGACATACAGACATACAGACACATATACAGACAAACAGAGGTCTTCAAAATATATATGAGACTATATATGGCATTATTGGATATCTGGAACTCCCGCGCACCAGAGATCGCCCTGATCGACGTGATGTGAAATATATACATGTATGCAAGCGTTATAATTGTTAACAAATGTACCATAAATGAATAAAATGATAAAACATTGTTAAAGAATGTAAGAAATAATTATAAAAAAGATAAACATCGTTAAAGAATGTAAGACAAAATTATAAAAATTTATAAAGAATGTAAGAAAAAATGATAAATAATGATAAAATTATAAATGAATGTAGGAAATCAAATTATTAAAATTATAAAAATGTTAAAGAATATAAGAAAATAATAATAAAATTTCTTATAGAATGTAAGAAAAAATTATAAAAAGAATGCATTGGCACAGGGTCTTTAATGTTGCGCCAGCGCAGATCCCGTTATGAAAGGTTTAAACGACCGTGTAAACAATGTATTTGATTACTCTTTTTTCGATTACAACCCTGTTATGATAGAGGCGTTGAAAATCGTTATCTCTGCACCCCATACGGCCGGATAATACACTATTTAATCACATCTTTCTATATTGTTTCCACATCTCGTTTTTGTGGTTTTCTTGGGAATGGATTAAACTATAAGAAATAACTCTTGTTTCGATTAAGGTTGTAAGTTATAACCGAAAAGAGTAAAGACAAACTATAGAATAACATCTTTTGGGCACATATGGGCTGTAATACCCAGGCACTGTATCATGTTAAACTGGAATACGGTTAATACATTTAATAGCATATATAGGTAGCATATTTTAGCATAAAATAAATTGAAGCACCTTTGAAAATCGAAATAAGTAACTCTGATATTACACGTATCACCAACCCACCAGGCTGATTAATTTTAAATTATGTCGTAAGCGTTACTTTCAACGCAATAACGAGCATAGTTGGATACTGTGGGTATGACACGGTACATCTTGTTAACATATATTGCAGCTCCTATTTGTCTAAAGTATTTGTATCTTTGTAGTGTAATATTCGGTTGTATCGCGTGCTGAGACAACGTCTATTTAAAACCCATACTCAATTGTAAAACAACCGTTTTAGAAATGAGTCTAGGATCACTAAAACTGTTTGTTAATGTATTCGACCATTCACAGACTAACGTCATCGGAATTGAGGGAACAATTGTTCTGTGCAGTAGATAGTGCAATTAAACGTGGGTAGAATGTTCAAATAATAACGATATAATCATTGTAAAAAATGCAATCCCCTGATTTCAAAGAATAACTATACTTCATCCCTGTGGTTAAAACGTTTTAAATGCAAGTAGTTGTTAGAGCGTTGAAAGCCTCCGCTGACGATCTTTGGCGATAACTTTAATCGTTCGACGGCCTTATAATATATCCACAAACAATGAGACGTGGAAACAATGTAGAAATAAGCATTTCATAAATGTCCAAATTAAACTTCTTGATCTCAAACTACAATGTATATTCGATTTTCTTTGTGTGTTATAAAGCGGTTGAATGTTTTGAAACATTCGTGTCGACGTGCCTTAAAAGAAGGCTCGATAATGACGCTGATGTGTCTTTGTATCTTACTCTGAAGATCACTGAGGTACCTATTTTATAAAGTGGTATTCGTCGCAAGGACTGTTTTCACATAAAACACACATTAAGTTGTCTGCGGAATTTGTGGTTTCTTTTGTCCTTCTATTTTTTTCTACTGGTAATTCATGATTAGATATTCTGATTTTCAATAGGTAGTTAGACAAATAAGATGGCAAATAAACTAAATAGCGACTCATTTTAATGGACTGCTTTATGTCTCTGTAAAATATGGCACGCGATGAAGTAGAAGCATTCAGGCTGTCAAAGAGGTTGTGCTCATACTGTTTAATCAGTAGAGATTTTATGTTTGTCAACTCTGCTTTGCTCAGCGCTGATTGGTTTGTCACACATGTTCTATATTGTATATTAGCAACATGTTGTAAAGTTAGGTATGTAATACAAAAGGTAGTCAAGTTATAATTATGATAGTTTTAGATAGTTTTGATCCCGACGATATTACACGGGGCCATCTTACTGGCATATGCTGCGGGGATAATTTCATTCTGAGTTGTCATCATATTTCCCAATGGGTGAACTTAGGTACAAAAATAATTTTAATATATACATAGAAATCACACGGAGTAAGTCTGCAAGACTAATTTAAAGTTGTCTGATAAGCGATGATATATTGGATTTATATTATCGATATGCTTAAGATTAGAAGAATAGGTATTCGTCATTGAAAAGACATGCCCAGAGAGAGAGAGGGGGAGAAATTGAGAGAGACAGTGAGAGAGAGAGAGAGTAGCGTGTTTTCGGACCTGAAGCGCAGCGAATTCCATGTGGACATTTCGGAAGCTAGACACAGCTTATATTAGAATATGAACTTTCTTTCAGTATAAATAATGAGCTTTCAATATTGCATATTTCATAAAATGTTTAATTCGATGCGAGTATGAACATTTAATTGCATGCCATTTTTTACATAATAAACCAATGGGGAAACAGACACAACTTTATACTCCAGCCTCAGTGCACTCTCCGAGTACGCAGTTACTCTATCTATAATGGAAATATTACCTACCTAGGTTTGAGGTCGCGAACAATTTCTCACGTCCCAGTTTGCACCCAGTGTTTTTATAATTAGCTCATAGGTGGGATATCATTATTTTGTTGTGTGTATATATAGCGTACCCTGGTAGTTGTATGGTGTGAAATAGGATGAGGCCACTTTGAAAACACAAATGTATTATAAATGTTTTGAAAGAAAAAAATAAGAGTTACAATTAATTAATAATTTCACCTTATAATTTTAAAAAAGTCTTTTTGGGTGACCCAGAAATGACCAACGCAGTCAAAACTAGTGTTACTGAAAAGTCAATTGTATTCTATTCAATTTATTTCTGCTAATCAATATGTAGATAAGACAAGATATTTATGACATCAAAATATTCAATTATGACATATAATAACAATAAATTTCACAGGAGGAATACATGAGTGATATTTTTGGGAATTAATTTGAATTGAATTAATTCGGTTGCTAAGGACAGTGTGGTAGGCAAATTATGTCCCCAGATAGACCGGAAATCAGAGAAGTTCGAAGCGTTCGTGAACCAGTACATCTAACATAAAGGTACATCGTCCAATGTGTTGCATTCGACGTCGACAGCGTTTCCGAATCCAGATTCAGATTAGGGATTACACTCCATGCAATGTGGTTCGGTAAGCGAACATACCTGCATCGATAAACGAACAGACCGTAATACTTATTTGGTCGTAATACAGATTTTGATTCTGATTCCGTAATGTCCTATATATGGTTCGGACACAGTTTAGAGGTTTCACAATCTGTTATTGAATCCAGAATATGGTGCATGAATATAGGTATACCACAACAATTCCTAAGATCAAAGCAGTTAGAGATTTCACATGAAAGTCAGTTATGTGGCTGTTCGGTCCCTTCAAGAACGTACGACCAAAAAGCGCCGGTCTTAGCCGAGGTAAGGTTTTTAGTTAACCTTTTGACATGACGTAAAGCTACGCTATACTTCTTATACCAGTAATGCATATATACCGCCTAACGCACATATTGATTTGGTTGTAACTGGTCCCAATTCATTACTCTTCTACGACTTTCAGGAGAATTATTTACCCCGTTATTCCACTATGGTACACACCTCCCATGTTTTGAATTTAATTACTTAAGTAAACTGACAACTCCGCCGGTGATCATTCGGTTTCGTTGATATAGTTACACGGAAATATAAAAATGCCCGTATCCAACTGTTAGTTATCTAGAATCCCCTTCAGTACTCAGCTACCATAGTGAACTACTACTCAATCAACTCCAACTCCTTAGCAAAATGCTTTGCATAACATAAATTTTCAATTAGGTTGAATATTACAGTTAATGTGTTCTTATTCACTCATCATCATAAATCAATTAAGTTCTAAAAAGTTCAACATGTACAATACTGAAAAAAACATCAGGATTTACACAATTGACTACAATATGTCATATATTGTTATACATTCAATTCAATGTCATAGTCATCAATAAATATTATATACCAACATTAATAAATTTCAAATCAGTGTTCATGAATTCGTCATCAACTTCCCTTGTTGTTTGCTGTAGTCACATTAATTCGTGGATTTCATGATTCAATATGTTGTACTCTTTTTCAGAGACAATGCCCTCAAAAACAACATACCAATAACATGATAAGCTAATTCGTATACACTGACAAGTGAACATCTTATTTTGAAACTACCACGAGGCTTGAAATACCACAAACTTATGCTATATATATGTCAATATATTTTATAATTTGGCACTCGCACATACGATCCATATCACGCGCATCGCGGAACAATTTTTATTTTGGACAGTTCAATATCTGTGCTGTGTTCGACTTATCATCAGGTACAGGACAATTAACTTATTTTCGTTTTCAATTTGGTTATAATATCGGTTCAATTTCAATATGATATCCAATTACCTCCATACACGGCTAATGTATTTAGACTTTTCAATCACACCGGCAATTACTTTTCCGTATAAGGCCAATATGGATTTGACTTTTCAATCACATTTCCAATTACTTTCCGTACACGACAACCATTAAACATGTGTCATATAGTAGGCCACAAATCGTTGACTCCACGTTGTGTAACGCTGGATCGAACACAGTTTAGAGGTTTCACAATATTTTATTTAATCCAGATTATGGTGCATGAATATAGGTAGACAACAACAATTCCTAATATCAAGGCAGCTAGATATTTCGCCTGAAAGTCAGTTGTGGGGCTATTCGGTCCCTTCAAGAACGTACGACCAAAAAGCGCCGGTCTCAGCCGATGTAAGGTTTTTATTCCACCTTTTGATTCCATGTCATGTGACGTAAACCTACGCTATATACTTCTTAGACCAGTAATGCAGCACGGTGTATTCGCGTGGTCTGCACTGATCCGCTCCACGCACATATTGATTTGGTTGTAACTGATCCCAATTCATTACTCTTCTAAGACTTTCAGGCGAAATATTAACCCCGCTATTCCACTATGGTACACACCTCCCATTTTTTCGAGTTTAATTACTTAAGTAAAGTAACAACTCCACCGGTGATCATTCGGTTTCGTTGATAGAGTTACACGGAAATATAAAAATGCCCTTATCCAACTGTTATCTTCTCTGGAATACCCTTGAGTACTCAACTAGCATAGTGAACTACTCATTCAACTCCAACTCCTAAGCTAAGTGCTTTGCATAACATAATTTTTCCATTAGGTAGACTATTACAGTTAATGTGTTCTATTTAACCCATCATCATAAATCAATTAAGTTCTAAAAAGTTCAACATGTACAATACTGAAAAGACATCAGGATTTACACAATTGACTACAATTAGTCATACATTGTTATACATTCATTTGAAGATCAATAGTCATCAGTAAATCTTATACACAAACATTAAATAAATTTAAAATCAGTGTTCATGAATTCTTCATCTTCCCTTGTTGTTTGCTGGAGTCACCTTAATTCGTGACTTCATGATTCAATGTGTTGTACTCTTTTTCAGTGAAGGAACAATGCCCTCAAAAACAACATACCGATAACATCATGATAAGCTAATTAGTATACACTGACAAGTGAGCATCTTATTTTGAAACTAAAACGGGGCTTGAGATACCACAAGCTTGTGCTATCTGTCAATATATTTTCTAATTTGGCACTCGCACACTCGATCCATATCACTTGCATCGCGAAACAATTTTTATTTTGGACAGTTCAATTACTTCCATATCTGTGCTGTGTTCGACTTATTATCATCTCGTATAGGACAATCAACTAATTTTCGTCATCCATCTGGTTATAATATCGGTTCAATTTCAATATGATATCCAATTACTTCCACACACCGCCAATTTATTTAGACTTTTCAATCACATTTCCAATTACTTTTCCGTACACGGCCAATATGGATTTGATTTTCAATCACATTTCCAATTAGTTTTCCGTACACGACAACCATTAAACATGTGTCCTATTAAACATGTGGCCACAAATCGTTGACTCCACGTTGTGTAACGCTGGTTCTGACACAGTTTTGAGGTTTCTCAATCTTTTTTTGAATCCAGAATATGGTGCATGAATATAGGTAGACAACAACAATTCCTAAGATCAAGGCACTTAGAGATTTCGCCTGAAAGTCAGTTGTGGGGCTATTCGTCCCCTTCAAGAACGTACGACAAAAAAGCGCCAGTCTCAGCCGATGTAAGGTTTTTATTCCACCTTTTGCTTCCATGTCACACGCTATACTTCTCAGACCAGTAATGCAGCATGGTGTATTGGCGAAATATTAACCCCGCTATTCCACTATGATACACGTAATCGATATCACAACATTTCAAATAAACCGAGATTTCCCACCTCGGAGCTTAACACACGCAGTCAAATATAATAAACCGTCCCTTGGGTACAAATTATTCCAGAATATAAACGATCCATAACAAAGAATTTTAAAGAAGGAGACAAATTTTTGCTATCGAGTGTAAACGGGAAGAATTTTAATGAAATTAGCCAAATAAAAATGTTATTTGTAGTAACACTGGGGAGCACTTCGGTTGATGGCGAACTTCATGAAGCTTGTCAGTTTCATTGTCAATTTCATCAGGTTCATTTCACAATTCCATCCATAAAATACCACCCCAACGCATGTCGATTTCAAATTCGGCGGATAACGTCATCATTGACCGAATTCGGCGGATAACGTCATCATTGACCGAATTCACGTGAACCTAGATAATGTATTCTGCTTTGTTCGCAATTACTAGTAGAATTATGTTCCTTCTTATTCAAGAAATAGTAGAACTATATGACATATATGGATTATCAGATTCGTACACGTATGTACTATCAAGTATTATAACAATTCCATATTTAAAATGTTTTATTTCGTTAAATGCAGTCGCTTCGCACAGTAGTCTCTGTAGTGTCGAAACACAGGCACTTTTTGGCCAAAATGTTGTGAATTAGTTCGCAAATAAAACTTTGATGTATCAGTACATGTAGCTAATGTTGTGGTCTTGTGATTGCATGTAAGCTGCATCTCCCACAACCATATTATGTACAGCTTATTCTAGGATCCCAGAACTACAGTCGAATATTTCGACTATGAATATGTCAGTCAATTTATTTTATTAAATACCCAAACGTACACATTCTAGTGACGTGTCTAGAGGGTTCCCCATGGGGGGGGGGGGGGGGTTACACCCTCAAATTTCCAAATGCACCCCCCGCCTTGAACCAAACATCAAACTCCCAGGTTATCAGAATTCCATTTGCATCCCCTTGTGTGTTCTGAAAAACGTCATCGGAATTTGATTCAGGAGAATTGTTAGAAATTCTGACCCTCATCAATAAACTCACTTTAACTTGGAAAAAAGACGCGATTGAGTACGGATTTGGCAGTTAGTTAGGTGGTAGGAGGAAATTAATCCTGGCACCGGCGACAACGGGCGATTTCGAAATATGACCTAGAATCCGCGTAATCTCGATTTAGCCCCGCCCCGTAATCTGTTTCGGATTCTGAATCTGGGTTCTCCCACGAAATAATGAGTCGAGGTATTGTGAGTCGAAATACTCTGGTGTTCTCTAAGCATGGTAAACAAAAAGGTGCACGCTCAAATGTCCTGACTTATATGCTAAACAGCTGTGTTTCAAAAAGATAACATGAAATGAACATTTGTTATAATAAACATATTAATATTTGATAATTCAATGAACATAATTACAATCAACAATAATTTCTAATGCAGTGAACATATTTACATTTAGTAATACATTTCGTCAATTGTTATGTCCACATAAGGCATTAAAAGTTTGTAAAATACATGTACATGTTTTGTGTAGAATGTCC
Source organism: Siphonodentalium dalli (assembly GCA_032622095.1). Lineage (NCBI taxonomy): Eukaryota > Metazoa > Mollusca > Scaphopoda > Gadilida > Siphonodentaliidae > Siphonodentalium > Siphonodentalium dalli. Next base: position 198,515,873 of record CP136067.1, on the reverse strand, counting down.
GTTTCTTTTAGCACGGGTTCATACTTCATAGTTTCATTGGAACGAATCGAGTTCTTTCCTATAAATTTTGAAATTGTCTGCAACAAACTTTAGTTCAACTGGTACATTTATAGCGTAACTTATTTTTTTACGACATGTAGACCAAATATGGAGTAGATATCACATATGGTCGTAATGTGGGGTTGATGAAGTCGAACGTTAATTTTACATTCGATATAATTTCTTTTAATGAATGCTTTGATGTAGTCATCAATAACTGTTAATTCAACCGAATCGAAATATGATGAAATGTTTTCATCGAAGAAAATTGCAACCAAGAATTTTCCTGTTTTTCTGATATGTGCGTATTTGATATGTATGCTTGTACACTATCAGTTTTCTCGAATGGTAGTTGGTATTTTATGCATACCACGCCACGCGACATGGGGAAGAGGTAAAAAGATGTGTCTAGAATATACTAAAGTTCGCTAGTTTTCATCTTCGTAGTAGTTCGTCACTGTTTCGCATCATATTTCGCAGATATTTTCTATGAATTTTGAAAAAGTCGCATCAAACTTTAGCTCATCTATTCCATTTATAGCGTAACTTATGTTTTACGAACTGAAGAGCAAATATACAGTAGATACCACATACGGTTAATCAAAAAGAACCGAAATATGTTGCAATGTTTCCATCGAAGAATATTCAAACCTAGTATTCTCCTGGTTTTCCGATGTAGGAGGAGAGGTAACAAGAGTTGTCTTGTACATTATATGCTGACTTTCGCTCGTTTTCATCTTCTTAGTATTATGCAAAGTATAATATTTATGGATACCATTGTTCGATAAATGTCCAATTTGGGTAGTGCTAAATCAACGAAGAGTTCGTTGCGTCGGTGGTATCAGAATACAAAATAAATATCGAGTCTAACTTGGAATATCTATTTTACATCCATCTCAGTTAAAATTGAAATATGATTATGGATTTCATCAACGAAACATATCTCGAAAGTTTCCGAACTTTGACAAGGGTAGGAACGTACTATAAAATGAAATTGAGTCCTCCAACTTGCAATCTCATTTTTTCTTCAACATGAAATCCATCGATCTTTTAATAATCTTATAATTTTCTCAATTTTGTTATCAACTCAGCATAGACCATCACTTTAACCATCGAAGCCATAGCTGCAGCAACCTGAAGCTCATACCTTATGTTACCGTTTTTTATGGGATGCACAAATACTTCCTGTGATTCTGGTCAGGTGTGGGATCGTATCATCAGAAACAATAACCCGTGTCACACACTGTTCGAGATCCAACACGAATAACTTATTTTGTCCAAACATGCCCGTGGGATAATTGGCACAATTACATTGTCATATTGTGTTGCAAATGTACATATGGAGTGACTGTATGGTCATGTGTGTGACCTATGTGTAAACCTTGGGAGGCTGAACACTGATGGGTGTACATGTATACATTTGCTGGCTTTGTGGTCATGGGTGGGGTGTATGGGTAAATAAGGAGTGGTTGCATGCTTCGTTAGTACTGTAGTTGGCATAGCGCCTGAGTAATAATTGATCAGTTTCACGCACCCGAACAAGTCCATAATATGTCTTTAAATGAAGTTTTGGTAGAAACGGGAGAAATTAATACCATATACCACGTGACAAGTGTGACATCACGGCTACATTTAAAACGTGCGCATAACAATTTTCTGACGTGGTGCCCTAAACGTAGTCATGGCCCTATCCGTAAATTTTGCGAAACCTCCCTGTTTAGTCAAGAACAGATATGATTACGAACATACCGCTTTTAGAGATATTGTTTTAAGCCCATTGGGTTGCAAGAGAAATAGCGTTGCCACTCCAGGGCATCTCCTATATTGCTGACAATGACACTCTGGTGCATGCATTATTAGAGAGTTCTTATGGTAACCTTGGCGACAGACACTCTGGTGCATGCACTATTGGGGAGTTTTGTTCACCATTTCTCTGAAAAATGGATTATCCCGATAGTTACAAAAGTGTGCACTTGGATGGTCTATTATTAATATGGAGGTATGCTAAGGAGATACAAGCAGACGACATGCATATGACATAATAATACAAGTGCGAAATGAATCCTTTTCATTGGTGGGAAATGTTTACATAATACATTCAGCAAACGGTTTTGTCTGAACATTTCCTAAGAGAACTGTACTCGTTAATGAGTATTTAATAAATAAAGCGTTAAGTAAATGTTATCCCTTTACATGCAAGAGCGGGGTGTGAATAGCATGTATCCTGTATTTCCTTTCTCGTCGATGTTTCGATGTAATGCACTTACATCTTGTAATAGCAAATTTGCCTCCAGGCCACGTCACAATTGTTGTCTCCAAATTTGAACGATTTATCTGCAAGATCAGTGCAATGGAATAAAATGCCACAATCGCCATCTCCGTTTGGTTCATGCTGATGCCACATCAAGGAAGCGGCTGACCCGTCGATGTTTCTCCAATCATTTCCCACTTGTATTTCGTTAGCCCCGACCCAGTAACCTTCACAGTTAATAGTTCTAAGAAGCCCTGCGTAAATAGAAGAACAGAATAACATTAAAAGATGGACCTGGAAAATGATTCGTGGAATGTCAATTACATGTAAGTCATCTTAAATCACTTTTCAAACACAATGTCCGGATTCTTCGTCTCCGGTTAAAACCTGGTTTACGGAAACATTTAGGTTTAAACCACCGTTTGACGGATAATTCAGTGTTTTAAACCCGAGCTCAGGTTAATTGACGCATTCGTCAGCTCGGATTTAAACCTAGTCCAGCCACACCCATGATTTATTAGTCATTAAAGACCCATGGTTTGTCAGTAGTGTTTCTCACGGTGGGGGAATCACCTGTTTTCGAGTTTATGAGTACCACGCATTTAAAATGGCCGAGCCGATCTAAAAAGCGACCAGAAGCGAGGAAAAAATGTAATGAACTAAGATATGACATATTACATATCATTTTGACAGCTATATGCAGATACAGAAGCTGATACCTCATTTATGTCCAAATTCAGATTTGTTTGCTCTAACATTTTGACCAAAGTTGTCAGTCGAAGAATTCTCCAAGATGTATGGACAAGTGTATTCCACGTACCCCCGACTGGCAACTTTGGGCAGAATGTTATAGAAAACCGCTAAGTATTTCCGAACAAATAAGGTATCAACTTGTTTAAAAAATAAACTAGCATATGCTCGTAACAGTCAAGTTAAACTGCTAAGTTTTGTGTCAGTTCCTCGTATATTATGTTATTGTGCGTTTGCAATTTTTTAATGCGTGGTACTCACCAACCTCGAAACCACCGTGTTTCTCTATAGTCAAACACAATAGTCGCCTTGTACGGACGCCCGCGTTCTATCGGCAGCGAAAATCGATAATTACGACGAGCATATTTTGATTGGAACTTTATAAGAGAGAAGCGCTAACACCTTAAGTTTGCAGGGGTACATGTTTTGTAAATTGCAATATTTGTTGGCGTTTTATAACCTTAACCCGTATCATTGGACGGTCCAGCTAAACCCCAATTTAGAGAGGCTGGACCTGAAATGACGAATCCGCCTTTTCTGGACCGCGGTCTACATTGGTGGAGCAATACGTAATATATCGATTGGTGCCGTCTCTGTACGGGCGAGAGTGGCGGCCTGGTATAACACGTCACAACTGATTCATTTTCACAATAAGATTGTTATTAGCGTGCGCTTGTTTGCGTTATTTGAGGATGAGCCAATAAGCATTCTATATCGGCCTGCTCGTGGTCCGCCAGTTACCTGAGTAATTTGATCGCATGCGTCCCAGATCCCATAATGTCAAACGATTCAGAACCATATCATAGATCATGTGAACAATTTAATATTCGTTTCAAAAACTTTAGTGCGAACTTGGGAATTTGACAACACTATTGAAGCGATGTGATCAGCGTCGACAGATAAATGCTCACATCAACATCGGAAAATATCACACATAATATAAAGCATTTTCTTAGGATAGTTTAATCTGCTCTAGTTGTCGATCACAAAGACATTTTTTACAAAACTGTTGCATGTTTCAAGTGAGGCAGGTGGTGAGACTTTTAAATGACATCCCCTTAATACTGTGCATGCTAAAATAGATTTCTGAATTTCCAAAGCGATATTGGGTTTGCTAAAATTAGGAAGCGGGCTATCGGTTGGGTACAGAAAAATATGGGTAATAGCGATGTCAAGCAACCAAAATGAAACAATCACCAGTATGGAGTAGGATTAGATAATCACGTGAGTTCAAATAATTTTGTCATTGTCAACGACAATCCATGCAATTTTTATTATATTTTATCGTACGCTATTCATGCTGTCCCAGATACCAGAATGTCAAACAATTCACAACCAGATCATGTTAACAGGTGAACAATTTAATACGTTTTATACCGAAAACAAACTGAAGATTTGTTTCGAAAATTTAGTATAGTGCGAACTTAGGAAACTGACAAAAATATTGAGGTGATGTTGTGATCAGCGGCGTTAGGAACATGGCAAATCCTCACATCAAAACATGGGGGAAAACATCACAAATAACATAAATAATTTGCTTAATATAATTTATTATGCTCTATTCGTCAATTACAAAGACACAAATTCGGACAACAATTGTTGAACATTTCTAGCGAGTCGGATATTACTTTCAAATTTCCTCCCCGAAATAATGTGGATGCTAAAAATAGATTTCTGTATTTCCCGAGCGATAGCGGGTGTGCTAAAATTAGGAAGCGGACTATCGCGCTTCGGACGGAACGAACATAAATAATAAATATCAAGCAACCGATCACACGCGTAGATTAGGCTTAGAAATTCATTTAAGATAAAATATTGAATTGTATCTCAGAAAAAAGAAAGATATGTGGAGTATATGAAATAGAGAAAGGCAAGAGTCCAAGTTGAAGAAGACATGTTTGTAGATATTAATGATCATGTTGAAATTCTAACAAAATACCAAAAAAAAACTGGTGCATCTGATTCGATCAGAGAATGATATAAAGAGAAGGAATGGTGTTACTACAGCCGTGCGATTATAATTATTTCAAATGGCCATCTTTATCTATTTAATTTAACTTTTAAGTTATTGGGGCTGATATGTTGTACAGTAACAATAACTACGCGTTTGGGTATCTGAGAAATGATTGAGATGTTCAACGTCTTATATGTCTTATATATTTTCATCAAAGGGTTCTATTAAAATCAATAAATTCTTAGCTTGTCCCACATGGACTCAACCCTCGGCGATTCCAACCGGATTACCCTTGTGCTGACTTCATCATAAATATTGAGGATCTTGGTTACCGCCTACGGCTGATATTTTCATTATTTTCATGGGAACAGTACTCCCAAAGGCATCCATTTGATTGTTCAATCCATGAGTCATAGTAAGTCATTATATGACCAGCATTACAATGCCAATCACTATCACTAAGTTCAAGAATGATCAATCTCAAGCTCGTCGCCATTTGTAGTGCAACCGTGGTGTGGGAAGTCTACTGGCCGATAACTTGTCATAATCATATCGCCGTTTGTTGGTCTTATTGTCTTAGCATTTCCTAAGGGAAATACTGATCAATGAGTATTTAGTAAAGAAAGGGTTAAACTTCTAGGTATTGTTTTTTTTTAATTTCAATTCGATATAATTGAATAAAAAAATTATTCGGTAAATAATTATGTTCAGCTCAAGTTCTCTCCTTAAGAAAATCACAAAAAAACCGGAAGCTGTCATTGTTATCTGGTACAATAATTGGTTTAATAGTTCGAATTACAGGTAGAGTCGTTGTGTAAATTATATTTGTATTGAAAATCAGAATGACACATTTATAAAGAAATGTGCCAAAACCACACAAATGGTAACATTTCTAAGTTAGAATTTCAACGAATACATTATGTTTAAGATGTAGCTTCATTTCTGGATGATTCCGTTTTTGGCATAACAACATAACTATATAGAGAGTAATCAATTGATTATCGGAACTAATTGATTACTCTATTTAGTACACTCCTACATCAATTTGTTCGCCAAATACGATTAAAGCACACATAATTAATGCATGAAAGTCCCGATGTGGAGAAAGATCAACCATGGAAAATTCAGTCTAGATCAGTTAGCGACATAACGTCGATGACGACACAAGAAATGACATAATTCACTAGTGACATTATCATTGTTAATTAGCGGCGTTTTCAACGGAAATCGCACATAGGAGTGTAATAAAATATTATAACAAAAGACCCTTGCTCAATCTTAAAGATACTCTGGATTCACCTGGGTATGCAGCATCAAGGGCGTTAAATCGATCGTATTCGTCAGTCCCGTGTAATGGTAGCAGCTCTCCGCCCTTCCCCGCGCAGTCATCCTTAGCCTCTTGTTGGAAGAGAGAAGCCGATGTTTTTTGTGCAGTTAACGTAATGATCCAAGCTTCTTTCTTTCCCGGAATGTAGTGATACAGTTGCTCTCCCTGTTTAAGTACTGAAAACCAATATAGAGATATAGAGATATATACATATACAGCGAGGGGGACAGCGATATGTGTATGGGCTCCATCGACAAATAAATTGTTTTAACTGAACCAGGCATTATATATTCGTCACTAATGAGCATTTGGGGAAATCGGAACGACTAATCTTCCCAATGGAGAACTCTTTCAAATGATAGTTTTTATATATATTTATTTGCCTATATATATTAGGGAGGGTAACCACTAGCTCCCCAATATAATGATACAGTTGATCTCCCGACTTGAGTACTGCAAACAAGACACGAAGATAAATAAATTGCTTTTGTGTAAGGGTTAGAGCATAAGAATTGTTCTTTACCAGAATCAATCGAGTCGAAGACGAGATTTATTCTGGTAAAGTACTATTCGCGTGCTCTGGCCGAATTGGAGCACAATTGATCCCTCATAATGCAATCAACTGGATATGTGCCGTTGAGCGTGTTTTGACGACGACGCACAATCCGTGCGCTGGCCGCGATTGGACACAATAGCCGGTTAACCACGCCCAACAACGTGATTAACATGAACTGATCGCCATTGAATGTGAATAGATATGTCCGAAACAACACGGACTGGTCCCACTTTGAAGCTCCCGTGCGATTTGTCTGTTATGAGTTGCGTGTGCCCAACAATAGGATTATCACTGAACTATTCCTTCGCCAGCCTTGGGAATTGGTGTGCTTTACCAAAAATCAGGGAACGGTTGCAACAAACGGATTGTGCTATAATATATGTTAGAAGAAACAAATCTTCTGATTTAGCTGTGATAAGGGTAGGGCAAAAGTACTATGCATGAGGGTGAACGGATTCACACCATTCACACAACGAATCAGGATTCACCCGAACCTCAGGTGGGATGTGAACCTGGGGAAATACAACAACCGAGTAACACGGTTCACACCAATGTAAACAGTCATTGATTACAACAATTCTAAACAACATAACTAGGAATGTCAGAAGAGATAATGCGATTGCCTTTGTGAGGTTAACGTAATGATCCAATCTTCTTTCTTTCCCGGAATGCAGTGATATAGCTCTCCCGATTTAAGCACTGAAAACCAAATATGGAGACAAGTATTCTTTATATATATTTACTAGCTGGGGTACCACGTTGCAAGAAGATTGAAAACAAATTGAGCAGTTTTCTCACACATTTACACAATTTCAATGAACTTCTCACACATTGTGGTCTTACATTCTGCTGCGTTTTGTGACGATCCAACCCTCGAGCTCCCAACGCAACGCTGGGATATAATCGGGGTTCACGATTCCATGGCTATTGGCATATAATCGGGACCACCTGTTGCACGCGATGTTCGACCGAATATCAGAATATATGATATCATATAATCCCATATCCCATAATAATAATGTCAAATATAGCGAACTAGCTGATGTGCCCGACTTCGTCTAGGCTATTTTGGGATTTCTTTGTGATCGACTCCATCAGAAGAAAAAAACAAAAGTATTGTTATATTGTTTCCAGGATCAACTAGGCCTACATACCAATTTTGAGTCGGATCGGTCGAGGTCCAGAAACATGCATAATAATGCTCACTGAGTCAAATTACCCCTATATACAAATGTTCAAGCTGTGATGGTCCAGCTGTTTGATCGCCTATAAGCGGGCAAACGAATAAACAAACACAATTGAGTGTTGTTAGTACAGATAATATATATATATATTTATATATATATATATATATATATATATATATATATATATATATATATATATATATATATATATATATTGCAGCTTTTAATTACCGATTTCACTTTTCTGTTGATAGCCAGAAACCAAACTTTCTCTCGGATAAAATTGTTTGGTTTTAACAATTCCAAGATGTCCTTGATGCGCAATCACGATAACTTTTGAATGACGTTTTTCTGGAATCATGAGTCGCGTTCCACGAAGAAGTACATACTCTTCAACAATAGTGATATCGTCAACACCACTTCTGTTCCTGTGAAAATCAAATATATTGACATTCTTGGGGTTGTTAACCTCAGACCATAAATTACCATGAATAAGTTTAATCACCCCCTGAAGCAAAGGGTCCTCCTTCGATGCAGTTTTTATTTCGGCGAAAGTCATTGCTTTAGGTACAGATTTCATTGAGATTTTCACAATATATTCCTCGGCACATTGCGTCCAAGTCGATGCGATTGGCAGAGTATTAGATATGATTTCTGAGGAATATCTGGAGACAAAGTCAGCCGGATTAGATTTTCCCGGTCGATACACCACCGTGAAATCACACTCTTGAACTTTCAAGCACCAACGTTCCACCCGAGGTGACATACATGCAGTGTTCGCGCTGGACCAAAAAAAACTTTAGCCAAATGAAAAAAAACTTTAGCCAAATGTTTTTTGTCCAAATTAAAAAAAATAAAATTGGCCAAATTAAATCATCGTTTTCTGGTCACAATTAATGACTAAAATATTTGTTTTAAACATTATTTGTTATACTCAGAATGAAACCTGAAACGAAATTCGCAAACATGAAACTAACATTCTATATAATTATAATCACATAAATCCGCTAAACTAATTGTAATAACTATGTCGTTGACACTATTGACACCATGGCCGCTAACTATGGCTTATTATAGTAAGGAGTTGAATATCTATTCTATTGAAATCTGCCGGTAATTATCCTTCTGAAACCATACTTTCCGTCTCCATTCGGGGTATAAAAAAAGTTTAGCCAAACGTTTAGCCAAATGAATTTTTTGTTAGCCAAATGCGAAAAATGTTACCCATTGGCTAATTTGGCTTCTGACAGCGCGAACACTGCATTCATGATCTCGAACTAGTGAATATAGTTCTCACGGGCTGATGGTCGGTAACCACTGTGCAATGCTTGCCGAGAATGTAAAGTCGAAAATTTTGAAGACCCCATGTAATCGCTAAAGCTTCAATTTATATTTGACTGTATCGCCTTTCAGCCGGGGTCAGAATTTTACTTGCATACGCAATTGGTTTCATCAGTCTAGATTTATGTTTCTGGACCAAGATTGAGCCAAGTCCAGTCAGTGATCCATCCAATATAAGCTCCGTTTCGGCCTCAGCAATGAAGTACGCTAAACAATTATCATCTGTTAAGCACTTCTGAATTGCCATGAATGCTCGATTTTGTTGCTATTCCCAAACAAATTCGGTATTTTTATGTGTTAACTATCTGAGCGGCTCACTTAGTCGAGCGAAGTTTCGTATATACCGCGAAGCATATGTTACCATTCCAAGATAGGTAACATAATTCAGCAACTGATTGCGGCTCTCGAATATTTGAGATTTACTTTATTTTTTCTGCATCCATTCTTATTCCCTTCTCTGAGAAAATCATTCCCAAACATTTTACCTCCGACTTCTTGAATTCACATTTGTCCTGATTTAAGGTGAGATACTAAAGTACTTGCTTCAGTACCTCATCGTGTTCGCTCTCCGTTTTATCGTGAATTAAAATATCATCAGCTATGTTTAGTACGTTCGGAATGCCAGAAAGTGTGTCCCTGATGAGCTGATTGAATTTCTCTGGACCTGAGCTGTTCCCAAAATTTAATCGTTTATATCGGTATAAGCCTGTGTGTGTGGCAAAAGTCCTAATGTGATGGCTATCTGGGTGAAGGAGGAGTTGACTAAAACCACGGTTCAGATCTAACTTCGAAAACACTGTTGATCCATTCACTTGTGATAATATATCATCGATAGTTGGATATATATGACGCTCTCGGATTATGGCCTTGTTATCGCATCTCATGTCCACACAAAGTCTGATTTTATATGGATCATTTGGTTTGGGAGCCACTACGATTGGTAACACCCACGGTGTTGCACAATCTGTAACACATTCGATGATGTCTGATTTTTCAAGTATTTCTAACTCACGCTCAACCTTCTTCCTCATGTGGAAATGTATGCGACGTGGCGGCTGTGCAAGTGATTGAATGTTCGGATCGATGTGCGATTTTACCTCATAATCTTTCAGTTTTCCAATTCCAGAAATCAGATGTTTGTATTGGTGAAGAATACCTTTGCATGAATCGTTGTTGGTAACATGATACACACAATGGAGAAGACACACATTTTGACACTAATGTTCTGAAACATAGCAATGACTCGCTTTTCCCATTAAGCATGTATAATGTTGTGACACATGATACCTCTTGCACAGATACAAGTTTAGTGAATTTTCCTTTAATATGCAATGGTTCATTGGAATTGTACGCAAAGATTTTATGATCTGATGACTGAACAAGTTCAAGTTTTGGAGTTTCTTTTAAAGACTCGAAAGTTTCTGATGTCATAATTTTAACAGATGCGCCAGAATCCAACAACAGTTTGATAGATGTATCAGCTAATGTTATGGTTGTATGCGGCTTAATATCACCTTCGGAGCCTTCCCTCAGATTCAGATTCGCGGTAAGCACATATTCATCGGAGTCGGAATCTTCGTAGCCACCTACTCCAGATGCATGTATATAATTTTGTGTAGATTGTTTTCGACGTTCTTGACCTTTATCCGCCTCTGCAGTCTTTTTTCTATTACATACCCGTTCAAAATGGTTTTCCCATCCGCAAAATCCACACGTCTTCCCTTTTGCAGGACAGGTTCCATATCTATGTGGATACGATCCACCACAAATATAGCATGACATCCGAGGTTTGTTAATATTTGAGTTTTGACGAGTTTTGCATGCTACCATAAAACTGTCGCCAAATGATGTGTATATGGCTTATATACCCTTCAGGACTGATTAGATTGATTGTATGAAGTTGAATAAAATACAACGTGAGTATTCTCATCTCAGATACAAGATACATAACTCTATATATAAACATGACAATTTTTCGTCATCTATATCTATATTTGCGAATGTCTGTCTGTATGTATGTCTGTCTGTCTGTGTTCTATAGAAATTCACAGAGGACCATCTAGATGATGCCAAAGGGGTCTACTAGGAGTAGCTTTTTACGAGAAAGATAATGGTCGGGGTTAGAATTTTCTAAAGTGACGCCGTTGTTGTCAGGGGCAGAAAAGGGGGAGGGGCAGAAAAAAAATTTGTCGCCGATTGCCACGAAACTTATATATAATCATCCCCATAATATGAGGAATTTAATGGCGTGGTTTAAATATGGCAAAAGTCGCGCCGTACGCGTCAGGAATGCCCGGAAGGGGGGGGGGGGGGGGGGGCACCAAAATTGATAAAACTAATTTTAGCGCCGATTTCCTCCAAATTGATATATATTCTTCTTCGTGTATACAAGGAATCTAATTGTGCGATTTAACAACGCCAAATTGTTGTTTTTGGATGAGAGATTGGGATGGGGTGGGCACTAAATTTGATAATAAGTCGCCGATTGCCACCACACTTATACAAAATCATCACCATGGTATGAGGAGTCTAATGGTGTGGCTTTTATCTGTCAAATGTGGCCTCATTCGAGTCAAGGTTGCATTGAAAGGGACAGGGGCACCAAAATTGATGCACAATTGTTTTAACGCCAATATCCACCAGATTGATACACTTTCTTATCCATGATACGAGGAATCTAATCGTGATTTAAAGACGCCATAGTGGTGCTGTTTGGGTGAGAGATGGAGAGGGGAGGGATTGGCACCAAATTTGATATAAAAAATTGTTTAGTCGCCGATTATCACCAAACTTATAAACAATCATCTCCATGATATCAGGAGTGTGATCGTGTGGTTTAAGGATGTCACAAGTGGGGCCATTCGACTGGCCTATTATATTGACCAATGAGAATGGAGATCTACTGACAGGAGATGAGAGCATATTAGGCTCACCTCGATTGACACCGAACCGATCCCATATTGAAAGCCACAGGGGGGATGTGGATTCATATGAATGGGGTCGATAGGCGCCATTTTGTTTTTCTTGGCCCTCTGTCGCCTCGATGATATTTTCGGTGTATTTTTGCGCCAAGCAAAGGTATATATGTCGGAAATCATTTTCTACGAATTTAAAGACATAGTATCATATACCAAAACATGCATGTAGTATATGTGAGGAATTCTAAAGACTAATAAATTAACAATCAAACTAAATTTGTTGCCCTACTTTTGGTGATTAGCCATTCACTCAATGCGTTGACGTTCAGCGACCATGGTACGTCACTGTGACGTTACATAAGTTAATGGTCCTAGACGAAATATTTAACTTGCTAGAATCTAATGAACCTCGTACAAGTAATTCAATTTCTCACATGGAAAGCATGATAAAATCGTTACAGGACTCTTTGTTGTCGGCTACGGTGACATATGAGGCTCAGCGAGATTAATATCGGGCTCGGCTAGCGCCTCGCCCGATATTAATCTCACTTCGCCTCATATGACACCGTATCCGGCAACAACTCGCCCTGTAACTTATAATATCACCCTATACCACCCTATACGACCATATATCACCATATATCACCATATATCACCCTATATCACCTTATATCACCCTATATCACCATATATAACCATATACCACCATATATGACCCTATATCACCATATATCACCCTATACCACCCTATAAACCCTATATCACCCAATATCACCCTATATTACCCATATTTATCACCTTATATCACCCTATATCACCCTATATTACCCTATATCACACATTATCACCCTATATCACACTATATCACCCTATATTACCATATATCACCCTAAATTACCCTATATCACCCTATATAACCATATATCACCCTATATCACCCTATATCACCCTATATAACCCTATATCCCCATATATCACCCATTATCATCATATATCACCCTATATCACCATATATTACCCTATATTACACATATATATCACCCTATATCACCCTATATTACCCATATTTATCTCACATTCAACACTAAATAACCCAGCACAAATTGAATATCATAACTATGTTCTAATTAACATCCCTAGATACCACATCCCATGCACAACCTCCAACCGAATTGAATCGATTTATTTGGTGAAATTTGGTGAATCATCTTCTAAGCCACATTGCATCCAATAGAGGGACTGACACCCTCCTACAGGTTATCATAATGACCCGCCATATCAAATCCAGTCGGAAGTCGGGATTTTTTTTACCCTGTGCCAATGCATTCTCTTATATATGCGAGTCGACCATAGGTCGCCTCGCATATATAAGAGAATGCATTGGCTTAACATTTTTTTACAATTTTAATAATTTTTTCTTGTATTCTTCAACAATTTTATAATTTCACCCATACAGAGCCCCAGACAAACATGAGCAGACGGCACTCTTCTATATGCTTCTATATATATGTATGGGGCTCCCTGCAGGGTAATAGATGTTTTTGCCCAAATTTGGTCTAAAGTGGATGCATGGTTGAGTTGTAAAGAGCGTTATGACAGATCGAGCTACACCAGACGACTGGTTTATATATATATTGACATACACCTGATATCTCTTCCGATTTCCCCATAGCGTTACGATGGACACGCCCCCTTATTCAATGCGTTCATAGACCTATGAACGTAACGTGACGTCACTTTCAATGTCGTTCATAGGTTTATGGACACATTGGTCCCGGAAATCACCGGGGATTGTCGGACATTACCGACTGATTGAGTATCTAGTTTGCTGAATTTTGCTCGCGGTCAAAATCCCATGAACACATTGAAACCGCTGTTCATATATAATTCATCAAATATATAATTCACTCAAAGTGTGCAGAAGTAGAACTTCATGGAAATTTCCCTGGCAGTTTTGCAATGTGCAGCTGTGTGCACAACATCCTCAGCGTGGTGGGCGTGGAACTGTATATTGGCCCTTGAAAACGGACGGCAACTTAACATGAAATCTTGTTGAGCAGTTAGTCGACAATATGTACTAATGGGCGGTAGCTGTCACACACTGGAACCGCCCCATATAGATTGGTTCATGTCCCCCGAGAGGATGGATGCATATATTGCAAGTCATATGTTGGAATCGACCCACACGGACTTTCGATCCCACAGAAACACGTCGCATACTTTGCGAGCACTTCGCTTTAGTGTCTGAAAGAAGAAGTAAATATCAGGTGAGAAAATTCTCTCTCTATCTCTCGCTCTCTCTTTCCGTCTCTCTCATTCGATTGTATATCTCTCCCCAGTGTATATATATATATATATATATATATATATATATATATGTTCGCGGAAGCCACATTAGGGAGACATTTGTGTGTAAATAACCCACATTAGGGCGACTTTTACATTAGGGCGACTTTTTGTGTGTCCCCCTAATGTTTAGCGTGTTTTTTAAGTGAATTTAACATGCAAATTTATATATTTTTCCTGTCATGTGTGATCTATGTGACACTATTATTCACCAACTGTCGATAGTTTTGCGCGGAATGAATATTTTAATAGATATATGCAATTAAATTATCGGTAGTGTATATCTGACAGTGTTACAGACCGACATTAGGGGGACCTGGTTTTATTGTGATAAATACTGTTAATTTGGGAATATGTTTGCATGACGAAGACTGATTATGGGTTATATCTTCTAATTAAAACCGCTTACTCAATATCAACTTTTAAAATTCAAAATCCTGAGATATATTTCGATTTACGTATTTTGCGGTGATATTTTCTATGACACAGGAGATATAGAATTACATCTGAATAAACCATGCATTAAGTAGACATCCACATTGGTCAGTTACTAATGAGGTTGGATATATGGGTAATTTGGCCCGGAAAATATTATTAGATAGGTCCCATTGACATCAGATGTCCTAAAGGGGCAATAACAACGCATTTAACTAACTAATTGATTATAGACCAAAAATGGTTGCAATCTGGTCGGTGTAAGTTTAAACACGGGGATGACCCATATGGTGTGGTATAGATGCCGTTGACATCAGACGTTATTAAGTGTCAAATTTGAGCAATAAAGAGCGTTCTTTATAAGTTTAAAGTATTTGTAGGAAAATTGGTACAAATGAACCACCCAACTTGATGAATGTCACGCGATAGGCATCTTCGACCCAAGATGACTTACATGGGTATATAATCAATAAAGAGCGTTTATCATCATTCCAGAAGATATGTGAGAAAATTGGTGACAAAAGTCGAATGACGCAGGGCATGTCAAGAGAATGGGTTTGTTGACCTCAAATTATTTAAAGATGCACTAATAATAAGAAATTAAAAGATAAATGTAACTTTATCCGGATGCCGTTGATCTCAGACGATTTTAATGGACAAATGTGAGCAATAAAGAGCGTTGGTTATAGGCTCAAAGTATATGTAGGGAAACTGGTACAGATGAATCACCCGACCAGGTGGTTGTCACGCGATAGGCGTCTTTGACATCAGATGACTTACATGGTCATATAATCAATAAAGGGCGTTTATTTTCATTCCTGAAGATGAGTGGGGAAAATTGGTGACACAACTGGAATGACGCAGGGCATGTCAAGGGATTGGGTGTGTTGACCTCACATGATTTAAAGATGCACTAATAATTAGCAATTAAAAGAAAAAATTTAACTCTATCCGGATGCCGTTGATCTCAGACGACTTTAATGGGCAAATGCGAGCAATAAAGGCATTCGCTATAGGCTCAAATTATATGAAGAAAAATTGGTACAGATGAATCACCCGACCAGGTGATTTCACGTGATAGACGTCTTTGACCTCAGATGATTTCATTGGTATACAATCATTAAAGAGCGTTTATTATTATTTCAAGGAGATATGTGGAGAAATTGGTGCACAAAAGTGACATGACGCAGGGAATGTCACGGGATTGGTTTTGTTTACCTATAATGATTTTAAAGAGGCACTAATAATTAGCAATTAAGAGATAGTTTAACTTTGGCTTCGAACAGCTGGGTTCTGTTAAATTACAAGTACGGGGGAGGGCTAAATTTGCATTCGTTATGGTGATTGATACATGACGGTACACATGCGTGGTGGGCTACATACTGTGAGCGTATCCATCAAATCAGTCATGAATGGGGTCGACCGATGACACGTCATAGACGGTTACGCATTCCAAAAAACGCTTAGCCTACATTTCGGCTAGATTAGTTAAAACTTCAATGACTGTTCATTATAGCACGTCAACATGATTGGGAGAGGGGTATTGTTAGAATGGATGCGCCACGATATATTCTATAAGTCAAGATGTGTCAACTACAGCATACAAGGCCCGTGGTGTTTTCAAAACCACGCGTGGCCAACATTTTAACACGGAAAAAACACGGAAAAATCGCACGTGGTCTTAGCGTCAATGAATACAGAATTGTCAGATAAAATCTTTTATAATAAAAAATTATTTCATATATTGAATTATATATATATATATCATATTTGTTTATCTGTGTCTATGGCCTTTATATCCATGTCATGTTTTGTTGTCGCATTTTATTTTAGTTGGCATTACTATTTTCTTGTGTTTGTTCAAATTACATGTACGCAAATGGTTTCGGTAGTTTGTGCGGCGATATCGTGTTCTAACAAATGGCTGAAAATTTGGATATAACATTACACAAATTCATAAGTTAAAGACATATTATGCACTTGTTCGGACGCGTGAAACTGATTAGTTAGTATGCATGCGCTATGCCATGAGGGGATGTAGAATTCTACTAACATTGCCGAAAATCTCAAACAAATCGACCGTACCACTTCATAGAAAACATCGTCTGAACTACGCTCAATTGTAAATATTTACTTCCCGATTTGGGACGCAACTATCGGCGGTAAATTAACACAAATGATTTCGCCATCGGGGGGGTCACTGTATTTAATGCATATATATAAGAATTACGGTGTGTTCTGTCAATTTGGATATAATATTTGTAAAAATAACTATTTTCAGCAAGATATTCTCCATTTCTATTTCATCACCCTACTGGAGTGTTTCAGATCACTTTAAAATATCGAATTTAATGTCCAAAACGTAACTAAAGTTTCAAATTTAAATTAATTTGTTTTGAAAACTGGGATCAAAATTTATAAATAAAATTTAGTTTTTCCAAATTTAATTTAAAATGCTCATTTTCAACAATTAATAAAATTTTCAAGAATTGTCAGTATCAAAGTAATTTCATATATATGCACATATGCATATTTTATAGCACACACAATATAACATATAATGTGAGGTTGTCAATATGACATCCCACCCTACATAACAGTTCCAATGCACCCATGTTTGGCGATATATTTCAGTAATATAGATTTCACACATATTCATTTAAACAATTTCGTAATGTAGAAATATCTAGTAATTTTCTTTTATAAACGCCGATTACGCGCGCACTGACCAGCTGGTGTAAATGTGTCTCATAACATTCAATAGATAAATAATGCAAGTAAAATGAGTCTGATTCATTTGGTGCGTACAATCAATTCGATCACATCACTTAAATAATTATGTCATTTGATATTATGGAATTATTCGTAAATTGACATGACAGATAATATTCGTGTCGTCGAGGATTGATATATTGCAAACAGACAGTTTCATCCGAGTGTTTATAAAGAACTTCCTGATAATATTTGCGAGTGGTACAGTAAAACAAAAACAGTCTTGTAAATAAAAGGAGATAAATAAAATAATGAACTAAAACATAAACAATTATTGTTGGTATTACGCATGTCCCACACCAACGCCCAGGTTAACTAAACAATGTTCATGTGGAAATATTTTCGATCTGAAAACGGAATCTGATATCCACAGAAACGCTTTTCAACTTGACAAAATATTCGCATGTTTCTGTCACAATAATCGGAGAAAAATCAGCATTTCATGAATAATTATATATTTCATTGTACGCGCGGGTGGTTGTAATGCCACATACCCAATGCACAGGCGGGGGACATTCCCATTCTTGGTACCAACGAACCTGACATCGAATTAATTTAATGCAAATGTCCATATCTCATATAAAAACAATCGGCGGTTTCCTGTGCACTGACTTCACCCATCGCCGCTTTTTAAAATGGCACCCTTTTGATAATCTCTAAACAGTGGCTTGATTAGCCCATGGTCTCATTTTTGTCCATCCGTTATTAATTTCCGGGTGTCTGCGGAACATGCAGTTACAGTGATAACTGAACAGGTCTAGAGGCATTACATGATTTGTACACAACATAGACTCCACGTCATACGCACATACACGCGTGATGCATTAGACACCGGAGAGACAATTTCACACGGAGTTTACGGATATGGGACATCGGTTACACAGTACAGTTTCTAATCGCGGGATAAGGACGATTGCATCTCGGACATCTGCCCCTCAAAGATTGCCCAATAATTTTGTTTTAGATCAGATTAGATACTTTATTCGTACAAAACATTTACATTACAACATGCAGTGAGAACAAGTGGAGAACTTGCTTTGTACATGGGCAGTATGGCCAGGATTGGTCGTCTTCCCACTTCCCTTTTTAAAATTACCGTTATATAGTTGTATTGATGGACATAACTTTCAAGACAATAAATTTTAATTTTAGTTTCTTTTTTGAATTTACCAGGACTATTTCAGTTGCATTGGTGAAAAATCTTTTTCAAAAATTTAAATTTAAAAAACTAAATTTTGCAAAATACCACACTAAGCCCCAATACGAAAGGTATCTACAATATTTGTCTAATTGTACATGATTTAGCTGACCTCTTTGTCTTCGATGGTGTCTGCATGGGGTTATATCATAATGCTATGAAGAAGCAATGTGTTTTCAAAATGTTTCATAATCAGCTGACCAACTTATCACTGACCATCGTGTTTTAAAAGTTGAAACTTGAATTGACCCATACGTTAATTAATTTCAATAAAGTATATAAAAATAAATATTATCGTAAAACTTATGGGAGGGCACTTGACATGAGGTCGAATATACACACACGCAGGTTATACCAGTAAATACCCTAACCCCACCCACATCATGTAGATTAACAAAACTGACGATATATAAGTTTCCGTGGACATAATTGCCATGCTTGTAACGCCGACTATCAGTTTTAATATTTTATTTGTTTAATATATATAAAACATAATCACATATTTCTGTAAACAAAATATTGCAGTAAAATCAAATTTAAAATAGGGACATTTTGAGCTGAAGCCCTCTGCGCTGGTTACGGATATTGATTATACATGTATGAAATAATTAGCAAAACGAAGCCATCCATCCATCGAAATAGTTTCCATGTAACGAATTTCATCAGGTCAGAATATATTATTCTTTTAACACATATTAAATATTCAAATGTTCGTGTAAATATATTGGAGTAAAATCTATTGAAAGGTTCTGATCCGACACAACGTTCGAAGGTTTGTTTAAAAATAAACGGACATTGATACCAGACAAATTCTAAATTGAAACTAAATTGAAGATTTATCAAAGGTCCCGTCAAGATATTTTCGATCTAACAAAAGGAAGATGTAAATCTATAAGATTCAATAAATATATATAGTCATATGTTCCTGTCAAAATATTCGAGTTATTTAGTATTAAGTTAGCACCATTCTTGAAATAATGCATGTGTATCGGCACCATTTCCGACTCTCATATATAAGTTATTTTTATGAGTAATCGCGGTATATTGGAATCTTTACTTTCTCTGGGCCAATTTTTACAATCGACGGGTTGAATTTCGATAAAATTTCCGTTAAATAAAATGATGCTGCCAATCGCACAAAGGAATCACCACGAGAATACCACGCAGCCAAGAACGATTATCGACTTTTAACACGCATTAAGTAAAGTAATTGCCTTGAAAAAATCAGCAGATAGACTGGGATCGACTACAGAATGGTAACTGTAGCAGTCGTGGCCAGTCCCAAATATGTAAGTAGAATGACTGCTATCTTCTGAGAAGAACCCATCGTACATGTATATCCCTGGAATTTTCTTCCTAATGTATGGACAAATTAATGCCATATCCGGTATCGGTATCTCTTTGATTTCACCTCATCACGCAAGAGGTAATAAATCAGCCAGTGCCCAGATGCCACGAACTTGTCGATGCGGCCTCGTTTGTTGTAACTCGATATAAGGTTATCAATTAGCCTGATAGAAATTTATCCTGTGTGTGTTCCAATATTGATGTCCAGCTTTATATGTATAGTTTCGTAAATTCCAATCTAAAATGCAATTGTACTTGAATTGTGCCAATAGAGACCGATGGTGCTTGTATTTTAACAATTATTGTGTAGTTTTGTGTACGGAAGTACACCAGAGCCGGTAGTAAGATTATATATATGCTTGTACTGATTTGTGTAACCAGTCAGATTTGGCTTCCATTACTCCCAAGTGTCAGAAGCTGTTAATGAATAAAATTATCTTGGAATTCAGTTTAGTAATACTGGTAAATTCATACATGGTTCACAGCATGATACGTTTCCGTTGCGTGCGAAGCCACCGCGCGCGATTTAAATGGGACGGACTGGCCTCATTTCGGTTTAGGGAAGAGTTTAACACACCAGATGGTCTGGGCAATTTGCAAAAAATACTTGAAGATTAAGAAAGCTCCTCAAAAGTGCTCATAACCAAGATCAATGCTACGATGCGTATTATTGCTGCTAGGTCCCTCAAGTGACAACCTAATGAAATTACATGTGGTATATTTGGTTGGGCCGCAAATGAAACCGACGTGTGCCGCCACATGTGTTGTTTATCCAGCTTAATTGGCTAATCGTAATTTTGTCATTAAATGAACTTGTCAGCACCATATAACACCAATAAAGACCCCGTTAATCTCGAGATTTGAACGGTAACTCCCAGCTGTAAATAAAAAAAAAAGAAGATCTCGCGCACCCTCCCGGACCCTCCCCCAATTGAAATTGATTACATTCACACCATTGCATATTCCATTATAAATCATGATGCTACTACATGCGATCTTAGCTCATTCAGATTCATGGCACATATAGTGTGAAATTCTCACCCAGAGTTACGTAGAAACGCAGATAGGATGAAAGAATTTGAGCGTATTGCAGAAACATGTAATTGTTTTAAATGTAAACAGTGTGTGTATGCTATCCATATAATTTTATGGAATAAAATTTTACTCAGTGCCATCTGGCCTGGCATCTCGGTGTGGAATAAAACTTGTTTCTATGCATGAAATTTGGAATGGTGCACTTTGTTTTATATAAGAAATGAACGGCGGTTTCAATGTGGTCATGGGATTTTGACCGCGAGAAAAATTCAGCAAACTGCATAAACCCCAAAGGGGTTCATGCGGAGTTTGCTGATTTTTTATCGCAGTCAAAACCCATGACCACGTTGAGTCCGCCGTTTATTATTTATATTTATATACTTACGCTCTTTAAAACACTTCTCCAAATATGTCCGTTATTTCGTCAAAAACACTCTTTTCAAATATGTCCGTTATTTCGTTTATAAAAATAATTTCCTATTTCTATATTTTGCTCTATATTTCGCCCTATTTCGCTGTATTTTCCTATTTCGATTTTTCGTGCTATTTCGCTGTATTTTCATATTTCGCTTTTTCGTTGTATTTCATATTTCGATAATTCGCTATATTTGACATATTATGGGATTACATGATAACCAACATTCTGATAGTCAACCGAACATCTTGTGCCACCCGTGCTCGCGATCAGATGCCACAAGCCATCCAATCGTGAACCTCGATTACATATTGTTTGCTATCAAATCATTGGCGTATTAGCTGACTAGATACTCAAGCAGTCGGTAATGTCCAACAATCCCCGGTGATTTCCGGGAACAATGTGTTCATAAACATATGAACGACATTGAACGTGACGTCACGTTACGTTCATAGATTTATGAACGCATTGAATAAGGGGGCGTGTCTACCGTAACGCTATGGGGAAATCGGAAGAGATATCAGGTGTATGTAAATATATAAATATAACAGTTATACGTCCTGTGATCTAGTCAGGGTTATCAGGCCTCATAAATGTTAACAATCAGATTGCATAATATGCTTTGCAATCAAAATCACAAGGTCAGCAGTATTTCTTACCAACGGAGGTGTACACACATAACGGGTGGACTTCGCCATATGCAAGAATATGGTTTGGGACCCGTTCACACGTACACATGGCCTAAAGGGCGTGGTCGCAATTTGGTTGGACCAACAGTGTGGTGGTCTGTCTTGTGGTTTAACCGTTGTCGATTATAAAATCCCTTTATCTGGCCTAATTGGGACATGTGGTGTGTAATCGTACAGTCATATTTGAGCTAATGCGATTACCAATACATTTTTTTGGCAAAATCGATCACATGATTGTTGTGGGAAGATCATTGAAAATTTACAACTTGTTTTAATTGAAGTGTTCATATCTTCTATAATTGCAATATGCGACAAAATGATGCGTCAACATTTCACGTTCCGCGTCATTTAGAGTAATTTGCTACCTCTGACCTTTTCACTCGAAACATAATTGTTTGGAACCCGTTCACATGACCAGATGACTTGGAGGTCGTAGTCGCAATTTTGTCTGTCTGAAGTTAAAGCTGATTTCACAGACCTGCGGCTGACGCATGCGTGCAGTGTCTGCGGCTATCGGTTTATGCGTAGTGCCAGTGGTCAGCCACAAACACGATAGCGTTGGCCTTGTGCGTCCGCCACAGATCTGTGAAAGCAGCTTCAACTGTTCTCGAATATAAAATCCCATTAGCTGGCATAATTAGGACACGTGCTATGTACACATGCATTCCTGTTTTCGCTACTAATACGATTTTTTTTTTAAATCGCGATCGCCATTTAATAGGTGAAAGGTTATCGATGACATGGTTGTTTTTGGTTATTTTTTATAATAGGTGACCAAATTATGCGTCAACTTTCCAAAGTCTAAATCGTTTAAAGATAGTCATGGGTCATCTCTTATCTTTTCAAAATGACATTCCGACTTTGATAAAAGGCTTATATACCAGTGTTACTATGTGTGTGTGCCTAGTATTTTCATCGTTTTATTTTTTAAATCAGATAAATATAAATGTAGAATGATAAAAAAAACTAACAAGTTACATGGATATTGTGCGCTCGTATTTTAGTTGTAGAAACCGTGATGACGAAACACACAGTATGCATGATTTGATTTGGAACAGTAAACACGGCAATAAAAAATACTCAACGCGGAAGTGAAACGTTTGCTAAATCTGTTGCACGCGCATCACAATTTCACCAGTTTATTTCGCAATAGGTAATTCGTTACGTCACAGAGTCCCAATATAACGTGGCATTGTACACTCGGCAGTCCAATATGACATTTGGGAGTACAATATGACTTCCCCCCCCCGTACTATAACGTGGCGAGTTAATATAATAGGTAAAAAAATGTGATTAGTTAGACACGTACACGCTGTTATATATGTCTCCCCAATAACTGTTTTCAACGCATTGCATATACACGTTAGGTTATTGTCCCTAATGATGACAACTCAAAAGACTTATATTTGACTTTGTATGCCACCCAATTTGTTATTGTATAGGTATAAATACGTGTCCATAGAAGCCACATAGTGGACACTGTGGGAATATTAACTTTCTCAAATTAACTGATATGTAATAAACCATGATTAGGGAGACACGTACATGCTGGTTATATGTGTCTCCCTATTGACGGATTTCAACGAATTGCATATGCATGTTAGGTTATTGTCCTTAAAGATTACAACTCAAAAGTGTTATATTTGTTTTGTATGCCACTCATTTGTTACTGTATTGATATACATACGTGTCTATAGAAGCCACTATCTGGGTATTGTGGGAATATTAACTTTCTCAGATTAACTTATACGTAATAAACCGTTATTAAGGAGACAAAGATAACCAGCATGCATGTATGTTTCTGCAACGTATTGCATATGTACACGTTATGTTATTATCCCCAATGATTGCGACTCAAAAGAGTAATATTTGGCTTTGTTTGCCACCAACTTATTTATTGTATATGTATAAATACGTGTCCATATATATATAGAAGCCACAAGCGGGTATTGTGGGAATATTAACTTTCTCAATTTAACTGATAGGTGATGAACCGTGATTATTGAGACACGTACCTGCTCGTTATATATGTCTCCCTGTTTCAACGCATTGCATATACAGGTTAGGTTATTGCCCCTAATGAGTACTACTCAAAAGAGTTATATTTGACTTTGTATGCCACCCATTTTTTACTGTACAGGTATTCATACGTGTCAATATAAGCCACATAACTCATTAGCTCTTCATACTTGGAGGTCAATTCACAATAATTATATAACACATTCATTGCGAATGGTTTAATACACCTTCTGATATTGTTGTTGGCACCAATAAAATTATTCTGACTGGTGTCCATGCTATATATATATGCAAAGAAATTCATTAATTGATTAAGAAAGAATATGTTCATTACAACCAGTTCCACGAACCCACGCAAGACAAAGTTGCATGAAAAAAATCAGGTTCACAAACACTCATGACTTACTAGGTTACTTTATTGTAGCACGATTGTGGGCTACCTGTATGTTATTATAAAAGTAATATATAAATAAAATCACATAGCTAATTTTCTGTTCAAAACAACTAAACAGAGCTTGTATATTCAAACTCGATATACTGTATTTCAATATTGCAAACAGCAACTGACTGCTTCGACAATGAGTGTTTTTGTATGGCATTTTATTTACTATTATATTAAAGTAACTTATACAATAGTATTTTCTCAACATCATTACAATTTAATACAGCATGACATAAGCCACATACGTACTGAGGACACAAGGCCCCTTTAAATAATATACATATCCCCTTTAAATTTGATTCATTTAGGGCATTGCCTTTCTAGAAAGTAGGACAGAATTTATAGATGATCCTGGACAAGCGATAAGGGTCTTCTTGGTAACCAAATATGACTGGAAAAATCATACATCAAATTTGGTTCCGATCAAATAACCAAAACTGGAGTTATCCAGAAACCTCAAATTTGGAAAATCCTTACTCTAAAATGGGCCAGAACTCAGTAAAACTTATTCGAAACAAACCCTTAGTATAGACCTGTATTTGGCACTAAACAGCTAACATACACATTTCCTTCAGACCAAACAGCCCAATTTAAATTTATCGAGAAATCTCAAATTTGGAAAATTCTAAGTAAAAAGGGTCATAACTTAGTAAAAAATGATTCGGACCGATCCCATTTTCGAACTTGAATTGTATTTACGCACTGAACATATTTATAAGATATTTAACTCTTTAGTTCCCACACTAGCTGTATAAGCCACCCCTTCATCTCCCTGCAGCTATAACATAATACCGACGGTGTGTTCCCGGGCATATATCAAGTACCAGACGCTATTTCCCATGCATAAGTTTTGGCTTGTCAGAAAGTATCCCGTTGCTCCATAAATGGTGGTAAACCTGTTACTGTGTTGACGCAGTGAAGGTAGGCTTTTGGAGTGACAGCTCCAACTGGGGATAATGACCGTGTGTCGTAATATGAGAAAAATCGACACCTGTGTATAAGAGCCCTGGGCAAGCAAGTATCTTCGACATTTCTGTTGGGATTAGTTCAATATCAGTATATCAAACTATATGTATTGTGCGTTTCGTCAGCTCTGAAATTTTGCTTTTAATATTCCATACAAAATCTCATCATTTACTCAGATTACATGGGGTGAAGTGACCTCGACGTGTTTGCACACGAATGTCACATTGTGACAATAAAATATGTCTTATACAAATGATCCTTGTTCAGGATTTAGACTCGTCTTATTTTGGTAAAAGTCACCAATTCCCAAAAGTATTTTGTAAACAATTCAAAGCAAATGTGTTTTGTTTTCTTCTAATAATCAATACCAGAAATATCTCATGATATGGCTTAAGGACTAAATTTCGCGACCAACTTGTCGTCAACGAATGTACATTGTTTCTGGCGATAATGAGTTTCTGTTGTTACTGCCAAAAAAAATGTATTTCCGCTGGCGAAAAGTGCAGCTAGTCGGTCGCGAAAATAATCAAATATATTTGTCCGGTATCAATTCAGAACGCTAGATATCCTCTATTTCGTTCAGCCAAAATAACGCGATGTCGCACTACGAAATTCAAGTAAGGTTTTAAAATATATTTTCAGAATAGTGATGTTTGCGATTGTTTATTACTATAAACTAACATGCAAATGTAACATTTAACAGAAGTAATAATATAGAACATACACATACAATTCAATTATAATTATTATTCTTTGGTAATTCGCTGTACATACATAAGTATTTTCCGCTTCCAGAGTGCGTAATGCTTACGTGTATATACCGCACGGCTTCTGATTTATTAGCACAAATCAATGGTAATCGTGATGCAGGCTAGTAGTATATGCACGACAGTTAGAAATTTAGTTAGGGTTAACCGTGCCGCGTCATTTAAAAAAAATTATTGTGTGACGCGGCACGGTTAACCCTAACTAAATTGCTAACCTGCACCCTTATTTGGTTTAGGGTTAACCGTGCCGCGTCATTAGTTATTGTGTGACACGGCACCCTAGTTGGTAATTCGCACCTAATAGAATATTGTACTATAGTACGAGTGATCTCCCCGGGCGGGCGGGCGGCGGGCCCCCTCCCCTTTTAAAAAAAAAATGGGGGTAAAAATGGGGCAAAACAGTTATACTGATTATATTTAATACTTACAATATGAGAATATATATATAATAATAATTCCACAATAACAATTATCCGTTACAGTTAATTATTCATCATCTGCGATGATGATAATGTCTTTCAAAACATCCTGTAGATTGATACTGTTATTATCCAAATATTGAGAATAACACGTTTGATCGTTCTCCGCCGCATCGTCGTCATCTCCGTTATTATCCAAATATTGTTCGGGTAACTGTTCATCATATACCATAGCTTGTCCATGATCGTAAGATTTTTCACCAGTTGGTTGGTCGTAGTTGTCGACCTTTAGGTCATCTATATATTGATCCAGGGTTTTTGAATAACGCGGGTCGTTATTTTCCTTATCTGAGTCTTCGTCCTCGTCCCGAGCAGGATCCGTCGCCAACCAGCGACTATGTGTAGACTGACCATCGTCATCAGAATAATGGGTATTAGAACCCTGAAATTGTATTTCATCAGTGTCCTCGTAACAGACGTTGTAGTTCGATTTTCCCATACAACCGAACATTTCTGATGTTTGTGCGATATAATGCAGTTTTTGCTGCAGATTTGTAATTCTGGGAGTTCCTAGCCGTTTCAGGTCTTGTTTCATTCTTTGTATATTTGTTTTATGCACAGATCTCAGCTTATCATAGAGTTTGATATTTTCTCGCGCAAAATCCCTCTCTAGTCCTTGTAGAAAATATACTGTTGAATTCACATGTCGCATGTCACATGTCACATGTCACATTTCCCCAAAAATGCATTTAAATAATGTTGAACCTCTTTAACAATGACACATATACGTGTAATTAATGTACACGTTCAAAGACCCCCTACCACTTATCGCATATTATGTCTTTAACAATAACACATATACCTTTATCAATGTGTAATTATTGTACACGTTCAAAGACCCCTACCCCTTATCGCATATTATGTTGAACCTCTTTAACAATGACATATATAGCGTGTATACATGATATACGATGCTAAACCGGAATACAGGTGATAACAGGGAAAACCAATTAACTGTACTGAGAAAGTACGGGAGGAACGCACAGCTGTGTTTACTGCAGTGGGTAATTTAATTCCGAGAGCTTATGCATTTTGAGCGACCAGTTTAGCGTTGCATTTGATAATTATTTTTGTTGCCGTGTCCCCCGATCTAAAGTGATAGAAATTCGTGAATTATTGAATTTTTTTTTATACGGTGTGTTTACAGCCGTCTGAGAACACTAGAGAGCACAAAACAGAATAATCTGGCAATTTGTCGCCGTTTCGTGAGCCCCGATCTAAAGCGATAGAAATTCGTGAATTATTGAAAGTTTAACACGGTGGGTGCAGTATGAGAACGCCGGAGAGGTAGATAGTACAGAATAAGTAAAACATAAACTCACCTTCCGTCTTTGCAATGAGAAATTTGCAGTCAGTGATTTGCTTCTTCAGATCCTTATAAATTTGCATTTGTCTGAACATAATGAGAGTTTGAATTGTTTGAGCAGAATGAATGTGAGGTTCCCGGTTCTAACTATTTTATAGGGTAAAAATTTTGCTGAACTATTATTTGTAAGCATACGACAGTCACCACAATTTTCGAATATATAGGACAGTGCAAAAATGGTAAAGGTTTGCAATTATTTTTTGGGGCAATTGATCAACACAAGTGGTCACTGTATCCTTAACTAGGACACATATGATCTGCATATTACAAGTCAGGGGATGTGGACACTGTCTAGACAAAAAAGTCTAGACAAGGGATGTACAAAGCAGCCAATGGTGGGAACTAGGTTAGGTATAGTTATGCAGCAACCGTATAGTCACCGTGACATTCAATCGTCATATGGTATGCATTACATGCGATGGTGGGAACTAGGTCAGGTATAGTTATACGTAGTTACATTCAAAGGGCATATGGTTCTCGTTACACCAAGCAGACAATGGTGGCAACTAGGTTAGCAGACTATAGACTATGACGGTAACTTTTCCATGTCAAGTGGTTAGGGGGATAATGGTTGGGAACTAGGTTAGCAGACTGCAGACTATGCAGTGACGGTAATGTTTTTCAATGTCAAATGGTTAGGGGAACAATGGTGGGAACTAGGTTAGCAGACTGCAGACTATGCAGTGACGGTATCAGTGTCAGATGGTATGCATTACTGTTAGTGGTGGGAACTAGGTTACCTATGTAATACTGGAAAAAACAAAATGCTGACCGTCACTGTAGTAAGCATATTTACCAACAGATATGTTTACCCTGATCAATTGGGTCGTTAGAATCAGAAAATCATGTCTGGTACAAATGCTGACTGTCACTGTAGTAAGCACATTTAGCAGAAATAATAATTAGGTCGCGACCATATATTTTCTGCAAATTTGGCAGTTATAGGGGGTATAAATACCGGTCTCAACTGACATATTTGTACCCACAAACACAGACTGGAAATAATTTGTACACGATTATGGCTGCTAAACAGGTGGATTTACACGGAACTAAACGGTAAGTTTACCATTTTTTCTTGGATGACAATATAATAACAAATTGTTTAAGTAATATATTTATTTTTATCTATGTTACAATCACACACACGGGTCTCTCACAATTGTCACTGGTTAATATGACTATACGTAAACGTAATTTGCGAGCCCTCAAATGTAGGCCTACTTTTATGACAAAAACGAATGCATGAATTCACAAATAGAAACGTGACATAAATTTGCACCCACTGGGTTGGAATTTTGCAACAGTTAACTGTTATTTCAATACTTTCAATAGTCCAAGTCTTCTCGTACTAAAACCGGCTAAGATATTGGGATGGAGGTGCCGGTATTTAGTCCGAGTTCGTCCCGTATAGTCTCTTATGACACGACTTAAGCGTTATTGACCCGCTCAAATAAAACCACAATTATATGAAATAAAATATCACAATTGCGACAATAAACGGATATTTTCAACAGAAGACATGCTATTTGATCTGAAATCCACATCAGTTGTGAATTGAAAGCGGTAATTTAATGCGAAAAGAGACATTTATCGCAATGTTTACAATTTTTTTAAAGTATGCGAACTCAGTTGACCTCGCGAACTGTGTTCGGCATTTTCCGTTGAAAATATTCCGTAGATTTTGGACTAACAACGCAAATTACGATGAATTCTCCATTGTAATCGTAATTATGTGTGTCAATAAATAAAAAATAAATAGATTAATTAAACATTGGAGATATAAATGTAATACATTAAATAAATTACGCGAATTACAACCCTCCCAAAGTTTAAAACAGTGTAAACACAACGAGCATTAGAATAAATAAATAATATGCCTTTAATATATGGTGCTACATTTCACCCACATTTGGTGGACTTCCGCGAAATTAAGATATATACTAAGCGAACAGGGCAATATACTGCTCTTGTTAAGCACACAAAAAGTCCAAAAAAAATTGTATAAATTTTGAACCTTAAGTTTGAAAAGTCCCACTGAAACGGAAGAACTATATTTCGAAACTGTGTGATTCGGTTCTCCGATTATATTATCAACACACAAGTCAAAATGCACATCACACGCATGGCAAGTCAGACGTAAGAGTTCTAATTTGCTCCAATTTTGACAAGTTGTTTGCGAAAATTGTCAACAAAACTACCGTTCTGATCCTCCATTATGTCATTAAGTTTTTAGTGCGGGAATTGTTCTCAAAGCACATAGGAAACTGGACTTTGGGGCGATCGGTTTTCGCCATTTTGTTCGGAAAACCCCGCGCTATATATAGAAACGGAAACTAGAATACCCAGCGGATTATGCCGAAGTTATTCGGAACAATTCGGCTTTCAGTTAAAACGTAAACAAACAGAGAAACAACGCGATGTTTGTGGCAATCAACCGGAATATTCTATGTGTAATTTAACATTAAAGTTAGATTATTATACACCATTGTGACCATAAGATGTCACCCTTTCCGATGTATATAGCATCACGTATTGATTTGCTAGGTTAATCGAGTAAAATACACCACAGATTCCCGCCACAGATCCTGGGCGTAAGTTGTGTCATAAGAGACTATACGGGACGAACTCGGACTAAATACCGGCACCTCCATCCCAATATCTTAGCCGGTTTTAGTACGAGAAGACTTGGGCTATACTTTCAACTGTTGGAAATATTAATTGAATCAACCCTTTGGCTTGGAACTTTCCCTAGATTACCATATATATGGAACTTGTATATGTCTGTGCAGGAGATGTCCCTTTTATCAAATACACTAGAGCTCTGGGTGGAGATAAACATTCATGGGGCAGGGATGCTGATATACATTAGGACATATGTTTTTCTTCCATTTTCGAGTCTATGTAGGCCCACCACATGAGGGAAGCAGGCCCTGTAACCCCTAATTCCATTTGTATGACCATGGATATGGCATGTATCTGTGCATGAGATGCCCCTTTATTCAAATATACTAGAGTTCCAGAGTGGAGACATACTTGCATGGGGCAAGGATGCTGACATCAAAATAGGGTTTTTTACCCAATTTTAAGTCAATAAGTACAGTAATGCCCTAAGTAATCGACTCCTTAACCACAGCAAAATTAAGGGTAACTTTTCAGGATTTAGTCGGAAATATGGCTTGTTGCCATTCATCGGAAAGCTGTACACCATGAGGGAAGCAAGCCCCCCCCCCCCCATGGACCCCTAATTCCCTGTTTATGACCATGGAACTTGTATATAATTTTATATATATGCAGGAGATGTCCCTTTTACCAAAAACACTAGAGCTCCGGGTGGAGATAAACAATCATGGGCAGTGATGCATTAGGAAATATGTTTTTTCTTCAATTTTCGAGACTATATAGGACCGCCACACGAGAGAAGCAGGCCCGTGTAGCCCCTTATTCCCTTTTTATGACCATGGATATTGTAAATATCTGCAGGAGATGCCCTTTATTCAAATACACTTGAGCTCCTGGATGGAGACATACCGGTACTTGCATGGGGCAGAAATGGTGATGATATGAAAATAGGGGTTTTTACCCAATTTTAAGTCAACAGGAGGTGTGCACTCGAGTGCTAGCATACCCCCACCGTGGCAAATTCAACACGCATTATCTGTACACTCAACCACAAAGATTTTTAACTTTAAAGAAAAATTCGGACTAATAATATCGATATGGTTGGTGTCACAAGAAGCTTGTACAGAAAAAATTATTCAAATCGGTTCATATTTGTTAAAGTTATTAAGTCAGACAGAATTTTCTAAGTCAAAATAAGTCGAAAATGAGGTGTAATATTACGAAAAACAGTCTGAGCCAATCCCTAGCCGCATCACGTAAAGAGGGTATTGTGAGAAGCATGTATACCAAAAATTATTGAAATCGGTTCATATTTGTTAAAGTTATTAAGTCGGACAGAATTTTCTAAGTCAAAATAAGTCGAAAAAGAGGCGTAACTTGAAAAAAAAAGTCAGAACGAACCGCAATTAACATCATGCGGAGAGACCGTCCTAAGGAGATTGCATACAAAATATTATTGAAATAGGTTCATAGTTGTTCGAGTTATGAGGTCGGACGAACGGACGGACGAACGGACGGAGAAAGCGTGACGGATGGACGGTAATACAAACGAGAACATACTTGTGCAAATGTCAACTTGTGAGTTGCGACTCCGTACAAATCGGCCCAATGAGTTGCAACTTCTGACCGAAATTGTGGGGTAAAAATGACCGTTTCCGGACGAAATGTGGGCTTTTATTGTCTAACACCATGTTTGAACTTGTGGGTTTCATGTGCCTACGCAAGAGTTGTATTAATGGGGTGCGACCTTTAAGCCACATATATACACCTTTAGCCCCCGGTTTGTTGTCATATTTCTAATTCCCCAAACATTACATGTATTTGCCATGTATATATGTGTTTAATATATTTGCATTGTGTATATATTCAAAGAACGCTAATCAATGTTTGCCAGTGCATGTTAGCCAATGGAAGCATACACACTGTTTAAGAATAATTTATTGTCGACCCGACAACAAATTCTAAAGAGGTAAAAATAAATATCTTTAAAATTCTAAATATGTGGGACAGTTTCCTCGACTCTTGAGTAGATATTTTGAGGACCGAAGCTGCAGAAATGTTATATTGAGGTGTCAAATCGGATGGATGGCCGCCCAATCGGCTTCGTTTCTCTCAAGCCTCCCCCATGTAATATCACATCATGATTCTTTTTTAATATTCATGGCGTGAATTCGACAATAAGTCATAATATTATGTCGCCAACACATCTGTTAATTAATCTGAGTACGCAATAGCCTTGTATAAGAACCACCCTCAATTGCAGTCAGGGTGTACTATATGCTACTAAACAACGAAAACAAGCACGATTCCCGCTTGTGTTCGTTCTAATAAATACAAAAATCCTTAGAAGTTAATCAAATTCAGTATACAAATAGAATATGGTGACATATATAAATCACACATGTACCGTTTTTCACTTGTGTTCGTTTATTTTTATGAATAATTGTTGATGGCAGTCTTGATGTATGTTAAAATCATTCAATGACTGGAAGTTCCAGTGTGCATGTTCTTATCAAGTTGTTTTAAGTTGAATCACTCAAGTGCATCATCATCATACATGTATGTCTACGGGACAAGTCGATAGTCAATTGCATATACATCTACATTGTATATCATTTGTTAGATAGTTCAAATCATTTATCACACGATTTGTGTAAAAATATTTACCCAATGTCCTTGTGTATAATTTTCTTCTGCAACTTCCATATCAAGCTGCAAACAGTGTTCAGTTCCCTCGCTACGCTATGTCTGAACGCTGCCAGAACCTCCCGCTGTCTATTTTTAGAAATGTGAAAAACCCAGAAAAATGGCTGTCGCTGGGGACGAAACTCTTAACCAATTTAGTCTTAAATTTCATCTTGTTTTTTGTTTAACGTCCGATAAATGGAGATACTATAAGTTAAACCAACACAAATGTACTAAAGAAAATTGTTGTTCATCGTAATATTACGACAGAAACTGTTTAACGTGAATATACGGTCTAATTGTAGAATTACATGGCAGATGTAATCTGACATTTACAGAAGCTGAGAACCTTGTGTGAATTGAACTGTGGTGGGGTCTCAAGCAATCTACCCCTTCACATTAGAAACACGAATGACGCAGCCTGAGGACGGATGCGATCCGTCTTACCACAAAAAAATTCAAACAGGTCCACAGGTGATCAATGTCTTAAATTACATCTACAATTATAGATCAAAAATCAATTTCCATTGCCTAATTGCCATGAAACCGACCTTTCTCACAGAACAGAATTATGGAACAAAGTTATGTGCCTTGAAAATTAGCCTAAATTAATGTGGGTACCAATATGTGAATTCACCTTGCCAAAAGATAACACACTTTGATAATTAACACCTGAATTACACTCTGATATGGTAGGACAGACAGAGCTCTTGACTACGTCTACCCGTATATGCCCCCGACCCCCCGACCCCCCCCCCCCCGTAGGCATATGGCAATCATAATAACATGGGAGGAACTGAGGAAACACTGACAATACCTACATCTAATTATAACTAGAGGTGTGACTGTCCCAATGGGACTAAGGATACCCCCCCCCCTTTCTTGACACACCCATTATATTATATGAAGTACTGAATATAAAGACAGGTACTCTGAAGTATTTAGGTACTATGCATAGTACCCAGCAATTTGGTACTTCAGAGAACCAAACATACCCTGCTGGACAAAACAAGTGTCCACTTAACCGCGGTGCGGTTAGCGTTGCCACCGCGGCCGAAATGCAACTACACTGCGGCTCCACCGGCTAACAACAGTTGGGCTGCGGTGTACTTGCCATTCGGCCATGGTGTAGTTGCCGCGGTGAACGTTCATTAAACTGAAAAAAGATGATACAAACCCGAAATCTAACCATGATGTACATGCCATTCGGCCGCGTTGTAGTTGCCTTTCGGCCATGGTGTACTTGCCGCTCGGCTGCAGTGTACTTGCCGTTCGGCCACGGTGCTCAACTGCAGTTACAAACTCTGACACCGCAACCGAACGGCAAATACACCGCGGTGCCAATAGACACTTGTTTTGTCCAGCGGGGTATACCGTAGGTACTAAGTGGAGAACCTGCCCAGATACCAAGCACTCGAAATTACGAAACATGGCCGATAGCAAATTTAACAATGTGGCATGTTAGATTCCAAATGATGCTATGGCGTTTAAACATTGAATAAAGTACAAAACCACATGGACTCCATTGCATATTGATATTGAGATAATCCGAGTTATACATGCATTACTTTTATTAGTACAGAACCTTGATCGTGATTTTGTACTTAATTCAAAGTTTAATATCTCGATTTCAGGATTCTCATGAACTGTTCCCTGCATGTGGAGTAAAATTGGTCTGAATTTCTTAATTTGTGTGCAATAATATTAAAGTAAACATTATAAATCAAACATCTTGTAACAGGTCTGGATGAAACACCAATCGATCATGAATAGGCCGATAAATAAAAAACTACCTTGCGATAAATCGCAAACCTTTGTGAATCGCAAACAAACTTTGCAATAAGTACCGATATATGCGATTTAGTGTAAAGGTTTACGATTGATTACAAAAGGTTTGCGATTAATCGCAATGGTTTGTGATTTATCGCAGATATATTTTCATGCATTGGCTTGGACCGTATAAATATAAATATAATCCGACATCTTCAACAGGTCTGGGTAAACCACCAATCGATCTATAATAGCATGGTTGGGCTAAAATAGACCGATCGTTCTTTGACAGCCAGCATGCATGTGGGATAAGGCGAGCAAACCTTCGCGATAAATCACAAAACAACTTTGCGAAAAATTACAAACACCTTTGCGATAACTCGCAAACCTTTACGATAAATCTCAAACAACTTTACGATGACTCTCAGACTGCGTACTGGGTGATTATATTTTGCGATTTATCGCAAACATGTTCGAAATTTGTGGCTAAAATAGACCGTTCAGTCATTCACGGCCAGATGCAAGAATGGTGAGAGGAGCAAAACTTTGCGAAAAATCACAAACACCTTCGCGATAACACGCAAACCATTACGATAAATCTCAAACATCTTTACAATAAATCTCAGACTATGTACTGTGCGAATAAAATTTTTGATTTATCGCAAAAATGTTTGAGATTTGTCGCAAAGGTTTTTTGGCACTAATGGGCTTCTGTGAATATTATAAATCAGACATCTTAAACAGGTCTGAGTGAACAACCTATCAATCTATGCCTGGTCGGACTAAAATAGACCGATCAGTCATTCACAGCCAGATGCATGAGTGATGAGGGAGCAAACCTTTGCGATAAATCACAAACACCTTTGTGATAACACACAAACCTTAACGATAAATCTCAAACATCTTAACGATAACTTTCAGACTACGTACTGGGTGATTATATTTTGCGATTTATCGCAAAGATGTTTGAGATTTGTCGCAAAGGCTTTTTGCCGATAATGGGCTTCTGTGAACATTATAAACCAGACATCTTAAACAGGTCTGAGTGAACAACCTATCAATCTATAATTGCCCGGACATGCTAATATAGACCGATCGGTCATTCACAGCCAGGGGAGCAAATCTTTGCGATAACTCCCAAACCTTTGTAAATAGTGTGCGATAAGCAAAATACTCAAAAATGGGGAGACCATTAACTTTGGTTAATTAAACTGTTGTTTGAAAAATACCGCTATAGCGCTCACTAGTCCTCGCTACAAGGAGATGTTGAATGGGTTACCAGAATTATTATCACTCTCCCAAAAAAATTGCCACGGTGTTCAGTGTTTTGCTTATCGTACACTTCCAATGCGCTGTATCAGTAAATGAACAAATACTAAGATACATGTAACACAAAGAGAGTTTAATGTATTTAATATATGATAAAGTTTGGTAAAGCCATAGTTAATAAATTATTCTCCATTCGCATCTATGCGTCAACAAGTCAATGGCATTGCCTGATCACCAGAGCCATATAATGTAGAATTTCGCTAATATGGTTTCCAGTTATGGATGAGGTTATTTCCTAGCAAAGCGGAAATGGCCGAATCGCTCAGAATGATAACCGCACATGTAGCCAGACATGTTTTGATAAGAACATGAAGCATCTGGACATTGGAATGGTCTACATGTTCATGTATGTACCGGTATACAGCTAAGCTCTAATTGACACCCCCCCCCCCCCCTAACGACATTGGCCACTGATATTACCAGTACATGTAGTTGCGAATGTCGGTCAGTGACCAACTTTTAATGTTAATTAAACTGTAAACAAATTATTAATTGAAATATTGTTTTGTGTATAGTTAATATGGTGCATGGCGCTGATGAAAAGCTGGACTGGATGTTTACAAGGTGTCCATGTGAAAACTTAGTGCGGAGTACAGTGGTCGCAAAATATTATTCATAAGACTGTATAAAGATTATCTGCGGTTGCCACATATCAACCACTTGACTATGGTTGAACGGCGGTATGGTATAACCGGTGTCATTAACACCCTACAACCTTGTTAAAGGGGGATGATTAATTAGAGCGTAGCTGTAGTACGTTACTAAAAGCTTGCGATTGATTCAGTTATAACATGTGTCCCAGAATTGGATCCGTATCTCCGAGATTATCCACCATTCCATAAATATATCAGAACAAAATCACAGCATCACAGGCGGTTCGATCAAAAGAATAGCAGACTCCGTAAACTTGTTACTGACTCATGAGTCATGACTGATCTGTGACGTAATAACTCTGACTAATTTCTACAGAATTGGATGTCTCGTAATCATAGTCACCAGTGGTTGTGCATGCAACATGTAACCCCACTGCACTCAATGACTTTTGAACTTGGTCTGTCTCAGTTCACCGAAAATTGCTGCTTTCAATAATGTTAACGCCCGTTATTTTTTCGGAGGTTATATATCATCTTGTCCCGTCCATGTACAAACATAATCCACACAGTGCTGACAATATTCCAGGTTATTGAGAAGCCAGTTAGGTCCAATTTCACACACACAAAAAATATGTTGATGAATTTCAGAGAAGTTACTTCCCTAATCTTAAATCCACCCAGCGAGCGAACAACGTACCTAAACCGTCATATGCTACAGCATGTAAGTCGAGTCCGAGATCGATTCCAACATAAAATGTCTAAGTCTGATGTTTGTTTGTTTATATACTGTAAAATAAAATCTCAATCGCCTCAACTTGAAGTGGCTGGACGCCACCATTTTATCGAGATCGGCTAGTACCAAATGAATTATCACGTGATGCCATCACGTGGGTAACACTTGGGTTCCGAGATCGCCTAGTACCAAATAAATTACCACGTGATGCCGTCACGTGGGTATAAACATTTAGGTTCCGAGAGTGGATAGTACCAACATGAGTGGTATTATATCAATACTAGAAGGTGACCCGACTTCGTCCGGGCTTTGACATTGAATTGTCTATTTTGAAGGCCAAGGTCAAGTGGGGTCACGATTTGACCCGTCCAAAACACAGTGCCCGAACAAAAGTACCCGACAAAAGTACCCGTCGAAATCCATCCGGTTTTACCCGATTTGACCTTGAATTGACCATTTTGAAGGTCAAGGTCAGGTGGGGTCAAACACTAACACCCCAAAAATGGTGGAAATCGGCCCTGCGGATACCGGGAAATCGGCCCAGCGGATACCGAGATACCCTATGCATCAAATTTCGTCCGTAAAAATCCGCCAGTTTAACCCGATTTGATTTCCACTCAAGTATATAAAGTTATAAACGCGCCTCATATACACACGCTCATTAATTATCAAGTTTCAACGTAAAGATAAAATAACATCGGTGCCCGAGATATCACCAAGACGTCTGAAACAGTCAAATGCATCGGCCGGTTAAGCGTTAACGTTATGACATCTAACGACGTCATAGAAGTTACGCATTGTTTTTATCCTGATGGAAGATAGTACCACTTCTTCTTGATAATTGAGGCAGATAACTAAAACGGATACATACGCATTATATATCGTTGGAAAGAGGAAACACGAAAGATTCTCACAGTGTCATTATTATGACTGGCATTTTATTATTCGCGCTGTTTCGAATCGATTTGTAAGCACCGAACTCAAATGAAAGTCCCGTAACACAGCGTAAAAACAGATTTGACCTCGGCACGTGAAAAGTTGACCTCGGATCTGAAAATCAGTAGGCCTATGTTACCCCTGGCCCGAAAATACCCCCACATACCAAGTTTCATTGAAATCGGGTCGGCCGTTTTCGAGTTCATCGATTACACACAAACAAACAAACAGATCTTCCAAAATATATAATAGACCAGCCGGTGAGCCCGACGTTGTCCGGGCTATTCATCCGGGCTATTCCAAATTTCAAGTCGATAGCTCTACCTGTTTCCGAGATCTGGTCTGCGCATGCGCGAAGCTGGCGTCGCACAGGCTCGACGACCCGATGAAATTCGTATCCGGGGCAAGATACATTCACATACCAAATTTCAAGTCGATAGCTCCACCCGTTTCCGAGATCTCGTCTGCGCATGCGCTGCACGGGCTCGCCAATACGACAACGTCCACCGCCTGGTCAAACTACACACACGTACCAAGTTTCGTCCCGATCGGTCGAGAATCGTAGATTTGTATCAATGACAGACAAACAAACATACATACAGACAGAGGTCTTCAAAATATATACGGTATGAGATATAGAACCAAATTCTTCTTAGACATCTACCACACATGTCATGATGTCAATGTTAAAGGTACCGTACTCAGTCCGATTAAGCGCCCCTAAATTACTATTTCTTTGGTTTCAAGTTCAAGGGTAAAAAATATTTTATTTGAGTTGAGAAACTCGCCCATCAAATCTCAGAGTGATCAGATATTGATTTTTGAAGTTTGTTATTTCTCGAGATGTGTACCGGTACTAATAATTGCCCCAGAAACACTTATTCAAACGGACGAAGATAGATAACTCTAAAATCAAGTGGTAATAATAACGCAATTTTGACCGAGACCATCCTTTTGATGGCGTGTTTCTGGGCCAGAAACAATAGAAATAACAAAACTTCAAAAATTTATATCTGATCATTCTGAGCGTTGATGGGTACATGTAGGTTCCTTGGACTCCAATCAAATATTTTTTTAACCCCCGAAGACAAAGAAATATAATTTAGTAATTTATGAGGGTCTGATCGGATTGAGTACCTTTAACAGCTATGACTAATTTTTCAGAATGATCCGACCAAAGGAACAACATGTAGCCGGCGCCAAACAATTTAGTCATACAAAGAGCAAAATCCAAGATGGCTGCCAGCGGCCATGTTTTATTGACGATTGACCCCAAAATGACTCGTTCCCTTCTTCATGTCAATGTTTAGGTTAGAAGGAACTAAATGGGCCTAAAAGGCCTCAGTGTTGAAGTGTGGCCCTGCCCACTAAATTTGCTACAGCGGCTCAAAAATATTTTTCCGGCAAGTCTTTTTGACTGTTTTTGCAATGAGTTTGGCTTAAAACACATCTATATGTTAATATTAACCTAAATGACAAATTTCATGATGTCAGATCAGAGAAACAGTATACATGTAGCCTGTAGCCCATGCTAATGGATTGAATTTTGAAATCCAACATGGCCACTGGCAGCCATTGTTTTTTTGGCCGAATGACCCCAAAATGACTCGTTCCTACCCTGCTGAACAAAACTGCGGTTAGGGTTGCCACCGCGGCCGAAATGCAACTACACCGCGTTCCACCGGCTAACTACAGTTGGGCAGCGGTATAATTGCCATTCAGCATGGTGTAGTTGCCACAGTGTACTTTCATCAAACTGAAAAAAGACAATACAAACCAGAAATCTAACCACGGTGTACATGCCATTAGACTGCGAGGGCAGTTGCAGTGAACTTGCAGTGTACTTGCCGTTCGGCCCGTGGTGCTCAACTGCAGTTACAAACTCTGACACAGAGGCCGAACGGCAAATACACTACGGTGCCAATGGACACTTTTTTTTTGTCCAACAGGCTATTTACATGTCAATGTTAACATCCATGACTAATAGTATGCACAGAAATTCAGGTACAGCTGTTTACAGTGAATTCCCCCCCCCCCAGGGCCTCTGCAAATCTCTGTTTTAGTGTTAAGGGGGGTGGGTGTCCAAAAATGGCCGACAAAAACTGCCGAAAACAGAACAAGTTTTGGACGCGGGGTGGGTGGGTCCCCAAGAAGGGTCGAAAGAAAAAAATCAGCATACATGCCTGAAACATATTTCCAACCCCACCCCCCTGATTTACCAGGAAAATTTCGATGGGAATTTGTCCTTGCTGTCGGCAATTATGGGAATGTCCGTTCATTAATCAAAGAAGTAATATTCGGGAATTGATCAGTATCGTCTGCAGTTCAACATTAAAAATGATGGGTGCCTCGTGGTCACCACATACCCTGCTGGACAAAACAAGTGTCCACTTAACCGCGGTGCGGTTAGCGTTGCAACCGCAGCTGAAATGCAACTACACTGCAGCTCAACCGGCTAACAACAGTTGGGGCGCGGTGTACTTGTCGTTCAACCATGGTGTAGTTGCCGCGGTGTACGTCCATTAAACTGAAAAAAAAACGATACAAACCAGAAATCTAACCACGGTGTACATGCTGTTCGGCCGCGGTGTACTTGCCTTCGTTAAACTGAACTTCCCGGGTTTCTGAATAAAATGGCAGATTTTTATAACTCCCCCCCCCCCCCCCCCCCCCCCCCCCGTACCTGGAAGCTATGAATTTCCATGTGGTCGACAAGTTGGCAGCTACAAGGTTAAAACTGTTCGGGATATCGAGTATTTTTTCGATAGTCAGTTATCCACCAATAGATATTAAGATATCGATGTGAAGTGGTTCCTCACTTAAATGAGCACACCAGATACAGAACATTTGGTGATAAATGTGCGAAAATCTCACTGAGGTCATTAGGTGCAAATATTCTCCACACCGCGAAAAATGGCCATAAAATCAAAATCTGGTGTAGTATAATGTCTAACTACATGTATGTATGCTTCGCCAAACTGACAACAACGATTAGATTATATTCCAACATACCGGTAGGCCGAAATACGAAAAACTTGATTTTGTGTGCTAAAGTTAGGTTAGAAGGAACTATGTACTTGTACCAAAAATGTTACCATAGGCCTCAGTGTTAAAGTTTGGCCCCGCCCACTAAATTTGCTACATACGAATTGCATGAAATCATAAATTTCGTGAAGCCCTTCCCTTCGCGCATCTTTTGTACTTGTCAATAGGATAATAATAAATACTCTTGGGCTCCAAATAAACATGCATGCACGTTTATTATTTTATTGGTTAATTTCCCCCCTGCACAGTGCTTATTTGGGTCTGCATGTTTATTAATTTTGATGCTATGAAAATTGAAATCAACACAAACTCAAGATTTCTATGATTCAGATATCAAAATGTTGAGCTTACCGGTATTACTTTATGCATGTACATGTATATGGCATACATGTGAACATTTAAATATTGAATAAAACACCACATGACACATACTGTCTTGATTCCTATACTTGACCTTAGTACAATACAAATACTTGGTTTAACCACAGTTAATGTGTTGATGTTTTGCTCAGAGTCCCCCCCTGCACTATTATTTGGGTCTGCACGTTTATTAACTTTCAATGGAATTTACCCCCTGCACTATTATTTGGGCCTGCACTTTTATTTGGAGCCCAAGAGTAGGGGTGGGGATATCTTTTTTTTTCTTCAGGTTTTTTTGGTCAAATTTCCAAGAACTGCGTATATGCATCGGTGTGGCACTGTGCATGTTAAAGAACTGAACTTGAGTCACTACATGGTTATATAACTTATACCGTAGATGTACCCTGCTGGACAAAACAAGTGTCCACTTAACTGCGGTGAGTGTTGCCACCGCGGCCAAAATGCAACTACACCGTGGCTCCACCAGCTAACTACAGTTGGGTCGAGGTGTAATTGCCATTCGGCATGGTGTAGTTGCCACGGTGTATTTTCATCAAACTGAAAAATTACAATACAAGACAATACAAACCAGAAATCTAACCACTGTGTACATGCCATTCGACTGCGAGGGTAGTTGCCTTTTCGGCTTTTGGCTGCAGTGAACTTGCCGTTTGGACGCGGTGCTCAACTGCAGTGCAGTTACTATTACTAACTCTGACACAGCGGCCGAACGGCAAATACACCGTGGTGCCAATCAGGCCCAATGGACACTTGTTTTGTCCAGCGGGGTACACTGTAAAGTTATGCGGTCGTGGTAGCACCTGGACCATTGATGTCTATAACCAGAATTTGTTCCTGCACTGAAAATGAAATACTAT
Organism: Siphonodentalium dalli; assembly: GCA_032622095.1. NCBI lineage: Eukaryota > Metazoa > Mollusca > Scaphopoda > Gadilida > Siphonodentaliidae > Siphonodentalium > Siphonodentalium dalli. Next base: position 198,472,326 of record CP136067.1, on the reverse strand, counting down.
TACTAGTATAGTAGTAACTAGTATCAACACTGACAACACTCAACAGACACAGAATGAGAATACAGATGCCTCGAAATTAGGAATATATTAATTTCCAACAATAATGTCAATATGCATAAACTTTGATAAACTTTTGTTTTAATACCGATTTTCATATTGTCATGCTATTTTGCATCAAATATTATATCTAGTTCATCGTGAGAAACGAAGGCATTTGTGATTTTTTTGTGCGAAAATTGTCGGCAACCTATAACCTTTGCACCTTTGATTTTGAACACCGTGACCTTGTGACTTCTCTGTCTAAAATTTGCTATCAAATATGTTGTTCAACTGGTATTCGTACGGTAGGCTAACTCGGCACATAATGCTTACCTCGGTGCTATGCATATACTCCGTCTGGGCAACTATGGATGTTCTTTCTATTGTTATTAACTGATCCGATTTAATCGTACCTGTATTCAGCACCCATTATTTAGATTTTTTTGTAATGTTATCAACGGACTATTTTTGCGTACAATTACTACTAGCCTAATTCAAAACAAACTCGTAATTTCATTCGCTCGTTATATACAAATACATAAATTGTCAACCAGTCATCAATAATTATAATCACATAATTTATATTCCGTCTTTCTTTTGTGAATATAATGACTCAAATGATTAAAATGTTGGGAACTATTTTTTTTCTCGCCGATGTTACGACGAGCAGTACAATGGATTTCCTTGGTAACCGTTCATTTTAAATTTAAAGGGAAACAGCTGAAAGTGTATCGCTCTGAAGTTATAATTTTGGTTTGTCGGCTTCGAGCTTTGACAATCCTCCATCAATGTTCTAGGCGAAAACATCGATATAAATTTAAAGCCAAGCTCCAAATGTCCAAGATGAAAACTAGAATTGTGTTTTGAGGCAAACAGTTTTAATAATTGAATGAAATATGTAGACAAAACTTTTACAATTCCCGTTTCCCAATTTCAGCACTTTTCGTCTTTTGACGTTTTTGTCTGATTTTGATAAATTTTATGAAACATATCGTCAGCAAATTTACAAAATGTTTCGCCATTCATGTTCATGGTATTTACTATGTAATGGAGTATAACTCACCTTTGCTGAAAAAGACATTTATATTTGCTCCTGGCCACTGTAATCAGTTATGTTAATTATTATGAAATTCGAGGTGGAACTCAAGCAATGGAAATGGAGTCAAAGTCAACCATAGTAATTGATAAGTAACGTTAATTTTGATTGGTAATTGATCAGTAATGTTAATTTTGATTGGTCAACGACATAGAACTTCGGAAAACCGAGAACATCACGAAGTAGGTTAGTGGGTCTCCGACAACATCATTAAGTAGGTTCGTGGGTCTCCGACATCTATATTTAGTAATCAATTACCATATATACTATATATATAGTCTATTTATAGATTTCCCGCCAAAACATCGAATAGTATAGGGTAGATCTCGCATACACGTATATGCTTATCGCTCGCGAACGAGACCCCTGCGGGGTCTCGTTTCGGGCTCGCTATTAATCCTTTATAAAGTTTGAGTCTTCCGAGTGTTCATCACGTGGTTCCATATATGGTGTATGTACAGTTTTTGAATCGTTCACCGAAACAAATGCGAATATACAGCAGGTCCGTTATAATTGTCCAATATGTGAAACGAGGGTTATAATGTCCTTTATAATGTCCAACATCAGTCCATATAATTAAATTGTAACTGATGTAACTGCATCCGATTCGTCTTCTCCATTATCTTCGGCCTTTCTTTTTAGTAAACGAGAAGGGCAGTGGGTTGAAAAAATTCCGTACTTTTGACACGTCCAGCACTGAATATTTCCGTAGGAAGATCCATGGATACTGTTACCATAGAAATTCTTGTACGATGTTCCTACCGGTAAAGGTGTGTTGAATGGGTCTTCACTCTGTTCCTTAGCCTGACTAGCGAGACGATACATCGCGCTCGCCGAGGCCCTAGCAATCCCTTGTATTTCGTTCAATAGAATTTGTAACTTGTTTCTGTATTCTTCGAGCTCTTTAACCCCTTCCTTCACTTCTTCCTTGACCGCCTGGACCTTGGCAACTTTCTTTGGAGACATGTTCACTGATTGTAGGATAGTATCAGAATGATGTATACAACCGGTCATCGCTTTATTTATAGACACGGTTGGTATCACTAGTTCAATGCAAACACTCTTGTAGTCTTACACATTTATCGTGCGTGAAAATGATGGACAGTTCAAGAAACTGTATTGTAGCTTGTTCAATTAGAAGGGGTGGTAGAATCAAACTTTTCAAATCGTCAGTTGAGAAAAAGTCTGTCCCGTGTATTTTCTGACGCACCACACCATTCCATTCACTATTTTTATTCACGCCTTTGAAATCTCCAAATTGATCAAACTTGTGGCGTTTGTCAAACACGGTGAATAGTTTCTGGAGATCTTTCCAGTTCAAAACAATATCATTGAGAGATATCTCCGAGTCAGAAATCCATTTCCATCTTCGTTCTTGTTGCGTGTTACACAGTTCAATATATGTCAGATCCTTGTGCGATGTAAATAAAACATTGTAAACACCATGGATTCTTTTTTGTGTAATCTCGCACAATCTATTGTTTACATTTTGTAGCTTCTGGTATTCATCATCGAGACGAACACGTAGTTCTTTCTTGAGTAGATCCCATGGTAAGTTAACCCATTCTGATTCGATATCATGCGAATTTGGATCGCAGTAACCGAACAGTTGTTGGAAAGTTGCACCATATGATGTCTGGCCTTTCTTTTCAAATCTGGAAAGTACTTCCTCAATAAATGTGGCATCGATGTCATCATCAAATAAGCAGGAATGAGATAATTGTCCACCGGAATTTTCCCTGCACCCTTCACATCTATCCTGAAGAACCTTGATCCAGAATTCTTTCGCAATGTGGGTAAACACTAATAATTCACGCTCCGTGGGTGACCAATAGAAATGTTTCTTAATGACGACAATATCGATCATTCCTTTCTTTCGGTACACTGATGGAATCTCTGAATACAAATTCTGTAGTTTTATCAATGAAGCAGTTGAATCCCGGGCTATTTCCAATCCATTTTCAACAGATGTTGTCCCCGTATAATGTTCCAGATTTACCTGTTCACCAGTAGCAGTATAGGGTCTTTTGCAAAAACAAGACCTCAATTCCGGTTCTAGTTGATAGTCGAATTTAATTTCGTTAGTGCAGCGTAGAATAGTAGCAAGATTCTTCCGTGAATAAAGATAATCCAAAGTCGCGAAACATTCTAGAATTGCAGGATTTTGTAGCCTTATGCCCGTTAATTTTTCGAACGCATCGCTGTACAATGGTTTGTAATCTCGTCTATCATTATGGTTAACGTATAACCATATATGTGTCTGTCCAATATGATGCTTCATGTAGAATGCTCCGTGTATGGTAAATATGATCTCATACCAGTTTTTGCATTCATCTCCCAATATATTATCGTCGATAAATTTCGCTGTCGTCTGTTGTATGAATATATTCTCATAAAAATCGGTAATTCGTCTCACAGAATCGTCTCTAATGGCCTTAAAAGAACCTTTAGGTTTCTTGTTGAAGAAATCCAAATATGCTGCGTAGAAATCTGATTCATCTGTCTTTCGAACAGTGTCGGGGGTCACCAGCTTGTTTTCTTTCACTATAATGTAACCGTATGTCCATAATGCGTGATCCATAATGTCCTTCTTTATCTATTTCAGTCGATATGAAGATATCTCTGATGATGATGACGATGATGATGATGCTGAGGCTGGTCCGTCTTCTTATATACCATCTTCTCCACAGAAGCGGTACACTGTTAAGAAACTGAAACATATAAAGTCGAAGAAATTCAAAACACAGAATGCTGTTTTTACAGTTGAATACAACGACATTGGTCAAGACGTTGTATTCGGAAATGTTGCTGAGGAGTTATTCGATAATATTCTGGCTGAAGTTAGGTCAGAAATGGCTACCAGATGGGGTCGATCACAAATGCGAGTTGCAATTCAGCATCCGGCATTAGATCATGAGTTATACCTCGAGTTCAAGGACACAATCACGGGTGGTGATATCGTGAGAGAAGCAGAGAAAATTCAACAAAGCAGACGAGATTTTGTATTGGATAGAAATATGATTCTCGATGTAATTGTATCTGAGATACCATCAGGTTCTGGGAAGATCATCGGACCTAACGAATACAACATCAAATCTAAAGCAGTTATCAATGTACATGAAAAGGATGCGGGTCATCACTTATGTCTACCATTGGCGATTGTGTTGGGCGAATTCTACTCTACAACAAAACCTGTCAATAAAGACGAATTGGTAAGCTGGAACAAGGATTGGAAAAAACTGTGTGATAAAAAAACACTTCCAGATAGAAGCGTTGAAGCTTACAAGTTGTGTTTACACACTGGTATCGATGCGAACCGTCCTATGGACTTGAGCGACGTGGAACGATTCCAGACATATTTGAAGGATAGAGTTTGTATTTCCGTCTTCCAAGATAATAAGGAATTGATATTCAACGGTCGATTAAAAGGTGCTGCAGAAAACGCTCCGGATGTAGCACTCTCCTATAATGACAAACACTATGACTTTGTGAAAAATGTGGCTGCTCTTTCTGACAAGAGAAAACACTGTTATCAATGCAATAAAGACTACTCGTCATATTCCCATAGATGTCCATCTAAATGTCGAATGTGCAATTCTGCAGGAAAATGTGAGAGGGACTACACCAACAGTTGGCGATGTTCGAGATGTCAGAGGATGTATATGAACGAGATATGTTACAAAAATCATATCTCGAATGGACATTGTAAAGAATTCGAGGTTTGTCAAGACTGTGAAATGCCATACTTCAAGAAGATGCGTAAACACGAGTGTAATATTCGTTATTGTTCCAAATGTAAGACCCGATACAAGAAAACGCCTGATGATGATGATGAACATTGTTGTTATATAAAAACAATAACCGATGATGATACAACGCTGGAAACACCGCGTCTCTTCATATTTTTCGATATTGAGACTGTCCTGAAAGAAGGTATGCATATACCAGTGTTAGTCTGCGCCAGTTTATGTTGTGAAAAATGTATAACTGTAGATAGTGAACCGTGTTACGAATGCTATGATACTCAGAAATGTGAGATTTGTGCTGTTGAAAAATGTGAATCATGCGGCAGTGATGAGTTTACTTGTTTCCAGATTATAGACTGTGTTCGTAAATTCGTGGCCTGGTTGAAGACCAAACTCGATAAATTCAAGAACAAGAGAACAATTACAGTTATTGCTCACAATGGCGGTGGATTCGACTTTCAGTTTCTCGTGGAATATCTAGTGAGATTGGGAGGAAAATTCTGTGCTCCGGACATTGTTCAGCGAGGAACTAGAATAATTTTGATGAGACAGTCCAAACTGAGGTTCGTTGACTCGTTAAACTTTATAGGAATGTCGCTTTCAAAGATGCCTAAAACTTTCGGTGTGGACGGTATTGCAAAAGGCTTTTTTCCCCACTCTTTCGTGACAGAAGAAAGATTTTCTTATGACGGTCAATATCCAAACCCTGACTATTACGAATACCAGAAAATGGAGGAAGATGAAAGAATGGAATTCCTGTCATGGTATACGTTGAACTATGCTGAAAAGTTCAACTTGCGCCATGAGATGATCAAGTACTGTAAAATGGATGTTAAAGTACTCAGAATATGTTGCGGGAAATTCAGTGAAATATTTATCGAGAAAACAGGGGTGTGTCCACTTAGTGACACATATACACTACCATCTACATGTTTGAGGATATTCAGAAAGAATTTCTTGAAAGAGCAACAAATTGGACTGAATTCGGTTTTACAACAACCCCAATCTATAGAAGCGGGAAAGTGGTTAATGTATCTGGAAAGATCCCGAGGTATCCATATCAGACATATCTTCAATTCGGAACGTGAAGTGGACATCGGTGGGAAGGATGTGGACGGTTATGATGAACATAATAACAAGGTGTACGAATTTTATGGGTGCTGGTGGCACGGTTGTCCATCTTGTTGTCCGGAGAGGTCAGCTATACATCCTCAGAAGAATAAAAGTTATGAAGAAATTTATGAGGATACGATGAAAAGGGAAATGTACTTGACACAGTATGCTGAAGTTGAATCAATATGGGAATGCAGTTTCAAAACACTTATCCAGCAAGATATAACTGCAATGATTATCGTTGATGCTATCGATATCAAACAACCAATTAAACCTAGAGACGGATTGTACGGTGGAAGAACAGAATGCTTCCATCACTTTGCTGAACCGATTACAGGGGAAGAACTCAGAATAGTTTATGTGAATTCGCTCTATCCTAATTTATGTAAACGAGGACTCTACCCTGTCGGGCATCCTATTGTTATAAAACAATTTGAGGACAATGACATTACTAGATATACAGGATTGATCAGTTGTAAAATTCTACCACTGACTGACCTTTGGATGCCTATTTTGCCTTCGAGGATAGCTGGGAAGAACATATTTACCTTGTGCAGAACATGAGCAGAAGATAAAAACGTGCAGACGTGTAACCATTCTGATGACGAAAGAGCACTTATTGGAACGTGGGTGAGTCTCGAGTTACAGAAGGCTGTCGAGAGAGGATATACTGTATTAACCCTCTATGAGGTGTGGCATTATGAAGAAACAACGCAATTTGACATATCGACCGGAGAAGGGGGTTTGTTTGCGGAATATATGAACACATTTTTCAAGACGAAAATGGAGGCATCGGGTTGGCCAGACGATGTGAAAACTTCCGAAGATCGGATGGAGTTCTTGAGAGAATTTCAAGAAACGGAGGGATTTTCACTCGATCCTTTGGCACTAGAGACGCCAAACCCTAATCTACGTACGCTGGGAAAGCTCTGCCTTAACAGTTTATGGGGAAAACTCTCGGAGAACGATGATAGAACGAAGACGAAGATCGTGTCCACACCCGAGAAATATTATGAATTGTGGCATGATAAAAAAACCAAGATAACAAATGTGACTCTGCTGAATAGTGAGAATTGTCTGTATGTGTCGTACAGAAACAGAAGGATACGAACAATTTAGTAACAGAACAAATGTTATAGTTGCTGCTTTTGTTACTGCACAGGCGAGACTTCATCTATTACAATTCTTGGAGTGTGTTGAGAACAGGGCAATTTACTGTGATACAGATTCTCTCATATACAGACACAATGATGGTTTGACCAATCCTAAAACAGGAAGAATGATGGGACAAATGTGTAATGATTTGAAAAAGGGGGAAAAAACCATAAAAGGGTTCTATTGCACAGGAGCTAAAAGTTATGCTTATGAGGTCAACGAAACAGGTCGAAAGGTTATTAAAGTGAAAGGGTTCGATTTGAAGAAGCAAAAGGATATCAATATAGATTCGATAAAGGATTTGATTAGGGAATCCATTCCGAGCATAACTGTCGACCAGGGAATGGTCTTTCAGAGAAGCAGAGATTTTCAAATCTACTCTGGCAAGTGTCAGAAAAAATTACAACTGACCATGGACAAAAGTATCGTGAACAGTGATTTTAGCACTGTGCCATTCGGGTACCGGGATTCAATAAAAGACCAACCGCCGACCTTCGATGTTCTATATTCTTCTCTGACCTCTGCAGGATTAGACTTTTCTCAGTTACAAGATTATTTTTGAGAAAGATGGAGAAAATTACAGACTTTAAACCCTCGTTCAAACATCCGTTCACCATGTTAATTGGAGGACCATCCATGAGTGGAAAATCCACTTTTATCGAAGAATTGGTTATTTGGAAAAATGATGTTATCACGCCATCAGCGAAAGAGATTGTATATGTTTGTCCTCACGATGATGTGCCGAGAAAGCTGCTACGAATGAAAGGTGTCAGGTTCCAGAAAAAATTTGACAACAGTTTTGATACGTCTCAACCGAACTTGTTGATATTTGATGACAGTATGGATGGTGACTTGAAATCAATAACGGAATGGTTCACACGGAGAGCTCATCACGAGAATACTAGCGTCATTTTCGTTGTACAGAATCTGTTTCTCAAGGATATCAGAACTATTTCACTCAACACTCAATATTTTATTCTGTTCAAATCACCAAGAAACAGGGATCAAGTTAGTACACTCGGACGCCAACTCGGGATGATGAAAAGTGTAGAAGAAGCATACGCTGATGCAATTTCTCGTCCATATGGATATTTAATGGTGGATGTTTCGTCCCAAACACCAGATTCGATGAGACTGATGTCCGAAGTTCTTTCTACGTCACCGATCGTGTACTACCCAAAATGAGAGATAACAAACTTTTGGCTGAAACACTTTCTTTGGAAAAAGATCCGAAACGACAGAAGATACTTCTAGGGAAAGAGAACGAACAACTCTTGAAATATTTCGGATTCATATCTGGGATGATTCTGAAACTGCGAATACCGATGATGCAGCAACAGCGATATTGGGTCAAACGGAACAAAGAGAAATTAAGGAAATTGGCTGATCCACGTGCTAGCAATAAAGAAAAGCTGAATTTTTTGTTATCGAGAGGCGGAACTAGAACAGTAGCAGGAATATTAGTGAAAATGGTGCTCAAATGGAAAGACAGAATCAACTCGAAATTACACAGAGATACTATTGCTGACAGAGTCCCCACGAAGAAGAGAAAAGTTCGGATTAATCCGAAACCTAGTAGAACGTCTGTTCCGGATATTTTTCCTGCACCATCCAAATTTCCAGAATCGTCAGATCCAAACTATATATTGGACAATTTTTCGGAATTATTACCAGATGAACTTCTTGAACAGAACAGCGCCGAGAATCCTGACGAAAATTGGATGAGAGAGTTTTCAATAGTGTGAACATGGCGAAGAAAAAGAGCAGAAAACCGAGCAAGAAGCTTCGAAACAATATCCGAAAGATGTATTCTGAGTGGAAGAATGGTTCCGAGAAGTTCTTAAACAAAAACAGTATAAATGCATTAGGAGAGTGTTGTTACCAGTTACTGCGTGGAAATATCAAGATATCTCCAGTGAAGAAGAAACATTTGGGGAAATTCAAAACAGATATTCGAAAAATTGCTGACAAGAAGTTAAAATTAGGTACCAGGAAACGTGTCATTCAGAAAGGCGGGAATCCACTTTTATTCGGTTTATTGGGAGCTCTGGCACCAGTGATTGGAGACGTGATTGAGAAAATCTTCTAAAAAAAAAAAGCATGGAAACAGCGAATAAAATGGTTCTTATTCCCTACAGAACGTTTCTGGAGATGAAAACCAATTCAAAGGATAATACATCTATAGAACGCGAAAAGATGTCAGAAATAAAGAACAATATTGTTGACGTCAGTGAAAATAACAATATACCTCCATCTGTGAAACACAGAAAATTGCACGAACTTCAAGAGAGTTTTGAAACGGCAAAAAGACACAGTGATTTAGAGTCACGAAAACCTATTCCAGTTGAAATTGTGAACAAACAAGAACCGAAAGTCGGAGATATAAACCAGACGGAACAGAATGCTATATCGACACTACCGCTTTATTCGAGACAGAAAGCTCAGAAACTGTTGGATCATCTGAAAAAGTACAACCCCGAAGTTCGTTGGGATTCTTCTGGACAGTTGTCGATATCCGAGAAACCTGTTGGAGAACTGTCAACCGTTTTGGATGATCTCGTTCCAAAACGAGTTGGACAACAATCGAAAAAAGAACTTCCAAATTGGGAAGAACTGAAACAGTCATTGATAAAATCTGATGTTCCAGTTTCGTACATAGGAAATGTTCATCATGCGAGAGAGTTGAAAGAGAAACATGTTCCGATAAGTGGTCACAAACGGTTACACAGTGAAAAAGGTCACAAACGGTCACATAGTGAAAAAGGAGAGAAATATGGTAGAGAGGAAGTCACAGACTGGGAGAGATGGGGATATGATTCTTGAGGATTTGTATATCGATCCTAAAAGCCCTATCGCTTTCGGAAGCAAACAGGATTTAGTTAAAGCTGCTAAGAAACATCTCATCAGCAAGAAATATGTTTCTGATTGGTTATCGGCGCAAGATGTTTACACGATTCATGCACCAGCTCGTAAAAAGTTTCAAAGATCTCGGACTATTTCTCCCGGAAAGGATCATATTTGGCAAGCTGATTTGACTGACTATTCCAAATACAGCAAGGACAATAGCGGTTTTCGTTATCTGTTATGTGTAATCGATGTGTTTTCTAGATACGCATGGGTAATTCCTCTTAAAACTAAACACGGCTATAGTTTGGTAGAAGCATTTAAAAAACTTTTAACTGAACGAAAATGTAAACTCTTACAAGTTGATCTCGGAACGGAATTTTACAACCGCGAATTCAAATATTTACTGAAAAGTAATAATATCCATCTCTATTCGACTGAAAATAGAATAACTAAGGCCGCCATTGTAGAACGGTTTCAACGCACTCTAAAACAGAAATTGGAAAAATATTTCTTCAAATTCAAAACGAGGCGTTACATAGACGTTTTGTCTGACATTGTCAATGGTTACAACTCTAGAGTTCATCGATCTATCGGAAAAGCATCTAAGGATGTGGTTGAGATTGCCGACGAAGTTTTGGTTGCCCAAAAATTGCAGAGAAATTTACCGAAAAAAATAAAATTCAAACCTGGTCAAACTGTGAGAATCAACAAGTTTAAAGGGAAATGTGCCAAAGGTTACGAACCCAATTACACTTACGAAATCTTTACGGTAAAAAGTATGGTGCCAAATAGAACTCCAAATGTGTACAAGTTGAAAGATTATAATGACGAAGAAATTAAAGGTACATTTTACAATGAAGAATTAATCCCCGTAACTGTCGAACCTAATAAATTGTGGGAAGTTGAAAAAATTATCAGAAGGAAAGGTGACAAAGTACTCGTCAAGTGGTTAGGGTATCCTCCCAATTTCAATTCATGGATATCGAAACAAAACGTGGAGGCGATAAAGCGAAGATAGCAGTGATTGATGGAATGCCTGACTGGAACATTGGATTTGGAAAACGCGCACCATCTGGAGAAATTATATTCGCTTCACAAGTCCTCCTGATCTACATTATAAGCATCGTATCGATTGTTAATTTGAGCTTGAACGGTGCCAACAGTCCACTGTGGATAACCTTATTATCTAGCTGTATTGGATATTTGTTGCCATCACCGAAAATCAAGAAATGGCAGCCACAGCAAACTCTGAACAATTCACCTTGACATTACCATCCAATGCCAGTATGGATACCTTTACTGGCAACACTCTGAGCGAGTACACTGTCCAGTTGCCACAAATAATGGATCTACCGCATGACCAACATGAAGTCGGGCTCAATCGAGTGGTTCTACCGGCTGATTGGAACGAACCGGTTCAGGGTTTATCAGACTTGACCATTACTGATGGCAGATCTCCAGCCTGCACCATAACTGTTCATTTGGCTTCAGTGTTAATCGGAAAACAACCCATAAAACCGATTATTACAGTTAACAGAACTGTGGTTGCAACACTGATTGCCGATAGCATTCAAGAGAACAAACCATCTAACCAGGAATCCAAAGATTATCTCACTCTGGAGTATGCTCTTCATTTCCCGCTGAATATGGAAAAGCTAGAAAATTTGCCAAATTTCATATCTACGGTTCAACGGAAAATGATTCAAGTCTATTCGAAAAAAACCAAGAAGGCTATGAACACTAATAAACTTTCAGAAAGTATGATCGAACATGTAGGAGAACAAGAATTTTCCAACCATCAAGATCGGTATCCTGACCTGATTTTATCGACAATCTCGTGGACAGTAATATACTATTTACCAAAATCATCTGTTCCGGTGATATTTATTGCATCACATTCTCTAAACTCAGCCAGGCTCAGTCATTGAGAAAATTTGGTCTTATGCTTTCGTTCAGTATGAAACGAGATTCCAATTTAGGTCACTTATTCAATTTGAAAAACGATTATCAATTAGATTTTAAAAAGCAAGGCGGAAAAATAACAGATTCGTTTTTCTTGAAATTCGGAAAGACATCAAATTCCAAAATATTCTTTATTTACTGTGACTTGATACTGAATCGTATAGTGGGCGACACTTACGCAAAACTCTTAGCCGTTGTAACGAGAAAACGCGATGAGGGAGTTTTCATGCACGAATTCCGAAATATTGAATACTTTCCTATTCTCGATGCCAAAACGTCATTTGTTAACGTTAAAATCACAGATGATACTGGAGCTCCAATTCAATTCAAATCCCAAGGTAGAACGATACTCACTCTTCACTGTAGAAGAAAATTGATATAAATAATACCGAACTAGTTTAAGTTCATTAAAGCAAGATGCATGTAGGGCGGTCAATTCCTATTTACGTCGGTCAACGGAATCAACGAAGATATGGCGTTGGAAATTTCTTCACAAAAATGGCAAGAATCGTATCGCCACTCGCTAAAAAAGTTGGACAATCCATTCTGTCCAAAGGACTTGAAACAGTGGCGAAAGTAGGACACGATCTTTTAACTGGCGAAGATTTAAAAAGTGCACTTTCTGACAGAAGTAAACAGGCAGCTCGAGATCTCTTATCTGGTGCCACGGAAAATCTTAGCAGAAAGCGTAAAAGCCAGAACAACAGTATTCAACAATCAAAACGATCTAAACAATCGAAGGTTGCGCAACGAAAAAAGAAGAAGAAGAAATCGAGGGATATCTTCTCATAATCATGCATCGACAATCAGAGTGCTGCGGGAAATCAGAAACTGATTTGTTTTCTATGCCACCGACAATCGTTACTATAGAAGATGGCGTATACATCGAGAAACAACCCGCAACCACAGGATACCAATATGATGGTTTACTCGAATTTGCATTCGAAGGACCTACAGGCCATTGGCTCGATCTGACGAAATCGTTCATCCAGCTAGATGTCACAATTTCAAAAACAGATGGCACTGATTTTGATAATGATAACAAAGCAGTCCCAACTAACAATTTCCTACACTCGATGTTCGAAAGAGTTGATGTGTTATTCAACGCAGAAGAAGTCAGCGAAGGCAGAGGATATCATTACAGGAGTTACATTGAAAATTTACTGTCGTCGTGCACTGAAAATTCCTTAGCCAACACAGACATGTTCATCAAACAAAAAGCTGGGACGCTGGATACGCCGTACGATGATGAAACGCGACAGAGGAAAATTACGAACATTATACTGAAGGCAAATAAAACGACACCTAAAATGTTTCAACTAACTGGAAGACTCCATTGCGATACTTTTTTTCAAGAAAGACTCATCCTTCCGGGAGTTCAAATCAGAGTCAAAATGTACAGGACCAAACCAGAATTTGCATTGCAAGGAAAGGGTGGACCATTCAAAATTAGTATAGACTCGGCAAAATTTTTCGTTAGAACCGTTGAACTTAGTGACACTGAATCAAATTCTATAATGTCGAAACTGATTGCAGGATCTAGAGCATTGTATCCGATTAACAGAGTTTCTCTTACTTCATTTACTATTGCGCAGGGAAAACAAAGTTTCACTAATGATAACATGTTTCTAGGTGATGCTCAACTTCCAAAACGTGTCATTATAGCTTTTGTTAAAAACAGCTCATATAACGGATCACTAGACAGCTCACCATTCAATTTTAAACATTACGATTGTGAAGAAGTAGATCTCACGATCAACGGAAAAAGTGTAATTGGAATTCCTTACAAACAAAACTTCGGCGATAAACGCTACACCACATCCTACTATAGTTTCCTGAACTCGATCAATAAAGATTACTCTACAGATGATGTAAAAATATCGTATGACGATTTTAGCAACGGTTACAGCACGTTCGGTTTCGATAGAACTGCAGACCAACAAGCTGATTCTGGTGCATTTAGACCGAAGAAAAGAGGAAGTGGAAAACTATTCGTTCAATTTAAACAGGCGTTACCGGACACCATCAACGTTATCGTATATGCAGAGTATGACAATACTATCGAAATAGACAGCAATAGAGGCGTGTACAAAGATTATGTATGATGCTTACCACTAACGACATAGAACATCTTGCTCAAAGAGATAGAACAGTTTGGGATATTCTATTTGGAGTTACATCTTGCGATCTATTGCCAACACATTTACCAGCTGGTTACGGAATTATTGCCAATACTGATCCATCACATAAACCCGGTCAACATTGGATCGTTATCTATAGACCATCAAATGAAAAATTAATTAATTTTTATCCCGTTGGCGATAGACCCCCACCTCAATTTTTCAATTTCTTTGAGCAATTTCCAGGCATTGAACTGTATTACTCGACCAAAAAAATTCAATCTATTTTATCTTTTAATTGCGGATTATATTGTTTGTTCTACATGTATTCTATTGCACATAATGTTGATAATCCACTCATATATTTTGAAAATCGAGGCAGATTCAATGATATACTTGTATTGTTGTTCACTCATATTATATTGGAACCATAATTTCTGTATATAAAATCGCATTGCATGAACACCTTGTTTGTCATTCGTACCCCGACCTTCGTGGGAGATGGCTGACATACTACCATTCTACGGGAAATACAACGTGTTCTCAAATTTCTACCCTGGAATATTCACTGTTCATAAAAAAACTTACAACTGTGTCGAGCAATACTACCAGTACCAAAAAGCTCTCTACTTTCACGATGATAAGACAGCTGAGAAAATCATCTCGATATACAATCCGGGACAAGTTAAACGATTCGGAAGAACAGTGAGAAACTTCGATACCGATGTTTGGTCAGACGTTTCTTACACCGTAATGAAAATCGGTGTGGAAGCAAAATTCACACAAATCAAAGAATTCGGAGAATGTCTTGTGGCGACCTATCCGAAGATTCTCGCTGAAGCATCACCTACGGATCTTAATTGGGGAATCGGATTCTCTTCTTCAGATCCACGTGCATATGATCAAGAGAAATGGATCGGTGACAATCTTCTTGGAATTATTCTTATGGATATCAGAAACAAACTTATCTGCTATCCTCATATTCATTCAGGATAAAACATTTAAAAAACTTTTGTGTTTTTTTCCCCCATTCCCCCATTTTAAACCCCATCCCCTTTAAAAAAGGGGAGGGGGTGGGGGCGCGCTTTTTTAAATACTCTCAACATCAGGTCAATGAGGTCATATTTACACTCGTACTATAGTTCTAATTCTATTAGGTGCAAGTTAGCAATTTGTAAGGGGTTAACGGTGTCACACAATAACTAATGACGCGGCACGGTTAACCCTAAACAAATTGCTAACTGTCATATTTACACTCGTACTATAGTTCTAATTCTATTTATAGTAGGTGCAAGTTAGCAATTTGTAAGGGGTTAACGGTGCCGTGTCACACAATAATGTTTTTTTTTTTAAAGACGCGGCACGGTTAACCCTAACTAAATTGCTAACTGTCGTGCATATACTACTCAGGCTAGATCATAGGTATAATTGTATGTCATTGGTTTTATGGCGCGTTGTCTAATTACTCAATATCAACTTTGATTTCGACTTCGAAAACACCTATTATATAACACGTCGTGCTTGGAAGTTCATCTTCGTGCAAACACTGTATGGCATCACCATTTAAAATTTAGCCGCATTATATAATATAAGAGAAATTTGAAACAATCCATATACAGGTATATAGGTGTACGGAATACACACTATTTTATCACATACGTCAGAAACACCAGAAACATATACCAACATTATCAGAAAAAGGACCGCACAATGTACACATTGTATTGATATAGATCTTTCCTTTTACTCAAAAACCAAACATGTTTGAGAAAATAGTTTGTGAACTCTTCGATCAAGCAAATTGTAACATAACGTCCGACTGAAACATGCATGTAACACCAGCCATTTGATGATAAGCGGTTTGAAACAATAATACATAACTGTAGCTGAGCTGTCGTGTGTCCTCCCCTGGTCAAGTTGGCATGCTAATATACTATGATGCCGGTGGTCATGTTGAATTGCTATGATGCGGGTAGGGCAAACTGATTCCGTTACGAAAAAGTACCGTTATTTTTCTAAAGTTCTAATTTTCACGGTGATTGGATAACTAGAGCGATTTGATAAAACAAACACATTCAAGAACATATATATTTTTGAAAAATATAATAATAACTGCGCTGGTGTTTCTAAAACGACGCAAATAGCGATCTTGGTTATAGTCGATTTTCAACTAATGCAACCATTATTAAAGTCACGGGCGACATCCGTTGCAGAAATATTTATATTTGTTCAAATCGGCATCAACAGAATGAACGCCAACATACATGTATATACGCCCGTGTCTTTAATTATTATAACCAATGCCGTGTACTGATATATCATGTATATACAGTTCAACTCATATGCCAAACATAATCAGCGCGTAAATAGTGTATTGCCGTCAAGACGTACAATGGTGTACGTAAATAACATAACAGACCGAAATTCTATTGGTTATTCATACACAAATGTTATAAACGCTCTTTATTATTTCCATATCAGGAAAACAGTAACAAACAACGCGCTTTATGTGTGTCATATCAAGATCTAAACAAAAGCAATGAAACGTAATTTTTTTGCTTTTGTTTACATAACAAAGGGGAACAAATTGACAATAACATACTGTTTATGCCATATTTCTGATTGGTATAAGAACAAGGTCTGTCCATATCTTACTATTCCTTCTGTTTATGGTGGTTTTTCAAAGATATGAATGTTTAACACCATACCCACCGCGAACGCCACCCGTATCTTTAAAAGTATTTCGCAATAAATTTGTTTTTGAATGTTATAATTTGGTTTGAAATTATAACTGAGTCAAATCGTGCAATTCACCAAATTTGAAATTATATCATGAAATGTGTTGTGTGAACAATTAATATAATTGGATAGTTTGAATGTTAACGGAGTATAGCAATATACAGTCGATACACATTGGGTTCTCTGTGATGTCCATGCACTATATATATCTCATAACCATAATTGTTCGGAACGTTCAACTACAATGATACTTGAAATGGCAACCGTCCTTACATAGATGAACATTGGAGAGTTTGCAACCAAATACAGTTTCTTTTCTTTCTTTTGAGTTCAGATGAACCCGACATCGGTTCTTGCGTCCCATGTGTGTGGACACGTGTCCGTTTGAGTTTTCTGGTGATATATTGAGGGCACGTGGCTCTTGTGCTTTGCGTTTTCTAGAAGAATATCCTGCAATCAGTTGATGAGCCAGTTCAATCCTAAAATCCATATGCGTGAACACCTTCTTAGAATTATGTCTCTTTGATGTTTCTTTGAACAAGATGAAACTGTTAACTATTGATGAATTGGCGACCAACCAGAATATGTATTTCCATGCTTTTTTCCCTTCGCGACCGAGGAGATTCGTCATCCTCAACTGATCATGTTTGTCAACACCATTCATGTACTTGTTGTACATGAATATGCTCATCGGCTGAGTCACTTCAATAATTGTTTTTCCCTGGCGCCGATTAGCCATGATATATGTCGTTGGGTCAGTCATCGTGCTAAGGGTGAACACTTGTTTCTTGTCCTGCCATACCGTTGCCGTGAGAAATTCGCCATCCTGCCTAGTTTTATAGTCACATCGATTCATTTTCTTCAGTCGCTGTAAATCCTTCGGGAATCCTTTCCTGTTCTGCCTAACGGTGCCACACGAGTAAAACCCATCGTTTAGTAAGTCCTGCATGAGGTGCACACTCGTAAAATAGTTATCAAAGAACAAACAGTAATTTTTGTCACACAAATCCGATGACAATGACGTAACCACATCATACCCGAGACCTTTTCCCAGACGGTTTGAAATAATGCTTTCAAAGTTTAACAGATAGGCATTGGTGACATCGCACATCATCCATATTTTGATCCCTCGTTTTATTGGTTTTGCCGGCATGTATTGCTTGTAGGAGAGACGTCCCGTCCATTTTATCATTCCTTCGTCGACAGATATATATTGCGAAGGCAAGTAACACGATTTCAATGTTGTTAATGATGAGTCGATGATGTCGCGAACCTTATATAGTGGATCGTACGAATCTGTCCCTTTAGCATGTTCGCTCTATCGGTCACTGACGTGGAAGTATTCTGTGATTTTTTCAAATCTGCGCCGATTCATAATTTTGCTGATGCCGGCGTTTCCGATGAACTCATCATGTGACCAGTACTGCTTGTATGAGGGAAGGTCATTCACACCCATCATGATGTTCATACCGATGTACGCACGACGTTCTAGTTCCGAAATATCAGACCAGTATTTATCAGTCTCGCCCTTTTCTTCCATTTTCCACTTGGCATAGTTGTTAGTATGCCTGGCTATTTCGGCATATTTCGATGGCGAGAACATAAAATTGACATATTCCAAAGCTGTTGCTATATCAGTATCGAATTCATCTGGTATAACTGGCCCTGTCCTTTGGGTAAATGGCTAAAGTGATACCTTTCGAAGATTATTTGACCAGCCAATCGCGTTATTATTCAAGCTGCTATCATCGATGGAGGTCACATTGTCGCTGGTAGCAGGGGCAGAGTAATCGTCGTCTGAATCTTCTGATGACGAGGAACCGCAATCTCCGCTAAAATCGCTATCATCTCCCATTAACATGTCGATCACTTGCTGTTTCGAAAATGTTGCAGCCATGTTGTTCGTAAATACTTAGAATGGTACCCAAGTAACACAGCATGTGTCGCGCGCGATGCACACGGTGCCACGTTTATTGTTATTAGATAGGCAAATAACCGGGTGGTCTCGACTAGAAACATAGCAAAAGCGGGGGGGGGGGGCATAGGGACGAACTCATTAGTACAGTCTGGGCCTAGTGTGGCGCTGTAGAGCGCTTGTGAGGAAGTCTGGTAACGCGCTCTTATGCGCTTCTAGGGATATGTTGCGAGGCGTCCACAGGCGCTTATGGGGAAATAGTGCAAAAACGTCCAGGAACGCTTATGGGGAGTAAAGAGTTAAAACATGCGCAGAAAATTAATACAATTTTAACGTTACTAAAGTTATCGTTCGCAAACCAAAATGCGCATGCACGGACGAAATGACGCACACTCGGACAGACGCTGTTGGTTTCCGTAGTTTTCCTGGGACAATTATAACTTTGGCATAATGCTTATGTTGAGCCATATCCAAATTAAATCGGTCAATGGTTCACCACACAGTTCGGATGGAAGTGCAACAAGGGCTTTCATGATAACGGATACTGTTTATTTCCCATTTTATCTCTGGTGCCATGTCAGGATTAGTGAACATTCATCATTATCGGTGTCCTGTCTACGTCATAATTCAGAAACCCCTCATGTGCCACAAAGTAGTCTAGTCATGGCATGAGATAGAAGCTATCCAGTTGTACGTTTAAAGGTACGAGAGGCCTTGACGGTGGGTATCCTGTCAAATTGTTTCCACCCGTCAAAAACCGCCACAAACAGAAAGAACATCAAAATGTAGACATATGTTTGACCATTGTTATGTAAAAAAAAAAGCATAAACAATTACTTTTCTGGTGTTTGTTTATATTATTATGGTAAACATAAAGAGCGTTCTTTGTTGGTGAATTCCTGATATGGAACTAATAAAGAGCGTTTATACCATTTGTGTGTGATTAGCCAGCAGCATTGTGCTGTCTTCTGTAACACAACCAGGCTCTTGTTCAGATAAAATATAGTAGATCTTTATGATAACATACTGTTGTTTACGCGATTGTCATGGTATATATGAACTGAACTCTATGTGTGTTAATGTTTTTCTGTTTACGGTGTTTGGAACAGATATGAATATTTTCGACAATTAAGGCCTCCCGTGCCTTTAAGTTATTTGATTACATGTTATGTAAGTCGTCATCATTGTTTTTTTTATAAAATCGTCATCATTGTTATATTTTCATTTTGTTCTGACGATAATCCATGTTCAATAAACATCTGAATTTGAATTGATGTCCTGATATCTTGTCACGGTACTCTGACAAAACACCCTCAGGAAGAAAACAAACAGTAGGACAAACCTTTTGGGACCAAACGACATTATTACAAAACGCCCTCGGTTGATATAAGTTATCTGGTTGAGGGAGAAAACAAATAACTTGCATTTGGCGTCGTCCGGCAAAACATGTTCTCTGGTGCATATCTTGGTCGGATTTTGTCGTTAAATAATTTAGCACGGGATACAATCCATACAATTGGGACATTGGTCATGACATGGTACATGGAAGTTGACATCAGCATGTTTATAGGGACAAGCACATTTGGTATAATTCGGCCAAAATAAATCATTAACCAAATGATGCAATACCGGTAAATGCTCTCGTGCAGAATAGACATGTATGTATATACAGGTGTTCCAATCTCGGTAGCTCGAGCGAAAACAGCATTGTTAACCTACGGCCGGTTCTGCCAAGTGCAACATAAACATGACACGGACCGCACCTCCCCAAGCTGCCTTCACAAGGACAATATAATATCATGCAGCCAATTGCCCTGTATGCATTTGTTGGCAATCGGGCAAGTTGTTAGCTAAAGCGGAAATGAATATATTAACCAGTGCACATGGGCTTGCAACGCGCTCCGCTCCCATTCCCTGCATCCAAACGGCCTCTATGCGCTGTCCCTATATACATGTACTCGGATAGAGGCAGTTTGGATGCATGTTTTACGTTAATAGTACGGTAGTATTATTAAAGTCAAGGTGATCGATACAATTCCCCCGTTTACCATCACTAGAAAATCTGACAAATTTAGCCCATTTATTCAACAATGGCATCTATATCGCCATGGGTGGGTCGACGATTGCTTCTTTCATTTTAAACCATACATGTACAAACGCTCATCAGTTTCATTTCTATATGCAAGCATTTAGTATTTTCTTCTAATATTGTCTCCCAACAGCGTCAAAAAGCAAGGTCTGGGTGGCGCAAACGATGTGGCCCGGCACGCATCCAGCTTATTATAATTACAAGACGATCGAACAATCAACTAAAACGTTTAGCGCTCAATGATCACTTGTTGTCTGATAATTTATCTATGCACACGTCGTCATTATCTATTTTTAACAACCAAATTAGAGGGTAATTATGAAATATTCATTATTGTTTGAACTATCCATCGCGATTCGCGGTCGCATCTACAAACAACTCGACATATGAAGCTGGGTGCAATGTGCTCATTTGCTACAATGAGTATATGACTGAACAAAGAAACCCAACCCCTCCCCCATACGTTTCACACGAAAACATTGTCCCGTTAAAAATGTCCTTAAAGTGTTTGTCGGAAAGTGTCATATGCCATGAAGACATGTAAATAGACGACGAATGGAGATATCGTACGTTGATAACTGTTTATTGCTATATTAAAGATACGGGCGGCGTTGGCGGTGGGTATATGCTGCTAAAATATTCACCTCCGTCAAAAACAGCCATAAACCTTAGGGAGACTCTTGAAATAATCCGACCTTATGGAGACATCTCGACACAGCTATATATATTTTAATATTCCATCTGTTGGTGGCGATTTGAACACATATGAATATTTCTGCAACGAACGCCGCCCGTGCCTTTAATTATTATAACCAATACCATGTAATGGTATACATATACCTAACAACATGAACGACAATAGGGAGACTCTTGAAATAATCCGACCTTAGGGAGACATCTCAATATATCATTGTCCATGCAACGCGCAGCTTCTGGGTATGTTGAGAGCATTTTGTATTAATAATAATAATAAAAAACATCTTTTATTGCTCATATTAAAGATACGGGCGGTGTTGGGTATGCTGTTAAAATATTCATCTCCGTCCAAAACAGCCATAAACAGAAATAGTAAAATATAGGCAGAATTTGTTGTTATATCATACAAAAATATGGCATAAACAGTATGTTATTGTCAATTGTTTTCACTTTGTTGTGCAAACAAAAAGTAAAAAACCGTTACGTTTCCTGGCTTTTGTTTAGATCCGGATATGGTAAGCATAAAGAGCGTTATTTGTTATTGTTTTTCTTATATGGAAATAATGAAAAGCGTTCATATAATGTCTGTATGATTAACCAGTATGATTGCGTTGTGTTATGTGAACAAAAGCAAAACTTCTATAACACGAGCAGGCTGTTGTTTACACAACCATCGTACACCTTGAAAACAATATACTATTTACGCGCTGATTATGTTTGCATATGAACAAAACTATATATATTTTAATATTCCTTCTAATGGTGGCGATTTGAACACATGAATATTTCTGCAACGAACACCGCCCGTGTCTTTAATTATTATAACCAATGCCGTGTACTGATATACATATAGCTAACGACATTACGACCTTAGGGAGACTCTTGAAATAATCCTACCTTAGGGAGACATCTCGATATATCATTTTCTATGCAACGCGTAGCTTCTGGGTAAGGTGAGAGCATTTGTTATTAATCGAAAAAAACATCTTTTATTGCTATATTAAAGATACGGGCGGTGTTGGCAATCATCGCACACATTGAGGACAGTATACTATTACACAATACACCATTTACGCCTCATTATGTTTGCATATGAACAATACTGTACATACTTTAATGTTCCATCTGTTGGTGGCGAGACATCTCGATATATCATTTTATATGAAACCCAGAGCTTCTGGGTATGGTGAGAGCATTTGGTATTAATCGAAAAAAAAAAATATGTTATTGCTATATTAAAGATACGGGCGGTGTCGGCGGTGGACAAGCTGCTAAAATATTCACCTCCGTCAAATGTGTTACCTAAACAAATGCAAAAAACGTTACGTTTCCTGGGGTTTGTTTAGATCCGGATATGGTAAACACAAAGGGCGTTATTTGTTACTACTTTCCTTATATGGAAATAATAAAGAGCGTTTATATAATGTTTGTGTGATTAACCACTATAATTGCGTTGTGTTATGTAAACAGAAGCAAAACTTCCGTAACATGAGCATGCTGTTATTTCGCAATCATAGTACACATTGAGGACAATATACGATGTACGCGCTGATTACGTTTGCATATGAACAAAACTGTACATATTTTAATATTCCTTCTGTTGGTGGCGATTTGACCACATATTAATATTTCTGCAACGGAGATCGGCCGTGCCTTTAAATATTATAACCATGCAATGCCTGTACTGATATATATATATATATACATATACACTCTTAAAACTACTGTGTGGTTGAACCACACAGTTACCACACAGTTTGTGTAGCCACTTGATCGAGCACAACATTGTGTGGTGAATTGTGTGGCAAATGATCACACATCTGTTGTGTGGCGGTGGATCGACCAAACAACTTGTTCTTTGTATGCACACATTAAATGTGTGCTAAGTTGCGCACAAGATTGTGTGGATGCAGATGAACCCATATAAAAATGTACCTGGGTAAATCTTGGTGTTTACCTAGGTATACCCCGGTACATATAGGTTTTACCCTGGTTCCACCCAGGTCACACCCAGGTTACACCCAGGTAAATCAGGGATTTATATTTATTTACCCAGGTGTTTTCTATATATGTTAGGTATAAACCCCAGTTTACCCGGGTTTGTACGGATTTACACCCAGGTATTTACACCAGGTATTTACACCCAGGTATTTACACCAGGGTTTCGCCCAGGTATTTACTACAGTGTTCACCCGTATATATACACCTGTGGTATTTTGTTAAACTGTATAATCTGCATTGAAGTCACCTTATTAACCCTTTCTATATTACAGCACCATTGGCGTGTAGTTACCTTATTAACCATTCTATATTAAATCATTAATTGACAGGTAGTTACCTTATTAACCCTTTCTATACTAAGTAACATTGGTGAGTAGTTACATTATTAACCCTTTCTATATTAAAGCACCATTGATGTGAAGTTACCTTATTAACCCTTTCTTTATTAAAGCATCATTGACGCGTAGTTACTTTATTAACCCTTTCTATATTAAAATATCATTGATGTGTGGTTACAATGTTAACCCTTTCTATAGTATAGCATCATTGACGGGTAGTTGGCTCCTTAACGCTGTATATACCAAAGTATCATTGTCGTATATAGTTACCTTATCAACCCTTTCTATACTAAGTACCGTTGGCGTGTAGTTACCTTATTAACCCTTTCTATATTAAAGCATTAATTGACAGGTAGTTACCTTATTAACCCTTTCTATACTAAGTATCATTGGTGAGTAGTTGCATTATTAACCCTTACTATATTAAAGCGCCATTGGCGGGTAGTTACCTTATTAACCATTTATGTATTAAAGCATCATTGACGTGTAGTTACCTTATTATAACCCTCTCTATATTAAAACATCATTATTGCTGGGTAGTTATCTTATTAACCCGTTCTATACTAAGTATCATTGGTGAGTAGTTACAGTATTAACCCTTTCTATATTAAAGCATCATTGACGTGAAGTTACCTTATTAACCATTTCTGTATTAAAGCAGCATTGACATGTAGTTACCTTATTAGCCCTTTCTTTATTAAAATATCATTGACGTGTAGTTACCATGTTAACCCTTTCTATATTAAAGCATCGTTGACGGGTAGTTGCCTAATTAACCCTCTATATACTAAAGTATCATTGTCGTGTAGTTACCTTACCAACCCTTTCTATACTAAGTATCATTGGCGTGTAGTTACCTTATTAACCTTTTCTATATTAAAGCATTAATTGACAGGTAGTTACATTAAACAACCCTTTCTATACTAAGTATCATTGGTGAGTAGTTACATTATAAACCATTTCTATATTAAAGCGCCATTGACGGGTAATTACCTTATTAACCATTTTTGTATCAAAGCATCATTGGCGTGCAGTTACCATATTATAACACTTTCTATATTAAAGCATCATTGACTGATAGTTACCATATTAACCCTTTCTATATTAAAGCACCATTGGCGTGTAATTACCTTATTAACCCTTTCTACGTTGAAGCAATAATTGACAGGCAGTTACCTTATTAACCCTTTTTATAATGAGTATCATTGGTGATTAGTTACATTATTAACCCTTTCTACAATAAAGCATCATTGACATGTAGTTATCATAGTAGCCAGTTCTATATTAAAGCATCATGGACGGTAGTTACCATATTAACCCTTTCTATATTAAAGCACCATTGGCGTGTAATTACCATATTAACCCTTTCTATATTAAAACATCATTGACGTGTAGTTACCCTATTAGCCCTTTCTATATTTAAGCATCATTGACGTGTAGAACTTTATCTTATTAACCCTTTCTTTATTAAAGCATCATTGACATGTAGTTACCTTAGTAACCATTTCTACACTAAAGCATTATTGACGGGTAGTTACCTTATTAACCCTTTCTATATTAAAGCATCATTGACAAGAAGTTAAATTATTAACCATCTATAATAAGTATCATTGCCGTGTAGTTAGTTACCTTATAAAACCTTGCTATATTAAGACGTCGATCATTGACGGGTAGTTGTTACCTTATTAATCATTTATGTATTCAAGCATCATTGACGAGTAGTTACCTTATTACTTGAAGTTTATTATGACAGTATGACAATACACTACCCCGGACAAATGAAGCAATATCATACTTTATCTAACAGCCTAGCTATAATTAGTGAACATTAAACTGACAAACAGACAATTTTCAGGGCCATTATTTAATATTAAAGGGATACAAAATAAAGAGATTTCTATTATCAGTAAGAATTATTCTCTAAGTGATACTTATTATTTCAAATAAATGATTGCATATACTATAGTAGACCATATACCAACAGGAAAATATTAGTGAATACAATTATTGTGTTTCAAAATTCGTTTCGTTTCGTTTCTGCAGCCAAATTACAATCTTAACTTTTAGTTATCGTTCTTCAAAATGAAGCGCGGATAATTCCTTGTGGTTTTTTGAGTTAATTTTGTCGCGAATCAACGCGGATTGACAGAATGAAATGGTGTATTGGCTACAGACGGATAAACTGTGGACTTATATATAAGATTCGCCGATTTCTCCCCATGGATGTGCGCAAATATCGAAAAAGACTGAATTTCATGTGACAAAAAATATTTGAATTCCCGGAACAGTAAGAATTAAGCTACGATAACGAAACGGATCAACTATAGTATTGAACAGTACCTCAGCTACCTGGCCATAACCAGAATATTGTCTCAAAATTGAATTTGTGGTACCGGTACAATCATGATGTAGTGCCAGTGGCCTGCTCATAATGCACCTGTACAGAAGAAGAAGAATTGAGAAGTTTGAAGATCATGGACTACGCAGACACCATCTGGGACCCCTACCAACAAAATCACATCGACAAGCTGGAAAGAATCCAGCGTAGAGCAGCCCGTTTCATTAAAAGAGACTATAAGAGCAAAGAAGATGGATATATGACCAAGATCCTCTACGAGCTAGATTTACCAACATTGCAGAAACGGCGGAAAATAAATCGGCTGGGATTCATGAGTAAGGTGGTGGGCGGATTGGTCCACCTAATCAATACTTTACACCCGAAACAAGGCGTCTTAGATCGCAGAGCAAAGTTCTGACAGGCTACGTCACCATCCAAATTCCTCGGCACCTAATTTAAAGGAACAACAGTCAGTGCCTCGATGCTATACCACACGTGTCAGCTCAGTTCGCTAATTCCACATTTGTTCGAACTATATGCGACTGGAATCAGCTGGAGGAATCCTTAATCCTACAACAACAGCCTGTGGATTCCTTCAAGAGTGCGCTGAAGGAAAAGATCTGAGACTCTCTCGCCCGCTGCGAAATTACCATAATTGGGATCTGCAGCGTAACCATTCAGATTCAGATTGATCCACGATAGTAAGGGGTCAGTACATGTAGTAAGTACTGACAGTGATAAGCCTGCTGTACAATAATACTACTTTTGCTGTTTTACTGGTCTTAACTGAGTACTGTGTCAATGTGACATTGTTAATTCAGTTCCACTCTAATGTACATTAACTGGCAATGATGCATCTGACGCTATTAAAGGCACCGGTAATCCCTAAATACTAGGAGGACGCGGCGTAGAAACTTGGTACAACAGTTGTTACACGACAAAGAAAATTATCAACAAGCTTAGTGAGCGTCATCATCAAAATTGCAAATTAAAACACGGCAATGGTAAATTGGTAATCCCTACATACCAGGAGGACAAGGCATTGAAACTTGGGACAACAGTTGTTACACGGCAAAGAAATTTAAAACACACTGCAGATGAATGTTTATACATGTACTGTGCAGTCGAGATCACCTGGACTACAAATATTTAAGGATTATACTATTTGATGAGTAGATGCGTGACTGATAAAAGAATTAGATACTCCATATTTACTCGGAAGATAACAGTATACGATGCCATACAGTTGTTCCATAACACCTCAACCTTTGGTGGATATTAGCAGTAAAACTAATGAAAATGATGAAAGCCAGACTCAACATCAAGACAACATGTGCATGCATAAGTGACGGTTCAATGATTTTGACTCCATCAGATGATATTTAAGCGACACCAATTTTTAAGTCTGGTTTACGATGTGGGGAGAAAAAAAGTAGATGCAGGAGGGAAAAAAATAAAAATAAAAAAGATTGTCCCCCCAATTTATATCAAGTAAATCGTGGAATTTTACATAAATTTTACAAAAATTGTGAAAAAATGTTTTTGAATGAAATTCTGTTCAAACCAAACAAGACATATCTTGTCATGAAATACATGAAAATATGGATCTGTAAATGATCATAAGCAGAACCGGATGCGACAGCACATGAAAATCAGTACGCGTATAAAATATTTTGGGACAAAAAAAGTTAAATTTTTTTTCATGAAATGGAAACAAAGTTGTAGGAGGTGTTCGTAAACCAGACTTAAAAATTGTTGTCGCCTTAGGCTCATGTTAACACAGGATCACATATTCTCAAAATAATTGTCTCCCTCAACCATACTAGTATTTATATTTGATAGAACCTCAGTGAGACCATGTTGAAAATTACCATCAATGCAGTTCCAGTGTTGACGCAACGCGGTCATGTTACTTCAAACCAGTTGCAATGTTCCATAGGCCAAAGAAAAAAGATACTATGTTTCCGTACATCGACCGACCCTAAAAATAACCCGCCTACCCTAAACTTTTTATTGATATTTTGAGAAAAAGTCAAAATGTTCGCAATTTTAATTTCCTGAGAGTGGATCTCCTGCCTGCTTTATGTCTTGTTTGGGACTTATGGAACACTATCAACAGACATGGTGGGTGTGTATCTGTATATATACATGTAAAGTGGTTATCACTGCATATATTAGGGGTATACATGTAGCTACTGTTTCCAAAAACCAGGCATGCTCGGTGGGTGTGCTGGCTACCCCCAGACAATGGGATGTAATCGTCACAATACATGTACGGTATAATGGCGGTATTATTGGTAAAATTCTTATAAAAAGTTAGTGACATCAATTTTGTACTAAGTTTATAGCCAAATTTATGAAAATGTGGTATTAGATATAATAAAAAACATACGTAAGCATGAAGTAAGTTTGATTTTTTATCAATCTTAATGTATATTTCCACTGTGTTGATCAAGTAATACTTTCCCCATGGCACGGGTTGGCATTTTATGTCACTTTGGTCGAGGTAGTTCAATATTTCTGCAGCTGGATAAAAAATATCAAAATAAAATAAAATAAAAAAAATTCCCTACCTACCTACCCTAAATTTTTCGCTATGTTACCGGAAACATACAATCTTTTTTCTTTGGCCTTTAGCATGGTAATTCGTGAAAATAAATATCAATGCAACTTACTCTCAGGCTCCAAATAAAAGTGCAGGCCCAAATAATAGTGCGGGGGGGGGGGGTTTCCATTGAAAGTTAATAAAAGTACAGACCCAAATAATAGTGCAGGGGGAACTCTGAGCAAAACATCAACTGTGGTTAACCAAATAATTTTTATAGCAGGTTCAAGTATACGAGTCAACATGTAGTACAGGTACATGTATGTATCATGTGGTGTTTTTTTTGTTTGCCACATACTTGAATATGTACTCTTGAGTGCCTAATGTACGATTATTAAAATCGAGGTAAAATTCCCACCTGTACGATCGTTATTTGGTCCTGTACGTTTATTAAATTAACCAAAAGAAATAATTCACCAATCTTAAATTGTGTTATTCATATAAGAAATGAACGGCGGTTTCAATGCGGTCATGGGGTTTTGACCGCGAGAAAAAATCAGCAAACTTCGGGGTTCATGCAGAGTTTGCTGATTTTTTTAACGCGGTCAAAACCCATGACCACGTTGAATCCGCTGTTTATTATTTATATTTTATATATACTTAAATTCATTATGAACTAGGATTGTATGTCTTTCCCATTATTTATTCATCTATTTAAACAAATGCATGGAGTTCAGTTCAGACAGTTCGAATCCTTGTTTTTTGGAAAACCAAACATTTTGAGAATCCGTTCATGGAGAACGGAAGAAACGCAATTTCACAGTAAAGTATACACATATGACAAAATGTCTTGTTTAGCTAGTAACTAATGTAGACGTGTTGATCATTTTTACATCTGAATCATATAGAAATATTAATAAACGTGCAGACCCAAATAAGCACTGTGCAGGGGGGGGGGATTTCCCAAGAAAAATAATAAACGTGGATGCAGCTGGTGCATGCATGTTTATTTGGAGCCCAAGAGTAAAGAGGTGGAGGTGAATGTTACATGTAAGTTGTTATTAACGAAATTGAACGATGCCTTTAAAGACATATTGTGTACTTATTCGGGTGCGTGAAACTGATAAGTTAGCATTAATGTGCTATGCCAACTGGAGGGATGTATCATTCTACTAACATAACCGAAACTTCAAGCAAATCAACCGTACCGCTCCATAGAAAACATTGTCAGAACTACGCTAAATTGTAAATATTTACTACTCGATTCGGGACGCATCTATCGGCGATAAACTAACGAAAATGATTTCGTCGTCGACAGTCACTGCATTTAATTAATATATAAGAATGACGATATGTGTTGTCAATATACATATAATATTTGTAAACATAACTACTTTGAACAAGATTGTTCTCCATTTCTATTTGATCACCCTACCGGAGTGTTTCATATCACTTTAATAGGTTCCACCAGCAATAAGTCGCGACTTCTTTATATTGGCCTGACAGATTGGTTTTTGTTGGCGTCATGCCTGTCGACCATTATGATGGCCACATATATTGTCATATAACAGCGATTTACGATCTGTCTTGTTGGCTCATAATATAAATTAAGAAAGTGGCCTTGTGTTCGTTCCTTGCGTAAAAAGATATTTTTTAGTACAAACGTCCTCATTGATTGTGTCCCTCGACTCCTTGTGTAATTGGTCAAGTAACTTACATGTATGTACATGTATAGACCACTCACAAATTTCTTAGAAAAGCGACCACATGTTCGAATCTACTTTGCAATTTTGGAGCAACGCATTTGTAAATGCGTTCATATTTTAACACATTTACCTTGATTTATTCACAAACAAATCTCTTGATGCAGGCCTTAAAATCCATCAGATTTTTTGCAATAATCAAAATGTTAGTGTTCGACTTTCTACAGGGAATCAAGACTTTTTACTAGAATCAAAATGAGAATCATGATTCTCAGATTCTGATTATAAAACAATTAATGTCAACAGTGTTTAATTATGTTTATTCCATTTTGAATGGAAAACTACATCATGAATGTCCGATTCCGAACATATACATGTACACCAGGAGTGGGAAAATAACACAGAATTATTCAGATGTGAATTGAAATTAAACAAAATTATAACTAAAATTGCAAAATACACTATCGTATCGTTATTTGGGTGTTCAAACTAGTATACTTTTTCGGCACAATGATCGGTAATTTCAATGCGACTGCGATTATTCCCAATGCAGTGCATTTAATTTAAATGCTGTCATTAAGGCATTTACAAAGTGGCTGACACAATGCACCCTCAATGCATTTTAAATGCAACAACCGCATTTCATTGATCCACGTTGTAAAGGACATTTATTTTTAGAATACATGTATGTACGTGTATATAACCACAAGAATAAAGAACAAATCAACTGTTTTTATTACTTTGTAAACCTCTGATGTTTCCCATACAGTATACATTTGTATATTATAAACCATGTTACAGTAATTCTAGAGCTAATTAATCGACTCCTTAACTACAGCAGAATTATGGGTAACTTTTCAGGATTTAGTCCGAAATATGGCTTGTTGCCATTCATCGGAAAGCTCTCACCGAGAGCTTTCCGATGAATGGCATCAACCCATATTTCCGACTAAATCCTGAAAAGTTACCCATAATTCTGCTGTAGTTAAGGAGTCGATTAATTAGAGCATTACTGTACTTCCTCTATAACTGTTTATTCAACATCACGTGCTGCAATCCATAAATGCGGTTCAGATTTCGATGTCCGGTTCAACATTATTATCATATGGTTCGATAGCAGAAATACTCAGTTTGGAATGTTATACCATACAAGTTTTACGAGTTGCTCTTGCTCAGGAATGGATAAATTTATAAACCTGATTTTTGGCGCATTAGTTAGAATTATATTTTTGCACAAGAACACACCACAAATATCGAACTGGACATCAAAAGCAGAACCGGATTGTATCGATTGCATAAACATAAGAAGTTGGTCACTGACCGACAATTGCTATTCTCTGGTGTGGTTTATAGGACTACCGTATGCAATGCCGACTTAAAAATAAAAATTCACATAAACATCGCATGAAGCGGTCTATCCACAAACTCAGGTATTCGGTAATTCCAAATGTATGAACTATCACCATGATATCCCGGTATATCATTGTCAGGACTGTTTGTACAAAAGGTTGTTATTCTACTATGCATAATTTTGCTATATCATTGTACTCGGACTGTATTGCAATGTAATATATCAGTACATGTACCGGTATACTGGGTGCACATTATATACATGTAGGCCTACTTTCACTTTAGTATGTGTCATAAAAGACTCATGTTGTTAAATTGAAAAAAAAACATGTGTGAAAACAGAGAGAATACATGTATATGTGCCGGTACTATATACCTCTTTGTGTGCTGTACTACCGGTACTATTCATGTACATGTATTACACTACAATAAGAGAAATTTTAATTGATTCTGCTGCCCTTGTGCCACAGGCCTCAAACACGCCAAACAAGTATCTGTATCCAGGTCCACCAGTACCAGGCTACTAGTAAATGAAGTACTGAAAGTGTCACATCATTAATCGAGCCCAATCTTAGTTATACTAGTCTCTTGTGTAGTTTGGGTTACTATTAATAAGATATTTAATGAATGTTTGGAATGTATGGTAGCATTCTTACCTGGATCAACATATGCCATGCACAACGCTGGTCATCATATCATCACCGCTGTTGGCAGTAAACCGCTCATCGGGCTATAACAGTTAGAGTTTTCCATACCAGGGCTGATCTAGTCAGTTAAAATTAGTCAATTGAGAGGGAATACCAACCAGTGGAAGACGTACATGTACATGTATATTCAGATATCAGTTTTCGAGAAAAAACCCATCTTAGTCGAGCGGACTTAGAATATCGGGGTAAACTTAAATTTCATTCAGCAACACTTTCACAGCAGAATATAAAAATAGTACATTATAATCACTTACAGTACATGTACATGTAGCCCAAGTGCAGTGCTAGCCTATATTATATACTACCAAAACTTTTGGTCAGTTTCTCGATGACTGACACTTGTAAACGCTTGAACGGGTATATAGTACATGTACATGTGTACCGTATGTGAATTAAAGATCTTATTAGTGACACAACAGGAGGCTAGACATACATTTGTAACTACAGTAATGCTCTAATTAATCGACTCCTTAACCACAGCAGAATTACGGGTAACTCGGGGAGAGCTTTCCGATGAATGGCAACAAGCCATATATCCGACTAAATCCTGAAAAGTTACACATAATTCTGCTGTGGTTAAGGGGTCGATTTCTTAGGGCACTACTGTATCTGTTTTAGTGCACATCAAATGTATTTGTTGTCTTTCCTCTTGTAATTTGTCTTTGGTTGTGTTCGCCATTTCGATGGACAACTACATGTACTGACATCAAATGACTGAAATGAGTCAAAATTTAGCAGTGCAGCCAATTATATAGATAAACAGAATTAAATAGCATCCAAATTCCAAATGAGCATAAATGATAAAACAAACTTTATTGAGCACTCTTTTAATACTAGTAATTACAGCTACAATGAAAGCACCTAATAAAAATTCTAAGTTTGGTAAAACTGTCTGTATACAAAGTTTATCTGACCGTGATGAATAAAACCTATAAATGGGATCATATACATGTACATGTATGTTAGATATCATTACATGATTATTTGAAAACACATATCCGTATGGAAAACAAACTATTTTACCACTGGCCAAGTGGTCCTGCTAATATGCTATGATGCTGGTGGTCCTGCTGAATTGCTATGATGCGGGTAGTGCAATTCATAGCAATTAAGCAGAACCCAACCGCATCATAGCACATTAGCAGGAACACTTGAACAGGGTATATTTACAGTGTCAAATCGAATGGGCATCTTTTTACAATATTTTTGAACAATTTCCTAGAAGTGTTCGAAAATTGAGAACTGAATTTATATTTTTTTTTATGAGGTTTCGATTGAAAAATTTCTAACTTAGCTCATCAGGATTAACATTGTCGCACAGCTATATTCTCTTTCCCAACAAAGTCTATAGAACATACATGTAAAATTACAGCTATGCTTTAATTAATCAACTCGCCTTATATTACTCGGGTATTACTGCAGTATTCAGGCGTGTTCATGCGATCAACCGCAGTCAGTTATACCGCCGCAGAATGTGGTCCACCTCACATTTGCAGTTAGGCTGTATTTTTCATGCGATGTTTATATGAATTTTGTTTTAAAGTTGACATTGTAATCACATCAGAATTTTTTTTTATTGTTTCAAAATGTCTAGATAGAATTCAGAATTATTGTGGTAAAAACAATTAACTTGGTTATCACAGTTAACACATATTACTGTGGTAAGATTACCAGCGGATACCGCATGTCAACAGGGACTGCATGCTCTAATTAATTATCAGGTTTAACATGTTTATACTGGATACAGTTCATTTTAAAGGTACTTAATCCGGTTCGATGATACCCATATAATCAGATTCCAACATCATACATTTGTATTTAGAAAGGCTGCTTCAGTTACGGTATCATAATTGATTAATTGCCCTAAAATAATGCTAACCACTGTCAACTAAAGTATACAATTGCCTGACATATGTTATTTATCAACATGTTGTTCTACAAAATTTGGCCTTATTATCAACAGAAAGCCTCTTGATTTTAGAGTTATCCATCTTCATCTGAAATTTGGTCCGAGACCGTGGGCCACTATTAATTCTTGATCGTGAAAAATAGTATATTTCAAAAATTGATATATAATACATGTAACTCTGAGCTTTGATAGGTGGTGGGTTCCTCGACTCGTACCAAATATCTTTTACCCCCCCAAGTCCAAATAAATAGTAATGTGCGAGCATTAATTCAGGGGGCCCTTAATCAGATTATGCATCTTTAAATTCAAATACAGTTTAAAGATGCATAATCCGATTAAGTGCCCCTCATTTGCTATTTACATATACATGTATATGGAATCGGGGGGGGGGGTAAAAATATTTTAATCAAGTCGAGGGACCCACCTACATGTATCAAAGCTCAGAGTTATTAGATATCAATTTTTGAAATTTTAATACTTATCACCATCGATACTTAATAGTGGCCCAGAAAAATTTGACGAGCCGACGGTCTCAGACCAAATTGCGGATGAAGATGGATAACTCTAAAATAAAGAGGCTTTGTGTTGATAATAAGGTCAAACTTCGTCGAACAGCATGTTGATAAATATAACGTATCAGGCGATTTTATACTATACATGTAGTTGACAGTGGTTAGCATTATTTTTGGGCAATTAATCGATTCTGATATTACTGAAGCAGCATTTCTAAAAAAAATGTTGTTGTTGGAATCTAATTATATGGGGACCATCGAATCTGATTGAGCACCTTTAATAGTTAGCTATATGAGTTATATACACATAAGGCGACACCAATTTTTAAGTCCGGTTTACGAACACCTCCTACAACTTTTTTTCCATTTCATGAAATTTTTTTTAACTTTTTTGTCCCAAATTTTTTTACACGCGTACTGATTTTCATGAGCTGTCGCATCCGGTTCTGCTTATGATCATTTGCAGATCCATATTTTCATGACAAGAAATGTCTTGTTTGGTTCAGAATTTCATTCGAAAATTTTTTTTTCACAATTTTTGTCAAATTTATGTAAAATTTCAAGATTTACTTGATATAAATTGGGGGGAACAATTTTTTTTATTTTTATTTTTTTCCCTCCTGCATCTACTTTTTTTCTCCCCACATCAGCCCACATGTTCGTATTAAAACCAGACTTAAAAATTGGTGTCGCCTAATAGACATTTAAACTTTGAAAATTGTAGGTTTCCGGATGATAACTTCAGTTTGTGTGATCATATCTGAACCAAATGTGGTATGTAAATTTATCAGACCAAAATACAGGTCAAGTTCGAATATGGGTGTGCTCCGCTCATTTTTGCGAGAGTTATGGCCCTTTTTCGACTTAGAATCGTGTTAATTTCTGGTTTCCGCATCATAATTTTAGTTTGTGTGATCAAATCTGAATCAAATTTGGTATGATAGTTTATTATCCACCATTTCATGGGACACTGGTTGGATTGTTCTCAAATGTAGTATCGGATTTAGGGGGCCTTGATATATTTTTCAGACAAGCTGATGCCCCAAAGAAGCCACTTTTTCTCACATTTGCTGAAATAGTATCCAAAACATCAACATATCAAGAGCCATTAGACTGAATTAGATAAAAATATATCACTTGGGTCTGTTTAAGCTGGAAAATACTCAAAATTTGTATAATTTTCTGCTATTATATCTGCATACTAGCCTTTTTGCTGAATCGTGAATGCCGGTTATATTGCCGTGTGAAATCCTAGTACCAGATAACATTGGGTATGTACATGTATATAGCATACCACCTGAAAATGGCTTGAATATCACATACCAAAGCGGGGTGGGGGTGTGTGTGACACCCTCCTTGATCATAGTCTGTATTCTACAGGGTATGTTAACTGTTTCGTGTTGGTGCAATTAATGTGATTGTTTAGTCTCTGCCATCTGAAATCTATTTATAGCATATTTTGCTATCTGATCAATATTGCTACTTAGTACTGATATACAAAAGGATAAAGATGGTGTGTCTCTTTCCCAAATGTTCTGTTTACATGTACATTTGGGGGTTTATGAGTCAAATAATAACAGACAACATGTCCTTCTAACACTAAGAAATAATATGTTCTTATGAACCAGGACAAAATATGACTATTTCTGGAGCATTACAGCACATTATTACAAATCTATATTTGTAAGCAGTAAGATAATGACAGGAAACATGTCCTCAGACTAAGAAATAATTTTTTGGTGTGTATTTCACACCACAGCTCATGTGTATACTCACATTAGTTTATGTCATTCAAAGGGAGAAACCCATTTAGAAAGTTTAAATGAGACAAAACTACCTCACTGTAGATGTAGTTGCAAGGTACAACATGTACATGTATTCTGGTAAATGACATTGGAACTAAAATAATGATTTTTGTATCCACCGGTATGTCATGTACCAGTATACATTGCAACTACATGTACATGTAACTTGCCTAACATACCATATACATGTATGAAGAGGGACTTTGCAAGTGTTTTTTGATCAAAATTTTAACCCAACTCTTGTTGTCAGTAAGTTTTAACCCATGCAGTTTAATGAGTTTATATATTTATATATTACATGTGTTTCTATACATGTATTTTATCTTTAGTTAGTTTGTTGTCCTTGAATAAACTTGTATTGCTGCACAATCAGTTTCCTTAATGTTCTATTATACTAAAACAACTCCATTGATAACAATACTCCTGCATCCCATCAAAATCTACTTCATTGCCATCCTCATCATTTCACTTTGGTATCCCCACCCAGGTGTACCTTGGTGTTATTCACCCAGGTGTTCCTTGGTGTTTCCTACCCATGTGTACCTTGGTGTTTCCCACCCAGTTGTACCTTGGTGTTTTCTTACCCAGGTGTACCTTGGTGTTTTTTTTACCCAGGTGTACTTTTGTGTCTTCCTGCCCATGTGTACCTTGGTGTTTCATTACCTGGGTGTACCTTGGGGTTTTCTAACACAGGTGCATCTCAATGGGAAATCCACCTGGGTAAGAAAACACCAAGGTACACCGGCGTAAAAAAACCCACCAAGGTACACCTGGGTTGGAAACATCAAGGTACACCTGGGTGGGGAACACCCAGGTAGGAAACACCAGGGTACACCTGGGTGAATAACACCAAGGTACACCTGGGTGGGAAACACCCAGGTAGGAAACACCAGGGTACACCTGGGTGAATAACACCAATGTAACCTGGGTGGGAAACACCCAGGTAGGAAACACCAGGGTACACCTGGATGAATAACACCAAGGTAACCTGGGTGGGAAACACCCAGGTAGGAAACACCAGGGTACACCTGGGTGAATAACACCATGGTACACCTGGGTGGGGAAACACCCAGGTAGGAAACACCAGGGTAGACCTGGGTGGGAAACACCCAGGTAGGGTACAAACCAGGGTTTGTATCCAGTTTCAGGTGGGTAAATCATGGTAAAACCCAGGTTTCGCGGGGTCTTAATGGTTGGTGGATGTCTTGGTAGATAGAGTTTTACCTGGGTTTCGGCCCAAAAAACCTGGGCGGATTTACCCAGGTACATTTTTATATGGGAACAGTTTATGTGTGGTAACTGACATACATAGTTGTGTAGTTGACACACACAAAGATGTTTGGGTCCAGCACATTTATTTGTTCGTTGAATGGACACAAATATGTTTGCACCAAGGAAACTATGTTCACCGCTACCACACAAGATTGTATTATTATTGTACACAATGTTGTTGGGCGAGACTACACATATGTGTTAATCACAAGCGTACACATTTGTGTGGTTGATCCAAACAATAGTGTTCACCGCCATTACACTATTTGTATTGTTCTTGTACACAATGCTGTTGGGCAAGACAACACATATGTGTTAATTACATGTGTACAAATTTGTGTGGTCGATCCAAACAATAGGCTGCTAATCCTGCAAAAAAAAAATCATATTCAACGAAGAGTGTTTACACCGATATTTATTGGCCATACATATAGTTCGGCTATCGTTGGACGTTTTTTTTCCTGCCATACATATGAAATGTTATAGTCTACTGATGCTTGACGTGCGGCGCTGGACGTTTTCGAATGTTAACTTATCAAACAGCAAACATGCATATCCCGGGGGTCCGCGGCCTTCTTTTGTGTACACAGCAGAAATCGTGATTGTCGAATGATATAGTATAGCAAAAGTCTTTAATTTCAATAATACAACGACACAAAACAAAACAGCCGTTTGACACATTCACATACTATTTTGGTCATCCGACGAGATTTCAAAGAAATTTTAAACTATAAGCGTGCATGTTTCAGTTCCATCAATGGGTTTCACATCAATAACTAGAATTTTCCTGCAACTTGAATGTATTGGAACAATTCAAATTCAGTCTCTGCTATATATATATATATGTATATTGCTATACTGGTTGGCTGTCTTACATCAGACTCACCCTCACGTGTGTAGAAGAACAAGCTCTAAAACTAACTGAAGCTTTCTGAGATCCCTTGAACTATACAAGAAAATTAAGGGCTCCAAAGAGGATAGTCTTTTTGAATGTATATATATCGGTGCAATTTCTGGGGAAAAATTTCGAGTTGACGAAGAATAGAAGTCATCGCCTCTTGCACAGAAACCAAATTACAGCACATGACATCGTCATATGTATACCAAAATCATTGATTGTGGAATTTGTGTCTAACTCAAACATTCCACCGTGGTTCTTGGTTGGTTGACTAGAGTTTATCTGCGTCGTTGTCAAGGCAGTCATGTCCATATCTTGTTATTTACATCGACGTCGCACCGCGTGACCGCCATGATTTCACCATTGAACCTGTAAGCAGAGAAGTTATTTTGTTTATAACATGCCATTGTGGGAATATTATTTACAGTGTATGTACATCTATAACAGTATTATAATTCATACATTAAAGAGCGCATTTTCAGAAAGGAATATAGTTTTTGAAACATGCTAAATATATGCATACGAGTACTACTCATTATAGCTTCACATAATGAATGTTCGGACATTTTATAAATATATTTTACTTTATCTATATGGCCAGATCGATGCCCCATTAAGCACAATCTTGACACGGCAAATTTGCAATTTTACATGCGGAATTTTAGCTATATAACACAATACATTCATATATAAGGATTATAATATGAGAAACATGGCGAGTTTGAAAATAAGCACCCCCTTTTTTATAGTATAAACGATAACTCTTCACCATGTACGTCACTTAATCCAAATGCTAATAATACTTTAATGACACATCTCACTATTCTGCAGTATTTATAATTTTAGATTATTTATCAGTTCATTATTTGCTATTATGACATTTATTGAATCACATAATATTATTCACAATTTAAAGTTTTGGACACAAACGGTGGCTACATATGTATTAGATATACGACATCACCCCACCCCCGGCCCCTCCCTCGGTAACCGAATTAACGTAAGTTATACACAGCAGAGGAGCCAAAATATGCATGTTAATTTTTCACATCGTCTCGGTAAACCACCAATATAATGGACAAATAAATACCCCACCCACCCAACAATTTGTTTCACTTGGTACATTGATCGTCCATTGTGGTATTTCAAGGTTTATTGCAACAGTGATGCTCATGATCATCATATTCAAATGAAATTAATTTGAAACACCATTTCACACATTTTGTGTGAGATTCCGGGTGCCACATATAGAACTTCGTAGTATACGACTAGGGCATTCCAGTGGCATCCACAAGTCGCATTCAGGGACGTGGCTCGATGGTCGCCGTTGGCGAGGGGTGTCCACCTTCAAATGTCGAAGTGCACCCCACCCTCCCCTTGAACCATATTTGTAGAATTATATGTACACACCCCCTCTCGTTCTGAATTTTCCAATTGGTACCTCAAGCTTTCCAACTATTAGAATTTCCAACTAAATGGAAGTCTTCCACCCGATGGCCATTTGAGGCCATTTTTGTTTTACCAAAAGTAGAAAAATATGTTACTGTTTGTCTAAAAAAAAAAAAAATTCCCACTAATTACTGGTTGAAAAATCAAATAAAGAGAACAATTTCAACCTATTATAATGCATGTGGTGTAAAGCTTGCAACTTTGCGTCAGGCATGAAATTTCCAACTGTTGGAATTTTTAGTAAATTTTACCGAAGTTTGGGATAGGGATATAGACACACCCTTCCCAATATCCGCCCTGTCGCCACGTCACTGGTCTCAGTAGATATTTCCTCTCATCTGCATTCCATATAAACACAAAAAACGTCGTTACTTTATCAACATGAGAACCGTACCGTGCAAAATAATAAAATTGTGGTTCTGGTTTAAAGCAAGCTGTATAATATATAGTGTGTATGTGATGAACACACATTTGTTCAGTAAATGTCTTCACCACACATTTGAATTTACATAAAGACAATTTTCGAGCAGAAATAGGTTTTATGCTTCGGAAAGATGCGTATCATATAGACTACATAAACAACAGATAAACCCAGATAAACGCACAACTCTAAAATGTAAATATATGACTATGCGATAGGGAATTGTTGAATCAGAAAATCCAAATCAAGTTTATTATTTCGTTCAATCATGTTATACAAAATAGGAGGCCCCCACCCCCTTTTCGTACGCCGTATTCCATGCCCTGTTATGAGGTACGCCGTATTCTGGCCCCTCTATTAGGAGGTATTCGGTATTCCAAAAATACCGGTATTCGTACGCCGACCTTCCAAAAAATGAAGTTTTCATATATTTGTATGTATTCCATACGGCTGTTAACTGGTATTCCGTATTCCACCCTCTGTGTAAAGTGGTATTCCGTATTCCAGGGGGTGTGGGAGGTGGGGGCCTCATCTATGTGAAGAAGTTATAATAAAGAAACTTTCCAGAGAAGATGAGGCCTAAGCAGAATGAGGTGCCAAGAAGGTGAATTTAGTGATGCTAGCCCGCTATGCGTGATAGCATCACTAAATTCACCCTCCGGGGACTTCATTCTGCAAATGACAGGCACACAAATCGCAGGCTTGGTGCAGAGAGGTGGCAGAGCAATTTCAGATCATGCATGTGTTTTGATTTCTGAGCTTACCAATTTTAACTTGGCCCATTTAACCCTTTCAGTGCCAATTCCGATTTTTGTATCAAACCATATTTCCTTGATCATTTTTAGATCTCTTTCCATCAATGTATCACATTATTATACTCAATAAATTCGAATGATCAAGCAAAAATTGGACTTGGCACTGAAAGGGTTAAACCTCAAAATGATCTAGAAGTAATTTAATAGCATGGACAATAAGTACCGGTAGGGTATATAACTATATATAACTAAACAAAACATCAAAAAGTTCCCACCCATATTTTGTAGTGGTGGAATATGATCTAGGTGCGTAGCTAGAGTAGAGATTCATGTCATGATCTAGCAACCTCCCCTTGAAGAAACATTTGACACACCCCCAGGACAATATTTTACTCGCCCCAGGACAATATTTGTCTCTGAAAACAACAAATTGCACACTAAATACGGTTGGAATAACAAATCTATGATATATATAGTACAAACTACAACCAGCTTTTGGTCTGAAAAAAATGTTGTGTCAGACATGAAATTTCCAAATGTTGAATATTTTGGCCAAGTTGGGGAGTGGGGTTGAGACCCCCACTCGACTCCCCTCCCCTGTCGCCACAACATTGAGTTGAAGAAAATACAGATTCTATGACTTTAATGAATCTTTCTGGTAGCATATAAAGTCCGTATTGCAGTGTCTCATGTATTTACTGCACTCCACCCCACCCTTGGATCAGACCAAACTCACAGGTTCGCAGAATTTCATCTCATTTAACAAAATATTAAAATTACTGAGTAAAAGCTGACCGTTGAAGCGCAACAAGTACGGTTAATCTCCCGTGTATATATCGTACTGAAATGCCACAAACATTCTCCTCGACTGATATTGATCGGACAGTCTAACACCGGGCCGACGCACTGGTGCAATGGTTTGTTCTCCATTGATAAAATCTTCATCAAATTGATCCAAATTTCCTGAAAACAAGCAAAGGTGGAAAATTATCATGCAGAGAAACTCCGAATTATTTATTTATATGTAAATCGATGGTAAAAATAAGAGTGGTATCCTCCGAGTTTCTCGTATTGTTCCTTTAGCCGCGACGCACTCGGGGGTTTAATTAAACTGCTTCCAGTATAATTAATGTAAGTTATGTGTTGCATTGTTCTAATGTGCATGGTCAATATATCGTTAAACCTAGAACATAGTTCGAAAAAAATATATGCGCATTAAGCCGGGAGCGATTTCACCATCTGATGAAACAAAATAAATAAAAAGTCGCTGAAAACCTGGGAACTTTTTGACGTTTTGACATAAAGTCGAACAAATAACTCAGGGGAATATATTTCTTAGTTATTATCTGTTCCTTAATAATATACTTCACTGCATGTGAAAATCCCAACTAGAAATTGAATGTTTTTATGTGACTTTTGTGAGCTGATATCGCAATAAACATTGAATTAATTACCGAGGAGAAATTCCATAATTGTACACGACGCAAAGCAAAATCGCTCACAAATTCACTTAAAGACACGGTTGGCCTTGGCGGTGGGTATCATGTGAAAATATCTCCACCCGTCAAAAACCGCCACAAACAGAAAGAACACCAAAATGTAGATAGACTTTGTCCGTATACAAATAAGAAATATCGCATAAACAGTATGTTATGGTCATTTGTTTGACCATTGTTATGTAAACAAAGGCATAAAAAGTTACTTTTCTGGTGTTTGTTTATATTATGATGGTAAACATAAAGAGCGTTCTTTGTTGTTGAATACCTGATATGGAACTAATAAAGAGCGTTTATGCCATTTGTGTGTGATTAGCCAGTAGCATTGTGTTGTCTTCTGTAACACAATCAGGCTCTTGCTTAGGTAAACTATAGTAAATCTTTATGATAACATGCTGTTTACGCGATGGTCATGGTATATATAAACGGAACTGTATGCGTTTTAATGTTTTTCTGTTTACGGTGTTTGGAACAATTATGAATATTTTCGACAATTAAGGCCGCACGTGCCTTTAAATCGTGAAATTTCGAGTTTGGACCTTCACCTATACAGTGAAGTACATTATGAAGGAACAGGTAATAACTAAGAAATATATTCCCCGCGTTATCTTTTCGACTTTATAAGGTTCCCTGTCAAAACTTCAAAAAGTTCCAAGGTTTTGTACTGGTGGAATATGATCTCTACGTGCGTATAGCTAATAGTAGAGATTCATGACATGATCTATAATGTGTCGAGAAAGGGCCGACAGCACTAAAATAAAAAACATTGAATATTTTATGTCGTAAAATGGCAATAAATCTACCAGAATGACTCCGACTGAACTCAATGGGTCGCAAGTTTCCATGCTGGTTGACATCTGTGCGAATGTTTTTTTTAATTTACTGGAAAATGACGGAATACTACATCGGACAAAAGATGCGTCCCAGGACGTAAGATTCTATGTCGAAAAAAAGGCAATAACTCCGCCAAAATAAGTCCGACCGAACTCAAAATCTCAGATGCGCAGGTTCACATGCTGATTGATATTTGTGCCAAGTTAAAAACAAATTTACCAGAAAATGACAGAATACATGCTTGGACAAAGTTCCGGACGGACGCACACACCGACGTACACATAGACGGACGGTGGTCATGACTATATAGTCCTCCGATGGAATGACGGGGGAGAATATATATATAGGGATGTATTACACATGAACGCAGTGCAATCCAATGGTGTCTGTCATT
This sequence comes from Siphonodentalium dalli, assembly GCA_032622095.1. Taxonomy (NCBI): domain Eukaryota; kingdom Metazoa; phylum Mollusca; class Scaphopoda; order Gadilida; family Siphonodentaliidae; genus Siphonodentalium; species Siphonodentalium dalli. The sequence continues at coordinate 198,428,082 of CP136067.1, read as the reverse complement.
TTCAGAATGAGATCCCCAGGACAATTTGAACTGGAGTTAGGGCGCGTACACATGGCGGGCAAGAAAATATCAGGTATGCCCCATGTGACTTACTTGACCAATCAAATAAATAATACCGGAAAATATCCGACGAAGGCAGAGCGCTGATATTCTATCGCCAGTTGGTGATATGTGTTCACCTTGATTGGTGGTCATCGGTATCCGTTAACTAATCTCTATAAGGGACACGCTGGTAACCGTTCACGCACTCGAGTTATGATCCATCAATAGTATCGCCTGTTTCAACAATTGACTTCGTAATTCCATTTTGGATTGTTTGACATAATCGCTCAGCTACTATATGGATATGTGTGGGGACATATATCTTTTGAGAGTTTCCGCTGACGGAGGATGTCCATGGATTTCCAACTGCACCCCTCTTGAATCGGGCCAAAGACCCAAGATAACATAATTGAATTTGCACACCTCCCATCGTCTTTGAATTTCCTATATGGTACCTCACATACCTTGAATTTTGACTGGACACCGGGGAGGGAGGGGCCTAGAAGAAATTCCAAACCAATAATTTGACCAAAGTAGGAAAAATGCAAATGTTGGTCTAAAACCACTAACTCCACATACATTAATGGTTGAAAAATCAGACTACAAGAACAATTTCAAACCATTGTTGGTGTGAAATTTCCAACTAATATTGTTTCCAAGTTGGCGGGGGTCTCATGTCCCCACATGCACCCATGTAAATTCCGTAACGTAATGAACACCACAGCCCCATGCACCAAGCAACAATCTCTGAAAACTTCCTATGGGGTCTCAATGGTGGTGGGGTCATCCGAGTTGCCACAAAACCATAATAACATTTTGTCACCCCACATATACATGCCCTATGAAATTATAACATTTCCAAATAACGTGACCACTTTCTCATTATGCAGATGGTCTTTACATGTCTAATACATGTCAACAGTTGGAACTTTCCCAAAGCTATATATGAATTTCCAAAATGGACTATAGGTTATTTACCGGATGCAATTCACTTGAACCATCATGACTAATACTGTTCTGATTGAGCTCAATCAACGCCGTCTAAACCGCCGCGTTCTCACGGGCGTAATCTTTACAGCAAGAAAATATCAGTGTGCAATTTTACCTGATATTTTCTTGCAGATATTTTCTTGCAGCTTCATGTGTACGCGCCCTTAACGTCCGGACAAGGATGGACATGCACACGGAAAACTTTGCCTTATTTTTTTCAAATAAATTAAAAATAGTTTATCACGCTGTTTGGTTTCAATGGGACAGTTTCAAATAGATTTGTCTTTTTCGAAACAATTAAGCCGATGCTTTAAGTTTGTCAGTTCCCCACTTGATCAGTTTAAAAAAGAAAGAAAGCATGGACATGGCTACATTCCCAGAATATGTGTGAAATTGTTTCGATTGCATCTTTCGCATCTATCAATTTTTCTTAGCTTTATTTTATTAAGAAGTCGATTGGCCGCTTGGATTCGAGTATTTATTCGATATGGTTACCATTGCAGTTTAATGTCATGCGTCGCGGTGAACGGTAGTTTAAACAGAGTGTCCCAATAGTTGATTACACATTGTTCTTGTTCCCATTTTCTGATTGATTTTGAGGTGGAGAGAGTTGAATCTAGAATTATTTGAAATTCTTGACCACCTTTTCGGTCGCGTACAATAGTTACAAAATTGTCTGGAAGAAACCGGCTAGCAATTCGTCTCAGTGGTTCGTTATAAATTTTCGATATCTATATCAAAATTTGCGAATGTCTGTTTGTCTGTCTGTGTTCTATATCTAGATGGCACAAAAGGGGTCTAATAGAGGTATATTTTTATGATAAAGTTAATGGTGCGGGTTAGAATTTTCTAAAGAGATGCCGTTGTTGTCAGGGGTAGAAAAGGGGGAGGGGCAGAAATTTGTTTGTCGCCAATTGTAACCAAACTGATATATAATCATTCCCATAATATGAGAAATCTAATGATGTTGTTAAAATATGTCAAAAGTGGCGCCGTTCGAATCAGGGATGCACGGAAGGGGAGAGGGGAACCAAATTGTTAAAATAATTTTAGCGTCGATTTCCACCAATTTGATATACATTCTTCTCCATGATACAAGTAATCTAATTGTGTGATTTAAAGACGCCATATCGCATGAATTGGTGTCGTTTGGATGAGAGATTGTGGGTAGGTGGGCACTAAATGTGATAAGAATTAATTTAGTCGCCGATTTCCACTAAACTTATACACAATCATCCTCGTGCTATGAGGAGTATAATGGTGCAGCTTATAGCTGTAAAAAGTGGCGTAATCCGAGTCTGGGGTGAATTGAAGGGGAGAGGGGCACCAAAATTGATAGTATTTGATACACAATATTTTTAGTGCTGATTTTTACCAAATCTTATCCATGATACTAGGACGCCAAATTAGTGCTGTTTGCGTGAGAGACGGGGCGGGACAACAACATTTAATAAAAACTTTTTTATAAGCCGATTAGCACAAAGTTATAAATAGTCATCTCCATGATTCTACTTGTGTGGTTTAAAGATGTCAAAGTGGGGCCATTCGAGTCAGGGGTGCATAAAGGGTGAGAGGGACACACAATTTGATACACACTATGTTTAGCGCCGATTTAGTACAGTGAAGTACATTATGAAGGAACAGGTAATAACTAAGAAATATATTCCCCGCGTTATCTTTTCGACTTTATAAGGTTCCCTGTCAAAACTTCAAAAAGTTCCAAGGTTTTGTACTGGTGGAATATGATCTCTACGTGCGTATAGCTAATAGTAGAGATTCATGACATGATCTATAATGTGTCGAGAAAGGGCCGACAGCACTAAAATAAAAAACATTGAATATTTTATGTCGTAAAATGGTAATAAATCCACCAGAATGACTCCGACTGAACTCAAAGGGTCGCAAGTTTCCATGCTGGTTGACATCTGTGCGAATGTTTTTTTTAATTTACTGGAAAATGACGGAATACTACCTCGGACAAAAGATGCGTCCCAGGACGTAAGATTCTATGTCGAAAAAAAGGCAATAACTCCGCCAAAATAAGTCCGACCGAACTCAAAATCTCAGATGCGCAGGTTCACATGCTGATTGATATTTGTGCCAAGTTAAAAACAAATTTACCAGAAAATGACAGAATACATGCTTGGACAAAGTTCCGGACGGACGCACACACCGACGTACACATAGACGGACGGTGGTCATGACTATATAGTCCTCCGATGGAATGACGGGGGAGAATATATATATAGGGATGTATTACACATGAACGCAGTGCAAGCCAATGGTGTCTGTCATTTTCAGAATGAGATCCCCAGGTGATGAATGTACATCGGGCTAGCCTCATCAAATTCACCCTCCGGGGACATCATTCTGTTGAGACTTAGGATAAGATTGAAGTTCCCCAGTTGAAGTTGGTGATGTTCATGGGGCCCACCCCCCTTTTCGTACGCCGTATTCCATGCCCTGTTATGAGGTACGCCGTATTCCGGTCCCTCTGTTAGGAGGTATTCGGTATTCCAAAAATACCGGTATTCGTACGCCGACCTTCGACACCTTCCAAAAAATGATTATAATAATAATTTAAATGCGATTTTTGTCACAATAAATTAACAGTTTGACATATATACAGATCGTCGATCATCTTCATTTTAGATCATTTTAGATGTGGAAACTGCGGGATGACCGGCGTTCGTACGGCAATAGAACATTTATCCGGAAAATTCCATATGGCTGTTAACTGGTATTCCGTATTCCACCCTCTGTGTTAAGTGGTATTCCGTATTCCAGGGGGTGGGGTGGGGGCCTCATATAGATACGGACATTCTCACAAAGGTGTATATCTTGCCAATTTAAATATAATCTTACCTTAACTATAGAAATAATCGAAGAGACCGCCCAATATATCGAATTTCGAGATCCACCACAATCAACAAGACTCCATGTGTACACGTTACGGCAGCCTGTGAGCCTGTACGAAACAACGACGCGCGCGTGACCACCACGTGAAATTTAAAAAACCGACGTCACACACAAATATGTGTGGTGATGTACACATATATGTGTGGATATTGGGTGATACACACATATGTGTGTATTATGCACACATTTATGTTCAGATAATGCCTCCACACAGTCATTGTGTGGAAGCTGCCACACAGTCCTTTTTACAGTGTAGCTAACAAAATTAACGACATTAGGGAGACTCTTCAAATAATCCGACCTTATGGAGACATCTCGACACAGCTATATATATTTTAATATTCCATCTGTTGGTGGCGATTTGAACACATATGAATATTTCAGCAACGAACGCCGCTCGTGCCTTTAATTATTATAACCAATACCATGTAATGATATACATATACCTAACAACATGAACGACATTAGGGAGATTCTTGAAATAATCTGACCTTATATAGGGAGACATCTCAATATATCATTTTCCATGCAACGCGCAGCTTCTGGGTATGGTGAGAGCATTTGGTATTAATAATACAAAAAAAATTATTTTATTGCTCATATTAAAGATACGGGCGATGTTGGCGGTGGGTATGCTGTTAAAATATTCATCTCCGTCAAAAACCGCCATAAACAGAAATAGTAAAATATAGGCAGAATTTGTTGTTATATCATACAGAAATATGGCATCAACAGTATGTTATTGTCAATTGTTTTCACTTTGTTGTGCAAACACAAGGAAAAAAACCGTTACGTTTCCTGGCTTTTGTTTAGATCCGGATATGTTAAGCATACAGAGCGTTGTTTGTTACTGTTTTTCTTATATGGAAATAATGAAGAGCGTTTATATAATGTTTGTGTGATTAACCAATATGATTGCGTTGTGTTATGTAAACAGAAGCAAAACTTCTGTAACACGGGCATGCTGTTGTTTACGCAATCATCGTACACATTGAGGACAATACACTATTCACGCGCTGATTACGTTTGCATATGAACAAAACTGTACATATTTTAATATTCCATCTGTTGGTGGCGATTTGACCACATATTAATATTTCTGAAACGAACACCGCCCGTGCCTTCAATTATTATAACCAATGCCATGTACTGATATACATATACATATAGCTAACACAATTAACGACATTAGGGAGACTCTTGAAATAATCCGACCTTAGGGAGACATCTCGACACAGCTATATATATTTTAATATTCCATCTGTTGGTGGCGATTTGAACACATATGAATAGTTCTGCAACGAACGCCGCCCGTGCCTTTAATTATTATAACCAATACCATGTAATGATATACATATACCTAACAACATGAAATGACATTCGGGAGACTCTTGGAATAATCCGACCTTAGGGAGACATCTCAATATATCATTTTCCATGCAACGCGCAGCTTCTGTGTATGGTGAGAGCGTTGGTATTAATAAAAAACCCCATCTTTTATTGCTCATATTAAAGATACTGGCGGTGTTGGCGGTGGGTATGCTGTTAAAATATTCATCTCCTTCAAAAACAGCCACAAACAGAAATAGTAAAATATAGGCAGAATGTGTTGTTATATCATACAGAAATATGGCATAACAGTATGTTATTGTCAATTGTTTTCACTTTGTTGTGCAAACAAAATGAAAAAACCGTTACGTTTCCTGGCTTTTGTATAGATCCGGATATGGTAAACATAAAGAGCGTTCTTTGTTACTGTTTTTCTTATATGGAAATAATGAAGAGCGTTCATGTAATGTTTGTGTGATTAACCAATATGATTGCGTTGTGTTATGTAAACAGAAGCAAAACTTCTATAACACGAGCAGGCTGTTGTTTACACAACCATCGTACACCTTGAAAACAATATACTATTTACGCGCTGATTATGTTTACATATGAACAAAACTATATATATTTTAATATTCCTTCTAATGGTGGCGATTTGAACACATGAATATTTCTGCAACGAACGCCGCCCGTGTCTTTAATTATTATAACCAATGCCGTGTGCTGATATACATATAGCTAACGACATTACGACCTTAGGGAGACTCTTGAAATAATCCGACCTTAGGTTGACATCTCAATATATCATTTTCCATGCAACGCACAGCTTCTGGTTAAGGTGAGAGCATTGGTATTAATAAAAAAAACATCTTTTATTACTCATATTAAAGATACGGGCGGTGTTGGCGGTGGGTATGCTGTTAAAATATTCATCTCCTTCAAAAACCGCCATAAACAGAAATAGTAACATATAGGCAGAATGTGTTGTTATATCATACAGAAATATGGCATAAACAGTATGTTATTGTCAATTGTTTTCACTTTGTTGTGCAAACAAAAGGAAAAAACCGTTACGTTTCCTAGCTTTTGTATAGATCCGGATATGGTAAGCATAAAGAGCGTTGTTTGTTACTGTTTTTCTTATATGGAAATAATGAAGAGCGTTCATGTAATGTTTGTGAGATTAAACAATATGACTGCGTTGTGTTATGTAAACAGAAGCAAAACTTCTTTAACACGAGCAGGCTGTTGTCCACACAACCATCGTACACATCAATTGAGGACAATATACTATTTACGCGCTGATTATGTTTGCATATGAACACAACTATATATATTTTAATATTCCTTCTGATGGTGGCGATTTGAACACATGAAAATTTCTGCAACGAACGCCGCCCGTGTCTTTTATTGTTATAACCAATGTCGTGTACTGATATACATATACATATAGCTAGCAAAATTAACGACATTAGGGAGACTCATGAAATAATCCGACATTAGGGAGACATCTCGACACATATTTTTTAATATTCCATCTGTTGGTGGCGATTTGAACACATATGAATATTTCTGCAACGAACGCCGCCCGTGCCTTTAATTATTATAACCAATACCATGTAATGGTACACATATACCTAACAACATGAACGCATTAGGGAGACTCTTGAAATAATCCGACCTTAGGGAGACATCTCGACACAGCTATATATATTTTAATATTCCATCTGTTGGTGGCGATTTGAACACATACAAATATTTCTGCAACGAACGCCGCTCGTGCCTTTAATTATTATAACCAATACCAAGTAATGATATACATATACCTAACAACATGAACGACATTATGGAGATTCTTGAAATAATCTGACCTTAGGGAGACATCTCAATATATCATTTTCCATGCAAAGTGCAGCTTCTGGGTATGTTGAGAGCATTTGGTATTAATAATTTAAAAAAAATCTTGTATTGCTCATATTAAAGATACGGGCGGTGTTCGCGGTGGGTATGCTGTTAAGATATTCATCTCCGTCAAAAAGCGCCATAAACAGAAATAGTAAAATATAGGCAGAATTTGTTGTTATATCATACAGAAATATGGCATAAACAGTATGTTATTGTCAATTGTTTTCATTGTGTTGTGCAAACACAAGGAAAAAACCGTTACGTTTCCTGGCTTTTGTTAGATCCGGATATGGTAAGCATAAAGAGCGTTCTTTGTTACTGTTTTTCTTATATGGAAATAATGAAGAGCGTTTATATAATGTTTGTGTGATTAACCAATATGATTGCGTTGTGTTATGTAAACAGAAGCAAAACTTCTATAACACGAGCAGGCTGTAATTGTTTACACAGCCACCGTACACCTTGAAAACGATATACTATTTATGCGCTGATTATGATTGCATATGAACAAAACTATATATATTTTAATATTCCTTCTGATGGTGGCGATTTGAACACATGGATATTTCTGTAACGAACGCCGCCCGTGTCTTTAATTATTATAACCAATGCCGTGTGCTGATATACATATACATATAGCTAACAACATTACCGACCTTATGGATTCTCTTGAAATAATCCGACCATAGGGAGACATCTCGATATATCATTTTCTATGCAATGCGTAGCTTCTGGGTAAGGTGAGAGCATTTGTTGTAGATAAAAAAAACATCTTTTATTGCTATATTAAAGATACTTGCGGTGTTGGCGGTGGGTATGCTGTTAAAATATTCATCTCCTTCAAAAACAGCCATAAACAGAAATAGTAAAATATAGGCAGAATGTATTGTTATATCATACAGAAATATGGCATAAACAGTATGTTATTGTCAATTGTTTTCACTTTGTTGTGCAAACAAAAGGAAAAAACCGTTACGTTTCCTGGCTTTTGTATAGATCCGGATATGGTAAGCATAAAGAGCGTTGTTTGTTACTGTTTTTCTTATATGGAAATAACGAAGAGCGTTCATGTAATGTTTGTGAGATTAACCAATATGACTGCGTTGTGTTATGTAAACAGAAGCATAACTTCTGTAACACGAGCAGGCTGTTGTTTACACAACCATCGTACACCTTGAGGACAATATACTATTTACGCGATGATTATGTTTGCATATGAACAAAAGTATACATATTTTAATATTCCTTCTGATGGTGGCGATTTGAGCACATGAATATTTCTGCAACGAACACCGCCCGTGTCTTTAATTATTATAACCAATGCCGTGTACTGATATATAAATACATATAGCTAACATTACCGACCTTAGGGAGACTCTTGAAATAATCCGACCTTAGGGAGACATCTCAATATATCATTTTCCATGAAACGTGCAGCTTCTGGGTATGGTGAGAGCATTTGGTATTAATAAAAAAACATCTTTTATTGCTCATATTAAAGATACGGGCGGTGTTTGGCGGTTGGTATTCTGTTAAAATATTTGTTTAGATCCGGATATGTTAAGCATAAAGAGCGTTGTTTGTTACTGTTTTTCTCATATGGAAATAATGAAGAGCGTTTATATAATGTTTGTGTGATTAACCAATATGATTGCGTTGTGTTATATAAACAGAAGCAAAACTTCTGTAACACGAACAGGCTGTTGTTTACACAACCATCGTAAACCTTGAGGACAATATACTATTTACGCACTGATTATGTTTGCATATGAACAAAACTATATATATTTTAATATTCCTTCTAATGGTGGCGATTTGAACACATGAATATTTCTGCAACGAACACCGCCCGTGTCTTTAATTATTATAACCAATGCCGTGTACTGATATACATATACATATACATATAGCTAACAAAATTATCGACAATAGGGAGACTCTTGAAATAATCCGACCTTAGGGAGACATCTCGACACAGCTATATATATTTTAATATTCCATCTGTTGGTGGCGATTCGAAAACATATGAATATTTATCACATAATTTGGCCATAAAAGCAGTTTCATAATTATCGATAGTAGACACGTTTAATATCAGCGCGTGCGATGACGTCACGGCGTTCTTCAAATAACTTGCGATCGCTGTAGTTTATGATTGTTGTTTTCGATGAATATTTCGCGTTGCTTCGGGTTTATTTGATCATGTGATAAAAGGTATCTCACATTCGTCCTATTTTTTACGTAATTTATCAACCTCGTCCTCTAAATTCTATTTGAGCCTCGGTAAACCTCGGCACAAATCGAATTTAGTGAACTCGGTTGATAAATTCCGTATAAAATAGAAACTCATGTGAGATCCTCTATTTCTGCAACGAACGCGGCCCGTGCCTTTAATTATTATAACCAATACCATGTAATGATATACATATACCTAACAACATGAACGACATTAGGGAGATTCTTGAAATAATCTGACCTTAGTGAGACATCTCAATATATCATTATCCATGCAACGTGCAGCTTCTGGGTATGTTGAGAGTAATTGGTATTAATAAAAAAAAAAATCTTTTATTGCTCATATTAAAGATACGGGCGGTGTTGGCGGTGGGTATGCTGTTAAAATATTCATCTCCGTCAAAAACCGCCATCAACATAAAAAGTTAAATATAGGCAGAATTTGTTGTTATATCATACAGAAATATGGCATAAACAGTATGTTATTGTCAATTGTTTTCACTTTGTTGTGCAAACACAAGGAAAAAAACCGTTACGTTTCCTGGCTTTTGTTTAGATCCGGATATGGTAAGCATAAAGAGCGTTGTTTGTCACTGTTTTTCTTATATGGAAATAATGAAGAGCGTTTATATAATGTTTGTGTGATTAACCAATATGATTGCGTTGTGTTATGTAAACAGAAGCAAAACTTCTATAACACGAGCAGGCTGTATTTACGCGCTGATTATGTTTGCATATGAACAAAACTATATATATTTTAATATTCCTTCTGATGGTGGTGATTTGAACACATGGATATTTCTGCAACGAACGCCGCCCGTGTCTTTAATTATTATAACCAATGCCGTGTGCTGATATACATATACATATAGCTAACAACATTACCGACCTTATGGAGACTATTGAAATAATCCGACCTTAGGGTGACATCTCGATATATCATTTTCTATGCAATGCGTAGCTTCTGGGTAAGGTGAGAGCATTTGTTATTTATAATTTTTTTTATCTTTTATTGCTATATTAAATATACGTGCGGTGTTGGCAATCATCGCACACCTTGAGGACAGTATACTATTACACAATACACCATTTACGCCTCATTATATTTGCATATGAACAATACTGTACATACTTTAATATTCCATATGTTGGTGGCGAGACATCTCGATATATCATTTTCTATATATTTTTTAATATTCCTTCTGATGGTGGCGATTTTAACACATGAATATTTCTGCAACGAACGCCGCCCGTGTCTTTAATTATTATAACCAACGCCGTGTACTGATATATATATATATATACATATAGCTAACAACATTACCGACCTTATGGAGACTCTTGAAATAATCCGACCTTAGGGAGACATCTCGATATATCATTTTATATGCAAAGCATAGCTTCTGGGTGTGGTGGGAGCATTTGGTATTAATAAAAAAACATGTTTTATTGCTATATTAAAGATACTGGCGGTGTTGGCGGTGTACATGCTGTGAAAATATTCACCTCCGTTAAGTGTGTTATGTAAACAAAAGCAAAAAACGTCATGTTTCCTGGGTTTTGTTTAGATCCGGATACGGTAAACATAAAGAGCGTTATTTGTTACTACTTTCCTCATTTGGAAATAATTAAGAGACTCTAGAAATAATCCGACCTAAATGAGATATCTCAATATATCATTTTCTATGCAGCGCGTGGCTTCTGGGTAAGGTGAGAGCATTTGTTATTAATCGGAAAAAATCTTTTATTGCTATATAAAAGATACGGGCGGTGTTAGCAATCATCGTGTACCTTGGGGACAATATCCTATTTACGCGATGATTATGTTTGCATATGAACAAAACTGTACGTATTTTAATATTCCATATTATGTAAACAAAGGAAAAAACCGTTACGTTTCCTTGCTTTTGTTTAGATCCGGATATGGTAAACATAAAGAGCGTTTTGGTTCCTTATATGGAAATAATAAAGAGCGTTTATATAATTGTTGTGTGGTCAACCACTATACTTGCGTTGTGTTGTGTAAACAAAAGCAAAACTTCTGTACCACGAGCAGGCTGCTGTTTACCCACCATAGTACACATTGAGGACAATATACTATTTACGCGCTGAATATATTTGCATATGAACAAACTATATATTTTTTAATATTCCTTCTGTTGGTTGCGATTTGAACACATATGATATTTCTGCAACGAACTTCGGCCGTGCCTTTAATTATTATAACCAATGCCATGTACTGATATAGCGTTTTACAAAGATTAAACCAGGTCCCCGCATTCGTGTATTGAGGGTTAAATTTCTCGCGTATGCTAGCATCTTATATTATATCTAGTCATGTTATAAAACTATTTCAAAAATGTGGCTTCAAAATATAAAGTACATTTTATGTATCTCCATAACTTTGATTTTTAATATGTGTCCCCTAATACCGCATTTTGTGGTATTTATTGCATATGTCCCCCTAATATGGTTCATGTTGTATGTAAAATGAGCAAACATTAGGGAGACGGTATTAGGGGGACACTTGTTATATATTTTTAAATATTATAATAGTTATAACAAATGACATCATAGATGGTTTTTCGATTAATACCAAATGCCCTCACCACACACATAAGCTATGCGTTGCATAGAAAATGATATATCGAGATGTCTCCCTAAGGTCGGATTATTTCAACAGTCTCCCTAAGGTCGTTAGTGTTGTTAGCTATATATATATATATATATATATATATATATATATATATATATATATATATATATATAGCTATATATATATATATATATATATATATATATATTTACCGTGGTGGTAATTAACCAAGAGAGTTGCAGTCCGTGTACACAATTAGTAGTGTGGATTCAGGTAAGAACAATATCTGAAGCAAATTGTTTCCGTTCAACATAGCTTTAAATATTAATCAGGATACTATGAGTTCTTAACATTTTTTCAAACAGCCCTAAAATTTAAACTGATTTAATAAAAGGTCTCAGACCACAAGTCCCTCGAAACGAGATGGCTTTTTGGGACGTATGCTTCTTTAAAGAACAAAGAAGTCAAATTTGCCAAAACATTTGCTCCAAATTGACGATAGCCTGCGTGTTCTCAAATGGTAACCACACACCAGATATCAAAAGATTAATTTGAACATTTTTAAGACAATACAAACATTATTTCGAAGTCGAAAAAAGGAACATAAGTCCGTCAAAAATCATTGTACCATGACAAAATTATGACTTGATATGTTTTTTTCAGTAAACCAGATACTGTATCAAACAAAATTTAAAACACTGTTCAAGTTATTAACCGGACAACCAATAAAATATTACTTCTGAGCCGAAAAAGGGACACAACTCCGTCATAACTCAGCGGGCCGTGACCATTTTAGAACTTGACATGTATTCTCTGAACTGTGAGAAATGTACCAAATATCAAGTTATTCTGTTGAATATTGCTCAAGTTATCATCTGGAAAACCCAAACATTAGGATGCCTAAGTCGAAAAAGGAGCATAATTCCCGTCACAAATCATCGGACCATAACCCGACAGAAATCATCAGACCATAACCAAAATCAAACTTGGCCTGTGTCGTCTCAAATGTGAACCACATAGTGAATATCGAGAATTTATGTTGAATACGCCCGGACAACATCAACTCTGCGATTTCTAAGTAACATTGGCATAAATCCGTCAAAAAACTCATCGGCCCGTTACTATTTTCGAACTTTCCATACGTCTTCTCAAACGAGAATAAATTATGTTGAATGTTGTTCAAGTTATCATCCGGACAACCAAAAAAACTGTGATTTATAAGTAAAAAAAAAGGAGTGCAAACTCACAATATTCAACGGACCGCGATAAAAATAAACTGACTTCTTACTAAGTTTCCTTTCGATCGGATAATTTGAACTGGAGTTAGGGCGCGTACACATGGCGGGCAAGAAAATATCAGGTATGCCCCATGTGACTTTCTTGACCAATCAAATAAATAATACCGGAAAATATCCGACGAAGGCAGAGCGCTGATATTCTATCGCCAGTTGGTGATATGTGTTCACCTTGATTGGTGGTCATCGGTATCCGTTAACTAATCGCTATAAGGGACACGCTGGTAACCGTTCACGCACTCGAGTTATGATCCATCAATATTATCGCCTGTTTCAACAATTGACTTCGTAATTCCATTTTGGATTGTTTGACATAATCGCTCAGCTACTATATGGATATGTGTGGGAACATATATCTTTTGAGAGTTTCCGCTGACGGAGGATGTCCATGGATTTCCAAGTGCACCCCTCTTGAATCGGGCCAAAGACCCAAGATAACATAATTGAATTTGCACACCTCCCATCGTCTTTGAATTTCCTATATGGTACCTCACATACCTTGAATTTTGACTGGACACCGGGGAGGGAGGGGCCTAGAAGAAATTCCAAACCAATAGTTTGACCAAAGTAGGAAAAATGCAAATGTTGGTCTAAAACCACTAACTCCACATACATTAACGGTTGAAAAATCAGACTACAAGAACAATTTCAAACCATTGTTGGTGTGAAATTTCCAACTAATATTGTTTCCAAGTTGGCGGGGGTCTCATGTCCCCACATGCACCCATGTAAATTCCGTAACGTAATGTACACCACAGCCCCATGCACCAAGCAACAATCTCTGAAAACTTCATATGGGGTCTCAATGGGGGTGGGGTCATCCGAGTTGCCACAAAACCATAATAACATTTTGTCACCCCACATATACATGCCCTATGAAATTATAACATTTCCAAATAACGTGACCACTTTCTCATTATGCAGATGGTCTTTACATGTCTAATACATGTCAACAGTTGGAACTTTCCCAAAGCTATATATGAATTTCCAAAATGGACTATAGGTTATTTACCGGATGCAATTCACTTGAACCAGCATGACTAATACTGTTCTGATTGAGCTCAATCAACGCCGTCTAAACCGCCGCGTTCTCACGGGCGTAATCTTTACAGCAAGAAAATATCAGTGTGCAATTTTACCTGATATTTTCTTGCAGATATTTTCTTGCAGCTTCATGTGTACGCGCCCTTAACGTCCGAACAAGGATGGACATGCACACGGAAAACTTTGCCTTATTCTTTTCAAATAAATTAAAAATAGTTTATCACGCTGTTTGGTTTCAATGGGACAGTTTCAAATAGATTTGTCTTTTTCGAAACAATTAAGCCGATGCTTTAAGTTTGTCAGTTCCCCACTTGATCAGTTTAAAAAAGAAAGAAAGCATGGACATGGCTACATTCCCAGAATATGTGTGAAATTGTTTCGATTGCATCTTTCGCATCTATCAATTTTTCTTAGCTTTATTTTATTAAGAAGTCGATTGGCCGCTTGGATTCGAGTATTTATTCGATATGGTTACCATTGCAGTTTAATGTCATGCGTCGCGGTGAACGGTAGTTTAAACAGAGTGTCCCAATAGTTGATTACACATTGTTCTTGTTCCCATTTTCTGATTGATTTTGAGGTGGAGAGAGTTGAATCTAGAATTATTTGAAATTCTTAACCACCTTTTCGGTCGCGTACAATAGTTACAAAATTGTCTGGAAGAAACCGGCTAGCAATTCGTCTCGGTGGTTCGTTATAAATTTTCGATATCTATATCTAAATTTGGGAATGTCTGTTTGTCTGTCTGTGTTCTATATAAATTCACGTGGAACCATCTAGATGGCACAAAAGGGGTCTAATAGAGGTATATTTTTAAGATAAAGTTAATGGTGCGGGTTAGAATTTTCTAAAGTGATGCCGTTGTTGCCAGGGGTAGAAAAGGGGGAGGGGCAGAAATTTGTTTGTCGCCGATTGTAACCAAACCGATATATAATCATTCCCATAATATGAGAAATCTAATGATGTTGTTAAAATAAGTCAAAAGTGGCGCCGTTCGAATCAGGGATGCACGGAAGGGGAGAGGGGAACCAGATTGATATACATTCTTCTCCATGATACAAGTAATCAAATTGTGTGATTTAAAGACGCCATATCGCATGAATTGGTGTCGTTTGGATGAGAGATTGTGGGTAGGTGGGCACTAAATGTGATAAGAATTAGTTTAGTCGCCGATTTCCACTAAACTTATACACAATCATCCTCGTGCTATGAGGAGTATAATGGTGCAGCTTATAGCTGTAAAAAGTGGCGTAATCCGAGTCTGGGGTGAATTGAAGGGGAGAGGGGCACCAAAATTGATAGTATTTGATACACAATATTTTTAGTGCCGATTTTCACCAAATCTTATCCATGATACTAGGACGCCAAATTAGTGCTGTTTGCGTGAGAGACGGGGCGGGACAACAACATTTAATAAAAACTTTTTTATAAGCCGATTAGCACAAAGTTATAAATAGTCATCTCCATGATTCTACTTGTGTGGTTTAAAGATGTCAAAGTGGGACCATTCGAGTCAGGGGTGCATAAAGGGTGAGAGGGACACACAATTTGATACACACTATGTTTAGCGCCGATTTCCAACAGGTTGATACATATTCTTCTCCATGATACGAGGAATATAATCGTGTAGTTTAAATACATGAAATTTGTGTTGTTTGGGTGACAGCTATTGGGCTAAATTTTCACCAATTTTATATATATTCATAAAGAGTCTTAGAGATGTCAAAAGTGGCACCGCTTGAGTCAGAAATAGGGAGGGGAGGGTCACTAAAATTGAGAAAAATATGTTTAGTGCCAATGATACGAGGAGTTTTTCTATAGTGGGCTGTCAGGGACAGAAAGGGGATGAGCAGCAAAAATTATGAAATAGTTTTGTCGCCGATTTCTACCAAACTTATACATAACCACCTCCATGATATGGCGCCATTCTAGTCAGGGTGCACGGGGGAGAGGGGTACAAACAATTGATTTAAAAAATAATATTAGCGCAGATTTAAACCAAATTGATATATTATTCTCCATGATAAGAGGAATATAATCGTGATTTAAAGATGCCCAATTGGTGCCGTTTGGGTGAGAGATGGGGGTAATAACATTGATATAAATTTGTTTAGCCGTTCAAGTTATGCATAAGGAGGGGAGTGGCGCCAAAGCTGATACAAATATCATTAGCACTAATTTCAGCCAAATTCATACACGTTCTTCTCTAATAATACGATGAACTAAATCACATTTGGTGCAGTTTGGGTCATGGATGCCGAGAGGAGATGGACTGACATTGATAAGATTGTTCAATTTGCCGATATCCACCAACGTTATATATAGTCCTCTCCTAAGCCATCTCCACGTCGTTCTAAGGTGTTTTTGGCGTTCAAATTTTACAATCTCGACATATGGACAAAGGGTTAAGTAACTTGAACAATTATATCTTCACAACTCTCATATTTATATTGAGATACGAATCAGGGTATTCATATAATGAGCTAGCAAAACAGATACATAGAAGACAGTATTGAACGTATACTTATCATTCTATTTAAGAGATGCATATATTCTTGCAAAATGAGGGACCTTGAACTGTCAGAGGATTGCATATTAGAAGGGCTCATGTATATATTATAACATAAATTCTAAATGTATAGAAGGTCTGTTCAAACATAGTGGTCACAGTGTGCAGTCAATATAGTTTATTCTGAGATAAATCGCCTAACATAAACAACTTAAAAAATCTCTCTGTGTGGCACATTTTGCTGACATACCTGCATAGCAACATTTTTTTTAAACTACGCACAATTAGCCTGTATATACCATCATGAACAGAGGAGCACCTGGATATTTCTTTAAAACATCTGTATCTTCATGGAGATGTGATAACCAGGTGTCCTCACAAACTTAGTCTAACCAGATTGATTGTCGTCTTTTATTTTTGCGAACTAAAGTGTTTATGGTGTTCATGTTTTGATCACAATAAAAATATTAAAACAAAACAAAACCAAAAAACATCAATTCCAACCTCATCGACAGTATACGATTAATAAATAAATAAATATATATATATATATATATATATATATATATAAATAACGTCTGAAGAAAACGCACAGATGTAAATAAATAAATAATTCTTTATTGGGGCGGATTAATCGCGATACTGAAACAAAATGACAATCGATCTGATCCGACAAGGTGAGCCGCTACTTATATTCCATGTGTATATAAGAATTGTGTTATGTAATGCTATTTGGACATTCACTTTATGAGAATACATGCATTGAGCAAGATTATGCTCTATTCCGACCATATATCCACAGCATGCAGATGGTTTCACATCACATTAACCTGGGCAACGCCGGGTAGCTAGTTTCCAATATTTGTCGATTGATGTTGATTAAAGTAAAAAGGTTCGTTCTTAAATTATATGTGCTTAACATTGACCGCGGAGTGTGAACCCTCCCATCGCTCTAGAACAAATGGTTGATGAAAATTACTCCTTTTGCTCTCCATGAATTGATATTGATGCATCGCCCATAGAGAGTAATTACTGGATTATTCCATATCGTTTTCTATATTTTAGTGTACAATCTTAAACACTCACACCAGGATGAAATTACATCTTTCCAAAATGGACTTGACAACACGTTTAAGTGTTGTGATAGATATTTTCTGTCATAAGTGAGGTACAGGGGATAATCTAAAATAGGAAGATGAGAGGTGCCCATTTGCAATTTTTGATTATAGTTTGATATCCAAGTTTTTAATTGATGAATTGAATATCTCCACATTAATAATTTTCAAGCCAGCATCTGATATATTACTGCACATTTGTTTTCGACTGACTAGATCTCTGTTCTAATTCCATAGGAAGTAATAGAGCAACGTGTTTAGATTTTTACATAATTCGCGGTGCGGATTTGGAAATATATTGTTTACCCTGTGCCAATGCATTCTCTTATATATGCGAGTCGACCATAGGTCGCCTCGCATATATAAAAGAATGCATTGGCCTAACAATGTTTTACAATTTTAATAATTATTTCTTGTTTTCTTTAACAATTTTATAATTTCACCCATACAGTGCCCCAGATAAACATGAGCAGACAACACTCTTCTATATGCTTCTATATATGTGTGGGGCTCCCTGCAGGGTAATGAAAGTTTTTTATTTTATGTCCTAAAAATTGTAAGAAACATTTATTTAAAAAATATGATAAAAAATTGTTAGGCCAATGCATTCTCTTATATATGCGAGGCGACCTATGGTCGACTCGCATATATAAGAGAATGCATTGGCAGAGGGTAAAAATTCCCGACTTACGACTGGATTTGATATGGCGGGTCACATATACAGTTCATCATTTTAAATATATGTGTCAATTTGGGGAGAACTATTGTCTTGATAACTATTAATCTACCGATTTACGTGAGCAACCGGTGTTTCCATGATGTCATCGTCTTTCTTATTTCGTCAATTTTAGCGTCATAATTAATTTGCATTTTGACAAGTCAATATTAAAACGGATCCATAAAAAGGTAAATTGTTCAGTTATTGTCGCAAATAAAAGCCAGGGCTCAGTTTCATGAAAGCAACTTATGACATAGTTGGGACTTAATATTGTCATAAGTTCAAACTTCTGTCATAAGTGTGTGTTACGAACAAGGTCCTAACTTAATATGGTCTTAACTTTGGTAATAAGTTTAAGTCTGGTGTGAGGTGTATTAACATAATCTTAATGTTAAGACCTGAGTCATGATCCGCCTTTTGTCAGAACTATGGATGAGATCTTGTTCCTGATGTTATTATAAATAAATTTAACTGAATAACATCTTGCGAACATGGAGGGATGTTTCTGAAATGGTAGTAATTAATAATCAACTGGCACGCTATAGCAGGGACGTGGTCAGTGGTTGCGCGATGGGCGGGGTGTGACCGGTGTTCATTCACTATATACTAACTGTAAACCGCCAATATAGGACTATACATTTCTAATTACTGTAACAAAAAGAATATATTTTCAGAGACATGGACATTATTTGCGATTCAAATCACACAATCGTACTGTAGACAATAATCATGTTGTGACAATTGGTCCGAAACATTTCACATCTAGGATAATAGTGAAAGACTTATACTCAGCTGTTTGATAAATTCCTTATTTCTATATTATTATTTGTTAATTTGATTGCAAAATGTATTTTGTAAACCGTACTCCCCTATAGGGGAATAAAGATATATGTCTTAAATGTTTCGATGCTATATCATATTTTGATAATAACGTATATGAAATCAGGATATATATCGGCAGGATAATAACACGTAATAAGCCCTGGTATTGTATCATGATCCACCGACGTGAATTTCAGATATAAAGTATACTATTAATTATATCTGCATCACATTCTTATTAAATATGAAATAAAACAGATATAGCATACATCACATATATAGAACATCTATCACTATGAACCATATATTCACGTGTTAATTAGAAACAATCTTCACTAAAAGTCGCCGCTTTGGTGTTATCAAAACATCTATGCAAAATTGTCGCTCGACGGAGCCCTGTGCGTATAGTTTCGAAATTCACACGCATTTTATGTATTACAACAGGCGTTTAGCATATTGTCAACAGAAGCAGAGCAGGTGGCATTAACATAATTTATATATGGCTTTTACAATTATGACTCAGATTGGAAATAAGTCTATTTTGGAGTATGATATGAAGTACTATTCCCATTACAGTATAGTATACATAAAGAAGGTTTTGTATCAGTACTCCATGACTGTTGACATTTCATGAAGAGCGTTTAACTCGGTGCTGCCGTAGTCGGGTATTGCGTGTGCATGCCATTCCGGGGAAATATTCGGTTTCCTAGTATTTTTGATGCGTCAAAGACGTATAGTGTATTATAACCTAATATCATCAAACCGAAAGGAGCAAGCTTATGCCCTGGTCTTAGTGGCATGTGCTATAGGTGAAGGTTCAACTCTGGAGGTGAACCTTCACCTATAGCACATGCCACTAAGACCAGGGCATGAGCTCGCTCCTTTCGGTTTGATGATATTAGGTTATAATACACTATACGTCTTTGACGCATCTATAATACTAGGAAACCCAATATTTCCCCGGAATGGCATGCACACGCAATAATATATTGGGGCTCATTCTATTTGTATATAATATGTTTTGGAAGCATGAAGCTATTTGTGCATGGAATCTGACGCGAAAACATAGTTAAAATGCGCGACCATGCAGTATGCACCAGTCACAATTATGATTATCGCCCTTTCATTACACTATCATAATTATGCCAAGAAACGCCCTAGTATCTATCACGAGACACTGTACCTAGGCATATAACATACACAGAACCAATATTTTCTGCGCATAGCTGTAATAAATTGTCGAGAGCCAGTCTAAATGCGCGGGAACTTAACTTAAAGAGAGTGGTTTGGGGGGGGGGCTAACCCCGGGATTGTCGAAGGCCCCTTCCTTAACCGCCGCCTGACACGTCTCTGGATTATTATTTAAACACAAGGCGTATGGGTTGTACTGGTATATGTTAGTTGCTGTCACTTTCCAGAATAAATCAAGGATATATTAATAGATAGTGAGATCATATTAGGGATTTCGCCGTCCTTGTGGCGTTTAAGATAAGATAAGATAGGATCAGAGTTAATGCAAAATACACTGAAATGGGCAGTTGAAAACATGAATAAAATACATATAATTTGACAACAATTAACTATACAAATTAGATGAGTAACATATGCATATGCATGTACAGTGTAGCATCCTAACGAATTGTTTCTCTCTTTTCATCGTAACATTGAATTCATCTGTCATAACTCCTAAGTTAATAATTGACTAGCTTTTATTGGAATCCCGAGCGGTGAAGATAGACCGGATCATGCCACACATAACATTAATGGTTGCTCTGTGTTCATTCTTCAAAATAAATCTAAATTTCTCATAATTCGTCATATCTGAAAATGTGGGAACCTGTGATTATGCCCCTAAAATATGTATCGCACATACCTTTGTAGGCTCTATATTCTAATATAAAATGGTATTTTGATTCAATTTGTTTACATTTTTCATATACTTGCATTGTTGTATAATCGCGTCATGTACTACCGGGAATCTGCACAATGTATTAACGCCTAATGGGTTTCCTGACAACAGTTGAATCCGGCGAGACGATATAGCCCGCGTGTTATGGCATCTGCAGTTTCTGACATTAGTTACTATGGGGAAAAGCCAATTCCAAACTACCATTAAATTTTATTGAATAGTATTATTATGTTGTTGCTGCTGTTGTACCTGGCGGTATGGACAAATGAATACATTCTCGGCATCTCTGACCAAACATAACCATATTTGCATGAGTTTGCATCAGTTTATTTTGTGAGGACAGTGCACCATTATCGTTGATTTGTTTGTGATAGGAGTGTCCGTTTTATTTTTGAGAAACCACTTTTCCGGACCGAAATGAATGCTTCTGCAGTATATCTCCAGCAAGAACAACACCGTTACTGCATTATTAGGGCATAACACTCGGATATGTGGGCCATTTCCTTTCCATAGACTGTCAGTAGTAGATGCTACAAAAATGGAATTAAACCAACAATTTGTCATTACAAGGCAAGTTGAAGTTGCAGAATGCTTATTTTTGTGAATTATCAGTATCAAATTCACGGCAAAAAATAGATTTGCTATTCATCTCTGTATATTGATACATTTCTGGGAAGTATAACCAATTTTCTCCACAACAACTCCATTTCCATATTAGACGATCCAGGAGAATGAACTGATATGACCAATTTACTTACCCTCACCCAGTCAAATGTTTTACCAAAAGACAATTGACATATTGACATTCCATCCGTGAGTGAGATTGTTTTTATTTCTGCCCATTATACTTTATCATTAAACTTCCTTAGCCAGTATTTTTTTTAAAGAATATGACAATAACGATAGGCATCGACATTTAAGACCATGTTGACCCTCAGAATACTGCCAGTGTGGCTTATTCACACTGTTCGCAAATTCAGAAAAATAATTTAAATTTAAATTTGCGAAAGATACATGTTTAATTTTATTGTATATTACTACTATATGATAACACTTCTAATATTGAAACCAACTGCACCACGATATATGTAACATTGTGTCCAGTATTTGGGGAATTACCTACCCTACCCCAACAAAATGAACAATTTAGACAAATACGATAAAAACATAAACAGTGCCATACAACGATTCTCAGATGGCAAACATGTTTAAACAGATGCGGAATGTCATGCTCTATAATAATAATTGGGTCTTCAAAATTCCGCAGATGGGAAGGGTTTCTATATGTTGTCTCTGGGTCTACATTATGGTTGTTGATGATATAATGTACAATTGGATATGTCCTAGGGTGCTGCCGTTTTAACGCAGCGTGCAATGGCTATGCAGCAACTGGGCCCACCATTATGGATGCTTTCGGAGCATGCGGTCCTTCATTAGAATTATTGATATAAAAAGAGTGACATATAACATGACCTGTTCATTTTACACTCATAATAACTGGGGGAAATATGTGATTTTGTTTTGTCATTTTGACATTTTTTAATTCATTAAAGAGATTTATCAGGTTATGAAAAGTTAACACCTCTATCAAGATGCAATTAATCTGATAGCAATAGTATCGACGGATGAATGGTTTGCTAGTATGTCTGATGATGGTGTTTACATAGCTAATCCTCTTTGATTCGATGTGCCTTTCTGGTGAAGAGACCATTCGACAATTGCATTGTTATGCTGTTGGTTTATTGTTCTATGATAAACCAAAGTATAGAGGCGAGAATTATATATATATATCTTTATTATCCTCCATATATGGAGATTCATATATAAATGTTGATATTATGAAAACAAACACAATTTGGTACATAACACATTGTATAACAAATTTATAATTACAAACATATCTACAACACATGTCTCAATATGTATGATGAACCAACTACACATGCACATATACACACACTCGTGCACTACATAAAGTAGACATTCCATTCTACAGCCATATCGTACTTACATACTGAGAAATAGCATACTCCGAGACGACCAAGGCGGAGTTGGACCCAAATCAGGGATCTCTCTCTCTGGAAGACCCACAAACGCCAATGCCTTTGTGCAGTCTTACCGACTCAGAGCCTACCATTTCCCCAGCACCACTCATATATATATACACAGCCATATCATACTTACAGACATACAGACGACAGTCAGACAAGCAGGCATACGAGACAAACAAACAAACGGCAGACACACATACAGACAAATGTACTTACTGGTAAAACAATACACCGATACATGTGATATGAACAATTACGAACACGCTTATAACTGCATGTTATGATCGAGTTTATATGAAGGTTTGGGAGATCTAGTCAGGACTTGGCGTCAGTCGATCAACATATACTCTCCAGAGGAATGCGGCTTTGTTCACGAAAAAGTATATTAGTTCATTTTCTTCTTCGGTAGCACAGTATATGTTTTCATGTATACCTGCTAGTAGAACGCGCGTTTTGGATTCTACATCCAGTTTATCATATTGCATATAAATGTCTACATGAAACAAGTTTAGTAGCTCGAATTCAAAGGTATTTCGATCGTCGCAAATGGAAGAACATTCGATTAAGGCATGTTTTACAAGATCTTTATGTTTATTGTTACATAAAACGCAGGTTTCTTCATTTGTTTCCAGGATACAAATAAGGCGTGCAATAAGTAGATATGATTTTTTATGGGCTGGGTATATTCGGCAATTTTCCCATAGCCGGGACATAAATAACGTTGGATGAACGGCAGAGAACCTGACAAGTCGAGTATCCTCATTTAAGCTCATTTCCCAATATTCTCTATTAACTCTTGACCATGATTCATTTATCGCACATTTCCAAGTAGATTTCTTCGGGAATATTGAATCTTCGATGTAGTTCACAATGGTCTCTGTCATTTTATATCTACTAAGGACGAAGAATATGTCAGACGAGTAACTAGATAGAGAGGTTGAAGCACCTATGGTGTACTGATATAAGCGAGTAAGAAATACTTGCTTTGCTGTTTTGGAAACTTGTAAGTTGCACAACGAGCCGAAGAATGACAATTTACGTTTTTCGATAAGTGACACCATAGATGAAGTTCCAACCAATCCTTGAGCTATAACCGTTTTTGTGCGATGATGAAGGCCCTGGTAATATTTCAAACAAAATCTGTGTGTTCTCTCAAGTCGATCAATGTGAGTTTGATTTAAATTCCAGAGGAGCTCAGAGCCGTACAGCCCTTTTGGTATAACCACTGATGAATAAATTAACGAGCAACTTTTGGGGGTCATACCACCGGGATCGACTCCAGCATTGTTCAACATCATAAACGTGCTACGGGTCTTATCGCATATGTGATCAGTGAAAATCCCGTTGAAGTTGTACTTGTCAAGTGAGATACCCAAATGAGTGGTGTTCGTACTTTCTTTGATATCTGAGGTTCCTAGGTTCCAAAGACGACTTTGATGCGAAAATTCTGCTTTAGTTTCATTGAATACTACTATAGTGCATTTGGATGGATTATATTTATACCGCCATTTTTGGCTGTACTCGTTGCAAATATCACAAAGCGCTGATAAGCCATATTTATTTAGTGATAATATAGAACCATGTCATCTGCGTGGGTTGGACACGTACAATTAACACCGAGCATGTTCAGGCGAATGGTGAGTTTGCAAGAATATGTATTAATTCGTCGACGTAGATCATATAGTACAAAGGGGAGAGGATAGCCCCTTGTCTGGCTCCCTGTCTCACATCAAACCACCTGGATAAAACGTTATTGTGACGAATAGAGCATGTGACGTTGGTCAGAAGTTCGCGCATCAATCGAAGTAAATTTCCTCTGAACCCACATGCGTGCAGCTTGTATAATAATCCGTTGATCCAGACGGTATCAAATGCCTTCCAAACATCTAGAAACAGACTATATAGTTTTTGTTTACTTTCGGCTACATATGAGATACATTCTTTCATTACATATGATGTCATTGTTGCGTTTATGCCTTTTTGGAATCCGTGTTGAAGCGGGTGTACATCAAGTAATTTTGGTGCGTACAGTTCTATTCTAGCTTGTAAAACCTTTTCGAGTAACTTGTATAAAGTTGGCATCAGTGTTATAGCTCTGTAACTGTCAAAATCTGTTCTGGGTTTTGTGCCACCTTTATATAATGTTATGATTAAACCGCGCTTTAACTGTGATGGGACCGTTTGTGTTTGAATCAGGACTGTTAGGAGATTCGCAATCGTCTGAGTCAACTTCTGACTTCCATAGATCAAATGCTCGTTCGAAATCCCATCCCAACCGGTTGCTTTTTCAAAGCTGAGGCTGCGATACACATTAAGTAATTCGTCTGTAGTTACTGAAAAGATTATGCGTTTATCGATATCATCAGATTGACAACTGCCAATTTCTCGCGTAACAAATTCATTTATGTAGTTGAAGTTTTGAGTGTCAAACTCCGTTCTATACAACGGTGAATATAGTTTCTCAAAATAAGATGCCCATCCTTCTGCGATATCATTATCATGACGAAGAGTTTGTCCTTCATACGTAAAAAATGCGTTCTTATCTATATGAGTTCTCTGCCGCTTCGTGTTTAATGCGCGGAATAAATAGTTTTGATCCAGTTGGGCACGTTCATCGATTTTATCATTTAGTTCGGCCAAGTATGCAGCAGATGCTTTTCTATATTCTCTCCGGAAATCACGCTTTGCATTTTTATAAATCGTGTAACTGTCAGACTGGGTATCTGAGCGAGGTCTACCTCCATCAACCCAATTTTGCCGGACAGTCCGCATAATTTTGTGTATATTTTTCAAAATGTCGTTCCAAAAAGGTTTCAGATGTTTGTTAAATTTCTTTTTCGGCAAACTTGCCTCGGTGGCATTCGATATATTGCTTACAATGGCATCGTACATTTTACACGGATCAGTTTCGTGTTCAGATAAATGACCAAATTTGTTAAACTGCGCATCAAGGCTTTGCTTATAATTGTGTAAAATTTCTGGTTCAGATTTACCCTTTTTCCAATAAACAATTCCCTGACCATTTACACCCGTTGTTTCTACAAGTACTTCTCGATAACGCATTTCAAATAGCATTCTCAGAGTGACTGGCCTATGATTGGATACATCGATTGCATCATCGTTTAGTACGTGTACTTCTTGTATGAAAGGAATAAGAGTATGTGGAATTAAGATATGATCAACGATCGTTCCTCCATACCGCCCATCGTCAAATGGGATACATGTAGTGCGCGGATTATCCTGGCAATAAGTGCGATTCACGGACACCATTTTGATTCGTTTGACAAGATTGTTGAATGCCATGTTTCGGTCATCGGACTTTTCAAATTGCCCATTAAAGTCTCCCATCATTACGTGTACATCTGCTTTAAAAAATGATTCGGGGGTACCCCACCAAATGTACTGAGCTGTTGTGGGTCATAATAGCAGTTCCAACGGGGTTTTATTACTGTGAAACAAGTCAATGAATATCAAAGAATATAATTTGACATACTATATACGATATTTCACGACGTTAGACACACGTGGACGTCATTTTGACGTCATATCTAACCAAGTAAATTGAAAGCAGTTGCTGCTTATATATTATCATGTTATATATGGTTGTTGGGATATCATAAAGATTTATTGGACACTGTGTTGTGAACTAACTTGCAAAGGTGGTTTGCAGTATTCATTAACTCAAAGTGTAGTGGACCAGGGGCGCGCGTGGTAATTGTTAGGGAAGGGGGACTGAAAACCTGTAGAAAGATATTGTACTATCAGTGAATGGATTATTGTAGTCGATTTCAACTGGGAATAGGATATACTGGCGCACCTCTGCCCGCCTGTCAACCTGTACGTCCGTCTAGCCGTGTGTTCATCCATGCATATGTATGTATACGTCAGTCCGATGTATGTTCGGCGGACTTCATGTTTAGGTCTGAATTCGTATTCTGCCAGTGTGTTTTACGCCATATTTTCGGACAAGAGTTATGCTCGCAAAATGAATCAACGGTGTGATCACTATTACATTGCCATAAGTTTTGTACATATCACAAATATCGCCAAGAGATCTGGTATATTCTTCGTAATGTTCCGCCGTGTAATTAGTAGAAGGTAGATATACCTGTAATATGTATATGAAGCATTCATTTGTTACTTGAAATTGAATCCCTATTATTCTATCGTCATCTATAGCGAGGGGACTTATGCGTTTAGACAGTCTCTTGTGCCATAACAACGCAACCCCACCACTTGGTCTCCCTCTTTTGTTGGGGATTCTTTGGCGGGAATCGGACACTGCATGATATTCATATAACTTGTCGAGCGAACCAAGAAAGTGCATATCACATTGATAGAGCCAGTGCTCACTCAATCCTATTATATCATGATCGCCACGTTTAAGCAAATTACTGAGGTAATAGCCTGATGACATGATACCGGTGGCATTCCATGTAATTAGATTGAGATTAACGGTTTCCATTGTGTGTTTATAATTGATAGCTGATAAGTCAGGTTGTGAGTACGATTATCGCTCAAAATCAATGACAGGATTAATGCTAGCAATGCACCGATGTTACACATAATAAATAATAATATGGTTTCATTTGTGTACCCACATCCTACAGATTGCTCCTCGTGGCCAAAACTTTGGTGCAAGAACTGCATCTAGGTCCTCGTCACAAACATTAATGCGAGCAGAGTTACCTCTCAACATCTTAATGACAGTGAAGCCCGCATTTTTAAATATAAGATGTTTCTTGATATCGTCAATGGTTACGGAGTCAGCGAATCCACCGAGAAACACTTGTGACGTTTTGACTGAACATTCATATTTATAAAAATAATAATCATTCCTGGAGTAATTTGCAGCATGTCTAGCTTGTTGTGGACGCGTATTATTCGTTTCATTCATCGGAATTGTTGATTCATAGCTCACGCTATTTGGTTCACTGTATTGCGAATTCGTCTCACATTTATTATCCTTGTCGTAAGAATCGTCCGCGTAGCTCATCATTGCATTTAATGTTTCTGAAATATCTCGCTGTGTCTTTGTAACTTCTCCCATTGAGTTTGCCACACACTCCAGGAACGTTTGGAGATTATTTGTCACTGTATTCGTGAAATTTCGAAATTCCTCTTTGATGATGTTAACATTATGTTTTATTGTTTCGTTCATCATTTTATCACACGAGTGGGTTGGTTGAACATGTTTTTTGTTTACAATGTCTCTTAGTGTTGCCATTTGTCCCTCAAAACTCTTATGTTTCTTGTCAAATTCATCAAGTCCTTGTACTATGTTACACATATCACGTTTGACATCGGCTATTTCACTTTTAACTTTCTTCACCCCAGTGTATTTATCATCTTGTACACGTTCTATTGTCTGCATTTCCTGTTCAAGTTTATCGTCTAGTTGTTTAATTTTGGCGTCTATCCGAACAACATCTGATTTCAGCTGATCAACATCTTCAGTTATTCCGAGTTTTTCTTCAATTTTGTTTAATCTTGATTCTAACTGTTTCACTGTTGTATCAATGTTTGGGATACGTTCGTTGAAATCTTTATGAAATGTTTCATTCTCCGTTTTAATCATAGCAATGTCTCGTAATATTTTAGTAATCGAGTTTAGGGAGACATTGACGTCATCATCATCGTTGATCATACCAGAGATTGATGGGTAACTGACACTTTTATTATGCTTTCCACCTTTACTTATAAGCTCTCCAATTGTATCTGCATCTTTGTCAACCATGAATTTCATCAATCTGTAAATATCAACAGCCATTCTCATATTCCGTGTATTTTTATCCGTTATATGGTTTCATGTGTGGTTCCTAATCACACGTTGTTTCATTACTGCAGATGCCTCATAGGGGAACAATTCGTCAGACTTCACGTTCATGAATACGTTGTCCCGCAATGTTTCGAGAAGTTTGTCTTGATTGCCGACAAAGTCTACTATAGTTCCAGTAAATACATCCTGCGTTGTCGAGTTTATGAACTTCAACACAGATTGAAGATTGTCGAGAGTTTTGTTGTTATCCTCTGGTTTGCGCGTGTATTGTTGTGACTCTATGCTGTCATACCACGTAGATAACGATTCGTCCAGAGAGCGCTGATCACAATCACTTTGGTTACCGTTATTACGCCGCCTAGTGTGGTGTTTCTAGCATTTGGTTTTTTTATATCGCATGGAGTACATGGCGAATGTATTCTTGGAGATTGTTTGTACCTTACTCAATCGTACCGATATAATCACGTAGATGCCGAAATTGTAAAGTTAACGCCAGCGGTGTATAATACGTTTATGAAAATATGATAAATTCTATCGATAGAGTCAGGACAGGCTCAAATTGTAAACTTAAAGTCACCGGTGTAATAATATGTTGTTGAAAATATAAATAATCTGATAGCCTGAAAATATTGTATAACCTATTGGGAGCCCATAATAAATGGGAATAACCTATTGGGAGCCCCTGCATGTAGTGAACTGAATTGTGGGTATTTTATGGAGATTGTTTGTACCTTACTGAATCGTACCGATATAATCACGTAGATGCCGAAGTTGTAAAGTTAACGCCACTGGTGTATAATATGTTTATGATAAATCGTATCGATAGAGTGAGGACAGGCTCAAATTGTAAACTTAAAGTCGAAAATATAAATAATCTGATAGCCTGAAAATATTGTATAACCTGTTGGGAGCCCCTGGTGTAGTGAACTGAATTATGGGTAATTTTAATTGGAGTGCGCATGTCTGTTTTTTTGTAGTAACGGCCATCTTTTATTTTCAGTAATTATGGTAAGAGTTTATGGTTTAATTTATTTATTATTTAAGTTTGTTTCAATTTTTGAATGGTTTTATGTTAACCCGATAATTTGTATTTTGTAAAGAATAAAATTGTTTGAAGAAAAATGGCGAATTTCCAAGTTCTGAGTGTCAGCTCGATAGTGAGACTGAGACTGTGACGGTGTGAGTGACTGAGAGTCTCAAGTTAGTTTATTTACAGTTGTGTTCCGAGTATTTTTTGTAGTCAAATATTAATGAAATACGCTTTGTTTATATATACTAATTTGCTTATTTATAGAAACGTGTAATATTAATTTGAAAGTTATTTCGATAGACTATTTGTTTTTAGTTGAAGATAAAACAAATTTGGAAAACAAATATTATAACCCATTGAGAGCCTCGTGAAGTGTATTGTGGGTATTTTAATATAATTGCGCATGCGCAGTCTATATGCGTTCTTTTGGGGAAATTCGCTATTTTGGTTAAGTGAAACAATGGTATGAGTTCAATGTTTGTTTGTATATAAGAAAGTATATTGAATTTTGGAGGCCGACAATTGTATCTATTTGAAGATTAAAAGTTGCTTGTGTGTATTTAGCTGTGCATGGTTCGTTAATTAGGCCAGCCTATTGTCATATTAGAACGTCTCCAATAACATACAACCTCTCTGCAGTTAACATTGTGAATTTGGCAACAGTCCAAGCAGGCCCTCTAATGGAGCACTGTGAATTTGGCAACAGTCCAAGACACGTGGGGTATAATAACTGAACACCTGTGGCCAACTTGATCTCCAGAATGTTTTTAAGTGGAAGGGACAGTGTAGTGGGGTGGGGGTGGAAGTTAGATTTTGAGTGTGTATGATTCACAACTTTTGTAAAAAAAAGTTAATGCACATGTAGTTGGAAATTTCATACATTATTACACTACAACATAAAGGTTAAAATACATGGTTACCATTGCCTGGTATCCCAACTAGTAATTATTGTCCCCATTATGATGGGGACGGGGATCGAATGATGGAGGTATTTTGAGGGGGTGGGAGTCACAACTGTTATAAAGAATTTTAACAGTTGGAAATTTCATACATGATTACACTAACTTTTTGTCCCCATTTATTTTACTGCTGTCTTGTTTGTTACTGTATTCCTGATATGGAAATAATAAAGAGCATTTATTACGCCACCTGTGGTGTATCTAGCTGCTGAGATTTTGATATTGCGTGGTGGACAGGGCGAATGCATTGTGGGGCTTTTATTTATAGAGTTGGAAATTCCGTTTATTTAAAAGTCGGAACTACGCGACCAGTAGGCCAAGTCCAGTAAAACGGTTCGTTATAGGTGCTGGTTGTTATTGTTATTTTAACGGAATTCTGAGTTGGTCATTCGCGAAACCAATATATTTTATATTCTATAATTAAAACCGTGGGTATATAATATATGATCCTCTTTATGGATATTGTAGGAAGGTAAATTTAGCTAAAGCGGTGGGATATCTTGCAAGACAACACATTTCGGTTTGCGCTATAACCGCTCAATGTTTTAAGGTGTTACACAACGTCTGATAAAAAGAGTTCTATCTGGAATATTCACACTATTTTTTCAGAGAACATGCATAGAGTAAACATAGTCCTATCGGACTATCGTAAAGTAGTTCCGTTTAATTCGGGATTAATTAACCCTCAGACTGCCGAAACTGCCGACAATAAATTCGCTTGTTCGTGTCCCCCGAAAATCAAACTTGCCTGTTTAGAGGTCCCATTTTCGTGGCTAATGGTGATAGAATAACAATTTTTCAGTCAAGTTCATGGATAAATTACATTACACTTAATCGGCTTATGTCCGCGGCCATAAACCTGCGTTTTGATAACAATTTATTTGAGACAAACTGTTGCGCGGGTATCAGTCGGCGCTTATCGGTTGAAGTTATTATGATCGTGCAGCCTGCGCGTGCAACAAGTGTTCAAATACAACAGAAGAAAAAAATACTATGTCAAATAAATAACGTGATCAATGGACAGACAAGTTTCATTTCCGTGGGACACGAAAAAGCGAATTTAATGTCGTCAGTTTCGGCAGTCTGAGGGGTTTAATTAATCTCCTTTACGATATCCCGATAGGACTATATTTACACTATGTTCTCTGAAAAAAAAATGGTGTGAATATTCCCGATAGAACTATTTTTATCAGACGTTTTGTAACACATTAAAACATTGAGCAGTTAGCGCAATTTCGGACTATTTCGTCTATAAAAATACGATGAGCAACTGAAAATGTTTTTCAACATTCTGGAAGGGGTAGATGTCCAGGTATATATGTTTAAAATTTCACGCATAAACTATGACAGATAACAAAGTTATAATTAGTTTTATAGGCCCACCATAAATCCCATATAATAAACGCATGCCTCCGTAAGCACATGGCTTTGCTGTGGATGCTTTCGTTCCCAGCATGCATCATTCTCGCTATCTGTAAAATGTCTATGAACAATGGCTGTGCCACGCACTCTTAGCTTTGATCCGCATTTAGAAGCATTCTGGTGTGGCGAATGAGAAACCTGCAGTAATTTATAAGCCGTAGTTCATTGTAATAATTTGAAGAATTACTTATCTTAACGGAATTCTGAGGCGGTCCATTCATGTAACCAATATATTTTATATTATGATTTATATTTATGGCTAATAATATGATCTTGGTGGCGTTACCATTTCTGACTATGGTTTTCTTGTCTCCCATTGTCATTTAGAATATTGATCTATACAATAAGTCGACGACCCGTTAATGTTAGTTAGGGGCGTCCCCTTGTACGACACACATATCAAGCCGTTTACTACGAAAGTTACTCATGCGTGAAATTTTCACACGGCGAGGAGTACTTCACTGTGGACATACGTCGTGAGTACAGTTCATGGAAAACATGGTGGTATTGACAAAATCAAAATGAGTTCAATAACTTTGAATAACAAAAACGATCCATACCGCCATTTGATGGTCTGATGTTGATCTTCTTCAATTCCAACATTGATTGGTCGAAAGTGCTGATTGTGATATTATAAATCAAGCTTGGAATATATGGAATAAATAAATCCGATACGTAGTAATAATGCACAAAAGAATAGAAGTGTAGAGTGCTCTCTAATTAATCCACGAATAACACAAAGGTCCATTGAAATTCGGCACTAATACAATGCGTTGAACTATCTGCTGTAATGATATGTACAAAATGTTGTAGAAACTGATAGTACATGTATTTGGCAACTTCTAACAGCATTTGGCAAAAATTATTTTCATTTGGCAAATGTAAATTTTGGGCCAGCGGGGACCCTGAATGACGGTTGTTGTGGTCGCCATCTACGTACTGGTGGAAACATGTCTTACAGCGGGGACCCCGAATGAAGGTTGTTGTGGTCGCCATCTACGTGCTGGGGGAAACATGTCTTACAGCGGGGACCCTGAATGAAGGTTGTTGTTGTCGCCATCGATGTACTGGTGGAAACATGTCTTACAGCGGGGACCCTGAATGAAGGTTGTTGTGGCCGCCATCTACGTACTTGTGGAATCATGTCTTACAGCGGGGACCCTGAATGAAGGTTGTTGTGGTCGCCATCTACGTGCTGGGGGAAACATGTCTTACAGCGGGGACCCTGAATGAATGTTGTTGTGGTCGCCATCGATGTACTGGTGGAAACATGTCTTACAGCGGGGACCCTGAATGCAGGTTGTTGTGGCCGCCATCTACGTACTGGTGGAAACATGTCTTACAGCGGGGACCCTGAATGAAGGTTGTTGTGGTCGCCATCTACGTACTGGTGGAAACATGTCTTACAGCGGGGACCCTGAATGACGGTTGTTGTGGTCGCCATCTTCGTACTGGTGGAAACATGTCTTACAGCAGAGTTGAGAAACATAAGATCGCTGCTGATTAAACAGTATGAACGCGACCTCTTTGACAACTTAATGCTTCTACTTCAGCGCGTGCCATATTTTACAGAGACATACAGAAGTCCATGAAAATGAGTAGCTATTTAGTTTATTTGCCATCTATTTGTCTAACTACCTATTGAAAATCAGAACATCTAATCACAAATTACCAACCAGTAGAAAAAATAGATGGACAAAAGAAACCACAAATTCCGCAGACAATTTAAGGTGTGTTTTATGTGAAAACAGTCCTTGCGACGAATATCACTTTATGATCATATGTCAAAAGATACAAGACTTACGCGAAATTCACATCCCCAAATATTACTGGGAGAACCCTAACAGAAATATATTTCATTGTTTACTCTCAGTTGCATATTTGAGCCTTCTTAAAAAAGTAAACATATTTATAAAACTATCTTTAAAAATGATACTACGCTAATGTAAATTGCATCATGGATTACAATAAAAGTTTGTGTGTATGTATTGTTATTTTTATGACCTATATGTTATGGGTGCCTTGTGTGTAGTATGTGTATATGTTATCGCATGTTCCAACTTAACTGTTGGCTTCGCTAATAAACAATCAACAGCACATGCTTGTTTTCGCTTTGAGCAGCTCAAAAATATTGATGGCGTGTTTAATCCTCAATATTTCGAAACAATGGTTCGCATAGGAGGGACAAGTAATTTGTTGTGTGTTCAGGAGTCATTAATAGTGCTGCTCTCCATTTTCAGGATACGCAAGTAAGAAAACAAGCTTTAGTATGGCGCCCGTATATAAACAATTCAAAATGAAGGTTGCTGTTGTTGCCATCTACATACTGGTAGAATCATGTGTTGCAGCACAGTTCTCTGTTCGCGGCTTTGAGCGACTCATGGGTGTTGATGGATTATTTAACCCTCAATATTTCGAATCAATGATTCTCACAGGAGAGACAAGTGAGTCGATATGTTCTGCAAAGTGCGTGATGAATGGATGTGTGGCTTTCGTTCATAACAAGGGAAGGAAGACTTGTTATTTCTACGATATGCCAATCGTCGCCAACCACCCAAGCAATGTGTTTGGTGAGAATAGTGTCGCTTTCATCGTGAAACATGACGGTGAGTACATGAACCAGCATGATCAACAGTTAGATCTCAGACGTATACGTTTTGCATAAACAGACTGGGAAATCACAGTTATAACAATAGTGGTATAACTATATAATTACAACTACTTTATTTTTCGCTCAAATGCGTGCATTTGATTGGTCAAGGTCCTTAGATACGCATGATAGCGACAATCTTTATCAGCTTCGCGAAATTATACAGTACGTGATTCGGCATCAGACACTTCTATACGCCGACAGATGCATCACGCCGTTGATTGATTGCATATATATATATATATATATATATATATATATTTATTTTTTTTAAAGAAGAAATTCTTTTCTGAGGTAGGTGACTGCTGAAGTGAAGAATGGAATAGTTTGAAAATTAAGAAAGGTATCCGTTCATTGCTGAATATTTATTACATTAAGTGTGTACTCATCTTGGAGTCTGTAAGACAATTCATGGTGAATCACGTGATAATTACATTTAATTGAATTAAATTATACGAGGAACCTCATTAAATTGTTATGGCTTTGACAGAGAGACGTGCTCAGACGTTCGTTTCTAACGGCGCTTGTATCATTAACCGCTTGGACAGAATGGTCATTTTATTTCAGTTTTATATCGTTTAATCTGTTGATGGTTTTGTGGTGGCGATTCCGTCTTAATCTAATGTTTTTGTCCTTAATATCACTTGCCATCTTTAATGGCGACATTCTATTAAAAAGCATGTGTGTTTGCGCTATATTTATGATGCTTCATAACAAGATTCTATACTGTGTGAAATTATTTATCATTGTTGTGATATTTTCGCTCAGTGAAGTTGTTTTATCTACTATCTACTGTTTTCGTGTATAAATAATAACAATATTTCAACACTCACTTTTTGTCTGACAACTCTACATAAATAGAAGAAAGGATCACATATAGATGCATCGGAGGTCGATATCATATATCATAATATTATCCATCCCTTGACTAACACTAATTCTGATTGGGCAAAAGCCGCTCACGTGATACTCCGAGAATATTTTATCGGGACTCAGTGACGTCACGAATTAACTCTCTTGCGAAATGAATCGCTGAAATTGTGATGCGCGCGCAATACTTGTGGACTTTTCACTATCGCATTGAGTTTTTTTTCACTTCCGTATTTACTGTTCCAAATAATGCTTTTTGATAACAAAAATACAGGCTTTTACAGAGAATTAAGTGCCGACAAAATTTAATACCACAAATAACAACAAAAGTGTTATTCTCAAAATTTGGATAAACATACAGATGGATAATAAAAATGTCATTATACAATGTTGTGTACAGTATAAGTTTTCTTGTACTCATCCAGGTTGTGGTGAAAAGTCATATAGGACTCGACACTGCGTGTTTCGTCCAAAATGAGTTTTCACAACAACATACTGTACACACCAATGTATAATGACTTTATAATAGTGTGGACTTATTTCACAGAATAAAACCGATAAGTTGCAACGCATAAATAAGGGTTCGCGGTGTCACTTGCCAAATTTGCCAATAGCAAAAATTATTCATATTTGGCAAAAAATAATTTCAAGTAAAAGTTAACACTTCTATTAAGATGCAGTTAATCTCATAGCTTTAGTACCGATGGTTGGAGGGAGTACTATTATTTAGTGTGGTAGTGGGGTGGTGTTTACATAGCTAATCCTTCTGTGATGTTCCCTTCAAATGAAGCAACCCTTCTATCATTGTATTGTTAGGCGACTGGCTTATTGTTGTATTATAAAACACAATAGAGATGCGAATTTAATTAATTATTAATTAACTGCTTTTCTACCAATATAAAATGTCGTTCAAACCGCGAGTGTCGAAATATAAGACTTAAGGTTGGACAAAATGAAACTATCATGGATAGACTTTGGCTAATGCTAAATTAATTTTGCGAAAAATATTTCATTTGGAAAAATTAAATTTCGGTCCAGCGCGGACCCTGATCATCACACGTGACAAAACAAGCTTTATCTGTCTATACATAAATCATGTAAGTCTATATTTTCGATAATTGGATTCTAGGACATGTGGTTTGTAATAAACACAGAACAACTCGTGATCTAATGGGTTTGTCAATACGATAATTGTGCCATCGCGGAAGGATACGATTCGAGGCCGTGTCGTTCTCTGTTTGTATCCATCCTTGACCGAGTTAGGCCAAATTAGAGGCTGTTTAGAACGCGCCGATACATTGTTACGAAAAACTCCACGAAACTGACTATCACAATATGTTAAAGGACGCGATGGGATAGGATAGGATAATTTTATTTACAATATACACGCATGGAAAGTACAATTACAATTAAATAGAATATTAATAGACTATACATGTATATTGCTAGGGGTGATATAGTCATGACTGATTGTCTTCCTATCACCCCTGAATGTGGTGATAGATTATATGATAAAGATGGCCGAATTAATTTGATTGTTTTTAGGTTACGTTCATCGTGTGTAGACTGGGTTTTTAATATATAGGCGTTGTTAGGGCGATGGTACGAATAGTGGTTCATATATATGGGCACCTGCTTGGTCGATATAATGAATGAATACTATGCATATACATGTGTGAGTGGAACCGAGTAGGAATAATGTGAGTGAGGTTTTGGGAATTTCTTTAATTAACATGCATACTAGAGTGAATTTTGTTTTGTATTGTTTGTTTTGGTTTTTTTTATCAGAAAAATATGTATCGTTTATGCCGTCAGGGCATCTTCGGTTTTTGCATCGAACGCTCGCTGAATAGGTATTAATGATATCCGTTTTCAAGAAGACATGTCTTAATTGTTTAGAGGTATATTTACTTTCTAGGGAATTCCACATAAAGGGGAATGAATGGTATGGGAGAACTTTAGAAAAAGAGATGGTCCTGAATTTTTTGTGTACTATATGATTAGGTTGTCGTCTATTTGGTTCTGCTCTCTTGTCATACATATGTCGGTGCTCTGTTGACTTGCACGGGGCGGTGGTCATCTTGAATAACATCGGGGTCATAACTATTTGCTTGGTCGAACGAAAAATGTACAGGGAATTGTGGTTTCATGGTAGGGTAGGCTCAACAGCAAAAAGTCGTTCAGTCACTCTTGGGCGCCGATATGAGATGTCAATTTAATATGCTAAACAGTTCAGTGAAACTGAGGGTAGGGCTTCTCTTTCACTTCTAGTTGTTTTGTTTAGAATTGTTGTTTTCCATGGTCTATTTATTTTAGTGTGAACCGTGTTACTCGTTTGTTGTATTTGTCCAGGTTCACATTCCGCCTGAGGTTCGGGGTAAATTCTGATTCGTTGTGAACAACGGACGGATCCAGATATCTCTTTTCTGCATTACACACTATTATTTTATACAATTATTTATTTATTCACTCAAATCGTCAAATATGACACAATAAAGCGTGGTGGAATACAATTGACCAGTGCATATCATTTCTGTGCAAATTAAAAAAGTGGTGTGTGGTGAAAATTACACATATTTTAATAAAAAAACAGTTGATTGAGAACAGCCAATGGTTGTGCAAATGTCGGATATTAATGTATCACGTATAATATAGTATGAGTTTTTGAATAAAATAAGGACCCGTCTAATGAATAAAGAAAGGTTTTTCAAGGTTTACGTCGTTTACAGTTAGAAAGTTCGCTTAATTTGATGGTATTTGGTCTACAATAATAGTATTTGTTTATGTATTTGACTAGCAGGTCTTTTAAACACGGGCATTGCAATATTACGTGGAATTCGTCCCCTATATTTGTACCACTTAGAGTACATAATCTATCGGAATAATATGAGTTAATCCATGCACCAGATTCGATTGGTAAGTGGTGGTTGCGGATACGAAATTTCAGAAGTATTTGGACGGTGTCGTTTTTCACGAAAGGGAGGAATTTTTCTTTGGTGATGTCGTGTCGTAATTTGCGGATGAATTCAGTCACGATGAGTTGGTGTGCATTTTGTCCTTATTCATAGTATTTTTGCCCCCACCACCATCGCATCTAAATCAGCAGTTTTGTTTCAAACTATGTACATATATCAAAACCAATGTATTTGTCTACGTTTCTGATTTTCAGTACTCAAGACGGGAGAGCAACTGTATCACTATATTCCGGGAAAGAAAGAAGCTTGGATCATTACGTTAACTGCACCAAACACATTGGCTTCTCCAACCCGACAAGTGGCTAAAGATGAATGTGCAGGGAAGGGCGGAGAGCTGCTACCATTACACGGGACTGATGACTACGATCGATTTAACGCTCTTGATGCTGCATACCCAGGTGATTCCAAAGTACAAAATGGATTCTCCCATTACGTTATAAAAGTATACATTACAATGGTTTATTATACACATGGAGGGATGTTCAATAATGACAGACAGAATGATTCCTGTTTTCATTAGAGCGAAATGTTCAGATAACTAGTTCAATAAACGTCTGTGTATTGTTTGCACCTTGGTCCAACTAGGATTTGGTGATTCATATAATTAACATTATGTGAAATGGCACGAGTAAGCTGTTAGCTTACTGTCGAATCATACTTTCATTTATAATTATTATTGGACGTACATATCAATTTGTATGTGCTTGAGAATATATAAGTTTAAACTAAAACAGTTGCTTCCCAGGATTTGCTCAGCAACGCTCGAGTTAACCCTATTCTATAATATAAAGTTATTATACAATAATAACCAACAGGGAGCCTCCCCCAGATGGAAGCATGCACTACAGAGTGTCGTCTGCTCCAGTCTATGTGGGGCTCTATGTGGGTTATAATATAAAGTTATTATACAATGGTGTGTACAATATGTGTTTTTCTTGTGCGAGTCCAGGTTGTGGTGAACAGTCATATTGGACGAGACACGCAGGGGGGGGGGGGGGGTGTCACTGGTTCAGGAGGAAGTTCCAATTTGGGCACCTCTAACGGAGATACCGCACGTGTATACCTTGTTCATGTCTTCATAGAATAGGATGAACGGGTCAAGTTCTGTGTTCTCTTTGAACAGCTGTTCATATCCTCGCTCATATTCAAACCAAGATCCATACATTACTGTAAAATAACAGTATGCATCATGTAACATAACAGTATGTCTCGTGTAAAATAACAATATGTCTCGTGTAAAATAACAGCATGCATCATGTAACATAACAGTATGTCTCGTGTAAAATAACAGTATGTCTCGTGTAAAATAACAGTATGTCTCGTGTAAAATAACAGCATGCATCATGTAACATAACAGTATGTCTCGTGTAAAATAACAGTATATATGACTTTTCACCGCAACATAGACGAGTACAAGAAAAACACACACTGTACAGAACATTGTATAATGACATTTATATTATCCATTTGTTTGTTTATCCAAATTTTGGGAACAAAACGTTTGTGGTTATTTTTGGTATTTGTCGGCATTTGATACTCTATAAAAGCCTGTATTCGATCATCATAAAGCATGGTTTGGAACAGTAAACACGGAAGTGAAAACAAAACTCAACGCGGAAATGAAACGTCTACTAAATCCACCACAGTATTGCGCGCCCATCACAATTTCACCGATTCATATGGCAGAGTTACTTCGTGACGTCACGTAGTCCCGTTAAAAAAGTCACATTGTACACTCGGGAGTCCAATATGACTTTCGGGAGTCCAATATGACTTTTTGACGGATTATCGCGTGATGGTTTTGGCCCAGTCAGATATAGTGTTATGGAATGGATAAAACTAAAAACTTATTGACGATTTGTTGCATTAGGAAATGTTCTGATAAAAAGTTAATAGGTCGTTTGTTGAACGTATTATCTGAATATTTCTCACCAACGAATATGAATCCATATGCACTTTTCGTCATACTGTCGTCTGCTCATTTTTCCTGAACACCCCACCAGATGAATAATAAACCATTCCAATGAATACACTTTTATAACCGGGTGGGGGATCAATTTCATATAGAAAAAGTTAATGAGAAAATGGCGGACGCAAAAAAGAATAGTAGCTCAAAGCAAAATGTCCACATCCAGTTGAGTCGGGGTAGGTAGTAACAAACACAAGAAGTAATCACATTGTGCTAATGGAAACGACCGAGTAACATTATCTAAATTCCGAACGTACAACCACAAACTCTCTGTTGAGATGGGTAGATGGAAATTATATTGATATCAAAAATCGCATTTGCACACTGTTCATTAATCGGCGGCTATGAATTCCATTACTTGTCTAAGTGTAAACATTTTAATGAACTTTAGAAACCGACTACTGCCGAAATGATGTTTGTAAATGCCAAATGTTACAGTCATGAGTGAATTGCTAAATACAAGAAAAGCAGTTATATCACCGGTTGTGTATATCAATACACCATATTATAAAGAAAGTTAATTAGATTAGATTAGAAGCTATATTATCCTCTGGTGTAATATTATCACCAATTTGTATCTTATAGCGATGTTATATACGTGAATATATGTAAGTATTGTACACATATCCTTATCTACATACCTTTATTAAAGGCATGGAGTGATAACATAAATGAATTGAATTGGTTCCACAAACTAACATAATGCCGACAACTATTAAAGAGGTTCTGCTTTGTAGATTGTAGGATAAATGGAAGCATATCATAGACACTGGCTACGAGAGAATATAAACATATTCCCGCGTGTGTAGAACAGCTTGGACCAAACACACAAAATTGCAGCCAACAGAACCATATTTAAATATTCCATAATTATAAATGTACAATCACACTATCAGAACTGAGTAAATTGTGACAACGCGGAATGCCGAGATTGTAGAAAGTAATTGGTACAATAATTATATAATAAGTATGCATGTATTGTGTATAATTACGCTTAATAGACGCGTCCCCGCCATGTACCGTAACCCTGGAATACTCACCATTTAAGGGCACACATCAATATGATCGCGCTTAAGAGACGCGTCCCCGCCATGTACCGTAACCCTGGAATACTCACCATTTAAGGGCACACATCCATAGACATATAATTTTATAGACATATATTTAAACTTAGCTCCCCGAACAAAATGGATGAATATAACACAACCCCAAAGTGTAACAAATCTTCTCAACCATAGCTGACCTTCATGCCACTTCTCGATTGTCACACAACAATATGATCGCCATCTAGTTGTTCTATATTGTGTACAAGGGACGACAGGAAGACGGCCTATATTGGCCGTGCCGCTCCTGTGCAAAATTTCAGGAGAGTTTATTATGTTTTATAATTTGTGCAAATAAACAATCCAATCCAATCCAATCCAACACATATTAACAATTAGGGAACATCTTGTTTCACAGATGTCGAAAAACACTTTTGGCATTATAATAGAGAATGTACTTGCAATATGGATAGGTCTGTATAAGATGAAGTTTAAATAACGAGTGGAAATCGGTTGAGTTATAACTGGTTAGAACTTGGAATGGCCAATCATAGTCGATTATCTCTATCGCTGATCGATCTTCTAATTAGAACGAACCATATATATAAATGGACAATACATGTATTCGGAAAACTCCAGTTGAATACATACAAGCTATGACCAACATTTTATTCTCATTCAAAGTATCTGCATTAACTATAATCAATGTTTATTTTTAAACAAACATTGGTGTCGGGTAATACTAAAATATCGAAATTCACGTTGACAAGCTAAGCAAATAATAGTGATCCACAGAAATGGAATATATATGAAACAGAAAGTTCAGTATCATCTACTACAAACATCATACCGAGTTGTCATTCCGTGCGGTCCTTATCGAAGTCATATGCACACCGAAACAATTCTATATTGTTACCCAATAGTTGAGTTTTACTTCGTAAATCATAGGATTTAGAATTAACTGATTAACCCCAAATTCGCGTTCGTAACGCCACAACGAACTGTTGCCCGCCCTGAATTAACTGTTGCCCGGTTTGCAATCACGGGTAGCTTTCGTGAGTTCACGAGTGAACTGCTGCCCGACCCGAGCGAACTGTTGACTGGCTCCGAGCGAACTATTGAGTGGCCCGAACGAACTGTTACATGGTTTGCAATTTCCGTGACGTTTCGGCTATTTCCGGAAATTTCCGGTTTTGTGCTTTTTGCATTCAGATACATGGCGGTATATTCCAGTTAGTTCTCATAATTCGAAATAACACTATTAAAGAGTGTGATTAATTAGCAATCACCTGATTATATACAAGTAAATGTATTGGGTAACAAAGCAGTTATTTCATGTGTCTTTTGGGAACAGTCAAAATTTTTGTCCCTCGGTATCAGGAATGACTATCGAACTGTTGCCCTTGGCCTTCGGCCTTGGGCAACAATTCGATAGTCATACCTGATACCGAGGGACAACAATTTTGAATGTTCCCAAAAGACACATGAAATAATAGCTTAATTGTTGTATATTTCTGCTCATCCAGAAATGGCGCCTTCTGATTGACCGATTGATCCAATATTACTATAATGTTGTGCTAAAGTTAGAACACTACAGTTGTACGAGTACAGTTCACGCCGATTCGTGAACCACACCCACCCACTGGGTACAATACCAGCGTAGTCAGCTCCAAGACATCCGATTCGTGAACCACACCCACCCACTGGGCACAATACCAGCGTAGTCAGCTCCAAGGCATCCGATTCGTGAACCACACCCACCCACTGGGCACAATACCTGCGTAGTCAGCTCCAAGACATCCGATTCTTGAACCACACCCACCCACTGGGCACAATACCAGCGTAGTCAGCTCCAAGACATCCGATTCGTGAACCACACCCACCCACTGGGCACAATACCAGCGTAGTCAGCTCCAAGACAGAACCACACCCACCCACTGGGCACAATACCAACGTAGTCAGCTCCAAGACATCCGATTCGTGAACCACACCCACCCACTGGGCACAATACCAGCGTAGTCAGCTCCAAGACATCCGATTCGTGAACCACACCCACCCACTGGGCACAATACCAGCGTAGTCAGCTCCAAGACAGAACCACACCCACCCACTGGGCACAATACCAGCGTAGTCAGCTCCAAGACAGAACCACACCCACCCACTGGGCACAATACCAGCGTAGTCAGCTCCAAGACAGAACCACACCCACCCACTGGGCACAATACCAGCGTAGTCAGCTCCAAGACATCCGATTCGTGAACCACACCCACCCACTGGGCACAATACCAGCGTAGTCAG
Organism: Siphonodentalium dalli; assembly: GCA_032622095.1. Lineage (NCBI taxonomy): Eukaryota > Metazoa > Mollusca > Scaphopoda > Gadilida > Siphonodentaliidae > Siphonodentalium > Siphonodentalium dalli. The sequence goes on along the minus strand of CP136067.1, from coordinate 198,383,608 downwards.
CTCCAAGACATCCGATTCGTGAACCACACCCACCCACTGGGCACAATACCAGCGTAGTCAGCTCCAAGACATCCGATTCGTGAACCACACCCACCCACTGGGCACACCACACCCACCCACTGGGCACAATACCAGCGTAGTCAACTCTAAGACATGCTCTATATTATTAAATTGTTCGACTACACATACAAATACAAATGTTTACAATAACACAATGCACGTGACCTCATACACGAACAACCTCATCAATATTCCAAATAATAAGTCCCATTGTGTAAATTCAAATTAACCCCACTAGTTAAATGACGTTTTATAGCGCAGGTATTTAAAGCGAAATGATCACAGTCCTGATTTGAACAGCACTATATTGATTGTGAACAATGTGCAGTACGAACCCAACTAATCGGTCACATATTGTGCCAAACTCCATGCAGGGTTTACCTCTCTTGATGTCTCGGTAAGACCGCTGCTATCGGCGACAATTCACCCACATTTGATGGACATCCGCGATATTAAAATATATACTAAGCGAACAGAGCAACATGCTGCCCTTGTTAAGCACACAAAATATCGAACAACGTTTGTATAAATTTTGAACCTTATGTTTGAAAAGTCCCACTAAAACCCAAGCACTATATTTCGAAACGGTGTGATACGGTTCTCCGATTATTTTATCAACACAGAATTATAAACGCACGTGTACGACATTGTCACAACTCGAACGGCAAGTCAAACACACAAGAGTTCTAATTTGCTGCAATTTTGACGAGTAGCTTGCGAATATCGTCAACAAAACTACCGCTCTGATTTTCCATTCTGTCATTATGTTTTAGTGTGGGAATTGTTCTCAAAGCACATAGAAAATTTGACTTTGGAGCGATCGGGTTTCGCCATTTTTTTGCTGGAAAATCTCATGCTAAATATAGAAACACGGACTAGTGCCCAGCCGGTTACAGAGTCAGAAAGGAAGCAAGACTGGTGCACTCTGGTAGAGATTGATATTGTGCCTGTGTGATTAAAATAATTCAGCCCACTTGTTCAGCGACGTTAGACGTTTGTTATTTGTTTGATACCGTTAACATGACATTGTGATAGCGAAGATATCACAGTCCTGATTTATGAACAGGAATAAATATTGAATGTGGAACACAATTTTTTGTTAACTATGTTTGTACTTTTATTAAATGGTTCACAATTATGCAATGTTCCGGCGCCAGTAGGAACAACGTCTTTAATTGGTTATCGTCTCTCTCTGTCCTGCTTTTTTGATGACGTCATTTAATACATTGAATAACGTTATGAAGAGAGCGATAGCAGATTTTGACATTCTCTTCTGACTAATCTTCGGAATAAATGTCAAATTGCTAATAATTATGATAATAACGTACGTTATTCGAAAAAACTTAATTCTATGAAGGCCATTATGTAGATACACAATTCGAATTAAGAAATAAATACACGGTGTAGAGGTGTGTATGGTCAAGTTGTACCACACAAAACTGATTTTTTGTGGTACAACTTGACCACACACACCGATACACCGTGTATATATTTCTTTTGTAATACGACTGAAAGTTTCTGGTCATAATTCGACTGAATAGTCAACGAAATACTGCGCTTTTTCGGTCTCAGGTGAGAAAACAGTTCTTGGTGTAATTCGTATTGGGCGTACTCGATTTCTTTGCACTGAGTACTCTGGTAATTTGTTTGCGTAAATAATCGTTGTGATTGGCTAAAAAAGGATGTGTTTTCAGAGGCGCCCGTGCCTTTCATTTAAATTGTACATGAAATACGATTGCGGTCATTTCTGTGATGAACGTTGTTGGGACAACATGAATATGATCATCGACTATGGACCATTTTCCTTACACAAAGCGATCTAAATGATCTAGTTTACTAAACTAATCTTATTTCCCTTCTGGTGAACAAACGCTTTCAGTTTCAACTTGATTCAGAAATATCGAATATGATCGAGATTCGAATCGACGAATGCACAGCCCGGCCCCATGGAAAATACAATTTTACCGATTTATTTTGTCATTTAATATACTTATTAAGTAACTTTCTTTGGTCGTAACATATATCAATAATACCATAACATCATCTGGACCATATTCATTGGCAACCAAACTGCTTTCAAGTGACAATCGCTAGAAAATCGCAAGATTGTCAAGATGTAGCAAAATTCAAAGGGTTACGGGTGCGGGTGTACTCCGTTGATGCCCCGTTTGCGCGGAGTTAGAAAAGTCGCGTGCGGCGATCTGAATAAACCGATTTTTTTCGTGGTACAATTGGAAAAAGTAGAATTGTACCACAAAACTGGAACGAGATAGCCATGGTAACTCGGGCCACTGGCCAATCAGGACATGGCTTTTAAGCATAGTTAGGCAGGGTCGTATTACAATATACAATAAGATGATAGGTGACTAATAATTGTACCCGCACAGGTTGATACTTTTGATCGCAACTGTAGCCAGCAAGAATCATCTGATCACATCTATTCTTTTTAAAACTACGTCTGTGTTTCATCGTTAGTATTTTTTAGGAATAACAGTACGCGCATATCATCATACGCAAAATGGCGCCATTTATCCAAATTACTAGAATCTCCATAGGACTCAGTGTTAAATTTTGATCACAACTGTAGCCAAACAAAATAAACCGATCACATCAAAATTTTCAAAAATACATCTAACGGTCATATCTAGTAATTTGGAGAAGTTTCAAATCGCAACGATCACCATACGCCAGATGGCACCATCTATCGTTTTCTGTAATTACGAAACGCTCTCTAAATTATGTTGACCCCGATTTAGGCCGACCCGCCAAAATTCAAAATTGGAAACAAGTCAATCCTGAAAACATACCTACTAGGCATACAGAATCCGTTTTCAGATCGCTTTTAACAAACAAAAAATGCAACATGACATAAGGAATCCGACTACAGGTTGATACTTTGAAGTATATATATTCTCAAGTCGCATTAATTAATGTGACGGTTTAAATATGGTATCAATGGTACTGTATAGATGTTTATATTTCATGGACATATACCGGTATATACAAATTAAATGTCTGTGCCATGCCCTGTTACTGAAACCATGTCATATGGACCTTGCTGGTTAAAGGCACGGTTGGCCTTCATTATAGGTTATAATTTAGAAATAACAGTTAAGAAATTATAACATGTTGTAAAGAATAGAGCAATGGTAAACTATGATAGTGTGAATGCCAAATTATCCTGAAAACACATACTGTGAGTCGAGTGAGTGAGTGAGTAAAGAGTGAGCGATAAGCACAACACTCCACACCGTGGAAATGTTTTAGGAGAGTGACCCACGGTGACCCATTCAACACCGAAATTTTGAAAGGTGAGGGTTAGTTAGCGGTATACTGGTATGTTATAAACAATTTTGTAACAATTTCTAACCAAAGTTCACTTAATGCATGGGGTATCCACGGCGATGAGTGTTTTGCTTACTGCATACTCTTCGCATACTGTTTGTTTACATAACATGGGGTTTATTCACATGACAGAAATAACATTTAATACATCTATTAGTTATTTAAGTCCAGTGTTTTGCTTCATTGTACCTGAGCACATCTGGTGAACTAAGTCCTCATTTTGGAAGATTCACCAGAAGAACAATATGAGTCATGACCCTATATCAGCCATTTATTAACTCTGAAATGTTTGTAAAAGTAAAACATAAAGTGATCCAGACAGACTGATGGACAAAACCAAAGCACTGCCACTGATCGTTATTTAAACCAAATTTCTGGCTACCACCTTTGATCAAACAATCTTAACCAAATATGTACCATGAAAATTTCCATTGCGAGCTGTTTCTGAATAGAACCTGGTATAAAATTGTCTACTATGTGGGTTTACGAGCGGATAATTTTACCCATTCACAATACAAACCGTTTATACCACTATGCTACATGGCCACAATAGAGCGACGACGAGTTTGCCTCGCCACACAGTAGTAAGACGAGTTTGACTCGCCACACAGTAGTAAGACGAGTTTGACTCGCCACACAGTAGTAAGACGAGTTTGCCTCGCCACACAGTAGTATATCAACCAGGCTCTATTCATGATTCATTCCATGAACTGGATATTACATGCACACTTCGGCTACGATATGATAGGTAGCGCTATTTTGCTGACAATAGGATATTATATACATATCGCGATTTAATTTAGACTTGGAAAATTATTGAAATTTCAACATGCAGTGACAAATAGTGGCCTGGTATAAGATAATATAATAGCATGTCATTCCCCCGGCCTAATGAAAATAGCCACTCTGTAACGAATGAATTTGGTAACCGGAGAAGTTGGGCCCATTATTAGCCCATTGAATATACGCTGTATAATACATTACAAATAATGTGAAGTATAGGTATAGATGTAGAAATTAACCCGAAGCACCATGCTATTTGCCCGAAAGTGCCACCAATTCGCTCAAAAATTGCGCAAATTGTATGCTTGCAAATCGTTCGGGGGGGGGGTGCACCCCACAGCCCCTGGCCCATATTTCCATGAAATGCCAAAAACACTTAACGCGATCGTAGAACTGACACTAGATAGTAGACGCGTAAATATAAAGTTTAAACCAACCCATATCGGATTCTGCATGATATCCGGAATGATTCCAAACATTTATGACTATTTTATTTTCGAAAAATTACCGCATTTCGGGGTACGTCAGTGAACTGATTATCTACCATTCGAATTCCATTCGAACTAACAGTAACACATATTATAGTAATATTAATAACACATAATATTAATGTGAATAATTTCCCATTACTAGTATCTCTTTATTTAGGTCAAAATCAAGACAAGGGTTATGTTACTTTCTCAAAACTAGCCTATTCACATTCAAGTTAAACTAAGCTGGATAGGATAGGATAGGATAGGATAGGATATTGTATTTCAATATACACATATTAATACATAATACATTTTACAAATATTGTGTTGTATATTTGAGGGGGTGGCATAGTCAGGCTAGACTGTCTTACTGCCACACCCTAGGAGATGAACAGATGTTACGACAGGCGGATATCTTGTACAATGCACGGCTATATAATTATGTTTCACATAATGGTTGCATTTAAATGGACGATTATATGCATGGAGGGTATACGTATAGATAAATCGCTTATGGGTTACTCGATGGTTTGTCTCTTTCTTGTCTGTGTTCCTTGAAAGTCGAGTAGGAATGTGCTGAGTGAGGTTGTGGGTTGCGATGTAGGGGAGGTCACTCTTTTGACCGAGCTATACCACACAGTCTGGACATCTTTGATTGTTGCATTTAATGGTTGCAGAATATTTTGTAATTTAATCGTCATGTAAACGCCGTTTGAATTTGTGTCTGGTTTGGTATGATGTAAATTCGTCATCTAAGTTGTTCCATATAGTTGGATCAGAATGAAATGGTAGTTGTTGGGACCAAGATGTTCTTGGTGTTTTTAAAAATAGTGGGTGCTTTTGCCGGGTGTCTGGTCCGGTTTTGCGTTTGGTAAACATGTCGGTGAATGATTCTATTAAGCGCATATGATACCAATCATGCATACAAACAGCAGTTTGGACTTTGTATATGTCGTAGATTTTGAGTATATTTTCTTTTTAAAAAAGAGGTTATGTGTGGCTTCTATATTTCTTATTACATAAAACTCGTATCGCGCGTTTTTGAAGCATGAACATGTTTTTGACCACAGGGACGTGTCCCCATATATGAACACCGTAGACAAGGTGGCTTTGTATTAGAGCATAATATAATGTTTTAAGTGCGCTACCAGGAAAGAAGTGTTTAACTTTATTTGGTGGTATATGGCGTTCAGCATTTTAGACACACGATTTTTGAAAGTCAGGTTTTCATCTATATGGATTCCTAAGAGTTTTGTGGAGGATTCGTTTCTCAAGATTTCCTATCTTGTTTAGTTCCGTGTTATTTAAGTAAAACTTTATAAAGTTCCATTTGTCATCATTGTTCTCTGGGTGTATAAGCATATAGTTACTTTTTTTTTAGTATTGATCGCTAACTTATTGCTACAGAACCAAGCAAATACGTTGCGTAACTCATTATTCACATAATTTTCTACAAGGATACCATTTTTCCCACCAGTTACTAGAGTCGTATCGTCCGCGTATGATAAGATATCCATGGTTTTCGAATTTGACATATCGCTAACGTAATTTAAGAAAATTATCGGTCCCAGAATGGAGCCCTGGGGCACTCCACACGTCACTTCCGTTAAAAGATATTTGGTACCATTGAGTTCAACATATTGCCGTCTATTTTGCAGATAGCTCTGTGCCTCGTATGCCATAGTGATCTAGTTTATGAAGTCAAATATCGTGATTTACCGTGTCAAATGCTTTTGAGAGGTCAAGAGATAGAGCTAAAGTAGAGTCTCTTGTAATTTTGTCATTATTGAGACAACTTGATCGAGGAGGTGTAACATAGGATGGAAAGTTGAATAATGAGGACGGAATCCGTATTGGTGTTTATAGAGAATGTTTTGTTCATTTCAGAAGTCTAGTAATCGTTTATGCATTATTTTTTCTTGAAGTTTAGAGATAGCTGGAAGAATGCTGATAGGTCTGTAGTTGGACATTTCATGAGTGGTAGTATTTTTTTGGGATCGGGACTACTTTAGAATCCTTTTCATTTTGTTAGGGACCATTCCAAGCTCTAAAGACAAGTTAAAAGTATGCAATAATGCTGGGGCTATATCCTCAATTATTTCCTTGATAAGTTTAGTTGATATACCATTGAAATCCCTTGATACTTTCCCAGTCATCGAGAAACATGTGAGGATGATCTCCTGTATACAAGGTAGAGGTAGGAATTATTTTGAAATTGATGTCGTCTGGTTTGCGGTTATGGAGAAAATCTGTAAAATGAGAGTCATTTTCATGTTCATTGAGTTGGCTAGTTTCCCGCCCAATTTTTGAGAAAAAGTCATTGAACTTCTCCGATATGAGTTTGGAATTTTCGAGCTCTATTCCGTTTTCGGTAAAGGTCTTGGGGTTATTATTTGTGTGTCCATTTATCTTCAATGCACCCTTAAGTATTTCCCATGTTTTCTTTAAGTTATTTTTATTTACTACTAGAATATTTGTATAGTATATATTTTTACTCCTTCTGGTTAGTTTATTATATAGGGTGCGATAAGTCAAATATTTATTTACGTTCGTTTCCTTAGGTTTATTCAGTTTGCGTGAATATAGCTGATTCTTAACAATACTTGATTAATCAATCCAGATGTCATCCAAGGTTCGCGTATTATGATTTTTTTTTGGGTACATGTTGATTTTTGATGGGGAAAGCTAGTTCATATGCATTCATATAAATATCTAAGAAGTTTTCATATGCTTGGTCGACACTTCTACAAGCTGTGACGGAGTGAAAGCTACAATATTTTAAAAGATTTTTGAATCTAATTATTAGTCGGTCTCAGAGCTGGTCCCCAAAGGAAAATGGTGTTCACTTTATGTTTGAGGTCTAGTCTAGGGAACTTTTCAATGAGGAATCTCATGGTGCCGACCGAATTTTGAAAAAAAGGGCCCAAGTTTAATTTTTAGGGGCCTGAACCCCAATTATGGTGTTTTGACCTAGATGGGTTAATTGGGGCAATTAAATGCCAATTAGTTATCGAATTTACAGGTGTTATTATTCCAGTGGGCATTTTGAACCTTTTTTTTGTCCTGGGATGGGGTTTTGTTTCATTTAGGGTTTCCTTGAACCCCAAAATAGGGCGACCATTACGATTTACACAATTTCGGCCATCTTCAAATGTATATGCCTATACTGATGTGTATACTGTTTTTTAACTTGATATTTTTGTTCATTCAGAGGCATATGGTATCTGAAATCATTTTTGAAAGGGTTATTGGTCAAATACGGTCTTAGGGATCGGGTGGGCGGAGCTTAAAAATAGACATTTTTTTGGCAAAAAATACATTGTTTTTCAACAAGTGTTTCTCATGGTTTTCTCAATACTCTGCTCATGCTTCATATTCAAAGTTGTATGCTGAAAGTAGGCACATCTGCTATATTTACTAATTTTAAATGAAATACTAATGTAAAACAACCCACATGAAGCTTATTTTTTTTTTATGGATATAAATGTTGATACCTGTAACTGAAGGAATGTACCATTGTATGATGATATATAGTACACTCCTTATTGGAGCCCTTTCTAAGATATGCACTACATTAATAATATCTACCACTTATCAATGTATATAGAAATGATTTCAAATGTCTGAAAGTTCTTCTTCGGAACTGTCCTCAGAGATATAATCACATGAGTCATCAGAACTTTCGTCGTTTTCAAATGATAGAACATTTTCGAGTTCATCTGAATTGTCAACTAGAACTTTTCGAGCTGATCTGAATTGTCAACTGGGACGGTTTCATCGTTCGTTTGTACATTCTGCTGAGTTTGATCCCTTGATTTCTGTGGTAACTCTGTGGGAAGTGATGGTCCCTCAAACCAAATAGGCTCAGTAACTCCATTTTGAAGGAACCACCCATGCTTTAGTGGACCCAGTGGAATGTAATATGTGTCCAAACAATGCAACATCATATGAGTCACTAATTGCATTCTTTTTATTGCAAAACATAATGAATTCTCATCTGGAAAAAGGCGTTTCATGGATCTGAATTTTTTAAGCTTGTTAGTCTTGTTGAATACCATGGCATATCTAGAATCGCCAGGAGACTTTTCCATTTTTGGCCGCTTGTACACTATATGTAGAATAAAGTCTGTTACCTCATCTGGATTTACGGTTGATGTTCCTAAACTAGACAATTGTTTTATAATGTTGGGATCTTTCACGATTGTTTTGAACGCAGTGGATTTTGATCTCCCAAAAAAGGGCTGGGTGTAATCGCTTCCGGTAACCACACGAAAAGCTGGGAGGTTTTCACAAATAGCTTGCCCAAGATGGTCTGCAAGACTTTTAACATCATGGAACGTTATACCACACTTTGTTGCTACTATACCTTGACGGAAATAAAGCTGGCTGTCACATTTTCTGGCAATATGTAATAAGAGAATAAACACATCAGTATCATCAGACACCAAACAAACTGCTGCATGTTTCTGAGAAGCAAACACAGCATGCAAGGCGAGTCTAGGGTCAGCTTCTCTGTGTGTAGATTTTAGATCCTGAATAATATCTGGCTTCGATTCAGAAGAATTACTTAAGAATTAGCACAGATTCCCTTTTATACTGACAAACATTTCCTTATTTATACCACTTTTCCTAGTCAATACATAGTCTGCGATATGTGTTGTTAAATTAAATTTATTTTTCTGACCAGATAAGAATTCGTTCCAATCTGTGAGCGTTGGCAACTTCTGGCTCAAATTGGATAGTTCCCGTTCTCTCAGACATTGTGGTCTCCCTTTGGAAACATGAACTTGTCCATCATCAGAGTAGTCATCAAAAACTAAATGAATGGTGTTTCCTGGGAGCTATTTAAAATACTCAACAACTCGATCTACCCAAGATTGGAATCTGTCATCATCCAGATCAGATATTGGAATAATTCTAACAACACGCATGGCATCAACAATGCTGCTCTCCACTCCCTTTGGTACATTTATAGATTGTTTCTTTTCAGGCAAATTTTTCAAATAATTTCTAAAGAGAGATTTAGATGACGGACGACTACTGCCAGTGTCTTTACATATGGCCCATGGTTTGCTAGTTACTGGCCAGTTCATTATTTCACGTATATCTAAATGTTTATCATCAAAATCTGCCATAATTGTAGCGAAAGATATCTCATTTCATCCTCAATTATAGATACAGTCTGTTTCATAAGCTTGATATTTTCAAAAGTAATGACTTACTGTTTCTTGATGGGATCGTCGTATGTCAGTACTGGTTTGGTTTGGATACCGTCCGTGCTAACTTGTGGTTGTAGTCTTTTGAAAAAGTCCTCCATAGCTGTGATACCTCGCGAGTTCGTTGTTTTTATATAAGTACACATTTCTGAAGGTGCCAAAACCCCAGTAGCCATACTCACAATGGGTTGCCCCTCCATCCACAAATTTGGAACCCATGAATTAAGTCCATAACATATATTTGTCACCATCTTTTCATCTAGTGCCATTCTAGAAGCTCCAAATTCAACACGTTTGGAACATGAAGTTAAATTTCTTTTGCCTAAAGATTGTTTTAATGCAGACAAAATGTGACTAATTCTTGTCCAACGTTCACTAGCACCCAGATTTTCAGTTTTTCCTGAAAGTCCACCAGTTTGATTTGAAAATCTGTTGATAGTCATCTCAATAATTTGATCCATTGGAATTTTGGAATGCTTTTGGCCACTAAGTGAACCAGTGAAACCTCCACCACTCAAGTAGCTATATGCTTCATAGTCCCTATTTCGAAGATTCTTCATGTATAGTCCAACAAATTAGACGATTCGGATTAAGGTATATTTTAATATTTGGACATTTATGTTACCTTACTCCTAGAAGGGTTAAGATAATCGTAAATGTCCAAATATTAAAATATATCTTAACCCGAATAGTCTAATTTGTTGGACTACTTCATGTCCAGATAGAAATAGCTGAGATTCCGTGCATAATTTTGTCTGTTCAAAGCGAAGCACCAGGTAGGAATTGATGGATTGTATCTAAGTAACCTTCCCAGTTACCTACACGCTGAAAGTGTATGGTATTAATAAGAAGTGATGTCATTTCAATGAAAGAATCAATCCAGAAATTCATATCACCTGGAAGTGTTGGGGGCCATTTGAAATCAGGATCAGAGATAACGTTACTTAGATTGTCTGCTGATTGTCTCTGAATTAGTTCCTCAAGCACAGATCCACCACATCCAACTGGTTCGGTTGAAGACTTATGTGCTGAATAATCATCACAGAAAGCAAATTTTGTTCACACAAACGCTTCAAAAAGCAGCTTATAATATCGAATTCCACGTTTAACGTTGGCTCCATTCAAACCGGCTTTAATCAATCCCTCTGGTCCAACACCTGATTCACGTATCAGTTCAACAATACCGCACCCTCTGAACCGACAATAATATACTTTTCATCATGCACATAATGACATGGAATCCTCCCACTCGAACAATGATCCAATCAAATTTAGATGACCCAGACTCTTGGAATTTGAATAAGACTTATAGTATCTTGTGATAAATGGCTTGGTCAGCTTCTAGGAATATGAAGGGGATCTGTAGATCATTCATACGGTACATAGTTCTATTTAATATGGCTAGGATCACTCTCATGTCTGTCGGAGGTGATATATACTATATATAAGGATACAACAATCTTTACAATGGCAACATCACTCGGAACATTTGTATTTAAACATGAACTTACCTTCTGATTCTGGAGTATTTAATTTGATCATTTTCTGATTTCACATGCTTCTCAAAGTTTCAAATTAATATTCTGGAACAGGATATGTAGATCTTATGTCTGCTAAAATTGGGATTGGAGTTTATATTGTATGGTGGAGGAATTGGAGCACTCTCTCAGCAGCAAAGTTATATATCAACAATCATATGAGCTGTCACAAAGTTCAGGTGTAATGGTATACGTACATTATGTAGCACTGAGGCTATTTATGTCAATTTTAATAAAATTTGTTATGGCTCTGACTGTAGTGTGATTCATTGGTAATTCCACTAAATGACAATAAATTTATTTTGACAGCTACAATCAACATTGAAATAACTATGATAGTTTAGAGGCTAAATAAGCACATATGTAAACAATGAAAAAAACCATGAGAAACACTTGTTATAAAATAATGGATTTTTTGCCAAAAAATGCCTATTTTTAAGCTTCGCCCACCCGATCCCTAAGACCTTATTTGACCAGTAACCCTTTTAAAAATGATTTCAGACATCATATGCATCTGAATGAACAAAAATATCAAGTTAAAAAACAGAATACACATCAGTAGGCATATACATTTGAAGATGGCCAAAATTGTGTAAATCGTATTGGTCGCCCCTATTTTGGGGTTCAAGGAAACCCTAAATGAAACAAAACCCCATCCCAGGACAAAAAAGGTTCAATATGCCCATTGGAATAATAACACCTGTAAATGTTTTAAATAAATGGCATTTAATTGCCCCAATTAACCCATCTAGGTCAAAACACCATAATTGGGGTTCAGGCCCCTAAAAAGTAAACTTGGGCCCTTTTTTTCAAAAATCGGTCAGCACCATGAGATTCCTCATCGAAAAGTACCCTAGACTAGACCTCAAACATAAAGTGAACACCATTTTCCTTTGGGGACCAGCTCTGAGACCGACTATATGTTATCCGGACTAAAACTTCGTTGATTAGAGGTAGTTTCGTTATTATTGGTGTTGTTTTGTCTTTTTTGGTTAGATTCGTAATAAAATATGCCGAAGTGATCGGATACATCGCATGTGATTATATCAGATTTACATTCGCCTTGTAGGTTATTGGTATATATATTATCGATAAGAGTTGCTGAATGATCAGTCATTCGAGTAGGTTTAGTTATTATTGGCACGAATCCTCTAGTGAAAATGTTATTTATGAAATCATTCGTTTTTGTATGTGAGTTGACATTGAGTAGGTCAATATTAAAATCTCCTGATATATATGATTTGTGGTTATTAATTGTTTCCAGAATGTCGTCGAATTTCTTCAAATTTTGATTAATGTTGGCCTTTGTTGCGGTAGTTGGTCTATAAACGCAGCCGATTATCCGAGAGTCATTTTTTCCTGTGTTAATTTCAGCGAATATTGTTTCTATTACGTGTGGAATAATTCACTAAGGTAGGATCGATTTTGGTAGTGAATGGATTATTTTATGTAAAGACACACACCACCTCTACCATCATCGTCATCAGCTCCACACTTGAATTCCATAGGGTGATATCCCGGTATTTGAAAGTGTGGATGATTGTCGTATTTTAAATGTTTCTGTTAAAGCAATAACGTCGAATGAATTATTATTCGACTTTAAGTCACGCAGGAGATTACACAATGAATCGAAGTTCGCGTTAATGCCTCGACAATTGAGGCTGAATATTGAAAATTTAGGGTTTTTTTATTTGGTACATCTATTGCAGATGTAGATGGTGAAATGTATCCAAATTCATTCCTGGTATTAATAGCAGAATTTAATAATCGTCATTGTCCTGTTCCGCTTCGTTCCATTTCATTGTAAAGTTATATTCATCAGAATCCCGAACCTCACTCAGATTTACGCTATGTGTAGCCATATATACGACATATAATGGAATGAATGAAATGTATGCCCTCCACGTCAGAATGAGTTAAAGATGCAAGCATGAATATGTATAGTCCGTGCATTGTTACTATAGCTGACCGTAATATGAAGTACATATTATATTAATGATGTGTTGTATTCGGCGGGTATATGTTTCAAGTAAGTCCTTGAGTACGATTCAATCGACGGTCAATTAAAATTATAAGTTCCAAATGTTGTTTTCTATATTATATAGTATAAATGTCAAGGTCGTTCCACGTATGAAACATTTGGTGACCCATCATATATGTGTATGATTCCAGCATTAAGTACATGCATGTTTTTCATCCAGAATTAACCCTTTACCCAACAGAAGGGTCCTGTGCCAATGCATTCTCTTATATATGCGAGTCGACCATCGGTCGCCTCGCATATATATAAGAGAATGCATTGGCTTAACACATTAAAAATTATAAAATTGTTAAAGAATGTAAAAAAAATGGTAAAAAAGTGTTAAAAAAAGATTTTTTTCAGGCCAATGCATTCTCTTATATATGCTAGGCGACCTATGGTCGACTCGCATATATAAGAGAATGCATTGGCACAGGGCATAACTGTAACCATCACAATGTGGTCAATGAGCCGGTTCCAATGATATCCATATTTGTATGGTTCTATTGAGACAGACCGAAGATATTTTAGGCTGTTGAAGCTTTATTTGGCCGGTTTTGGCCGGTTTGTTGGGTAAAGGGTTAAAGTAACGCATGCCATTCATAAAACTTTGTTCAAAATCTTAAAACGTCCGAAATGGTGTTCTGTGCATGATTCCAGTATTGAGTGCATGCATGTTTTTTCATCATTCTTTCCTATAGCTATGGTTAAAGCAGCACACGACATTTATGAGACATATGTGTTGATTCATTTAAGCCTCCAGAAATAAAGCGAAGCAGAAATAAATCGAAGCAGAAATAAAGCGAAGCATGCCAGGCTTAAATTGGTACATGACATCCATGAGACGATTTTAAATAATATAATAAAGCGCCTTCTTATGAAGCGTCTGGCATGATGCACTTTGTAAGATTCCAATAATACATATGCGTTGATTCGTTAGTGCATCCAGGATTAATGCGAAGCATTCTATTCATGAAACTTTTTATATTTTAACACAAAATCTTAAACGTCAAGCATGGTGCTCTGCGTATGATTCCAGTAATAAATACAATTTGATTTTTCATCATTCCTTCTTACAGCTAGGTAACTTAAAGCGCCACATGACATTCAAGAGGCAATTTTATATAATAACTCGCCGTCTTAAGAAACTTCTGGCATGATTCGCTTTGTATGATTCCGATAATACGTATGGGTTGATTCATTCGTGCATCAAGGATTGAAGTGACACATTCCATTCATGAAACTTTTTTCTATTTTAACGTAAAATCTTATACGTCTGGCATGATGCTCTATGTATATGTATAATTCCAATAATAAATACAATTTTTTTCTCCGCATTCCTTCTTACTGCTAGGTAACTTAAAGCGGCACATGACATTCATGAGGCAATTTTATATAGTAACACGCCGTCGTAAGAAGCTTCTGGCATGATTTGCTTTGTATGATTCCGATAATATATGTGTTGATTCATTCGTGCATCAAGGATTAAAGTGACACATTCCATTCGTGAAACTTTTTTCTATTTAAACGTATATGATATTCAAAGGGGAAATATGTTAATTGAGGGGCGTGACATGCCTGTAGCTGTGAAAGGTGTTAAAGGGACATAGAGGGACCGGTCGAGCATTATTTAAGGGCATATTATATTTAAAGGAACTCACACAATCGTAGCCCATGTATTGTATTAAAGGGTCATTGGATAGACAGGTCACACATGTATGATTCCAGCAATAAATCAATTTGTTTTTTCATCATTCCTTCTTACGGATAGGTAACTTAAAGCGGCACATGACATTCATGAGGCAATTTTATATAGCAACGCACCGTCTTAAGAAGCTTCTGGCATGATTTGCTTTGTATGATTCCAATAATACATATGTGTTCATTCATTCGTGCATCAAGGTTTAAACTGACACATTCCATTCGTGAAACTTTTTTCTATTTAAACGTATACTAGTATGATATTCAAACGGAAAATATGTTATTTGAGGGGCGTGACATACTTGTAGCATGTGAAAGGTGTTAAAGGGACATAGAGGGACCGGTCGAGCATTATTTAAGGGCATATAATATTTAAAGGAACTCACACAATCGTAGCCCATGTATTGTATTATATGGTCATTGAATAGACAGGTCACACATGTATGATTCCATTAATAAATACAATTTGTTTTTTCACCATTCCTTCTTAGAGCTAAGTAACTTAAAGCGGCACATGACATTCATGAGGCAATTTTATATAATAACTCGCCGTCTTAAGAAGCTTCTGGCATGATTCGCTTTGTATGATTCCGATAATATATGTGTTGATTCATTCGTGCATCAAGTATTAAAGTGACACATTCCATTCGTGAAACTTTTTTCTATTTAAACGTATATGATATTCAAAGGGGAAATATGTTATTTGAGGGGCGTGACATACTTGTAGCATGTGAAAGGTGTTAAAGGGACATAGAGGGACCGGTCGAGCATTATTTAAGAGCATATTATATTTAAAGGAACTCACACAATCGTAGCCCATGTATTGTATTAAAGGGTCATTGAATTGACAGGTCACACATGTATGATTCCATCAATAAATCAATTTGTTTTTTCATCATTCCTTCTTACTGATAGGTAACTTAAAGCGGCACATGACATTCATGAGGCAATTTTATATAGTAACGCACCGTCTTAAGAAGCTTCTGGTATGATTCACTTTGTATGATTCCGATAATACATATGTGTTCATTCATTCGTGCATCAAGGATTAAACTGACACATTCCATTCGTGAAACTTTTCTATTTTTCTATTTAAACGTATACTAGTATGATATTCAACGGAAAATATGTTATTTGAGGTGCGTGACATACTTGTAGCATGCGAAAGGTGTTAAAGGGACATAGAGGGACCGGTCGAGCATTATTTAAGGGCATATAATATTTAAATGAACTCACACAATCGTAGCCCATGTATTGTATTAAAGGGTCATTGAATAGACAGGTCACACATGTATGATTCCATTAATAAATACAATTTGTTTTTTCACCATTCCTTCTTACTGCTAGGTAACTTAAAGCGGCACATGACATTCATGAGGCAATTTTGTATAGTAACGCACCGTCTTAAGAAGCTTCTGGCATGATTTGCTTTGTATGATTCCGATAATACATATGTGTTCATTCATTCGTGCATCAAGGATTAAACTGACACATTCCATTCGTAAAACTTTTTTCTATTTAAATGTATACTAGTATGATATTCAAACGGAAAATATGTTATTTGAGGGGCGTGACATACTTGTAGCATGTGAAAGGTGTTAAAGGGACATAGAGGGACCGGTCGAGCATTATTTAAGGGCATATAATATTTAAAGGAACTCACACAATCGTAGCCCATGTATTGTATTATATGGTCATTGAATAGACAGGTCACACATGTATGATTCCATTAATAAATACAATTTGTTTTTCATCATTCCTTCTTAGAGCTAAGTAACTTAAAGCGGCACATGACATTCCTGAGGCAATTTTATATAATAACTCGCCGTCTTAAGAAGCTTCTGGCTTGGTGAGCTTTGTATGATACCAACAATACATATGTGTTGATTCATTCGTGCATCAAGGATTAAAGCGACACATTCGATTCATGAATTTTTTGTATATTTGAACGCAAAATCTTATACGTCTGGCATGAAGCTCTGTATAATTCCAATAATAAATACAATTTGCTTTTTCATCATTCCTTCTTACAGCTAGGTAACTTAAAGAGGCACATGACATTCATGAGGAAATTTTAGATAGTAACGTGCCATATTAAGAAGCTTCTGGCATGATTCGCTTTGTATAATCCCGATAATACATATGTGTTCATTCATTCGTGCATCAAGGTTTAAAGTGACACATTCCATTCGTGAAACTTTTTTCTATTTTAACGTATATGATATTCAAAGGGAAAATATGTTGTTTGAGGGGCGAGACATACTTGTAGCATGTGAAAGGTGTTAAAGAGACATAGAGGGACCTGGTCGAGCATTATTTAAGGGCATATGCTATTTAAAGGAACTCACACAATCGTAGCCCATGTATTGCATTAAAGGGTCATTGAACTCATATCAAATGCATATCGAACACATATCAAACTTTTGTGACATATATCTTTATATACATATATGTACACATACACACCCATACATATACATACATATATATATATATAGCTATACATACATATACATACATATACACATATATGCATACATACATATAGAGACACATATACCTATACATATACCCTTATATATAACATTGGCTGGTAATGCCATGTTTCCTTCATAAATGTATTCTCATATGCTGAGTTTAACTGTTTTGAGATAAGAAAATTAAAACATGTTTGCTTTTGGTAGAATTTACATAATCAAAAGTGCATATTGTTCTATTCTAATATCATAACTTTATAACATTCAAGCTATTTTAGTGAATGTAGTGTTAATTGGTAGACTAGACTGACAATATAGGATATGCAGGGATGAATATCTGTGCAATATTGAACAGTTCAAAATTTATATGTCACTAAATTTTGAGATTGTTTGATGTTTTTTTATTTATCTGTATATTTAACATAAATTTTCCCACAAACTGACCAGGAATCTTCCACAGCTGAGGATTCCTTGGCACTTTTCAAGAGTGAACTGTTGGTATCAGTCAAGTCTTTTTTTGTTAACAATTCCTTGACCCTTCAATGCTTTCCTTTCTCGAATAATGTCATTCTTTGCTCTTCTGGATATTAACTGACATATAACACTTCTTGGAAATTTTTGTTTTGTGTCAAATCTGCCAATTCTGTGTGCGATGCTTATATCGCGCTGTTCAATAGGGAGATGTAATTTGTCCTGAATGATTTTGACCAACTTCTTTTCACATTGGTCAACTCTCTCATTAGCACTGTCATCACTCATCACCCACTCTGGTTTGCTGTTCCAAGCGGTTATGATTGTCTTTCAACTGCTTAATTTCATCATTCAATTGTGCTATGTCATTATCCCTGTCCTGAACTTCACTAGCGAGTCGAGTCATTTGGTCATCCATCTGGTCTATTCCAGTTTCTGCATCAAACACCCTGCTTTCACATACATCCTTTACTGCATCTAACGTTCTGTCAAAGGTGAGGATGATATTCAAGTTTTCTGTAGTGACCAATGGCTCAATACTTTTTGCTAGATCAGATTTGGTGACAAGTGTGTCCAATTTGGCGTTGATTTCAGCAAGTGCTTTACATATTGATGTTCCAGATTTATCAGTTGATGTTTTTCTGGTGAATGGTAACTTCTGTAGACCCGACTGTCCAATGTCTGTAGTCTTAGATTTCTTCCCTGGTGCTGGTTTACTTTTACCTTGATTAGAATCTTTGCTTATACTATCATCACCACTGGCACTCGAAGTGGAACTCACTGGTGGTCGTTTCTTATCATTCTGAGACATGTTATACACAGTACGAACGTGAGATCAGTGCCTCGAAACTAGGGAATCAGTTTTTTCAGAGTGTTTTTTAAAACGAAGAACGTATTATTTATATACTAGAATGTCAATACTTATACATCTGTTATTGGTATCAGCTCATTTGGTGTATAGTTGATGGCGATCGGCCAGTTATTTTTGAGTTTATAGCAAAATCATTTCCCCGCCGAAAATATCCGTCTTACTAAGCCGCCATTATGTACAGCGGTTTTCTGAATGTACCAATAGTAATACTTGTTGAATTCACGATGTGTAAAACGTGATCACGGTATTCACCGGCAATCTGGTAATTAGAATCAAATAATTTTGATCTATTCGAGCCGTTGAAAAGACGAAGTCAGAATAATTCCTTACGTCCAAGATGAAGCCTAATTTAGTAATTACCACTATACTATTTTACTAGTACATGTACTACTAAAAAGTTCTCAGTCCCAGTCATAAAGTCATACACATACTACCTACATGATAATCATCCTCTTTTCATTTCAATTTTAATTATTTTCTTCCTTTTTGTTTTGAGAGTTATCCCGACCGTCACATTGGAGGTATAACCGGAAATGTGCTTTGATTGTTTTTTCGGTTTTCGCTAATGACAACTGTTGTTAAACTTTGAAGTTGGAACAGAGACTGCTGAGAATTGATAAATTAGACTCCTGCAATGTTTTGCTATTGAATTCATTAAGTTGATGGCACCTATGATCTAGTTATCTAACCAAGTTAACATACAGTAAATCACCCATTGAAACACGAACGACAATAACAAAGACTCAGACTTTGAAACTGTCAGTTTCAAAGTTTCAAACACAAACTTGACAAAGTCAAAGAACTGAAGTCTCAAATCGCAGTAAAAGAGGTGTTTTGGTGACATTTTTCCATCCGAAAAAACAAGATATGAAGTACTGTTTTTATTTAGATCACCCACCTTCTATGTAGATAGCTTTCACCTCATCCCTTTGTTGTGCGGCAATGGTTAATATGTGGAAATACTAACGACGAAGTGGTGATTTCTGTATTTGAACTACAAGGCTTAGCAACAACCATGTCTGTGGAACCTCAAATCTGATCGGTTAAGATAGACAATCTGACCAATAAGGAAACCGTTTTTAATGCGCCTTTTCCTAACGAGAGCTCCACTTTACGTTACATTAAGCGCATGCTCTGATACTAGTTTTAGGTAACGTGAGCTATATATAGAACACAATAATACAGCTTCATATTTGTACGGATCTCATGCGCGTTACCTTCATGAAAACTTCGCGAAATCTGATTAAATTTTCTATGAATGACCAGGATAGTCGGCTGAACACATACGTTATTGTGGCGGATTGTCGGTAACATGGTGTGACATGGACGGCTCGGAGTTTATGTCCAACAGAGTCGGATCCACCACAATAACTTATTATGTTATGCTTTTCTTTCATTCACGCAGGACTTCTCAGAACTACTAACGTTGAAGCTTTCTGGGTCGGGGCTAACGAAATACAAGTTCCGAATGATTGGAGAAACATCGATGGGTCAGCAGCTTTCTTGATGTTTCATCAGGGTCAACCAAACGAGGATGGCGTTTGTGGTCTCCTATATCATTGGAATAATTACGCAGATAAATCATTCAAATTTGGTGACAACAGGTGTAACGTTAACCAGAGGTACATATGTCATTACAAACTGTAATTACAATGTATTCGAAAGCGTGGGGAGAGTCAATGAAGTTTATATAACATGTTCTGTGTGTTTGTGTGTGAAGGAAGGAGTAAATATTTAAATAAGCGCACCACGTGATTGCACCAGAGAAATTTAGGAGACGCACTGAAGCGTCGACGATAAATTATGTTGTCACCCCTTGGTGAGAGAGCAGGTCTTGTTATGGTAAAGATGTCCGGGATTTGAACATGGAAGTGTGCGTGGATTTTGTCTTTTTGTTATTCTTTTTTCTCAATAAAACATGTGGAAAATATTCATACGAGTGTCCTGTACAAAACCTGCCCTCTGTGAATACTGCTAGTCTGGTCGATGGAACGTAAGCCCTAGTAAAAAAGGCAATAAGGCGATGCTGGTGCTATTATGTGAGAAAACATAAACAATCCGCAAAAATCCACCAAAGGGGGAAACCAAAGACTCAAATGCAGTCATAGTATAGATAGTAGTTTTCGCATTAGCGTTAAATGGGTATTGTATGGCAAATGACAAAACTACCGATAGTGATACCTCTGTAGTTAGCTGCATCATTACTATTACCATTGTTGTAAAGTGGCATGATATATCCCTGTAGCAAAAGATGAAGGAAAGTTACAAGAGATAATAATTGTGTTGACAATGTTCCTTAAGCACGTGACGATTGCAAATTTTCGAGGCTCAATCGTATCAGTCGTGAATTCAGGGTTCATGCTGCCACTTGCCAAATTTACCAATGGCAAAAATAATTCACATTTGGCAAACATATTTTCATTTGGCAAAAGTTTTGGCAAGTCACGTTTTAATTCCTCAAGAAAGTTGAAAAATATTGGTCAATCAATCTCAGGAAACCCTCACAATATAATTATATTAGTGGTGTTGTATAAGGTCTAGGAAAAGTTAACACCGTTTAAAGATGCAGTTAATATGATAGAATTAGTATTGATTGGTGAGACAATACCCATATTTAGCGTGGTGGTGGTGTTTACATAGCTAACACCTTGTAATGTGCCCTTCAGATGA
Source organism: Siphonodentalium dalli (assembly GCA_032622095.1). Lineage (NCBI taxonomy): Eukaryota > Metazoa > Mollusca > Scaphopoda > Gadilida > Siphonodentaliidae > Siphonodentalium > Siphonodentalium dalli. The sequence continues at coordinate 198,361,983 of CP136067.1, read as the reverse complement.
AGCAACCATTATACAATCATTTTATTGTTCGGTTATTGGTCTATAGTTGTATGATAAACCACAAAATAATTCAATGTTGCAGAAAATTTGCCAAATGAAAATATGTTTTGCCAATTTTTTTTATAATTTGCCAAATGCTATCCCTGATAGCATTTGGCAAATTATAAAAGAGTTTGGCAAAAAATATTTTCATTTGACAAAAGTTAATTTTGGTCCAGCGCGGACCCTGGTCATGACAGTCGAAAGCCACTGCCTTTCATGCCTTTCATGCCTTTTAGTGATTAGATGTTTTTTTCTAAATTTCCTTCCCAGATATATTTAAGTCTAATTGGCTGCGGACACACGTACCACAGTAGCGATGGCATAGTAGGTGTGACAATTTATTTATGTGGAGATTGGTGACAATTGGTCGCCATAATTAATATGCCATAGCTATGATAGCTGGCTATTTCGCCCGCTGCATATTCGCACATATTCGCCTTTTTCTTGTTTTGGTCCTTGTATAGTTCGCGTTGTTTATTCCAGATACTCTCCATCAGCTGCGTTTCGTTCAACGGTTCCGACACATCTTCATCGGCCCACATGATACTGTTAGCGGAATTATTCGGAGAACTAAACGTCGTGAAAAAAAAAACGCAATTGGTGAACTGTCTTATTACAAGGAAATTGATATAAGTAGATAAACATGCATTGAGATAATTTCAATAAAACGTACAATATACGTGCATGATATGTGAGTGGACGAGGGATTGCCACGGGCAACCACGATTCTGGACGATCGATCATGCAATCATATATATCGTAGAGAATAAAATGTAGCAAATCGTAATGAGTAGAGTTCAACCTTGGTGAAACGCAATGGGTTAATTGGCACAATCGACTCATTGTGCGGAAACTCAGTGGGCAATATAGCCAGCTGTGGCACATACTTTTGACGACCAATTGTCACCAAACTCCACCGTAATAAATTGTCACACATATTATGCCATCACTACTGTGATACGTGTGTCCGCAGCCATTCAGTAAAATAAATTGTCTATCTCCAGCTTGGTCAATTCCTGAATTATGTTTTGGTCACCCCAGGTAGGCATCGTTCATTGATTTAAAATAGTTATGCCATGTATATTAATTAATTGAGTTCCCACGTATATTGTGTATTGGATATGTCATAGATTCAAAGAGAACCCAAACTTAAGCAGTTCTAGATCTATCAGTTTTAAGAGTATATCATTTTTCAAGGATTGTAATTTCATACATATGATTTCGTCTTCTGTTTTCTTGAGTTTGGATAAAGTTTAAGATCTAAAGAAAGATCCAAGCATGATTTGGGAACTTACTATATTTCTGAAGAAGTTATGCTTTTGAATATAGGGTTGTCCTCAATTTGTTTAGGGTCTTTATAAAACCATTTATGTCCAATGCCTTTGTTTCAGTTTTGGTTTTTCCTTTTCGCTTTCTTTAGTGATATACATGCATCAGCATCAATTATTTTAGGGACGGGCGGCATCCGTTGTAGGTTATAATTTAGAAATAACGTTATCAAATTATGATAATTTCCTCAAGAATATACTAATAGTATAACTTAACGATCATACGAATGCGATATTATTCACAAAACACGTCTTGTGTCCGAGAAAATACATGTCGTTGTTGTTTGGTTTCTCGCAGAAAGCGCAATGGATTGTTTATAAGAGGAGTCACGATATTGCGCCATTTCCTTATTTAAATTCCCGCGCTTTACGTCGGTTGTAAAACTCCCAATTTGGTGCGCTTACAAGTCACCATACGATTCATCGTAATATTCTTTATTTGGTATGTATTACCATATCGCGACCTGAGTTCCAACCTTTCCTAAGTGCACTTTTTATGATTTTGAGTAAATCGATTTTCAAAGTTTGCCGTCACAGTGGAAAACTTCACATCTTTGGATTCCTTAATGTCTTAGCTATTAAATTTATCAAGACTAATCCGCAAAGGACTGTTATATCTCTTAAGTTGTGAGAAATGTAGACATAGGGTGTGAAATTTAGCACTTAGAGCAAAATGGAACTAAATGACAGTTCAGACCTTAACTCTATTTTAGGGCAAGGTTGTCCCATGTTCCGAAAAATATATCACTTTGGAACTTAGGACAACTATGAGTTAAACTATAAACTCTATTCACCAGAATAACAAATTGATTTTCTACACTTTTGGAAGCCCCATTTGTCCCAAGTACACTACTTTGGTCATGTTGGTTTCCAGCATGATGCATTTACATGAGTACCAACATCACTGTAAATACAATACTACTCGAGAGATGGACTTTACATATCGTGCAGACCATAGTAATGTATTGCGTCAGCAATTGGTACGAAGTTAGTTCACGTATACTCACCAAAGTTGTTTAATTTACCAGATGTACGGAGCTGTCATACCTGCGTATTGGACATTGGCTATATATAAGTGTCAGGTGAATTATGAACTCAATTTATCACCCCATTCATTAAAGTTGGTCTTTTGACATGCTCATTTCAGCGGCTACGCTAATATTTGGATACGATCAATGTGTTCATCAATGGACACCATATTAGTAGCTTCCAGCCACATGACCTCCAACAATAGCGCGAAGAGCTACATGGTTACCATAGCGCAATCCATGCACGTTGCTAATAAGGACAGGTGGTCAAATGATCCAAAAGTGTTTACTCACTCAATCTACTGTGCTGCGGGCGTCCCTGTTTGGATCAATGGCAATTTGAACATGGACAACTTGTGGCAGCTACGATTGTTCCAAGAGCACACGCGTTGGTCTCGTTTTGACAAACGTGCTTGCAATGTAGACGCTCATGTCTATTAGCTGGCATATACATCAGCAGTGTATATGCATGTACACCTTGGTATGCGCATCTACTAACTAAGCTGCAGTAAGAATCTATCTTCAAAATTTAACTTTTTTGTCTAGATTAATCAGGGGTGTTATCTGAAATGTTTCTCATGCATTTTTTCGTTGCGAGAGGGTCATTGTTTGTTGATTCGACAGTTCATTCTTTTCCAGTACGGTGTTCATTTCCGTTCCGAGTGCTGGGTCCTGAAAGTGTGAGGATTAGGTTGGCTTTGTTGTGTGTGTACCAATGTTGATACTTTATTGTGAGGAACAGGAATGGGCTGTCGATCGCACATTGAAGGTAGCTAAATACCTATTGCACATTGTTTGATGTTGTGAACCATTTTGACCTCTCCATATAGTGACGATCCGCGCCATTCCGGGTGCCTACCGCTGATGTTATGTGGTACATGAGCCGGTTCATGGAACATGACTTCGCAGAGAACTATCGATGGTGACCTTACAAAATTCGCATCCGACGTGTCGGACGCGGGGTCCTCATATTGCGGCGAACATACCCATGCTTGGACTAATTGATGTCATGGACAGTTGGTGGTATTTTAATTACTGGACGGTGTCTGTGTGAAGCGCTGTGTGTTCGCTGAAAGGGGGTGGCGTGCTTTGATTGACTGATTTCATGTTATTGTTGCAATATTTAAGCAGGTATATGATTAAAATTGTAATCCGTACATTAGTAACCCCGACGATGAGCAATTGGTGGAATCAGTCCTTTGGAAACATGCTTTCATTGAATCATGGCGCGGAGACATGCGATGTCGGCGGTTGACAATGTGGATCATTGTGGGCTATGGACACTTCACATGTATCTGATACACAACATACGCGTACAACGCCTACCGGAAACAGAAACATAATTTCAAGATGACCAGAGCCTATATGAGCATGTAACAGTGTTGAATATTTGCTAACTCGGGACGCTGTACATGTATGTTGCTGTTTATGTGCTGCTGAGAGGGGTCTCCCAAGTTATTGCGGTATCAAGTGAAGTTTAAATACCACAAGCAAAGATATTCATAGAAATGTGTCTCCTTGGATAACATGGACACTGATAACGGAAAGGGACAAACAGCTATGTTATTATGCTTGTCTAGTGTTCGACGTCTGCAAAGCTCCGCGGTATTCCACATGTCGTGTGCTGTATTTTTTTGGTGGGTCTAAATTGCTGTGTTTTGCATGTGCCGTTGGGGCGGTCGGTAATGCACCGTATGAGTGAGCTAGGATGTTACATGTATTTCGTGTGCCGAATGCATGACGCATTGGCCTATATATCAATCACGTGCGTATATATGCTCTCATATTGAATTAACACCATGATTATAAGAGTGTATGTATACATGGCGCGTATTTCGGTGTCTTATCTGCGAGTGTCTTCGGAGGCTGATGCCACGTTCAATGTGTATGATTATATATGTATGCTGGGTTTTATTGTCATAGTTCATGTTTGGTGCCCGAGCGCCTCGTGCGATTAACCCATGAACGCTGACGTATGCAGCCTTTGCGTTGCCTCCCTGCATAAATTCACTAACGTGCATTTCAGCAATCAGTATTTTACTTGCCAATAAACGTTGTTTGTACTAGGAAATATAGCAGGCGCCCATATTGCAGAAGAATGTTTTCCCGTGGGTGTATCGTGTTGTGGCGTTTGTAATGTGGTTCAGAGTCTCAGAACAGCATTTTGTTTCCGTAGAATGTGTTTGCCAGTCCTTAAGACCAATGTACATGCCATAGGTGGCGTGTTTCGTTTTAGCAAGTGGATATTGTTGGGTCATATCGATGTGCGAAGCTGTGTAGCTGTCTGCAGTGTTGTGACATAGTTGTCGTGTACTACTCATTCTGGGTTGTGGATGCATCGGTCGAATGTACATGCTGTCTCCAGGACCTGTTGTGGATGTGTTTCGAGACATCCAATCCAGACATAATATCCGTCAAGATCTTATTCTAACACGAATTGTGACATTGTGTAACTTTATATGAGCCAGCAATATTTCACCGACCTCCTCGTACACGAACCTTTGTTGGCATCGATGGTCACGGTAGATACATGCATGCCTTGGCCAGTGTCAGGTCGGCTATGTTCAAGTTGGCCTTTAAATTCGTTGCTCTTTATGCCTTATTGGTATTGTCCTGTGATTGTGTTAAGAGTGCATTCTTGAATTTCTGAATATATTTGTACATCCATGGGTAAGATGTGGTGCTGGTTCCGTGTTCTCCATTCTGTCGATTGTCTATCGCATGCGTGGCTCTTATATAGTGCCTGTGAGTGTAGTAAGTTTTCGCCCTTCCAATTGCAGATGTACCGCGTATTACGGAGCTGCATGGTTATTGTGGCATCGTCTGTTACGTTATTCTTTAGACGGAACTGGGATGGATGAAGCTTGGATGGAGTTGCTTACGGAATTATGTAATGACTTAATATTAACGTGGGAGGAGCGAGTGATGTACGTTGGTGATGAAGATCAAGTTGATGTATGTGCGCCTTTGCTGACTCTTTCTGTATTTACAATATACTCTATTCTGATGTGCATGGTGTGGTGGACCAACATGTGATCTATCGGTTGATGTGCGTTGTATGAACATTCAAGATATATTTTCGTCGGGGAAGGGTGGCGTTGGTGTACTACATTATAGCAGTCTTCACACAATGGCAGATCATGTGTTTGGAGTGGCTAGGCTGGGTGGTAGTTGATTGCTGATGTTGACGTTTCTGTTGGCACGACTGAATGTATTGAATCCCTTCAAAATGAGCGGTCAGTAATTTGGGCTGAGAATATAAGTATGCTGTCAAGCACACACTATAATTTTCTAATTAGTCTGAGTTATATATCCACTACTGTGGCGCCCAAGATGATCTGGTGTTTTTCCAAATAAACCGGACACAAGAAAGTAGTTGATAGAGTATATGCATGTGCGTGTACGTGTAGTTCTGGTGACTTTCATATAGGGTGATTCAATTTCTCGAAATGGATCCCATGGACATTGCGACAAACGGCTAAATGATATATACCGTCAAGGCAACAGCATTAAGTCTCATGAATATACGTGTGTTGAATGTCCTTCAACAATAAATTCGCTATAAAATCGAAAATTATAAGGGTGTTGAAAAGTAACAATCCGTATTAATGGGGTACTGTTCGTGGAGGTGATTCCGCAAACCATTATCCATCTGTGCATCCTTATTTGTAAATGAAAGTGGTGTATGTCATAGAAGCGGGAATGACAATAAATAAAATATCAAACAATGCAAACATTCAGAACGTTATGGTGACACTCCACATTTTCTGGGCCCTATCTCTAAAAATTGCGCCTGAGGCTATTTCAGTTGTTACTATTCTGATCATTGTTAAAAATAGTCCCAACCATATATATATGCTTAGAATGGCCACATTAAAGACTTTCAAATTTTTGTATAAAAAATTATATATGAAGAGTTATTCCCCTTGGTCTTCATTGCAAAAACACTGTTTTTCATGCAAAAAATGACCAAAATCGGGCTAATTCACCCCAAAATGACCGGAAAACTAGACAAACCACAGTAAACACACCTATATATCTTGATAAAACACTGTGTCTACGATCAAATATAAAAAAATGCCAACTTTCTCTCCACTGTAACTTTTAAAAACTTTTATTCGTTGCTAAAATTGCACCAATATGTCTTCTTCAATCGACAATCTTCTGGGTTCGTCGCAGATGTCATGCCCTTGCTCCGCCAGTACGACCTTCTCAATGTTCTCCTAGAATACATGGATACTGGTTTCTTCCCAAGTAAAATGGAATGGAAAAAACTTGTGAAATCTTCAGTTGCAACTCACTACAGACTGGAATGGTTAAACTCTGTTTCATCTGACACTGATCTCTCTTTATTTCTGAAATGCCACGCCGATCCGCTGTCTTCCTGGCGAATATGGTCTCTGCTTTCGCACAACCGTCACCGATCGAGAGAGCTGCGTCATCTGGCACTTCTATTAAATAAAACCACATATCCAAATAGACTGTGTTGTGCTCAGTGCGGTTTATTTTACGACAATGAGATTACCCACGCGCTATTCTCCTGCAAAGCAAGTATTGTGATACATCTACGTGATATCTTTTTGGAGAGAATTATTGACGTTTTCGGGATCCGGGCTTTCGATCGCCTGCAATCCCTGTCATGTCTGAACCTAACGGCGCTACTTCTAGGAAGTACTACCCTGTGTGAATGGATAGATGTCTGTTGTAACTCCGGCGAACTGATCGTAGACGCCGCTGTGTTCCTTCTGCACGCGTGCAACGTTATGCGGGGCATTCGTTCCTAATGCAATGCGTTCTTTCGCACGTGTTCCGCTTGACTTTGTTATGTATCCTTGTGCATATATTATATTTTCTATACGTGTACAGTGTATATAAGCTGACTCTCCACAGAGGAGGTATTAAAGATATATCAATCAATAACTCACCTGTCCGTAATATATATACCACAGGCATGGTGTTCAATAGTGATGAGTCTATTTTATTAAAAATTTACCCCTACTGATCATTCGAAACTGTGGAGTGTCACCTATACATGCACAGTGATATCTGACGGAAATATTATATAGGCATGTTGGGACTACATGTACTTATAACGTCGAAAGACTGATGATTTATATACATGTATGTATGTCAAAAATAATTAAACAGTTATGTCAATGCAAGAATAATATAGAATAGTAACATTAAAACTGATATGAACCTTGTTTGCGAAACGGAATATAGCCACCAAGCAACTGGGTGATTATTCATCCACTCAATTACAATATTATAGCCTGTTGTGCATTGCGAAGGTTGGAGTAGTTTTATATATAAACCTATCTTTATTGTTAAAATATGATAAGGTATCGGCTTCGATCATATTCTAGATCCATATTGTTCCATGTGGCAAGAAGACTCATATACGTAAAATGATTCTGACATTGCCAATATTGAAATAGAACAAGATGGAACTTACAAATTATATCCACTTGAGTTATAGACCACTATGGTTCCAGTCCCCAATGTGCATGAAAGCAGATGGAACAATTCAGTTCTCAACACAACTCACTTTCGCGTACTTCGGACAATAAATAACCGTGTTTACGGCGTTATTGTTTGAGACATCGCCTCGGTGTTGCGACCATCTTGTAGAGAATTTAATTCCGGTTCCAATGGTACACCAACGGACGTTTCATACCACAACGGTACTTAGGACAGATTGGAACTCAGGTCGCGATATATAGGTTAGGAGACAATACTAACTGGATTGAAAAATATGCATCTGTTTGCGAGAACAATTATATTATGTACACGTTTTCTGACTGATCTTTTCCCAATCAATTGATTAGCTTCACTCTGAACTGACAGCGTGTAGAATGGGTCGATTAAAATAAAATTTGGTGTGATTTGAATGCGATTATTGATTGCGCCCAAAAACTTAATTTTATCTACGCATTCCACAGCGCAACGGAACATTTTCATTGGACGAAGTGTTTGTATATAAACAATCGTAATGTAACTTTTTTATGTTTGTTTACATAATCAATGGTACGGACTTGACAATAACATTCAATCTACACGATATTTATGATTTGTATAAGAACATCTGTCTATTATATAATATTATTTCTGTTTATGGAGGTTTTAGTTGATGTGACTAATTTAAAACCTATATCCACAGGATAGGCCGCCCGTATCTTTAACAGAGTAGTAAAATCTTTAACAATCGTTTCTACATTATTAGGATACTAGGGGGTTGCCCGTCACAAAATGACGGGTATATAAATTGTCTTTGTTATTTTCTAGTGTCCGCGTTCATGGACACATGGAATGGTCATGCTTCTCCTTTTTGTTACTGGATGCGCGTTGGAACACTGTATTTCACTAAAACTGTATTTCTACACACCCAGTCCACATATGCGCAACGAAACAAAATCAGTATATTATTTAGATACTATGCACCAACTGAAACATACTCAATTCAGGAGCCTACATTCGGGAGCTTGCTGCACATTTCGAACCTGTATCCAGCATGCCGCCTAATGATCACACGCCTGCACTGCGCGGCCCGTTTGTATGAACACTTTATTTCAATAAAACTGTATTTTTACCCCCACCCCCATCTCCCCGACCCATGTATATGCATGCACATATGGAACGCAACAATCAAAAATATTTTACTTTATCTATAATACTAACTGAAACAGGCTCACTTCGGAATCTTTATTTAGAGGGGGAGGGGCCTATGTACAGCCCCTTTCTGCGCTTCGCGCACATTATATGATCTTAAACTGCGTGAGCTTCGCGCACATATAGGGAGCTTGCAGCACATTTTAACGGACCCTGTATTCAACATGCAACCTATTGATCACACGCCCTGCACTGCGTGGCCCATTTGTATGAACACTTTATTTCAATAAAACTGTATTTCTGCCCCCACCATCATCTCCCCAACCCACGTATATGCATGCACATATATGGAACGCAACAATCAAGATATTTTACTTAATCTATACTAACTGAAACAGGCTCAATTCTGAACCTTTATTTAGCGGGGGAGGGGCCTGCAGCCCCTTTGTGAGCTTCGCGCACATTATATGAATTTAAACTGCGTGCGCTTCGCGCATTGTGATCTTTTAAACATTTATTCTTGTATCAGATTTGCACTCAACCGAAAGATTAAAAGAGCATTAATTAGCGTCGGCAGTATTGTTTACACTGTAGGCCCTATTATTAGGCCTGTCCCGGAAATGTGCTTTCTCCAACTGAGTTCCGGCGAATTTACTGAGTTCACGGTACCCACTGGGTACCGCCTACCCACGTGTATACCGGTACTCCTTCGATTCCACACTCAATACACAACTTTCGTATCAAAGACAGCATTCTTTACTTATGTTCAAACCCAACTGGCAAATTAAAATAGCATATTAGCACCCATTCCCAACGACGAACGTTTGAGTCTTGACTCTGCACACCACTACATCCACCCTTTCCCAACGACGGTAGAACGTTCGAGTCTTGACTCTACACCCCACTATACATGCATTTCCGCGACAAAATCAACATTCGTTACCTAAATTCACACTGAACCTGAACTGACACATTAATTTCCAACAACGCTTTGGTAGAACGCATGGAAGTTTCGCCTACAATAGCAAAGCAATTGTTAGTTTGCGTTCGACGTCAATGACGTCATTTCGACTAACGTCATAAGAAATGGGGTCTACTTGAGTGCAAATGCTGCATTTGGGGAGCATGTTAGATCTCAGGTTTGCTTTAACCAATCGGCGTGAAATTTGGTGAGTCACTTTTTATGACACACGATAGGTCGTGGTATAAATTTGGGCCACATTGGACGCATGGTTGAAAAGTTATAAACGCGCCAAAAGCGTGACCGAGTTATACACACACACACAGATACACACACACACACACACAGACGACGGGTTTTATATATAGAGACTAGGGGGTTGCCCGTCACAAAATGACGGGTATATAAATGTGCTTTGTTATTGTCTAGTGTCCGCTTTCATGGACACATGGAATTGTCATGCTTCTCTTTTTTTTTGTTACTGGATGCACGTTGGAACACTTTATTTAAATAAAATTGTATTTCTACGCACCCAGTCTACATATATGCGCATGCACATATTGAACGAAACAAAATCAGTATATTATTTAAATACTACTATGCACCGACTGAAACATACTCAATTCAGGAGCCTTCATTCGGGAGCTTGTTGCACATTTTGAACGGACCCACTTTGGAACCTGTATTCCGCATGCCGCCTAATTGTCACACGCCTGCACTGTGCGGTCCATTTGTATGAACACTTTTCAATAAAAGTGTATGTTTTACCCCCACCCCATCTCCCCAACCCATGTATATGCATGCACATATGGAACGCAACAATCAAAATATTGTACTTTATATATACTGAAACAGGCTCAATTCGAGAGACTTTATTTAGCGGTGGGGGGTCAACAGCCCCTTTCTGCGCATCGTGCACATTATATGATCTTAAACTGCGTAAGCTTCGTGCACATATATATAGGGAGCTTGCAGCACATTTTAAACGGACTCCCTTTGGAAGCTGTGTTCAGCATGCAGCCTATAATGATCACACGCCCTGCACTACGCGGCCCATTTGTATGAACACTTTATTTCAATAAAACTATATTTCTGCCCCCACAATCATCTCCCCAACCCACGTAGGCTATATATGCAGGCACATATGGAACGCAACAATCAAGATATTTTACTTTATCTATTGGGCCTACTAACTGAAGCATGCAGGCTCTATTCGGAACCTTTATTTAGGGGGGGCTGCAGCCCCTTAGTGAGCTTCGCGCACATTACATGAATTTAAACTGCGTGCGCTTCGCGCACATTGTGATCTTTTAAACATTTATTCTTTTATCAGATTTGCACTCAACCGAAAGATTAAAAGAACATTAATTAGCATCGGTGTGGCGAGTTCACGGTACCCACTGGATCCCACTGGCGGGAGGTCAGACTGTCCATTCGCCATCTTCCGTGTATACCGGTACTCCTTCGATACCACACTCAATGCACAACTTTCGTATCAAAGACAGCATTATTTACTTATGTTCAAACCCAACTGGCGAATTAAAATAGAATCAAAATACCATATTAGAACCCATGCCCAACGACGAACGTTCGAGTCTTGACTCTGCACCCCACCTGGGTCCCCACTACACCCACCCATTCACAACGACGGTAGAACGTTCGAGTCTTGACTCTACACCCCACTATACATGCACTTCCGCGACAAAATCAACATTCGTTACCTAAATTCACACTGAACCTGAACTGACACATTAATTTCCAACAACGCTTTGGTAGAGCGCATGGAAGTTTCGCCTACAATAGCAAAGCAAGTGTTGGTTTGCGTTCGACGTCAATGACGTCATTTCGACTAACGTCATAAGAAATAGTGTCTATACTTGAGTGCAAATGCTGTATTTGGGGAGCATGTTAGATCTCAGGTTTGCTTTGACCAATCGTCGTGAAATTTGGTGAGTCACCTTTTATGACACACTATAGGTCGTGGTACAAATTTGGGCCACATTGGACGCATGGTTAAAAGTTATAACCGCGTCAAAAGCGTGACCGAGTTACACACACACACACATATACACAGACACACACACACACACACACACACAGACGACGGGTTTATATATATATAGACTAGGGGGTTGCCCGTCACAAAATGACGGGTATATAAATTTTCTTTGTTATTTTCTAGTGTCCGCGTTCATGGACACATGGAATGGTCATGCTTCACGTTTTTGTTACTGGATGCGCGTTGGAACACTTTATTTCACTAAAAACTGTATTTCTACACACCCAGTCAACATATGTGCATGCACACGTTGAACGAAACAAAATCAGCATATTATTTAAATACTATGCACCAACTGAAACATACTCAATTCAGGAGCCTACATTCGGGAGCTTGCTGCACATTTTGAACGGACCCCCTTTGGAACCTGTATTCAGCATGTCGCCTAATGATCACACGCCTGCCCTGCGCGGCCCGTTTGTATATATGAACACTTTATTTCAATAAAATTGTATGTTTACCCCCACCCCCATCTCCCCAACCCATGTATATGCATGCTCATATGGAACGCAACAATCAAAATATTTTACTTTATCTATACTAACTGAAACAGGCTCAATTCGGAATCTTTATTTAGAGGGGGAGGGGCCTACACCCCCTTTCTGCGCTTCGCGCACATTATATGATCTTAAACTGCGTGAGCTTCGCGCACATATAGGGAGCTCTCAGCATATTTTAGACGGACCCTGTATTCAACATGCAGCCTATTGATCACACGCCCTGCACTGCATGGCCCATTTGTATGAACACTTTATTTCAATAAAACTGTATTTTTTCCCCCACCATCATCTCTCCAACCCACGTATATGCATGCACATATATGGAACGCAACAATCAAGATATTTTACTTAATCTATACTAACTGAAACTGGCTCAATTCGGAACCTTTATTTAGCGGGGGAGGGGCCTGCAGCCCATTTGTGAGCTTCGCGCACATATACTGCGTGCGCTTCGCGCATTGTGATCGGCCTTATTTGTTTACAAATAACCTAATGCCCAGGGTTCATTAGTTCAGGGGTCATGAATCTACTCACTGGAAGCTCACCGATTTCATTGGTCGATTCGAACAAAGAGTGAAAAATATTTCCGCGCCAATATTTCTATTCCGTCTCACTTTTGTTCTAACCAGCTAGAGGTACATATCTAAATTTGATTTGAATTGAAGTAGTCTATTATAATTGCTACAATCGTCGTTAACCGATTAGTATAATCAAAGTTAGTTCAGTTTCAATTTAACTTTTTGAATCTCTAATAGTAAGGTTGGAGTAGGATTGGTCTTAAGTGAGGGCGTCATTCTGAACAAGACATATGTTAGGATTGGATTGTGCATTTCATTCTTTGGAAGACATGACTTTAATAGTGGCAAGGCGACTGTTGGTCATTTGAGGATAGAGAACACATACTCGGTTCCAACCTCAACTTGAGTTCCATTGAAGGTCTCGCACATCCTATAATTCAAAGTATATGTCTTTATTTCTATTCTTCTATTTTGGCGGCCTTCGGCTTGGCGGGTAGTATCAGATAACTAATCTAACCTTATCTAGTTTTACAATAGACTGATTCAGTTTTCTAACTATACCTGGCACATAGATATCATCATTATCTATTAGATAGGCATCAGTAGGGAAGTAATTATAGTCCTGTTCTATAATATTAATGTATGTGTCATATGCAAGTATTGTATCGTACATGTCTGTCTGCATGTTCAAGCTCAAACGCAGGCCTCTGACTCAAGATCTGTACCACAAACCTTTACATGTAAGTATATCTGAATTCAGCTGGAACCCTTTTATATTTAAAGATAAACTAGGTCGATTGGATCGATAATTAAAGTACAAATATTTATACGAGTGGTGGTATAGATTTTGTGTTAGGGGCCTTTGATCATTTCATTCATTTTCACACTCTTATTCACCTCGACATTTTATTTTGTTGTCATCAGTCATCTATTTGTTATATATGTTTGCATGTTTGTTGTTTAGGGCCCTGAGGCCTGAAGTGTATTATCTCTGTCTGGTTGGTTCATCCGCAATAAATCATTAAGTGATAGCTGCCTTTATCTGAACCCTACCCTGGTCATTGGCCTTATTTGTTTACAAATAACCTAATGCCCAGGGTTCACTAGTTCAGGGGTCATGAATCTACTCACTGGAAGCTCACCGATTTCATTGGTCGATTCGAACAAAGAGTGAAAAATATTTCCGCGCCAATATTTCTATTCCGTCTCACTTTTGTTCTAACCAGCTAGAGGTACATATCTAAATTTGATTTGAATTGAAGTAGTCTATTATAATTGCTACAATTTTTCCCGCCCACCCACCCATATATAATATGGTAGTAAGCATTTATTACCATATTGAATTTCTCTATAATATTTATAAAATACATTAAGTTAGCGGGTAGTATCAGATAACTAATCTAACCTTATCTAGTTTTACAATAGACTGATTCAGTTTTCTAACTATACCTGGCACATAGATATCATCATTATCTATTAGATAGGCATCAGTAGGGAAGTAATTAGTCCTGTTCTATAATATTAATGTATGTGTAATATGCATGTATTGTATCGTACATGTCTGTCTGCATGTTCAAGCTCAAACACAGGCCTCTGACTCAAGATCTGTACCACAAACCTTTACATGTAAGTATATCTGAATTCAGCTGGAACCCTTTTATATTTAAAGATAAACTAGGTCGATTGGATCGATAATTAAAGTACAAATATTTATACGAGTGGTGGTATAGATTTTGTGATAGGGGCCTTTGATCATTTCATTCATTTTCACACTCTTATTCACCTCGACATTTTATTTTGTTGTCATCAGTCATCTATTTGTTATATATGTTTGCATGTTTGTTGTTTAGGGCCCTGAGGCCTGAAGTGTATTATCTCTGTCTGGTTGGTTCATCCGCAATAAATCATTAAGTGATAGCTGCCTTTATCTGAACCCTACCCTGGTCATTTTTTAAACATTTATTCTTTTATCAGATTTGCACTCAACCGAAAGATTAAAAGAGCATTAATTAGCGTCGGCAGTATTGTTTACACTGTATGCCCTATTATTAGGCCTGCCCCGGGAATGTGCTTTTTCTAACTGAGTTCCGGCGAATTTACTGAGTTCACGGTTCCCACTGGCGGGAGGTCAGACTGCGTCCATTCGCAATCTTCCGTGTATACCGGTACTCCTTCGAGTCCACACACAATGCACAACTTTCGTATCAAAGAACTTTCGTATCAAAGACAGCATTCTGTACTTATGTTCAAACCCAACGGGCAAATTAAAATACCATATTAGCACCCATTCCCAACGACGAACGTTCGAATCTTGACTCTGCGCACCACTACATCCACCCATTCCCAACGACGGTAGAACGTTCGAGTCTTGACTCTATACCCCATTATACATGCACTTCCGCGACCAAATCAACATTCGTTACCTAAATTCACACTG
The DNA here is from genome assembly GCA_032622095.1 of Siphonodentalium dalli. Classification (NCBI taxonomy): domain Eukaryota; kingdom Metazoa; phylum Mollusca; class Scaphopoda; order Gadilida; family Siphonodentaliidae; genus Siphonodentalium; species Siphonodentalium dalli. The sequence continues at coordinate 198,346,501 of CP136067.1, read as the reverse complement.
AACCTGAACTGACACATTAATTTAGCGCCTATTTCCAACAACGCTTTGGTAGAGCGTATGGAAGTTTCGCCTACAATAGCAAAGTAATTGTTGTACTGCGTTCGACGTCAATGACGTCATTTGGACAAACGTCATAAGAAATAGTGTCTACTTGAGTGCAGATACTGCATTTGGGGACCATGTTAGATCTCAGGTTTGCTTGGACCAATCGGCGTGAAATTTGGTGAGTCACCTTTTATGACACACTATAGGCCGTGGTACAAATTTGGGCCACATTGGACTAACGGTTAAACAGTTATAAACGCGCCAAAAGCGTGACCGAGTTATACACAGATACACACACACACACACACACACACACAGACGACGGGTTTGATATATATAGACTTGGGGGTTGCCCGTCACAAAATGACGGGTATATAAATTTTCTTTGTTATTTTCTAGTGTCCGCGTTCATGGACACATGGAATGGTCATGCTTCTAGATAGCTCCTTTTTGTTACTGGATGCGCGTTGGAACACTTTATTTCACTAAAGCTGTATTTCTACACACCCAGTCCACATATGCGCAACGAAACAAAATCAGTATATTATTTAAATACTATGCACCATCTGAAACATACTCAATTCAGGAGCCTACATTCGGGAGCTTGCTGCACATTTCGAACGGACCCCGTTTGGAACCTGTATCCAGCATGCCGCCTAATGATCACACGCCTGCACTGCGCGGCCCGTTTGTAGAACACTTTATTTCAATAAAACTGTATTTTTACCCCCACCCCATCTCCCCGACCCATGTATATGCATGCACATATGGAACGCAACAATCAAAATATTTTACTTTATCTATAATACTAACTGAAACAGGCTCACTTCGGAATCTGTATTTAGAGGGGGAGGGGCCTATGTACAGCCCTTTCTGCTCTTCGCGCACATTATATGATCTTAAACTGCGTGAGCTTCGCGCACATATAGGGAGCTTGCAGCACATTTTAACGGACCCTGTATTCAACATGCAACCTATTGATCACACGCCCTGCACTGCGTGGCCCATTTGTATGAACACTTTATTTCAATAAAACTGTATTTCTGCCCCCACCATCATCTCCCCAACCCACGTATATGCATGCACATATATGGAACGCAACAATCAAGATATTTTACTTAATCTATACTAACTGAAACAGGCTCAATTCTGAACCTTTATTTAGCGGGGGAGGGGCCTGCAGCCCCTTTGTGAGCTTCGCGCACATTATATGAATTTAAAATGCGTGCGCTTCGCGCATTGTGATCTTTTAAACATTTATTCTTGTATCATATTTGCACTCAACCGAAAGATTAAAAGAGCATTAATTAGCGTCGGCAGTATTGTTTACACTGTAGGCCCTATTATTAGGCCTGTCCCGGAAATGTGCTTTCTCCAACTGAGTTCCGGCGAATTTACTGAGTTCACGGTACCCACTGGGTACCGCCTATACACACGTGTTTACCGGTACTCCTTCGATTCCACACTCAATACACAACTTTCGTATCAAAGACAGCATTCTTTACTTATGTTCAAACCCAACTGGCAAATTAAAATAGCATATTAGCACCCATTCCCAACGACGAACGTTTGAGTCTTGGATCTGCACACCACTACATCCACACTTTCCCAACGACGGTAGAACGTTCGAGTCTTGACTCTACACCCCACTATACATGCACTTCCGCGACAAAATCAACATTCGTTACCTAAATTCACACTGAACCTGAACTGACACATTAATTTCCAACAACGCTTTGGTAGAGCGCATGGAAGTTTCGCCTACAATAGCAAAGCAATTGTTGGTTTGCGTTCGACGTCAATGACGTCATTTCGACTAACGTCATAAGAAATGGTGTCTACTTGAGTGCAAATGCTGCATTTGGGGAGCATGTTAGATCTCAGGTTTGCTTTAACCAATCGGCGTGAAATTTGGTGAGTCACCTTTTATGACACACTATAGGTCGTGGTACAAATTTGGGCCACATTGGATGCATGGTTGAAAAGTTATAAACGCGCCAAAAGCGTGACCGAGTTATACACAGATACACACACACACACACAGACGACGGGTTTTTATAAATATAGATATTTCCTCCATAAATCTATAGCTTATAGCCTTATAGGTGACCGAACGACTGGACCATCTGAGCTGAAAATTTGCATATGGGAGTAACTTGACCCGGGGTGCGTTGTTAGATAGGTTCCGTTTACCTCAGATGTATTAAAAGGGCACTAATAATTATTTTTATATATTAGGCTAAAGGCGAACAAACGGTTGGACCTTCGAAGCTGAAACTAGAATGCACTCACTGGAGCTGCCTATACTTGCGCCCATCACATGTGAATTTGGCATGTTTTGTGGCGTCTTACCAACAACAGTTTGAACCACGGGTGCTGTCCTCTCGTTTGAGCTAAATCGATAACAAGACTCTAGATATCAAATCTCACTTCACCCGTCGCTTAAGTAGTGTGTGTACGGACAGAATATCTCTGTTATCTCAAGTTGATCTATTACACTATAATGCTAGTCTTAGGGTGCATTTACATTGCTATAGAAATGTACATAGATCTACACGCAGACTAGTGTACACGGGTTGATATAGAAATGCACACAGAAAGAAAACGGTATTAGTTCGTGTGAGCAAAAATCGTGTCCGATATACGTCACGGTCAACGCCGAAGCATTGCGACAGGCAAATCAGTTTTGATTAATTGTTACTCGGGCTTGGCGAATGTGTTTTAGTTTTCGTTGTCATTTCAACCCCTGTATTTCGAATATTGAACACGGATAGGGACGTGGCAACTTGTTCAACTGTTGGATATTTCATACCTGACACAACATTAGTTGTAATTTCCAAACCAGCAATAGATTGAAAATGATCTTGTAGTTTGATTTTCAAACATTTTATTTGGGGGGGGGGGGGGGGGTATTGTTTTCGGACCAATATTTGCATAATTTTCTACTTTTTATCAAAATTTTGAGCTGGAATGGCCATCAGCTGGAAATTTTCCAACCTTATCATAGGGGCGTGTGTAATGTTGGAAATGTCCAACACTTGGAAAGATTGTGACCTGGTCCCTCCCCGTGGCCAGTCATTATCATCATATTTATTGTCTAACAGCTATATATAAAAACTGCATGTAATTTAAGAAAACAATATTGTCCTACACTGGTCAACATTGTCATTGGAATTGTCATCAGTTGAAAATTTTACTACATTTGGTCAAATAAAGGGTGTTGTAGGGTAACTGCATGATTTTCATTCTTTCTTCGAACCATTATCAAGTGGTATAAGGATACACTTTAAATACCTGCGGCACATACCAAATCGCTGTTATATGTTGATAGTTGATACATTTTTATGTCTGGCCTAAACTGACACGACTCGCAGTGAATTGTCAATTACCAGAGTACTGATGAGCGCGCGTTCACTATTAGTAATCATGTTGTGATCACAGTAATGCGCGACACGTGACTTCATACAGATCTGTATACATTTCTATAGCAATGTAAATGCACCCTTAGCGATAAGTGCTAGTTGTTCGACATATTTATAGAAAGGGTGTGGAAACGATTGGTTGCCGATGATGCTATATTATATACCTATTGGGTTAAATTACTAGTTTGACTAGAATGACATAATTACAAATACCGACACAATTAAATAAAAGGCACGCGACCATTGGCTAGTCTTTGATTAACATTGTGTCAATGGGAACGTTCGCTCATTGGCAACTGATCTACAATATTCTGGAACATACCATCAAAATGCCTATTGCGTTGAGAATGAGAAAGCTTGTTTCCCCAGTTAATTAATAAGGCATTTTAATAATCCATGTTTCCACATTCACATTTTTCAGTGCAATTGTTTTTCAATTGAACCACGCGTTTGACTGTTTGGCCGGACATGATTTATATGCACCAGGATCTTTCGAAAATGTTTTGAACTTTCTAGAAAGTAGAAATATGTTGGCACCTCACCGTCTCTGCGAAAAAAAAGAACGATTCCGCACGCATTTTTTATACTTGTACTTAACTCATTTCCTCGAGTTTCAAGTTACATAAATAGAGGATCTCACATGAGGTCCTATTTTATACGGAATTTATCAACCGAGTTAACTAAATTCGATTTGAGCCGAGGTTTACCGAGGCTCAAATAGAATTTAGAGGACGAGGTTGATAAATTACGTATAAAATAGGACGAGTGTGAGATACCTTTTATCTCATGATCAAATAAACCCGAAGCAACGCGAAATATTCATCGAAAACAACAATCATAAACTACAGCGATCGCAAGTTATTTGAAGAACGCCGTGACGTCATCGCACGCGCTGATATTAAACGTGTCTATTACCGATAATTATGAAACTGCTTTTATGGCCAAATTATGTGATAAAATATAATTCTAATGGGCAGTACTATTGCCCACTTTTGTTTCCATGCAGTATATATATATATTTATAATAATATAACACGAAGTTGTTGGCAGATGGAATGGTTTAGTCAGTCCGTGTAATACGAGTCTCAGCTGTCTGGGCATCGACGCAGTCATGTCTGGTGTTTTGCGCGACCATGTAGCTCGTGACGCCCTGATGTGCGTCGTGACGTCATGGCGTCTTGATCGGTTTCCAGGAAGAAATCATTCAATATTGTTCATTTATGAACGATTTATTATCAAAATAAAACCAGATAACGATGCAAATTAAGAATATATGTGGATTTAAATTACAATTGATGCAACCATTTCATATTAGCGTGTGTATTATTTACAGTGTGTACTTCCGGTATGACGTAACATATTCGCGGAAGGACGAACAGATAAACAGACAAAGATCCGGATCGAAAACATTACTTGCGTCCAGCATGGACTGGCGCAAGTAAATGTGTAATCTGAACGAGTGCATCTTATTAGATAGGTCCTGTTGACCTCATATATCTTAAAAGGCACTATTAATTAGTTTAACTAAATAATTGAATACGTACCCAAAATAGTTGTAATATGGTCGGTGAACATTGAAACACGAACTTAAATTGACCGATACAGTGCCACGAGACAGAAGCCGTTGATTTCAGAGCTTGTGTTTGTAATATGTTTAAATACCTCCGAATTTTAAATAAAATTTATCTTATCTTATCTGATCTTAATACGAGCAATAAAACGCGTTTCTTATCAGCTTAGAAGATATGTAGGAACATTGGTAAATATGGGTAACCTGACCAGGGGATTGTCATGGGTAGGCCCTTCTGGTATATCAGGTGACTTAAAGGGGGCTAATAAATAAATAAAGAGCGTTTAGTATTAGCCCAGACGCTATGTCGGAAAATTGGTGCACAAAAGTAAAATGACTCGGGGATTGTCACGGGATAGGTGCTATTGATCTCAAATGACTTAAAGTGGTGCTAATAATTAGCAATATTGAGCGTTTATTATCAACTTAAAAGACTTTATCAGGCGACTCATGCAATTTTTACCCTGTTTACCCCAGATCACTGATTTTTTTCAATAAATACGAGAGACACGATGCCGTGATGTGGCGTGATTGGTTTGGGTGGGTCAGTAAACAATTCCGCTTCTACTGTTGTATAGTAGATATATTTTACTTACCGTTGAGTGTATTTTTGAAGCGCAGGTCGGTGTAAAAATCCGTCTCTGTATTGCAATAAATATATTATATTTTATTGGAATCTCTGGAACAGACTGTAGATCAGTAAACATTCATAATTGCAGGGTCCATGCATGTCTATTTTGAGTCAACACAGTGCAGTTGGAGTGATATTTTCGGTATTTTTGGTCATGCATGGGTGACCATTTTCTGACACACTTACATCGTGCTTGACAATAACCATATTACTGGGCAAACTTAAAACAGATAATACATACCTCTCCATTTGTCCGGAATCTTTTGTTCAGTGCGGAATTCTAAATTCCTATCTCCAAAAATGACTCAAAAACTCGGAGTGGCTCGTTGGCTGCTCGGGGCGGCCTCCGATTACTCGGAGCGGCATTCGATCGATTCCCCCCTGTGGTATAGGATGGCAGTCAAATTTCGTGTTATGCGAGGATATTCCATTTGTACCCAACACCAGAGAGCGTTTCTGGTTGTTTTGACTTGGTAAACAATAAAGAGCTCGAGCGTCCGCATGGAAACGTAAGGAAGCTAATATCACCCATCACCTCGCTATATCTTTATGGAGAATATAGTCTATATATGAGTATTTCGTTATATTTTCGTTATATTTCGACCCATTTTGACCACCGGAACACGACACAGATGAGTTATGCCTGTACACACACTGTGAGAATGTTTGAGTCATCTGTCGACACGTGCATATTTGCATTTTCTTCTCTCTTAATTGCGTTGCTAATTGATATATGTTCCATATATATGCACATGTATTCTCGTCTTTCTATAGAGCTTATAGACATGTGCTGGTATATTTGTGGTCAGATTTATTGAGCAGTTATGTTTGTCCATATATGTGTTAAACGGCTGCCATGCAACCATAGACGTGTTGACATAGGGTTCGGGGGGGGGGGTTGTCTCACACCCCATCTTTGGTCATAATTTTCAACAGTTGGAAATTTCATATCTGAGAATACATTAGTTGGAAATTTCACATCAACAATAGGTTGAAAATGTTCTTGTAGTTTGATTTTCAGACAATTTATTGGGGGAATTAATTGTTTTGGACCAATATATATGTGCATATTTTCATATTTTTGGTCAAATTTTGGACTGAAATTGTCATCAGTTGGAAATTTCCCAACCTTAGGGGAGGGGTGACAGGTTGGAAATTTCCAACACTTGTTAGCTTGTGTCCTTGGCCCTCTCCGTGGCCAGTACAAAACTGCTAGTTAATTTAAGAAACCAATATTGTCATACATTTGGTCAACATTTTCATTGGAATTGTCATCAGTTGGAAATTTTCCAACCTAAGTGGGGGTGTCAGTGTCACTATAGGAATGCTTCAGTTGAGGCCAGTCTTGATGCTAGGATTTGCGATTTTCTTGTATAGTTTTCAAAACAACCATTGTCAACCCAGTGTGTCCTGGTCTCTTGTCCGTAGCCGTGTGCTTTTGTCTGGAGTTAGACCACTAGATGTTAGGATTTATGCAATTTTTCATGCTAAAATATCTGAATGTTCTCTTACCGGGAATATAGAACCATGGTTTGTGAATATATCGGATATTAGGTATTGTGAGGTGCAAGGAAATTATGCAAAAATTGTGTTTGGTCTGATTCTGATTCAGGGAGGGGGGTGCAGTTGAATTTTCCCAAACTGGACACCCCAACGGAGACCATCTAGCCACGTCCCTGCATGCAATGATTGACCAGTCAATTATAAGTTCTTAATCAGATCACAGATATACGAGCACATTTCTTCTCTCCACAGAATGGTGTGATTATGGAAAATATACGCATTGTTGTAACCTTATACCATATGTAACCTTATGTAGTTAGTGGACTCTGGCTTCTATAGATGTCACTATATCCACCTCTGATTCTTCTTCTTCTGTTTCTCCGAACTCTCCTTAATTTTAACGGTATTAACAACAGAGGTTTGCTATAATAACATATATCAGATTAATGTGATATAGCAGGATACTAATTGGATAGATCATATTACTAACTGAAGAGGAGGTGGCGGTTCTACGAGCACATTTCTTCTCTCCACAGAATGGTGTGAATATGGAAAATATACGCACTGTTTTAACAACAGATGTTTGCTATAAGTTTAATAAATGAAGAGGAGGTGGCGGTTCTACGCCACGAATATATCAGATTAGTTATCAGATTATCAGAATACTAATAGGATATATCAGGTTAATAAATGAAGAGGAAGTGGCGGTTCTATGCCACTGGTATATCAGATTAGTTATCAGATTATCAGAATACTATTAGGATATATCAGGTTAATAAATGAAGAGGAGGTGGCGGTTCTAGGCCACTGATATATCAGATTAGTTATCAGATTATCAGAATACTATTAGGATATATCAAGTTAATAAATGAAGAGGAGGTGGCGGTTCTACGCCACGAATATATCAGATTAGTTATCAGATTATCAGAATACTAATAGGATATATCAGGTTAATAAATAAAGAGGAGGTGGCGGTTCTAGGCCACTGATATATCAGATTAGTTATCAGATTATCAGAATACTAATAGGATATATCAGGTTAATAAATGAAGAGGAGATGGCGGTTCTAGGCCACGGATATATCAGATTAGTTATCAGATTATCAGAATACTATTAGGATATATCAGTTTAATAAATGAAGAGGAGGTGGCGGATCTAGGCCACGGATATATCAGATTAGTTATCAGATTATCAGAATACTAATAGGATAGATCATATTACTAACTGAAGAGGAGGTGGCGGTTCTAGGCCACTGATATATCAGAGTAGTTATCAGATTATCAGAATACTAATAGGATATATCAGGTTAATAAATAAAGATGAGGTGGCGGTTCTAGGCCACTGATATATCAGATTAGTTATCAGATTATCAGAATACTAATAGGGTATATCAGGTTAATAAATGAAGAGGAGGTGGCGGTTCTAGGCCACTGATATATCAGAGTTGTTATCAGATTATCAGAATACTAATAGGATATATCAGGTTAATAAATGAAGAGGAGGTGGCGGTTCTAGGCCACGGATATATCAGATTAGTTATCAGATTATCAGAATAACAATCTGATATATCAATTGTCTGGTGTTGATCAAATGCTGGTTCGTTGATTTCTTGGTTACTTTGTGACGTAGCCATTAACCCTTTACCCAACAAAGCGGCCAAAAACGCCCAAAAAAAGCTTCAACAGCCTAAAATATCTTCGGTCTGTCTCAATAACACCATACAAATACGGATATCATTGGAACCGGTTCATTGACCACATTGTGATGGTTACAGTTATGCCCTGTGCCAATGCATTCTCTTATATATGCGAGTCGACCATAGGTCGCCTCGCATATATAAGAGAATGCATTGGCATTTTAACACTTTTTACCATTTTTTCTTACATTCTTTAACAATTTTATAATATTTTTCTACATTCTTTGACAAATTTATCATTTTTAATATGTGTTAAGCCAATGCATTCTCTTATATATGCGAGGCGACCTATGGTCGACTCGCATATATAAGAGAATGCATTGGCACAGGGCCGTTCTGTTGGGTAAAGGGTTAAGAGCCACTAGACTCAGTATCGTCTTATCAGTGACGGTGATATTACAAACGTCCATTGTTTTTTGCAAATTTACCAACGGCGAGTACATTATGTCCCTTTAAACCTAAAACGAATTGTATATGGCTGTAGGGACGATACATGCAAACATGACGTTTCGATTTTCAGTTTCTATTTACATCGGAAAAACACTTGCCGAAGACACGTCAATTTTAGAACTGAATTTAAATCCGAGTAATAAAAAGAAATCCACCGGAAATGGGTTCGCGTCAGACAATGTGAGGTTTATTTTATAAATTTTTCTCACATTCTTTATCAATTTTTATCATTATTTCTTACATTCTTTAACAATTGCATGGTTCTTATGCTTTAATAATAGTTATTTCAAAGACTTGAAAAATCAAAAACAGATTGGGCATTCCTTTGTCACAACACACATGTCTCTAGATTGGATGCATAGACGCCAAAGAAAATCATAAAAATTGTCCAACCGGCTCGCGGCGTATCTGTGCTAAATACGGTCATGTGTGTCGCACAAATAGGCCTATCAGTTTGGCATCAGTGTCCCACATATAGGCCTATCAGTTTGGCATCAGTGTCCCACATATAGGCCTATCAATTTGGCATCAGTGTCCCACATATAGGCCTATCAGTTTGGCATCAGTGTCCCACATATAGGCCTATCAGTGTGTGTCCATTTGGAGGAGTCACCATCACGAATGGACCGAATATTGTTGAAATAAAATTTTAATGGGAAGGTATATTTTATAACCCGATTGTTATTTACCTGTAGAAGGGTCATATGGTGATGACCAGTTTGACTGTGGTAATGCAGGTACTTGTGTTTAAAGTCAACAAAGGATGTACTGACTCCAAGGGTTTATAGGTCAACTTTACCCCAAAATCGGCATTATAATGCGCTTTTTGCAATTCCGGGGTATTCAGACGAAACTGGAGGTGGTGATAACACAAAATTGCACACGAAATATGAGTGCATGCCATCGAGTGCTACCAGTTCAGAATTATCATTCTATAGCGTCACGTGATATGGGGTTTTATTTCGATGGAAAGGGATTTAGTTGTTTCATCCCACCCGAACATCGACACAGATTGTTCTAAACTGATAAATCCGTGTTTAAACTACGAAAGTTTGAATACACCTTTCTAAATAAAGTGTATTATTGGTGAATATCGGCGATACTAAATTGAATGGGTATGACTAAGCGATGATATCCTCATTCCGACACACAGTGATGAAAGACTTCATTGTGAAGTGGACTAGCCCCATAGTTAGTCATGGTGACTTGCGGAAAAGCATGGGTTAGTCAAAATAACTCTGGACAAATGATTGTGACTAACCCTATATATGTTAGTCATATTGACCTTATTTTTTTCTCGTTGTATTTGTTCCTACCCGCTGGGCCGATATCTATATAATTGTCTACTTTTGGCGCCGTCAAAGCATGTGTCGTTAACGGTACCACAGTAACACACGTTACACGCTACATGTATATATGTGCGACTAAATATGGCTAATATACCGTCTAATAGAGTTCTCGACCTAAACCGCTCTAATACATGTTTTAAAGATTATTAAAGGTGTATGGTCCTTACTCCTTACGAAACATGTCTTACATTTTATAGACATGTGGCTTCTATACTGTATAGTATTGCATGCTTGGAACCGTGCATTTCACACGAAAGACGCTATTTGCTTGACAATGCATTTTCTACGAACTAATTCAATACAAATTCAATGAATTAAAAAACAATCTTAAACTATCAATTTGAAGGGGAAAATCATTATCCTCTAGAACCAATGTATGCTGTATAAGGATTAACTGTCATGTGGACTGTTTTTATGGAGATGTAACAGTGAGGTAAGTCATCATAACAAGTTATGACCACTTTCCTCATGTTACATCTCCATAAAAACAGTCCACATGACAGTTAATCCTTATATTTATATACATTTAGCGAAAAAGCCACTTTTGTAAATGTATTTAAATCGAAAAGTGTATCGTGACAAAACCAGCCCAAAATATTACATAGCACCCTTGGCAAAAGTTAACAGGAACAATTTCTCTTTATATTGAAACCCGATGATTTATTAAGTCAATCCTGCGCGAGTCCAAATGCGCCCAAATCATTACGCGTTCGTCTTTCCAAAACCTATGACGAGTCGATGTAATTATGAGGCTGCAGTTATGAGCTGTTGCGCGTTCACCGAGAAATAATTGCAACTAGCCACGTGGGCGCCGACCAATCAGAATGCTGGATTTAGTGATAATCACACTTAGTATGTAAATATATTACTATAACAACACCTGTTCACCATCACAATATGAAATATATGTTCAATGTATGTAAACAAAAGTGGGTCTATTTTTAGGTAGGGCAAGTGAGCTCTCATTGTCTGAAGAAAGTGAAAGTTATTCATTAAGAAACTGGTCATCCAATACCACCAGCCACAGAAGCTCCAACACTATATATAGCGGATTGTGCAGGCTAATTAGAGTTATCACCTCCATCAAAATATATAATTAATCTGATTATAATATTATAAAAATGAGACAGTTGGGGATATGAGGTCCGATAGCAGTGGTTACACGGCTAATTCCCATTTCTTTGGCGTCTATGCATCCAATCTAGAGACAGGTGTGTTGTGACAAAGGAATGCCCAATCTGATTTAATTTTTCAAGTCTTTGAAATAAATATTATCAAAACATAAGAACCATGCAATGTTCCATAAACACTTTAATTTCGATTCGATTTTGGCAACTCCTGAAAAACATTAGCAAAAAATAATTTCGTTTGGCAAAAGTAAATTCTGGGCCAGCGCAAACCCTGATTGAGAAATCCCTGGTAGCTAAATCCCTGTATAATGCGTCCATCGAAATATACTACCACTTAAAATATAAAGTATATACAGAACATACTGCATGGATTACCCTCGTTGGCAGGCACTTAGGGTACGTTCATACGCTGGGAAGTTTGCACGGTATGTTCTGCAAGGCATTTAATCATAGAAAACCACATGGTGCCATCATGCGAAAGTAAACGTGCATATAATATGCATATTTACCAAAGCGAACGACGTGAGAAGTAAAAGTTCTGTAGTTCCACTTGTAACGGTGCTACTGACATTTGCCTTCAAATATATGTATGCTTAATTCTTGCGAGATATTTGCATGCAATTTACAGGTAAATTCCGGTATCATCGCCACAGGTGGAACTACAGAGATATTACTTCTCACGTAGTTAGCTGTGGTACAGATGCATTTTATATGCGTGTTCCCGTTCATATTCTGGCATCATATGGTGTTCTACGACGAAATGCCTGCAAACCATACCGCGCAAACATGCCAGTGTATGAGCGTACCCTTATAGTCTCCATTGCCATTTGTTTTATCACCACCGCAGTTTCGTCAGAATTTCACGCATTTATATACTGATATTCTTCGGTATTTCCGATTTGCAGCTGTTTCTCATACAATCCGCGGACAGGATGTCAACAACATGTCTAGCACAGGAATTGTGTAAAGCGCACAAGAATTCCGATATTGGAAAAAGTTGACCTACCCCAAGGAGTCGGTAAGCCCTATTTTCGGCTTTAAACACAAGTACCATTACCCCCAGTCGAACTGGATATAACCAGTTGATCATTCCACCAGGTTTCCACCAGGTAAATACCAAACGGGTTATATAAACGTTATCATTATTTTTTTATTTCCACAATATTCGGTCAATTCGTGATTGGTTGTGATTCTTCGAAATGTACAAAACAGAACAGATAGGCCAATATACGTGGGACACCGATATGCCGCTGTTTGCACTGATTGGCCACGAGCCGGTTGGACAGTGTCAACCTCGTATAACTTAAAGGTGCTCAATCCGATTAGAGGGTCACCATATAATCAAGATACAAGAATCGTTTACTTGCAACAAATTAATGCTAACCACTGTCATCTATGGAATCAAATTTTCCAAAACGTGTTAATTATCAACATTGTGTTCAACGAAATATCGCCATATTATCACTTGGATATTCAGGAAATTTGGTCATATTACCACTAGCCTTAGACTTATCCATCTTCATCCGCAATATTTTTACCGAGACCACCCCTTTGACGGCTTATTTCTGGGCCAAAAACAATCGAAATAACAAACTTCAAAAATCGATATCTGATCAATCTGATTGATGGGTAGGTTCCTCGACTCGAATCAAATAAGTTTTACTCCAGACGCCAAATAAATAGTAATATCGGGGTGTTCAATATGATTGAGTACCTTTAATATGAGATACATTCAGCTGGGGTGATTAACATGTGAATAGCGAATGCTCTTGATATCCAAATTAGCAGCACACATTGTCACTCTTACACGACGATGACGATGATGACGACGATAACAATCACGATGATGCGATGATGATGATCAAGGCGACGATGACGATGATGACGACGATAACAATCACGATGATGCGATGATGATAATCAAGGCGACGATGACGATGGCGATGATGACGACGATGACAATCACGATGATGCGATGATGATGATCACGGCGACGATGACGATGATGACGGCGATAACAAATCATGATGATGCGATGATGATGATGATGATCACGGCCACGATGACGATGAAATATGATGACGACGATAACAGTCATGATGATGCAATGATGATGATCAGGGCGACGATGACCATGATGACGACTATAACAGTCATGATGATGCAATGATGATGATCAGGGCGACGATGACCATGATGACGACTATAACAAAGATGATGATGCGATGACGATGATGATCACGGCGACGATGACGATGAAATATGATGACGACGATAACAGTCATGATGATGCAATGATGATGATCAGGGCGACGATGACCATGACTACGACGATAACAATCATAATGATGCGATGATGATAACGGCGACGATGACCATGATGACGACGATAACAATGATGACGATGCGATGACGATAACGGCGACGATGACCATGATGACGACGATAACAGTCATGATGATGCGATGATGATGATCAGGGCGACGATGACCATGATGACGACGATAACAATCATAATGATGCGATGACGATTATGATCACGGCGACGATGGCGATGAAATATGATGACGACGATAACAGTCATGATGATGCAATGATGATGATCAGGGCGACGATGACCATGATGACGACGATAACAATCATAATGATGCGATGATGATAACGGCGACGATGACCATGATGACGACGATAACAATCATGATGATGCGATGGCGATAACGGCGACGATGACCATGATGACGACGATAACAGTCATGATGATGCGATGATGATAACGGCGACGATGACCACGATGACGACGATAACAATGATAATGATGCGATGATGATAACGGCGACGATGACGGTGACCATGATGACGACGATAACAACGATGATGATGCGATGATGATCACGGCGACGATGACCATGATGACGACGATAACAATGATGATGATGCGATGATGATAACGGCGACGATGACGATGACCATGATGACGACGATAACAATGATGATGATGCGATGACGATGATGATCACGACGACGATGACCATGATGACGACGATAACAATGATGATGATGCGATGATGATGACGACGACGATGACGATGACGATGATAACGACGATAACAATCATGATGATGCGATGACGATAACGGCGACGATGACCATGCTGACGACGATAACAATGATGATGATGATGCGATGACGATGATGATCACGGCGACGATGACCGTGATGACGAATATAACAATGATGATGGTGCGATGATGATAACGGCGACGATGATAACGACGATAACAATCAAGATGATGCGATGATGATAACGGCGACGATGACCATGATGACGACGATAACAATAATGATGATGCGATGACGATAACGGCGACGATGACCATGATGACGACGATAACAGTGATGATGATGATGCGATGACGATGATGATCACGGCGACGATGACCATGATGACGAAGATAACAATGATGATGATGCGATGATGATAACGGCGACGATGATAACGACGATAGCAATCATGATGATGCGATGATGATAACGGCGACGATGACCATGATGACGACGATAACAATGGTGATGATGCGATGATGGTAACGGCGACGATGACGATGATAACGACGATAACAATCATGATGATGCGATGACGATAACGGCGACGATGACCATGATGACGACGATAACAATGATGATGATGCGATGATGATAACGGCGACGATGACCATGATGACTTGACGAGGAGAATAACGTGACAATTGCTTTGTAAATAGAGTGCATCAAATTATGTTCGTAACCTCTTATTTCATGTAAACTTATGATTGAGTCATTAAAGATTCGTGGATTATTTGTAATGACTCTCGCTTGTTTGTCGACGAATAATTCATCCCGATTTAAAAAGTAAATATTTAGAATTGGCTTCGAACGTTGCCTGCATTTTTACGAAATAGTATGATCGAATTGTTTGAGAATTTCGAACATATATTAGTCTGATTGTCACATTCTTCCAGTTGGCATAGTCTATATGGGTGCTTATATTGTATATGGGTGCTAGGGTTCGCGCTGCATATTGCCAATTTAGCAAATTGCAATAAAAAATGAAATGGCTCCGAAAAAATCCTCGATTGGCTACAAAAAGTGGCACCATGTCCTAGCTTTTTGGCATTTGGCAATTGGTAGTTTGGTACCCAACGGACATATAATAAAGCTTGCAGTCAATCGGTCGGAAACAAAGCATACATCGATATCCGGTCGCGACATAGCTAATTGGGTCATAATTGAAAGCGTATACAAGATTCGCAGCTTATGTCAGATCGACTTATTTTATCCCTGCGGTGAAAGGGTTTCGAAGTACGGCTATTGACTCCAATTTGACAAACATTAGCCAAACAAAGGGCTTCCGGAAGTCTACATCGTTAGGAAGCTGTGTATTGACAGTAGGTGTTAGACAAATTATCATAAGTATGTCCTTCGTAACTCAGTTTTCACAAACTGTGACATACAGCAAACATGAATTGTAAGCGCAAGTTAGATTTCAGCAACAATGCATCAGACACGCAACATCCTTCTAAAATGAAGATTTACAGATTTCTTCGGACATTCAGACATTACCGATAGTCCAAATACAGTGGTTGATTTAACATCGACGTATGCTACAAAAGCGAGTAGAATAAAACAGGAGCTCCCACACATACTGGCATTCAAACAACGGACTGATGCGGACATTACACTCAATGACATGCAAGCTGAAATAGGGACATTTCGAAGTGTGTGCTAGGGGAAGAAATGCATGAATGATGTGGACGATCTTGTGCAGTATGCTCTTTAGCAAAGGGACAAATACAGTACAGTGGCAGGTTTCGCGGAAACACTTGATTGTGTTCCGGTCTCCACCGTTGATTGTGAGAGGGCGTTCTCGTATCAGAACCTGATTAAGACGAGATTAAGAAACAGACTGTCAGTGCCTCACTTAAATGAAAATTGCCATTGAAGGACTTTTAATCTCAGAATTTTACATTGGCGAGGCATTTCATAAATGGTCAGAAATGAAATCACGGAAGAATTTTCAACAACTGATATATATATATATATATATATATTAGTGTTGTAATGTTGTTTTTCTGAACTGTTATGATTACTTTGTATTTCTTGTTAATTGTTGATAAAATAAATCGTCACATCAGTGCTATAAGGTCGTAACTCCATTTTGGCGGGAAATGAGTATTTGATATCATTCGAATCGTGAGAAAAAATCCAATCCGATGGGCCAAACTGTTTTTGCATTGGATGGCGATCTTTACAATTATTCGTGCTATAAGGTCGTATGTCCAAAAGCAGCCAATCGGATGTTTCATGTTGTCCACGTGACTTCTGTTTTCTGTTTGTAAATTCTCAAACGTCTCCTATATGGTCGTATCTCCATGTTAGTCACGTGATCATTTGGTGATTTAAATTTTGTGATTGTTCCACAAATTTCTGTATGGTGATGCACATGAGTGAATATTAATAATGTAGTATAGGCACTTTTTAGTTCATAGACACACGCGATTGCCACCATATTTAGCTTAATATGTATTTATTAGCACAACTTCCTTATAGCACGGAAACCAATCGTCGTTGGCGTACGCAAAAGATCGTATCTCCAAACAAGTTATTGCTTTGTAAAAGAAAACGATGGAGTAAACTGAAAAAATATGTGGTTCAATGGACAGCTAATGTCAGTTTTCATTGGGATAAATACAACAATACGTCATGCTTTGTCAACATTAGGAGACATGTTGTCTGAAAACTTCAACCTTCATTTTCTCGGAAAGTTGAAAATGTTGGTTAAGACATTATAGCACGGATGCGACGAAATATATACATATAATAGGTAATTTGTTTTTTGTTTTTTTTTGGAATACCAACTTCAAAGGTGGCAACAAAAAATACTGGTCGGAAAAAAGTGGCAACAGAAAGTATAAAGTGGCTCTAAAAATAATAAAATTGGCAACAGTGTTGGCACCTGGGAATTTTGGGCCTGCGCGAACCCTGCTCATAGTGTATATGGGTGCCCATAGTGTATATGGGTGCTCGCCTCATTCACTGAACATTCAAGTACATTCTTCCAGTTGGCATAGTGTATATGTAACCCGCCATATCAAATCCAGTCGTAAGTCGGGATTTTTTTACCATGTGCCAATGCATTCTCTTATATATGCGAGTCGACCATAGGTCGCGTCGCATATATAAGAGAATGCATTGGCCTAACAATTGTTTATCATTTGTTTTAAATAAATGTTTCTTACAATTTTTAGGACATAAAATAAAAAACATCATTACCCTGCAGGGAGCCCCACACATATATAGAAGCATATAGAAGAGTGTCGTCTGCTCATGTTTGTCTGGGGCTCTGTATGGGTGAAATTATAAAATTGTTAAAGAATACAAGAAAAAAATATTAAAATTGTAAAAAATTGTTAGGCCAATGCATTCTATTATATATGCGAGTCGACCTATGGTCGACTCGCATATATAAGAGAATGCATTGGCACAGGGTAAAAAATGTCGACTTACGACTGGATTTGATATGGCGGTCACATATAGGTGCTCAATCGCCCACTTCATTCTCTAACATGTAAGTATACACTGTGTCTCTTAGATCACATCACGATCTATATTTATTCATAGACATGCATTGTATACATGAGCCTGCATACCGCAGCACGCATGATATATACACAACCATATACATAGGAAAACTATAGTCGCTATGGATTTCCCTGTTTGTGGAGATCTGATGTCAACTCAACCGGATGTTTCAGTGAAATGACATTCGTTGCGTCATCGGTGGAATTCTTTTTCTCCGTAAACCATCGACTGACCCCACGCACGTATGTATATATCCCATTATCCATCGACTGACCCCACGCACGTATGTATATATCCCATTATCCATCGACTGACCCCACGCACGTATGTATATATCCCATTATCCATCGACTGACCCCACGCACGGATGTATATATCCCATTATCCATCGACTGACCCCACGCACGTATGTATATATCCCATTATCCATCGACTGTATATATCCCATTTGTTTGGAATATTGGTTTTATTTGGTTTGTTGGGATGAATCGTAGTTGAGCATGTTCTCTCATAAACCAGCACATTATCTGCTTAGAAAATAACTTGTTTTTGGTAGATATTCTGTAGATATCACGATGATGCGATGATGATGATCAAGGCGACGATGACGATGATGACGACGATAACAATCACGATGATGCGATGATGATAATCAAGGCGACGATGACGATGGCGATGATGACGACGATAACAATCACGATGATGCGATGATGATGATCACGGCGACGATGACGATGATGACGGCGATAACAAATCATGATGATGCGATGATGATGATGATGATCACGGCCACGATGACGATGAAATATGATGACGACGATAACAGTCATGATGATGCAATGATGATGATCAGGGCGACGATGACCATGATGACGACTATAACAAAGATGATGATGCGATGACGATGATGATCACGGCGACGATGACGATGAAATATGATGACGACGATAACAGTCATGATGATGCAATGATGATGATCAGGGCGACGATGACCATGACTACGACGATAACAATCATAATGATGCGATGATGATAACGGCGACGATGACCATGATGACGACGATAACAATGATGACGATGCGATGACGATAACGGCGACGATGACCATGATGACGACGATAACAGTCATGATGATGCGATGATGATGATCAGGGCGACGATGACCATGATGACGACGATAACAATCATAATGATGCGATGACGATTATGATCACGGCGACGATGGCGATGAAATATGATGACGACGATAACAGTCATGATGATGCAATGATGATGATCAGGGCGACGATGACCATGATGACGACGATAACAATCATAATGATGCGATGATGATAACGGCGACGATGACCATGATGACGACGATAACAATCATGATGATGCGATGACGATAACGGCGACGATGACCATGATGACGACGATAACAGTCATGATGATGCGATGATGATAACGGCGACGATGACCATGATGACGACGATAACAATGATGACGATGCGATGATGATAACGGCGACGATGACCATTATGACGACGATAACAATGCGATGACGATGATGATCACGGCGACGATGACCATAATGACGACGATAACAATCATAATGATGCGATGGTGATAACGGCGACGATGACCATGATGACGACGATAACACTGATGACGATGCGATGACGATAACGGCGACGATGACCATGATGACGACGATAACAATGCGATGACGATGATGATCACGGCGACGATGACCACGATGACGACGATAACAATGATAATGATGCGATGATGATAACGGCGACGATGACGGTGACCATGATGACGACGATAACAACGATGATGATGCGATGATGATCACGGCGACGATGACCACGATGACGACGATAACAATGATGATGATGCGATGATGATAACGGCGACGATGACGATGACCATGATGACGACGATAACAATGATGATGATGCGATGACGATGATGATCACGACGACGATGACCATGATGACGACGATAACAATGATGATGATGCGATGATGATGACGACGACGATGACGATGACGATGATAACGACGATAACAATCATGATGATGCGATGACGATAACGGCGACGATGACCATGCTGACGACGATAACAATGATGATGATGATGCGATGACGATGATGATCACGGCGACGATGACCGTGATGACGAATATAACAATGATGATGGTGCGATGATGATAACGGCGACGATGATAACGACGATAACAATCAAGATGATGCGATGATGATAACGGCGACGATGACCATGATGACGACAATAACAATAATGATGATGCGATGACGATAACGGCGACGATGACCATGATGACGACGATAACAGTGATGATGATGATGCGATGACGATGATGATCACGGCGACGATGACCATGATGACGAAGATAACAATGATGATGATGCGATGATGATAACGGCGACGATGATAACGACGATAGCAATCATGATGATGCGATGATGATAACGGCGACGATGACCATGATGACGACGATAACAATGGTGATGATGCGATGATGGTAACGGCGACGATGACGATGATAACGACGATAACAATCATGATGATGCGATGACGATAACGGCGACGATGACCATGATGACGACGATAACAATGATGATGATGCGATGATGATAACGGCGACGATGACCATGATGACTTGACGAGGAGAATAACGTGACAATTGCTTTGTAAATAGAGTGCATCAAATTATGTTCGTAACCTCTTATTTCATGTAAACTTATGATTGAGTCATTAAAGATTCGTGGATTATTTGTAATGACTCTCGCTTGTTTGTCGACGAATAATTCATCCCGATTTAAACAGTAAATATTTAGAATTGGCTTCGAACGTTGCCTGCATTTTTACGAAATAGTATGATCGAATTGTTTGAGAATTTCGAACATATATTAGTCTGATTGTCACATTCTTCCAGTTGGCATAGTCTATATGGGTGCTTATATTGTATATGGGTGCTAGGGTTCGCGCTGCATATTGCCAATTTAGCAAATTGCAATAAAAAATGAAATGGCTCCGAAAAAATCCTCGATTGGCTACAAAAAGTGGCACCATGTCCTAGCTTTTTGGCATTTGGCAATTGGTAGTTTGGTACCCAACGGACATATAATAAAGCTTGCAGTCAATCGGTCGGAAACAAAGCATACATCGATATCCGGTCGCGACATAGCTAATTGGGTCATAATTGAAAGCGTATACAAGATTCGCAGCTTATGTCAGATCGACTTATTTTATCCCTGCGGTGAAAGGGTTTCGAAGTACGGCTATTGACTCCAATTTGACAAACATTAGCCAAACAAAGGGCTTCCGGAAGTCTACATCGTTAGGAAGCTGTGTATTGACAGTAGGTGTTAGACAAATTATCATAAGTATGTCCTTCGTAACTCAGTTTTCACAAACTGTGACATACAGCAAACATGAATTGTAAGCGCAAGTTAGATTTCAGCAACAATGCATCAGACACGCAACATCCTTCTAAAATGAAGATTTACAGATTTCTTCGGACATTCAGACATTACCGATAGTCCAAATACAGTGGTTGATTTAACATCGACGTATGCTACAAAAGCGAGTAGAATAAAACAGGAGCTCCCACACATACTGGCATTCAAACAACGGACTGATGCGGACATTACACTCAATGACATGCAAGCTGAAATAGGGACATTTCGAAGTGTGTGCTAGGGGAAGAAATGCATGAATGATGTGGACGATCTTGTGCAGTATGCTCTTTAGCAAAGGGACAAATACAGTACAGTGGCAGGTTTCGCGGAAACACTTGATTGTGTTCCGGTCTCCACCGTTGATTGTGAGAGGGCGTTCTCGTATCAGAACCTGATTAAGACGAGATTAAGAAACAGACTGTCAGTGCCTCACTTAAATGAAAATTGCCATTGAAGGACTTTTAATCTCAGAATTTTACATTGGCGAGGCATTTCATAAATGGTCAGAAATGAAATCACGGAAGAATTTTCAACAACTGATATATATATATATATATATATATTAGTGTTGTAATGTTGTTTTTCTGAACTGTTATGATTACTTTGTATTTCTTGTTAATTGTTGATAAAATAAATCGTCACATCAGTGCTATAAGGTCGTAACTCCATTTTGGCGGGAAATGAGTATTTGATATCATTCGAATCGTGAGAAAAAATCCAATCCGATGGGCCAAACTGTTTTTGCATTGGATGGCGATCTTTACAATTATTCGTGCTATAAGGTCGTATGTCCAAAAGCAGCCAATCGGATGTTTCATGTTGTCCACGTGACTTCTGTTTTCTGTTTGTAAATTCTCAAACGTCTCCTATATGGTCGTATCTCCATGTTAGTCACGTGATCATTTGGTGATTTAAATTTTGTGATTGTTCCACAAATTTCTGTATGGTGATGCACATGAGTGAATATTAATAATGTAGTATAGGCACTTTTTAGTTCATAGACACACGCGATTGCCACCATATTTAGCTTAATATGTATTTATTAGCACAACTTCCTTATAGCACGGAAACCAATCGTCGTTGGCGTACGCAAAAGATCGTATCTCCAAACAAGTTATTGCTTTTTAAAAGAAAACGATGGAGTAAACTGAAAAAATATGTGGTTCAATGGACAGCTAATGTCAGTTTTCATTGGGATAAATACAACAATACGTCATGCTTTGTCAACATTAGGAGACATGTTGTCTGAAAACTTCAACCTTCATTTTCTCGGAAAGTTGAAAATGTTGGTTAAGACATTATAGCACGGATGCGACGAAATATATACATATAATAGGTAATTTGTTTTTTGTTTTTTTTTGGAATACCAACTTCAAAGGTGGCAACAAAAAATACTGGTCGGAAAAAAGTGGCAACAGAAAGTATAAAGTGGCTCTAAAAATAATAAAATTGGCAACAGTGTTGGCACCTGGGAATTTTGGGCCTGCGCGAACCCTGCTCATAGTGTATATGGGTGCCCATAGTGTATATGGGTGCTCGCCTCATTCACTGAACATTCAAGTACATTCTTCCAGTTGGCATAGTGTATATGTAACCCGCCATATCAAATCCAGTCGTTAGTCGGGATTTTTTTACCATGTGCCAATGCATTCTCTTATATATGCGAGTCGACCATAGGTCGCCTCGCATATATAAGAGAATGCATTGGCCTAACAATTGTTTATCATTTGTTTTAAATAAATGTTTCTTACAATTTTTAGGACATAAAATAAAAAACATCATTACCCTGCAGGGAGCCCCACACATATATAGAAGCATATAGAAGAGTGTCGTCTGCTCATGTTTGTCTGGGGCTCTGTATGGGTGAAATTATAAAATTGTTAAAGAATACAAGAAAAAAATATTAAAATTGTAAAAAATTGTTAGGCCAATGCATTCTATTATATATGCGAGTCGACCTATGGTCGACTCGCATATATAAGAGAATGCATTGGCACAGGGTAAAAAATGTCGACTTACGACTGGATTTGATATGGCGGTCACATATAGGTGCTCAATCGCCCACTTCATTCTCTAACATGTAAGTATACACTGTGTCTCTTAGATCACATCACGATCTATATTTATTCATAGACATGCATTGTATACATGAGCCTGCATATCGCAGCACGCATGATATATACACAACCATATACATAGGAAAACTATAGTCGCTATGGATTTCCCTGTTTGTGGAGATCTGATGTCAACTCAACCGGATGTTTCAGTGAAATGACATTCGTTGCGTCATCGGTGGAATTCTTTTTCTCCGTAAACCATCGACTGACCCCACGCACGTATGTATATATCCCATTATCCATCGACTGACCCCACGCACGTATGTATATATCCCATTATCCATCGACTGACCCCACGCACGTATGTATATATCCCATTATCCATCGACTGACCCCACGCACGGATGTATATATCCCATTATCCATCGACTGACCCCACGCACGTATGTATATATCCCATTATCCATCGACTGTATATATCCCATTTGTTTGGAATATTGGTTTTATTTGGTTTGTTGGGATGAATCGTAGTTGAGCATGTTCTCTCATAAACCAGCACATTATCTGCTTAGAAAATAACTTGTTTTTGGTAGATATTCTGCTTAGAATCTCCTCATTTCGAGTCGATAATGTGATGAAAACGAAAGCATTTTAGTCACACTATTGACTCATTATGAGGATTATGTGCGGACAATGACACAAATAAGCCATCTCACGACTTTTCAATCCCAGCCTTTTAATACGTAGTAGTGTACAATTCTAGTGAATACAAGCCGGAACTATTTTTGTTGACGAAGTCGCCAAGAAAGATGATGGTGATGCCCCGATCATTACTGGTTATTCATCAGACATAACTAACAATTAAAGGTAGCTACAGTATCAATCAAGGTGACAGTCATGGATTGATCTTATCTGACACAAATGTGTAGAATAAACACAGAACACAACTTGCATCATAATCTCGAATTTAAAATCGAACTCGTTGCGGACGGCGCATAGTTACAAATTTATCCTTGCTCCGTCCGCAACTCGTTGGATAAAAGATTCTCGATTAAGATGCGCGTTGTGTTCTGTCTATATATTTCACCGCAAGTTCGATCACTTTACACATAATTGCCAGTTTCAGGCTGACACACAGCCAGGCCACTGTAAAGGGCTATGAGATAATCAACACGCTGATTGTTAATTATAGTCATAAACATATGTACCCATAATTATGCAGGCACAATGTAATCAATATATCACTTTTCAAATAATTAGCCTTTGTGTTCACCAGCTTACAGGTCACACAATGCCTCGACTAGACACTACTAATTTGGGGATTATTGAGGCAGATATTTGTCACCACTTTGTCATTCAGTTACAAATGAGAAGGGACAACACACAATGCACACCCAATACCATCATATGACTGAAGTAATATGTCAATGTAATTATGCAATACTAGTACATAGAAATGGAAATTTATTTTCCGATGTGTCACAAAACTGGAGGTAACTTTTTTGTAACAGGAGATTGTAGTTCTAGTTCGGCAAAACTTGCTCTTGGACCCGATGTGTCTTTGGGCAAATCACAATGCTGCCAGATTAACGAAGAACTTTTTGTAGACATGTTGATAGCATTGGTAATGGTTGGTATGAATTTCTCACAACTGCCATAGTTTCTATACCTTATCAGATGGAGGCAATGAAAACATGATCATAAGAGTGATTATTAGTGATATATTGTCAATTATTTGAAGTTAGTTTATTATTTTATACATCAAAACAAGCCTTCCACATCAAAGGTTAACCAATGCTTAGTTTGGATGAAAATCTTTTGAAGAAACCATTGGATGAATCATGAAAGTGAACGTTGAGAAGAAACAAGTACCTGTGATTTTGAAGTAATTGAAATTAGACCCTAATTACAATTATATCCTAACCAATTACAATTGCAATTACATGTAATTGAGAATAAACTCAATTACCAATCACATGCAATTACTTGAAAAAATGCAATTAATTTCAGCCAATTACAATTAAAAATTACAATTACCCCATCCCTGGTTTCAGCCACACGTACGTGTAAATTGTGACGTGTGTTGTTATGGATATGCACTGTTTTGGCGGGAAAAGTCATGTATGTGAGTTCAAGGGTCAAAACTACACGTTTTCAGATATATATGCCCAACTTGTAGCAGAACGTGTAAACTATAATCCGCTGGTAGCATGGGCTTAACCATTTTTTTTCTCTACGGCGGGTTTGTCAGCTCACAACATGACCTGGTGACGGACGCATCACACAACAGCACGTTCAAACTAGATCGAACCGCTGTTTTACCCTGTGCCAATGCATTCTCTTATATATGCGAGTCGACCATAGGTCGCCTCGCATATATAAGAGAATGCATTGGCCTAACAATTTTTTATAACTTTTTTTAAATAAATGTTTCTTACAATTTTTAGGACATAAAATAAAAAACAGCCATTACCCTGCAGGGAGCCCCACACATATATAGAAGCATATAGAAGAGTTTCGTCTGCTCATGTTTGTCTGGGGCTCTGTATGGGTGAAATTATAAAATTGTTAAAGAATACAAGAAAAAATTATTAAAATTGTAAAAAATTGTTAGGCCAATGCATTCTCTTATATATTCGAGGCGACCTATGGTCGACTCGCAAATATAAGAGAATGCATTGGCACAGGGTAAAACAAATTCCTTACTTACGACTGGATTTGATATGGCGGGTCACATATGGGTATACCACTATGCAAGTATTGTAACAATGGACGAACGCCAATAGTTTAGTACGAAAGAATCTGAATTCCCACTGCTTCTCCAGTTCGAGAATCGACGGTATTAGAGTCATAACATTAATATTTAAAATAGCGCGATCCCCTACTAAGCATAAGCGTCATAAGAGTAAAATCCAACTGTTTCGGACTTGGAATACTTGTTTTATTGATAACCAATAAGAGGTAAGTGGGTGTCTGACCAGGTGACACATCATGTAGGGTTAGCGAAAATCACACCTATAGCATCCCGGGATGACAGAAACAAATCAAAATGAAATGCTGGCTGACGGCCCGAAGACTTTTTGATAAGTCAAATTAGGATAGGCTGAAAGAAAAACGGCCTGAAACCAATTAGTCATATACATTTAATCACAAAGTGAAGTTCGTACCTAATGTATGGATGACAAGGGGAAGAAGAGGGAATCTGCAAAGCATATGAAAATAGGGGGATAAAAAAATAAGGGAACAGTGACACAATTTTGTGCAGATACCTGATTCCTCGTTCACTTGTCAATTTATATGATGGAGAGCAGTGGCTCGGAGCGGTTTTACAAAATTTGGAAAATAAATTTGAACGTACGTACCAAATAATCTCAATGAATGGAATACAAAAGTCAAAATTTATATTTTATAAATGAGATCATCAAAGAAGAAAATTAGAAAAATGTCAATAAGATTTTCATCAGTTGCAAGTTGCTAACCCGTGCCATACTAAACGTATGAACACCAACTGTTTCGAACTTGGGATACTTGTTCTGTCTTTTCTCTACACCGAAAAGATCTCTTTACTACATGTATTTTCCCGAGGTGGTGCCTTTACTACATGTATTTTCCCGAGGTGGTGCCTTTACTACATGTATTTTCCCGAGGTGGTGCCTTTACTACATGTATTTTCCCGAGGTGGTGCCTTTACTACATGTATTTTCCCGAGGTGGTGCCTTTACTACATGTATTTTCCCGAGGTGGTGCCTTTACTACATGTATTTTCCCGAGGTGGTGCCTTTACTACATGTATTTTCCCGAGGTGGTGCCTTTACTACATGTATTTTCCCGAGGTGGTGCCTTTACTACATGTATTTTCCCGAGGTGGTGCCTTTACTACATGTATTTTCCCGAGGTGGTGCCTTTACTACATGTATTTTCCCGAGGTGGTGCCTTTACTGCATGTATTTTCCCGAGGTGGTGCCTTTACTACATGTATTTTCCCGAGGTGGTGCCTTTACTACATGTATTTTCCCGAGGTGGTGCCTTTACTACATGTATTTTCCCGAGGTGGTGCCTTTACTGCATGTATTTTCCCGAGGTGGTGCCTTTACTACATGTATTTTCCCGAGGTGGTGCCTTTACTACATGTATTTTCCCGAGGTGGTGCCTTTACTACATGTATTTTCCCGAGGTGGTGCCTTTACTACATGTATTTTCCCGAGGTGGTGCCTTTACTACATGTATTTTCCCGAGGTGGTGCCTTTACTACATGTATTTTCCCGAGGTGGTGCCTTTACTACATGTATTTTCCCGAGGTGGTGCCTTTACTACATGTATTTTCCCGAGGTGGTGCCTTTACTACATGTATTTTCCCGAGGTGGTGCCTTTACTGCATGTATTTTCCCGAGGTGGTGCCTTTACTACATGTATTTTCCCGAGGTGGTGCCTTTACTACATGTATTTTCCCGAGGTGGTGCCTTTACTACATGTATTTTCCCGAGGTGGTGCCTTTACTACATGTATTTTCCCGAGGTGGTGCCTTTACTACATGTATTTTCCCGAGGTGGTGCCTTTACTACGTGTATTTTCCCGAGGTGGTGCCTTTAGATCTCTTTACTACATGTATTTTCCCGAGGTGGTGCCTTTAGATCTCTTTACTACATGTATTTTCCCGAGGTGGTGCCTTTAGATCTCTTTACTACATGTATTTTCCCGAGGTGGTGCCTTTAGATCTCTTTACTACATGTATTTTCCCGAGGTGGTGCCTTTAGATCTCTTTACTACATGTATTTTCCCGAGGTGGTGCCTTTACTACATGTATTTTCCCGAGGTGGTGCCTTTACTACATGTATTTTCCCGAGGTGGTGCCTTTACTACATGTATTTTCCCGAGGTGGTGCCTTTACTACATGTATTTTCCCGAGGTGGTGCCTTTACTACATGTATTTTCCCGAGGTGGTGCCTTTACTACATGTATTTTCCCGAGGTGGTGCCTTTACTACATGTATTTTCCCGAGGTGGTGCCTTTACTACATGTATTTTCCCGAGGTGGTGCCTTTACTACATGTATTTTCCCGAGGTGGTGCCTTTACTACATGTATTTTCCCGAGGTGGTGCCTTTACTACATGTATTTTCCCGAGGTGGTGCCTTTACTACATGTATTTTCCCGAGGTGGTGCCTTTACTACATGTATTTTCCCGAGGTGGTGCCTTTACTACATGTATTTTCCCGAGGTGGTGCCTTTACTACATGTATTTTCCCGAGGTGGTGCCTTTACTGCATGTATTTTCCCGAGGTGGTGCCTTTACTACATGTATTTTCCCGAGGTGGTGCCTTTACTACATGTATTTTCCCGAGGTGGTGCCTTTACTACATGTATTTTCCCGAGGTGGTGCCTTTACTACATGTATTTTCCCGAGGTGGTGCCTTTACTACATGTATTTTCCCGAGGTGGTGCCTTTACTGCATGTATTTTCCCGAGGTGGTGCCTTTACTACATGTATTTTCCCGAGGTGGTGCCTTTACTACATGTATTTTCCCGAGGTGGTGCCTTTACTACATGTATTTTCCCGAGGTGGTGCCTTTACTACATGTATTTTCCCGAGGTGGTGCCTTTACTACATGTATTTTCCCGAGGTGGTGCCTTTACTACATGTATTTTCCCGAGGTGGTGCCTTTACTACATGTATTTTCCCGAGGTGGTGCCTTTACTACATGTATTTTCCCGAGGTGGTGCCTTTACTACATGTATTTTCCCGAGGTGGTGCCTTTACTGCATGTATTTTCCCGAGGTGGTGCCTTTACTACATGTATTTTCCCGAGGTGGTGCCTTTACTACATGTATTTTCCCGAGGTGGTGCCTTTACTACATGTATTTTCCCGAGGTGGTGCCTTTACTACATGTATTTTCCCGAGGTGGTGCCTTTACTACATGTATTTTCCCGAGGTGGTGCCTTTACTACATGTATTTTCCCGAGGTGGTGCCTTTACTGCATGTATTTTCCCGAGGTGGTGCCTTTACTACATGTATTTTCCCGAGGTGGTGCCTTTACTACATGTATTTTCCCGAGGTGGTGCCTTTACTACATGTATTTTCCCGAGGTGGTGCCTTTTGAACAGCAAGCATCTACATGAAAGTTTGCTGTTAACCGCTCTGGCAATTCCCAATTATATATAGCTATAATAGCCGCATGTAGTTATTGTAGCTACATATGGCTATTGGTGGTGGGTGAATCTGGTTAAAGAGAGATAACTCAATCCAACAAACAATCGTTGAAATATACAATAACCTAATTTGATTATTCTTAGAAAGTTAATATAGTTTGCCATGCTCATGTATAATTAACAAAATAGTCCAACGTGGTTACTTTTTGTACCTAAATACAAGAATAATTGATCATATATGGATGGATGCGAGTCCCATATCACATAGCATAACATATTTCTAAACAGATACACGTGCTTAGCTATGCTTGTCGGATATTCCGCAAGCTGGTTCAACCGAAATGCCACCGGCATTGGTTTCATAAGTTGCTACAAAATAATACCCATCACCCTTAGTTGCAACAGCTCGCGTTAGTGCCTGCGCGCCATGTCAATTGATAAAATTTAGCTTTACCATAGTCAAATGTAGCTACAATAGATTCATATAGCTATAGTAGCTATAATTGGGAATTGAGAGACTTGGTTAAGGAGACACCATCGAGGGAAAATAACGCTCGGTATTCCACCCAAGGCAGTCATCAATAGGTGTTTTGTTATAAGTAGGACAAAATTCGCACCTCGCGCCAACCGTAACGTCAACAGGCGGAATCAGAATAAGAATTTAATTAATCTCAAATCGTGTTGACATAACAGAGATATATATATAGATGTTGACATAATCATATTCATATTGATATTGCACATGCGTGTGTATATACGCATTAAGGTTTATACAAATTATGTTAAACTTATCAATAGCGGAAAGTCGAGTGCGACTATGGGGTGGGGGGGGGGGTAGACCAAAGGGTCTTCAGATTGAGGATAGTATGTGGGGGGGGGTGAATCAGCGCTATATTGGATACATAGGTAAGTTGATTGCCGAGAATCATGTGTTTGGAGTGCCATATATAGAGTGGACAATTTCCTTAACATGTGAGCGTGTTTGTGTGTATGTGTGGGGGGGGGGGTACCTACAAGTACGAGTAGCAATGCAAATAAATAAAGTTCCGGGTCATATATACTCGACACTGTATAAACATATATATAGATGGGATTGGAATTGTGCCTCAGGGAGGTTCCATTATCAGCTGGAATTCGTATATAAATTTCGCCAGATTCGTTATTGTTCTTTTATTATTTGATGTGAAAAGGGCGTTCAGTTTGCAGATGTTCGGCCGAGTATAATAATAGCTTTTTAAATATTTTGTTCTTGGTTCGCTCAATATGGGGCACTTAAGTATTACGTGGGATTCGTCACCAAGCTCCCTTTTGCATAACGTGTACTTTCTATCTGATCTGCTTTCGTGTGTCCATGATCCGGTTTCTATGGGGAGGCGGTGGTTTGTAGTTCTGAATTTGGCAGGCCGCAATACTACACTTTGGTTTCTCAGTGAGAAGTATGTCTCCTTTTTAAAATCTAGTTTATTGATATTATAAAATGTCCCCTTATTCGATGATATAATGCTTCCTCGCCATTCTTGGAGGTAAGCATCCTTGATTCTGTTCTTGATTAATCGGTTGTACGTATTTATTTTCGGTACTGACTGGTAAATCCAGATATTCGATATTCCTTGTTCATTCAGAGTTCATTCGGAAAGGGGGTTCGAAGACCATAATCCTGGCGATAGTTCGCAAAATTCTGGCATCGCGCCAAATTCTGGCCTTGTGCCAGATTGTGATATCAGCAGGCGAGAACATTGATTGAAGACTTTAGCCCCGGGAGAAAGTTCGCAAAATTCTGGACTCGCAAGTTTTTCACGAGAAAGGTCTACAGGCCGCACAACATAGTTTCTCGTTTTCGCACTTTCAGAGGATGGACGGACGGACATTTTCGCTCGCAGTGGCGCAGATCACCATCGCTCTTCCAATATTCTATTCAACTGGTTTGTCGGTGCTTTCAGTAGAGATTATCAAGCAATATGGCATCTCGAGAACCGTCGCTCTCAACATCCAGTCAGCCTTCAGCGGAATCACGGCTTTCTCTGGTAATAAAATTGTCGTATTATTGAAATCGCTCGAATTACGTTAGGACCTCTACATGGGTTATTTTGCATTACCACACATTATAGCATCAGGTTAATCACAAATTATTTTCGGTTTGAAATTTGAGACTGTTGCTTTTAGGCATGAAATTGCCAACTGCTGAATTTGACCAAAGTTGGATGAGAGTCCTCCTCTATTCCACATGCATGGGGTAACCAATTTCCCATGCACCTATAACGACATGCATTTCCAACAGCTGAACAGTTTATGGTTGGACTTAGGGACAAGGGGCATGGAACATTCACGCCACAAAAAATTTGTAAAGACCCCAACATTGGTCAATTTCAACAGTTTAACAAGGGAGAAGTTTCCAGCCTAAAATACGTTTGAGATTGTACTGATTATAGTTTATTTAATTTCCAATCATTATTTAGTGTTAGTATATTATTTGCTATTGACACACGATTCGAATATGTTCCCACTTTCATTCAGATGGTAAATATTATAAGTTACGGGACGCTTAGTGGCCGGATATGGTGTCATGTGAGGCGAAGTGAGATCAGTATTAATATTGATTTCGCTGAGCCTCACGTGACACCATATCCGGCCACTAAGCGTCCCGCAACGTATTTATTATGTCAGTGGATAAAATCCAACATATCCCTTTAATTAATCGTCGCTGTAATTTATTGTAATTTGGTAAGATAAATGTGTCGTCTATGGCCATTAACTTATGTAACGTCACAGTGACGCGTCATGGGCGTTGAATGTCAACACATTGAGTCAATGGCTAATTAATAGAAGTAGGACAACTTGTTGAGTTTGATAGTTAATTTATGAGTCTTTAGAATTCCTCAAATATATCGCATGCAGGTTTTATACATGGTACTATGTCTTTAAATTAACAGAAAATGATTTCCGACATATATCCCCTTTCTTGGATTCAAAATACACCAAACAATATTCGCCGAGGCGACTGAGTTTCTGAAAAAAAAACAAGACGGTGGACAAGCACCTAATATTGATTTCATATTAGGTCACCGACCTAATATGGGTTCATATACCCTCACTATATATCGACGCTGATTGGCTAATTGCAAGAGCTGACATAATAAATCCTCATATGGGGTTTTGTTGGAATTTTCCAACAACTTGAAAGCATGAGGTATGTATCAGTAGCATTGTTTTTCTATGTGTCTCAACATATAGCCGCCGAACACATTTCTTACCCAGATTTCTAATTTTCGTCACACATAAATGCTAAATTCTACTTCAAATACCACTTTAATAGATTGGTGTTGAAGTAATGTATGCCTACATAGGCAGGATGAACGCAGTCGTCCAATCAATAGCATAAAAGAGAAGTCTTGCGCAATCCATGGCAGGTCTTGTCACGTCGTCTCCACTGCATGCTGTTACATAAATTATTCTTAGCGTTATGTTGTCGATACAACAAAAGCAAATTCGAGGCACATCGTGTGTGGTTGCTCCATTATGTGTCACGTACGATACATATTAGAACAGAACCACCAGGCGATTTCGCGAAAACTTTCGGATTCTAGAAAGAGAGGTTTTATACATGGTACTATGTCTTTAAATTAACAGAAAATGATTTCCGACATATATCCCCTTTCTTGGATTCAAAATACACCAAACAATATTCGCCGAGGCGACTGAGTTTCTGAAAAAAAAACAAGACGGTGGACAAGCACCTAATATTGATTTCATATTAGGTCACCGACCTAATATGGGTTCATATACCCTCACTATATATCGACGCTGATTGGCTAATTGCAAGAGCTGACATAATAAATCCTCATATGGGGTTTTGTTGGAATTTTTCGGATTCTAGAAAGAGGGGGAACTCAATCCTATATGTTAGCATCATCCTCAAGGCAAATGTAATTTTGAATTGAAGAGATTTCAGCAAGAACGCTCGGCGGCATCAGAAATAAACCACTTTATTGTGCCTTTTATACAGACGAAAACTACACACAATCTTATAAACGTTTTATCTGTGTTTTATTCACAATACGGCTATTTGTACGCGTAGTACTCAGGTTTTATAACAAACCTGTTGTATTTGTGGCACAGAATAGATAGGTGAAGTTATGATACTATACTCCCGTTCGCTCAGAAGAAATTCCTTGTTCACGTTTCCAAACATTGCGGGGAGGATACACCGGGTAACGAATACCATTATTTGTCCATATGCGACGAATTTTCGTCCTTCCGAAGAACCTATCTGAAAACCGACTTAGAAAGTAATCCGAATTCGGAAAACTAAATTCTTTTTAATGACGGAAATAAAACAATTAGCCAGATTCGCATCGGAAATAGTTGCCATAGTGGCCATTTAAATTAGTTTAAATTGAATCTACATGCATGCCCTCTTGTATGTGAACATGGTCCCAAAGGATATATCCCAGCTAAGTGGGTATTTAATTATATTTCCGAATATTATCACTTTGAATTTGGTATCTTTAGATTTGTGAGTTTTCCTATTTTATTTATCTCTATTATGTTAAACTTTTTTGACATTATGTATGATAATACTAATGTCTATCTCCAGTTCCACAGATTAATGGACGGAGGCAATAAAGAAATTGAAATCTAAAATTTAAAGGGGTACTGTACGCCATTTTCAATAAATTCCCGGTGATAAAAAAAACGATCTAATATCGATACTATATAGAAAATTAAGTAATTTGAGTCGAAGATCTATTCTCTAAACGGTTCAGGTTAATAGGCTATCTTAAAATCAAAATTAATAATTTGATATAAATTTAATTTATGGCTGCAGTCATAAATTAAATTACGAATTTCCGTGTACAAGACGTAGTCACAATAATTCACGGATAGTGGATGGGGCAACGCGTGGCACACATGGTCGTGTAATAAACTATGTTGATACGGGACGTAAACCCAAGGCACACACTGACTATACAATGAATTAAAAGAGTATATGGGACTAGTATGCATATACTATAACATTTATTTGACAACGACAATTGGTATTTTCTCATTCCGGCTAACCTGCCACCCGTCCCATTACTTCGTACTCAACAGACTTTCAAACAATTGAAATCTGGTTACCTTTTTCTACGACTCAGAGAATATAGAAACCACCAACATTTGAGTACAGTATCCCTTTAAATTTAGTTTTCGCAGGTGGAGTTATAATCCCGAAGATTGGTTGTAGCAGGACCTTGATGGTGGGGTCTATGTTCTTCATTATCGGTCTCATAGCAACATTCTTCAACAACAATCCGAAGCTAGTCATTATTACAGCGAGTGTTATACCAGGTACGATTACTAGTCATTATTACAACGAGTGTTATACCAGGTATGATTACTAGACATTATTACAACGAGTGTTATACCAGGTACGATTACTAGTCATTATTACAACGAGTGTTATACCAGGTACGATTACTAGTCATTATTACAACGAGTGTTATACCAGGTACGATTACTAGACATTATTACATAGAGTGTTATTCCAGGTACGATTACAAGCATTATTACAGCGAGTGTTATACCAGGTATGATTACTAGTCATTATTACAACGAGTGTTATACCAGGTGTGATTACTAGTCATTATTACAGCGAGTGTTACACGCAATTTTAGAGCTATATCGACGAATTTGTTCGGAAATTGTCCGAGTATGTATGTTTTTGATATAGCTCTGACCAAAATATATATACATATTTGTGGGGTTCGAATCAGCCATGTCCGTTGAAATATGATTCTGTAGTGGGAAATGATGTTTTCTTTTTCAACAGCGTTTGGTAGTGGCCTGCTACTGGACAGCGTGTACGTTCTCGATGCTAGGTCTGGTGAGGATAAAAAGACTATGTGGTTGATTGTTTCATCGGTGTTTACTGGAATCGGGGCGACCACTGGTCCACTCTACATGAGTGCGGCCATTGAAAAGTACGGATGGAATGGAGCTTGCCTCCTGCTCAGCAGTGTGTTCATGAACGTGATACCATTAGGTTTACTAGTGTCATCAAACGAAATAAGAGCAATAAAACAATTTAAGACCAACAACAAGGAAGCACAGAAAGATTCCTGCACAGAAAGTTCCAACAACGACCAGTCGGACAAGACGACTAAAAACCGAAGCCTGAAAAGCTCACTCCGTCGGGTTTTCACAATGCGAATTGCAATGACAATTTGTCTTGTTAGTGTGTTGAAATTCTCGGCGGCGCGACCCAGATACATTATAGCCGACATGGCTTACGGGTACGGATACACAGAATCAGAAGGAGCTTACCTCATGAGCATTGAATCCGTTTCTTCGTTCGCAGGTCGAGGGTTACCTTTCCTTTTGTCCTTATTATCAAAGCCCAGATACATGTTACTTATGGGAGCTGCCGCCATGTTGGATTGTCTCCCTTTGTTAACGCTAGCACTCGTGGAGAGATACGTATCTCTGGCCATAGCGGTTGCGTGTGTTGGCGCTTTGGCTGGTCTGGTGCTACCGTTGACAAATATAGTGATGGCGGATGTGGCGGATATCGACGTATTTCCAGTAGTTATTGGATGTGAAGGGCTCATTCGAGGAATAATTACTCTCACCAGTGGACCATTTGCAGGTACGTTTAGAATTACCAAAATATCAAACCAAGCTGCCCATTGTTGCACTGTATAGGAACTGTTACATCAGAAGTCATTCTATTGCCGGTTTGTAATGGTTCAGGAATTACTTTTACAGTTCCTTGTGATTAAAAATAAACATTTTCGGAAACTCATTTTATGAGTCTTCGATTATTTTTTCCATTCCGCTCAAAATATTTGGTCACAATAGAGCGTGAAAATAACGGAAATTCCAGTGTGCGCGCCACAGCAACGACGAAATCCACGAAATTTGATGCTAGTGTGGGTTTTCTCTTGATTGAGCGGTTCTCTCCCAATTTAATCGGTTCTATACGTGAAATACTATGACTAATATTTGAAAGGATACTTGGTACCCAGCTGACCACGACTTATTAATAACAAAGTAAATACAAAGAAATATGCATTAAATTAAGTGATATATGCATCAATGTTTGTGAGTTACACTGCTTTCCCATACATGTTTAGGGCGGCTAAGTGTCAAATAGTAACAGAATCGTTCACTTTGTGACACAGGCATGTCATTTGGAATGAATGGTCAGTGTGAACTTTAAATGCTTCAGCTTCAGAAATGATCGAAACGGAAACAACCTGTCACGGTTACGGCTATTACGAAAGTGGGTGCCATTTCAGCTTGTATATAACTCACGATATAAGATATAGTACATGTAGTATTTATTTCGGTTTGACATAAAAGTTGAGGAATTCGCAACAATAAGGCTATGTTTGATTATTGGAGTATATGCAAAGAACGATAATAGTTATTCCAGCAGTGAATATCATTGTGTGCTCCTTAAAATGTATTTTAATTGTGTTATATAGTCACAGGCATGCACACAATGCAACAGTACACAGGGCAACACTTGGCATGTACAAGTACATGTGCATTCAGATGTGCCAGATATATACCATATACTTAACAAAGAAACCTTAAAATGTGTACAACGTGTGATGTATGAATACAGCGACTAATTGAACTTCCAATGTTTGAGGTCGCCTCTATGGTCGTGTGGTATTGACATCAGACTTTGCGTCACAAGGCGCGATCGCCATCACGGGCCATCGATATGTTCGCACCAATCCAAATCTGTGCATTGTCTCAAAACACAGCTTCTAAAAATGGGCGCCATGTACATGTACATAGAGCAACGCTCGGCATATCTCTGAGGCAGCAAGTATACATACCACGCAGCTGTGCCAAAAGTCTACCCTGTACCAAACACAGATATATTGAAATATGCATAAGATACACACAACTTTTCGGCCCAGAATGCAGAAATCGTTTGAATAAATATCCTGTATAGAACGATAACAATCTTGATTGGTTTGAAGTAACAAACAAGTTGTGTTTATGCTTGAAGACAACTCAGTTGTCACAATTTAGTGGAAAATATCACTGATTAAGCCGGTTTGCACAGATATAGAACTTGTCCGTTCACATAGGAACCGAAGTCAGACAGTTTTAACATAATTTAGTCCACAACTGTATACATAACACCCCCCCCCCCCCCCCCAAACAAAAACAATTGTGTGTTCAGCGCAGCGGTGACATTGAGAAAGAAATTGATAATAGTAACGGCTCATGAAAATAACGTAATTTAATTACGGACGCAAGACAAAACGGATCTGTGCATGGCACATAATGAATATACCGGATCATTGCACTGAATACAAACAAATAATAATAAATATTAAATATCAGCAGAGTCAGTCATACTGTATAGAGTCACTGCCGTATATAATTTTGTCGCCAATAAATATATTGTTGAATTTTAACGGCATGAACTTGGAGACATTCACATTTTAAAACTTTGACCATTTTCAGGGAGCATAAAACAACGGTGATTTACCGTACAGTACAACTGATGAAACGGTATGGGACCGTCGGATTACGACGGTCCGACACCGTCAAACCGACTGTATTTTCTAACAGTGTATAGCCAACCCAAATGATGATACGGATATGCCACAGCCATTTGTTGATAAGCATTATATTTTATAAGTTTACACGCCTACTACTGCATGGTTACATATTATTCTATCTTTATTTAATAGGTTATATCCGAGACGCTACAAGTTCATACAGTATTTTCATCTATGTGCTCATTGTGTTATTGATTCCTGTTGCAAGTGGATTTATATTTCTAGGACTGTTCGGGAGACAACAACGTGGGGCATCAGAGAAGGAACCTCTTCTGAATACAAGACATTAGTTAGGTCAGAATCGGCATCCACAGTTTAGACCTAGCTTACACTACCTGTTTGTACTACCTGTTTAAACTGAGTTTTATTTGTATAATCTATAGTTTTACTGGACCGCGGGGACAGTGTTTTTGTCGATCACATCCATTGTGAACAAAGATATTTCGACTGCAAGCATGGGAGGCGTGGCCAGTCTGTCTGTTGTCGGTACTTTTCAATGTTTTGCTTAGATCGTGCCATGAAACTTTACTCAGGCTAACGCCCGTAGAGATCATATTCCACCAGTACAAAACCTTGGAACTTTATGAAGTTTTGACATGGAACCTTTGAAAAAATTACGCTAGTAATATATTTCTTAGTTATTGTCTGTTCCTTAATAATGTACTTCACTACCGGTGAAGGTCCTAAGGGTAGATACACACATGCATGTAATGTCTGTATGTAAAATACATGTATTTTACATGGCAACACCAATAATTGACAAAATTAATCACCTGCGCGGGAGAGGTCAATTTCACCAGTGAGTAGTTATAAGCCATTATCAAACAAACTGCCATCAAGAAATTTCAGGCCAGTCATAAACATGTCTTCTTTCATGGATGCCGAAATGAGTAATTCTTGTCTGATATATGTTGCTGTTTTTCACGAGGTATAATTCATTTCGAAAAGTGGATTAGAGCCGGTCAATTTAATACTTGATTTGTTTCTGTCATTTCTTGGAAACAGGGTCATCCAAAACAAAAATAAAATATGCAGAATTCTTTTATAGGATGATACCGACTTTTTGAGATTTCTCTGATAATTTGAGAGCGAGCTCATGTGATAACATTAATTCAATTGGGATTGCAAATATTCATTATAGCGCCAAAAAATAATGCAGGTACAGCGTTGAAATTAAAAAGAGTGAACCCACCCCCCCCCATTTATATATATGTTTCTCAAGCCAAAGGTTGAACAAGCTCCTAACTGTCACAAGCTTGAATTATAACATTTTTGACCATAATCCATGATTGGGGGAGGGTCTGGCTGGTTCTCGAAAGCTTCCAATAACTAAGGGAGTTAATTGAATGTATCAGCCGGGATTATCTGGGCAAGAATTACAATATAATGTTTTACTTAAATATTCCATAGTTGTAAATTTTGCGTATACATGTATAACTGTATAACACAAGAGAGGAAAGGTGACGTAGTTGGGAACTCGCAGCTATGCAACCCTTTCGCCAAATGAAGACAAACAGCAACACCGTGCATTCAAATTTAAAGCTGTATAATATGTTCATAATTATATGAATAGCATAAATTGCTGCATATTAGATTAATCACTCGTAGAAAACAGACACGACAGACATGACTACGATATTTATAAAGCAGGGTGTCAGCACACCCCCGTCGAGGAAATATGCAATAGTGAATTCGGTGGCTTCTGGGATAATATAGCTCCCCGTGCATGTTGGGGGTCATAGCCCCCTGCGTTGGGGAAGAGGCCATCACTGGTATTAACATAAATAGAAGACTGACAATGATTTAAACTGAATGTCGACCACTTGAGTTATCGCGCAAATAATTATTTTAAGCGGCCTGACGACTTTGTCCCAGTCAACGGCTCTTCAGCGGTTCAGAGTTTAACTCACTGTGGTCAAACACAGTCGCAATGATTGGGTTGTCAGTGGACACATATTACACGGTGTGCATGATCCATGTAAAACGCCAAATACACGATATTTACAGAGATTACATGCATGTGTGTATCCACCCTAACTCGAAATGTCACGATTTAAGTGACTGTGGGCGATTAACTTTGATCGCTTACACTAATGGGATTTCTCCTGGGTAATTAATTCAATGTTTATTAAAGGTACGGGAGGACTTGGCGGTGGGCATGCTGAGAAAATATTTCCACCGGTCAATAACCGCCACAAACAGAAAGAATATTAAAATGTAGACAGACTTGTTCCGTATACAAATAAGAAATATCGCATAAACAGTATGTTATGGTCATATGTTTGACCATTGTTATGTAAACAAAAGCATAAAAAGTAACTTTCCGGGTGTTTGTTTATATTATGATGGTAAACATAAAGAGCGTTCTTTGTTGCTGAATTCCTGACATGGAACTAATAAAGTGCGTTTATATCATCTGTGTGTGATTAGCCAGTAACACTGTGCTGTCTTCTGTAACACAATCAGGCTCTGTCTTAGGTAAAATATAATAGGTCTTTATGATAGCATGCTGTTTACGCGATGGTCATGGTATTTATGAACGAAACTGTATGCGTTTTAATGTTTTTCTGTTTACGGTGATTAAACAAATGTGAATATTTTCGACAACTAAGGCCTCCAGTGCCTTTAAGATATTGGCTCAGAAAAATTACTGGTGAAATGTGATATCTTCGGGCTTTAGCCAGAGTAGAGATTGATTGCATGACTTGCTGAGTCCTCCCACTGGTCGTCGGTGTCTAATCCGTTGATCCCGAGGAATCCAACCGTGCGTCAGGTTGTTTATTATTGGGTTTAAAGAATTACATAGAAGAAAAACACAAATATCAACAAGAGCACAGTGTGGACATGAAACCCACTGGAAAAGTATTCAAATGTGTGTATATATATACATGTGTGTTGGATGTGACAAATCGATATACATATACAAATATTCAATATCATTAGATTTTCGACGTTTGGTCTGTGGTCATTGAAAACTGAGAAGAACGGCTTGTTTTCGATTGATTAAACCGAGAAAAATGTAAAGACTCTTCATGAACTGGGCCTGCTATTTGACAAAAGGATGCGGAATTTAGTTTTATTGGGGAAGTTATAATATGCACGCGGTATGTATCGTTTTCTTTCATCTACAGAAGCATCACAACTGAGAAGCGTGTGGTATTCATCACCAATCACGTAACGGGTACATACAGTGTAGTTCACGTGTACATTGAATATACGCGATTTTGTTCCAACTACCGCGTTCTACCACGGGAGTACATGATTTGCTGTTCTGAATCTCGCGAGAATCTGCACATCTTTAAGGCTCTGATTATGTATGTATTTTTCGATAACAAAGTTGGTTTGATACCCTTATAAGTCAACCCCTTAGTAGAGGCCTCCATAGATGAGGCACATTCTTGCTTAGTTTAATCCTGCATGCGGAATTTTACTGCCTTAATGATTATGCTGTCTTCTATGTGGTATTGGCATAACCATACATATGACATTCCAATGTGTTTCCTTTGGTAAGAAAGCTCCCGTGTTGAGGTCTTTTAAATCGGCTTGGTTTGATAAATGGTCTTGAATCCACTATAATGAAACATATGATGCTGCGTATTGTGGAATTTCCACACAAGCCTACCGAGAGAGGAAACTATCGTCGCGTACAGTTGAGCCAACATTCAGAACACGAGGCTTCGTAAATTGGAAAGAAGTTTGTTGGTCTCGCCAAGGATGTAACGCCCACGAATCGTCCAATTGTCACAAAGAAGCGATTCAGCGTACTATGCCAGGAACATCTTATATCAAGGCCATTATGAGGAGAAGGCCATGAACAGAAAATGTCTTATCAAAATAATGTCCTGCATGCAGTTTTTGGTAAACTTATTATGTCCTTCAACTTTTAAGCAATACCCATAACCATAAAATCACACACCATCCATGATCATACAGACAGCACGTGTATATATACACATACGCCTGTCACAATACAGCCAC
Organism: Siphonodentalium dalli; assembly: GCA_032622095.1. Classification (NCBI taxonomy): domain Eukaryota; kingdom Metazoa; phylum Mollusca; class Scaphopoda; order Gadilida; family Siphonodentaliidae; genus Siphonodentalium; species Siphonodentalium dalli. The sequence continues at coordinate 198,303,867 of CP136067.1, read as the reverse complement.
ACATGACACACATGTATACATGCCACCCATGACCTTACATTCACTCCATATATACATAAACAACACACATATGACCATCTAGCTACTCTCGTTATATCCATACACCGCATCAATGCCCATACAGCCACACCGGGTACACCCGTACTGGGTACACACAACATACAGTCACTCCATGTATACCGATTCACATCACACATGACCATACAGCAACTCCTTGTATACCTATACATCTCACCATGGACACCCCACTCATAATCATATTAGTCACTCGTTGTATACCTATTCACATCAGTCATGACCATACAATACATCATTGTATACCTATTCACCTCACCTATGAAACCATCTGGGGATCCACACTGTATCCAGTTGGTCAATGTTTATCCTATTGGGCCAGAATAGCCAGATTATGGTTCATCTCAGTTCCGTCTACCCATTTCCTTTCAATAATATGGCCAGACTCGCAAAAGAGGTTCTCGGCAAAATGTCGTACTGCTACTTTATAATGAATGTGTCATGCCCCATACGGAACTTGAACAACCAGAATAGAACATGTAGTTGTCAGTTAATAACTAACGCGTAATAACCAAATCAAGTGAGTCACAATTTGCTACCTTTTCGGAAAACGCAGATAATAATATTCGGGATATATGTAAACAATCAACTTTTCCCAAATATGGTTGCCATTTTGGAAGCCATCTTGAGCAATTTGGTCTATAAACACCGTAGTGTGACACATTAGTAGGCTAAAAACAATAAACGCCTTTCATACCAAAGATAGTTACATTTTACTTGAATAAATGGTCCAAACCTGAAAAGTTATTTTTTGCCGATATTTATGTCAAGTTTGTTAGAGAAAAAATCCAATATTTCTAGTAATATCAGTGCGACAATAGTAACAATTAACCATGGTACATCAGAAATGTTAGTATTCAATGTATAGAAGGCAGAATAGCCAATTTTATACATCAACCACAACTCGTAAGCGATTGCATGACACGCTGGGTCAATATCTACCAGTTTCCATATTTTGGCGGCCATTTCAAAGTAACAATTTTGATTCTAATGAGTTGGAATATTCATAGGTAATGATATGCCTCACTTACATTACATAGTTCTGTTCATTTCTTATTGAAATATGTCTAGAATCATAATTGTAATTTTTTGTGAAATTTTATACCGCGTATTATAAAATCGAATATTTGAGGGATATGAAGGGCCTAGGACCCCACTAATTGCATATTTCATTGCTCCAATGATCAGTTAATATAAAAACCACAAAATAAAGTCACATTTCTCGACCAGTTCCAATCGCATAAACTGAACAAAATGAGTGGGGTAAAGTTAAGTCCCGGCGGTGCAAGGCTACCTTGTCGGATCGGAGCGATTGTCATTTTGTTTATCGCGAATAATCCGTCCCACCAACAAAGAAGTATTTTTTATTTACAACTGCGTATACTTCAGACGTTATAACTTGAAGCATGAACATCGTGGACACATTAGTTCGCAAAAGTAAAAGACGACCATTTGGTTTTACATAGAGATGTATCAATCAATCTAGTGGGTTAGACAACGTTTAGACATCATACCTTCATGAATATACAGATGTTTTAATGAAATGTCCAGGTGCTTCTCTGTTCATTTTCAGTTTAAAAGCAATGTTGCTATGTATGCATGTAATTCAGCTACGCGTACATGTGCCTGACACAGAGCGAGGTTTTGAATTGCTTATGTTATAGGCGATGAGTCTGTTCTAACACATGAAAGAAATCCTCTGTATCGGGCAGATATACCCTTGTCAAATGTAAGTATTGGAGGATCCTGAAAGGTCACGTGCTACTAACTGCGTTTTCTTTTATCTCAGAAGAAACTATATTTGACTGCACACTGTGACCACTATTTTTGAACAGGTCTTCCATATATTTCCCATATCTCTTGACAAATTGTAAATTTTTTTTAAACTCTATTGAATGGGACATACTCCATTGTTTTATAATATATACATGAGCCATTCTAACACGCAATCCTCTGACGGTACAAGGTCCCTCAGTTTGCAAGAATATATGTATCTCTTAATTAGAATGATAAATATACTTTTAATGCTTTCTGCTATGTATATGTCTTGCTATCTCATTATATGAATGCCCTGACCCCCATCCCCATATAATTATGACAGTTAAGTAGATATAAGTGTTGAAGTAACTTAATGCGGTCACCATTTGTCAAGATTGTGAAATTTGAATGCCAAAAACTCCTTAGAATGATATGGAGATGGCCTGGGAGATGACAATATATAACTTCGGTGAATTGAACAATCTTATAAATGCTAGCGCATCTCCTATCGCCACCCATGACCCAAACGACAACAAATGTGATTTAATTCATCATAACGAACCACAGCCGGGCGCTTTGGGTCGTATATAGACTATATCTGATTTGGTGACGTCAAACGTGAATTATTCTATAATACGACGCTGATGTTTTGAATTTCACGAGCGCCTTTGTCGCACAGTAGATTGGTGGGCTTAAAGCATTAATGTCGTAATCGGAAAATCTTGTTACTGTGTCTTTCGATTACTGGTATTGCAAATGAGAATTATGAATATTGAATTACAATGTAAGTTCATTCGTTGCGTTAGTTTACCTTTTATTGAGACAATAAGACACAATAAATAACGACACTATTGTAACTACAGTTTTCACAGAAATAAATTGGTTAAATTCATTAAAGATGTTCCCGTTCCCCTCTCGACAAGGTATAACTATTTTCACTTTGATGTTGGTACTAGTAGTTTATAACCATGAATAGTTAAGCTGTCCATCAAGAGTACCCGGAAGTACGATCTGCCTATTTTATACTCGAAATTACGAGTGGGGTCCATTCTTTCGACGAACCCGGGAAATATAGCCTTTATTTCCTTTCTTGACGCTGGGTGAGCACTGCGGCGGAGATACTATACTATACCGAGAAGCGTGTCCATTTCATAGCTGTTCATTTCATTCAAAGGTGTCACCGTGTCGATTTCACCGAAATATAGATCTAGCGTATGATCATATTACTATTAAATGGTGATCAAATAGAAATTGAGAATAATCTTGTTCAGTGTAGTATTTTTTAGAATTATTGGATCCAAATAGACAATACACGTCGTCATTGTTATATATTAATTAAATGCAGTGACTCTCGATGGCGAAATAGTTTTCGTTAGTTTATCGCCCATAGATGCGTCCCGAATCAAGTATAGTAAATATTTACAATTTAGCCTTGTTCAAACGATATTTTCTATGGAGTGGGATTGTCGATTTGCCTCAAATTTTCGGTGATGTTAGTAGAATGTTACATTCATCCAGTTGGCATAACGCCCGAATATTACCGTATCAGTTTCACATAATGTACATAATATATCTTTAAAGAAGAAAGTAGTGGTAAATATATTTGTATCAGCTTTGGTGCAACTCCCCTCATGCATGACTTGAACGGCGCCACTTCTGACATATTTAACCCATGTCTATTAGACGCATGCATGCATGATATAATAGAGATGGTTATATATATAAGTTTGGTGGTAATTGGCAACTAAACAAATTCGTATCATATTTATAACCACCCCCCATATCACTCACCCAAACGGCACCAATGTGGCGCATTTAAACCACACGATTAGATTCCTCGTATCATGAAGAAGAATATGTATCAATCTGGTGGAAATCGGCATTATACATATTGTTTATAAATTTTTGGTGTCCCTCTCACCCTCTATGCACCCCTGACTCGAATGGCCACACTTTTGACATCTTTAAACCACACAATTAGACTCCTGGTATCATGGAGATGATTATTTGTAAGTTTGCTGCTAATCGGCGACTTTTTTTATAACATTTAGTGCCCACCCCACCCCCATATCTCACCCAAACAGCACCGATATGGCGTCTTTAAATCAGACGATTAGATTCCTCGTAGTATGGATAAGAATGTGTATCAATTTTGTTGAAATTGGCGCTAAAAATATTTTGTCACTTTTGGTGCCCCTCTCCCTTTCAGTGCGCCCCTGACTCGAATGACGACACTGTTGACAGCTTTGAGCCTCACCATTAGACATCTCATACCATGGGGATGATTTTGTATAAGTTTGGTGGCAATCAGTGACCTATTATAAACTTTAGTGCCCAACCACCCAAATCTCTCATCCAAACGACATAACATCAATTTGGCATCTTTAAATCACACAATTAGATTCATTGTATCATGGAGAAGAATGTGTATCAATTTGATGGAAGTCGGCGCTAAAATTATTTTGATAAATTTTGGTGCCCCTCTCCCCTTCCGTGCACCCCTGACTTGAACGGCGCCACTTTTGACATATTTAAACCACACCATTAGATTCCTCATATCATGGGGATGATTATATATAAGTTTCGTGGCAATCGGCGACAAATTGTTTTTTGTTTTGCGCTCCCCCTTTTCTACCCCAGACAACAACAAACGTTACTTTAGAAAATTCTAACCCGCACCATTATCTTTCTCGTAAAAAGTTCCCCCTGTTCGACCCCTTTTGTGCCATCTAGGTGGTAATATAGATATAGAAGATAGATAACTAGAACATACATAATTATACTAGTGTGAGTGTGAACATGTGCTGGTATAGTACTATAACATACACAGGGGCGCCGGAAGCATCCAAGGGCAGGGGGGGGATCAGAGTCTACAAAAAGGGCACTTTTCCCAGCTTTTCCGCAAAAAAGGTCATTTTCTCCGCAAACTCGGGAAAATAACCATAAATTCATTGTGGCAAAAATCCCTATTTTAATGGTATTTGTCGGTTTTTATGGCCGTTTTGTGATAAAATTGACTAAAAATTTATATTCCTTGTGAAATTGGTGGTACTTGGACCAAAAAAGTCACATTTTGCTATAAAAACATGAGATTAAACACACAAAAAGCATTTTCTGTCTCCAGAAAAAGGACAAGTCCTGCCCCCCGCTCGTCCCCCTTGGTCAAGGCAGGGGGTCAGCTGCCCCCTCTGCCCCCCTCTTCCGGCGCCCCTGAACATACATTGGTTATGGAGGATAATGACTTTCCCCTTAAAGGGGCACTGTACCCCAAATCAGGCCATTTATGGGACCATCTACTTTTTATACTCAATAGAATATATGAAACAAATGAATGAATTTGAGCTATGGCTTAGTGCGAAATCCACTCATGTGCTCTCTGAACAATGCAAACGACATGGTAATTATAATGAAAATGAATTCATGACTGGAGTTAAGCATGATTCTTAATATTATTATCTGGGACCCAAGTGGCCATATGCACGCATGCTAATACATGGATGTATATGTTTTGACTACCATTGTATATATCATCGGATACCCCAAGTCCCGTGTGACATGCATATATTTACATATCAAAATCAATATGTAATCATAGATTATTCCCCATTTTTCTAGCGGAGCATGCGCATTATGTTATTGATCTGTCCGTCCGTCTGTCCATCCATCTTTCAGTCTTGGTTTATGTGTGGTGGCTTAAGATACGTAATAACTGTATAAACTGTAATCTAGTGTTTGGGTTTTCCAACACAGAGTGCAGACCGGGACCGCGTGTTCGGTAACCGCGCCGACCAACTTCCGCTACGGAATAGCCCCCGCCCTTTTATTGTTGGGATTTCCTTCTATGCATGGCATTGGTAATGTTCTAACTGGTTTTACTGGGCTTACTGGTCCGGGATGCAGGTTGGGTCGAGGTTGGAGTCCACCCGAGGGTTTGTTTGTGTTATCACATCGGAATATTAATTCTGAGTCAATATATCACGCCCATATAAAGAGCGTTTAATTTATTAGTTTTACACGGGAATATGATAACATCGGTTAATCCAAGGGAGTCTAGACGTATATGCTATATTTTTGTTACTCTTATCCTGACATGTTGTAAACTGCCGCAAGGTAGACTGCTCTGGACATCACTAGTGAAGTTTCCACTATCGAGGTTCAAGACAGGGGTGCCTCTATATGTGGGACCGGGGCACGTGCATCCACCTGCTCATATATTATGGGTATCACAAAACTGGAGTCATAAAATCATTTTCATTATAATTACCATGTTGTTTGCATTGTTCATAGAGCACATGGGTGGATTTTGCACTCATCAATGGCACAAATTTATTCATTTGTTGCATATATTCTGTTGAGTATAAAAGGAGATGGTCCCATAAATGGCCTGATTTGGTATACAGTACCCCTTGATAGTCTGAGATTGAGCCACCGTCTTCGTTACCATTGTTCAGATGACGGCGACACCGTATTTACTGCGGCGAGGTATCTGCATATGTGACCCGCCATATCAAATCCAGTCGTAAGTCGGGATTTTTTTACCCTGTGCCAATACATTCTCTTATATATGCGAGTCGACCATCGACCATAGGTCGCCTCGCATATATAAGAGAATGCATTGGCTTAACAACTTTTTATAATTTTTTTTAAATAAATGTTTCTTACAATTTTTAGGACATAAAATAAAAAAACATCATAATCCTGCAGGGAGCCCCACACATATTATAGAAGCATATAGTAGAGTGTCGTCTGCTCATGTTTGTATGGGGCTCTGTATGGGTGAAATTATAAAATTGTTAAAGAATACAAGAAAAAATTATTAAAATTGTAAAAAAATTGTTAGGCCAATGCATTCTCTTATATATGCGAGGCGACCTATGATCGACTCGCATATATAAGAGAATGCATTGGCACTGTCATGGTAAAAAAAATCCCGACTTACCACTGGATTTGATATGGCGGGTCACATATGTAGATAGTTCAGTGTAGGAACCTTCATGTTACAGACGCACTAATCCAGGTGCTAGTGATCCCCATTGGTTGCCATAAACGATGCGGCAAACATTTATTCTCTATTTATTTTGAACTGAATGAAATATATTGCGTTTATGACTCAGGGCCATGGTACATAACATGGAGTCTATACGCATTGCTCAGTCAACATTTGTTGGCCATCGGTTCTTTTCCACAGTTTACTTTAACATTATCATGTTTACTTTGAAATATTGTGCTCGTCAGCACGTCGATATTGCTATGCAACCATTCATATGGATAAATATGATGTTGGTTATATGCAAACTTTGGCTAATGTATACCTGACAATGCTTAACATCAATGCCAATCGCTGAACAGACCTGGATCAGATCGGACTGGAAATTCGTGCAGAAATTCACCTTTGTCAATATATAAGTAAAAACATGTTCAAACTACTGGCTCTCCTGGTGCTATTTGGTAAGTATAATTACGCACACACACACACACACACACACACACACACACACACACACACATATATATAGCTATATATATATATATATTCTTTATTGCCTCCATCTGGGGAGAGTATTATATACAATATTATTTACAAACACAGATACCATGTCACAAGCATGTGGTTGAACAAATTATACCAGTAATAAAAAATATCCTACAACATGTTTTATACCTATATATGTAACTAAGATAATCGCATCCGTATGCTCGTTGAGAGCTACATACACAATCGAATATCTCACACGCGCGGAGATGTGAGGCAGAATTCATTATTATTGAAAACGCCAATCGTGTGAATGTTATATATGTTGTTTGTTTGCAATTAGTCTAGTATTTCTTTATTGCCTCCATCTGGGGAGAGTATTATATACAACATTGTTTACAAACACAGATAGCATGAATGTCACAAGCATGTGGTTGAACAAATGATACCAATATGTGATATTATTATATACAACAACAACAACAATCAAATTTAAAGAAAAAGAGGAAAAGAGGGGGGGGGTAAAAAATCACCCCCTGCGGGAGAGTATTTAGTAAACATAATTTGTACTGAGACACAGATCCTCATGAATTTCACCAATAACACGAACACTGTTGTTCTTTAAGATACAGCGTTTATATGTAGAATACTCATACGTCAGAATGATTGTGTATACACAGGGTTCGCGCTGCCACTTGCCAAATTTGCCAAAATATTTTCATTTGGCTAAAGTTTTGGCAAGCCACTTTTTAATTCCTCAAGAAAGTTTAAAATACCATTCGTTTCAGGAGACTCTCACAAAATAATTATATTAGTGGTGTTTTATAAGATCTAGGAAAAGTTAACACCTTTATTAAGATGCAGTTAATCTGATAGCATTAGTATTGATGCGCGAGGGATTATCCGCATTTAGTGTGGTAGTGGTGTTTACATAGGTAATCCTCTTGTAATGTGCCCTTCTGATGAAGCAACCCTTCTACAATTTTATTGTTCGGTGATTCGTTTATTGTTGTATGATAAACCAGAAAATATGACTCAATATTGCGGAATATGATACTATCGGGGATAGAATTTGGCAAAAAATATTTTCATTTGGCAAATTATTTGGCAAAAGTAAATTTTGGTCCAGCATGGACCCTGTATATACATGTATGAAGAATAAACCGAGCCCTTATTTTGTGTGATAAAGGCCTTTTATGTGTATAAATAGGTCCCAGTATATATGTGTATTGGAAACTGGAAATACAACCGGACGTGGATCGTCGACTGCTTTTGTCAACCGCTGGTGGCAATCTGATAATGCCAGATCAACAGCGTAAGCGCGGGAAACCAAAGGCGCAAAATTCACGCCCGGGTGATTACTACTACGAGTGGTTATGTCCATATTATACAAAAAGCCAAACTGCGCATGTGCGTGCTGTGTTAGTGTAATTGTTATCTGAAAACAATTGTGGTTTAACCCCTGAAATATCATTGTATAATACAATATAATTTTGATATAATTCTGTTTAATTGAGCGAGTGAGCTATTAAATAATAAAAGTAGTCCTATTACACATATATTGGGTGACATAATTAGTAGTGAACAATTAAACATGAGCGATAAGCGTTAAAGTGATGTGAAACACTCCGGTTGGGTGATCAAATAGAAATGGAGAATAATCTTGTTCAAAGTAGCTATTTTTACAAATTGTCAACACACACCGTCATTCTTATATATTAATTAATTCAGTGACTGTCGATGACGAAGTCATTTTCGTTAGTTTATCGCCGATAGATGCGTCCCGAATCAAGTAGTAAATATTTACAATTGAGCGTAGTTCAGATGATGTTTTCTATGGAGTGGTACGGTAGAATTTATTGAGATTTTCGGCGATGTTAGTAGAATGCTATGTACATTCCTCCAGTTGGCATAGCACATGAATACTAACTTATCAGTTTCAAGCACCGGAATAATTACATAATATGTCTTTAAGGCAGTGGCCAATGTGAGTGGATTATGAGCTGTGTTATGAGCTGTGGTCAGTAACACAATGATAGTAAATGCAGTTATTATAATGTTTTCTGCGTATATATTAATAATGTTTATACCATGAATTATAAGAAAGTTACATGTTTCAATGTTTTATTATGCCTTAGTCATAAATCAATATGTAACATAAGCGCATTAGTAAGTTAGCAAACAAATAATATTAGTTACATGATGATGATGATGTTAATGAATATTATGATAATGGTGATGAAGATGATATATTTGTGGTTATGGTAGTATATACACTAATTAACATTGTTGGACCCCGGTATGTCATCTATCTTCTAATTCACACATGTGTTTACTCGTGTACAGCTGGTTCGCAAATTATTGCAGCGCCTAAATCGGATAACATGTTAGTACTTTTAAATTAGCATCTATACATGCATAATATAATGTCTCGTGTCTAAATGGCGCAGACTACTATACCATTGAACGACTTCAGTCAATATATCTGTCAGTTCATCAATCAGAATCACGATGACCGCGGTTGGTTGCCTTTGATTGATTCTGGCTATCGATTCTGCATGTCAAGTCATAAAATATGTATTTATACTCATTTAGAATAGGATACTATTTGTATAGATGAATTTCCGAACATTTGAGATGAAGCTTTGATTGGGTTTCGGGAAACAGGTTTCCCCATATATAAAGGAGGTTTTTCCTGACCGTCGTCGCATGTCAGGTAGATTATAAAATTGTAGTGTATGTACATATTGCACGTTCCCACTGGTAAGCAGTTTTCATGTTTCCAATAAATAGATAGAACGACACAAGTGTGTGAACTGGTTAACGTTATTTCATTCGTTTGTTGTGACGCGATGGTGAAACGAGAATTTTATACCTAGGGTTCTTTTGTCCGGGAGTGTTTTGGGCGGGTGAAATATTTACACCGACCTGACCTTCAAAATGGTCAATTCAAGGTCGAATCGCGCCTTTCGACGGATATAAAAATGATAAAATACAAAACAAAATCTAATGCTGCCAGACAACCCATGCCTGCCGGTGCCAAGCCTGGGTCAAAGCAGAGGGGAAACAGCCCGGACGAAGTTTTACCTCGCGGCACGACAAACGAGTGCAATAACGTCAACATGTTCACACAACTGCTGTGTTGTTCTATGTTTGTTGCACACTCTGAAGGTTGCAGCTTGTAACATACTAACATTGACGTAATATGTAAAGTCACATGCTCAGAACTTCAACCGAAAAACTTGCAATCGATTTTAGTTGTTTCCTAAAGAATTCCCCATTAATTTCTTGGTTCCATTTAAACAAATTGAGTAGATGTTAACTACTTTTAAACTTTGGCGATGGATAAAAACAATACCCATTGGCCGGATTCGTCATCTCCGGTTTAAACCTCTGAATTTAAACCTGGTTCAAACCTGCATTGGCGGTCCAGCCAAACCGGGTATAAGGGGGCGTATTTATCGTTCAGTTGCCAGCTAATTGACAACTCGATTCGGTGATATGATTATGCAACCAAACTACCCTCTTACCAATCGGACCAAAAGATAGGCCGATATAATGTTTATTGACATGTCATAAATTATCGTGACCGCATGCATGCACGCTCAATGGATTTATTCATTGAGAAACAAGTATCGCCCATTGACTATTAATCCGATCTCATTCTGTGTTTAAATCAGTTTAACAAAGGGCATGTCTCTCAACACGAGTTTCACGCTCTGTTCATCACTTTGTTTGTGATAGATTTCTGCAAGATGCTTCACCCGCAAAGACAAAATTTGGTGTATTTACGTATACTATATCTGTATATATTAAAGGGTATAGGAGCTGTCTATCTGTATGTCTGTTCGCAACTGTTCTCCAATACCCCTGGACAGATTTCAATTAAATTAGGGGTGTGGTCATTCGTGTGGTACAACGGCGTTAAGTTTTTAAAATTTTGATTTAAATATAAGAAAAATATAATTTAAAACATGTTTAAAAATTGTGTTAATTCGAGTAAGGAGTTGAATCTAAAAAGAAACAAAATTTTAAATTTAAATTAACATTTGTTTAATTTAATTAAAAACAAAATTAAATTGTTCAAATGATCAAAATGTGGGCAAAGCCCTCTGGCGCTGAATAAAATCTCCATAATCGAGTCAATCATGGACCAAGAGGCCAGTCAAGTCAAGGCAATTTGCTTATGAGTGCACACCATAAGCGGCATCTGAACTGTTGGAAGTGGGCAACCATGCAGAGGGACAGCTTTTAACACAGAAATATATTACATGCGTTGATTATTTTTCAATGTCATAAATTTCCAGTCATGCAGAAAATAAAAAAGGTTCCCAGGTTTTGGACTGGCAGAATATTATGGGAATTTATGGGCGTAGCCAGAGTAGAGATTTGTGGAATGATCTACATCAAAACAAGTTATCAAATTTGACTTATATAGCAATATAAGTTTAGGATTGCAAACTATGTGTATAGAATATCTGGTCATGCAGTAGCATCGTTTTGGTGTCAAAATTAAAACGTTGAACCCTTCAAATGAATTCGTAGAAAACACCAGTATTTGTAATTGCCACAAGCCAAACAACAAAGCCACAAAATAGTTTTTAAAATCATATATTTAGGAACATGTCCTTATCTGAGCAGAGCTCGCGTGCGAATGAATCAACTGTGACATGATAACACCAGTCGGCAGTCGCCACTTAGACACGCCCTCACTCGAGATTATTTACAGCTCCACCATTTGACTCATTGATTGACAATTCTAAACCGCGATGAAGAAAAGACGGATTCGTCATCTCAAGTTTAGCCTTGATAAAGCTGGTTTAGCTGGACCGCCGAATTAGATGGTTTAGTTGCCGGTTTCAGCTTATAAAACGCAAAAACAATATTGAAATTGACAAAAACTTATCCCCATACGCTTTATATGTGTGACTGCTTCTCGCTTATAAATTTCCAATCAAAATATGACCGCTGTCGTAATTATTGATTTTCGCAATCAATAAAACGATGCGGTTTGCATTACGAAAGTACGTTTAATTATCTCGACGATACAGAGACACTACTGCTAAATCACTGGTCTGGATGGACCAGGTTTAAACCAGAGATGACGAATGCGTCACTTAGACCCGCGGTCTCTGGTTTAAACCACGGATTTTGCTGACTCACGGCGGTTTAAACCTAGAGGTTTACGTAGACCAGGTTTAAACCTGAGATGACGAATCCGCCCTAAAGTTTGATTTATTTCGCTTGTATGATTCAGCAAATGGGGAACCTCGCTAAAGCTCGGCCCCCATTTGCTGAATCATACTCGCGAAAATAAACCTTATATCTCGTCAAACTATATGGATAGTCTATGTATATCCATACACACTTGAAGGACAACAAATGAATGAAGTGATTTATTTCACTGAGCCTGTGCCTTATACCTGTGAATATTTAAATATTATGTTGAATTAGGCGAATGCAAATTTAAAGAAAAGTATGTCTACAACCTTGAAGAGATAAAAATGAGTCGCACTTCATATTAAATTGATCCTGTACGAAATAACTTGATTTTCCACTTCCATGAATCAATATCTAGTCTGAGACTCATCATATGTACACAACATTGAAGCGAAAGAATAGAATGGGACTAAATACACACACATAATATAGCTAAGTTTGCCTTCAATAAACCTCCTTTGATAGCAGAGCCAGGCTTCTCTCGTGCATACATGGTGATCTTGCGACCATGGATTAACCATTGTGATGCCTCATCTACTGACACTATTAGGTAAAACTGTTCAGTAACATATTTACATTAAAGGCACGGACGGCGTTCGTTGCAGAAATATTCCTATTTGTTCAAATCGCCATCATAAGAAGGAATATATCTATATTTTACTATTCTTTCTGTAATTGGCGGTTTTTGACGGAGGTGAATATTTCAACAGCATACCCGCCGCCAACGCCGCCCGTATCTTTAACCCCCCAGATTTATAACGAGCTATTCAATCTCGAATACTATCAAACGTCGTTTAGCGATGCAGATTAACCAGTCGATAATAAGAATTCGATCCAATCTGGTCCAATGGAGATTTATTATGGGATTCGAAGGTTAAACACATTTTCTGGACTTGTTCGGGTGCGTGAAACTGATAAGTTAGTACTCATGCACTATGCCAACTGTGGGAATGTAGCATTCTACTAACATCGCCGAAATTTCAAAGAAATTGACCATACCACTCCATAGACATCACCGTCTGAACTACGCTTAATTGTAAATATTGACATCACGATTCGGGACGCAACAGTCGGCGATAAACTAACGCAAATGATTTCGCCATCGAGAGTGATTGCATGCAATTAATATATAAGAATGACGGTGTGTGTGTGCTGTAAAGTTGGATTTATATTCGTAAAAATAACTACTTTGAGCAAGATTCTTCTCCATTTCTATTTGGTCACCCAACTGGAGTGTTTCACATCACTTTAACCCTTTACCCAACAGAAGGGCCCTGTGCCAATGCATTCTCTTATATATGCGAGTCGACCATAGGTCGCCTCGCATATATAAGAGAATGCATTGGCTTAACACATTAAAAATTATAAAATTGTTAAAGAATGTAAGAAAAAATGGTAAAAAGTGTTAAAAACAGATTTTTTTTAGGCCAATGCATTCTCTTATATATGCGAGGCGACATATGGTCGACTCGCATATATAAGAGAATGCATTGGCACAGGGCATAACTGTAACCATCACAATGTGGTCAATGAGCCGGTTCCAATGATATCCATATTTGTATGGTTTTATTGAGACAGACCCAAGATAATTTAGGCTGTTGAAGCTTTATTTGGCCGGTTTTGGCCGTTTTGTTGGGTAAAGGGTTAAAGACATTTTGATAACTGTTCGTATTCTTTAAGCTCGGTTAGGTTAGCGAGCGTTTGAGAAAGAAATATTCGTGATCGGAGTACAATGGTTGTCTTACATATACGGTAAACCTTGTTCTTATTCCAATCATAAATATCGCGTAAATTGCATGTTAGCACTGTCGTGATAGCACTATTATGCAAACAAATGTAAAGTACGTAAAGAGTATACGAGAAGCAAAACACTCAACGCCGGGTGACCCATTAATTGCATTTTGGTTATAAATGCCACCAAGTCTGTTAAACTATATATTTGTTCTACGTGACTATATTTTAGGGATTATCTGTTTAGCCATTTGCTAAGAAGGGCTCATTCAACCGACTCCGTCGCATCGCATAGGGCGAATACATGACAATAAATGCCAAATGTTAATGGCGAGAATTGGAATTGGTTGTGTTTCTTGTATATATGTAACTGCTTGATCACCTGTAAATATTAAATCGGTATGGTCGACTCGCATATATAAGAAAATGCATTGGCACAGGGTAAAACAATCCCGACTTACGACTCGATTTGATATGGCGGGTCACATATACAATATTTTTTACAAATGTTTATGACATGATTGAGAAAGATGAGGGCGAAGAGGATCTAACAGGTCATGTTGGGTTATTACAGGAGTAATAATGCAGGGGGTTCTCATTACGTTTTATGGCATGACAAGTATTTATAAAATGTTCGTGGTATTGACAAAAACTATGACAGTTGCAACACGATAACTTTATTTAAAGTAATATATAAAATGTTTCAATTAGTTATCATTCTTCAGTTACAAAATAACTCACCTTCAAAACTTTGCTGTTCAAGCCATACAAAATGGTTTTCAGCAGTATGCATGTCGATGCGTACATGTGATGTACGTATATATATTCACTGGCCTATAGTGTGTATTTGGTGTAAACAGTATTTAATCCATATAATTCATAAAGTAATTACAATATAATAACAAGTTATGGTATGGAGGGGATTCGACAGTAAGCTGATAGATTATATGTGTCGTCTCCGGTTATGGTGTGACCGAGCCCACAACGTGAGTGAGCTTGGATTAAGTGCGATGTATTTCAGACAACTTGATGTTCACAGTTGGCGTTTATTTATTTTTTGTCTCGCATTATCTCACGTAGTGGGCTCGTTCGATAGGTGTGTCGATATTAAGTTTTATGGAATAAACGGTTTAAGTGAGACTAAGAGTTGGTATTAGAACAATTTATATCAGATCAGTGGGAGAAAAGGGAGAATTAGATAGTAATGTTTCAGATAAAAGAGAATTTAATGATATGTGGATCATCTGATGTAGACATAATGATTTTGAAGAGCTGGCATATAGCCTCTGAGCCGACGTCGCACCACGGTAAGAGCTCACAAGGAATTCGAACGCGGAGTGTTTTCTTATGTGATCAGGTTATAAATAGCTCATTGTTGCATATCTTCATATTTGATGTGTTTATTATGCGCGTGTGTGGTTTAACGGACGAGACATCGGGGCCATTACTAATTGAATCGTTTGGTGCTTATGATATATTTGGTTGGACACATTAATATACACGACAGAAGGAAATCTCATAGTATGCATAGCAACTAGTATTAGTATATGTGACACGCCATATCAAATCCAGTCGTAAGTCGGGATTTTTTTTACCCTGTGCCAATGCATTATCTTATATATGCGAGTCGACCATAGGTCGCCTCGCATATATAAGAGAATGCATTGGCCTAACATTCTTTAACAATTTTATAATGTTTTCTTACATTTTTTAACAATTTTGGTCGACTCGCATATATAAGAGAATGCATTGGCACAGGGCCGTTCTGTTGGGTAAAGGGTTAAACATATTTCGCAATAAATATGTTTTTGAATGTTTGATACGCATATTGGCTCTTCCAGGATATGTTCAGTTTATCAGAACACTGCGAAAAAGACAAATTAAAAAAATATAACGGTACTTTTTGTTAATAGCATCAGTTTGCCCTAACAACATCATAGCAATTTAGCAGGATCCAACCGCATCATAGCACATTAGCAGGACCACTTGACCAGGGGTGGATTCGGCATCGCTGAACGGATCATGTTGACCTAATATATACGTCATGTACCTTAACAATTGACCCACGGAGCCCCAATCCTCATGGCGCGTTGTACCATGTGTTCTAGAAAAAATGTACAACAATGTAAAATAATTTTTTCTTACAATTTTTAGGACATAAAATAAAAAACATTCATTACCCTGCAGGGAGCCCCACACATATATAGAACCATATAGAAGAGTGTCGTATGCTCATGTTTGTCTGGGGCTCTGTATGGGTGAAATTATAAAATTGTTAAAGAATACAAGAAAAAATTATTAAAATTGTAAACAATTGTTAGGCCAATGCATTCTCTTATATATGCGAGGCGACCTATGGTCGACTCGCATATATAAGAGAATGCATTGGCACAGGGTAAAACAATCCCGACTTACGACTGGATTTGATATGGTGGGTCACATATATCACAATATCCCATGATATATCTGACTGGTCTCCTGCCAAATTGTCCAGACATGCTTGCAAACTATGAAACAACATTTTAGTAATTCATTGATTCGGTGATCAACTAAGGACTGAACCCAACTAACCACATAATTGAGAAGTAGATGCTCATACAGCGTATTTAACAACATTTAGCCTCAATATACATGTTCCACAAACCCACCTAGAACACAATAACATGTTCCACCGTATACGCTCCGTAAAATATTTAAATGCCACTTAAACGATTTAACCCTTTACCCAACAAACCGGCCAAAACCGGCCAAATAAAGCTTCAACAGCCTCAAATATCTTCGGTCTGTCTCAATAGAACCATACAACTAGAATGCACTCATAGAGATGCCAACGTGCGCAAAAATGTAATAAACAATAATTTAAAAAATAATTTCACTGTATTTTACTTAATTTATTCAATTTAATTTAATGTTAGCAAAAAAAGACAATTACCATTTCTCATTTCATCACAGATAAAAGGCAAATTACTATATTTATCATTTAAGTAATTAAAACCAATTCTATGTTTCCGAAAGGATGAGACTTTAATATCGATTACATTTTTTTTCAGTGGCATATTTTGATTTTCATATTCTGATAGTCAAAGTTGACCAAAGGAGCAATTATAAGAAATAATTAATACCATTTGTGTAAATATTGATAGCAGCTATAATGCAACAATAAATATAAATAATTAATCAATAATTAATCAATAACGATCATTTTATGTAATAATAAACTCTTCAAACGGTGTTTGTGTCAACAAATGGGTTTTGTTTTGTGTTACGTCATTCGTCGTATTTGATCCGGAACTCGGCTGAAGGTTAGGCTGTTCAGCCTATTGCGTCGAATTACGAAATCGCGTTTTGAATGTCTCTCTTTTCCCGCATAATAAGAGGTCTTCGCACGAACCAAAAATGATAAAACTTCCCAATTATAAGTAAAAATACCCAAATGAAGGAGTCTATGTAGGTCCCGAAGGTGTCTATAGACTCTTTGATGTAGTGTTCTTATCGAGAAAATGTGGGTCGATCTATTTTTGTCATAACTCTGACGTATTTTGACCTGGGAGAAAAAATCGAAATCGAGGCTCACTACGAGCATGCCAGTTTTAAATATAGAAACAGGGAATCCTGACAAATGACGATATCGGCGACAAACAAATAATCGAAAACAACACACAATATAAACATTGCAAAAACGCGGCACAGTAAAAATGTCAGAACGCCACGAGGTTTTACGTCGTTTTTGGTGACGTCATGGAGTGTGACACCAAGCTACCAAGCTACGAATCTGTCTGATCGCCATACTGTTGCGCGAGCGCACGTAAATATGGATATCATTGGAACCGGCTCCTTGACCACATTGTCATAGTTACAGTTATGCCCTGTGCCAATGCATTCTCTTATATATACGAGTCGACCATAGGTCGCCTCGCATATATAAGAGAATGCATTGGCCTAAAAAAATGCATTGCCACAGGGCCGTTCTGTTGGGTAAAGGGTTAAATGATGACATATTTTGCAACTTTATTAGTGATGATCCCAGTGGTCGATGTTGCGCCACCAGTCTTACCTATTTATACCAGAGTTATGGAGACACGGACTCAGTAGTGTGAGTTCATTACTTTATATTTACAAACTAAGTGTGATTATCACTAAATCCAGCATTGTGATTGGTCGGCGCCCACGTGGCTAGTTGCAATTATTTATCGGTGAACGCGCAACAGCTCATAATTGCAGCCTCATAATTACATCGACGCGTCATAGGTTTTGGAAAGACAAACGCGTAATGTTTTTGGGCGCATTTGGACTCGCGCAGGATTGACTTAATAAATCATCGGGTTTCAATATAAAGAGAAATTGTTCCTGTTAACTTTTGCCAAGGGTGCTATGGGTTTTTTTGGCTGGTTTTGTCACGATACACTTTTCGATTTAAATACATTTACAAAAGTGGCTTTTTAGCTAAATGTATATAAATATAAGGATTAACTGCCATGTGGACTGTTTTTATGGAGATGTAACCGTGAGGTAAGTGGTCATAACTTGTATCTAAAAAACCCTCGGGTTTTACACAAGTTATGACCACTTACCTCACGGTTATGTCTCCATAAAAACAGTCCACATGACAGTTAATCCTTATATATGGATGTGCTTAATTCAGCGAGCGTAAACTAATTGTAATTTCTTATCGAAATTACAAGGTATCGATCGGAATGGCACATTGAGATCTCCCTCAACTCAGATCAAGCTTGAAAACATGTCCCAACTTTCGACCATGTCGGGGTTTGAACCCGCGCCAACCTCGAATAACTAGGGGGTGTTTATACATTAGCCGGATAAGATCCTATTCGCTTTAGTCGGTTAGCGATAACAATAGAGCGTTTATACTTCGCCGGGTAAGAATTAAATCTATCCGGATATGCAGCTATTCGGTTTTAATTTTCTGGATTAAATTATTCAACAAAAGCAACTTGTTGTCGTATAGATTCTAATTCGCTCTGCATTTAAGTTAGATCTTTATCTGGTGTCATGCCGTCACGGATGATTGCCTTTCAACAATTGACGCAGGCAATATAGGCCAGTCCGCTTTTCGCCTGTGTATATGGGTCAGTGTGTCAGTTTGATTGTCTCTAATCATCTGCCCATCAGTGGTCAAACACCTTGAGTATAAGCTATTATTATAAATACTAACTGATGATGATGGTACACGTACTCCGCTTATGCATTGTACATCTGTTGCGCATTCGAGGGAATTAAATGTGTGTCCATGTACATGTATGTTCATATATATGGAAGAAATGGGATGGCACGTTTCAATGGATTCAAAATTAATGGACAAAGTTCAATAATCTAAATCTGAGTGCGCCGTGGACATATCTATACAGGGACGGGTCTTGAGGGCCTGATTTGGAGGTGTGGGACTGTTCATCTTTGGAATTTCCAACTGCACCAAACCTTGAATCTCACCAAACTCACAAGTTCGCATAAATACTTATACGCACCCCGTTGGGCTTTAATCGAACTTTCCACTCGCATTAATCCTCTAGGGGGCCCCGTGTTGAGCGATTTCCTTTAGATCTGAACCTGTGTCTAAACCTGGAAATTGCCCAATCCTAACATGTTTAGTGGTCTGACATCAAACAACTTGAACCCTGATTTGATACAGTTAAATTAGATAGATGTTTAACTGACAACGGGGGCGGGACCAAGACTTAATATAATCGACCGACCATGGTTATGACCAGGTGTGAGAAAATTTTGAAATCTGTAGGCATATTAAAGAAGATTCGAGGCTAAATGTGATGATGACCAAGGTCCCAATTTCTCGCAGACAAATTGCTCCTCGTTCTGATGACATGAATTTTGCGGTGGAAGCTGGACCCTGGAGCGGTTTATTAGAATTTTGAAAATAGTTTTAGAACGTACCCCACAAAAACAAGATTCATTTAATGCCAAAGGTAGAATTTCTAGGTTTTTGAAAATTACTCCCAATGAGTTAAAAAGATGCCAAAATGTTTTGATAAGACCATCATCAGTTTGTCTATGAACTCAAACAAACCTTTAACAGTATATAGTTGTCGCCCGCGATTGAGTGAGACGCGGGGATTTGTCGCCCGTTCAAGACCTGGAAAGGCATCCTCAGTCCGCCAGGCCCTCGGGTGACATTCCAGGTCAAGAGCGGCTACAAATCCCCGTGTCTTACGGAAACAAGGGTGACAACTGTTTTGTTATCTGACAAAGGAGTACACACGAATGTGTGACGTATGTACATCGTATGTGCAGTTGTCTACAGTACATACCAACTGCTTAATAAGGTTTATCTATTTATTCCACGGTATTCATTATTGATATAAAAAGGTCCAATAGGAACATTACACCTTATAAGGGATTTATGTCTGTGATAACACCATTTATACATAGCGTGCTTTAATTGCAAATTAAAGACAACAATTATGCAAATTAACAAACACCACAGTTCGCCGTTGTTACGAAACAGTGGGGTTTATAAAATGCGTGTTTTCGGAAATTATTAGAGAGCTAATCTCTTCACGTTGAGTTCTTCGTTGTTCTATGTTTACTGGTAACAGCTGAGCGGTCCATAACTGACGAAATGTTACCATCGAGGGTAACAAGTGATTTGCGGCCCGCCATGTGACGCAACCTCAGCCAACCAGAAGAGAGGAAAATGGGATGAAGATAACAATGTTGTTCAAAGATCTTTAAAATTACCAATAGCAATACCTGAAAGTTTGATTTGGATATTAATAATTTCGGCATTTCCATTTCTATAATTTTTCACTTCACTATACTGCCCAACCACACCTCTAGCAGGAAGCGGCTAGATGTTTACAGGTGTACAGTAATATCATATTCCAGTTTAGTGAGAACTAAAATTAAAACTATTAACAAGTAAAGGAGACACATGAGTATATGCGTAGCTTCGCCGGCGATGTGTAAACACTCTGCAGTAACTTTCGCGTGTTAATGGGTTCACCGCTTAGATCGCTCACCGGCTATGTGTAAACGGCACCTAATATTCGTGAATATTCCTGTATTTCTGTTGAGCATTGGTACACACGAGACGCCAGTGAAACAGTCGCACGCATGAGTCAGTGTGGAAGTGACAAAATTGATACCACCTTCTGTGTGATATATGTATCGAAATCCATTTTATAGGGATTGTTTTGATAAATCAACGTTGACTGTATAATAAAAGTTTAGATTGCTGTTCATGTCTGTTTCAAACATCCATATATGGGATACATTCTCCTGAATACACACCCTTGTTCGCACAAGAAGACTCAATGGGGGCAATAATATATCAATCTAGGACAATCTATGTTTCCCTATGCTGCCTAGAACGGACTGTGATGATGAGTTCAATACATTAATGGTTGAAATCTTTAAGCTTTTTCCAACCTGCTATACAAAATTAATGCTCGCTATGTTCACCATATGAAAAATAGACTAACACGTCATGTTGAGAATATCCCACATTCCCTTATGAAGCAATCTATACTCTTCGACAAACAAGTGTTGTTTATAACAAGTGATTCACTAGTGTTGTACGTGTACATGTTACTTTGTATGCATACACTCCCAATTAAGACACTGTAACCACGTTTCTGGTGATATACCATTCAGCAGCAGATGCTCATGACAAATTAATAGCAAGTTGAACTGAGAGTTATCGTGTTTACGGTATGCCCCTTATGAGATGTCAGGTCTGGAATGTCGGATTATAAATTAATATGAATATATACATGTAGTAGATTTTATCGAAAAAATAGATGGTCACAGTTAACAAAATCACTCTGCTTTTTTCAAAAATTATGCACTTGGTGAGATGAAAATAATGTATCTCACCCTAACAAGTGTTATACAATAACAAATATGAATCAAATACACATATCGGACATGCTTCTAAATCAGTTTATTTGTTTTTATTTTATTTGCCCCGGTATCTACATATAACCATTCGGGATAGTTTTGTGGGATATTTTGTGATAAGAAACTTCCGGCCCATTCGGAGCGTTGCAAGAGGAGGGGGATCTACACCTTTATCATACTTTCCGTCAAGGCAAAATGACATTGCGCTTCAAATATTTTGTTCATGAATAAACCACTTTAAATAATATACCCAATCTTCAGTTTTGTCTGTGTCTGTGTCTGTGTCTGTGTCGGTGTCTGTGTCTGTGTCTGTGTCTGTGACCCGGCGTTGACCAGGTTAAAGTGGTGTTGAACCCTCCACTGAGGACATTTAGACGTTTCATTTTTGATAAATATGTTGATTGGAAACAGATTTCATCACATTTTTCGACATTGAACCACTACTGATTTGGTGGGGAAATTTGTTATATCGTCCATAGGTGCTCAATACATAAATACTTACCAACTTTTTTTTCATTCAGGTCTATGTCGTCAAACGCATGGCGCGAATGCAGCATGCACGACCGCGTTTGGTTCCGCGTCCTGCATGACATTGTCGGCAGATTGCACGTGAGTGATATATTACACAGTTCTATACTTCAGAAGACCAAATGTTCTTAAACTACAGCAGCTCTTTACTTCCCGCAATAATCACACGATCAGAAACCTTTCACTATTTATAAAGAAAGCCCTAGAAATTGTTTTGCACTTCTGAGGCTATGATTAAAGCACCACGATATATAAATATATATGAAAAATGTAAAATAGTCGTGTTAAAAGACAGTTGACTCCCACAACACCCCGACCCACTTACTTTAAACACCACATCTGATAGCTATACCCTCAATCAATATACCAAGTACATGTAGTACACTAATAACTCCAACCTATATTGTGTGTATTGTGTATGTATATTATGTCACCTCACATTTATATTATGTATTATGTACACTGTTTGAAATTGAATCGCCTGTTATGTCAAATACGACGAAAGGCGTAATAAACATCTGAATCTGAATCTCTCTATACTAAATTCGTGTTGATGAAATATTCCCTTTGTACTTGTACTTGTACATATGATATGTTCAATGATTGTATAACTCGTGTGTTCAACTTCAATAGTCTTAGATTGTAAAAGGCCAAACTTGAGTATATCAAAAAGAGAAAACAATTCGAGCACACACTACATTCAAAGTTGTTAAATTAATCCAAAATTAGTTAACGTTATTTTTACCACCAGGTAGTAATTATAAGATGACAGTAATTGAATGATAACACCTTTTAGACTCATTAGTGCATAGATGTGTCTATTATGGTTTTATCATTCAATTCCTGTCATCTCATAACTTGATCAAGACTCATATTGCTATACATATACATCGTCATTATAGAAATTTTAACTCATAATATATGGTTAAATTTGAACTAACTTGAGTTGAAGGATGAATATTATATACCC
The DNA here is from genome assembly GCA_032622095.1 of Siphonodentalium dalli. Taxonomy (NCBI): domain Eukaryota; kingdom Metazoa; phylum Mollusca; class Scaphopoda; order Gadilida; family Siphonodentaliidae; genus Siphonodentalium; species Siphonodentalium dalli. Next base: position 198,280,240 of record CP136067.1, on the reverse strand, counting down.
GGTATTTAAATTAACTATCCGTGGGTGGCTAACATGCATTTGACATGCCTGCACGTAGTTACTCTCACACCTCCACTGGATGGCAAGGTGTTCCACACCAGGTAGTTATTGTAGCTACATTGAAAATCAAATTATGCAATGTTACCAACGTGCAGCCGTCGATCATGTTCGTACAAATTATATGGACATGTATGCAAGAACTGAACAACAAAAGAGAATGAAATCGCACCTCAATAATTATTAAAAAATAATAAAAATTCATCGGATAACAATAAATAGATAAATAAGGCAAATAATTTAGTTGTTTCTCAGGCGATTTAGTTTTCAGATCAGTGAGGGGAGTTTTGTACTGTTTGTGTTTTAGTCACAACTAAAGTTGGCTGATTGCCTGACTCATAATATATTAGAGCCAAAAAACTAATATACCAGACCATCCAAATTTTCATTTTGCTTCTCTGGCACTTACATGTAATTTTGTAAATTAGTCATAATACATGACTCGTTATTTTGGCAACAACAATTGTCATAATTCTATGATATCTGGGAATGACATAATGGTTTTGAGGCAATATGGGATATGTGATACAATCAAAATAAACGCCCCAATCGGTGAGGAATAGCTTGAGGAATAATTAACTTTTCGTGAACTAAACTACGATATTGGATTGATCAACTAATATGACCACACTTAAACGTAATAGTGCACACGTAGATCAAATCGACATGGCGGTTTGCGATCCAAAATACAATTATATTAGTATTAACGTCTGAATATTCTCGCAGTGTCGAAATAAGTCCACGAAATTGCTTTGACATCGATAAAAAAATATTGACATTTCTTCCCTGGTTCGAATATAAATTTAGAAGAGGTGTACATTTCTCATATCACCATCTATAATATATATCTAACAATGTCCACGCCATATGTCTAATGTTGGTAGCACTGAATATCTGGCCTGCTTGATAACGTAGAGATATAATAAAATTACTTTGAAATATGCTCCACTGTGTGTTGAAATTAGGCAATGTTGAAAAATTGCACATGCACCGATAATGTGATATATAACTAATGAAAACGTGATGTGACTCATGACCGCATTACAGAGTGATTATTGAGTGCCATGTTGAGCTCATGATATGTTGATACACTGAGTCATATATTACTATATATAGTCCCAACATATCCAACCCTATTCAATTTTGAGCTGCCAATGGTGTTGTGCATAAGTTGGAGGGAGTCGGGTGAGCGCATGCTGTCTTCACATAGTACAGTACAGTCCGCGGTTTGACGAAACAACGCCCTGTTGCATGTAGCAAGCATATGGGCATACTTCCAGGAATATCAACATATCCCAACGTGGGAACGCATTGTGGGATATACGAACTAATCACGATTAAATATAATGTCATTAACGGATTGGCAGACTGATATAATGATGTACGTCGCAAGCATATGAACGAATACAAGCACTTGACATTATATCAACATCGCTTGGTATGGAATATATACACACAACGTATTACTAATATGTGTTACTGATGTGAGGATATCGGACGATTGCAATGAGTAGGGACAGCACGGTTAGCAAATGCCCTACGCGGTATCCTGCGGTCACAGGAGTGCCATAAACTATCGACCAGTAACCATATATGTGACCCGCCATATCAAATCCAGTCGTAAGTCGAGATTTGTTTACCCTGTGCCAATGCATTATCTTATATATGCGAGTCGACCATAGGTCGCCTCTCATATATAAGAGAATGCATTGGCCTAACAATTTTTTACAATTTTAATAATATTTTCTTGTTTTTTTTAACAATTTTATAATTTCACCCATACAAAGCCCCAGACAAACATGAGCAGACGACACTCTTCTATATGCTTCTATATATGTGTGGGGCTCCCAAGAGGGAAATGGATGTTTTTTTATTTTATGTCCTAAAAATTGTAAGAAACATTTATTTAAAAAAAATGATAAAAAATTGTTAGGCTAATGCATTCTCTTATATATGCGAGGCGACCTATGATCGACTCGCATATATAAGAGAATGCATTGGCACAGGGTAAAAAAAATCCCGACTTACGACTGGATTTGATATGGCGGTCACATATGCGGGTCTGTGTTTACCACACGCTCGACCAATATAATATTCTAACTGACCCTCCCCAACGTTGTCTCTCCATCCCTACAAGATGTGTATTGACAAACACAGTTTTTTTCAAAGAAGGTTTAACATGTCAAGATCTAAATTCATCATGGGAATGGGAATGAGTTAACTCGTAGATTTAACCACAACACTTGGCAATTTTAAGTAGATTTTGGACTTTATTTGTACTGTTCTTGTGATTTATAATTGCCACATCTGCTTGAATGAAATAGACAGCAAACATCATCAGCACCCAAATTCAGTCATACAAGTAGAGTCGAAAAAACTGTACCCAATTACTGGTTATGTCACACAGTGTATTTATATTTTGTATATGTGTTCCTGTACATCTATAGTTTGTACACTGCGCTACTACACAAATAACGGACTTTTCAGTCTATATGCTGGTTGATCAATGTCGTAACCATATTGGCACCTTGTCCGGAATATCGATTTTCCCAAATCTGCCACCTTTAAATCTTCAGACGTCAGCGCCCCTGTGTCAATTTACCAATGTGTACACATTTTCAGCTCCCGGGGGTAAACATATATTATTTTTATTATATTGTGTTTACATAAATGTTCGCCATTTACATTGATAAATGTTCCATCAATCGCCTTAGCCAACAATTGATGGATGTCGGTTCACTTCTTCATCCGCCAAATAGATAAATATAGTTCCCATATTCTTCCGTTTATCGCCCCCGCAATTGCGTCGAATTTCAACATAAAATAGATTTGGATTATAACAATAATAATAGCGGTGAAGGATAACTGCTGATTGATTGAAAATATTTTTGTAACGCATTCGTACACACACGAGAATCAGTCGCTAGTGTGAATGTGATAACATTCATATCCAGAGTCCACCGAATGTTATCCCTGATAGTATCATTTCTGCAAACTTGATTGAGTTTTTATGTTTCGACACTCGCGGCTTGAATGACGTTTGATGTCGATAGGAAATCAGTTAGTTAATAATTATACTCGCATCTCTACTGTGGTTTATCATACACAAATAAACCAATCACCAAACAATAAAATGGTAAAATAGTTGCTTCATCAGAGGGGAACACCACAAGATGATTAGCTACGTAAACTCCACCATCACAATAAATATTGCGTAATGTTATCAGATTAAATGCATCGTAATGGAGGTGTTAACTTTTCCGAACGCATATAAAACAACACTAATATCATTCTATTGTTTAAGTTTCAAAAAATGAATGGTTTTGATTGACCGATAATTTTCAAAGTAACTTTATTGAGGAATTAATAAGTGACTTGCCAAAACTTTTGCAACTGATATCCAGTTTGCTTTGAATTATTTTATCAATTTATTTGCCCAGACACCACTCTAACCCAGATGGTGTCCCTTTTGGCATCTCAAACCGCTCCAGTGTAATCGCCGTATCATGTTAATGTATAATATAATTTAGCAGAAATGTCGTAACCAACATAGTTGTATCAATGCTCGTGTTCCTAGCTCCCTATCCACAACACGGCAGGGAAATGACAACAAGATTATCACATGGATGTGAATGCTCGCCGAATTCTGCACCTATACAAATAATTCAACATGGAAACGATAGCAAACGAGCTATGTATCAGTTGTTTCTAGCTCATTGTCAATGCCGAGATATATTCCCGTCCCTGCATAAATATGACAGTTGAGAAGAAACAAGTGTTCAAGTGACTTACCTTGATTCGGTCACCACTTTTTGATTTCCTTAAAACAAATAAATTCGATATCATGTTTTTGAAACATCCGTGATGAGTTATTGGGCGAGCTCATTAGTCAAATATAGAGATTGCTGACATCTTTGGAAAATATAACAAAAAACGAACTTAGAAATTGAAAGAAAATTGTGACGTGGGCACCTGGCCCTGGCACGGCTCTAACAACTTTGAACAACACCATTAGAGTCATCGGGATGCCTACATATATATTTAATGTTGGTAATAGTTGGCCATGAAATGATTTATCCCGGATTCTTGTCCCCAATCGCTGGCCACTACGACGGGACGCCGCCTTTAACCCCACACCAATATATATCATGTATTGGTTATTAATATATAAGTTTTTTGAAAATCGGTGACACAATTGTTATCAGGCACTATTGGTGCCCTTCCCCTCCCCATCACTGACTCGAATATGGTCATTGTGGTTCCTCCAAGCCACATAATTAGATTGCTCTTGTCGTGTAGATGAATATTTATCACTTGGTGGATATCTGTAACTAAAACATGCTTATCAAAGTTAGTGCCCATCCCATCCACTTCCCCGACCCAACCGACACCAAAATGGCGTCTTTAGACCACACGATTAATTCCGCATATCATGGAAAATATTATCAGTTTGGTGGATAACGGCGACTAAACACACTCTTATCAAAAGTAGTGCCACTCCCGACCCCTGACCGAAACGGCACCAATGTGGCGCTTCAAACAGCACTATTAGATTATATGTATCATATCGCATCATTAAGCACAATTTTGGAATTGAAAAATATCGTTCAGTGCTAAATTATAGAAATCTTAGATTACTGTCAAAGTTTAAGTGCACTAATAATTGTTTTCCCATAGAAACTAGGTCTTGGTCTAAGTTTATGAAACTTATTGAAGAGCGACCCGCCATATCAAATCCAGTCGTAAGTCGGGATTCTTTTACCCTGCGCCAATGCATTGGCCTAACAATTTGTTTCTTACATTTTTTAGGACATAAAAAAAAAACATCCATTACCCTGCAGGGAGTCCCACACATATATAGAAGCATATAGAAGAGTGTCGTCTGCTCATGTTTGTCTGGGGCTCTGTATGGGTTACATTGTACTCGCAGTTCAATAAGGGACGATACACTTACACTCCTTATGCTTCTTTGTCAAATCCCCTGTCACGTCCTGATAACACACACATGCAAATTTTATGAAGTTCAGGCAACAGAATCGTCTAAAACTAACGTACATTTTAAGTAAATATGCATTACCATTTAATATAAATTGTTATCCGCACGTGACAGGAGGTAGGTATTGTTATTGTAATCTGTCTCTGTACCATGTATATTGGATGAGAGAATAAACATATATCAAAAATACCATTTGATCACGGAATGCACAAGAGTTAGCTCTTTAATAAACATATCGCTACCCCGCCACTTCACTGAGAAAATAAACGTTTATAGCTCTTTAACCATTTGAGTGTCAGGGGCCGATCTCATCGGCCCTAAACCTACAAAATAAGTATGTTAAAGAATATAAGAATAAATTATTAAAATTGTAAAAAATTGTAAAAGAAAAAAAAATGTTAGGCCAATGCATTCTCTTATATATGCGAGGCGACCTATGGTCGACTCGCATATATAAGAGAATGCATTGGCACAGGGTATATGGGTTGATACAAAAATCGACCTGGCACTCAAAGGGTTAATAAACATATCTCTACCCCGCCACTTCACTGAGCAAATAAACGTTTATAGCTTTTGCCCAATTCTAAACACAACCGATACTGCGCACATGAACAAGTTGTGTGGATTTTTAATATACGCGCAAAATGTTGCATTGTTCCATGCTCGTCTAGGGTATACGTCACAGGAATGGACTTTGCAACCATTGGCATAATATATTATACCATATCCATTCGGATCACAGCAGCACCACATTACCTTACCATCTCTATATATAAATACGACGACGACAAATGTTTACGATGACTTTATTAAATTTCAATGTTATACTTACCATTGTATTTGTTTACACCATAGTGCTATTTAGTACAGACTGTTTTGTTCGTATATTACATATGAAATTAGAACAACAACAATAAAAAATCTCGAATCTATCAAATTGGTACCACTTCCACATCCCCATCCCTGACTCGCACGGCGCTACTTTTGACATATTGTAACTACACCGTTACAATCATCGGGATGGTGATGACTATATATGTTTGGTGGAAATCGAGGACCATAAATGACATCGAGTTTGTTATCCTTCCTGTTCTCACCCTGACACCAACATTGTCACTTTAGAAAATGATCTCCCTCGTACACAAAATACGCATCTTAGACTCATGTTGAGCCATCAAGATGGTCAGCGTTAATTAACCCCTCTTTTCTACTACACGGGATTTAGGCTATGTTCAAGTCGAACGCAAATTCGTACCCACCCGTTAACTGGCATTCGGGATTGATAACCAATTAATGTTAAGGTTCAACACAAAAAAAAACGGTTTTATAGCAAAATGTTTGATTATATCCCATCCCAAATGACATGTTTTGATATAATTCAGTCTCAGACCCCTTGGCAAGTTGGAAGCTATCGACATTAATTCTGAAATTATGTGAAAAATATGATATTTGTGTGAAATTCCCGTCTTGTAATTCCAAAATTTCTTGATTGCCTTTGCAGAATTCACTGCTCACTGTTAACTGGTAATTATGATTCAAGGGGGCAGGGATGACACCTCATTGATCATGAATCATTTTTGTTAATTATATGAAGGAACATTTCTGCAGATTTTGAGCCATATTTTGCAATACTTGAAAAAACAAGTATTTACTTTAGTACTATTGTGTTAATTGTTGATCTTTAAACCCTCCTCTTATAAGGGTATTGTTACCCCACCCAACTCTTTCAGATGAATGACTAAATATTTATCCGCCAAATTAATTAAGTTTGAGTTAACTGAATATTTATTCGCATTTTGTAACGAAACACCATTTGGGTAAACCAATATTCAGTGGCAAAACCTTACTAAACATTTTAATTTTAATTATTAATCAGTTAACAATCACTATGTGACACTAAATGTATAGCAACATGTTCTCCCGAAAACCCCACATTATCTGCTTATAACAGAATTAGGTTTAGGTCGATCATCTGCGTAAAAGTCGGGTGCAGGACGTTTCGGCGCCTGGACGATTCGGCACCTGGTTTTCGGGACGTTTCGGCACCTGGGTTTTCGGCACTTGGTTGTTTCGGCCCAACCACTTGGACGTTTCGGCACTTCATCGAAGACGTTTCGGCACATGGTTTATTTATTATTTGCACATGATTAGTATGAAGTGGAACAGATTTTAGATGTAGTCCAGTCTTATACCCTACCTAAACTGACAGATGATCCGGCTACATGCTACGAAAATATTCTTTATGCTATATATTATTCCTCACATCCATTGTAGTTCAATACAAGTACGACTGTTATTAGAACCATTTGTTATTGTAATAATGATTTATAAGACTATAATGCGACTACGTGCTAATTTGTTATGCTAGCAGTCAATGTCGAATTCGTTTTGTAATCAGGTAGTGTTATCTTTACGTATAATATAATGAAGAAAGCCTCCTGGAATTAAGCCACCGTCTCAGGGTTTTATTAAAATTGGTATACGTTTTCGAATTCGATCAATAGGCGCATGTCTTGATGAATATACATATAAATCTTGTAACTTAAAAAAAAAACTTGGATACATTCATATAAAACTAAATAACTTGTTATATTAATACGCGGACCGTCTATGCCACGAGGAAGCTTAGATAAGTAATACGTTATCAGTAATTTTTCAACAGTTCAATCAGAAGTAAGGCACACGCTCTTTATTGCATCAATTATCATGAATGTTTGACTGAACAAGGAACGCTCTTTATTGTTCATGCGCAAAGTGAAGATGTAGAATGATATATCGATTAATACGCATCTTATCGTATCGTAGTGTGTACGATTAGTGATAGTTATGCTCACCAACATCGGTATCATGGTTACAGTAAAACATTTTATTGAGATAAAGAATGCATTTCTATTCATCACCGGTAGTTTCGTTGGTCCGAAAATGATCAGGTGCCGAAACGTCCAGGTGCCGAACCACAAACCCTGGTGCCGAAACGTCCAGGTGCCGAAACGTCCAGCATTCTAAAATTCCCTCATTTTAAGTCAATAAAGAACTGAAAGTAAGAGCGCCTTAGTCACATTATCAACTCATAATGACGTCATTATAGGTTCAATATTTGTGGACAATGACTCATATAAACCAACTCAAGTAGTATCAGTTGTTCGCTCTTTCACTGTAGTTCGCACCATAAAACGGAATGATGATTATGAGTCCATTATCTGCTTATTTCAGTATTAAATAATCCAATATGAACCTAATTGAACAATATAGGTCAATTATGTGCGTATTTGCGAATATGTTGACTGTATCTGGATTTCAGGACAGTTGGTGCCTGGATGGAGATAATATATTATAATGTTTTAAAGATGTCAATATACTAATAAGATAGTAATACTAGTATACATTGTCTTGATTGGTTGAGGTTGCTCAATAATATATTCATATGAAACATCTTACAAAATCGTTTATTGATGGAACTATTTGTGAATATGTTCTTTGATGGCACTGCCATCAACAGTACAACACATATCATTGTTTTATCAATTGGTACAATTCAAGTAAATACTACAGTAATAAAGATGTTTTATCTGAACTATCTACGAAAGTAATCTAGATCACTTTGGCACGATATAATCAATAGTAATCAAACAGTAATTGAAAATAGTCTCCAATTTTCAAAATATTTATTACAAATACAATACTTTGACTACTAGAATTCTTAATTACAAGTACTTCTAAATGTGTAACCATTACAAATACAACACAAATACAGAAACACGATTACAACATGACAACACACACAATGAAACATTGGTACCATGCCTCGGTTAGATATTTTATTACATATCTATCAACGTAATTCGCATGATCGCACGACGTTTCAGGCGTGTGATAATTCTCAGAATCGCACAAGTGCAATCTGTCGACGGAACTATTTCATTCAGTGTTGTTAGACTGGCTCTCGCCGTTACTATTTTTACTTTTTCAACTTTTCAACGCAAGGGCGACAACCCACTTGTCGAAATCGCAACTAGCTGATTGGGTTATATTTTTGGAAAATCTGGAAAAACCCAATTAACACCTTTGCGCGGGTCAAGATGGGTAAAGTTCAATCGCGGATAGACGGGCTCCCTGTTTGATTGTTGCGTTAACCCTAAAATGCCGTTAAAACTCAATTAAATTCACATTTTCTGTACCGGAGATGAACGATTGTGAGTCAACTTACTATGATACTGAGATATGTAATAAAAATAGAACCGCATGAGTGTCTGGATTTTGACGAATTATCGCACTCGATTTGTTGGCGGAACGCGATACCTCTCGTGTGGGACTGCGTCCCGCACTCGAGGTATCGCTCCGCCAACAAATCTCATGCGATAATTTCGTCAAAATCCAGACACTCATGCGGTTCTATCTATGTATCATATTGTTTTTCGATTGTTCAATATGGGCAGATGATGACAAAAACTATATATTACGACATTAACTTTTGTTTTTTAGCTCACTGACGACAGCACACAAGTGCTTCTCAGATTTATTTAGCAGCAGTTCATGCGACACCACAGACACGGTTGCGGCTGGCGCTGTGTCAACGTCTCTGGCGGCAAAAACAGGTACGTCATCACGACGATTAGTTTCTGTATTAATATAAAGTTATTATACAATGTTGTGTACAGTATGAGTTTTTCTTGTACGAGTCCAGGTTGTGGTGAAAAGTCATATTGGACGAGACACGCCAGTGTCGAGTCCAATATGACTTTTCACCACAACCTGGACGAGTTGAATCTGTTCTTTGAATTTCTAATTTGTGCATTGATTGAATTCCATATATCTGGGAATGAGTGTTTTGGGAGGTATGCCGTAAATTTTATTCTCGGTTTTATTACTCTAATGTTTTTGGCTTGTCTCGTAGTTATTCCACGAGAGTATTCAAAGCAAGTGGAAAAACTCATACTGTACACAACATTGTATAATGACATTTTTATTATCCATCTGTATGTTTATCCAAATTTTGGGAATAAAACTCTCGTGGTTATTTTTGGTATTTGTCGGCACTTAATTATTTATAAAAGCCTGTATTTTGATCATCAGAAAGCATGATTTGGAAAAGTAAATACGGAAGTGAGAAAAAAAAACTTAATGCGGAAGTGAAACATCTGCTAAAATCCATCAGTGTTGCGCGCGCATCACAATTTCACCGATTCATTTCGCAATAGAGTTAATTCATGACGTCACGGAGTCCCGATAAAAAAGTCATATTGCACACTTGAGAGTCCAATATGACATTCTGGCGTCCAATATGACTTTTTCCAGGACTATCACGTGGCGGCTTTTGCCCAATCGGAAATGGTGTTAGTTAAGGGAGGGATAATAATAACACGTTATTGGCGGGAGCTGCGCTGGTGCAGCATTAAATATGCTGTGCCTGTGTATTCTCTTACTTATATAGGCGAGTCTACCATAGGGAGCATCGCATGTATAAGAGAAGGCACTGGCTTACATGGCCAATGTAATGTTGTTAGGCCAACGTGTTATCTTTTGTATCCGAGGCACTCTGTGGTAGACTCGCATATTAGAGGATGCATTGGCACAGAGTTTTCGCAAAATGTCAGGAAGCTCCAGACATGGAAGGGTTACAATGTCTTCAAAATGTGTTTGTTTGTAACATATTTATTGTGTCTATATATAGAGGATCTCCAACGAGTTATGGTGGGATATAAGATATCATGAAACGAGTTTGATAAATTTGATTCACAACGAGTCGTAGACGAGTTGTGAATCAAATTTATCAAACGAGTTTTATAAAATCTTATATCCCAACATAACGGGTTGAAGATCTTGTATATCACATGAACAAAACTATAGCTTTATGCATTTTTAACAACATCAGCTCTGTAGAGAACACGCAAACTGTTTACAGGTCTTGTGTTAGCTCAGACGCTTCACCACTATACGTTAGTGCTGCGCTAGCCGCGCAACGAAATATAGTCTCTTTAGTTACGTCTTTATTTGACGTCTATTTGGGTTATTTATTGGTAACATTTGTCAGTAGTATAATGTTAATCAAAACAAGTAATCAGTTTTCAATAGTAATTCACAGAATGGTACGGAATCAAAATTACGTCACGCGTGCAGATATACAATGAAAGTGATTACCGCTTGGACTATTTGCTATTAGCCACTAGTGACAGATAAGAAAATATGTAATGGATTTTCCAATGATATTATAGAGGTTTCATATGATATATACAATATTGACAATTAAATGATGATGAGGAGGTAATAAATGATGAGGGAGTAACCACTGGGGATTGGAGCACAAGTTATGCAACTTAGATTATAAGGCTCCTCTCCCCATATTATATCGCATACATGTATAAGTTTGTAAATAAGTTTGTAGATGATGCCACGTTTGGTGGTCCTTATAATTTCATGTGAGGGGGTGTCGACTCGCATATATAAGAGAATGCATTGGCACATGGCATAACTATCACAATGTGGTCAAGGAGCCGGTTCCAATGATATCCATATTTGTATGGTTCTATTGAGACAGACCGAATATATTTTAGGCTGTTGAAGCTTTATTTGGCCGGTTTTGGGCCGGTTTATTGGGTAAAGGGTTATAGCGATACCTATGCCAACGGGGATGACAGGAAGATAGCCTGGAAGGGCTGTATCACCCCCGTGCAATATACAAAATATTCGTATTTATTATTCATATGTTTGTGATAGTCATGTATGTATATTGTAAATAAACTTATCCTATCCTATCCTAACTGGTGCTTCGTGATATGCTTTTGGATTTGAAATTGCCATTTCGACATAAAATAAATTCCTCCCTTCGCGGTAATGAGACGGCGGCTAGCTAGGACAATATTTTTAAATTGGGGATTCCGGTCCCATACACGCTTCTCATTGGATAGAGGCAACACAAATTATTTGGAGCTGGACTGACAACTTACGAAGAATTCACGTGTGATTTAAGTCTATTGATTTCATTTAGACCAATTTCGTTGGTCAGCTTAATGAAAACAAAAAATGAAGAAGTCATGACGATAATCCAGAGAAGATTTTACAATCCACGACAAGTCTTGTCAATTTGGTTAGTCGTCTCCGTCGTGACCACTGCATGATGTTACATAAATTATTCTTAGCGTTATGTAGCCGAAAAAAAGGCAAATTTGAGGCACATCATGTGTGGTTTCTCCACTATGTGTCACGTACGATTCATATTGTCATTAATGTTGCCCGTAGATACTACCAAACACATGCACTGGTCAAAATAAAAATAGTTTTCCCTTAACGTGTTTCGGTGGAATTTGCCAAAAGCCTCGACCTACCCCCCCCCCCCCCCCCCCCCCCCCCCCGGGGGGTCGACGCGGGCTCCCCATTGGGCTGATTGCTTTTATAGTAGAGCGGTGAAACTGCGGGTCTATCTAGGGTATGTTGATGGACCTGATCATGCATTACCCTTGCTCCTTCATTAGCCCGTTTGGATTTGGCGCTAAAAATAGGTTAGTTGATGCACATACGTATTTACGATATGTTGCCACGAGTAAACCGTTCGCTCTAAAAATTAGAAAATCGCACTAGATAGAGTTGCGCATGCACATTACATATCAGATGTACTCGTCACATATTGTTATCTCGATGTTTGGTTTTTGCACTATTTTTCCCTAAAACTGTCCCATTACCCTTTACCCAACAGAAGGGCCCTGTGCCAATGCATTCTCTTATATATGCGAGTCGACCATAGGTCGCCTCGCATATATAAGAGAATGCATTGGCTTAACACATTAAAAATTATAAAATTGTTAAAGAATGTAAGAAAAAATGGTAAAAAGTGTTAAAAAAAAATTGTTTTTAGGCCAATGCATTCTCTTATATATGCGAGGCGACCTCTGATCGACTCGCATATATAAGAGAATGCATTGGCACAGGGCATAACTGTAATTATCACAATGTGATCAAGGAGCCGGTTCCAATGAAATCCATATGTGTATGGTTCTATTGAGACAGACCCAAGATATTTTAGGCTGTTGAAGCTTTATTTGGCCGGTTTTTGCCGGTTTGTTGGGTAAAGGGTTAAGATTTTCAGTGGAATTTTCCAAAAGTCTCAACCCACCGACGCACACTCTCCGTTGGGCAGGTTGCGTTTAGAGTAGAGCGGTCAAACTTTGGGGACGTACCTACATTATACCGACGTAGCTTCTCCCATACATTACCTCGCTACTTCATTTCCCCATTTGAGTTTGGCGGGGTAAATAAGTGCATTTTTTCCGTTCGCCATAAAGCAGAAACACCTGGGGAAAAGCTTTTAAGCAGTACATTCCTGTCCGAATCACTCAAACATGCAATAAAAATAAAATAGCTGTGGACTATGTTTATACATCCTGGTACCTATGGGCGGACACACGTCGTGATGTCCGTGGCTAGTAGGGAATATCGAGGTGTGTATACAGTCCAATTTGCTATGCTCTGCTCCTTGTAATTTCCGAGTTAGTAAAATGACATTTTTTTAAGATAAAGGGAGATAACTCATCGGGAAAAACGCGGAATAGGTCCATTGTATGACAATTAGTTAGAACTCATTAACCCCAACATACATACAAACTTTAAATGTGCTACGCCTTATACTTTCAACCATATCCTTAAAAAAAGCATAACCCTTTCCATAACACCCGCGCTAACCACCTCCACAACCATGTCCTTAACTTTAACCCTAACGCATTCGATAACTCTAGCCATACGCACAAGCCTAACTATAAACAAATGATTTTTCCATAACACTCACACGTTTGTAACATTATCCCTATCCGCAACCCTAACCTATTTATAACCCTGACCCCATATCTAACTTTAGTCCTAGACACAACCCGTATCTATCCATAACCCTAACCCTATCATCAACCTTAACCATGTCCATAGGCCTATCGATGACTCTTACCGCATCGGTGTCACTACAGATATCCAAAATTGTAACCCTAACTCTGACCCTAATATACACCCTCTCACTAACACTGATAATATTCCTAATATAACAATAAGTATATCCATACTTAACCCTTTACCCAACAAAACGGCCAAAACCGGCCAAATAAAGCTTCAACAGCCTAAAATATCTTCGGTCTGTCTCAATAGAACCATACAAATATGGATATCATTGGAACCGGCTCCTTGACCACATTGTGATAGTTACAGTTATGCCCTGTGCCAATGCATTCTCTTATATATGCGAGTCGACCATAGGTCGCCTCGCATATATAAAAGAATGCATTGGCCTAACACTTTTTACCATTTTTTCTTACATTCTTTAACAATTTTATAATTTTTAATGTGTTAAGCCAATGCATTCTCTTATATATGCGAGGCGACCTATGGTCGACTCGCATATATAAGAGAATGCATTGGCACAGGGCCGTTCTGTTGGGTAAAGGGTTAATAGGCTATTGACAATCCTGACATAATCCACAAACATTAATCATAAATCTATCCAAAATCCTAACAAAAATCTCTAACCATAATCATAACCTCAATACTATCCCTAACCTGACCATAGCCCTAAACCCTGATCTTAACCCTAACCATAAGATGTGGTAACTGAAGACGATTGTCATCCCAATCGTCATTGGTTCTACAGGAGCAATTTAGAAGCCGAAATAATTCAACCCAAACAAATTAAAAGATTGAGTGCCAATAACTGCTATTTTCCATTATGATCTAAAAATAGCATTAATAATTATTGTGGTGGATTAACGATAACATTGTGTGACATTGACGTCTTGCAATTTGAACATATATAGGCTCCAAGCCGTCAATGTCACCCCATGTTACCGTCAATCCACCACAATGGCGTATATATTCTACCGACAGTCCTGGTCATTTTTTACATTTATTCCGAAGAATGATCAGCAGAAAATGTCAAAATCTTCCATCGCTTTCGCCATAACGTTTTTTCAACGTCATAAAAAAGCAGGCCAGCGAGAAACGACGAAACCGTCGTTTCCCTTATGGGATATGTTGCGCGGTTCTCTGGCCAACCAACGACGTGGTTTCTTACTGGAGGCGAAACACATGTCACGGTCGGACTTCACAGCAGGTGACGATCCCAGTCCGAGATTACATTATTTAGATAACTTCTGTGGGCCGATTTCGTTATCAACTATACGGCCGTAAGACATGCAAGCGAAATTAGTTCACAAAAGTTTCATAAATAATGTAATTCCGAGCTGGGGCCTTCGTTTGTTGTCAAATATCTTACGAAGGAACATGTATAAACTAGGAAATATATATAGCTTGAGTTTCCAGCCGTGTGAAGTGAAAATCTGACAATACAAATTTAGTTGGGACATTTGCAATCATATATAATGGGTGTTAGGATGGAATATTCCCAGCAGTTGAAAGTTTGTTTAATCTGCAGGTTGGACAATTGCAACACAAGGTAGTGTAAATGGATTTTCCAGAATGTGTGAATTTTGGCATGATTTAAGCGCGGTTGGAAATTTGGACACCCCTCAATCTGCGACAATGTATATCCACGCTCCAGAGACCCAGACACGACGGTACATGTAGTTTTTGTTCTCTATTGTAGCGATATGTGGAGCTCTTGGTTTAGTGCCACATATCAGTGTACTAATCGGATGCATGCTGCTGTTCTTCGCCCAAAGAAAGGCCTAAACACAACAGACTACACACAGAGCCTCAGAGGAAGTAATGTACGGAACGTCGAAGTGACCACAACAACTATATTCTTTAAAATTGCCCAATCCGATTTGACATGACATGAAGTTGCTCCTTCAACATTACTCTATTCCGAACATATTGAGATCGAGCATAGGACTCGTTTCATGGGAAAGTTGCTTCTTAAATCGATATTCAAATAATGTAACGCTATCAACTTTGAGATTTTATAGCCACGTCATTATGTCTTAAAGGAATACCACTCATGCATTGTTTGAAACTTTTTCAAGTTAATTAAAAGTTCCAAGTTAATTAAAAACAACAAAGGACGTTTAATGCTTGTATTTGTTGGTTACATCATTTTCGCTTTGTGAATTGTATATGTTTTTTGCGACATATGTTCATTACAACTAAAGCTGAAAGGAAGTATATGCCAATTTAAAGTTGTTTCTCTCTATAAGTGTCCTTAATGCTGTGTGCGATCGGATTGGGCATACGTGTATCTAGGATACGTATTATATCAGAAATTACCAACGAAATGTCGTGACCATCTTTCCTTGGGACCACCACCACCCTCTTCCCCATAATCCGTCTCTAAGACCGCATTAAGTTTCGGATAAATTTTGGGTATATTTTTCCTAGCATTTCATGTAATTATCAACATCCCACACACTGACAAGATATAATGTGAATAAATTACCAACATCCGGGAATAATTTACGTCACTTTTCAGCTTAGTGGACTTACACATATCTATGTTTTCACGTTCTCAAATCGTAAAGTTTGTAAATAATGTAAACATAAAAGTATTAATTAAAAAAAACAGAGGTCCCGCATCGTGAAGACGGTATCAGGCGATCGGCGCTAAAATACCTGGATTCTGACATACACAAAGGGCCGTGGTGGTGGTCTCGTCCGTACTTAGCAGTAGTTAAGTTTGTAATGCTTTAATCTCTTTTCCAAATTACATGTACCTGTATATGTTATTGTCATAGGGGTCCAGGAACAAATATCTCGTCTTTTATGAAAAAAAATTCTAAACACCACGTTTTGCACATACTCATACATTTGAGGCAGTATATGTCTTCGTCAGACACAATCGCACAAAATATAAACGCAAATTCAAAAATTAGGCTTATTAACTTGTTAAAATTGTCTAACTCACAGAAGGTATGAGTATTATGGATTATATCTTATATGAATGTTTCGTTTACCAGTAGTGTCAAGGTGGAGATAAACATGTATTATGTATGTTTGACATGACCCACTTTTCCTTATTGGCCCCGATATAGTTTTACTTTCTCATTTGTAGATGTACGACAACCGACATACGCTCTGCCGTCCCATTCAAAATCTGAGTATATTCTCTCTGGTGGACACCACTAATGTGCAAAATCGCAGTATGAACTAAATCTACACAACAACAATATATACATTGTATAGTAAGAATTCATATTCTGTTAAGGAAAATGGCATATGATATACTGTATACTATGTATGCTACATGTAATAAGGTATATCGTCAATTCCGATCGGTATTTGTTATCTTAAACTTACTCAATTGACTTATATGCAGAATTTTTCAGCAACCATTTCACGGGTAAGTAACTCTGGCAATATCACACTTCCCAGCCGAACAAATTATGACTGTTAGCGTAATTGTGGGCAATGTTATAGAGTTATTGTTCTTTGAAATGATAACATGTTAATTGCATGGCACGCCTGCAGTCGTACCTTGTGGTATTGGTGGTATGTCTTGTTAACTCATATTAATGTTATTTTCCTGAACATATGTCTCACCATACAATGCACTAGATTGTCATATTTGGTGACAATGAAGCCAAGCCGCCACCGAGTGGGTCGATTTTCACCTCTTATGTCTGTTGTCGTCGGTCCAACGAGTTGTGTCCTGCTAATCAAAGATTTTGCCTCCAATCGAATCTCAACATCATCATTCCTATTTGGATATTGAATCGAATCGATAATCGAATAAGATTTTGCCTCCAATTGAATCTCAACATCATCGTTCCTATTTGGATAGTGAATCGAATCGATAATCGATTAAGGTTTTGCCTCCAATCGAATCTCAACATCATCGTTCCTATTTGGATAGTGAATCGAATCGATAATCGATTAAGGTTTTGCCTCCAATTGAATCTCAACATCACGATTTTGTTCGTTGACTATCGACAACAAGCAGCCATGGACCACTTAATCTTAGCGATTCGTAAACTAGCCATGGACCACTTAATCTTAGCGATTCGAATCGAACATCGAATATTCGCAGGACACAACCATCGAAACCATATGAGTTGTATTTCATGTCCAGATTTATTCTTATACTTTTTATTCTAGATAATAAACTTTCTCTATAGAGGTTTCACGATTGTATATATTTTTCTAGAACACATGCATGGTACAACGCGCCATGAGGGTTGGGGCTCCGTGGGTCAATTGTTAAGGTACATGACGTATATATTAGGTCAACATGATCCGTTCAGCGATGCCGAATCCACCCCTGGTCAAGTGGTCCTGCTAATGTGCTATGATGCGGTTGGATCCTGCTAAATTGCTATGATGTTGTTAGGGCAAACTGATGCTGTTAACAAAAAGTACCGTTATATTTTTTTAATTTGTCTTTTTCGCAGTGTTCTGATAAACTGAACATATCCAGGAAGAGCCATTATGCGTATCAAACATTCAAAAACCATAGGTCGCCTCGCATATATAAGAGAATGCATTGGCTTAACATATTAAAAATGATAAAATTGTCAAAGAATGTAGAAAAATATTATAAAAATTGTTAAAAAATGTAAGAACAAATTATAAAATTGTTAAAGAATGTAAGAACAAATTGTAAAAAGTGTTAATTTTTTTTTTTTAGGCCAATGCATTCTCTTATATATGCGAGGCGACCTATGGTCGACTCGCATATATAAGAGAATGCATTGGCACAGGGCATAACTGTAACCATCACAATGTGGTCAATGAACCGGTTCCAATTATATCCATATTTGCATGGTGTTATTGAGACAGACCGAAGATATTTTAGGCTGTTGAAGCTTTATTTGGGCGTTTTTGGCCGTTTTGTTGGGTAAAGGGTTAATACTGGTTGTATTAGCTGTGGAATATCGACTATAATCAAGATGGATATCACGTCGTTTTAGAATCACCAGCGCAGGCATTATTATATTAAAAAAATAAATATGTTGTTGAATGTTTCACACATTGGTTTATTCTCAAATAGCTCGGATTAGCCATACACCGCGAAAATGACGACTTTAGAAAAAATAACAGTAGTTTTTCGTAACGGCATCAGTTTGCCCTACCCGTATCATAGCAATTCAGCAGGACCATCATCATCATAGCATATTAGCAGGACCACTTGATCAGGGGTGGAATCTGTTTCTAATCGCGATGGATATTTAACAACGAGACTGTATAAATTATGTAACTCGGTTCGTATATCTGGGCAGTTTCTAAAGCACATTTTCGGTGTAGGTTGTTTCTACCTGTCGCTGAGTTGTTTAGCGGTAAGAATAACACACGCCGTCTTCACACACACATTGACAAGTTATCTTGATGTATCTCTTCGCTGCAGGTTATTATAACCTTGAACATTATCCTCAAAGAATCCCCCATAACACTGGCCGCCGTCAAACACCCCCTGTAGTATTGTTATGTCGAGTATTGTCTATACGCAACAACATACCATATACACAAATTCGCTCCTTTGTCATTGCAGTACAATATTGAACATTTAATCGAAAATAATCCCTGTCTTGGTATTATCAAACACTATAGTGTTTGAAAATACCAAGACAGGGATTATTTTCGATTAAATGTTCAAATGTTCAATATTTTATTGGAAATTGCTAGTTCCCTTCAATGGTAACTACACTGTAAATAACAACAATATCTCATTGGCAAAATATAGTTTACAAGTGGCCTTGGTTTTATTATATCCCTTTATCAACGACTCCATCCCCATGACAATTTAGCCAATTTCCAGTAAATAATAAATATCTGTAAACATCTGTGTTTTGAATTTGTAAACAATGATATGTGCGCAGGACCGCAACTAGAGTATATCCGTTGACATGGGACATGTCCACGTGGGATTTCCAACCGTACCAGTCCATCTTTAAAGATACGGGCTACGTTGGCGGTGGGTATGCTGTTAAAATGTTCACCTCCGTCAAAAACCGCCATATACAGAAAGAATAGTAAAATATAGACAGACTTTGTTCTTATGCCAATCATAAATATGGCATAAACAGTATGTTATTGTCAATTGTTTTACCTTTGTTATGTAAACAAAAGGAAAACACGTTACGTTACCTGGCTTTTGTTTAGATCCGGATATGGTAACCATAAAGAGCGTTAGTTGTTACTATTTTCATGATATGGAAATAATAAGGAGCGCTTATATCATTTGTGTGTGATTAACCAATATAATTGCTCTGTGTTATGTAAACAGAAGCACAACTTCTGTAACACGAACAGTCTCTTATTTACGTACACCATCGTACGTCTTGACGACAATATACTATTTACGCGCTGATTATGTTTGGCATATGAACAAAACTATACATATTTTAATATTCCTTCTGTTGATGGCGATTTGAACAAATATGAATATATCTGCAACGAACGCCTCTCGTGCCTTTAACCAAGCCAAACTCCCAGAATCACATAATTCCATTTGCACCCACATGCACCCCATCGGCTTTGAATTTCCCACCTCATGGTACCTCACATACCTTCGTTTTCTTTTTTTAATTTTAACTGGATACCTGGTAGGGAGGGGCCAGGAGGAACTTTATATCTGATTGAACACTGTAAAATCCGGACAAATAAAGGTCTAACTCCATGCATGCAAACTATTCAGGGCTCGATTAGTTTTTCCTGATTAACATAGCAATTCTTGATTTACCACCGGGGAAGGGACGAGGACCAACTGGACCGACCACGGTTCGGCCCGGTGTGAGAAAAGTTTTAAATCTTAACCTGAACATTGGACATTGAGCATGTTGGACATTTCCAACCTGACACCCCTCTAACGTTTGAAATTTTCGAACTGATGGTCACATCAGACCAAAATGTTGACCAAAAGTAGGAAGATATGCAACTGCTGTTCTAAAACAACAAATTAACCCACATCACTGGTTGGACCATCAAACTACGAGAACAATTTCAACCTTGGTGTGAAATTTCCAACTAATATTTTATGCGACACACCCCTGTATGTTTCGTAGCGTGACACCTTCTATACCCCACAGCCCCATGAACGAAAACAAATCCACAGATCAATGAAACTTCATATGGGGTCTCGACGGGGTGCGGTCCTCCGATTTGCCAACAAACATAATCGCTTCTACCAGCCCATATGTGCATGTACGATTAAATTACAACATAGGCTTGTACACATTTCCAAATAACGTGACCACTTACATTCTCATATCGCTCGGTTGGAAGGTCTTTCTATACATTAGTGCAGGAATATGAAGATTGGGTCGGTCTCCCCCCAAATTTCGGTCAAAATTTTCAAAAGTTCGAAACTTCATGCATGGTTTGAAATAAAAAAAGAGGTTAATTGTTCCCATTGCATGATATTTGATAAGTGTTTGCAGATCAAAAGTCGAATGTTAACTGTTTTCGGACTGAGATAGAAATCAAATGAAATCTGCCAGCCCATATGTGACCCGCCATATCAAATCCAGTCGTAGGTCGGGATTTTTGTACACTGTGCCAATGTATTCTCTTATATATGCGAGTCGACCATAGGTCGCCTCGTATATATAAGAGAATGCATTGGCATACAATTTTGTATCATTTTTTTTAAAATAAATGTTTCTTACAATTTTTAGGACATAAAACAAAAAACATCCATTATCCTGCAGGGAGCCCCACACATATATAGAAGCATATAGAAGAGTCTGCTCATAGTTGTCTGGGGCTCTGTATGGGTGAAATTATAAAATTGTTAAAGAATACAAGAAAAAATTATTAAAATTGTAAAACATTGTTAGGCCAATGCATTCTCTTATATATGCGAGGCGACCTATGGTCGACTAGCATATATAAGAGAATGCATTGGCACAGGGTAAACAAAAATCCCGACTTACGACTGGATTTGATATGGCGGGTTTTCGGACTGAAATAGAAATCAATTGAACTTTGCCCACGCAATGGGGTGTAACTGGAATGTCTCCAACTTAAACATTTCAGCCTGCCTCAGTTGGATGCAGTTTTAAACTCCAAGTTGTGTACCCCAAACAGATGCCCTGTAGTGACTCCAATATAGACTTCTAGGTTGTTTGATCCAATTGAAACCGTTTAGATGCCGCAGTGTGAATGACGTTCTGGAAAAAAACCCATGCGATCATCCGTCAGTTATCAATCCACGAAACTGATCAGGCTACATTTGCACGATATTTCCTGAAAGTAAGAACAAATATTTCTCAAGGGATAAGCAATTTGTTAGAAAGCTTTTCAAGGACAAGTGAAAAAAAAACATGAAGTCAAAAAATTTATTTCGTTTGGGAAATATAATTAGAAAAGTTTAATTTCAAATTGTAAAATAATTTCCGTTATATTCTGAAGATTGAAAATTGACATTTGTTCAAAACAATATCAAAAATCTCTGTAAATGTTTGAAATACAACATGCACATAAGGGATAATAAGTGTGGGGGGGGGGCTTAATAATAATTTTCAATGTAAACTTTAAAGCGGCACGTAGTGCTCAGGTATAAACGTAGGCGTGTACCGTAATGATGCTTAGCCTTTGTCACGTTCCAGAGATAAAAGTAGGTCGATAAATACATTCAGTACTTATATACGGACTATGATCAAATGTTTCGGAAAGAGTTTTCGACGTGACAGAAATTACCATTTTAGAAAGAAAAGGACCGATTTTTATTCTGTGTGTAACAATAACGAGAGTTTATTGTTAAGTTTTTTTTCCTGAAATGTTGAACATGAAGAGAGTTTGCAACCCTTCCATGACTGGACCTTCCAGAAATTTTGCGAAAAACCTATGCCAATGCATTCTCTTATATATGCGAGCATATCACAGGGAGCCTCGCACATATTAGAGAATGCATTGGCCTAACAATATTTACATTGACATTGTAAGCCAGTGCAATCGCTTAGATGTGCGAGACTCCCCATGGGAAACTCACATATATAAGAGAATGTACTGGCCCAGGATAATTAATGCTGCACCAGTGCAGCTCCCGTCATGGAAGGGTTGTTGAGAAAAGTTGTTAAATGTCCGGTAGGTTTTTCATCGTTAAGCAAAAGTCCTTGTATGAATATTTCGTCAATATATCGACTTCAAATTTTAGGCCTAAATATTGTCTGCCGCTCCACAACATTTTTAATATGCATGCAGAAACTAAGATCATGATACAGAATATCTCACAGAACCAAAAAACCTATTTCGAGAACCACGTGATATTAATTGGATGTTCGAAAATTGTCAATGGCTTCAAATTACACATACAAAGTCTTTCAATAACAAAACCTTTATATACCAAGTTTCTTATTCTATATCTTAACAATTAACCCTTTACCCAACAGAACGGCCCTGTGCCAATGCATTCTCTTATATATGCGAGTCGACCATAGGTCGCCTCGCATATATAAGAGAATGCATTGGCTTAACACATATTAAAAATGATAAAATTGTTAAAGAATGTAAGAAAAATTATTATTTAGGCCAATGCATTCTCTTATATATGCGAGGCGACCTATGGTCGACTCGCATATATAAGAGAATGCATTGGCACAGGGCATAACTGTATCACAATGTGGTCAAGGAGCCGGTTCCAATGATATCCATATTTGTATGGTTCTATTGAGACAGACCGAAGATATTTTAGGCTGTTGAAGCTTTATTTGGCCGGTTTGTTGGGTAAAGGGTTAACCCCTCCATGACTGGAGCATCCTGACAATTTGCGAAAACCCTGTGCCAATACAACTCCCCTAGGGAGCCCTGCATATATAAGATAATACATTGGCCTAATAATATTTACCGTGACCTTGTAAGCCAGTGCATTTTCTTATATATGCTAGGCTCCCAACATATGGGAGACTCGCATAGAAGAGAATGCACTGACACATGATCTTTAACGCTGCACCAGCACAGCTCCCATCATGAAAGGGTTAACCCTCTTAATTTACTATCTCTTCGGCCCGGGGGTAAACAAATATTTGATTTTAGTCGAGGAGCCCTCGCCCTTCAAAGATCAGAATGACTAGATTTCGATTTCTGAAGTCTATTTCTATCTCCAACTCGAATATTTGTCAGCCTACCAATAATTCTACCGAAATTTACAGTATATGCGGGAACGGAGGGCGCCGTAAAGAAAGTCAGAGAGGTCACGTAAGGTTACGTAAGGTCACGGTTCGTGGTTGTATTTGCAGATAGGAAATGGTTTTCGGAATAAAAATGATCGCCTGAACAAAATTGACAGTATGTTGTTATAGATGGCTTGCTGATACATGGTTCAATCGTGTTATAACCCCATAGAGAGCCCCACACAGATATAAGGATCTATTACTGACTATCGTCTGCTCGTGTCTGTGAGGGGCACCATACAGGCACATTTGTCATAGTAAAGCGAATGCAACGAAATCTACTGGTTAGTTATATGTGACCCGCCATATCAAATCCAGTCGTAAGTCGGGATTTGTTTTACCCTGTGCCAATGCATTCTCTTATATATGCGAGTCGACCATAGGTCGCCTCGCATATATAAGAGAATACATTGTCCTAACAATTTTTTATCATTTTTTTTAAATAAATGTTTCTTACAATTTTTAGGACATACAATAAAAAAACATCCATTACCCTGCAGGGAGCCCCACACATATATAGAAGCACATTGAAGAGTGTCGTCTGCTCATGTTTGTCTGGGGCTCTGTATGGGTGATATTATAAAATTGTTAAAGAATACAAGTAAAAATGATTAAAATTGTAAAAAATTGTTAGGCCAATGCATTCTCTTATATATGCGAGGCGACCTATGGTCGACTCGCATATATAAGAGAATGCATTGGCACAGGGTAAAAAAAATCCCGACTTACGACTGGATTTGATATGGCGGGTCACATATTTCATTGATCATTGGGTCTGATTTCAATAACACAAATAAATTCATATCGACATTACATGTATTTTAATCTGAATTACGTTCTTCGTGAACCTAATATCGACACTCTCTATAATAGCTGTTAGTAGTCTCGCGAGCTATGAAACAGTTGCTCATAGCTTTGCTGATCACATCACTGGACTGTTCCTCGTCATTTCGCATGATATATATAAATTTCTCCAAATCACTGGCTTCTGTGAACATACTGTTTTTCGCTGCTAGTTTCTCGAAAATGTCTTTTCTCATTTCGACATATTTTTGACAATAAAGAACGAAATGTTTTTCATCTTCAACGGATCCTGAGTCACAATATTTTCATACTCGTTCATTAGCAGGCTGTGTGCGCCATGGTGGTGCGCTCATACGCATAATTTATACAATGTAGAACCCGATGTGTGATAACATAATTTCCACTGCTGATAAGCAACACACCCTCGCGCAAATACGCTCATAATCGACCAATAATGTGAAATAGGTACATAATGTGATTATTTGAGTTTGAAATAAGCAGATAATGCACTCATATCCGTTATTCCGTTTTATGGTGCCGGCCGCAGTGAACACACATGTTAAAGATCATACATGCTTATAATTGCCTCATTATGAGTCGATGTTGTGACTATATGTCTCTCATTTTCAGCAAGTGATCGACTCAAAATGAGGCGATTCTAAGCAGACTATGTACCTAAACAAATTATATTATAATCAGATAATGTGCGGATTTTCGGGAGACAGAAGTGTACAGAAAACAAAACTGTTTGAAACTGCGCAAACTTGAACAACATTAAAATACCAATCACGCCCGCAATGTGTAAGGTCATTTAATACGGGGTAGTAAAAATGCAGGACGTATGCCATTTTTTGAATCTGGCATTTTCGGAGACCCACCGCCCTCAGTCCTGCAAACAAGACATATTTTTACATATCCGTTATTCCGTCTTATGGCGCGGGCCACTATGAAATAGACGCACACTTGAAACGTCGTGAGTTGGTTTATTTGTGTCATTGTCCGCACATAATCTGCTTAGAATTGGCTCATTATTGTAATATAAGCAGATAATGCGCGGGCTGGACAATTACTCGTTATTTCTCCATGCACACCATGATCTAGGCTTATAGGTCTTAGTTTATTTATTTCAGTTTTACATTTCTGAATAATGTCGGGAAGGACGATTTTCACCCCACCGTCCAATATGTAACATGCCATAGCTTAAAGGTACTCAATCCGACCAGACGCTCCTAAATAACTGTTTCTTTGGCTTCGGGGGTAAACAATATTTGATTCGAGTTTAGGAACACACCCATCCAAGCTCAGAGTGATCAGATACGGCTACTTGAGTATTCACGAAATTTCACCGTATTACCACTTGTTTTTAGAGTTATCCACCTTAATCCGCAATTTTGACCGAGACCATCCTTTTGACGGCGTGTTTATATGGGCCACAAACATATTATATAACAAACTTCAAAAATCGATATCTGATCACTCTGAGCTTTGTGGGTTCCTCGACTCGAATCAAATATGTGTTGCCCCCGAAGCCAAGGAAATAGTAATTTAGGAGCGTATAATCGGATTGAGTACCTTTAATGTCAATTTCACTAAGGCCCTTATGAGATACCAGTATAACATGACTATGGTGGTTGTGCAATCATAATATGTTTTAACCCTTTACCCAACAGAACGGCCCTGTGCCAATGCATTTTCTTATATATGCGAGTCGACCATAGGTCGCCTCGCATATATAAGAGAATGCATTGGCTTAACACATATTAAAAATGATAAAATTGTTAAAGAATGTAAGAAAAAATGGTAAAAAGTGTTAAGTTTTTTAGGCCAATGCATTCTCTTATATATGCGAGGCGACCTATGGTCGACTCGCATATATAAGAGCATGCATTGGCACAGGGCATAACTGTAACCATCACAATGTGGTCAATGAGCCGGTTCCAATGATATCCATATTTGTATGGTTTTATTGAGACAGACCCAAGATAATTTAGGCTGTTGCAGCTTTATTTGGCCGTTTTTGGCCGGTTTGTTGGGTAAAGGGTTAAACTGTTACAAATGTCAAATAAGGACACAAAGGGCCTTTAAATGGTTGAGTCCGTTACTTGTCCACTACATTGCGAAGAAGAGCCAGAATTTGATAATTTATGTACCCATGCAGTTAGAAAATAACTGTGCTTAAAAATAATCGAAATAATTGTCATTCCTTATATCAAGCCAGGCTATACTACTGAACTTTACACCGTGCATCATGGCATGAGCTAATCTAATTAGAGTTTGAATAATGAGAAATATAATATGCTTACTAGCTGGTGTACCCGCCGTTGCACGGGCCAAGTGTGGCAAAATTTAAATAGTTCGTAAAACATTAGGAACTGATGTTTGCTAAAACTCCCCAAATCATTTCACCGGACTTGTAACAGACTGATTCGCGGTATTGTCAATTACAGAATACACGCACGGTTTCGCTGTCCCGATAAGGTCAAGTATAAAGAGCGTTTAAGTCGAACTTTGTCCAAATGCGGTAAAAATAAAGAGCGTTTATGTCGTGTTATTCTGTTAGGTAATGCGGATATGACACCATAACGCCAAAAGATTCAGAAGTAAGTCTCTCTGAGATTTTATTCAATGAATCAATATTGCGCGTAGCCATCGTGCCGCGTGATAACATGCTGTCATCGGGATATCATGCTGTTGATGGGAGGGGCGATTCTACGTTTTGGAATGTTCTTCCATTCGTCCTCCAACAGACAGTGCATGTCACCGAGTATGGTGTGGTCATTGACACGATGATAAACAGCTTTCTTCCGTTGGCCCCATAACTATTCTGGGCTCCTACATTCAGATTCCCATTAACAGGGACGAGGTATTAGTCTTTTGTGTGGTGCTGTACATACCACTTCTGAACGTCATCCTACGCAATGTAGCGTTTGTTAAATAACGATCTTGTCTAGCGGTTGTAACCCTCAGTCTTCCAGTTCTGGGTCGATCTGCGATATTGCCAATCTGCTGCATGGTTTCACTGTCTTAAGGGAGAGACGCAAGTTTTGCATAAATCACAGTAAATC
The DNA here is from genome assembly GCA_032622095.1 of Siphonodentalium dalli. Lineage (NCBI taxonomy): Eukaryota > Metazoa > Mollusca > Scaphopoda > Gadilida > Siphonodentaliidae > Siphonodentalium > Siphonodentalium dalli. The sequence goes on along the minus strand of CP136067.1, from coordinate 198,252,290 downwards.
CAGCCAGAAATGGCAAGTGATTTTCAACAAAGAATTTCTCTGGATCTATCTGGTGAAAAATCTTGAATTTTACATATGATAATTTTCATTATATATAGAATCAGAGCAATTATAAAGAGACAATAACTATAATGGATTTTAATACATTTGAGAGGTTGAAAATATTTGTTTCGTTTCTGTCCCTTTAGGTACCGAGAACTGCCAGAAAAATTTATAATTTCAAACAACATGTCAACCATCAAATTGCTTATTGTCTTGACTCCATGAGAGGAGGCTTCATTTGTATCATAATGTTGAGTTAGCTTTTTAATTGCATATTATAGCATAATACCCAATGTATTATAATGAAGAATAAAGCAGTCACAAATATGCCAGCCCAATGAAAACAAATGTTCAAATGTGGTGCTGTCCACTCAAGCAGGGAGCAATCAACAGAAATTAGGCCACAGTGTTAGAGATATGGTGGTCAGATTTAACTTGGCTATGAACCCATGACCCAGAACTCAACTGAGCCCAATTTTTCAATGACCAACAAGCATGGCATGAAAATTCTCAATAATCAAAAATTATCTATGGTAGTTGTCTTTCTGAATGAAAATAATCATTTAATTTCATGAATAAAGAAAAAGTAAGTCTCCTCTCATGATCTTCAGATATGATATCATGTATATATGAAATGCACTTTCGAAAAAAATCTGTTTTACAGTAGTTCTCGGTACCTGAACACAGTGAAATTTTAAAGATTTTTCATGCCATAAAAGTAAAGTAAATGATATTATAATAACCAAATGTCCAATGGTTCTTATGTATGGTACCACAATAATCTCTTGTACAAAATTTCACAAAGATATTCCTGATAGATTTAGAGAAAATACATTTTGAAATACCAAGAAATTTTGGCAAAACGTGCGTCTGACCCTTAAATTCCGCATGGTTTTTTGACATTACACCATGCGGCGGGCAACATGTTTATGGAGAAATTCATCCCCAAAAGGCCAATGGCTATGGCTCTGTTTTGGGTTGGTATTCGACCTATCACTGGTTGATTTCAACATTCCCAGCTAAAGGGTATGGAGTGGATGAAGGGAATGAGTGTGGGCCGGGTATACTGTTCCCATTCGGCAAAGCTATGCTCTAAAGCATGCAGAGGGACTCACGACATCATTTTCTGACAAAAAACTACAGGCAGTACACAATGTGTAATCAAGGAAACAATACTGTGGCCGATATCACTCTACCTGTGTGTTTGCCATTTTTGAAAAGCATCCCTCCTTCAATCAACTCGTGCTCAGTCGTCCGTAACACCTCTTACATGGATGTCCTTTGCACGAACTGTGTCTCCAGCTCCAGTAATCATTTTTTGAAAGTTCAACCAAAATCCAACCAATATCTCCGAAAATATTACACATTATATTAGGGGGGACTTTCTTTTTTTGATGTGTTTACGCGGAGAATATTCTCGAAATTGCCAACACTATATATATCTCTCTCCCTATCATCTCTCTTTTTCTTTCTCTCTCCCTCTGAGTCCATCTCTCTCTCTCTCTCTCTCTCTCTCTCTCTCTCTCTCTCTCTCTCTCTCTCTCTCTCTCTCTCTCTCTCTCTCTCTCTCTCTCTATGTATGTTCCTTATAGGCTTATTTCACAGGGAAATGATGTATGAGTAAATACCAAGAACAATTTCCTATATACAAAATACACGGACAATATAATCAAAGTTGCCAATACTGTCTCTTTTCCCACCCCATCAAACGGTATATATCCTGGGGGGTGGCAAATAAGAAATCGACCAATTTTTAAGGAAATTTCGTATAGTTTGAGTACTTAGTGGCATAATATGTCGCTATATGCCCACATACTCATCATTCCTACCCGCCTTACCGAAAACCCGGACCAGTTGACCCTCGGTTGACCACCTACATATATTCTGGGGTGTGTGGCAAATAAGAAATCGACCAATTTTGAAGGAAATTTCGTATAGTTTGAGTATTTAGTGGCACACGATGTCGCTATATGCCCACATAATCACCATTCCTTTTCGCTTTACCGGAATCCTTGACCAGTTGACCCTCGGTTGACCACCTACAGATATCCTGGGGGGATGGCAAATAAGAAATCGACAAATTTTGGAGGAAATTTCGTATAGTTTGAGTATTTAGTGGCACAAGATGTCGCTATATGCCCACATAATCACATATCCTACCCGCCTTATCGAAAACCCAGACCAGTTGACCCTCGGTTGACCACCTACATATATCCTGGTGGGATGGCAAATAAGAAATTGACCAATTTTGAAGGACATTTCGTATAGTTTGAGTATTTAGTGGCACAAGATGTCGCTATATGCCCACATAATCATCATCATTCCTAACCACCTTACCGAAAACCCGGACCAGGTGACCCTCGGTTGACCACCTACAGATATCCTGGGGGGGATGGCACATAAGAAATCGACCAATTTTGAAGGAAATTTCGTATAGTTTGAGTATTTAGTGGCACAAGATGTCGCTATATGCCCACATAATCATCATTCCTACCCGCCTTACCGAAACCCCGGACCAGTTGACCATCGGTTGACCACCTACATATATCCTGGGGGGGTGGCAAATAAGAAATCGACCAATTTTAAAGGAAATTTCGTATAGTTTGAGTACTTAGTGGCACAAGATGTCGCTATATGCCCACATAATCACCATTCCTTCCCGCCTTACCGAAAACCCGGACCAGTTGACCCTCGGTTGACCACCTACATATATCCTAGGGGGATGGCAAATAAGATATCGACAAATTTTGAAGGAAATTTCGTATAGTCTGAGTATTTAGTGGCACACGATGTCGCTAGATGCCCACATAATCACCATTCCTTTTCGCTTTACCGGAATCCTTGACCAGTTGACCCTCGGTTGACCACCTACAGATATCCTGGGGGGATGGCAAATAAGAAATCGACCAATTTTGAAGGAAATTTCATATAGTTTGAGTATTTAGTGGCACAATATGTCGCTCTATGCCCACATAATCACCATTCCTACCCGCCTTACCGAAAACCCGGACCAGTTGACCCTCGGTTGACCGCCTACAGATATCCTGCGGGATGGCAAATAAGAAATCGACCAGTTTTTAAGGAAATTTCGTATAGTTTTGAGTATTTAGTGGCAAAAGATGTCGCTATATGACTACATAATCATCATTCCTACCCGCCTTATCGAAAACCCGGACCAGTTGACCCTCGGTTGACCACCTACATATATCCCGGGGGGGGGGGGATGGCAAATATCTGCTGAATATCGATATAATATATAATTGCATGGCTCTCATTTCCCCACATTTCCGGATGATTATATCAGTCATGCTTGTAAGTATGTGTTATAAATATTGACCAACATGAAATAACTCTCGTCGTGGTGACAGGCATTTTTTTCAACACAACAGTGAAAAACATATACGCTCTTTAGTTTTGCCATATGAGGATGACACAAACGCGGAACGCTCTTGTCCGTGCACATGGCTGTTGTTTACAGAACATTTGGAAATCCACGAAGCCGAAGTAAAAGTTGGCCCTACATCTCATATATATTTTGAAGACCTCTGTCTGTTTGTCTGTCTGTCTGTCCTTAATACAAATCTACGATTCTCGACCGATCGGGACGAAACTTGGTCCGTGTGTGTAGTTTGACCGGGCGGTGGTCGTTGTCGTATTGGCGAGCCCGTGCGACGCCCGTGCAGCGCATCCGCAGACGAGATCTCGGAAAAGGGTGGAGCTATCGACTTGAAATTTGCTATGTGAATGTATCTTGCCCCGAGTACGAATTTTATCGGGTCGGCGAGCCCGTGCGACGCCAGCTTCGCGCATGCGCAGACGAGATCTCGGAAACGGGTGGAGCTATCGACTTGAAATTTGCTATGTGAATGTATCATGCCCCGGATACGAATTTTATCGGGTCGCCGAGCCCGTGCGACGCAAGCTTCGCGCATGCGCAGACCAGATCTCGGAAACGGGTGGAGCTATCGACTTGAAATTTGGTATGTGATTGTATCTTGCCCCGGATAGAAATTTTATCGGGTCGCTGAGCCCGTGCGACGCAAGCTTCGCGCATGCGCAGACCAGATCTCGGAAACGGGTAGAGCTATCGACTTGAAATTTGGTATTTGAATAGCCCGGACTTAAAATTTGGTTTTTTATTAGCCCGGACAACGTCGGGCTCATCGGCTAGTCTACTATATATTTTGAGACTTCCCTATGTTTGTACTTTATAGAATCGAAAACGGCTGCACCGATTGGGCTCAAACTTCCCATCTCAGAGCACCCGTTCTCCACCCTCAGTCACAAAAAAACGGCACTGCGGGGTTAATCGCGTTGATAGGAAAAGAGCTTTCGTATCCGCAGTGTCGTTGATAAAGGGCGTCTATATACACGACGAGTATAAATACGGCTCCATTGGCCGTCTCGATGCGAAATTTCGTACTTAATTTCGTACTTAGGGCTTCCTAGGAACGGGGTAGATTTTCATCGGATCAGTTTTTCCGCCCGAGGTGATCTTCACATTGAAACGGGTACCCACAAATTACTCGAACCGATTGAGCTCAAACGGGAACATGTCTCTATTCCGAAGGTTCGCTATTCCGAAGGTTCACTAATCCGAAGGTTCACTAATCCGAAGGTTCACTATTCCGAAGGTTCACTATTCCGAAGGTTCGCTATTCCGAAGGTTTTTGTTATTTTAAAAGTTAATTCTATATTCTAAAGTATTGAGAGGGTTCTTTAGTACGAAGACTCTTTTTATGAAGGAAATAACTTAAAACATTAAAAAAATAAATGTGATTTTTGTTTTCGTGGGTTTCCTTGAGATTTAACCCTTTGGCGAGTAGAACGACATATATGTCGTCTATCGGCTGAGGACTAAAATGTCGTTTTAGGAAGTGTTATTTTACGTAGACATAACTTCAATAAATCATCTGATTTATAAATGATTTACATAGGAGTTATTTTGATTAATATAATGTCCCAGATGCTAAAGGCGGACTATAACAGTGGGGCTCTTACGGTCAATCAATACTGGAGCGCTATAACTTACTGTATAGCAGAATAACAGAAGACCTAACTGCAATTCTGACTTTGTATTGATTTTAATGTTGATGTTTCTTTCAAGTACAGATTGCCAGTTCGGGTAGAATGCATCTCTAACTCGTAGTTTATTTCAGTCATTGTGTTTTCAACTTTCTATAATATTAAAATGATAAAACTGATACTGTCTTCTTGCTATTAATAACCGACATCTGGGACAAATTAGATATTAGATTGGGGTGTATAAATGTACGGGGCGCAAATTTTGATTCATTTCTGGCTAAAAACTCCCATAATAGAACACCTTCGGAATAGCGAACCTTCGGAATAGTGAACCTTCGGATTAGTGAACCTTCGGATTAGTGAACCTTCGGAATAGCGAACCTTCGGAATAGAGAACCCTACCCGCTCAAACTTGCTACCTACCGGAAGTGTCATGGACGGGTTAAAGTGTGACCCCGTACTGACCTTGACCTTGAAAATGATCAACTCAATGTCAAATCGGGTAAAATTGAAATACAAAAAAAATAAATTAAAACATTAAAAAGGCACAATTAACTCATTGAAAAACAAAAAATTAAATTAAAAAATAATTAAAAAGGCACAATTAACTCATTGAAAAACAAAAAATTAAATTAAAAAATGAATGTGCGTGAAGTGTCATGGACGGGTTAAATTGTGACCCCGACCTGACCTTGACCTTGAAAATGATCAATTTAAGGTCAAATCGGGTCAAATTGAAAAACAAAAAATTGATGAAAAACAAAAAATTAATGATCAATTCAAGGTCAAATCGGGTCAAATTGAAAAACAAAAAATAATGAAAAACAAAAAATTTATTAAAAAAAATTATTTAAAAAACCAGTAAATTAAAAAGGCACTAATTGAAAAAACAAATTAAAATTGTCATGTTTCTGACGATTGTCGCCAGTGGCGGGCTAACCTGCTAGTATAATATATTCTCGCATACTCTCATATCTATTATATATTTTGAAAGATCTGTGTATGTGTTTGTTTGTGTGTTTTAAATCGATGGACTCCAAAACGACTAAGCCAATTTCGATGAAATTTGGTATTTGGATGTGTTTTCGGCCGGAGACGAACATAGGCATATTTATTTGTCCGTGCGAGGTCAACTTTTCACGTGCGGAGGTCAAATCTATTTTTACGCCGTTTTTGCGCTAATATATTTCAGTTCGGTGCTCACAAATCGATTCGATATAGCGCGAATAATAAATTGCCAGTCATATAATTTGCACGGTTAGAATATGTGTGGCTTCATCTTTCCAACGATATATAATATGTATGTATCCGTTTTAGTTATCTGCCTCAATTATTAGGTACAAGTGGTACGGGGATCTTTTATCAGGATAAAATCACTGCGTAACTTCTATGACGTCGTCAGAGGTCATAAAGTTAGATTACGTTAACTCTCACCCTGCCGATGCATTTGACTGTGTCGCGTTAACTCATCACCGGCCGAGGTATCCGCAAATGACATTGGGCTATATATCTCGTAAACGGGTGTAGCTATCGACTTGAAATTTGGTATGTGAATGTATCTTGCCCCGGATACGAATTTTATCGGGTCGCCGAGCACGTGCGACACCAGCTTCGCGCATGCGCAGACCAGATCTAGGAAACGGGTGGAGCAATCGACTTGAAATTTGGTTTTTGAATAGCCCGGACGAAGTCGGGTCACCTTCTAGTCTATTATATATTTTGAAAGATCTGTGTGTTTGTGTATGTGTTTGTTTGTGTGTTTGAAATCGATGGACTCCAAAACGACTAAGCCAATTTCGATGAAATTTGGTATTTGGATGTGTTTTCGGCCGGAGACGAACATAGGCATATTTATTTGTCCGTGCGAGGTCAACTTTTCACGTGCGGAGGTCAAATCTATTTTTACGCCGTTTTTGCGCTAATATATTTCAGTTCGGTGCTCACAAATCGATTCGATATAGCGCGAATAATAAATTGCCAGTCATATAATTTGCACGGTTAGAATCTGTGTGGCTTCATCTTTCCAACGATATATAATATGTATGTATCCGTTTTAGTTATCTGCCTCAATTATTAGGTAATAACCTTGCTCCGAGTACGCTTCGAACGCACCCCATACATCAAGGTAAGCACTAAGTCTTCGCTCGAACTCGATCTCAATCCCCCAATATTCCACATTGAACGGGGTATCGGTATATATTAGTGCCCATCGGAGCAGTTATTAAAAAACATATTCATACGCATACATGTATATACACCAACATAAATTACAGAATTCAATAGTTTACATCCCGTGGTGTGTGCTATATATATTATCATTGTTAACCTCTGTCGTGTTCTTTACACGTTCCTAGTGCCTCTATTTCACGCACGCATCCGCCCAAGTATCGCATTTTCCTCAACACGAACAGACTATTCATACCATATCATATCAAATACAAAACATTTCACATAAACTCTACATGTATAATTATCGTAGCATATTCGTAACGAGTCGCATAACCATCAGTGATAACAACGGCATAAACACATACACAATCCCTTCCTTCATCACTCCTAATAACAACTACGTGTAACTTGGCACAAAGTTTAATATTCTTCCCTCATATCCTCTTTTTTCAATCTAAAAATGTCCCCAAAATTTCAAATGCACTCACACTTCCTAGTTTCACGAACTAATACACCGTACTTCGTATCGCTTTTCGCCATACGTAAGTTAACACAAATAAAGAGCGTTTGTTCATTTTTATGATTGCCGATTCCCTTGCATTTGAGGGCGACCTGTGAGAAATCTCACAAAATTAAACGTGCAACTTGACATTTAATTTATTTGAGATGTCACCAAAACGGATTATATATTTCGCATTTTGACTGTTTCTGTTTGAAAATATCTTTCGGACAGGCATGTACGATCTTTCGCTTAGTGTGTGTTGGGGGAGGGTATATGTGTTTATGTGGACATGCAGGCCCATGAGAAGATGAGAAGGCATTGTGATCATGTATGCGTGGTCGTTTGGGATTGAAATACAATCGTCACATTGGTATATATCTGATAATTCTTGAAACAACCAGACGATACGATATATGTATATCCGATCATATATATGTTCCATTGTCGCGTAAAGGTCTACTCGAGTGGTACGAACCATAAAGTGTCAAACCATCAGACTATAACAAAGTATTGGCACTCTACAAACCCCAATTCGTTTAACACGAAGCTAATATCCGAATTATATCGGAATTATATAATATTGGAATTATTCCAAGAATAAATTTGCAGAACAAGCTATCACGATTTAATATTTATTCAGTCAAAACTTTACTTTCTGGAGATCCAAGCTTATCAAATTCCAATAATGAAGAAATTTATTTTCAAGGCTGTTCAAAAAGAGACACATCCCAGGTGAGAACATACGAACGTTAATAGCAGATGGCTATTAGGGGGAGGGGATATACAACAACAATAATAATTCTGAGAAAAGGCGACAACTGCAGTCGAAAACGCCTTATGAACTTAGCTACTGCATTTTCAACTTAATGATGACCACGGTATATATTAGCGCAAACAGAGAGAAATTTCGATTCATATAATTTTGAACAAGTTGGGAGAGAGTAGCAGCAACAACAACAATAACAACCTATACCATTATCCACGTATATTTACACACCAAGTGTTGTCATCACTAAATCCAGCATTCTGATTGGTCGGCGCCCACGTGGCTAGTTGCAGTTATTTCTCGGTGAATGCGTAACGCATCATAACACCAAGCTAATAACACCATCGATACGTCATTAGGTTTGGAAAGACGAACGCGTAATGTTTTGGGCGCATTTGGACTCGCGCAGGATTGACTTAATACATCATCGGGTTTCAACATGAAGAGAAATTGTTCCTATTAACTTTTGCCAAGGGTGCTATTGGGTATTTTTGGGCTGATCTTGTCACGATACACTTTTCGATTTAAATATATTTACAAAAGTGGCTTTTTCGCTAAATGTATATAAATATAAGGATTAACTGTCATGTGGACTATTTTTATGGAGATGTAACGGTGAGGTAAGTGGACATAACTTGTATGTAAAACCCTTCGGGTTTTACACAAGTTATGTCCACTTACCTCACCGTTACATCTCCACAAAAACAGTCCACATGACAGTTAATCCTTATATAAATACCATATATATTTCTTTAATGTGATGTCCATTTTTTTTCGGTAAGGCGGGTAGGAATCGTGATTATGTGGCATATAGCGACATCTTGTGCCACTAAATACTCAAACTATACGAAATTTCCTTCAAAATTGGTCGATTTCTGATTTGCCATCCCCCAGGATACCTGTAGGTGGTCAACCGAGGGTTAACTGGTCCGGGTTTTCGGTAAGGCGGGTAGGAATGGTGATTATGTGGGCATATAGCGACAGCTTGTGCCACTAAATACTCAAACTATACGAAATTTCCTTCGAAATTGGTCGATTTATTATTTGCCATCCCCCTGGATATATGTAGGTGGTCAACCGATGGTCAACTGGTCCGGGGTTTCGGTAAGGCGTGTAGGAATGGTGATTATGTGGGCATATAGCAACAGCGTGTGCCAGTAAATACTCAAACTATTCGAAATTTCCTTCAAAATTGGTCGATTTCTTACTTGCCATCCCCCAGGATATATGTAGGTGGTCAACCGAGGGTCAACTGGTCCGGGTTTTCGGTAAGGCGGGTAGGAATGGTGATTATGTGGGCATATAGCGACAGCTTGTGCTTCTAAATACTCAAACTATACGAAATTTCCTTCAAAATTGGTCCATTTGTTATTTTCCATCCCCCAGGATATAAGTAGGTCATCAACCGAGGGTCAACTGGGCCTAATTACCCGGAAGCTGGTAGGAGTCATCATTATAAGGGCGTATTGTGATTTTCTTTTCTTTAAAATACCATCGGATGGCAAATAGCGCATATCGGTAGAATCGCCATTTGCCATCCGATGGCGAATAGCCGCTGCCGTCCAAAACGGGTCGAAATCAGCCTGTTTCAGAAATATCCTTCATTTTCTTTTCACCAACGAAAAAATGACCCATTTTTCCCACCTAAAATTTTACACTTAGAAATGCAATTTTAGAATCAGTCAAGCGAAAGAGCTCTCAAAAATAATCCAGCATATATATCTAATATACTAGTTTACTACTATACGGAAATTTAGCCACTCCCACTCGGTTCTCGCCCGCCCGGCGCAGACGAACCTACTCCGAGTGTGTCAATCGAACACACCCTCCCCTACCGCGGGGGTGGACGCTAATTCTTTCGCGACAATCCGATCTCAGTCCCCGTATATATTCCATATTCAACGAGGTATTCGGTATTTATTAGCGCCCATCGGAGCTGTTATCAACAAATAAATTCGTCCACATATATAATACTCCAGAATCATAAAGTTTACATCCCGAGGTTTCTGCCACATTATCATTGTCAACCTCAATCGTGTCCTTTCCACTTTCCTATAATTATCGTAGCATATTCGTAAAGGCGATAATCACATACACAATTCCTCCCTTCATCATTTCCTAATAGCAATACGTATATCTCGGCACAAAGTACAATATTCTTCCTTCATATACTCTTTTTTAAAACTCGATGTCCCCAAAATTTCAAATGCACACACACTTTCTAGTTTCACGAACTAAAACACCGCACGTCTTTCGCATCTCGTCATCTCGGCGGGATTGGTCCCATGGCTTTGGCCGATCCATTAATTTTTGTTTGTCAAGGTAACCCCGTACAGGCACGCCGAAAATATTCCCATTGGCTTTGGTCGATCCATTAATTTGTGTTTTTCAAGGTAACATCGTACAGGCACGTCGACAGCATATAACCCGACAAAAATATTTCCCGTCCCGAGTTGACGTCGATGTCACCGCTAACGACCGAGATATCGCCCAAGGTCATTTGTGGGTACCCATTTCAAGGTCAAGGTCACCTCAGGCGGACAAACTGACCATACGAAAATCTCCCCCCCCCCCCCCCGTCCCTTGGAAGCCCTAAGTACGAAATCCCCAGTTTCCGAGACGGTCGATTGAGCCGTATTTATACTCGTCGTGTATATAAACGCTCTTTAACAATGACACCGCTATGGAATCCTATTAGGGCCACTTCCTAATGGCGCTTTCGGCGCGCGCCGAAAGCGACAAAAAGTGCGCCATTAGTAACGCGCCGAAAGCGACAAAATATGCGCCGTTACGGCGCACTATTTGTCGCTTTCGGCGCACTTTTTGTCGCTTTCGGCGCTTTTGGTGCACTTTTTGTCGCTTTCGGCGCTTTCGGCGACAAAATGTGCGATATTAGCCCATGTTTCGGCGCGCCGGCGCGTTACTAATGGCGCACTTTTTGTCGCTTTCGGCGCGCACCGAAAGCGCCATTAGGCATACTATTAGGTCCACTCCCTAATGGCGCGCGCTGGAAGCGACAAAAAGTGCGCACTTTTTGTCGCTTTCGGCGCACTTTTTGTCGCTTTCGGCGCGTTAATAATGGCGCACTTTTTGTCGCTTTCGGCGCGCACCGAAAGCGCCATCAGGAAGTGGCCCTAATAGGATTCCATACACCGCATAATGTTCGTAAGTGATACGCATATCCTAGTTGTGTGAATTTAGAGTTGTCCTTCCTGTATCGGGTCACACACATCAAAGAGACAGTTTAACCCATCAATTCCAACGACGTTGGCAGGGCGGGGGTGAAGGAGTGCTCGGACGTTCTCAGCAGCGGTGCGGTGCGATGCGGTGCGGTGTGGTGCGATGCGGTGCGGTGCGGTGACACTTCCCGTGGCTTTTTACCCTTAGATAGCAAGCCAAAGATCGATCCGTACTATAGAAAACAGAGTAATATGTAGATATTTATTTTTAACCCTTTGAGTGCCAGGGGCCGATCTCATCGGCCCTAAACCTACAAAATAAGCCTGTTAAAGAATATAAGAATAAATTATTAAAATTGAAAAAAATTGTTAAAAAACAAAAAAACAAAACAATATTAGGCCAATGCATTCTCTTATATATGCGAGGCGACCTATGGTCGACTCGCATATATAAGAGAATGCATTGGCACAGGGTACATGGGTTGTTAAAAAAATCGGACCTGGCACTCAAATGGTTATTAAACACTAAGAACTATGAGAATGAATTGCCGGCTATAATTAAAGCATATAACAATTCGGTGCACAGCAGTATAGGCTTCGCCCCAGATGATGTCACCTCCGAAAACAAACGCGACTGAAGTACGTTATATGTCACACTTGTTGTCGAAACTTAGAGAACCTGCTGTAAAATTATGGAAATTCAAAGTCGGTGACACAGTACGCCTGGTACATGAGAAAAGTTTAATGGACCGTGAACATTATACACGCTGGACGCGCGAGCATTTCATAGTTAGTCACCGGTACCATAGAGATTCTGTGAATGTTTATAAGGTTAAGGACATTCTAAATGAACGAGTCGATGGTGTATTTTATGAGCAGGAACTTCAAGACATAAATATAGGAGCTGAAAATGTGTATACAATTGAACATGTATATATATATATATATATATATATGTGTCAGAGTTATGGAGGCACGGACTCAGTATGAGTGTTCATTGCTTCATATTTGCGTGAACAAATTCTCATTTCTTATCGAAATGGCCATGTGTCGATCTGAATGGTACATTGAGATATAAGGAATCCGGGCATATACAGATGCCGGCTTAGCGGTTTTAAAATAACAGGTACTTTGCCCAAAAATAATGGTATGATATATGTATGCATGGAAGGCTGTTTACCACAACGAATTAACGATACATATGTACCATTATTAGGTAAAATTTATTATAAGCCGGGGTACAACATCCCCTATACGTGACAGCCCTTGTGTATGTTGATGTTTGACCATTTACAAGTTATAAGGCTATATCTCCTAGACCACAAACTGAAACCGTTAAGCTTGAAAGACATACATTACCAGATAACGTTCAGGCATAATTAAGCACATTTCGTTACATTCTGTTTAACACCCAGTATAAAAAAATTGAAGCTGAATTGCCACTGTTTGGGGCACTAAAGAGCGATGATAAATCGTGTTTAAGACGCGAATGGATACGTATGCGGCCCTTAACACAGGTTACGAATGGTCCTTTTGAATTCTACTTACCTGGCACATCAAGAGATTATATAGATTTAGACCAGTCACGGTTAAATCTGACATTAAAAATAGTCAAAGAGGATGGTACTAGTTTGGACGATACATCTAAAGCAGGACTTATCAACTTACCAGCTTCCAGCTGTATAGAAAGCATAATATTGGAGTTACAGCACACACATCTGCCAACTGTCGGCCCTTTTTATGGGATAAAAACTTACCTGGATACTCTTTTGAAGAGCAAATATTCAAATAATGCGTTGCCTGCCCAAGGTTATTCAAAGGATACAGCGGGCGAGTTCGACAACACAGATCCGGTATGAGGGAACCTGGGGTTCTATACACGCTCCAAGCTCACTGCGAAATCCCAAGAAGTCGACTTTGCGTGTCCTATAAATGTAGATTTCCTACAAAATGGCAAACTTCTAATAAACGGAGTTTCTGTGCGGCTAAAAGTTTACCCTTCCATACCTAATTTTGTAATGATGAGCTCAGACACCAGTCCGAAATATGTATACGAAGTTGTGAAGACCAGCATGGATATTTGTTTCGCTAAAGTTACTAGCACGGTTCTGGCGAAAAAAACATGCAGAAATACTCACCAAAAAAGATGCCATATACCCTTATCTTAAGTCCGAAATTAAACTGTACGCCATAAGCAAGGGTAGTTTAGGGTTTTCTGCTACAGACATTTTTCAAGGTCGTATACCACGGCGTATTGTGATGGTAATGTCGACAGGCGCGGCGGGGACTGGTAGCTGGTCACACAACCCATATAACTTTCAACACTTTAATTGTACCGAAATTAGGTTCTGCGTGGATGGTGCCACATTGCCTTTTGAACCTCTAAAGTTTGACTATAAGAATAATAAATATATAGATGCGTATGCAACTTTAGTACAGATGTACCCCAATACAGACATAAGTTTCAGAGATTTCGCAAAAGGCTACACGATTTATACATTTGCACCAGGAAGAGATTGTGGACGCGGTGTTACGGATAGTGGGTTAACCTCACTAGATATACGTTTCGGCGAAGCCTTGAATAAAACGGTGCATTTGTATATATTTGGACAGTTTGAACATACTATAACTATCGACAAACAACGACGGGTACATTTGGGTGATTAATAATAATTGTGAGTCGTGGTATGCATTATGCCCAACAAAATATAATATTTGTCTCATTCTTACATAGCTGGGGCAGGGATGTATGTATATATACGTATATTTTATTGTGGTTATACTGTTCAAAACTTGTTCAAATTATTCAGAAATGTTATATTATCCTATATTATTTGGAAAGTGTCAGAACCTTGTAGCAGTAGGTAACAAGCGTTTTAAGCAAACCATTGTACATTTTGCTGTTAACAATGTTAACAATTTAACGTCAAAATAGCATAATAAACATACAATTTGTGTAACTGTTAAACATTCATGTCAATAAAAATATAGAAACCTAAACCTTCTCCAAAGCCAAGGTCACACAAACGAGAAATTAACCGTAGATTTCGGAAATCTAGATACAGCTCTAGAGTGCCAATTAAAACGGACCGTTTCTGCTATCCAACTTTGGTGACGACACGATGACGTCTGACATCGAGAAGTATTATATGACAACCATGTTGATTTCTCTGTTGTTCGCATGTTGAATGGCGACTCACGTTATGCTAGGTTAAACATTTTCCATGAGCACTTCGAATATGTCAACGATCCGTACTTTTGGCCTGAATATTGGGAGTGTTTCCCAGCACCTGCTACAGATTCAGAACGACAGGACGAATTTCATCGTGATAGATATGAGGACTTCTCGAACATAGCTTAATCTTAATGTTATTGACTATCATCTGCTGTAGTCAAACGATGTCGACGTTCCAACTGTTTATAACAATGTTGACTCTTCTCACATGGAATGTGACTGGTATCACATCATCATCATCGTCTTACCTATCTAACTTACTAAATAACCAAGAAATCGACATTTGTGGCGTATCCGAACACTGGTTGGGTAATACTAAATCGTGGTTCATTCGTACTTTATCACCACAATATTATTCTTATATCGTCTGTGATAAAAGTCCTAAGCACCAAAACCAAACAGGTCGCCCGAAGGGTGGTGTCGCATTGATGTGGTATGTGATCGATACAGGTGATGACCGAATCGTTGGCTTACAATTGTATATCAGCCAGAGTATGTTTATATACATATTTCAAGTGTATCTACCGTCGTCCAACCGTTCGGTGCAAGAATACTCAGATTATATTGAAAAGCTGAGCCATGTTCTTTGAATATAGTTCCCTTGGTACCGTTATTGTCATGGGAGATATCAATAGTAATTGCTGTCGTTCCGATGATCGAAGTAAGTCCCTCAAAAATCTCCTCGGTGTTCACAACGTGTATTCTCCCATAGAGGAAAAATACCATACCACTTCAATCAGAACCTTTGAATCAATGACAAACCCGGTCTGTGGGTCTATAATCGATCATTTTCTCTTGCATAAATATCACGAATATCTTGTGAAATCTGTACATATAATCCAAGATGATAGCATAGATGTTTCAAATCACCGCCCACTCCTTTTACAAATAGGAGAATTAGATCGGGCAAATCAATATCCAGTAGCTCAGGTTTGATATAAGTGGTCAGCATTGAATTCAGACCAGACCTCACATTTCGCATTCAAGCAGTCAGTTGAACAATATTGTCCTAAATTTGATATTACCGAGATAATACTACAACTGTATAACAGAAAAGCATCTGTCGAAAAAGTTCCTACAACGAAAAACTTCCTTAATATCAAGCCGTATTGGAACGAGTCATTGAAAACAGCGCATTACAATATGCGAGGTTGTCGCCGTATATGGATAGCTGATGGTAGACCTCGCAGTGAAAGTAATTGCTCGTACATTAATTATAAGGATGCTAAACGCGTCTTCCGCTCTGAACACCGTAAAATGGCCGAAAGGTTTATGCGTGAACAAGTTGCGAAAGTAGATAAATCCGCGGAAATGGACCAGGCTGCATTATTTCGTCTGTTCAACTCTAAACGTAAAGAGCGTAATACTTTAAATTCTCCCCATTTCAAGTTCCGAGGACAGCTTTTGAGGAGTCCCTCCGAAATAACGGAAGCATGGGGCTCGTACTATTCAGAGTTATTCACCCCACACCATAATGATGACTTCGATGCTGATCATTACGAGCAAATTCAGGGCCTGGAACCTACGTCATAAAACTAAGTTTTTCACCGAAAAATGGCGGCTGCTCGGTGCGACTCGAAGTAAGTATTTATCGTTTTTGCAAACTATGTTCATAAACCACTAAAAAAATCATTGCTTATGAGCTGTAAAACATTGTTTGCTAGCTCACAGTCATCTATACCGAGATCTATCTGTAACGGTTGTAAAGATTATCGCGTTCAGGTGGTTTCCGTCACCAATTTTCGAGGCATGTTTCAGAGTTTTGAAATGGTAACGCCTACATTGACTTTTAAAACTGGAATTGTGACATAAATGGTAACGCCTACATATAGTCAACATTTCATTCCAAAATTGGCAATTTGGCTGAATTCTTTCTTTCACTTGCCGAATATCACAATTAGTTTTAGGACTAGTGAGTAGTGTATGCCTTCACAGTTAATGGAACGTATGGTAGCGCAAGAGTATAATTCTTCCCTCGCTATAAGATCCCCGAATATTGCCGAGGCGAATCGGTATATATCGGCTACTTCACTTGTGGCAGGCTAATTAATACGTTTTTCTCGGAATAACTATCACAAGACATAAATGAATAAAATAATAAGTAATTATATGACCTTAATATATCAATACTATCCGATGAGCCCGACGTTGTCCGGGCTATTCAAAACCCAAATTTCAAGTCGATAGCTCTACCCAGCCCGACGTTGTCCGGGCTATTCAAAAACCAAATTTCAAGTCGATAGCTCTACCCGTTTCCGAGATCTGGTCTGCGCATCCGCGAAGCTGGCGTCGCACGGGCTCGGCGGACCGATAAAATTCGTATCCGGGGCAAGATACATTCACATAGCAAATTTCAAGTCGATAGCACCACCCGTTTCCGAGATCTCGTCTGCGCATGCGCGAAGCTGGCGTCGCACGGGCTCGGCGGACCGATAAAATTCGTATCCGGGGCAAGATACATTCACATAGCAAATTTCAAGTCGATAGCACCACCCGTTTCCGAGATCTCGTCTTCGCATGCGCGAAGCGGGCGCCGCACGGGCTCACAAATACGACAACGTCCACCGCCTGGTCAAACTACACACACGTACCAAGTTTCGTCCCGATCGGTCGAGAATCGTAGATTTGTATAAAATGACATACAGACAGACAGACATACAGACAGACAGAGGTCTTCAAAATATATATGAGATTATTATAGGGAATAAGAAAAAGGGTCATTCTGGCCGATGCATCATATAAATGTAATATGACCATACGTAAACGTAATAAAGCCCACGTAGATTAAATCTGGCAGTTTGCGATACGAAATACATTTATAATAATTACCGCTTTTGAATTACACCGGTATCGAAATTAGTCGACGAAATTGATGTGACAAAGATAAAGGGAAATAACGACATTTCTTCCTGTGCTCAAATAGAACTTTCGAAGAGGTGTTCTTTTGTGCGACACTGTTCACATTTTCACAACATTTTTACTCGATGCGTTTACTGGTAACACCGAAGATCTGGTCTGCTTGACAGCGTGGAAATATAATAAAATTACATTACAAAATGCTCCAAGTTGTGTGTTGAAATTCTGCACTACATGTGGCGTGATTACAGGGTGTGCTGTATAGCTCACGGTGTGTTGCTACACAGCTACATGTAAGTCATGTGGTCCGAAAATAGCCAACGTCTATTCAAATCTGAGATAGAAATGCTTATTTGCATAAGTTGGAGGGAATTGTGTGAGCACACGGTGGCGTCATACAGCACACCCTGTAATCACTCCACATGTAGTGCAGAATTTCAACACACAACTTGGAGCATTTTGTAATGTAATTTTATTATATTTCCACGCGTATTCAAATCTGAGATAGAAATATACATATGCTTGCGACATATACTGTGACATGGGTCTGTCAATCCGTTAATGTCACTATGTTCAATCGTGCCAGTTAGTTCTGAATGTCACACCTGTGTTCTTTAGTTGGGATACGGGACGAGCACCCATATGCTTGCGACATGACTGTAACAGGACTTGTTTCTTCGGATTGACACGACCACATGTGAACAAGTTCATCTAAAATTCTGCAAAATGATATTATCTGTCGGAAAGAAAAGTTCAAATCATGCTGTTAGGGCTGAGTTGGGTGAATATCCCGCATATATTGAAGCATATACTCGTTGTCTCAAGTACCATTTACGACTCCAAGCCAAAGATATCAACCCACTATTGAAAGCATCTTCAACATTCTCGCGGGACCATGGCTCAACGTTCAAGTCACCACACAGCCTAACTATAAAACTTGTTGGAAATATGGTTACACCAAATCAAAGTAGCGTGTCCGCCACCGAAAATACACTTAATGCATTACACAGAGACAAGTTTTTGCGTGATATATTTGATGACTCGACATCAACAAATGGCAACAAATTACGTACATATCGCACAGTGAAATCCTCGTTTATTCTAGAATCATATCTCACAGAAATTAGTCGACCCCAACAACGAGAAGTATTAACACGTCTAAGAATAAGTAACCATTCATTACAAATAGAAAAGGGCCGACATCAAAGGCCAATAGTTGCACTCGAAGACAGACGTTGTACACAATGCAACTTAAACCAAATCGAAAGTGAATTTCATTTCCTCACTGAATGTCAACTTTACGCACTAGAAAGAACGCAATTATACAATAAAATAGCATGCACTAATCACAATTTTATAGCAATGACTAATCAGGAAAAATTCTCACTCCTACTAAAAGCGGATAAATCCGATATCGCAAATATCTTAAGTAAGGCAATTTTATCATTCTTTGAAATGAGGAGACTGGCACTCGTATAAAGGCTAGTATTATATATATATGTAACAAAACAATATCACATGCCCATAACTAAACTACGATGTTATAGAACACTATTACTGACCCCTAATTATACAATTGTGATACTACAGTGTACATATATTGTTTTTTATGCCATAGTTACATATATATACGCCGAACTTTTGAATATTATTACTTGATACTGTTATTTCTGTTTCGCATACCACTATGTTCTTTGTGTTTGTGACATCTACCTATCACTATGGTGTTTTATGTCAATAAATATATCTATCTATCTACAGTATAGTACAGTTCACAATCCGAAGAAGATTGACAGACCCATGTCACAGTATATGTCGCAAGCATATGAACGCATGCATTTAACACTATATCAATATGTGGGATACATACACAAAACCGCACGCGTATGTTACTGGTATCAGTATATATCGAACGATTGCAACCTTAAGTGTCATCCTTACGCGACGCAGGCATGCACATAATGCCCAAAATTCAGTCATACCAGAGTCCAAAATATTGATAGAACACTGACACACAGCGTGGAAATATAATAAAAATACATTACAAAATGCTCCAAGTTGTGTGTTGAAATTCTGCACTACATGTGGAGTGATTACAGGGTGTGGTGTATAGCTCATGGTGTGTTGCTACACAGCTAAGTCATGTAGTCCGAAATATCCAACGTCTATTCAAATCTGAGATAGAAATGCTTATTTGCGTAAGTTGGAGGGAATTGTGTGAGCACATGGTGACGTCATACAGTATAGTACAGTTCACAATCCGAAGAAACAAGTCCTGTTACAGTCATGTCGCAAGCATATGGGTGCTCGTCCCGTATCCCAACTAAAGAACACAGGTGTGACATTCAGAACTAACTGGCACGATTGAACATAGTGACATTAACGGATTGACAGACCCATGTCACAGTATATGTCGCAAGCATATGCACGCATGCATATTTCAGTCATACCAGAGTCCAAAATATTGTACCCAAATACAGGTTATGTCACACCGTTATATAATCGTTATTTGTTTGTGTGTAAAGCGTTCTTACATAAATAATGTGTACACTGCTACTACGTCAATAAAGCAATTTTCAGTCAATATATACCAGGATATGTTGATCAACTTCGGAACGCAATGTGAAATTAAGAAGTATCCACGATTAAATACAATTTCCCACTACCGGTTGGACAGACTATTGCCATAACTAGTGTATGTCGCAAGCATGTGGATGCACTTATGACACGATATCAATGTCGCATGCTTGGTATGGAATATATACACAAAACTACGCGTGTGTGTTACTGTTGTCAGTATATCGGACGAGTTCAATGGCGTAGGATAGCACAATCTGCCAAAAAACATTATTGTTCTCATTAAAAGACGATTGCGTGCATGATTATCATACACTATCGGCCAGTAACAAACATGCAACTGGGTCTGTTTACCACACGCTCGATCGATATATTCTAACTGACTCTTCCCCACCGATGTCCCTATATTCCTTCCTGTTGGCTCTAGATCTCATGAAACTTGTCACACTCTGTGACATGTCACACTGAATCTGCTTATACTTATCTTATTACTGATTCCATTTATACTCTAGAGTCACATCTATTTACAACCTCATATAACACATATACATATGTTACCTATTCTTACTCTGTTACAATGTTTCATGATTCAAGAGCCAATAAACTTATCTTATCTTATCTAAGTTAGATGTTGCCTAACACTGTTTCTTGAGTGAAAGTGCTCAATTTTAGGTAGAACAAAGCGAATAGATTTAACCATAAAACCTGCATTTTAGTAACTCCATTTGTATTTTCTTGCGATAATTGTCATATCTGCTTCAAAATAATACGGACACCAAACCCCATCAGCACCAACATTCAGTCATACACGTAGTCGAGAATACTGTACCCAATTACTGGTTGTGTAAACATTTTAAGGCTTTATTTTTTGTACACTTAGCTACTACGTCAATAAAGCAATGTTCACTCCAGATTCCAGGATCCATTAATCGATGTCGCAACCATGTGAGCGCCCCTTCGGAATATCGACGTATCCCAACTCTAGAACGCATGCAATGTGAAATTAAGAATTAACCACAATTGAACATAGTATACCACTAACGGATTGTCAAACTATTGTCATATACTGTATGTCGCACGCATATGGAC
The DNA here is from genome assembly GCA_032622095.1 of Siphonodentalium dalli. Taxonomy (NCBI): domain Eukaryota; kingdom Metazoa; phylum Mollusca; class Scaphopoda; order Gadilida; family Siphonodentaliidae; genus Siphonodentalium; species Siphonodentalium dalli. The sequence continues at coordinate 198,230,850 of CP136067.1, read as the reverse complement.
GCACTTGACACGACATAAATATCGCACGCTTGGTACGGAATATATACACAAAATCGCACGCGCGAGTTACTGTTGTCGCATATCGGACGAGTGCAGTCGCGTAATGGTCGCACGATCAGTCAAATATAAACTGTTATCCTTACGCGACGTATGCAAGTATGGCATATACCAGGGGGAACTAACACACATATGCGGCTGTTAATCACACATTGGAACGGCATATTCTAACTGACCCTTCCCCACAAGTGTCTCTACATCCCTGCATTATGGATGTTAATTGCTCAACGCGGTTTCTTCCATGAAAGTGCCAAATACATATAACGATTTAAACTCATAGATTTAATCAGACAACCTGGAAATTTTAAGTATTTTAGTGACTGTTTGTATTTTTCCTGCAATATTTGTTTATCCTTTTAATGCTGGGAACTGCATTGTTGTGGTATTAAAGACCATGTTCCAGTGCTTTCTCTTATATGGGAAGCCTCGTGCATGTAAGAGAATGCGTTGGCACAGGGTTTTTCGTAATATTTCCGGAAACTCAAGTCATGAAATTGTTAAATTTAATAGACACCATGCACTATCAGCATCAAAACTCTAATAGCAGATAGCGTTGAGAACACTGTACACAATTACTGGTTATGTCACAAGTCTAAGGCCGTATTATATATTTTAATGTGCTCTCACATCACACATTTTCACACGGCGCTGGTACACCAATAAAGGATTTTCAGTCTATATTCTAGTATGAGTTGATCAATGTCGCAACCATATGGGCGTCCCTTCTGGAATATCGACATACCCAACTATGGAAAGCATTGTGAAATTAAGTAATAGCCACCATTGAAATTCCTGCCACTAATGGGTAGACTGACTATTTCCATATTGTATGTCGCAAGCATATGAAAGCACTTGCCACCATATCAATATCACTCGCTTGGTATGAAATATGTTATACAAAACCGCATGTGTGTGCTCGTGTCGTCAGTTTATCTGAAAAGTGCAATGACGTAATGATAGCTTTTAATGCAATTGCTTGTAGCTACCGGTGCCTGCTTAAATATAACTGACACCACAAACCGTCAATATCAAATCACAATCATACCAAGTAGAGCTGAGAACACTGCTACCAATTACTGCTATACCACGATGCCAGTCTTATTAAAACTAGACCTAACTTTCATTACTTTCAACTTACGTTGAGAGTTGACTGTTAGGAAACCTTGGTCTAGTTATTACTAGACTGCCACGATCCTAAAGTTGTAGTTTTATTTTGGTTGTACTGAGTAAATACGTCAATCATTTTCCACAGCACTACTGCATCAATAAAGGATCTTTCAGTCCATATGCCAGGACGTGTTCATCAACGTCACAACCGTATGGACACACCTCCCAAAATATTGAAACATCACGAGTCTGGAACACATTGTTAAGAATAGAAATGACCGAATTAGCAGACTCTTGCCATCGTGTATATCACAAGCATATGTACGCATGTGCCACTACCGGTATATCAATATGAAACGTTGGTATGCAATATATACACACAACTGATTATGTGTGTTCATGTCGTCAGTTTACCATATGAGTGCAAATGCGCAAAGATAGCACAATTTTCTGCACGAACAGTGAAATACCTCATGCGTTATTGTTATGGAATCGCAGTAGTTTCATAAACTTGGGGCCATAGCACCGATGTATGTTCTTTCTTTGAATGTCTAATTGAACATAATAATTGCTGTTTGCAGTCATGTTTCACGAACTTATATAGCTATAGTAGTACATGTACCCCGATGTATGTAAGGCAAAATTATAGTAAATATTTGTATGTAGAGGATCGCACATGAGTTTATATTGTGTACGGAATCTATCAATCGAGATAACTAAATTCGATTTGAGCCGAGGTTCACCGAGACTCAAATAGAATTTAGTGGATGTCAGAGGTTGATAAATTACGTATGAAGTAGAATGAGTTTGATATACCTTTTATCACATGATCAAATAAACGCGAAGTATTCATCGAAGAAAACAATCATAAACGTCAGCAATCGCAAGTCATTCAAATAATTGCGTGACGTCATCGCACGTGCTAATAGTACACGTGTGTCTTACCAATAATTATTAACCTGGGTTTGTGAGTTAATTATGAGATAAATTGTGATATTAAACGTTCGTTTAATAACAGGAAATAGTGCCAGGTGACCCTTGACTTCCGGTATGTCTTCTATTTACACTCCATATATTATGCCTTCCAATATTTTTTCCAACCAGCTATAATCATTAAGAGTTTGAAAAGTTATGTCATTATATATACACCATTAAATACATTAAAGTGTCCTTATTTATCTGGGACTATTGTTTACACGCGCAAACAATGCACAGTTACATGAAAAGTCATCCGATGTCGTATAGAAGCCGATGTTAGTTTAGTGTCCATTTGTTGATTTAAGTAGGTTTTGTCGAGGCTTTGGATCATGTAATAAATATAATCTATAACTCGTCAAGTATAGGCTATAGCAGAATCTACAAAACCCGTCCACTACATTAGGTCAGGACCTCAACAAAGGCTGGTCCAGTTCTAATTTTCTGGACTCGTTTTGTAAATTCCGCTATAAACTGGGGACTCGTTGTAGATCCTCTCTTTATTGCACACCCTGATCCCTGGAACATGACAAATGTGGCAAGAATGAATAAATACCAACAGGTATGATGGCAGTATCTCATTCTAATAACAATATATTCCTTATTGGTGAATTTGGATTTAGTTCAAAATAATATGATCATACTGTTGGCGCAATATGTTATTAATCAGAAGGCAATCACATCACCCAGGAGTCTTCATGTCTGTTCATTATACTTTCTGTTAGACATATATGCACAGCCACCTTCAAGTGTAAATTATGACACTTTCCAAATGTAATAGAACAAGATTTACATTCTCCAGAATTGAAGCAGTGTATATTTTCCTTAGAACAAGTGGATCAATACCCTGTACTTTCATAAGATGTTTTGCACTGAATAAATAAATACACATCAGCTTCCTGGAGTGAATTCCTTGTTACCTCAGGTCAAGAATCACTATACCGTGTGCACATATTACACATGTATGCCTCCACCCCAAAAGTATCCATTGCACACATGACTACCTCCAATATAATTTAGAATAGATGATGTATTTTCTGTTATCCTGTTTTCTCATCATTTCCTTTTCTAGTAGTATTATAAGGAAGCTGAAGTTGCAAGTTATTAAAAGTTTGTGTCCTTGGTGTTGATATTGTCTTTGTGTTTGAATAACATTCCAAGAAGAGAGTTAACAGAAAATAGTGGATTTGACATTTGTGTCATCAGTCAGGATACAACAGTTCCATTTAATCTCTGATTGTGAATTTTAATTTTACACCTGTCCAAAAAAATTGTCTGATGCCTTTTCAAAATGTATTCAGAACCAGTAAATGTCAGATCACAGAGTTGAACTTCTGATAGTTGATATAGTTATATGTGTGATAAGCAGGATGTAGATCCAAAATATCCCTGAAAATAGAAAATAAAGCACTTTAAGTATACAATAATACATACCGGTACACAATACAGACATGATTTTAAAAAGTGTGGTTGCACAACTAATCAATTGATCAAGTGTATGCTGCATTGTAAGTACTATGGCTTATTTTCATGGAGTTTGAACTGCTAAATAAAAGGAACGACCAACAGTCCTTTTTTATGCCAAGCAGTTTGATCTATCGAGTACAACCATGTAAATTTTTGCTGACATCTAAAAGCATTGTTGTCAACATTAAAAATAAACAGTAGTAACTACTACTGTAGCTGGGATACTGGAGTTTGCTTTAATGAGGGTTAAATAATTATTGTGCCTACAAGTCATCCAAGCGAATTATTAGTGTCTCTTTGATTTGCCGCACCTATTCCATGAGACACCTGAGACAGTTCCCCCTACATATATTCTAAGCTGATGACAAACACTCTTTATTGCCACGACAATCCATGGGTCATGTTACAGTACCCCTGTGTATTAATTTTCCTACATACCCGGTATATTATCTTCTAAGCTGATACTACTTCTTAGCTCATCAATGCTATTTATTAACCCTTTCCTAACTGGAGCTTCCTGAAATTTTGCAAAAACCCTGTGCCAATGCTTTCTCTTATATACCGGTATGCGAGTCGCCAATATGGCACCTCACCTACAATGTAGTATAAAAGAGAATGCATTGGCCAAGCCTTTCCCAGAAAAAGGGAGCGATTGCTCCCACACCTATAATTACTGGCAATATTTTATTCGCAGGTGCCAAAATTTGCACTTGCACATTCGTGTTTCTTTAACATTCATTCACAATGAGTGCCTTGTGTTCCTTTAGAGTGCATTGTGTTCCTTTAATATTCACACACCAATATTACATCACGTCCCTTGCCTCGTGTTTCTTTAACATTCATTCAAAATGAGTGTCGTGTGTCCCTTTAGAGCGCATTGTGCTCCTTTAATATTCAAACACCAATATTACATAACGTCCCTTACCTCGTGTCACTTTAACATTCCACACCGTGCGTGCATTATCCCCCTTTAATTATGTGATAGCGTTGGTACATAGAAGACTGTATAACACTATGCCTATGTCTGTATATGTTGTCACATCGTGAGTGTATTGTCCACCTTTAATGGTGTCGTAGCGTGTGTACATATAAAACTGTATAACACTATGTCTATGTATGTATGTGTTGGAACATTTAAGAAAGATGTGAAATATAAATGTCAAGACTCAGTTCATTCGTGTAGTAATTTCGTATCAGTTAAACGCTCTTCATTCGTATGAGTAATTACCAACAGGTAAGTTGCACTATTTTTGAAAGCAATCAAGATGGCGTACCTCGGTGTGACATTTTCATTAAATTACAATAACCCTCGGCTGTGGTGTAACATGTTTATAGTTTATAGTCAAATAACCCAGAGTGATTTAATTCACAATGAAGTACACTGACACTCCACTGATAATTGACATACAACTGTATAAGTGAACATCAAGTAATGTGTGGCTCCAATGTGTGGGGGATAAAGGACATCATACTGTTTTGACTAAATGACCATCTATTATTGAGAATGAATAGACTCGATCACGCGCTTTATTATTTACGTACAAGGTCATACTTCTCTATAGACAGTGACTATTTTATTTCAGTGTCTGTGAACGCATGGCTAACCTACATTCCAGAAATTCATTCAGATGCGATATGTATTGTTTATCCAGAGCTTAAGTGTGTAAACATCACATTTTGCTCGTCACGCTATGACCGCAGTCAGTCCATGTAAACATGATACAATTGTACCTGAGCTTATCGGCTGATGAGTAAATCCAATGATAAGCTGACAATATTTACGCATGGTCAAATTAGATTCATGCATAAAGGTAAGGTAATTTTTGTTATGGTCATGTTTTTTGTTAAGACCATGTTCTAACATAGATCGATAAATAAGTTAAAGGTCGTTATATTCCACAGTCAAATCTATTGGTGATCGAATTTGATAACTATTTTTTTGGAACAACTAAGAGCATTATTTACGTGAGATAAATGAGTCCAATTATTATAAATAATACATTGCAGGCATCGGTGGATACCCGATGGCCACATTTAGTGATCACGTGATAAACTGATAAAATGTCCAAGTGACGTACTATATGTATGCATAACTCAATAAACTGTTAATACGTAAGGTTGATAAAATTCTATGCATAACAACAACATCAAAGTAACTTCTATTATTGCGTGTATGATCACATGTACGTATTACTTGAGGCATCATCATGTTTTCAGTTCAAAATAACAATAACATCAAAGTAACTCCAAGTATTGCGTGTTACAGCGTGTACATATTATTTGAGCGTATGTATACATAGTTCGATAAGCTGCTAATATGTACGTGTGATAAGATTATGTGACGTATTAGCATTAATGCGATAAGCCCACTCTGGTTTTGAGCACAACGCTATGGATAATAGGCTTAGTAATTTTCGCTGTGAAATTCGTCGATTATAACCTCTACGACGTCCCGAAGGTTGGTATTATGAAAAAATGGCTCGCTGACACATCATCCGAGTAACTTCCCTGAAACAGGGTGGGGCGGGGTCCTCGACCCCTTTTTTAGCAACGCTTTTTAAAATAACCGACTAACGATTCTCATTCTAAGAACAATAACTCTATAAACGTACGCTCTTCCAATAATTCTTCCAATAATTCGCGATCAGGTTGAGGCGGGGTCCTCGCCCTCTTTTTAGCAACGCTTTTTAAAATAACCGACTAACGATTCTCGTTCTAGGAACAATAACTCTATAAACGTACGCTCTTCCAATAATTCTTCCAATAATTCGCGATCAGGTTGAGGCGGGGTCCTCGACCCCCTTTTTAGCAACGCTTTTTTAAAATAACCGACTAACGATTCTCGTTCTAAGAACAATAACTCTATAAACGTACGCTCTTCCAATAATTCGCGATAATACACGGATGTCATTTATGCTGAAAGATGAATAAAGAGCGTTGCTTTACTATGAGCTAATACTAAGGGTGTCTTGTGCTCCAACACGTACACATTGGGTACGCGCATGAATAGGGTAAGTGATGTGAGATGTGAAGGTGGAGTAGGGGAGGAGGGGGAGGGGGGTATTATGACGTAGTGGAAAATCTCTTGTCAAACAAAAGATTTTTACCACGATAGAACCCAGCGAGATATTATTATTGAAAAGATAATCGATTATACATGTATTTATTGGTGATGACATAATTCACATATGGTAGGATATACAATATTTAAAGTGTTCATTTGTTTAATCCCAGTTGACAGAATCGTCAGACATTTCTTCGGATGAATAGGCACTATCCAGTAGGTGGGAATATTCATCTGTTGATCAAAATACAGTAAGATGTATGTGTGTCTGAATCTTTACGCAAATAATTTGTTAAGCCGTCTTAACCAAATTATTTAGTTGCAGACATTTAATAGTCGGCCGATATTATTTTCAGTAAGATGTATGCCTGTCTGAACCTTTAAGCACATAATTTGGTTAAGCCGTCTTAAGCTGAGATTATTTAGTTGCTGCAATAGTCGGCCGAGATTACAAAGCAACTTCACACGATGAACCAACAATATACACACACCCACATGATGCTCAAATGTGACGACCTGCTCTATGAATTGGTTAAGCCATCTTAAGCTGAGATTAGTTGCAGACACGCAATAGTCGGCCGAAATTACAAAGTTCCCACAAAAAAACAACAACCTCACACTTATACACGATGACTTGTTAGTCAACAATATACACACACCAACAGGACGCTACAAGAAAACCATAGTCAGAAATGGTAACGCCACCAAGATCGTATTATTAGCCATAAATATAAATAATAATACAATTATTCTATAAACTAGCTTTCAAATTTTATGCGGGAAATTTGCGTACTTCCATATTTCAAGTTTTCCCGTTTCTCGTGGCATACATTACTTTCATCAAACTGTCTTCTTTATTACACAAGCTGATAGGCCCGACTTCACCCGGGCTGTTTCCCATCTGCTTTCCGGTGAAAGGTGCGATTTGACCTTCAATTGACTATTTCGAAAGTCAAGGTCAGGTCAGGGTCATGATTTGTCCAGTCCAAAACACCCCCACCCGTAGAAAACTACCCATAGGTATCAAATTTCGTCGAAATCCGTCCGTTTTACCCAACTTGACCTTTAATTAACAATTTTGAAGGTCAAAGTAAGGTCAGAGTCATGATTTGACCCGTCCAAAACACCCCCCCCCGACAAAAGTACCCATAGGTATCAAATTTCGTCGAAATCTATCCGTTTTATCCGAGTTGACCTTTGATTGGCCATATTGAAGGTCAAGGTCAGGCCGAGGTCACGATTTGACCCGTTCAAAACTCTCCTCGGACCAAAGTATCCCTAGGTATCAAATTTCGCCGAAATTTGTCCGTTTTACCCAAATTGACCTTGCATTGACAGTTTTAAAGGTCAAGGTCAGGTCGGGGTTACGATTTGACCCGTTCAAAACACTTCCCGGACACAAATACCCATAGGTATCAAATTACGTTGAAATCTATGGAAAGCCGAGGAGGACATGTTGGTTGCTAATTGCTAGATATACGACGCGGTATTTTGAAGGTGTTTCAAACTAGGAGATAGAAGTATTCTGCCTTTCAAATGGTGATGAATTATAGTAGTTTATTCAAATTTTATGGCATAAATTGTTATTAAAACCGTATATACTATAAAAAATTAATGACTCGAAAATTAAGTGGGCCTTTAAACAAAGTCACAATTGCATTTAGGCTCATCTCATACTCGTCCATTCAGCGATATTCTACTGCGCAGTTTGTTATAGCCTCCAGTATTTATTGAGCGTTATACCCCCAACTGTTATAATTCGCCTTTAGCAGGCGTACTCTTGCCTCAGATTATTGAGATATTAGGTCACACATAATCACATTAAATCGCATCGTAACATAGCAATTGTGTGGGCTCCTTGGCGTGAATATGTAATGAGAAATAAGGTCATACGTAATGACATTAAACTCAAGAAAACCCTCGAAAACAAAACAAAATCACATTTAATGTTTTACGTTATTTCCTTCATAAAAAGAATCTTCGTGATAATGAACCCTCTCGTTACTTTAGAATATAGAATTAACCTTAAAATAAATAAAATCTTTGGAACACAGAACCTTCGGAATAACGAACCTTCGGATTGGTGAACCTTCGGAATAGCGAACATTCAGAGAAATTTCGGAATAGTGGACCTTCGGGATAGTGAACCTTCGGAATAGAGCCATGCCCCCCAATATTCATATTATATGCCCAGAGTTCAAAGGTATGGACCCATAAAATTCTAAACTTGGCCCTTAAAATAATGAACTCCAAATTGGAGCACACACATAACACCACTTAAGTCAACTGAACCTATGTCATGTCCCAATGCGGGAGGGTACATATATACCACAACATTCATAGTATATGCCAAGAATTCAAAGGTATGGGCCCACGTAATGACATAAAATCTCAAGAAAACCAGCGAAAACAAAACAAAATCACATTTAATGTTCTAAGTTAAGTTATTTCCTCCTGTATCTGTATCGGTGCGCGCGCATGATCAGTTCGGATGTGAGCGCACACTCCATATAAAGAATCTTTGTGAAAATGAACCCTCTCAAATTAGTCTCAATACTTTAAAATATAGAATTAACCTAAAAATAACAAAAACCTTCGGAATAGAGAACTTTCGGAATAGCGGACCTTCGGGATAGCAAACCTTCATAATAGAAGCATGTCCCCACAATTACACCGGTGACGTAAACACATGTGCCAATCTTAGTTGTACTCTCGTAATTATCGGTACGATGAAACGGTGACGGAATCTGACGAGGTTTGCCGAATGTACAATCACCCAGTGAATTATCGATCGCCCATGCGATACAAAAAAACCAAAAGCTATAAACACCACACTACGGTGGCGTAATGACGCCCTGCTCTATAGAAAATATACTTACGCCCATTTTTATCAACGATTCTCAAATATATAGTACTATAGTACTAACATACTCAAAATACACTTATGCCCAATTTTACGATTGGGGTTAAGGAGTCCCATGTACTACTCTCGCATATATAAGAGAATGCATTGGCCTAACAATGTTTTATAATTTTTTCTTACATTCTTTAACATTTTTATATTTTTTTTATCGTTATTTCTTACATTCTTTAACAATTTTTTTTCTTCATTTTCTTACATTTTTTAACAATTATAAAAAAAAATTATGTTAGGCCAATGGATTCTCTTATATATGCGAGGCGACCTATGGTCGACTCGCATATTTAAGAGAATGCAATCAACGAGTATATCGTCCTTCGTTTTTATTTTTCAATCTCCATGGATCCACGAGTTCGAGGCTTGTGGCAAGATTATTCAGTGTATCTTTTGCATTTGGATTATTAATGTGGTTTTAATTGAAGGTATCAAGTTCTTGATCCTGCGTGATGTTCCAGTCACCACAGATAATTATTTGAGTATTACCGATGTCTAAAAGTGGTTTATTAATATGTTTATAAAAGCTTGGATTATCGTCATTCGGGCCATTATATTGTGACGAGACTGAATCTAATTTTTTCGATCGATATATCTAATATAATGTAGTTCCTTTCTGAATCCCGTGTTGTGTAATGTATTTCATATTCGAACTTATTATTAAAGAGGAATGCCACCCCACGAGATTGAGACGAGTAAGAGGCCATTACTGTTTTTAATCTCCATTCTACTTCAATGTATTTTTCCATGGCTTTGGTGAAATGAGTGTCCTGTAGACAGTATATTGAAGATTTTTTTTATCTCGTAGGTGATGGAACAGATCGTCGACAATCTCCATGCAACAAATTATTAACAAATATCTATGTATCGCAGACATAGAATAATGTGTATACACTATATAAATGGCACCAGTTTCAGTAGACACTCTGGGGAGGGGTATGTAATAACATATCTATACAAATGATATAACAATGCAAATAGTCCGGCATGTGGGCGCCATTTTAATGGCCTCCACCCGCCCTTCAGAACAGACCACAAACTTCAATTTAGTATACACATTTTAAGCAGACGTAATAAGTTGTGTAACTCCATAGGCAGAATCGAAATTTTTGTGACCGATAGGGTTATCCCTCTTCGATCGATTCGAATTTACTACATTTTAGTTCAAGAATTTTGATATCAACTCGAGCAATTTTGGTGGAATTAGAACTATTAACCATATGAATCCTGAGTGGCACTCGGTGTGTTACTCGAAGTTAGCTACTGAAATGGTGTAGTTATCAGAGCGTGTCATGAATTTGTCATGAGTTAGTTGAACATCTGCTTCTGAATAGCATATCGTCTACTGCTGAATGGCATATCGTCTGCTGTTGAATGGCATATCGTCTGCTGCTGAATGGCATATCGTCTGATGTTGAATGGAATATCGTCTGCTGTTGAATGACATATCGTCTGCTGTTGAATGGCATATCGCCTGCTGCTGAATGGCATATTGTCTGGTGTTGAATGGGCAGACATAGTAATATGCACATGTACAACACTAGTAAATCACATGTTATACACAAACTTGTTGTCGAAGAGTATAGATTGCAGGGTTAGGGGATGTGGGATATTTTGAACATGACGTGTTATTCTAGTCTTCATAATTATGGTGAACACAACGAGCATTAATTTTGTCTGGCAGGTTGGGAGCAGCTAATAAATTTAAATCATGTCATTATTGTATTGAACCCATCTTCACAGTCGGATATGGGCATCATGGGGAAAATAGATTGTCCTAGGTTGATGCATTGTTGCCAACATTAGACTCCGCATACAATGGGGGTGATATTGTATAGGTGTGGTGACAATCGGCGACTGAACCTATACTTATCAAATTTAGTGCCCCCCCCCCCACAACCTTCCACCCAAGCGACAGCAATTTGGCGTCTTTAAATCACATAATTAGATTCCTTGAAATTACACCTCATTATATCATTTTTGAGTTAAAGCCCCCGGACATGTCACAAGACAATTCGTTTGATATATGTGTACTGTTATATAAGAAATATATATACTCTTGCAAATTTAAGAATATTGACCCTACAATTTCTGGTCTAATTGAACGCATTAAAAATTTCAAAAATAGTTGTTTTAGAACACAATGGAACGAACTCAACCCCCTCTTTGATTCAACGACAACTCATTATTAAAACTAAACATAAAAAAAAAGTAAAACTTAAATAAAAAAAAAATCCCAGACATAATTATATTCTCACTCACATGCTTCAATATGTCAAACTCCCACATACAAAAGAATAAAATATAATAAATTATATTATTCTAGAATGTTAAGATGGGTTACAACTTGTATCCAAAATGCCTTACTTGGACAAAGGTTTCCTTCACCTTCCATTAAATGTATGCCTACCACTTACATGCAGTGTCTTGCTGTGGGTGCTGTTGTTTTATAGGTTAACCAATACAGGTAAGTGGGTGCCTGACCAGGTAACACATCTGTCCGGGTTAACGAAAATCACACCTAGCCCTCCGGAATGACAGTAACAAGTAAGAAGGGAGCACTGGCTGACGGACCATACGGCCTTTCCGTTTGTCAACATAAGTATAGTGAAATAATTAACGGCTTTCAACCTGTCAGTCATATAATTTCCCCACATAATGAAGGTGGTGCACAAATGTATGGATGTCAAAAGAAAAGGGAGGTTGTCTGCTGTAGGCATATTAAAGAAGATTCGAGGCTAAATGTGATGATGACCAAGGTCTCAATTTCTCGAAGACAAATTGCTCCTCGTTCTGATGACATGAATTTTGAGGTGGAAGCTGGACCCTGGAGCGGTTTATTAGAATTTTGAAAATAGTGTTATAACGTACCCCACAAAAACAAGATTCATTTAATGCCAAAGGTAGAATTTCTAGGTTTTTGAAAATTACTCCCAATGAGTTAAAAAGATGCCAAAATGTTTTGATAAGACCATCATCAGTTGCAGATTGCTGACTATATGTCATGCTAAGCGCATGCCATATCATGTTTCGACTCGTTATGCAGTGTCTTGCTGTGAGGTTCAGGTTTCTGCATGATTCGTGTGGGTCCCTTCTCTTTGGATGCGTCACCTACATATGGCCGTAGCATCTTGTAGGGACTGGTTGCTTCTGTGGCACTGCGCTGCCATGGGCCATGGAGCCCTTTTAGTCCCTTGATGGTGACTGAGTGGGCTCTGTGTCTCATGGATGTGCTTCCCCGTGAGCGACCAGGCCCATGCAGGGGGGCTGCGGTTGTGGGGGGGGGGCATCTGAGTGCGGCGTCCCATTTGGGAAGGCTGGGATTGGAATGACATTCGCATCTGGTCCAGTGTGGGTGGGTTGGATGCAGGACCGGGACAGGTTATTGTAATATCGTTTGTCCCAATACCAATTATGTTGAACTTATTATATACATGTATGTTGAACTTATTAAATATGTTAATACTATATATATTTAAGATCACAATAAAAATATTTTTTTTAAAGTGTCGCGGCAATCAGCGACAAACATTTGTTCTGCCCTACCCCTTTTCTGCCCTTGACAACAACGGCGTCACTCTAACCCGCACCATTATATTTCTCGTAAAAAGTTACCCCTAGTGGACCCCATTGGTGCCATCTGGATGGTCCCCTGTGAATTTCTACAGACAGACAGATTGACAGACATTCGCAAATATAGATATAAATATATATATATAAAGATTGCCCATTGTTACTTTGTTACAAGTGCACAGATGAATATATGAAATGAAAGTAAGACATGGCTTCTATACAAATATATATTTAGGTCACTTTCGATTTGTTTGAAACATCTCATCAGGTGACATCTTGAATTAATCAATTGTGACGTAACTTCCGGAATTAACAAGTCACATCACGATCGAGTTAACGTCATATCCCGTTTAACTTGGGCTTGAGTTTGGCTTTGAATCTATATTCCATTGCCAGACGTTTCATGACGCTCACCTCCCTCATTTTATAGAGCGGGAAGAATTTAAATCGTACTTTCCCACATATATCGAGGTGTCCACTGAGAGGGATATGTCTATATTGGGGATGTGTGATTTGTTCTCTGTGGATATTCATTCGTTGACCAGCAGTCATCCCGGTTTGACCCACATATAATTATTTGCATCCCGGGCATATAATTATATAGATCAAATTCTTAGATGAACAGTCCATCTTTTCATTTGGTTTCACGGTCAGATTTCCAGCAGGTCCAATATTGAAAGTCTCCCCACATAAAATATCTACGCACGAGGCACATTTCCGCATCTCCTGATATCTGGTATAGAAGGTGGCACTGAATATAATTTAGCCCGCGTTACAATCTTGTTAATGTTCCGTGGCTGTCTGTTGCTTTGTAGAATATCATCCTCTTGAACGAACAACTTCATTTTTGGGTTCTCGTGGAGGATTGGTAGCATTTTGCGAGATGTTTGAACTATATTTGTATGAAGTGAATTATGAGTTACAACAGCCTCGGATATACACGAGATTACACTGGCCTAACAATATGTACATTGCCCTTGTAAGCCAGTACATTCTCTTATAATTATATATGAGAGACGCTGTATGGTACTTCTCTTATAATTATATATCCGAGGCGCTCTATGATAGATTCGCATATATAAGAGAATGCACTGGCACATGGTATTTAATGTTGCACCAGCGCGGCTTCCGCCACGTAAGGGTTAATTGCTAAATAATTATGACATACCTGTTTTCGTTGCTGCTGCTACATCAGCCATTCCCTTCATGGTGGTGTCAGTGCTGGCCCCCACATAAAATATCTACGCACGAGGCACATTTCCGCATCTCCTGATATCTGGTATAGAAGGTGGCACTGAATATAATTTAGCCCGCGTTACAATCTTGTTAATGTTCCGTGGCTGTCTGTTGCTTTGTAGAATATCATCCTCTTGAACGAACAACTTCATTTTTGGGTTCTCGTGGAGGATTGGTAGCATTTTGCGAGATGTTTGAACTATATTTGTATGAAGTGAATTATGAGTTACAACATACGGAATTTTGTCCTCGTTTGTTGTTCGTTTGGTATGTGCTCATATGGATTCCTTCGATAAGCTCTTGGCTTTATTGATACCGCATTTTATAAGATTAGTTGGGTAATTTTGTTTGCGAATAGAGACAAATAGAAACGGACATATTTTACAAGGAAAATCCTGTTTTCCAGAATATTCACATACACGAGTTAACTGTAGAGGGAGCAGGCTGTACACTAAACGATCGATTGAGTTGCAATTTGATTATATTCACTTTCATAATGAGAACTGCACATGTCAAGCTACAAGTCGAGACATGGTCTGGATCATGCGTTTTGACTATCAAAAGCGAATATCCAACTGACAGATATTTGTTCGATATTATAGTTGAAAAGTTTGATTTTTTTTTGCGTGATAGCCATTCTATCAGTACAATTCGTGCTAAACACCCGAAATTGGTGCGAAACTCGACGTTTTCTTTATTTTGCAGGCATGCTGTTTATATATACATGGAATAATTGTAGAGAGCACAGTCTGTACTATAATTAAAACCGACTGATTGAGCTGAAATTTGAGAAATATTAGTCACTCCATATGAGAACTGCGCATGCCAAACTACAAGTCCAGACGTGAGTTTTGAATATCGAATACCACAAATTAACAAACCGAAAAAAAAGAAGAAAAAAGTGGAAGATATTGGTGCGGGTTACAATTTTATTAACCCTTTACCCAACAAACCGGCCAAAACCGGCCAAATAAAGCTTCAACAGCCCAAAATATCTTCGGTCTGTCTCAATAGAACCATACAAATATGGATATCATTGGAACCGGCTCCTTGACCACATTGTGATAGTTACAGTTATGCCCTGTGCCAATGCATTCTCTTATATATGCGAGTCGACCATAGGTCGCCTCGCATATATAAGAGAATGCATTGGCCTAAACAAAATCTTTTTTTAACACTTTTTACCATTTTTCTTACATTCTTTAACAATTTTATAATTTTTAATGTGTTAAGCCAATGCATTCTCTTATATATGCGAGGCGACCTATGGTCGACTCGCATATATAAGAGAATGCATTGGCACAGGGCCCTTCTGTTGGGTAAAGGGCCCTGACGCTGTTGTTGTCAGTGTTGTTGTTATTTTGATGACGATATTACTTGATTTGTCTGACAAGGAATCGCCCACACTCTTAACTTATCGAGGTGTATTTTGAACTCGACATGCACCTCCTGCACGACTCAGATCACCGAGTCATCATTGCTGGGATACGTGGGACACGAGTCATAAATATGTAACTATAAACGACTAATCGTATTGATTTGACCCGCGACAGGGGCAACGAAAGTAGACAGACAACTTTGTCAGCGCCATAATACATGCGCGTGTCTGTAAATAGTTACTACCGACTGTGCTAACATTCGTGTTACCAATACCACAGGACAGCCCCAACAATGTATAATGATATATTGTATAGTCGTTAGGAATATTGAGCACTCACTCGTTCTACCCCAATTACTACAACTAAAAGCAGGGAAGGCAAATTAAACGCCACATTCATTAATATCTATGGCTATTATACTGTGTTGTGACAACTGTGTATTGGCTATGGTTTCTGTCTGTGCCCGCATGTGAACCCTTTCAACACTGGTTCATGCACCGAATACATGGGTACCATAATACCTAGATCATGCCATGAATCTCTACTATGGCTAACGCCCGTAGAGATCATATTCCACCAATACAAAATCTTGGAACTTTTTGAAGTTTTGACAGGGAGCCTTATAAAGTAGAAAAAGCAACACGGGGAATATATTTCTTAATTGTTATCTCTTCCTTAATACTGTACTTATTGTAGGTGAAGGTCCCAACTCTAAATTTCATGCTTTTGTGGTTCAGTATCACAATAAACATTCAATAAATTACCCAGGAGAAATTCCATAATTGCAAGAAATTGAAAGCAAAATCTCTCACAAAGTCACTTAAACTGTGAAATTTTGAGTTGGGACCTTCACCAACAGTGAATTACATTATTAAGAAACAGATAATAACAAAGAAATATATTCCCTGTGTTATTTTTTCGATTTGGTAAGGTTCCCTGTCAAAACTTCAAAAAGTTCCCAGGTTTTATACTGGTGGAATATGATCTCTACGGGCGTTAAGCCATAGTAGAGATTCATGGCATGATTTACCATATACCAAGATCAAACTTCATGGCAGAGTTCAGTCCCCTCGATATGTTGGTCAGAACACTGCCATCACGTATACATAGGAAACCTTAAAATGCATGTCACGGTTAAGAAAGTAGGCCAGGGCATGGAAGAGCAAAACTCTTCCATGTCTTGGACTGAGAGCATGAATGAGTAAATGTATTTGTCTCTTTCTTTGTTGTTGTTCTTCTTAACCCTTTACCCAACAAACCGGCCAAAACCGGCCAAATAAAGCTTCAACAGCCTAAAATATCTTCGGTCTGTCTCAATAAAACCATACAAATATGGATATCATTTGAACCGGCTCATTGACCACATTGTGATGGTTACAGTTATGCCCTGTGCCAATGCATTCTCTTATATATGCGAGTCGACCATAGGTCGCCTCGCATATATAAGAGAATGCATTGGCCTAAAAAAAATCTTTTTTTAACACTTTTTACCATTTTTTCTTACATTCTTTAACAATTTTATAATTTTTAATGTGTTAAGCCAATGCATTCTCTTATATATGCGAGGCGACCTATGGTCGACTCGCATATATAAGAGAATGCATTGGCACAGGGCCCTTCTGTTGGGTAAAGGGTTATTCAATATAAAAACCCATCTTAGAGGGGGACTGAACTCTGCCTTGTTAGTCCATGAGCCAGGACCGAGAATGGTACCATTTTGGTGGGCAAATCCTCTCAACATTTTTCGCAAAGCTTATAATCTGAAATTTATCTGAGTGCTGGGGCGCACTGTGGCAGTGTAGCTTAGTGTGCAAAATTTGTGTTTCCATGGAAACGAAGGGTGTTTTTGGCCAGTATGACAAAATATGCTTATAATGGTCTACTACTAGAAAGTTTAATGCAGTAACTCTATCTTTACACTGATATAGGGTGACACCCTTGGTAGGCTTTCTTTTGACACGGAGTATTTCACCTCTAGAGGTCAAGGTCATACATAAAGGTCAAGGTCATTTACCAATATATTATCTTTTTTCATATCGGGTCATACATTTTCTACTCACTGATTTTCCAAAATGGGTGAAAATCGGTTATTTCCCAATATATCATGTTTCTGTGTAGTCCAGGCGCTTGGTGCATGGGAATGTAAGAATTGCACAACTATTGATAAAAGCATGAAACTTCCAACATATGTTCCTTGAACCTTCCTGATCATTTTCAGAATAGACCCCATCGATATTTGGCCCTGCTTAGCAACGGTTACTAGGCAACTACCCGAAAGTATAAACAGAAAGCTATGTTATCTAATTTTTAAAAAAGGTTTCCACAATACACATGACATGCTACTAGAAAATCTTTGCTGCTTTGCACAGCTGAGTATATCGCTATACAGATGGTCCGAGGTCATTATAAATGTTATAGGTTTAATAGAGATGCAAAGGTTCAGCATAAACAAAGCCAGTGATTAGTTGACAGTTCTGCTATATAATTGAAATTAATAGGTCAGCGGTAAGGTGTCTTATCGTGATGGCGGTGTTGTTGGTAGAATTTGATACATTATCATTGTAAACTTAATTGGACTCTATTAACCCAAGTATTCCATGTCCGGGTCACCTTTTCACATTTAATCAAAGGCTGCGCTGGTGCAGCTTTACCTGTCCTGTGTCACTGAATTCTCTTATATTTGGGAGTGACCCATAAAATCCAATATTTTGTGTTAAGTACATTTGTCTATAATAGTACATAACAGTATACTCTATAATTCAACATCAACACTCTAATTTATTATTCCGATCATAGTAATTTACTATCGCCAAGGGATGGGCTAAGCATTTGCCAATCGTGATCGGCCTCTCGTTTTCTGTTGCTGATATATTGTCACTGGTGGGTGTATATGTGTACATGAATTAGATGTATGGTCATGGCTGGGGGTTATGATTATACAGCGGGTGGCTGAATTATCATGAGTGATGTGTATATGCAAGTGTGGAATGTACACATGATCACGTGTGAGGGGTATTGGTATATACATTCAATGGTAGGGTGTTTGCATATACCTGGAGTGAATATATTGTCAAGTGCGGGGTGTATATGTATATCGTGAGTGGCTATATGGCTATGCGTATGACAAATGGGTATACAGGGGGTGATCATATGGCCAATGGTGGAGGGAATATGTATACAATGTGTGACCGTATTTCCAGAATGAGGTGTATATGCAAGTCTGGAGTACATTAATGGCCATGTGTACATGGTATAAGTATATATTGAAGGGCTGTGTCGCCATGGGTATGGCGAATAGGTAAATGTATACAGCGAGTGACCGTATGACCAAATGGTGGAATGAATAGGTATACACGGAGTGACTGTATGGCAAAACATTTGGTATATGATTGTCACGGGTGAGGTGTATATTCAAGCCTGGAGTGTATGAATGGCCGAGTTTGCGGGGTATTGGTCTATATAGAAGGGCTGTATAGCCATTGGTGAGTTGTATATATATATACATGGAATGACTATACAAGGAGTGACTGTATGGCAATATATTTGGTGTCATTGTCATGGGTGAGGTGTATATAGAAGGCTGTGTGGCCGTTGGTGGGGTGTATATCTATATACTTGGAATGACTATGGTTATGGGTGTGGTGTATATGTATATCTTGAGTGGCTATATGACCATGGGTGTGGAGACTATATATATATACTTGGAGTGACTCTATGGTTATGGGTGTGATGTATATGTATATATTGAGAGGCTATATGGCCATGGGAGTGGCGAATATGTATACAAGGGTGACCTTTGGCAAAATGTGGTGTGAATATGTATACAAGGGGTGACTCTTATGGTAATACATTTGCTATGTGATTGTCATGGGTGAGGTGTATTTTCAAGCCTGGTGTGTATGAATTGCCGAGTATGCGGGGTATTAGTATAAAAACAAGGACTTTACGGCCATTGATGGGGTGCATATGCATACGTGGAGTGAATCTATGGTTATGTGTGTGGCCAGATATAAGACCGAATTTGTCCTTGATTTTACTTGGGGAATATTTAGTCATATTAAGTGAACAATGGTGTGGAATTTTTAAACAGTTCGAAGGGTCGGGGCAAGGGAATTAATTTATCCCAAGAATCAGCTGCAAGAATAGGGATTTTTCGGGATCCAAACCCGGATGTAGGTTGAACAGTTAAACTTGGTAACGATAAAATGTGTTAAAATGTAGTCTGTTTATTATACGGATTGAATACAGAGCGTTTACTTCACATCTGTGCGAAACACAGAAAACAGCTGAAACACGCTCTGATTATGCTTAGATTTCGTAGAGTATCTATAGGTATTTCGTGTCTTCGGCGACCTATATTATCCCCACTACAATATACACCAGTATTGAGGTTCAAATATGCCATGTCCATTCAGATGGTAAATATATATTAAAATGAGAAATCAGTCCCCACCTACATACGATAAAGTAACTAAACGATCGTATACTCAAATGTGCAATACATCGATAAATCCACAATATATTGATGCCCTTGTACAAATGGTTGAGACAGGGACGTGACAACAGGTGTCTCAGCCCCCCCCCAACTTTGGTCAAATGTTCAACAGTTGGACATTTGATATACCTGACACAACATTTGTTGGAAATTTCACACCAACAACAGGTTGAAATTGTTCCCGTAGTTTAATATTCCATCAATGTATTAGTGGAGAATTTGTAGGTTTTGGACCAACATTTGCATATTTTCCTGTTTTTGGTAAAACATTTGGACTGAAATGGTTATCAGAAACTGTTGAAAATGTTCCAACTTTGGGGGTGGGGGGTGTCAGTTCTCGAAAGGTCCAACAAATGGAAAGTTTGATGCCAGTCTGGATGCTAGGATTTAGAAAATTTCATGTTCAGATTTCAAATATTTCTCACACCGGGACGAACCATGGTCGATCCGGTGTGTCCCGGTCCCTCCCCATTGGCCAGTCAGAAACCGATAATTAATTTAAGAAAACACAAATCGGGGTGAATTTGCATGGCGTTAGACCACTAGATATTAGCATATTAGGATTGTTCAGGCTCAGATCTACACATTTTCTTGTACTGGTCGGCCTAATGGATTATACCCACCCCCGGCTAGTGACAAAAGACTACTGATTCAGTTAGAATATGCTACCATCCAGGCGGATGTGAGGGACCAGTTGGGAAAATCAAAGCCCAGCGGGGTTGGGAGGGTGAAAATAGGGTGTAGTTATATAGAAGGTGGACGCCCTCCTAACGCGGATACAATCTATAGACACGTCCCTGCAATGGGTCGAGACTGCGTTTATAGCACCATCTACTCACTCTATCAACCACAGTTCCCCAAAACAAAAATTGACCCCACCTCAATAAGTACTATTGAGGTGGGGTCAATTTTTGTTTTGGGGACCTGTGCTATCAACCACAACTTGTCAGTAATGTAGTGAACAACGTTGTTAGTGACAAAAGTGCTAGAAGTTTAATTATCATGTGATAAATATTTCACCCAAGTTGGCCCTAACTTTGTGAATCTATATCTACACATCCCGATTTGCATTAAAGTTCATATATTTCGTAACATACATTCTTTGTCGTTATTCCATAAATAATTTATGTTCGGTCGAGCCCGGCGAGTTAGAACATAAATATATTTATTGAAGTTCGATCAGGAGCGTATGGCAGTGTAAGAGTTAATGACACAGTCCAGTTTGTTTTGGTTTAATTGGATCAAGTCCATGTATGCCAGAGTGGTCACACACTGCGCTAAGCGCATGTGAGTATTTTCGCACGGCTGATTTCGTATCGACTTAAGAAGCTTGTCACCCGGAACAAGCTTCACTCTACTTCGGATTTTGTAGTTTATACCCCCCCCCCCCACCCACCCGCAACATAACTATACAGAATATGCGCCAAAGAGCTGAAGAGTTGTAAAATTATATAAAGTTTCGAAATGTATTATTATTATTGAATTGTTGGTGAACGATATATATCTACACATCCCGATTTGCATTAAAGTTCATATATTTCGTACCATACATTCTGTGTCGTTATTCCATAAATAATTTATGTTCGGTCGAGCCCGGCGAGTTAGAACATAACTACCCGTTCCAACTCGCTATTACTTTATGAGCTGCATTGAAAATACCCAAGTAACTATGACGATATTCATCGATTTACCCGAACCCGTTCCCGTCGGACGGCTGTCGCAAATTCGCTAGTGTCTTCTTTTGATGAATTCGATGCAATTAATTACATGGGCACAGCACGTGTTCTGCTACGCCAATAGCAGGTATTGATAAGTGGACCCCGAATGAGACCAAATATCGATCCATATATAGAGTAAATGTAAAACGTATTATGTCTTATACATGTCTGATACACTTGTATTCACTCTGTCACGATGTGTATATACATGTTTTGTGGTAACCAACGTCAAACTATTTCTTTTATTATTTTTTTGTAAAGAGCCCCGAACCCCATCCGCGCCATCAAAATAGAGAACCTTTGCTACTGTAGTTCTATAAACCACACCGTTACATTTCTGGTAATTATTAGCTCTATTAGTCATATAGATATTCGAACATATACAGATACTAGATAAAACCAGCTGTGTCATTATATTGTACCGCTTCAATCACAGGCCTAAATTGTTATGTTAATATATTTAAATAAAGTAAAATATAAATAAAATTGTATGTTTTAATTGGGGTCCATATCAGTATGGGGTCCGTATAAGCCGAGGTCCGTATAAGGCCAGTGTCCGTAACAGTCGGTGGTCCGTATAAATGGCAGGGTCCGTATGCATGCGCGCAGGGTCTGTATCAGCCTCATACCGACGCATGCACACCCAGATCGGAAGCATTAAATTTAATCTACATAGTAGTATGGCAACATTTTCTCTAATAACAAAATAATTTGTATCATTATCTTGCAGTGTGAATTTATAACTGGAATCGGCATTAATAGGACTTATGAACATAATATATTTTCTGCTGAACATGCATATGAATGCAGTTTCTAACATAACAGTGATACTACAATATTGCTATATATTATCTGTTTATGACATGTGTGAGGGAGGGTGCGAGGGTGTGTTTGTGGGTGAGTTGGTGTGTGTGTGAGAGAGAGAGAGACAGATTATTTTTATGCAGTACGTGCTGTTGCGATAGCTAATTTGAACACATCATCCTCTGAGAGTGGTTTTTGGGACATGAAAACAAAGATGACTAAAACACTTGTCTCTACGCTAATAGTGTGTACGCTAATATATTAGCGTAACGGGTTAACGTAAAATAGGAGTTACGCTAATATTTAGCGTATCGGGTTCAAATGGTTAACAATTAACAAGTTTTCTATATATATATATGTCCGTGTGGACTTTCTACTTTCTAAGATAGCTCAGGTGTGAAAAACCCTTAAGTCGGGTTTGATCGTGACTTTGTATCTGTATAAATACAAGGCTCGTCATATTGTCCAGTGTAAGCTTTTGCTTTTTCAACTGTTCCGCAAATGGTTAATGTCATTGACATGGGAACTATATTGTATCTGGATATATGACCCCTCAGCTAGGAACGGCCCCGTCTAAAACGTTTCCACTATAACCAAGAAACAGATAAGTGCAGTATCGTGCTTTAGTTAATATCACAAATCGTGTTTATTTTGTTCTGATTGTATCTCAAGGGTAATGTATCATGAGTTATGTATTACCACAAAGTTATGCATGATGATGGGAATTGCTTTTATGACTAACCTACTAGAGGTAGTGGATTATGAGCCAAATTATAAAAAATATACCAAATATTACCTTTGTCCAATGACATTGACTGTAGCAATTGTCCTTGACCCTATAAGGCATATAGCTCAGTCCATTGATGGATGCTTAATGGCAATATGAGTTCACATCATTTCTTCAAACAAAATTAGGCTCAGGTTTCCAGCAGTTGGATTTTCAATAATAATATTTGATGCCGGTGCCATGGAAACCAGATTTGATCTCGACAGTTTGTCAGACCTCTCACTGGGCATCCCCCCAAAAGTGTCCATTATAACTTCGCAACACATATTTGAAGTTTCATGATTTAGTTACTAAAGTCACAAAATTGCAGTTATTTTGGTCTTGATGGTAATGCATCGTCGCTCATGTACTGTCACAATTACCACAACAAGGTAGTACTTAAAATGCAGATTAAAATGAGACTAAAATGTACCATACAAAAAAAAACAAGGTTCGTTGATTCTCAAAAGCGGCATTTAAAAAAAATTTCTTCAAATATATGGTGTTGTTGTCATGGAAACCTGGGTTTATAATGACATTTGAAACCACCCCCACCTGGGCACGCCCTCCAAAAAGTTTGCCCTATAACTAAGTATATATTTGTATACGTTTCGTGCTTTAGTCAATAAATTCACAATACAACCCCAAACGACACCAGATAAGTAAATAACTCTATAATATACACAAAAGCACGATATCTTGGGAAATAACTGATTTTGACCTATTTTGGAAAATGTCCACAAAATTTAGAGGTCGTTATCTCATGACTGGCTTGTCAGTTGCAACCATCACACAGTTCTCCGTATAGCCTATATGCTCTAGATTATTTCCTAGTAAAGATAACGTATTCAAAACTGATATATAAACTCAGTGGGTAGAAAATGTATGACCCGATATGAAAAAAGCTATTATTTTGGTCAATGACCTTGACCTTTGTATATGACCTTGACATATAGTGGTGAAATCTCCAGTGTCAAATGAAAGCCCACAAAAGATAGCACCCCATACCAATGCCAAGATAGAGTTACTGCATTAAACTTTCTTGGTATAGACCATTATAGGCATATGTTTTATATAGGCAAAAAACACACTCCGTTGCCATGGAAACACACATTTTCCACACTAAGCTACACTGCCCCGGTGTGCCCCAGCACTGACATAAACTTCAGACTATGAGCTTTCTGAAAACTTTCGGTAGAATTTGCCCACCAAATTGGTACCACTTTCCATTTTTGGGGAGCCTGGCTCATGGACTATGTAGTTTGTACCCTGATATCACATTATGCTTTCTACTATATTATATACATGTATATGCCTCAATTTAGCAATGCTGTGCTCTTGTTGATTATTTGTGTTTTTCTTATATGTAATTCTTTAAACCCATATACACATGGCGTAAGAATAAACATTTATGATGCAGTATGAGCTTTTCTGCAGCGCATCTTGTCACCACAGTCAGTCCAGTTGACAGTATTTGTCAGATGATGTTTGAATTCTGATAGAGTGCTATTATTTTTCATGATAGAAATGTCTACCAAGCTTATACTCGCATAATGTCAACTTGAAGAATCAATTTAGAAAAACAATCTGAAAGAATCAGTCACAAGCGAAGATATAGTAATCTATCCTGGGTTAATTAATAACTTTACCCAACAGAAGGGCCCTGTGCCAATGCATTCTCTTATATATGCGAGTCGACCATAGGTATATAAGATAATGCATTGGCTTAACACATTAAAAATTATAAAATTGTTAAAGAATGTAAGAAAAAATGGTAAAAATTGTTAAAAAAAGATTTTTTTTAGGCCAATGCATTCTCTTATATATGCGAGGCGACCTATGGTCGACTCGCATATATAAGAGAATGCATTGGCACAGGGCATAACTGTAACTATCACAATGTGGTCAAGGAGCCGGTTCCAATGATATCCATATTTGTATGGTTCTATTGAGACAGACCGAAGATATTTTAGGCGGTTGAAGCTTTATTTGGCCGGTTTTGGCCGGTTTGTTGGGTAAAGGGTTAATAACTATGGTGAGCAATTCTGAACTGCAAGAAAACTTATAGTTTATAGGAATAACACTTAAGTTGACATTGGAGCATGCTGATTAACACAAAACGCAATAATACACCACTTATCAATCAGACTTAAAGGGGTACTGTACACTAAATCTGGCCATTTTTGTGACCATTTCCTTTTATATATAAACAGAATATTTCAACAAATGAATGAATTTGAGCCATGAATTAGTGCAACATATGCCCATGTGCTCTATGAACGATGCAAACAACATGGTAATTATAATGAAAAACAATTTTCATTATAATTACCATCTTGTTTTACATCGTCCATAAGTAAATGGGGGTATTTTGCACTATTCATTCATTTGTTGCATATAATCTGGTGAGTATAAAAGGAGATGGTCCCATAAATGGTCGGATTTAGTGTACAGTACCCCTTTAATGGTAGCCTGTAGTATTCTCTTTATCATGCTCGACTTGAGTATCTTAAATTGTATAATATTGATGAAACTTTCTTTTCTTACTATCGCACATCATCGTCCATATCACAGTTAAGCATTCATTACATGTACACTTTGGTGAATCCCTTGCTGAAATAATGTTGTACACAATTAAATTTCAACAACTGTTTTAAATATAAAATGTCCGGAATGTTTACCACTTCTTCACAGAGATTGTTTGGAATAAATTGTTTACACACAAATCCAGACCCATCAATGCAAATTGTGTGTATTTCAGTCGATTACATTGTTGTGGATGTGTACGAAATACAGAACCGCACAAGAAGGCGAATCAAGTCAACATTATTACACATTCATTTGTCATGCCGTACGTTACAACTCGAGACCCATTGGGCTATTAGGGTGTGCTTCATATACCCTGTGCCAATGCATTCGCTTATATATGCGAGTCGATCATATGTCGCCTCGCATATATAAGAGAATGCATTGGCCTAACAATTTTTTATCATTTTGTTAAATAAATGTTTCTTACAATTTTTAGGACATACAATAAAAAACATCCATTACCCTGCAGGGAGCCCTACACATATATAGAAGCATATAGAAGAGTGTCGTCTGCTCACGTTTGTCTGGGGCTCTGTATGGGTGAAATTATAAAATTGTTAAAGAATACAAGAAAAAAATATTAAAATTGTAAAAATTGTTAGGCCCATGCATTCTTGTATATATGCGAGGCGACCTATGGTCGACTCGCATATATAAGAGAATGCATTGGCACAGGGTATATGAAGCACACACTAATAGCCCAATGTGTCTGGAGTTGTAACTTACGGCATGACAAATGAATGTATAATAATGTTGACACCTTGGGTTATTAGTGTGTGCTGCAACAAACTTGTGCGTTTATGAACTTCAATCAATGTGTAGTTTTGTACAACGATTGTTATATTACGGAATAGTGTAAGTCCAATCTCATTTCGTTTAGTTGAACTAATCAACTATGTAACCTCCTATAACATGGTTCGCGCTGTCACTTGCCAAATTTGCCAATGTCAAAAATAATTTACATTTGGCAAAATATATTTTCAATTGACAAAACATGTGGCAAGTCACTTTTGATTCATCAACAAAGTTTAATAATATTTGTCAACCCAATACCACTCATTTCAGGATACTCTTTCATTAATGGTATTATTGGTGGTGATTTATAAGTTAGGAAAAATAAACACCTCTATCAAGATGCAGTTAATCTGATATCATTAGTATCGACGGGTGGAGGGTTAATCTGATATCATTAGTATCGACGGGTGGAGGGTTTGCTAGTATGTCTGGTGATGGTGTTTACGTAGCTAATCCGCTATGTTTCGATGTGCCTTTCTTGTGAAGAAACCATTCGACAATTGTATTGTTATGCTGTTTGTTAATCTTCTATGATAAACCAAAGTATAGAGGCGAGAATTATTAATAATGAACTGCTTTCCTATCGATATCAAAGGTCGCTCAACCAGCGATTGTCGCAATAACCAAAATAAAAGACACAATGTTGTAGAAACAGATAGCAGTTGGCAACTTCTAACCGCATTTGGCAAAAATTAATTTAATTTGGCAAAATATTTGGCAAAAGTAAATTTTGGGCGAGCGCGGACCCTGCCTCTAATATTACTCACAAAAAAAGTAAAACAGAGATAGAGGAAAAACATTTCTGAGTTGCGGAGAAAAATGGTGGTGGGTCCCTTGACCACCCACCACCCCATCATACGTGCCCAGAAAAAAAAATTGACACCCCCCCCAGTTCGACTGCAAATTGCTCACTATATGAACACATGACGTATATAATTAATACGATCCACCAGCTGCGAAAAACATGTGAGCTACCAACGCTACACCAATAATATTCCGGTCCAAATATACAGACGCAGTGGTACTGTACACTAAATCCGGTCATTAATGGGACCATCTCCTTTTATACTCAACATAATATCTGCATCCAATGAATGAATTTGAACCATGGATTAGTGCAACATATACTCATGTTCGTCATGAACGATGCAATCAACATGACAATTATAATGAGAATGAATTTATGACTCGAGTCTAATCCATGAATCAAATTCATTCATGTGTTGCATATATTCTGTTATAATAGGAGATGGTCAAACAGATTGAGTCTTGGTCCTTTCCAATCATTTCTCATAAATATATATTTATATATATGCTCATTTTAGACTTAGAATGTACTAATTATTCTGCTGTCTAATAACATAAACTACTGGTTGGTGTGAACAACATACATGTAGATAGTTGAAAGCATAACCGTCATTCCATCAATATGTTCGGATCACAAATCCGCGTTTAGCGCGATTAGAAACAGCTACGGTTTCGACATCGCTGATCGGATCATGTAGACCTATATAACTTACCAAGTGACCCACCGAACACCATCCATCATGGCACACTGTACCCTTTTTTTTTTAAAGAATGTGCAATAGTGATGCCTCTCTAGAGAAAGTTTATTATCGAGAATAAAAAATATATAAGAATAAATCTGGACATGAAATACAAATCAAACGGTCTCGATGGTTGTGTCCTGCGAATATTCGAGATTCGATTCGATGCAGCAATTGGCGACATGATGGAGATCGACACAGTATCGATCGGCTGAATTACATATAACGGCGAATCGATCCGAGATCGACACAGCATCGGTCAGCTGATTCACATATTTTCGAATCGCTAAGATAAGTTGGTCCATGCCTAGTTTGCACCGACATAGGACAAAATAAACTTCCCACCGTCATACAATCACGCTGGTGTGCGTTTTGGAGTCGACAAAGTGACATGTTATAACGTTCCTTCCAAATCGGCATTGAGTTATTCTTCTTGATACACAATGTACCATAGTAATTATATTCTGATGGATCGTGTAGTAAACAAACAAAATCTTACTCGATTATCGATTCGATTAACTATCCAAATAGGAACGATGATTTGATGTTGAGATACGATTGGAGGCAAAATCTTTGATTGGCAGGACACAACTCGTTGGACCGACGACAACAGACCTAAGAGCTGAAAATCGACCCATTCGGTGGCGGCTTGACTTCATTGTCACCAAATATGACAATCCAGTGAAGTATATGGTGAGACATAAGTTCATGAAAATAACATGTTAATATGTGGTAACAAGACATACCACCAATACCACAAGGTACTACCACAGGCTTGCCATGCCATTAACATGTTATCATTTCAAAGAACAGTAACTCTATAACATTGCCCATTATTACGCTAACAGTCACTTTTCTGAGTTACTTGAAGCCATAAGTTATTTGGTTGGGAAGTGTGACATTGCCAGAGTTACTTACCCGTGAACTGGTTGCTGAAAAATGCTTCATAATTATACAATTGTCAATTAAGTAAGTTTAAGGTCACAAGTAGCGATCGGAATTGACGATACACCTTGTTACATGTATCATACATGTACATGTATATACTATGCCCTTTTACTTAAAATATTAATGTCTTACTATACAATGTATATATTGTTATGTGCAGATTTAGTTCACACTGCGATTTTGCACATTATTGGTGTCCGCCAGAGAGAATATACTCAGGTTTTGAATGGGACGACAGAGCGTAGGTCGGTTGTCATACATCAACAAATGAGAAATTAAAAATACATCGGGATCAACAAGGAAATGTGGGTCATGTCAAACATATATAATACATTTTCATCTCCACCTCGACAATTATGGTAAACGAAAACTACATATACGATCCATACCACTCATACCTTTTGTGAGTTAGACAATTTTAACAAGTTAATAAGCTTAATTCTTACATTTGCGTTTAGATTGTTTTTCGCGATTGTGTCTGACGAAGATATATATTGCCTCAAATGTATGAGTATGTGCAAAACGTGGTGTTTAGAATTTGTTTTCAGAAATGACGAGGTATTTGTTCCTGGACCACTATGACAATAACACCTACATGTACATATAATTTAGAAAAGAGATTAAAACATTAAAAATTTTACTACTGCTAAGTACGGATGAGACCACCATCCCGGCCCTTGTTGTACGTCAGATTCCAGGTGTTTTAGAGCCGTACGCCTGATACCGTCTTCACAATGCGGGACCTCTGTTTGTTTTTAATTAATAATTTTATTTTTACATTATTTACAAACTTTACGCTTTGAGAAAGTGAAAACACTTAGATATGTTTAAGTTCAATAATCTGAAAAGTGACGTAAATTATTCCCAGATGTCGGTAATTTGTTTACATTATATCTTGTCAGTGTGTGGGATGTTAATAATTACATGAAATGCTAGGAAAAATATACTCAAAATTAATCCTAAATTTCATGCGATCTTTAGAGACTGATTCCGGGGAAGGAGGTGGTGGTCCCACGGAAAGATGGTCACGACTTTTGTTGGTAAATTATGATGTAATACGTATCCTAGACACATATATGCCCAATCCGATCGAACACAGCATTAAGGACATTTATAGAGCGAAACAACTTGAAATTGACATGTACAAGTACTTCCTTTCAGCTTTAGTTTTAACGAACATATGTCGCAAAAAACATATACAATTCACAAAGCGAAAATGATGTAACTTAAAAATACAAGCATTAACCCTTTACCCAACAAACCGGCCAAAAACGGCCAAATAAAGCTGCAACAGCCTAAATTATCTTGGGTCTGTCTCAATAAAACCATACAAATATGGATATAATTGGAACCGGCTCATTGACCACATTGTGATGGTTACAGTTATGCCCTGTGCCAATGCATTCTCTTATATATGCGAGTCGACCATAGGTCGCCTCGCATATATAAGAGAATGCATTGGCCTAAAACAAATCTTTTTTTAACACTTTTTACCATTGTTTCTTACATTCTTTAACAATTTTATAATTTTTAATGTGTTAAGCCAATGCATTCTCTTATATATGCGAGGCGACCTATGGTCGACTCGCATATATAAGATAATGCATTGGCACAGGGCCGTTCTGTTGGGTAAAGGGTTAAACGTTCTTTGTTGTTTTTAATTAACTTGGAACGAAAGGTTATACTGTTTCAAACCATGCATGAGTGGTGTTCCTTTAAGAAATAATGACGAGGCTATAAAATCTCAAAGCTGATAGCATTACATTATTTGAATATTGATTTAAGATGCAAAATTCCCATGCAATTAGTACTATGCTCAATCTCAATATGTTCGGAATAGAGTAATGTAGCCACTTCATGTAATGTCAAATCGGATTGGGCAATTTCAAAGAATATAGTTTTTATGGTCGCTTCGACGTTCCGTACATGTCTTTCTCTGAGGCCTTTTGTGTAGTCTGTTGTGTTTATGCCTTTCTTTGGGCGAAGAACAGCAGCATGCATCCGATTAGTACACTGATCTGTGGCACTAAACCATAAGCTCCACACCCGGCTATAATAGAGAAGAAAAATTACCGTCAGTGTGAACATTTACCTTGGATGGGTCTCAGGGGCGTGGGTCGGGGTTGGAGGGGTGTCAACATTTCTAACCGCGCTTAAAACCAAAAGTATCACATTCTGGAAAATCCGATTGCACTTACACCTCGTGTTCCAATTTTCCAACCCACAGACTGAACAAAATTCCAGCTGCTGGAAATATTCCAACCTAACACCCACTAAATATGCTTTTTATCTAGCATTTCCTTCCAACATTTTCTTTTCATTCATTAATTGATCAAAAATATCTGACCACAATCCCACAGCTTCCGCGTCATTGCTGACGTGAATAAATATATTATTAAATGTGTCTATCCCGATGACACATTCCACTGCATGCTTTCTTACAGCCGATTAATGTGCCGAGGAATGACGAGCTATTACCGGCGGCATTAAGGGTCAATTCACACCGGGCGCAAGCGCGCGATTTTTACGGCCGTTTTCTGACGTCCGTAGCCGTTCAAATCGCGCGATTTTGATATTCATACCGAAAGCGATTGAATCGCTTCATCGCGCGCGATGATTAGGGTAGATAATCGTTAGAGTTCATGATTTGCTAACAGGTCACAAATACAATGTATATGGACATTTTCAAAACATAATTTGCTCAACATATACATGTACATGTAAGAGCTTTTCAAACTCATTCCATTGTCAAATATAATAGGTCAAGTGGAATGAACGGACATCCTAAATTCTCATAGCAATTGCGCTTAATTGAATTTCATTCTATATTTCCAGTTTTGTGAGTTTTTATTATCGGCGGAGGGGTGAAAATTGTTGCCAAAGTGACTTCACAAGCCAGGAATTTTCTCTTCTCTTGTTATTATTGTATAAACTTTCGACTTCGTGTCATACAGACACGCAATGTTTTCCATTTAAGTTATCAACTGTCTCTAAAGTACTCTATCACCTTTGTCATAGCGACGACGATGACTGTGTCGCCTTCAAATAGGAGGAATAAATCTGTCCAAAATGTGGTCATTATCATTTGAAAATAAGAAAATATGAAATTAACAACTTATCATGGCGAGACGTGAAATTTTGTAAAAATTCTATAACACATTTAGCTCCCAGATTCCTATATACTCGACTGCAATTATCTCGGGATAAATCTAGGACCAAGAGTTCTGTTGAGTCATTTTCACTATAGTGCGATACTGGGGTCTTGAAAATGGCTTCGACTCTAAGAAACGAATAACAGTGGGTGGTACCGACACAGCGAATAGATGGGCGGTGCTAATAGATGGGCGGTGCTAATAGATGGGCGGTGCTAATAAATGGGCGGTATAATTGGTGCTATCCAACTATAGCACCGGTTTCTTACTATTATCTGATTATCTAATTAGCACACAAACGGGCCCGTTATAATCTATTTTAGTGTAAATATTATTTCAAAAGATTTTCCAATGATTTCAGCTTTTCCAATGTTTAGTGTCATGTTTTTATTACACTTTGGTATTTTATTGGACAACATTGACATTTGATCGTAATTACACTGTAACAGTACTGTTTATACATAACAATGGTTTCTATATGATAGATAATTCTCGTTGTTGGGGTAATGTTAATAATGGAAATTAGAATAATAATTATTCTTACAGCATTTTATACAATTTATCTGATTTCACATACACACACACATTTCAAAGACATTTTTCACTTTCAACACTTCCACGACTGAAGCTTCCTGAAAAATTGCGAAAACCCTGTGCCAATGCATCCTTTTATATGCGAGTCTCCCATGGGGAGCCTCGGATATACACGAGATTACACTGGCCTAACAATATGTACATTGCCCTTGTAAGCCAGTACATTCTCTTATAATTATATATGAGAGACGCTGTATGGTACTTCTCTTATAATTATATATCCGAGGCGCTCTATGATAGATTCGCATATATAAGAGAATGCACTGGCACATGGTATTTAATGTTGCACCAGCGCGGCTTCCGCCACGTAAGGGTTAATTGCTAAATAATTATGACATACCTGTTTTCGCTGCTGCTGCTACATCAGCCATTCCCTTCATGGTGGTGTCAGTGCTGGCCCCCACATAAAATATCTACGCACGAGGCACATTTCCGCATCTCCTGATATCTGGTATAGAAGGTGGCACTGAATATAATTTAGCCCGCGTTACAATCTTGTTAATGTTCCGTGGCTGTCTGTTGCTTTGTAGAATATCATCCTCTTGAACGAACAACTTCATTTTTGGGTTCTCGTGGAGGATTGGTAGCATTTTGCGAGATGTTTGAACTATATTTGTATGAAGTGAATTATGAGTTACAACATACGGAATTTTGTCCTCGTTTGTTGTTCGTTTGGTATGTGCTCATATGGATTCCTTCGATAAGCTCTTGGCTTTATTGATACCGCATTTTATAAGATTAGTTGGGTAATTTTGTTTGCGAATAGAGACAAATAGAAACGGACATATTTTACAAGGAAAATCCTGTTTTCCAGAATATTCACATACACGAGTTAACTGTAGAGGGAGCAGGCTGTACACTAAACGATCGATTGAGTTGCAATTTGATTATATTCACTTTCATAATGAGAACTGCACATGTCAAGCTACAAGTCGAGACATGGTCTGGATCATGCGTTTTGACTATCAAAAGCGAATATCCAACTGACAGATATTTGTTCGATATTATAGTTGAAAAGTTTGATTTTTTTTTGCGTGATAGCCATTCTATCAGTACAATTCGTGCTAAACACCCGAAATTGGTGCGAAACTCGACGTTTTCTTTATTTTGCAGGCATGCTGTTTATATATACATGGAATAATTGTAGAGAGCACAGTCTGTACTATAATTAAAACCGACTGATTGAGCTGAAATTTGAGAAATATTAGTCACTCCATATGAGAACTGCGCATGCCAAACTACAAGTCCAGACGTGAGTTTTGAATATCGAATACCACAAATTAACAAACCGAAAAAAAAGAACAAAAAAAAAGTGGAAGATATTGGTGCGGGTTACAATTTTATTAACCCTTTACCCAACAAACCGGCCAAAACCGGCCAAATAAAGCTTCAACAGCCCAAAATATCTTCGGTCTGTCTCAATAGAACCATACAAATATGGATATCATTGGAACCGGCTCCTTGACCACATTGTGATAGTTACAGTTATGCCCTGTGCCAATGCATTCTCTTATATATGCGAGTCGACCATAGGTCGCCTCGCATATATAAGAGAATGCATTGGCCTAAAAAAAATCTTTTTTTAACACTTTTTACCATTTTTCTTACATTCTTTAACAATTTTATAATTTTTAATGTGTTAAGCCAATGCATTCTCTTATATATGCGAGGCGACCTATGGTCGACTCGCATATATAAGAGAATGCATTGGCACAGGGCCCTTCTGTTGGGTAAAGGGCCCTGACGCTGTTGTTGTCAGTGTTGTTGTTATTTTGATGACGATATTACTTGATTTGTCTGACAAGGAATCGCCCACACTCTTAACTTATCGAGGTGTATTTTGAACTCGACATGCACCTCCTGCACGACTCAGATCACCGAGTCATCATTGCTGGGATACGTGGGACACGAGTCATAAATATGTAACTATAAACGACTAATCGTATTGATTTGACCCGCGACAGGGGCAACGAAAGTAGACAGACAACTTTGTCAGCGCCATAATACATGCGCGTGTCTGTAAATAGTTACTACCGACTGTGCTAACATTCGTGTTACCAATACCACAGGACAGCCCCAACAATGTATAATGATATATTGTATAGTCGTTAGGAATATTGAGCACTCACTCGTTCTACCCCAATTACTACAACTAAAAGCAGGGAAGGCAAATTAAACGCCACATTCATTAATATCTATGGCTATTATACTGTGTTGTGACAACTGTGTATTGGCTATGGTTTCTGTCTGTGCCCGCATGTGAACCCTTTCAACACTGGTTCATGCACCGAATACATGGGTACCATAATACCTAGATCATGCCATGAATCTCTACTATGGCTAACGCCCGTAGAGATCATATTCCACCAATACAAAATCTTGGAACTTTTTGAAGTTTTGACAGGGAGCCTTATAAAGTAGAAAAAGCAACACGGGGAATATATTTCTTAATTGTTATCTCTTCCTTAATACTGTACTTATTGTAGGTGAAGGTCCCAACTCTAAATTTCATGCTTTTGTGGTTCAGTATCACAATAAACATTCAATAAATTACCCAGGAGAAATTCCATAATTGCAAGAAATTGAAAGCAAAATCTCTCACAAAGTCACTTAAACTGTGAAATTTTGAGTTGGGACCTTCACCAACAGTGAATTACATTATTAAGAAACAGATAATAACAAAGAAATATATTCCCTGTGTTATTTTTTCGATTTGGTAAGGTTCCCTGTCAAAACTTCAAAAAGTTCCCAGGTTTTATACTGGTGGAATATGATCTCTACGGGCGTTAAGCCATAGTAGAGATTCATGGCATGATTTACCATATACCGAGATCAAACTTCATGGCAGAGTTCAGTCCCCTCGATATGTTGGTCAGAACACTGCCATCACGTATACATAGGAAACCTTAAAATGCATGTCACGGTTAAGAAAGTAGGCCAGGGCATGGAAGAGCAAAACTCTTCCATGTCTTGGACTGAGAGCATGAATGAGTAAATGTATTTGTCTCTTTCTTTGTTGTTGTTCTTCTTAACCCTTTACCCAACAAACCGGCCAAAACCGGCCAAATAAAGCTTCAACAGCCTAAAATATCTTCGGTCTGTCTCAATAAAACCATACAAATATGGATATCATTTGAACCGGCTCATTGACCACATTGTGATGGTTACAGTTATGCCCTGTGCCAATGCATTCTCTTATATATGCGAGTCGACCATAGGTCGCCTCGCATATATAAGAGAATGCATTGGCCTAAAAAAAATCTTTTTTTAACACTTTTTACCATTTTTTCTTACATTCTTTAACAATTTTATAATTTTTAATGTGTTAAGCCAATGCATTCTCTTATATATGCGAGGCGACCTATGGTCGACTCGCATATATAAGAGAATGCATTGGCACAGGGCCCTTCTGTTGGGTAAAGGGTTATTCAATATAAAAACCCATCTTAGAGGGGGACTGAACTTTGCCTTGTTAGTCCATGAGCCAGGACCGAGAATGGTACCATTTTGGTGGGCAAATCCTCTCAACATTTTTCGCAAAGCTTATAATCTGAAATTTATCTGAGTGCTGGGGCGCACTGTGGCAGTGTAGCTTAGTGTGCAAAATTTGTGTTTCCATGGAAACGAAGGGTGTTTTTGGCCAGTATGACAAAATATGCTTATAATGGTCTACTACTAGAAAGTTTAATGCAGTAACTCTATCTTTACACTGATATAGGGTGACACCCTTGGTAGGCTTTCTTTTGACACGGAGTATTTCACCTCTAGAGGTCAAGGTCATACATAAAGGTCAAGGTCATTCACCAATATATTATCTTTTTTCATATCGGGTCATACATTTTCTACTCACTGATTTTCCAAAATGGGTGAAAATCGGTTATTTCCCAATATATCATGTTTCTGTGTAGTCCAGGCGCTTGGTGCATGGGAATGTAAGAATTGCACAACTATTGATAAAAGCATGAAACTTCCAACATATGTTCCTTGAACCTTCCTGATCATTTTCAGAATAGACCCCATCGATATTTGGCCCTGCTTAGCAACGGTTACTAGGCAACTACCCGAAAGTATAAACAGAAAGCTATGTTATCTAATTTTTTAAAAAGGTTTCCACAATACACATGACATGCTACTAGAAAATCTTTGCTGCTTTGTACAGCTGAGTATATCGCTATACAGATGGTCCGAGGTCATTATAAATGTTATAGGTTTAATAGAGATGCAAAGGTTCAGCATAAACAAAGCCAGTGATTAGTTGACAGTTCTGCTATATAATTGAAATTAATAGGTCAGCGGTAAGGTGTCTTATCGTGATGGCGGTGTTGTTGGTAGAATTTGATACATTATCATTGTAAACTTAATTGGACTCTATTAACCCAAGTATTCCATGTCCGGGTCACCTTTTCACATTTAATCAAAGGCTGCGCCGGTGCAGCTTTACCTGTCCTGTGTCACTGAATTCTCTTATATTTGGGAGTGACCCATAAAATCCAATATTTTGTGTTAAGTACATTTGTCTATAATAGTACATAACAGTATACTCTATAATTCAACATCAACACTCTAATTTATTATTCCGATCATAGTAATTTACTATCGCCAAGGGATGGGTTAAGCATTTGCCAATCGTGATCGGCCTCTCGTTTTCTGTTGCTGATATATTGTCACTGGTGGGTGTATATGTGTACATGAATTAGATGTATGGTCATGGCTGGGGGTTATGATTATACAGCGGGTGGCTGAATTATCATGAGTGATGTGTATATGCAAGTGTGGAATGTACACATGATCACGTGTGAGGGGTATTGGTTTATACATTCAATGGTAGGGTGTATGCATATACCTGGAGTGAATATATTGTCAAGTGCGGGGTGTATATGTATATCGTGAGTGGCTATATGGCTATGCGTATGACAAATGGGTATACAGGGGGTGATCATATGGCCAATGGTGGAGGGAATATGTATACAATGTGTGACCGTATTTCCAGAATGAGGTGTATATGCAAGTCTGGAGTACATTAATGGCCATGTGTACATGGTATAAGTATATATTGAAGGGCTGTGTCGCCATGGGTATGGCGAATAGGTAAATGTATACAGCGAGTGACCGTATGGCCAAATGGTGGAATGAAT
The DNA here is from genome assembly GCA_032622095.1 of Siphonodentalium dalli. Classification (NCBI taxonomy): domain Eukaryota; kingdom Metazoa; phylum Mollusca; class Scaphopoda; order Gadilida; family Siphonodentaliidae; genus Siphonodentalium; species Siphonodentalium dalli. The sequence goes on along the minus strand of CP136067.1, from coordinate 198,192,535 downwards.
AGGTATACACGGAGTGACTGTATGGCAAAACATTTGGTATTTGATTGTCACGGGTGAGGTGTATATTCAAGCCTGGAGTGTATGAATGGCCGAGTTTGCGGGGTATTTGTCTATATAGAAGGGCTGTATAGCCATTGGTGAGTTGTATATATATATACATGGAATGACTATACAAGGAGTGACTGTATGGCAATATATTTGGTGTCATTGTCATGGGTGAGGTGTATATAGAAGGCTGTGTGGCCGTTGGTGGGGTGTATATCTATATACTTGGAATGACTATGGTTATGGGTGTGGTGTATATGTATATCTTGAGTGGCTATATGACCATGGGTGTGGAGACTATATATATATACTTGGAGTGACTCTATGGTTATGGGTGTGATGTATATGTATATATTGAGAGGCTATATGGCCATGGGAGTGGCGAATATGTATACAGGGGTGACCTTTGGCAAAATGTGGTGTGAATATGTATACAAGGGGTGACTCTTATGGTAATACATTTGCTATGTGATTGTCATGGGTGAGGTGTATTTTCAAGCCTGGTGTGTATGAATTGCCGAGTATGCGGGGTATTAGTATAAAAACAAGGACTTTACGGCCATTGATGGGGTGCATATGCATACGTGGAGTGAATCTATGGTTATGTGTGTGGCCAGATATAAGACCGAATTTGTCCTTGATTTTACTTGGGGAATATTTAGTCATATTAAGTGAACAATGGTGTGGAATTTTTAAACAGTTTGAAGGGTCGGGGCAAGGGAATTAATTTATCCCAAGAATCAGCTGCAAGAATAGGGATTTTTCGGGATCCAAACCCGGATGTAGGTTGAACAGTTAAACTTGGTAACGATAAAATGTGTTAAAATGTAGTCTGTTTATTATACGGATTGAATACAGAGCGTTTACTTCACATCTGTGCGAAACACAGAAAACAGCTGAAACACGCTCTGATTATGCTTAGATTTTGTAGAGTATCTATAGGTATTTCGTGTCTTCGGCGACCTATATTATCCCCACTACAATATACACCAGTATTGAGGTTCAAATATGCCATGTCCATTCAGATGGTAAATATATATTAAAATGAGAAATCAGTCCCCACCTACATACGATAAATTAACTAAACGATCGTATATTCAAATGTGCAATACATCGATAAATCCACAATATATTGATGCCCTTGTACAAATGGTTGAGACAGGGACGTGACAACAGGTGTCTCAGCCCCCCCCCCCCCAACTTTGGTCAAATGTTCAACAGTTGGACATTTGATATACCTGACACAACATTTGTTGGAAATTTCACACCAACAACAGGTTGAAATTGTTCCCGTAGTTTAATATTCCATCAATGTATTAGTGGAGAATTTGTAGGTTTTGGACCAACATTTGCATATTTTCCTGTTTTTGGTAAAACATTTGGACTGAAATGGTTATCAGAAACTGTTGAAAATGTTCCAACTTTGGGGGTGGGGGGTGTCAGTTCTCGAAAGGTCCAACAAATGGAAAGTTTGATGCCAGTCTGGATGCTAGGATTTAGAAAATTTCATGTTCAGATTTCAAATATTTCTCACACCGGGACGAACCATGGTCGATCCGGTGTGTCCCGGTCCCTCCCCATTGGCCAGTCAGAAACCGATAATTAATTTAAGAAAACACAAATCGGGGTGAATTTGCATGGCGTTAGACCACTAGATATTAGCATATTAGGATTGTTCAGGCTCAGATCTACACATTTTCTTGTACTGGTCGGCCTAATGGATTATACCCACCCCCGGCTAGTGACAAAAGACTACTGATTCAGTTAGAATATGCTACCATCCAGGCGGATGTGAGGGACCAGTTGGGAAAATCAAAGCCCAGCGGGGTTGGGAGGGTGAAAATAGGGTGTAGTTATATAGAAGGTGGACGCCCTCCTAACGCGGATACAATCTATAGACACGTCCCTGCAATGGGTCGAGACTGCGTCTATAGCACCATCTACTCACTCTATCAACCACAGTTCCCCAAAACAAAAATTGACCCCACCTCAATAAGTACTATTGAGGTGGGGTCAATTTTTGTTTTGGGGACCTGTGCTATCAACCACAACTTGTCATTAATGTAGTGAACAACGTTGTTAGTGACAAAAGTGCTAGAAGTTTAATTATCATGTGATAAATATTTCACCCAAGTTGGCCCTAACTTTGTGAATCTATATCTACACATCCCGATTTGCATTAAAGTTCATATATTTCGTAACATACATTCTTTGTCGTTATTCCATAAATAATTTATGTTCGGTCGAGCCCGGCGAGTTAGAACATAAATATATTTATTGAAGTTCGATCAGGAGCGTATGGCAGTGTGAGAGTTAATGACACAGTCCAGTTTGTTTTGGTTTAATTGGATCAAGTCCATGTATGCCAGAGTGGTCACACACTGCGCTAAGCGCATGTGAGTATTTTCGCACGGCTGATTTCGTATCGACTTAAGAAGCTTGTCACCCGGAACAAGCTTCACTCTACTTCGGATTTTGTAGTTTATACCCCCCCCCCCCCCACCCACCCGCAACATAACTATACAGAATATGCGCCAAAGAGCTGAAGAGTTGTAAAATTATATAAAGTTTCGAAATGTATTATTATTATTGAATTGTTGGTGAACGATATATATCTACACATCCCGATTTGCATTAAAGTTCATATATTTCGTACCATACATTCTGTGTCGTTATTCCATAAATAATTTATGTTCGGTCGAGCCCGGCGAGTTAGAACATAACTACCCGTTCCAACTCGCTATTACTTTATGAGCTGCATTGAAAATACCCAAGTAACTATGACGATATTCATCGATTTACCCGAACCCGTTCCCGTCGGACGGCTATCGCAAATTCGCTAGTGTCTTCTTTTGATGAATTCGATGCAATTAATTACATGGGCACAGCACGTGTTCTGCTACGCCAATAGCAGGTATTGATAAGTGGACCCCGAATGAGACCAAATATCGATCCATATATAGAGTAAATGTAAAACGTATTATGTCTTATACATGTCTGATACACTTGTATTCACTCTGTCACGATGTGTATATACATGTTTTGTGATAACCAACGTCAAACTATTTCTTTTATTATTTTTTTGTAAAGAGCCCCGAACCCCATCCGCGCCATCAAAATAGAGAACCTTTGCTACTGTAGTTCTATAAACCACATTAGTACCTATTAGTCATATAGATATTCGAACATATACAGATACTAGATAAAACCAGCTGTGTCATTATATTGTACCGCTTCAATCACAGGCCTAAATTGTTATGTTAATATATTTAAATAAAGTAAAATATAAATAAAATTGTATGTTTTAATTGGGGTCCATATCAGTATGGGGTCCGTATAAGCCGAGGTCCGTATAAGGCCAGTGTCCGTAACAGTCGGTGGTCCGTATAAATGGCAGGGTCCGTATGCATGCGCGCAGGGTCTGTATCAGCCTCATACCGACGCATGCACACCCAGATCGGAAGCATTAAATTTAATCTACATAGTAGTATGGCAACATTTTCTCTAATAACAAAATAATTTGTATCATTATCTTGCAGTGTGAATTTATAACTGGAATCGGCATTAATAGGACTTATGAACATAATATATTTTCTGCTGAACATGCATATGAATGCAGTTTCTAACATAACAGTGATACTACAATATTGCTATATATTATCTGTTTATGACATGTGTGAGGGAGGGTGCGAGGGTGTGTTTGTGGGTGAGTTGGTGTGTGTGTGAGAGAGAGAGAGACAGATTATTTTTATGCAGTACGTGCTGTTGCGATAGCTAATTTGAACACATCATCCTCTGAGAGTGGTTTTTGGGACATGAAAACAAAGATGACTAAAACACTTGTCTCTACGCTAATAGTGTGTACGCTAATATATTAGCGTAACGGGTTAACGTAAAATAGGAGTTACGCTAATATTTAGCGTATCGGGTTCAAATGGTTAACAATTAACAAGTTTTCTATATATATATATGTCCGTGTGTACTTTCTACTTTCTAAGATAGCTCAGGTGTGAAAAACCCTTAAGTCGGGTTTGATCGTGACTTTGTATCTGTATAAATACAAGGCTCGTCATATTGTCCAGTGTAAGCTTTTGCTTTTTCAACTGTTCCGCAAATGGTTAATGTCATTGACATGGGAACTATATTTTATCGGGATATATGACCCCTCAGCTAGGAACGGCCCCGTCTAAAACGTTTCCACTATAACCAAGAAACAGATAAGTGCAGTATCGTGCTTTAGTTGATGTCAAAAATCGTGTTTATTTTGTTCTGATTGTATCTCAAGGGTAATGTATCATGAGTTATGTATTACCACAAAGTTATGCATGATGATGGGAATTGCTTTTATGACTAACCTACTAGAGGTAGTGGATTATGAGCCAAATTATAAAAAATATACCAAATATTACCTTTGTCCAATGACATTGACTGTAGCAATTGTCCTTGACCCTATAAGGCATATAGCTCAGTCCATTGATGGATGCTTAATGGCAATATGAGTTCACATCATTTCTTCAAACAAAATTAGGCTCAGGTTTCCAGCAGTTGGATTTTCAATAATAATATTTGATGCCGGTGCCATGGAAACCAGATTTGATCTCGACAGTTTGTCAGACCTCTCACTGGGCATCCCCCAAAAGTGTCCATTATAACTTCGCAACACATATTTGAAGTTTCATGATTTAGTTACTAAAGTCACAAAATTGCAGTTATTTTGGTCTTGATGGTAATGCATCGTCGCTCATGTACTGTCACAATTACCACAACAAGGTAGTACTTAAAATGCAGATTAAAATGAGACTAAAATGTACCATACAAAAAAAACAAGGTTCGTTGATTCTCAAAAGCGGCATTTAAAAAAAAATTCTTCAAATATATGGTGTTGTTGTCATGGAAACCTGGGTTTATAATGACATTTGAAACCACCCCCACCTGGGCACGCCCTCCAAAAAGTTTGCCCTATAACTAAGTATATATTTGTATACGTTTCGTGCTTTAGTCAATAAATTCACAATACAACCCCAAACGACACCAGATAAGTAAATAACTCTATAATATACACAAAAGCACGATATCTTGGGAAATAACTGATTTTGACCTATTTTGGAAAATGGCCACAAAATTTAGAGGTCGTTATCTCATGACTGGCTTGTCAGTTGCAACCATCACACAGTTCTCCGTATAGCCTATATGCTCTAGATTATTTTCTAGTAAAGATAACGTATTCAAAACTGATATATAAACTCAGTGGGTAGAAAATGTATGACCCGATATGAAAAAAGCTATTATTTTGGTCAATGACCTTGACCTTTGTATATGACCTTGACATATAGTGGTGAAATCTCCAGTGTCAAATGAAAGCCCACAAGGATAGCACCCCATACCAATGCCAAGATAGAGTTACTGCATTAAACTTTCTTGGTATAGACCATTATAGGCATATGTTTTATATAGGCAAAAAACACACTCCGTTGCCATGGAAACACACATTTTCCACACTAAGCTACACTGCCCCGGTGTGCCCCAGCACTGACATAAACTTCAGACTATGAGCTTTCTGAAAACTTTCGGTAGAATTTGCCCACCAAATTGGTACCACTTTCCATTTTTGGGGAGCCTGGCTCATGGACTATGTAGTTTGTACCCTGATATCACATTATGCTTTCTACTATATTATATACATGTATATGCCTCAATTTAGCAATGCTGTGCTCTTGTTGATTATTTGTGTTTTTCTTATATGTAATTCTTTAAACCCATATACACATGGCGTAAGAATAAACACTTATGATGCAGTATGAGCTTTTCTGCAGCGCATCTTGTCACCACAGTCAGTCCAGTTGACAGTATTTGTCAGATGATGTTTGAATTCTGATAGAGTGCTATTATTTTTCATGATAGAAATGTCTACCAAGCTTATACTCGCATAATGTCAACTTGAAGAATCAATTTAGAAAAACAATCTGAAAGAATCAGTCACAAGCGAAGATATAGTAATCTATCCTGGGTTAATTAATAACTTTACCCAACAGAAGGGCCCTGTACCAATGCATTCTCTTATATATGCGAGTCGACCATAGGTATATAAGATAATGCATTGGCTTAACACATTAAAAATTATAAAATTGTTAAAGAATGTAAGAAAAAATGGTAAAAAGTGTTAAAAAAAGATTTTTTTTAGGCCAATGCATTCTCTTATATATGCGAGGCGACCTATGGTCGACTCGCATATATAAGAGAATGCATTGGCACAGGGCATAACTGTAACTATCACAATGTGGTCAAGGAGCCGGTTCCAATGATATCCATATTTGTATGGTTCTATTGAGACAGACCGAAGATATTTTAGGCGGTTGAAGCTTTATTTGGCCGGTTTTGGCCGGTTTGTTGGGTAAAGGGTTAATAACTATGGTGAGCAATTCTGAACTGCAAGAAAACTTATAGTTTATAGGAATAACACTTAAGTTGACATTGGAGCATGCTGATTAACACAAAACGCAATAATACACCACTTATCAATCAGACTTAAAGGGGTACTGTACACTAAATCTGGCCATTTTTGTGACCATTTCCTTTGATATATAAACAGAATATTTCAACAAATGAATGAATTTGAGCCATGAATTAGTGCAACATATGCCCATGTGCTCTATGAACGATGCAAACAACATGGTAATTATAATGAAAAACAATTTTCATTATAATTACCATCTTGTTTTACATCGTCCATAAGTAAATGGGGGTATTTTGCACTATTCATTCATTTGTTGCATATAATCTGGTGAGTATAAAAGGAGATGGTCCCATAAATGGTCGGATTTAGTGTACAGTACCCCTTTAATGGTAGCCTGTAGTATTCTCTTTATCATGCTCGACTTGAGTATCTTAAATTGTATAATATTGATGAAACTTTCTTTTCTTACTATCGCACATCATCGTCCATATCACAGTTAAGCATTCATTACATGTACACTTTGGTGAATCCCTTGCTGAAATAATGTTGTACACAATTAAATTTCAACAACTGTTTTAAATATAAAATGTCCGGAATGTTTACCACTTCTTCACAGAGATTGTTTGGAATAAATTGTTTACACACAAATCCAGACCCATCAATGCAAATTGTGTGTATTTCAGTCGATTACATTGTTGTGGATGTGTACGAAATACAGAACCGCACAACAAGGCGAATCAAGTCAACATTATTACACATTCATTTGTCATGCCGTACGTTACAACTCGAGACCCATTGGGCTATTAGTGTGTGCTTCATATACCCTGTGCCAATGCATTCGCTTATATATGCGAGTCGATCATATGTCGCCTCGCATATATAAGAGAATGCATTGGCCTAACAATTTTTTATCATTTTTTTAAATAAATGTTTCTTACAATTTTTAGGACATACAATAAAAAACATCCATTACCCTGCAGGGAGCCCTACACATATATAGAAGCATATAGAAGAGTGTCGTCTGCTCACGTTTGTCTGGGGCTCTGTATGGGTGAAATTATAAAATTGTTAAAGAATACAAGAAAAAAATATTAAAATTGTAAAAATTGTTAGGCCCATGCATTCTTGTATATATGCGAGGCGACCTATGGTCGACTCGCATATATAAGAGAATGCATTGGCACAGGGTATATGAAGCACACACTAATAGCCCAATGTGTCTGGAGTTGTAACTTACGGCATGACAAATGAATGTATAATAATGTTGACACCTTGGGTTATTAGTGTGTGCTGCAACAAACTTGTGCGTTTATGAACTTCAATCAATGTGTAGTTTTGTACAACGATTGTTATATTACGGAATAGTGTAAGTCCAATCTCATTTCGTTTAGTTGAACTAATCAACTATGTAACCTCCTATAACATGGTTCGCGCTGTCACTTGCCAAATTTGCCAATGTCAAAAATAATTCACATTTGGCAAAATATATTTTCAATTGACAAAACATGTGGCAAGTCACTTTTGATTCATCAACAAAGTTTAATAATATTTGTCAACCAATACCACTCATTTCAGGATACTCTTTCATTAATGATATTATCGGTGGTGATATATAAGTTAGGAAAAATAAACACCTCTATCAAGATGCAGTTAATCTGATATCATTAGTATCGACGGGTGGAGGGTTAATCTGATATCATTAGTATCGACGGGTGGAGGGTTTGCTAGTATGTCTGGTGATGGTGTGTACGTATCTAATCCTCTTTGTTTCGATGTGCCTTTCTTGTGAAGAAACCATTCGACAATTGTATTGTTATGCTGTTTGTTAATCTTCTATGATAAACCAAAGTATAGAGGCGAGAATTATTAATAATGAACTGCTTTCCTATCGATATCAAAGGTCGCTCAACCAGCGATTGTCGCAATAACCAAAATAAAAGACACAATGTTGTAGAAACAGATAGCAGTTGGCAACTTCTAACCGCATTTGGCAAAAATTAATTTAATTTGGCAAAATATTTGGCAAAAGTAAGTTTTGGGCGAGCGCGGACCCTGCCTCTAATATTACTCACAAAAAAAGTAAAACAGAGATAGAGGAAAAACATTTCTGAGTTGCGGAGTAAAATGGTGTTGGGTCCCTTGACCACCCACCACCCCATTATACGTGCCCAGAAAAAAACATTTTGACACCCCCCCCCAGTTCGACTGCAAATTGCTCACTATATGAACACATGACGTATATAATTAATACGATCCACCAGCTGCGAAAAACATGTGAGCTACCAACGCTACACCAATAATATTCCGGTCCAAATATACAGACGCAGTGGTACTGTACACTAACTCCGGTCATTTATGGGACCATCTCCTTTTATACTCAACATAATATATGCATCCAATGAATGAATTTGAACCATGGATTAGTGCAACATATACTCATGTGCGTCATGAACGATGCAATCAACATGACAATTATAATGAGAATGAATTTATGACTCGAGTCTAATCCATGAATCAAATTCATTCATGTGTTGCATATATTCTGTTATAAAAGGAGATGGTAAAACAGATTGAGTCTTGGTCCTTTCCAATCATTTCTCATAAATATATATTTATATATATGCTCATTTTAGACTTAGAATGTACTAATTATTCTGCTGTCTAATAACATAAACTACTGGATAGGATAGGATAGGATAGTTTATTTACAATACACACGAATGACACAGTGGCAGTAATACATAATAAATTATAACAGTGTATTGTCGGGGGTAGCTTAGCCCTACCGGGCTGTCTTCCTGCTACCCCCTAAAACAAGTATAACTATACGTAATAGCATAGATGCTTGTATTTCAGATCCACGCACTTGTACAGACTATAGTCATATATAAAACTTTTTAGAATCTAGTATTTAGGGCATATCACAAATGAGTATTGTCGTGGTTGTGAGCCAATCCAGACGATTTATCAGATCGAAGATGTACTATCTTTCCATAGGAATTTTTTGAACTGTTCAAATTATCTAAAACATATTAACAGTTCCAGTTCCAGTTCCATGAGTATATATTAGGAACAAAATATTTTGTTTTCTGTTGCTACAACGGTTTCAGGCGAGAGATACCGCCATCTTTATATAGGTAAACAGAATGAGAATCTATATAGATCGTCGGAAAGTCTCTTTGTTGAGTGAGGTTTGAGTGGTTGGTGTGAACAACATACATGTAGATAGTTGAAAGCATAACCGTCATTCCATCAATATGTTCGGATCACAAATCCGCGTTTAGCGCGATTAGAAACAGCTACGGTTTCGACATCGCTGATCGGATCATGTAGACCTATATAACTTACCAAGTGACCCACCGAGCACCATCCATCATGGCACACTGTACCCTATGGTCTAGAAAGAATATGCAATAGTGATGCCTCTCTAGAGAAAGTTTATTATCGAGAATAAAAAATATATAAGAATAAATCTGGACATGAAATACAAATCAAACGGTCTCGATGGTTGTGTCCTGCGAATATTCGAGATTCGATGCGATGCAGCAATTGGCGACACGATTGAGATCGACACAGTATCGATCGGCTGATTTACATATATCGGCGAATCGATCCGAGATCGACACAGCATCGGTCAGCTGATTCACATATTTTCGAATCGCTAAGATAAATTGGTCCATGCCTAGTTTGCACCGACATAGGACAAAATAAACTTCCCACCGTCATACAATCACGCTGGTGTGTGTTTTGGAGTCGACAAAGTGACATGTTATAACGTTCCTTCAAATCGGCATTGAGTTATTCTTCTTGATACACAATGTACCATAGTAATTATATTCTGATGGATCGTGTAGTAAACAAACAAAATCTTACTCGATTATCGATTCGATTCACTATCCAAATAGGAACGATGATTTGATGTTGAGATACGATTGGAGGCAAAATCTTTGATTGGCAGGACACAACTCGTTGGACCGACGACAACAGACCTAAGAGCTGAAAATCGACCCATTCGGTGGCGGCTTGACTTCATTGTCACCAAATATGACAATCCAGTGAAGTATATGGTGAGACATAAGTTCATGAAAATAACATGTTAATATGTGGTAACAAGACATACCCCCAATACCGCAAGGTACGACTGCAGGCTTGTCATGCCATTAACATGTTATCATTTCAAAGAACAGTAACTCTATAACATTGCCCATTATTACGCTAACAGTGACTTTTCTGAGTTACTTGAAGCCATAAGTTGTTTGGTTGGAAAGTGTGACATTGCCAGAGTTACTTACCCGTGAACTGGTTGCTGAAAATGCGTCGTAATTATACAATTGTCAATTGAGTAAGGCTAAGGTGACAAGTACCGATCGGAATTGACGATATACCCTGTTACATGTACCATACATGTACATGTATATACTATGTCCTTTTCATTAACAAAATATTAATGTCTTACTATACAATGTATATATTGTTATGTGTAGATTTAGTTCATACTGCGATTTTGCACATTAGTAGTGTCCACCAGAGATAATACACTCAGATTTTGAATGGGACACCAGAGCGTAGGTCGGTTGTCGTACATCAACAAATGAGAAATAAAAATACATCGGGGTCAACAAGGAAAAGTGGGTCATGTCAAACATACATAATACATGTTTATCTCCACCTTGACACTTCTGGTAAACGAAACATTCATATAAGATATCATCCATACTACTCATACCTTCTGTGAGTTGGACAATTTTAACATGTTAATAAGCTTAAGTCTTGCCATTGCGTTCAGATTGTGTACGATTGTGTCTGGCGAAGACATATACTGCCTCAAATGTATGAGTATGTGCAAAACGTGGTGTTCAGAATTTGTTTTCAGAAATGGCGAGGTATTTGTTCCTGGACCCCTATGATAATAACATCTACAGGTACATATAATTTAGAAAAGATTTCAATACTGCTACGTACGGATGAGACCACCATCCCGGCCCTTTTTGTACGTCAGATTCCAGGTATTTTAGAGACGTACGCCTGATACCGTCTTCACAATGCCGGGCCTCTGTTTGTTTTTAATTAATAATTTTATGTTTACATTTTTTACAAACTTTACGCTTTGAGAACGTGAAAACATAGCTATGTCTAAGTCCACTAAGCTGAAAAGTGACGTAAATTATTCCCAGATGTCAGTAATTTATTCACATTATATTTTGTCAGTGTGTGGGATGTTGATAATTACATGCAATGCTAGGAAAAATATACCCAAAATTTATCCGAAATTTTATGCGGTCTTTAGAGATGGATTCCTGGGAAGGGGGTGGTGGTCCCACGGAATGATGGTTACGATGTTTCGTTGGTAATTTCTTATATAATACGTATGCTAGATACACGTATGCCCAATCCGATCGGACACAGCATTAAGCACAGGTATAGAGCGAAACAACTTTAAATTGACAAATACTTCCTTCCAGCATTAGTTGTAATGAACATATGTCGCAAAAAACATATACAAATCACAATGCGAAAATGATGTAACTTACAAATACAAGCATTAAAAGTTCGTTGTTGTTTTTAATTAACTTGCAAATTTTAATTAACTTGAAAAAGTTTCAAACAATGCATGAGTGGTATTCGTTTAAGAAATAATGACGAGGCTATAAAATCTCAAATTTGAAAGCGTTACATTATTTGAATATCGATTTAAGATGCAACTTTCCCATGAAACGAGTCCTATGCTCGATCTCAATATGTTCGGAATAGAATAATGTTGAAGTAGCAACTTCATGTCATGTCAAATCGGATTGGGCAATTTTAAAGAATATTGTTGTCATGGTCGCTTCGACGTTCCGTACATGACTTCCTCTGAGGCTTTTTGTGTAGTCTGTTGTGTTTAAGCCTTTCTTTGGGCGAAGAACAGCAGCATGCATCCGATTAGTACACTGATCTGCGGCACTAAACCAAGAGCTCCACACCCGGCTATAATAGAGAAGAAAAACTACCGTCAGTCTGAACATTTACTTTGGATGGGTCTCAGGGGCGTGTGTATACACTGTCGCGGTTGGAGGGGTGTCAAAAGTTCTAACCGCGCTTAAAACCAAAAGTATCACATTCTGGAAAATCCGATTGCACTTACACCTCGTGTTCCAATTTTCCAACCAGCAGACTGAAAAAAATTTCAACTGCTGGAAATATTCCAACCTAACACCCACTAAATATGGTTTTTATCTAGCATTTCCTTCCAACATTTTCCCTTCGTTCATTAATGATCAACAATATCTTACCACAATCCCACAGCTTCCGCATCATTGCTGACGCGAATAAATATATTATTAAATGTGTCTATCCCGATGGCATAGTCATTCCACTGCATGCTTTCTTACAGCCGATTAATGTGCCGATGAATGACGCGCTACTTTCGGCGGCACTAAGGGTCAATTCACACCGGGCGCGAGTGCGCGATTTGTACGGCCGTTTTCTGACGTCCGTAGCGGTTCAAAGCGCGCAATTTTGATATTCATACCGAAAGCGACTGAATTGCTTCGTCGCGCGCGATGGTTAGGTTAGATAATCGTTATAGTTCATCATTTGCTGGCAGGCACAAATACAATGTATATGGACATTTTCAAAACATAATTTGCTCAACATATGCATGTACATGTAAGAGCTTTTCAAACTCATTCCATTGTCAAATATAATAGGTCAAGTGGAATGGACGGACATCCTAAATTCTCATAGCAAATTGCGTTTAATTGAATTTCATTCTATATTTCCAGTGTGTGAGTTTTTATTATCGGTGGAGGGGTGAAAAGTGTTGCCAAAGTGACTTCACAAGCCAGGAATTTTCACTTCTCTTGTTATTATTGTGTAAACTTTCGACTTCGTGTCACGCAGACGCGCATGGTGTTCCATTTAAGTTATCAACCTGTCTCTAAAGTACTCAATCACCTTTGGTATAGCGACGACGATGAATGTGTCGCCTTCAAATATGAGGAATACATCTGTCCAAAATGTGGTCATTATCATTTGAAAATAAGACAATATGAAATTAACAACTTATCACGGCGAGGAAATTTCGTAAAAAATCTAATTTTGCTTATAGGAATCACTGAACTAAATGGTTTCCCATAGGCGACAGTGTTAACGTTTCGGCCAAATTCACTAAATTGAAGCCTGGAGGCCATACCAGTGATGTTTACCCAGCTAGATTGACACCACTTGATCACGAAAATGCAAGACAAATAGATAATGTGTTTACTTTTTAATATAAATCCCCAAGTGTACGACAAGGCTACCCCACAGCCAAATTTGATCTGGAAAAACCCAGAACTACAGCAGCTATAGTTAAATAGCCATTCATTCACCAGTTTAAATTAGTTAGATATGATGTAGAAATCAAATGAACGCGATGTCATCCGTTAATAACGTGCTGCATGTATCAGGTAAAGGTCATTCTTCAGTTACCTTCACATTTAGCATTTCACGTTGTACTCGCTCCCAGACTCTAGAACACATTTAGCTCCCTGATTCCTATATATATATATAGCTCTGGTATTATTACTCAACTGCAATTATCTCAGGATAAGTCTAGGACCAAGAGTTCTGTTGAGTCATTTTCGTTATAGTGGTCTTGAAAATGACTTCGACTCTAAGAAACTAATAACAGTGGGTGGTACCAACACAGCGAATAGATGGGCAGTGCTTATTGGTGCTATCCAACTATAGCACCGGTTACTTACTATTATCTAATTAGCACACAAATGGGCCCGTTATCATCTATTTTAGTATAAATATTATTTCAAAAGATTTTCCAATGATTTCAGCTTTTCCAATGTTTACTGTCGTGTTTTTATAACACTTCGGTATTTTATTGGACAAAATTGACATTTGATCGTAATTACACTGTAACAGTACTGTTTATACATAACAATGGTTTCTATATGATAATTCTCGTTGTTGGGGTAATGCTAATAATGGAAATTAGAATAAAGTCGATCTATTTTTGAATGCACCGGCTGATGATAATTATTCTTACAGCATTTTATACAATTTATCTGATTTCACATACACACACACATTTCAAAGACATTGTGCACTTTCAACTCGTCCACGACTAGAGCTTCCTGAAAAATTGCGAAAACCTTGTGCCAATGCATTCTTTTAAATGCGAGTCTCACATAGGGAGCCTCGGATATACACGAGATTACATTGGCCTAACAATATGTACCTTGCCCTTGTAAGCCAGTACATTCTCTTATAATTATAAATGCGAGACGCCGTTCTCTTATAATTATATATGCGAGGTGCTCTATGGTAGACTCGCATATATAAGGGAATGCACTGGCACATGGTATTTAATGTTGCACCAGCGCAGCTTCCGCCACGTAAGGGTTAATTGCTAAATAACGATGACATACCTGTTTTAGCAGTTGCTGCCGTATCCCTAATGCCCATCGCTATGGTGTCTGTGCTGGTACACGATGCGGTAAATGCAGCTGCATAACAATTGGAATATGCCGTCAGTGTGCTAGAAAATAAAAGAAGTTAATGTTGTAAACAGTTACTGTAGTTATGACCTCTCCCCATACTGCAAAATCGAAACAGAATACAAGAAATATCTAACCAAGGCACGTTACAAGTGGTTCATCTAACCAAGACACGTTACAAGTGGTTCAAATCTAACCACGGCACGTTACAGGTTGTTCATATCTAACCAAGACACGTCACAAGTGGTTCATCTAACCAAGGCACGTTACAAGTGGTTCATATATAACCAAGACACGTTACAAGTGGTTCATATCTAACCAAGACACGTTACACGTGGTTCATATCTAACAAAGACACGTTACATGTGGTTCATCTAACCAAGGCACGTTACAAGTGGTTCATATCTAACCAAGACACGTTACAAGTGGTTTACATCTAACCAAGACACGTTATACGTGGTTCATATATAACAAAGACACGTTACATGTGGTTCATCTAACCAAGGCATCAATTTTAATGTTAATGATGAGGAAAATTTAATATAAGCATAACATGAATTATTTAGTAATTCATAGGTGCTTATAGCTAGATTCAGTGGATGTCTTGGTAAATGTTAATAACATCTAATTTTAATACTTAATACTCGTTACAATTATATACACAGTCGTTTATGTTGAACATAATACACATAAGTGGATTCCGATTTAAATGAATAGAATACAATAATATAATGCTGAAGATGTCTGTATTGAACAATCATTGAAATTATTTCAACAAAAAAGAAAAAAAAATACAACCATAGTTGGCTATGTCCCATCCGACATAGTGGCGAGGCTATATAAACATAAACCAATGTGGTATTTGTGCGACTAAACACGAGACTGTCACAAATATGATGGTCAACAACTTGAGATCTATTATAATGAACATATAATATAAATAATATGTTTCATATATTGTTGCTTGTGCACCCAACTTTGTATAATTATAATAAACTGGTAGTTTTTAACAATTTGATTTATTATTGTCCTGGGGTGGGAGGGGAGCATTCCATCTCAGTGGATGATACACGTTAGCTAGATTTCCCTTTATCCCCACACGCGTGACCATTTGCATGCACACACATTTGTTAACTCTTGGATTGATGGTTATGTAAACAGTTAAGTTACTTGCATCGTTCCTGTTTTCTGTTGACTTACTGATATGTTATCAGTGGTTTCAAGTATTAACATCTTGTTTTATAATGCTGAGCCATACTGACTTCCAAGTGACTTGTGTTGATACATTCAATGTTTTTGATATATTTTAAGTTGTTTGAGGATTGTGTTTTTCTCATTTTACACCTTCTTGCCAGTTGCCGAAATTAATACCATGACAACCGTTTAGGAAGCCATATAATCAAGCGATAGCAACTGGTGACACTCTCCGGTGTCATTTCGATCTTTCCAAAATGTGGGAGCCTTTTAAACTGTTCAAAATTGTCTATTTTGTCTATTTAACTTTACTTTGGTATGTATGTTCCAAATCTCTTTTCCAAATTTCTGTAAACCGCTCCTGGATCATGCCTCACAATTTGTTTTACCACGATGGACGAGTAAACCCGTACCTGTACAAATTGGGCAACAGAACCAAAAAACATCCCCTTATCTGTAATATGTCTTACAGCTTCGTTTCTCTTCCATCTTGTTATGCATACAACTATTTTATACACATATCACGTGAACAATTACATATATGACGACAGAATGATCAGCCATTTTACTATCCTTTGTTGACTTGTAGATAGCCGAAGGGTCAATCTCGGTTACCAGTCGACCCTGCTATCCGGGGGGGCCTGTGTGGTGCTACGCACCCAGTTTGAAGTTATTAGGTCTGATATCCACTTTGCGATGCTTGCTGGCATAAACCATAAAACAATGAGGCCAGTTTGAGGATTGTCTTTTCTCATTTTACATAATTATATATATTTTCTATACAGTAATATCCCAATATTTGAGTCTATACTATCACATATTGTTTTGATAACAGCCAACAGATTTATAGCTTAGCCTTTGATCATCGCCATATTATTTGCACGATTGCGATCACCTGTAGATTGGAGCTAATAAATTTGAACAATTTTCGAGAAAAAACATGGCCGCTGGCCGTCATTTTTGATTTTACTCTTTGCGTGACTAAATCCTTTGGCACACCCTACAGACCACATCCCGTATCTGATGATCACCAAACATCAAATGGATCTTCGGGTGATATATAGATGGGAGCTTCCTATTTTGACAAACATTTGTTGAAAAATATGACCGCCAACGTTCATCTTGGAATTTACTCTTTGTATGACTAAATCGTTCGGCGCACCCTACAGACCATTCCTCATCCGGTCATCACCATACTTCATTTTAATCTTCGGGGCGACATCCAGATGGGAACCTCCTTTTTTGAACGAAATTTGTTAAAAAACATAGCCGCCAGCAGCCATCTTGGATTTCAAACTTGAAACCATCGGTACATATCCAGCTCGCATTTGTTGGAGTATTGTTCTGAAAATGTACAGGCATGTTTACAGTCACTTCTAGATGTGATTTCAAATTTGAATCCATCGGCACACCCCGCAGCCCGCATTTAATGGAGAATTTATTTTAATATGTACAAGCATGTTTAAAATCAACTCTAGATGGGAGCTATTAAATTTGAAAAATGTTCGATGATAAACATGGCCGCCAGCAGCCATCTTGGATTTTACTCCATGCTTGACTAAATCATTTGGCACAGCATACAGACCACACCCGTCATCCGATCAGTACCAATCTTCATACGGGTCTTCGGGGGGTGACATCCAGATGGGAGCCTCCTATCTTGAGGAAAATGTGTTGAAAAACATGGCCACCAGCGGCCATCGTGGAATTTACTCTTTGTATGCTAAATCATTCGGCACACCTTACGGGCCACACCTCTCATCCGATCGTCACCAAACTTCATATGAATCTTTGGTCGTAGGGCCCTGCGAACCGTTCGAGGTTCGGTTCGGTTCGAAACCGCCGTGATGATTCGGTCTGGTTCGAAACCTTTCACGGGATTCGATTTTTATCGAACCTTTTCATTTTACCGGCAGAATGATTAAATCAAACAGTTCTGGGCGATCGAGAATCACTGAATGCAAACGCTCAATCCTCGGTGCACACACATCATATATAATACGTCGGCATATACACAATACCTCGAAATTAGCCCCATGGTATTGTTGGGTTAATCACTTTTTGTCACAGCATTTTATTGCCATCGCATTACGAGTGTAACGAGACCGTGTGAGAATGATTTATTAAATAATTTAGTGATATCGCGCAGATAACATTCATCTAAATCATGTGTCAGAAAAGTACTTTGAATTGCTTCTTGGTTATACTATCACTAGTCTATCAATGACTATCAGTTAATTGTTTACCCAAAATTCTGCTAAATCTACGTGTATGCTTATGATACAATGATTTTATGTTTACCACTTGACATTGAACATAATTAATTTGATCATAATGCGGTGGTTCACTGGGTTATATTACGTTGAATTTTGAAGAGATCTTTTGATATTCAATTTATTTTGTTCCCGCTAAATGGGAAAGTGGTGACGCAAGCTTTCTGGTTTTCTGGTAATTTCAACCTCAATCTGTCACCAAACTATGTTTTATTTCATGTATAAATTACTAATAGACATGTGATTATAAAATCATTATATACCGGTACTTAATAACTTACTACGACGACAGCATGTTATAAACACGGACAAACTTCCGATGAAGTCGAAATACAGAACGAAGTAGCTTTTTTGAGTTCGGTGAATAGGCTGAATCAGGTTTACAATTATACAAGCATTTTTGGGCAGAGCTTCATCATTGACGATTGGATTCAACCAATCACATTGGTCAGGAGTCAGGACGGCCAAAGAGAGGGTGTAGTCTTTGCTCTTTGGCATAAACGATTGGCATGATGTTACTCAATGCACTTTGTCACGTGACTGCGTGACACTTAAATTTCTACAGTGAGTGAGAAAGACGTCAGCACGCTTTGATCTTTATCGCGTGTTGTCGCCGAGTTAGAATGTCGGTCGAATGCTTTGATGTCTTGCTACAATTTGTTTACATTGTACATATGTACTACTGGAAGCTTGACCGATGATTCAATCAGACATCTGTCTCACTTACTGTTAGAATAAGTCATAAGTTATGATTTTTCATGAGTGAAGCTCAGTGAGCGGACGCGGTTATATACGGAGAATGATAATCGGATATTTGTTTTAATCGGGGTTATGTAATATAATGTATGGACATAAACGGAACATAAAATCAACGTTTTATCGGATTGTCATTCATATCCAAATTGACTCCAATATAAAATAATTCTTTAACATGTAATTATCTTATATCGTATACGATAAATTTGTATATAACACGTTGATTGTACTTTTATAATGATCCACATACGTTCTAACTGGCTACTAGTATTATGAGTACGTCGCTTGGACTCTCTTCAATGACACGGTCGGTAATTGACCCTACCGCAATTAGCTGTGTGAGCCAATGAGATAATTGCATTATACAGCCTGGAGCAATGGTCGCTTCTGCGAACAGGCGGTTAGACTAAAAGACTCACTTTACCGGCTTACTCTATGTCGCTTTGATTTTGTTTTGTATAAACGAGTATTGGTTTCATGTAAGTTGACAACATATAATAATATAACAGTAACAGAATCCGAAAGCTTCGCCCTATGGGCTTTTTGGATTAGTAAATTATGAAATGTCACGCTGGGCCAGAGAGGTGACAAATGGAAATATGATGAGGGGATTAGGAAGGGCTAGATAAGCTTATTAGTTAAAACAATCAAATCAAACTATGTACACATTTGGGATAATGGACCACATAGTGTTATCATCTCCAAGGGATGATTTGTTGGGGAAAGAGGGACACTAAAATGGCCAAAGTATATGACAGCACCTGTTAAATTCACCTGTTGCCGATTAATACAGGCTGATTAGGGCGCCTCTTCCTGGTAGCTTTCGGATTTGTGATGGTTAGATTTGGTACATTATAAGGCATTTATTGGTATATTTTGTGAATAAATGGTATTCATGGCATTTATACGTGGACTTACATACACAAACATTATGACAGACCAGGGACTTCCGGTAAAATGACGCGCTAGTGAAGTTGTAAGATTCTGACCTCCTAATATTTTCTTGTTTTCACTGGGGCATTTGGGTGTCGCGGTCTATACACTGATTGAAACAGATGCGTAACTGTTGCTGGAGACACACGGACATTTCGTTTTTGATGGACGAGAGGTAAAAAGTCACAATAGAGATAAACTTTACCGAAAATTTCTCCATACCTCGAAAAACGGAAACGAAGAATCATGGCGAGTGGTTCAGAAACTCGGTAAAAATCAACGGACAAGCTCGAAAAGGACTATGAGTGTAATAATTTCGCTGATATATCGAAGTGTTTCGCCAAAATGCATGAACGTATCGGCAGCAGGATAACAACTGTGGAAAAGAAGATCGACGACCTAACAAAAAAAGTGAACACTGCTGAAAAAAAATCAAAGAAAGCCTCGGAGGATGTTAACAAATTTGAGAACCTAGTGATCCCGGACATTCTGGAAAGAATTAAGGAATTGGAAGAGAAACTGGATGAAAGCACAACGTCCCTGATTGGTAGGGTGGAAACGGTAGAAGAAATTACTGAGGAAATAAAGTTTGGTGGTGACTTAGCACAAGAAAATTATTCAAGGTTAGAAGAAGAACATGCAGAACTTTATCAAGCTCATACAAAGTTAGATATGTGGGGTAGAAAATGGAACCTCATTATTAAAGGCTTAAATGTTTCCAAAAATGAGACAGCTAAGGAGACGGAAAAGAAAGTAAGACAGTCGTTTGTTGACAAGTTAGTCATCGACAAAGAAGACGCCCAAGAAATGATCTTTTCTGCTTGTCACAGGCTGCCAGGTGGAAGGGAAGGAAAGCCCGACATTATTGTGAGATTACAATCACTAAATGATAGAGACTTGATTATGTTTAGTGCAAAAAAACTGAATGCTGGGTCAGGGTACGGCGTATCGATAGACTTACCACCAGTTCTCTCTAAACTGAGAGCTAAGCTACTAAAAGAAAGGGCAAAAAATCTCACTCGTGAAGAGAAGAAAAAGACAAAATTAGTGTACATGAAGAAAGAGCCGTACATGAAATTGGAAAAGAAGTAGTAAAATGACAATACATAATGTTTGTATCATGAATAAACATGAACAATAATAATGTATAAATAGTCATAAATATTTATAAAAAGTTATGAATATAGAATCTGCACATCACACAAAATCTTATAATTGTCTGGATTAGAGTAAAGAGGGAGAGTTTTGAATGTTCTTTCTTTTCTTTTTCTTTTTTTTATATATATATTTTACTATTTATAAAAAATATTTGAAACTTTGAAAAAAGAAGGAAAAAAATGGAAAATGAAGAAATGCCAACCGAATTCTACTTTAGTCCTTGAGGGGGGGGGGAGAGAAAGAAGATGTTATAGCGTCGTCCTTGATAGACTGGGTGTATTGTGATGTGCGGGTCTATATTAAATGTTTATGTGTAATTAAATATACAAGTATGAATGTAATTAATTTAGGTTCTGAATTTGTGTTAGCCCTTTGTTAACACATCTATGACCGAATTCGATACTAAAATCACCCGGAATGGAAATGGTAAATTTCACATCTACCGGTATATAGGGTGACAGTAAATAATGAATGGGAATCAGGAAACTGGTCACCCATCGGCACCCAGCTTAAATTATAGATTGATTTTTGGATTTGCTCTTCACTCTTTAAAGAAATTATTTTTAAATCCAAACATATCATTTTATATAGAACAGCTTCATACTTGAAAAACAAGCAAAACTTTGTAAAATACCTAAAAGAATTAAAATCATAAATAGTTCATGTAATCACGTTTTAGTCTTCTGATAATTTCATGTCTCATTAATTATTAATGGAGTTCAGAATTACAACTACTTATATATGTGTATGGTATGTACATGCATGTACACGTGGTTGTGACATCTATATTTATATGGGTTATAATAGCCAAAGTGAAGGTAACACCAGGCATACAGGAGTCCGTTGTTATTGTTATTAAAACAAAAGGGTCTATATGTGAATATGTTTTTGTGTTTCATTTGAGAATAATCACTTTCATGGATCGTTGGTCTGCATCATTCCTTGTTTATAACGATAATGGCTAATCTTAAAGTTGGTTCACTCAATTGTCGCGGATTGTTTTCTGATCAAGTAAAACGGAGAGATTTGTTTAAACGATGTAGAGACAAAGTTGATATATCAATGCTAACTGATACCCACTTAGCCAAAGAAGTTGAATCAAAGTGGAAAGGTGAATGGGGATATCAGGCTTATTTTAGTTCACACTCAAGCGCAAGCAGAGGAGTTGCAATTTTATTCCGAAATACAATAGATTTTACTGTACATAACACTTTAACTAACCCAGAGGGGAATTTTTTACTCATGGATATTACAATACAAAATCAAAGAATCAGTGTATGCGCAGTGTATGGACCAAATGATGACAGACCAAAGTTCTATGAATCACTCTTTTTGAAAATTGAACAATTGGAAAATGTGACTATTCTTATAGGTGGTGATTGGAATGTTCCTCAGGATTACAACTTGGATACATCAAACTATAAGCATAAAAATAACACTAAATCAAATGGGATGATTTTACAATCAATGCAGAGGTTAGACTTACATGACGTATGGAGACTTAATAATCCAAACAAAAAAAGGTTTACATGGAAGGGTCCTGGGAATAAAATGGCCAGACTTGACTACTTTATTCTATCTGCAGACCTTCAACCCTTTATCCACAACTCTGATATAGAAATCAGATATAAATCCGATCATAATCCTATCAGCCTGAGTCTTCAGTTTGTTAACTATCCAAGAGGGAGAGGTTTTTGGAAATTTAACGACAGCCTTTTAAAGGACCAAGAATACACAATCATGATAAAAAAAGTGATACAGGAAACAGTCGCGCAATATTCCCAAAATACCAATAGTAATACTCTTAAAGTTAACGATCAACTTTTTTGGGAAACATTAAAATTTAGCATAAGAGGAGAAACAATAGCATATTCGTCCAAACTGAAAAAGACGAGAGACAACAGAGAAAAAGAAATTGAAAATAAACTTCGCGAACTTATTTTAAAATTAGATAATGGTGAAAGTACGGTAAAGCCTGAAATGGGCAAACTAGAAATTGAAATTGAGACAATTAGAAACCAAAAAATAAAAGGCATTATTCTGAGAACCAAAGCTAAGTGGAAAATTGAAGGGGAAAAAGCTACAAAGTACTTCTGTAATTTAGAAAAACGCCACTACACAGAAAAAATTATACCAAAACTCATTTTATATGATGGATCCGAAACAAATGAATTTTCAAAAATTATTCGAGAGCAAGAAATCTATTACCAAGACCTATATAGATCTAAATTAAATAACGAAGAAGGAAATGAAAATAGTTTCAATTTTTGGGACAGTAACAATCCCTTTCTAAACTTCTTAGACACCCAAGAGTCCGAATCTCCGGAAGGATCTCTCACTAATTTTGAATGTGGAATGGCACTAAAAGGAATGAAAAATGACCGATCACCAGGGAGTGATGGCTATACAGCAAGCTTCTATAAATATTTTTGGAAAAACCTTGGTCAGTATTTGATAAACTCACTAAACTATGGATATGACGCTCAAGAATTATCAATCACTCAAAGATGCGGAATAATTACATGTATTCCAAAATCGAACAAGTGTAAACATTATTTGAAAAACTGGAGACCAATATCCCTCCTAAATGTAGATGTTAAAATTGCTTCTGCAGTCATAGCAAACAGAATTAAAAAACACCTCCTAAAATTGATCTCTAATTCACAGCTTGGTTTTATGTCAGGACGTTATATCGTAGGGTCCTGCGAATTGGAGATTTTGATCGAATCGAATATCGAATCGAATTCAGGAAATCGAATCGAATATCGAATCGAATATCGATTCGAATCATATCTGTATGTTGTATTCTCAATTGGGCATGTTTTGTCAACGATTAGACGATTTGTGAAACGTTCCATGAACTACATGCACGAAGTTCCATCATAACATATGTGGCGATGAACCGTCATTTGCAATACTATTAACTTCAATTGATAACTGATTAAAACGTCCATGCGGCCCTCACGACGATTAATATATAACCACTAAACGGATTATTGGAACTAAAATCACGCAAAATTTGTACAGATTGCATGTGCATGCAAAATTGAAAATCAACATTCGGAATCACCCGTTGTTATAAACTTGAAGATGCAACAATAGTCGCAGTGTAGCCTGTTTATGTAGTGCTGGATGCTTCTTGGACATATGATTCCATAGATGGGTCGTTGTCCCAGATGCTTGTGATTTATACACCATGTTGCACTCATCACATGTGTAAGCCTGCAGCTCTATCATGTTTAAAATAAACATGAATAACGGATGACGTTTTGTCAAGACATTAGTGTCAAAAAACGCTCCGAAATTGAAAGTAAACTTCAAAAGAAAACACTGCCAAAATGCAGTTTTCGATGCCGTGAACACGTGTGGTTTAAATTCTGAGCTATATTACATAACGCGGAATCTGAGATGGATTGACCGCGGATAACGCTAGCAGTTGATCAGTCTCATAGCTATTATAATTTACGCGCGTCGTCGGTCCATCGGCGATCTCCGAGCTTTTGGGGACCATGTTCAAAGATAGAAATCAGACGTATTTAGTTGTCCTATATTGGTTAATTGCTGTCTATACTTATAATTAATATATATAATCGCGATGTACAATGATAATTATAAGGTACATATATACATCATTTTCTGTAATTAAATGGCACAAAACAGCTAAGTACGACGTGTGTACCTGCCCGTAAACAGCCTACTTTTCCATCCGTGTATATTCGAAATTTCGAATTGGCAATTTCGAATCGAATATCGAATATTCGCAGGACCCTATTATATCGGTGAATCCACCCGACTCGTCTTTGATATATTAGAAAAAAGTGAGAAAAAGGATATCCCAGGGATTCTTGCCATTCTAGATTTTGAAAAAGCCTTTGACTCATTAGAATGGGAGTTTATAGAAAAAAGCCTTGACTTTCTTAAGTTTGGTCCATCTATAAAAACATGGGTTAAAACACTCTATTCAAATATTTTTAGCTATTTTATAAACAATGGTATCCTGTCAAATAAAATCGACATTTACAGAGGTGTGAGGCAAGGCGTCCCACTATCACCCTATTTATTTATTCTATGTGTAGAAATCCTTAGCGCTAGTCTCAAATTCAACCCTGATATAAAAGGTATTAAAATAAACCACTCAGAATATATTCTTACACAATATGCAGATGACATAAACCTCTTCCTCCAGGATGATCAGAAATCCCTCAACACTGCTCTCAATATGTTAGAAGCATTCGCAAAACTCTCTGGCTTAAAAGTAAATTTTTATAAAACACAGGCTGTATGGATTGGAGGAATAGAATTTAACCTATTCAATGAGAACCATACAGAAAACAATTACAGAACAAAAATAAGTAAATGGAGAATCAGTTAAATGACTGGTCTTTTAGAAACCTGAGTATTTATGGAAAACGTACTGTTATTAAGACATTAGCCTTGCCCATATTGACACATTGCTTGACAGTTTTACCATCACCATCTCAAGAAATTATAGATAAAACACAAAAATTTCTTTTCCAATTCCTGTGGTCAGGAAAACCAGATAAAATAAAAAGAAATGTGATAATTAATAACATGGAAGAAGGGGGTCTAAAATTCTCCCACATCTCTTCTTTTTGTAATGCATTGAAAATGACATGGATTAAAAAGATCTTAGATCCTGAAATTGAAACAAGCTGGAAAACATTACTAGTTGATGACTTAGAACCATTTGGTGGTCCCAAGATATGGCACCTTCACAAAGAAGGTCTCATAAGAGTAAGCAAAACTCTCAATTCCTTTTGGAAAGAAATTTTTAATAGTTGGGCCTTGTTAGATCAGAAATCTACCACAACCCCTGATGTTTTATGTGAGCCACTTCATCTCAACACAAGCATCCTCATAAACAATAAACTATTTTTCAACAAGCTCTGGATTAAAAAGGGTATTTACTTTGTGAATGATCTCCTGAAAGAAGACTCAGGTATTTTGGGATATGAAAACTTCTGTAGACAATATGATATAAGTACTCCTTTCACCACATATCAGGGTCTTCTTTCAGCTCTACCACAGGCATGGAAATCGTATGCTAGGGAAAACCGGGCACTTCGCACCGTGAATACACCAAATATGGAGATTTTAAAGAAATGTGACAAGGCATGTAGAACTTTTTATCCACTTTTTGTGGAATATGTAGCCAGCTCTCCAAACATATCACAAAGTAAATGGGAAGACAGGTTAGATGGAGAGCTCTCCCCTACAGAATGGACAAATATATATACAAACACTAAACAAATTACAAATGATACTGGTCTCTTATCTTTCCAATTTAAACTAACTCACAATATTTTGTACACAAACACAAAACTCATGAAATGTAAATTATCAGAAACAGAAATGTGTAGCTTATGTCAAACAAACAGGGAGACAATTACTCATCTACTCTATGATTGTCCAATCACTAAGTCAATATTGTTAGAATTCCAACAAATTATGAAAGTCAGATGTAACATAGAATTAGAATTATCCAAAAAAATGGTAATTTTTGGACTTCCATGTGGAAATTCCTCAGACATTAAAGGGATTTGTATCCTCCTTTTCAAAAGTTACATATATTCATGTAAACTGAGATCTATAGACCCAAATTTAGCTGGATTCCTAGTATGGCTCAAATGTTATAAAACAATGGAATGTATAGCAGTAAGGTCCTTTGCATCAAAAAAGGAACTGAGCTTTCAAAATAGATGGGAAACAATTCAAGAACTATTCCATAATTGAGTGATCACGGTGCTGACTCCTGAGATAGAAACCCAAAATATAGTACATCTATTATTCACCCATTTTCAGTATATGAATTTATACAATAGATAAAACTGAATCAGAATGCTGTGCATTGCAGTTTACACAATGTGGTAAATAATTTAATTTTGACAAGATAATGGCAGAGAAATCTTCTTCATCCCATTCACAAGATGCATTTATTAGTAAAAGTTATGGGTGTGACACATACAGAGAATCGAAAACCACTCTACTTTAGTCAACCAATTATACAACTATAAACGCTGTTCCTAGTATTAAGAATAAGTGGTATCAGGATATTTATGGATCTTTACAATACCATGCTTTCCATATGAGCTGTCAGAAGACTAATGAATATTCCTCCTTTATATATATAAGCTGATAGATATATGTATATTATAGTATGATTTACTAAAACGCGACATATTATTTATTCAAGAATGATATTCATTCAAAATCGCATGATTATTAATTAAATGATATGTAAAACATGACTATGTATTTAGACCTAAATAAAAAAAAACATTATGACAGACCAATGGAATATTAGGGAACTGTGATATGAAAAATAATTTCTCAATATACTGAAACATGTTTGTTCTATACGCGTAATGTGTCAATTATGAAGATTATTAATTGTTATTATAACATTTTTTTTTTTTAAATTTAAATGTCTTTATTAATTCCTTAGATATATAAGTCACGTTTTTACATAGCCCATACACACCCACGTGGCAGGGATAAGGGCGTTCTTTTTGTCTGAAATAACAGGAGTATTATATATTGTACAGATGTTGTTCCATAACGCCCTTCTTGTTAATAGGGTGGTCTGCTCTACGTCCTTGTGGGAACATTATTACAAGTTACAACACACAAAGGCTCCATACACACGGAAAACAGTCCCTATATTATTCTAGAACATATATAAACACTATATAGCAATATATTCCGTATGTATTGGAACCTATGTCTATGGCATTGCCCCCACTTTCTGTATAGGCGTGGTATTTTCAAATTCTAAATTAGTGACTAAGGAGTTAATAAAGAAAAAAAAATATCAGATGCTTCTGTGTATCGGGAAGGATGGTGGGCTGCTACGTACGTATAGATAGATAGTTTAGTCAAAGATGTTGAAGGCGGTCGATGACAAAACCATCTCCATATATGATCAATACGTTCACGTTCATAAGTCCAGTATAGGATCCAATATTGCCCATCTATTAGAATATGTATCATTATCCAGAAAAAAACAATCAGTTATCCAGAAAAAAACAATCAATTATGACATGGAACACTTTTTGATACCAGTATGGTGCATCTTCGAAAAGGTACAAAAAACTGACTACAACGGATGAAAACATACAAGTCCTCGAATTTTTATCGAAATAGGGAAATTGTATGATACACCATCGATATATTGATAGATCGTGCGTCTATTGTGAAGAGATATATTATAATAACATTGAATATTTATGTGTTACATATCCAGTTGACAAGAACAGTGAATATCCGAAATTATCGAACAATTTATCTCAAAATCGACGCCATGTGCAGGTTCATTTTTCATCATGCTTCGGTGGTAATTTGCCCCAATAAAGAGCTTCTCGTCGCAAATAAACATTGAAACTGAATGTATGTAGCCTTCACTAAAGTACTTGTATCCTTGCTGTCGCGATTTCAATGAAGTGCCAGTCGAATTGAAGAACAATCCAGCGAAATCTGGTGGTAAGTCCACCAAATTTGAAACACGTCGTTCCTTGTTGTCAGACATATCGGCGTGTGATGTCTGACCTGCTATAATTCAGTCTGGCAATTTATGGCAGGCGTGGTTATCGCCGCTGAGCAGTAGCGTGAATTGGGTTCGAGGTTCGAGATTCGGTTCGATGCGAAACCAAGACGATGATTTGGTTTCAGGGTTCGGTTCGACCTAAATTATAAGGTTCGCAGGGACCTACTTTGGTGTGACCTCTAGATGGGAGCCCCCTATTTTGACCGACATTCTTTTTGGAAACTTGGCCGCCAGCAGCCATCTTGATTTCAAATTTGAATCCATCGGCACACCCCGCAGCCCGCATTTAATGGAGAATTTATTTGAATATGTACAAGCATGTCTAAAATCTAGATGTTTTTCATCGAAAAAAATTTTAATTTTAAATTTAAACAATTTTCGATGAAAACATCGCCATCAGTGGCATCATGGAATTTACTCTTTGTATGATTACATCATTTGGCGCACTTAAAGACCACATCCCTCATCCCTCATCCGATCATCACCAAACTTCATACGGATCTTCAGGTGACCTCTAGATGGGAGCCTCCTTCTTTTTTTTTAACCGAAATTCTGTGAAAAACATGGCCGCAAGCAGCCACCTTTGAATGTTTACTTAGAATGGGGATAACTGTGTGGTGCTTTGTGGTTTCGGAAAGGTACAGGGCGAATGTACTGTGGCAAATTGAGTTAATGGGCGACGGAGGCTGGCATCTAAATTTAATTGGATATCAATCCCAAGTACCAGTTAACACTTGCGTATAACTTGGACATCACCCGAATTCCGCGCACCAGCAAAGAGAAGTAACAACCTGATTTTTAAATAAAAATGATTGCTAACAGCAAAACACAAACCCAGATATAGAACGTGTGGGCGCCCGAGTCAGGCATTTTTGTTACCCTATGCCAATGCATTATCTTATATATGCGAGTCTACCATAGGTCGCCTCGCATATATAAGAGAATGCATTGGCCTAACAATTTTTTTTATCATTTGTTTTTAAATAAATGTTTCTTACAATTTTTATACATAAAATAAAAAACATCCATTACCCTGCAGTGAGCCCCACACATACATAGAAGCACATAGAAGAGTGTCGTCTGCTCATGTTTGTCTGGTTCTCTTTATGGGTGAAATTGACTTATAGAAACAAGACAAATAACTAAACTTTCTTATAAATTCTGAAATATTATTTGCACAAAACAAAATTTAACCCCGACGAACTCTCTCTGATATTACTCATTCGAGAATTTGAATTACGATATAAGTCGTATCGATATTGAACTGAACTCCGACGATCTGAACCATTTCCGACTCGGATACCATGGAAGTATATCTGATTCCATGGAATCTGACCTCTAGTTAACTTTGTTATCATAATTATTGAAGATCTTGTCGGGTGTAAGTCCACACAAAACACATATAGTGTCAAATAGTTTACGAGAACAACTAAGAATTTTTTTTATTTCAGTTGCTTGGAAGATCTACTTATTGCTTCGTTTCGGCCTTATTTACTTTCCGTATGTTCGTATAGCCTTAGAAACCCGGATGTCGTTTGTAGGTAAAAATGAAATCGAAAGTACTCGCTATGGTATGTCGTCGTATTCGGTAACCTAAATATTTGACTAATAAATGGAAATAATTGTTATATAATGTAATGCTAATTCCGATTAAGATAATATAACAATAAGGGAATGGAGGATATATTCGGTGAATAGTGATAACATTACCGCACTGGGGCAGGTGAGAAACCATTATTTCTCGGCAATAATAGCCCTAATTATTGCCAGAAATATTCTTTTTAAATAAAATCATCGCGCCCATATTGATTTAAAAATAATTGACTGAGAATCAAATCATATCTTTTTTTGGCCTCACAAGAGAGAAAAAAAATTGGTGGAATATTAACTAAGATATGTTACTGAGGCCACAGTTATCATACTTTTAGCGTTACACGTGTCATTTCATTTGTTTTTCTTATAATTATGCATTTTTTCATTGTTGGCCGCAGCAGTAATAGAATACACATATGATGCAGTAGAAATAACTTATAAAACGCCATTTCACAGCTGACTGAATCTATTTGACAATTAGACTGTAAATTGTGTATCTTTTGTCTATATCGCCACAAGGATTACATGTTACATGCTAGAAATTGGCAAGGTAATGTCAGAAATCTCGAAATTCAATGAACAACTTAATAATTATTAACATTAATGATTAGCTCATTTAGCTGGATCATTCGGAATTTAGTTCTAAAAATTCAAAATAACACTAAAAATATGATTAATTAACTCTGGTCTGATTTGTCAAAATAAGACCTTAGATGTGGGGCACATCAAAGATTTTGTCCATTTTTTTTTTTGATTAACTTGTAGCAGCAGATGGTATATGTTGAGCTTAGGGGTTCTATAGCGAAGTTTGCGCCCAAAAATATTGGGTGCTGTTTGAGATTTTCAGGAACACCAGAGGTCTTCAAAAGCAATCACTCGTTGGAAAGATCAGTGTCTCCTGGTCACACTGATAACAAACACGTCAACATTCCATGTCATTTACATATCAATATGATAGGATAAACATACATGTAGGAACTGAAGTTTTGTTATGTATCATTGCGAGGTATTTATACAACTTTTGATGAAATGTAAACAAACATGTTTCTCTTTGTTAAGTCAAATCTAATGCGTATTTCTACAAACCATTTACTATTCTGTGTTTGTCAATAATTTGACAGTCACTCCACTTTTTAAAGTTTCAGTTCTGTATACTGTTTTCAAATAAGAGAACATAAACAAACAACTTTTAGTGCCACAAACCTGCACACTCGCTACCATAGAGGACAGATGGGAGGGAACCCTGGCTCTGCAAGCATTATCTATCAGAATGTCTGAATGAGCAGAGGCCATGTAAACGGGGAAGGGATATAAATGTGTTCACTTTCACGCTAGCTCGCTTGTGAGACTGATTCACGTGTGTGTATCAATGCGCTACAGAACTTTCAAAATCATCGCGAATCAGTAGTTATCCTTTACTAGTGGGAAATAAATGGAAGAAACCTGTAACTGTATTGATCTATTTTTCATATGGAAATGTGAACAGACTTCGGTCATATGTTGGCCTTTATACATTGGTTGAAGGCGATTGATAGAAAATTGATCGTTGTAAATGTTGAACTTCTATGGAAACGTGTATAATAAAAATAAAGTCTAGTGTTTAAATAGATACCAAAAAATATGTGATTTGGTAGCCGTTCACGAAAACAAGCATTTTTCTCGCTCATTCATGATATAATTTTCGGTGTCCACTCAAAAACACTAGATGTCCTCCATATGCTCTACGTTTGATTAGGTTTCTTGGTCAAATGTAACTCAACACTTAAAACTGATTCAACACATCACAGATGGAGTACACTCTAGCAATGAAGACATTGTTGAGTGTTAGAAGCCCATTACTCAAACCAGAATTGTTGTACTATAGAGATGCAGTCCGAATGTTCTGTTCAAATATGTTAACATGGAAGTACATGGTAAATGTGACAACTCGAACTCGCTGAATTTGTTGTTATAATTGAGACTAAAAAGTGAATCAAGTTTTTAATCAGAATCACACATGGAAATTAATGTCATAACACGTGCCATCAGGGTTGGCGCTGGACGAAAATTTTCTCTTGCCAAAATATTTTCCAAATGAAATTATGTTTTGCCAAATTAAAAAAATATTTGCCCAATTTAATTGCGTGTATAATTGTGGAAATTGTCGTGTTTTTATCTTTGTTTAAAACTAGCTACAGACACAGGTAAAATGAGCTACTAGAAAAGCAAGTAAGTAGTATTAATAAATATCAAAATAGCAATAAATATATAAGAAACACCTTTTGAGGGGTTAATAACACCGGCCGGAGTCGAACAAGCGAGTAACATTTTCTAGGTTGACCTCGTGTGGTATGTCGCTACGTTATAACGTCGATATATTGCGTCGAAGGGCACGTGGGGCCACCCGGGCGGTCCCGGTCCGTCCCAATGTTCTTTTTGTTTATATACCATTTTATCGGATTTTGAGGGGTTAATAACACCGGCCGGAGTCGAGCGAGCGAGTAACATTTTCTAGGTTAACCTCGTGGGGTATGTCGATACGTTATGACGTCGAGATATAGTGTTCATGGGCCCATGGGGCCACCCGGGCGGTCCCGGGCGGCCCAAGTTTCTTTTTGTTTATACACTATTTTACCGGAATTTGAGGGGTTAATAAAATCGGCCGTGGACGCGTCAACGAGTCAACATATGAAATTAATACTCAGGTGTATTGCTCTACCGAGAATCACCAAAATAATCTGTCTGAAAACACACGAAGACACCCATAATCACCCAGGCTCTTTTAGCCAATATCGGCATTTGTGGGGTTAATATGACCGGCCGGAGACGAGCGAGCTAGTAAATTTTTCTATGTTGCCCTCAGGTGGCATGTCGCTACGTTATAATGTCGATATATTGTGTCCACGGGCCCGTGGGGCCGCCCGGGCGGTCCCGGGTGGTCCCCGGGTGGTCCGGGCGGTAATTAATCACACCCGATTAAACTATTGTCTTATACTCGCTGGTAAGACAACGCTGACATAACTATGTGCTAATATAATGTCGCCATTAATATGCATTGTTACAATGACTACATAATCCAAACGGACAAAGGGATGATTAACTGTCAAAGCAAATTAATAGTTACCTTTTGCGGCATCTACTTTGAGATCATGTTACAAAGTACTCACAACAACCTCAATAACCCACGTTCGATGATGTTTTATGTCTAGATAGTCACATCTCATGATTAAAAACTCACTTGCCAAAATGTTTGCCAAATGAAAATATTTTTTTGCCAAATGAAAATATTTGGCAACTTTGGCAAGCAGCAGCGCGAACCCTGCGTGCCATTCAGTGTTTCCCTTCCCCTCTACACAATGCACTATGTTCTGGTTGAGGCTTAACATCACAGTGGACATCATGAATCTGTGTGTGAGAGAGAGATAGGAAATTGTGCGTTCAGTTCTGATGTTATGATGATAAAAATGTTTGGACCAGTCTATGTATGTGTAACTTTAGGTATAGTCATCAATGACGCCAATGACACCAATAGACTACGCATTGTCCAGTTCATGGTTTAAGTACTTTGATGATTTTGTTTTAAAATTGGCAAACATCTCTCAGTAACCTATGTGATAGCATGACTTCATATTCGTACTAATGGCATTTAATTTCCAATCTTTCAAAAGGTTCACTCTCTTCATAGTTGATCAATCCAATATCTTATTTTAGGTCACTAAAAGTTACTTATTGCTCAAGCTATCTTCACCGATTGTGGGCTTATATTTTTATTGGGACTTATTGCGAATTATAGCACGTATCCCATATTGCCTCACAACCATCATGTCATTTCCACATATCATATAATTTTATGAAAAATTTTGTTTCCAAAATAATGAGTAATTGACTAATTTACAAAAAAAATACGTGTAATTGCCCGAGAAACAAACTATAACATTTGGATGTTATGGTATATTCATTTTTGGCTGTCATATATTATGAGTCAGCTATCAACCGCCCTTAGTTTGGACTAAAACACAAACAATACAAACCTCCCCTCACTGATTGCTTGAGCAACAATTAACCTATATGCCTTATTTCATTCTTTTTTAATAATTATTGAGGTGCGATTTCATTCTCTGTTGTTATTCAGTTCCTGTCCACAGGTCCAGATAATTTGTAGATATGGTACTTGGTAACATTACACACTTTGATTGTCAATGTAGCTACAATAACTATAGGAGGCAGAACACCTTACCGTCCAGGGAAGGTATGAGATTAATTACATGCAGGCAGATAAAATGCACATTAGCCACCAATGGATAGTTAATTTAAATAACTGGTAGATAATATTCATCAGTCAACTCAAGTTAGTTAAAATTTAACCACCTATTGGGAGTTATTTTCTACTACATGTAGTTTAGTTCTTAACTACCTAACTGATGGTAAAAATAAAGATAACAAATTTTGGATTAATTTAACAACTTTGAATATAGTGTGTGCTCGGATTGTTTTCAGCTTTGGTATACTCAAGTATTACCTTTTTACAATCTAAACATATAAACGTTGAACACACGACCTTTACATTCCTTGAAATTATTATCTAAACAATTACAAAGGGAACCTTTCACCAACACGAATTTAGTATAGAACGGATTAATATATCACTCACGTGCAATCAGTAGACGCGGTGGTGCACGATGCAGCAACTATCGCCGTTGTGCATGCCGATGAATCGATGCCCTGCGTTTGGCCACATATACCTAAATGAAAAATTAGTTGGTAAGTGTTAATGTATTGAGAATATTTAGCGAGATAACACCTTTCCCAGCTTAGCGATAGTGGTTCGAGGTCGAAACTAACTGTGATGAAATTTGTTTCGAATCAACATTTTTATCAACGAAACACATTTCCAAATGTCCTCAGCGGAGGGATCCACATCAATATCAACTGTGCAACGACGGTCATACTTTTAGTAATTTTATAGAACCTGATTTTAAGACTAATACCTGTTTTCTTTGATAAACAAAGACAGAACTGAAGATTGGCTATGTCATTTGTCTGTAGAGGCATACCAACGTGGTTTATTCATGAAAAAGAAATCGGAAGCGAATGGCATTTTGTCTTGATGGAGAGTGTTTTCAATATAGAGTCCCCCTCTTGTGACGCTCCAAAAGGGCCGGAAGATTCTGATTGCAAAATAGTCCGCAAAACTGCCCCGAAAGGATGTCTGTATACATAACATACTAGGACAACATCGAAATAAAACAATATTAACTGATTTAGAAGCATTCAATGTATGTGACTAATTTTATCAATCCATAAATTTCTTCTGTTTTTCATTCCTCCGACTTCACATGAATACCCTTATGTTGCGTAACAGTCTGTAACAGTTGTCAATTTCTTTTGGCACCAAGTTTCACATTTAGCGTTCTCGAAATGAACACTTTCCTTCCGTGAGCCTATTCTCACCATGCGACCAGAAAACTAACCGGACAATAGCTCCGCAAATGATGGGTGTGTTAATTGATCCAAAATGTGGACGTTTTATTTTCTAAAAAGCGAGGATTCCAGCATAAAATTAACTCTTCCAGCTGGATTAATGAATATACGCGCGTACTTAGGCATGCCATTAAGAAGGTTCGTGTGTACTCCTTTGGCAGATAACAAACAGTTGTCACCCTTGTTTTCGTGAGACACGGGGATTTGTCGCCGCTCGAGACCTGGAATGTCACCCTCCGGCCTGGCGGCCGGAGGGTGACATTCCAGGTCTCGAGCGGCGACAAATCCCCGTGTCTCACGAAAACAAGGGTGACAACTGTATATTGTTAAAGGTTTGTTTGAGTTCATAAATAATCTGTGAAGTGAGTGTCGCATCAACAAATGGGCCCGGGTGTATAATCATTCGGATTTGATTTTATATTAAATATTATATATATAAGTTTCAACATCGCGAATCAAATGTGACACATTTTCCGTTTGCACATTATACAATACAATATGTTTTTCATTTTATGTGGGCGTTCACAGTGCCAATATATACAGGGCCGTGGCGATGGGGGTGTCTCATCCCAGCTTTAATCAAAATATTAAAAATGCTGGAAATTTCATACCTGACACGACATTAGTTGGAAATTTGACATCAACAATATGTTGAAATTGTTCTCGTAGTTTGATTTTCGGACAATTTATTAGTGGTGATTATTTTAGACCAACATTTGCTTATTTTTTGGCAAAATCATTGGACTGAAATGGCCATTAGTTGGAAATGATCCAACCTTAGAGGTGTGTCAAGTTTGGAGAATGTCCAACAATTAAAAATCTTTAGGCAAGTCTGGATTCTAGGATTTTGCAATTTTCATGGTTCAGATTTCAAAATGTTCTCACACCTGGTCATAACCATGGTCGGTCGATACTATCATGTCTTGGTCCCGCTCCCGTTGTCAGTTAAACAGCAATCTAATTTAACTGTATCAAATCGGGGTTCAAGTTGCTTGATGTCAGACCACTAAACATGTTAGGATTGGGTAATTTCCAAGTTTAGACACAGGTTCAGGTCTAAAGGAAATCGCTCAACACGGGGCCCCCTAGATGATTACTGTGAGTGGAAAGTTAGATTAAAGCCCAAACGGAGTGCGTACATGTATTTATGCGAACTTGTGAGTTTGGTGAGATTCAAGGTTTGGTGCAGTTGGAAATTCCAAAGATGAACAGTCCCACACCTCCATATCAGGCCCTCAAGACCCGTCCTGTGTATATATGTCCGCGGCGCACTCAGATTTAGATTATTGAACTAATTGTCCATTAAGTTTGAATCCATTGAAATGTTCCATCGCATTTCTTCCATATATATGAACATACATGTACATGGACACACATTTAATTCCCTCGAATGCGCAACAGATGTACCATGCACAAGCGGAGTACGTGTATCATCATCAGCAGTTAGTATTTATAATGATAGCTTATACTCAAGGTGTGTGACCACCGATGGACAGCTGATTAGAGACAATCAAACTGACACACTGAGCCATATACACAGGCGAAAAGCGGACTGCTCTATCAGTGCTAACACAACAATATTGCCTGAGTCAATTGTTGAAATGCAATCATCCGTGACGGCATGACACCAGATAAAGATCTAACTTAAATGCAGAGCGAATTAGAATCTATACGACAACAAGTTGCTTGTGTTGAATAATTTAATCCGGAAAATTAAAACCGAATAGCTGCATATCCGGATAGATGTAATTCTTACCCGGCGAAGTATAAACACTCTATTGTTATCGCTAACCGACTAAATCGAATAGGATCTTATCCGGCTAATGTATAAACACCCCCTAGTTAGACGAGGTTGGCACGGGTTCGATCCCCGACATGATAACGGGATTTTTTACCCTGTGCCAATGCATTATCTTATATATGCGAGTCGACCATAGGTCGCCTCGCATATATAAGAGAATGCATTGGCCTAACAATTTTTTACAATTTTAATAATTTTTCTTGTATTCTTTAACAATTTTATAATTTCACCCATACAGAGCCCCAGACACTCTTCTATATGCTTCTATATACGTGTGGGGCTCCCTGCAGGGTAATGGATGTTTTTTATTTTATGTCCTAAAAATTGTAAGAAACATGTATTTAAAAAAAATGATAAAAAATTGTTAGGCCAATGCATTCTCTTATATATGCGAGGCGACCTATGGCCGACTCGAATATATAAGAGAATGCATTGGCACAGGGTAAAAAAAATCCCGACTTACGACTGGATTTGATATGGCGGGTCACATATACTAATACTAGTTGCTATGCATACTATGATATTTCCTTCTGTCCGTGTATATTAATGTGTCCAACCAAATATATCCTAAGCACCAAACGATTCAATTAGTAATGGCCCCGAGGTCTCGTCAGTTAAACCACACACGCGCATAATAACCAAATCAAATAGGAAGATATGCAACAATGAGCTATTTATAACCTGATCACATAAGAAAACACGCCGTGTTCGAATTCCTTGTGAACTCTTACCGTGGTGCGACGTCGGTTCAGAGGCTATATGCCAGCTCTTCAAAATCATTATGTCTACATCAGATTATCCACATATCATTAAATTCTCTTCTATCTGAAACATTACTATCAAATTCTCCCTTTTCTCCCACTGATCTGATATTAATTTTTCTGATACCAACTGTATTACTAATAATACCAACTCTTAGTCTCACTTAAACCGTTTATTCCATAAAACTTAATATCGACAAACCTTTCGAACGAGCCCACAACGTGAGACAATGCGAGACAAAAAATAAATAAACGCCAACTGTGAACATCAAGGTGTCTGAAATACATCGCACTTAATCCAAGTTCACTCACGTTGTGGGCTCGGTCACACCATAACCGGAGACGACACATATAATCTATCAGCTTACTGTCGAATCCCCTCCATACCTTAACTTGTTATTATATTGTAATTACTTTATGAATTATATGGATTAAATACTGTTTACATCAAATACACACACTAGGCCAGTGAATATATATACGTACATCACATGTACGCATCGACATGCATACTGCTGAAAACCGTTTTGTATGGCTTGAACCGCAAGTTTTGAAGGTGAGTTATTTTGTAACTGAAGAATGATAACTAATTGAAACATTTTATAAATTACTTTAAATAAAGTTATCGTGTTGCAACTGTCATAGTTTTTGTCAATACCACGAACATTTTATAAATACTTGTCATGCCATACAACGTAATGAGAACCCCCTGCATTATTACTCCCGTAATAACCCAACATGACTCGCTTGTTGTTAGATCCTCTTCGCCCTCATCTATTCTCAATCATGTCATAAACATTTGTAAAAAATATTGTATATGTGACCCGCCATATTAAATCCAGTCGTAATTCGGGATTTTTTTACCCTGTACCAATTGCATTCTCTTATATATATAAGAGAATGCATTGGCCTAACAATTTTTTACAATTTTAATAATTTTTTCTTGTATTCTTTAACAATTTTATAATTTCACCCATACAGAGCCCCAGACAAACATGAGCAGACGACACTCTTATATATGCTTCTATATATGTGTGGGGCTCCCTGCAGGGTAATGGATGTTTTTTATTTTATGTCCTATTGTAAGAAACATTTATTTAAAAAAAATGATAAAAAATTGTTAGGCCAATGCATTCTTTTATATATGCGAGGCGACCTATAAGAGAATGCATTGGCACAGGGTAAAAAAAATCCGACTTACGACTGGATTTGATATGGCGGGTCACATATGTTCTTTGGTGGTAAAAATAAATATTGTTTAAACCAATCCCTTACGTACATGTAACTCGCTCAAGTTTACGCGCATAGCAACAACACACCAGGCACCATAGCAACAACATACCACGCACCATAGCAACAACACACCACGCACCATAGCAACAACATACCACGCACCATAGTGACACGTTTGCAAGCATTAAAGGCTTATAGCTGATAGTAGCGAGTTTGCGATTTCAAACGGGTACGGGTACCGGTACGGGTACTGGTAGCTACCCGTAACGGTACACGTTTTGAAATCGCAAACTGTTTTACGGGTAGAATTAAGCATATCGATGGGTAGTGTATGGTGAGCCAATTGCAGCACGATAGATATGATATAGATAAATTGTTATCCGCATTCGCTTTCTTGGCCGACGTTATACTTGCTGTTATGGTTATATGATGGACATCTGCGTGGATAATGGATTGCATTAACCAGGGAGGAGGCGAAAGTGGAAGGGGTTGGCGTCTTTCTTTGACTCATTTTGGTAACATTTTCAATAATTGCTTTCATAAGTAATTTCCCAGACCGTTCGAGTGTCGTCTAGAACAGATGGAATTTTCTGACTGAGAAAATATGTTATGATAGCACAAATATACAATTACGCTAATTTAATAATCCAACCATTATTCGGTGTAAAATGTGTCGGTTTAGACCCAGGGTCCAAGAATGTCCTACATGAATGCACTTTTAGTCAGAAATAAGACCGAAATTGCCCCTTATATTAGTTGGGGTATATTTCGTCATATAACTGGTAATGGGTTGGAATCTTTCGAAGGGTCGGGCAAGGGAATATTTATCCCAAGAACTTGGATATTTGTCTGGGTCTAAACCATATTGAAGCGTATTGGTGCCACATAAAAATAAAAATTTGGGTCCCAGTATGTCCTAATTAGGAGATAGTAAGTCCTAATTAGGAGATACTAAGTCCTAATTAGGAGATAATATCTCCTAATTAGGAGATATTATCTCCTAATTAGGAGATACTATCTCCTAATTATGAGATACTAAATCCTAATTAGGAGATACTAAGTCCTAATTAGGACTTACTATCTCCTAATTAGGAGTTACTATCTCCTAATTAGGACTTACTATCTCCTAATTAGGACTTACTATCTCCTAATTAGGACATATCTATCTCCTAATTAGGAGTTACTATCTCCTAATTAGGACTTACGATCTCCTAATTAGGACATACTGGGACCCAAATTTTTTGTTTATGTGGCACCAATACGCTTCCATAAAACCCGGATGTAGGTAGAAAAATTAAACTTGTTAAATATAAAGGGTGTTTAATGGTACACTATTCATTATATGGTTCGAATAAAGAGCGTTTGCTTCACTTCTATGCGAAACAAAGAAAACAGCTAAAAGTCGCCCTGACGATGGTAAGATTGTGCCGAGTATGAGGTGTGTATATCAGTAGTTGGTGTCACTATCGACCACTACAATATACAACAGTCTTGGGGTTCAAATGCGCCATGTCCGTTCAAAAGTCAAATATCTATATTAAAATGAGAAATCAGTCACCACCACATAAGGTACAATAACTGAACGGTTGTATTCAATCGTGTAACACATTCACGGTGTACTTATGCCCATGCACACAGGGTCGATAGGGGACGTGGCGAGAGGGTGGGGTGTCTCACCCCAACTTTTGTCAACAGTTGGATATCGCATATACCTAATACACCAAAACATACGTTGAAATTATTCTCTCATTCAGTTTGATTTTCCAAAAATGTATTAGTGGGGATTTTTTTTGTTTTATAGTTTTAGACCAACATTTGCAAATATTCCTACTTTTGGTAGAAAAACATTCGGGCTATATGGCCAACAGTTAAGTTGGAAATATCCAACAAATGTAAAGCTTGAGGAAAGTCTATAATTTATACATTTTCATGTTCAGATTTCAAAACGTTCTCACACCAGACCGAACCATGGTCGACCCGGTATGCCCTGGTCTAACCACATTCAGTGGCTCGTCAATACTGATAATTAATTTGTGAAAAACAAACCAGGGCGTGAATTTGCCCGGTGTTAGACCATGCACTTGATGTTATGATTTTGCAATTTCCAGGTTCATATCTACAAAACTGTTCTCGTGCTGCATGGTCGGCAAGGTGGACCCCCCCATCACAGGACTTCTGCAACAAGACTACTGATCCATTTAGAACAGTCCACAATAATATTCAGGACAGTGAAGGATCAGTTGGGGGAAATCAGAGCCCAACGGGAATGCACAATATGAATTACGCACCAAACCTCTGTTTGGTGTGGTTTAATGGGGTGTATAGTTGGGAATTTGCAGGTGGACACACCTTCTCAACGCGGAGACCCCCTATAATTACGTCCCTGTGTCGAGACTGCGTATAGCACCGTCAACTCACTCTCTTAATCATAACATGTCATTACTTGAGTGAAGACAGTTGTCAGTAAACAAATCGGCGTTCCATAGTTATCTTAGTGTTAGAAGCCGCCTCGATACTTTGAACATAAAACATGGCTTAAATGACAAATGTATCAATGAGATTTGGCAATGACATCGTGCAATAAATAGATTAATGCATAGCTGACTGTTATTTCGTAGAACTAATGTACTTTTGAGTGAGAAAACTTTAGTGAAAGACTACCAGTCAATGGGATACATCTACCCGTTCCAAATCCCTATCGCTTTATGTGCTGCATTCAAAGTACGCAAATGACCGTGACGATTTTCACCGATCTACCTGAATCTACCGGTACCCGTACCCGTCCGACGGGTATCGCAAACTCGCTAGTTATGGGAGAAATAACCATATTTTGCGTACATATGAATTAATGGTGTTGGGATTTGATCCATATTTTGCGTACATATGAATTAATCGTGTTGGGATTTGATCCATATTTTGCGTACATATGAATTAATGGTGTTGGGATTTGATCCATATTTTGCGTACATATGAATTAATAGCGAGTTTGCGATTTCAAACGGGTACGGGTACCGGTACGGGTACTGGTAGCTACCCGT
The DNA here is from genome assembly GCA_032622095.1 of Siphonodentalium dalli. NCBI lineage: Eukaryota > Metazoa > Mollusca > Scaphopoda > Gadilida > Siphonodentaliidae > Siphonodentalium > Siphonodentalium dalli. Next base: position 198,149,798 of record CP136067.1, on the reverse strand, counting down.
ACCGGTACACGTTTTGAAATCGCAAAATGTTTTACGGGTAGAATTAAGCATATCGACGGGTAATGTATGGTGAGCCATTTGCAGCAAAATATATATGATAGAGAAATTGTTATCCGCATTCGACGTTATACTTGATGTTATGGTCATATGATGGACCTCTGCGAGGATAATGAATTGCATTCACCTGGGACGAGGCCAAAATGGAATGGATTGGCGTCTTTCTTTGACTCATTTTGGTAACATTTTCAATAATTGGCTTTCATTAGTAATTTCCCAGACCGTTCTAGTTTCGTCTAGAACAGATGGAATTTTCAGGCTGAGAAAATATGTTATGATAGCACAAATATACAATTACGCTAATTTAATAATCCAACCATTATTCGGTGTAAAATATGTTGTTTTAGACACAGGGTCCAAGAATGTCCTACATGCATGTACTTTTAGTCAGATATAAGACCGAAATTGCCCCTTACTTATATTAGTTGGGGAATATATAGTCATATAATTGATACTTGGTTGGAATCTTTCGAAGGGTCTGGCAAGGGAATATTTATCCCAAGAACTCGGATATTTGTCTGGGTCTAATCCGGATGTATAGGTAGAAAAATTAAACTTTGTTAAATATAAAGGGTGTTTAATGGTACAATATTCATTATATGGTTTGAATAAAGAGCGTTCAAGTTTGCTTCACTTGTATGCCAAACAAAGAAAACAGATAAAAGTCGCTCTGACGACGGTAAGATTGTGCCGAGTATGAGGTGCGCGTGTGTATATCAGTATTTTGTGTCACTATCGACCACTACAAATATACAAGTCTTGAGGTTCAAATGCGCCATGTCCGTTCAAATGTCAAATATCTATATTAAAATGAGAAATCAGTCACCACATAAGATATAATAACTGAACGGTTGTATTCAATCGTGTAACACATTCACGGTGTATGTATGCCCACGCACAAAGGGTCGATAGGCGACGTGGCGGGAGGGTTGGGGTGTTTCACCCCAACTTCTGTCAAATTGTTTAACAGTTGGAAATTATATATACCTAACACACCAAACATACGTTGAAATTATTCTGTCATTCCGTATGATTTTCCAAAAATGTATTAGTAGGGAATTGTTTTATAGTTTTTGACCAACATTTGCAAATATACCTACTTTTGGTAGAAATAATTCGGGCTATATGGCCAACAGTTATGTTGGAAATATCCAACAAATGTAAAGCTTGAGGAAAGTCTATAATTGATAAATTTTCATGTTCAGATTTCAAAACGTTCTCCCACCAGACCGAACCATGGTCGATCCGGTATGTCCTGGTCTATCCAGATTCAGTGGCTCGTCAAAACTGATAATGAATTTTTGAAAAACAATATAGGGCGTGAATTTGCCTGGTGTTAGACCACTAGATGAGTAGATGTTATGATTTTGCAATTTCCAGGTTCATATCTACAAAATTGTTCTCGTTCTGGTCGACGAGGTGGACCCTTCATTACATGACTTCTTTAACAAGACTACGAATCCATTTAGAACAGACTAGAATAATATTCAGGACAGTGAAGGATCAGTTGGGGGGAAATCAGAGCCCAACGGGGTGCATAATTGGAATTCCGCACAAACCTCTGTTTGGTGTGGTTCAATTGGTAGGGAATGTGAAGGTGGACACCCCTTCTCAACGCAGAGACCCTCTATAGTCACGTCCCTGTGCCGAGACTGAGTATAGCAACATCAAATAACTCTCTTAATCATAGCATGCCATTACTTGAGTGAAGACCGTTGTCAGTAAACAAATCGGCGTTCCATTGTTATCTTAGTGATAGAATCCGCCTCGACACTTTGAACATAAAACATGGCTTAAATGACAAATGTATCAATGAGATTTGGCCACGTAATCGTGCAATAAATATATTAATACATAGCTGACTGTTATTTCATAGAACTAATGTACTTTTGAGTGAGAAAACTTTAGTGAAAGACTACCAGTCAACGGGATACATCTACCCGTTCCAAATCCCTATCGCTTTATGTGCTGCATTCAAAGTACGCAAATGACCGTGACGAATTTCACCAATCTACCAGAATCTACCGGTACCCGTACCCGTCGAACGGGTATCGCAAACTCGCTATTGGTCGTGGGATTTGTCCATATTTTGCGTACATATGAATTAATGGTGTTGGGATTTGATCCACATTTTGCGTACATATGAATTAATGGTGTTGGGATTTGATCCAGATTTCGACTTGATTCTTCTGAGCTGCAATCATGGTTATTTAAGATTCGTGCATGAAGAATAATGTCAATTATCATATATTAATAAAGACTGTAGACTAATATAAAACAAATAAAAATGTTTCTGTAACAACGATGTACGGGTATACATCTATTTATAATGTCATTTTGAGGCCATTTTAAGCAGCCATCCTACTGTCTTTGCATGTCTTTTGGTTTGGATCAGATCAGATTAGATCCAATGGAAATACAAATTGAAGGTCTTGTGAAAAAAAAAATTTGTGGGGGGGGCGGGGATGGATGGCTGTTGCTCTAAAAAAAATCCCTGTATTCGATTTGTTGAAACTCAGAAACAAAACGATAACGTCCGTATACAGGTATGGAAAATAACAGTGGGATTGAATTGCTCATGCGGGAGTTTTAAAGTGTGTGTGGTCAAATGCGGAGCGCGATAAACAAAATCCTCAGGACAATATAGAAGGTCATCACAAGTTCATGCTGACTGCTTCATTAAATTAGCCCAACGTTTTAGAGAAACTCACGAGTGCAGAGAGCGTACATCGGTTGGGCTGCAGTGGGGAATAGGGCGGAGGGGTAGCTACAATATTATGACTCGATAATGCTTATTTCTAACACGGTGATGGCATCATTCCTGGTCAGAAAACTGACTGGTAATAATCGTTATTAAACTGACTGGTAATAATCGTTATTAAACTGACTGGTAATAATCGTTATTAAACTGACTGGTAATAATCGTTATTAAACTGACTGGTAATAATCGTTATTAAACTGACTGGTAATAATCGTTATTAAACTGACTGGTAATAATCGTTATTAAACTGACTGGTAATAATCGTTATTAAACTGACTGGTAATAATCGTTATTAAACTGACTGGTAATAATCGTTATTAAACTGACTGGTAATAATCGTTATTAAACTGACTGGTAATAATCGTTATTAAACTGACTGGTAATAATCGTTATTAAACTGACTGGTAATAATCGTTATTAAACTGACTGGTAATAATCGTTATTAAACTGACTGGTAATAATCGTTATTAAACTGACTGGTAATAATCGTTATTATAAAAATAAATTAAAGTATAGTTAAACATTCACGTTTAACCAATATGATAATACACCTAACACAATTCTAAACAAAACAACTAAATAGTAAGATTTTAAGAATAATAAGCATTTTTATGAAATAACATAAACCAAACAACAGTTATAAATTACAAACTGAGCACCTAAATTGAAATTAAAAAAAAAATGAAAAATAGTAATTAAACATTTAACTATAATTTTGACCCTTTTTGACGCGTGTCACACCGTTCTTCAGAATCCACATTCATGACAAATTTAGTTTGTCAGTATAATCTACTTTATGTTGGAGCAATCGATCGCCGGTCGCTTACAAACAATTGCAACCGTAGGGGGTGCTAGGAAGGAAATATCAAACCATGTGCCAATGCATTCTCTTATATATGCGAGTCGACCATAGGTCACCTCGCATATATAAGAGAATGCATTGGCCTAACAATGTTTTACAATTTTAATAATTTTTTCTTGTATTCTTTAACAATTTTATAATTTCACCCATACAGAGCCCCAGACAAACATGAGTAGACGACACTCTTCCTTCTATATGCTTCTATATATGTGTGGGGCTCCCTGCAGGGTAATTGCAACCGTAGAGGTATTAGGAAGGAAATGTCAAACAATTGAAAAACATCAGTTACAAGTTGGAAAATTCCAACCTTAAGAATTTTTTACCCTGTGCCAATGCATTCTCTTATATATGCGAGTCGACCATATGTCGCCTCGCTTATATAAAAGAATGCATTGACCTAACAATTTTGTATCATGTTTTTTAAATAAATGTTTCTTACAATTTTTAGGACATAAATAAAAAACGTCCATTACCCTGCAGGGAGCCCCACACATATATAGAAGCATATAGAAGAGTGTCGTCTGCTCATGTTTGTCTGGGGCTCTGTATGGGTGAAATTATAAAATTATTGAAGAATACAAGAAAAAATTATTCAAATTGTAAAAAATTGTTAGGCCAATGCATTCTCTTATATATGCGAGGCGACCTGTGGTCGACTCGCATATGTAAGAGAATGCATTGGCCTAACAATTACCATTGGCACAGGGTAAAAAAATCCTGACTTAAGACTGGATTTGATATGGCGGGAATATAACCTGGGTTTCTTTAATGAATTTAATCACGGTGCCAAAGCAGTTTCAGTTCAATTATGGGTGTGGAAATTCCAAGCCTGACACCCTCCTCAATTAATCTGAGACCCTCTGGCCACGTCCTTGGTTCACTCTACGTGACAATAATAGCTATGTTCAGGCAGTCGTTCGGGTAACTTGTATCTTGTGTTACTATACGGTAAATTGATATGGATATGTACTTGATGATGCTTACACCTCAGCATAATGAGGTTCCCAGAGGGTGAATTTGGTGATGCTAGCCCGCTATGCGGGGTAGCATAACTGAATTCACCCTCTGGGGACCTCATTCTGCAAATGACAGACAACACTATTTCAAGACTTGATGGCATACACATGGATGGTAGGGCATGGATGGTAGGGGGCATGGATGGTAGGGCATGGATGGCAGGGGCATGGATGGTAGGGCATGTATGGTAGGGCATGGATGGTAGGGGCATGGATGGTAGGGCATGGATAGTAGGGCATGGATGGTAGAGCATGGATGGTAGGGGGGCATGGATGGTAGGGCATGGATTGTAGGGCATGTATGGTAGGGCATGGATGGTAGGGGGCATGGATGGTAGGGCATGGATAGTAGGGGACATGGATGGTAGGGCATGGATGGCAGGGCATGGGTGGTAGGGGGGCATGGATGGTAGGGATTCATCTGATAGGGCATGTATGGTAGGGGGACATGGATGGTAGGGATTCATCTGATAGGGCATGGATGGTAGGGAGGCATGGATGGCAGGGATTCATCTGATAGGGCATGGATGGTAGGGAGGCATGGATGGTAGGGATTCATCTGATAGGGCATGGATGGTAGGGCATGGATGGTAGGGCATGGATGGTAGGACATGGATGGTAGGGGGCATGGATGGTAGGTCATGGATGGTAGGGCATGGATGGTAGTGGGGCATGGATGGTAGGGAGGCATGGATGGTATGGATTCATCTGATAGGGCATGGATGGCAGGGGGCATGGATGGTAGGGAATGGATGGTAGGGGGCATGGATGGTAGGGGGCAAGGATGGTAGGGGGCATGGATGGTATGGAGCATGGATGGTATGGGCATGGATGGTAGGGGGCATGGATGGTAGGGAGGCATGGATGGTATGGGGGCATGGATGGTAGGGCATGGATGGTAGGGGGCATGGATGGTAGGGGGCATGTATGGTAGGGGGGGCATGGATGGTAGGGGGCATGGATGGTAGGGATTCATGGATGGTAGGGATTCATGGATGGTCGGGATTCATGGCGGGTAGGGATTCTTGGATGGTAGGGATTCATGGATGGTAGGGATTCATGGATGGTAGGGATTCATGGCTGGTAGGGATTCTTGGATGGTAGGGATTCATGGATGGTAGGGATTCATGGATGGAAGGGATTCATGGATGGTAGGGATTCATGGATGGTAGGGGGCATGGATGGTAGGGATTCATGGATGGTAGGGATTCATGGATGGTAGGGATTCATGGATGGTAGGGATTCATGGATGGTAGGGATTCATGGATGGTAGGGATTCATCTAATAGGGCATGGATGGTAGGGCATGGATGGTAGGGGGCATGGATGGTAGGGATTCATGGATGGTAGGGATTCATGGATGGTATGGATTCATGGATGGTAGGGATTCATCTAATAGGGCATGGATGGTAGGGGGCATGGATGGTAGGGATTCAACTGATAGGGCATGGATGGTAGGGGGCATGGATTGTAGGGCATGGATGGTAGGGGGGCATGGATGGTAGGGCATGGATGGTAGGGGGCATGGGTGGTAGGGGGACTGGATGGTAGGGGGCATGGATGGTAGGGGCATGGATGGTAGGGATTCATTGATGGTAGGGGGCATGGATGGTAGGGATTCATGGATGGTATGGATTCATCTGATAGTAAACGTGTTAGCGTTTATTGTCAACATAAAATACATGGTTAACTTCATGCGGAGTGTGTGATGGAATAGGTGATGTGTATGTAATGTAACTAAAAATTAATGTAAATGACTGGAAGGGGCACTAATGGTTTACTCATGCTTTACCCGCGTAACGCCGGACCTCCAGCTAGTTTAGTATAATTTAGGCAATTCTCATTTTTAAATAATTATATTTGTCCATCGATATAAATGAGCTATGTTTTTTTCCAGATATATCTACTATACTGTCGCGAAAATAATTTTTTTTAACCCAACGTTATATAAGATACAGATTTTCACATTGCATCTCTACAATATTATCGGTAGTGGAAACATCATATTGACATGTTGGCTGATATGCATCTACACACTTTTCACTGAATGTTTTTGAATTGTCAAAACATCTCAATTGCATACAGTCAATTTGAAGGGAAATGTCATTGAAACAATGTGGTAATTAATTCCCCAACATCCGTTGATTTGACCCACTAATTAAGTAATTATTCATTCATTGTTAGGTACAAAAAATAACCCAATGCAGAAGGGAAATTAATATTAGGTAAATTGTTTACCTGCGTTGAGTAAAAATATTGCCAAACGTTGGGTAGAATTTACCCAAATTGGGTAACATGTTTTACCCAACAAAAAAGTTTAACGTAACGTTCGCGTGATGCTATAGAGTAATGCTCTAATTAATCGACCTCTTAACCACAGCATAATTATAGGTTGTTCCAGATTACATCACATATCATTATATGCCTGAAAGGTTACCCAGCCAGGAGTCATTATACAGTGATGCCCTAATTAATCGACTTCTTAACCACAGAAGAATTATGGGTAACTTTTCAGGATTTAGTCGGAAATATGGCTTGTTGCCATTCATCGGAAATCTCTCCCCGAGAGCTTTCCGATGAATGGCAACAATCCATATTTCCGACTAAATCCTGAAAAGTTACCCATAATTCTGCTGTGGTTAAGAGGTCGATTAATTAGAGCATTACTGTATGCACCATTGTGTTGGGTAAATTTTTACCCAATTTTGGTAAATTTTATCCAACGCAATTTAGAGTGTATCAATACATGCATAGTGGTAATAGTATTTAACAAGAAAGCAACGTCAATGTGATTTTTTTTTTTACACAAAAACTGAATATTGTATCAAGGGCCGGGGTTCGAATCCCACCAAATCCAATTTCTGAAAACACATGGAGCTTCTAAAAACGGCACCTTGTGCTTTATAAAGTCCCAGACACGTACACTGCCATGGCAACGGTCGGCATGCCACGAAGACAAGTACATATAACATGAAGCTGTGCCAAAAAGCTATCACATACCATTAATATTTTTATATAACTTGCAGCTGTGCCAAAAAGCTATCACATACCATTAACATTGTTATATAACAAGCAGCGGTGCCAAAAAGCTATCACATAGCATTAATATTGTTATATAACATGCAACTGTGCCAAAAAGCTATCACATACCATTAATATTGTGTTACAGGAATACATAACTTGTGAATAGTTACTTACCAAGTACCACGAGGGCGACAAGAAGCTGTTTGAACATGTTTATGCTTTGGTTGAAATGAACTACTGAGTAAGAATTTCAGGTCCGATCAGGTCGAGTTATGTTCAGCGAGTGGGACTGATGTTAGCGAGCTGTCGGGTAGTAGCTATTATCAGAAACATCGACATTGATTTGCATAACAGGGGGCATGGCAACTATACATATCGACTTGTCATGCGCATTCATTTCAAAGTAAACTGTACCAAAGCGTCGACGATAAACACAATTTTGTCGACCCAGCAATACATATCGATTCACACATAATAGACGTACATAATATGTAACATGGTTCCCAGTCACAACCGCAATAGGCCTATCACGTGATTATGTGTGATTGCAAGCCTGCAAGTAGGGTGTCTGTCATTTGCATAATGAGGTCCCCAGAGGGTGAATTTAGTGACGCTATCCCGCATAGCGGGCTAGCATCACTAAATTCACCCTCTGTGGACCTCATTCTGCTTAGGGCCTCTACTGCTATGGTAGATCTAGGATCAGATTGAAGTTCCCCAGTTGAAGTTGGCGATGGTCACCCATTGGGCACCTCGATTATGGATTTTACCTTCTGCAAATTGGGGGATATAGAAACTTACCAGATGAGAAAACGTAACTAAAAACAATGTTAATTTGATACTATAGATACTTCCCAAAATATGAGGCCTAAGCAGAATGAGGTCTCCAGATGGTGAATTTGGTGATGCTAGCCCGCTGTGCGGGATGGCATCACTAAATTCACCCTCTGGGAACCTCATTCTGCAAATGACAGACACGCTATTTTTCAGGCTTGTGTGATTGAATACAATGTGTTGGCGTATACCCATGAATGGTGTTATACTTAGTGGCAGGTCAAAATAAAGAGAGAGAAAGAGAATACGCATCGTTTATTGCAACCAATGGAGACGACTAGCACCTCACACAGTCAACACAGAGTAGTCTACATTATATATGGCAAGGAACGTAAGCAGAATAAAACAGGGTCATCATTTCGTTTCACGTAGAGGCACTTTAACCCTTTCAGTGCCAGGGGCCGATCTCATCGGCCCTAATTTACGGTCTGTAAAATCGGCCCTAAAAAAATATAGGCGTCCTATGGTCGACTCGCATATATAAGAGAGTGCATTGGCCAGGGTATATGGGTTGATACAAAAATCGGACATGGCACTGAAAGGGTTAAACAAGTGGAAACATTGGAAACAGTAGCATTAGCTATGAAGTTGAGATAACTGGACGCTATTTTATCTAGTTTTGACAGGCTGACTAAATGGGTTGTGGTGACATGCATTGTGCAAGTTCATTCTACGAGTAACTGGTAGTACCATATCTTGCTATTTATTTTCATATTCAATGGAAACATCTGGAAACAAATTGAGACAGTGGTCACGCCATATATATATATAAATATATATATTTTTTAAATATTTCTTCTTGCACGATGAGATTCAGAAGCAATATATATATATATATATATATACCTGTATAATATCTATATATACATGTATGATATCTATATATACATGTATAATATATATATATATACATGTATAATATCTATATCTACATGTATAATATATATATCTACCTGTATAATATTTATATATACATGTATGATATCTATATATACATGTATAATATATATATATATACATGTATAATATCTATATCTACATGTATAATATATATATCTACCTGTATAATATCTATATCTACCTGTATAATATATATATCTACCTGTATAATATCTATATCTACATGTATAATATATATATCTACATGTATAATATATATATCTACATGTATAATATCTATATCTACATGTATAATATCTATATCTACATGTATAATATATATATCTACATGTATAATATCTATATCTACATGTATAATATATATATCTACATGTATAATATCTATATCTACATGTATACTATCTATATCTACATGTATAATATATATATCTACCTGTATAATATCTATATCTACCTGTATAATATCTATATCTACCTGTATACTATCTATATCTACATGTATAATATATATATCTACCTGTATAATATCTATATCTACCTGTATAATATCTATATATACATGTATAATATCTATATCTACATGTATAATATATATATCTACATGTATAATATCTATATCTACATGTATAATATCTATATCTACCTGTATAATATATATATCTACATGTATAATATATATATATATACATGTATAATATCTATATCTACCTGTATAATATATATATCTACATGTATAATATCTATATCTACCTGTATAATATATATGTATAATATCTATATCTACCTGTATAATATCTATATATACCTGTATAATATATATATCTACCTGTATAATATCTATATCTACCTGTATAATATCTATATCTACCTGTATAATATATATATCTACCTGTATAATATATATATCTACATGTATAATATCTATATCTACATGTATAATATCTATATCTACCTGTATAATATCTATATCTACCTGTATAATATCTATATCTACCTGTATAATATCTATATCTACCTGTATAATATCTATATCTACCTCTATAATATCTATATCTACCTGTATAATATATATATCTACCTGTATAATATCTATATATACCTGTATAATATCTATATCTACCTGTATAATATATATATCTACCTGTATAATATCTATATCTACCTGTATAATATCTATATCTACCTGTATAATATATATATCTACCTGTATAATATCTATATCTACCTGTATAATATCTATATCTACCTGTATAATATCTATATCTACCTGTATAATATCTATATCTACCTGTATAATATCTATATCTACCTGTATAATATCTATATCTACCTGTATAATATCTATATCTACCTGTATAATATCTATATCTACATGTATAATATCTATATCTACCTGTATAATATCTATATCTACCTGTATAATATATATATCTACCTGTATAATATCAATATATACATGTATAATATATATATCTACCTGTATAATATCTATATCTACCTGTATAATATCTATATCTACCCGTATAATATCTATATCTACATGTATAATATCTATATCTACCTGTATAATATCTATATCTACCTGTATAATATATATATCTACCTGTATAATATATATATCTACCTGTATAATATCTATATCTACCTGTATAATATCTATATCTACCTGTATAATATCTATATCTACATGTATAATATCTATATTGACCTGTATAATATCTATATCTACCTGTATAATATCTATATCTACCTGTATAATATCTATATCTACATGTATAATATCTATATCTACCTGTATAATATCTATATCTACCTGTATAATATATATATCTACATGTATAATATCTATATCTACCTGTATAATATCTATATCTACCTGTATAATATCTATATCTACATGTATAATATCTATATCTACCTGTATAATATCTATATCTACCTGTATAATATAAATATATACATGTATAATATCTATATCTACCTGTATAATATATATATCTACCTGTATAATATATATATATACCTGTATAATATCTATATCTACCTGTATAATATATATATCTACATGTATAATATATATATCTACCTGTATAATATCTATATCTACCTGTATAATATCTATATCTACATGTATAATATCTATATCTACCTGTATAATATCTATATCTACATGTATAATATCTATATCTACCTGTATACTATCTATATCTACATGTATAATATCTATATCTACATGTATAATATCTATATCTACATGTATAATATCTATATCTACAAGTATAATATATATATCTACATGTATAATATCTATATCTACATGTATAATATCTATATCTACCTGCATAATATCTATATCTACATGTATAATATCTATATCTACATGTATAATATCTATATCTACATGTATAATATCTATATCTACATGTATAATATCTATATCTACATGTATAATATCTATATCTACCTGTATAATATCTATATCTACATGTATAATATCTATATCTACATGTATAATATCTATATCTACATGTATAATATATATATCTACATGTATAATATCTATATCTACATGTATAATATCTATATCTACCTGTCTAATATCTATATCTACATGTATAATATCTATATCTACATGTATAATATCTATATCTACATGTATAATATATATATCTACATGTATAATATCTATATCTACATGTATAATTGCGATTGTCTGTCTGTCAGTGGTCTATAGAACTTCACAGGGGACCATCTAGAGGGGTATAACATGTGTAACATTTTACGAGAAAGATAATGGCGCGGGTTAGAATTTTCTAAAGTGACGCCGCTGTTGCCAGGGGCAGAACAGGGGGAGGGGCACCACAATCGATAACAATAATTTCAGGGCCGATTTAAACCAAATTCAAATTGATACACATTCTTCTCCATGATACAAGGAATCTTAGTGTGTGATTTAAAGATGCCAAATTGGTTTCGATTAGATGAGAGATTGGGGGGTGGGCACTCAATTTTATAAGAATTGGTTTAGCCACCAAACTTATACAAACTCATCCACTTGGTATGAGGAGTCTAATGTTCTGGCCTAAAGCTGTCAAAGGTGGATTCATTCGAGTCATGTGTGCACTGAAAGGGACAGGGGCACCAAATTTGATACACAACATTTTTAGCACCAATGCCCACAAAATTCATACACATTCTATCCATGATACGAGGAATCTAATCGTGTGATTTAAAGACGCCACGTTGGAGCTGTTTGTGTGAGAGATGGTATGGGGTGCGTGGGTTGTCATTAGATTTTATAAAAAATTGTTTAGTCGCCGATTATCACCAAACTTATAAATAATCATCTCCAGGATGTCAGGAGTCTAATTGTGTGGTGGGACCATTCGAGTCAGGGGTGCACAAAGGCTGAGAGAGATACACAAATTGATATTCAATATGTTTATCGCCTATTTCCACCAGATTGATAAATATTTTTCTCCGTGATCAAGCTGCAGAACAGAGTTCAGTCCCCTCGCTAAGCGATGTCTGAACGCTGCCGGATTGTGTATTTTCTTAAATAAATCTAACATGTTTTATTGAAGTGTTTTGCCAGGCACAATTCATCCTGGCTTGATCTAGACACATTTCAAATGATTATGGACACTTCAGTTTCTCAGAATAATGCAGAATGAATGGTAACCTGCACAAGTCTAAAATAATTAAATGCGACATTTCTTCACATTACGTGTTGGTGCGGGCAGTGGTAATTCCTGCGTAGGGGCCTGAACTCTGCGTGGAGCTTGCTCCGTAATACGAGGAGTCTAATCGTGTGGTTTAAATACGCCAAATTGGTGAGAGATATGGGGGCCTTAAATTTGATACGAATTTGTATACTCGCCAATTTTCACCAATTATATATATATTCATCTTCATAATGAGTCTAAGTGTGTGGCTTAATGATGTCAAAATTGGCACCGCTTGAGTCCTAAATAGGGACGGGAGGGTCACCAAAATTGATAAAAAATATGTTTAGTGCCAATTACCAAGTTCAAGTTCATACACGTTCTTCTCAACTGATACGAGGAATCAAATCGTGCGTGTTCATCTCCGTGTACGTGGTATCGCCAAACCCGAGGGTATCACCAAAACCAGACCATGCGGTTCCCTCAGATGAATCTATATATCTCCCAGTTAAATTGTGATATCCACTATCCAAAACATAAATTCGTAAAGCGGAATATTCCCTCAATGGGATAGCGACCGTAGCTTGCTCTCAACCCGATTAATTTAATAGAAATTCCGGCTCATTTCCGATTTTGACGTTAGGTGGTTCGTTTGAAGCATACTTATCAGCCATAGATGGGTGATAATGGATGTATCAATAGAAAAATATGTGTTAAATTAACCATACAATTGTCTTGCCTGCAGAGCGGTTCGCAAAAATACTATCTGCGTCCATGTGTGGGTACTCACCACAATTTCGGGTATAAAAGCCGCAGATTGATCTTGCGATGAGATGTCGCCAAACCAGATATGGTATGTCAAAGATGCGAATGATATAAATCACATTTTAACCGTTTCTGCTTGAAAATATCCCAATGATCATTCAGACAGGCCGGTACGTGGATCCGCTTTAGGGTGGGGTGCACGTGCAAGGGTAAAAACGTTTATGTTTGTGTTTTATGTTATAATGTCATATTAACATTATAGGCTATTTTGTGTTATTCGACTTTATAGGACCGGTACTGTACAACGAATGGAAACATTAAATCAGTGTAAATCATGAGTTATCAGAAACGTGGCTCGATGGTCCCTGTTGGGGTGGTTACCTGTAGTTTCTAAATGAACCCCTTTTTCCAATTGTTGAATATGACATCCCTAAGTTTAGATTTTTTTCATCTGGTGACCATTTCAGTTCACAAATTTGACCGAAATTATTTAAATTATCTAAATATGCGGGGTTTTTTGTCTGAAAACAAATTACACAATAAATACTAAAAAAATGTGAATAAATTTTTGGAATGATATTTCCAACTGATGTTGTGTCGGGCAAGACATTTCCAAATGTTGAAAGTGCTGACCGACGTATGGGGGAAGGTGTTATGTTACACCAACACACCACTTCCACATCTCTATAAGCGAATGAGTTACCCGTCTAAGAGAACAGAACATGTGATCTTCGGATGTACCCCAATATGCTCGTGGATATCGTGCGATGTTTTGTATCAGAATTATCATTGCAAATTGATCGCTTGATTGCCACCACGTGCTAGTGTATACATTTGTCTCTGTTGAATGGTTTGACCAAGGTTGAGCGACACCCCAACAAAACAAATCCTTTTCCCGAAGACAAATGCATTTACGATGCATGACACGTTATACTCATCGTCAGATCTCGTGTTCGTTTTGCACGAGTGGAGCTATAATCACAATTATCTCTGTGAACAAAGCAAAAACAGCAAGTCCACATGAAACCACCGGGCGCGGAAGGCTCTATTATATTATATCTCACGTAACTTTCTCGCGTTCTGATTGGCTGCCTACTGCCATACTATTTTACGATAGTACCCCAGTAGCCCACCTACTCACCTACTATTCTGTTTCTATTTATAGTAACATAATTTGTGTTTGCACAATCGTAATGCCACGGTCAATCTGAAACTATCCTGTATGTTTCCTGCATTACACGTAGTTTTTGCTATATCGGTATATCATTAGACTTCGCGAAAGACCGATTTCCCGGTAGATAATCACATTCGGTCCGGTTTGACGGGCGATCCTCGTTTTCAAATACGCATGATAATTGTAGACACTTCCGTGTTGAAATCCAGAAAACACGCTTCGATGCAAGATCAAATTTTCTCGATTATATACTGTAAATTCGTTATGGTGAGTTAATAAACGTATATACATGTGTAATATAATCGTCACTTTATTTATCTCTGGCTCTATTGGGTGTTAACGCAAGATTTTGCTCATGTCACCTCGAATTTAATTTGTTTTCTCCGATGATATTTTCGTAACTCAATTCTTTCAAGACCGATTTCGTAGTCGGAATTAATTATGTGCATACTGAGACATTGCTTACTTTACTTACCGGCTGATATCAGCTACTTCATTTATTGATTTTACCTGTCGAAATGAGTGATCATAGATTTGCAGAAGATAATCCAAATGACAACAAAAAACAAAACAAAAACACAACAAAAAACACAACAAAAAACAAAACAAAAACACAACAAAAAACACAACAACACCACCACCAAAAACACAATAAAAAACACAATAACAAACACAACAAAAAACACAACAACACCACCGCCAAAAACACAATAAAAAACAAAACAAAAACACAACAACACCAGCGCCAAAAACACAACAAAAAACACAATAACAAATACAACAACACCAGCACCAAAAACACAACAAAAAAACACAATAACAAATGTTCTATATAATATAATAAATAATGCATGACGTGTCGTTGACTATGCCAAAATAGTGGTCCTCGAGGAGGAATAGTCCACTCGCCTGCGGCTCGTGGACTATTCCTCCTCGAGGACCACTATTTTGGCATAGTCAACTCCAAGCCATGCATTATCTATATAATAATAATCCATTAATTGGTCCCTTCAACCGGTCCCTAGCCCTTTTTTAGTATTTTGTGTGTAAATTGTTTTCAGACAAAAACCGCATATTTAGATAATTTAAATAATTTCGGCCAAATTTGTAAACTGAAATAATCACCAGATGAAACAATCTAAACTTAGGAGTTGTCATATCCAACAGTTGGAAGAACCCGTTGTAAACTCGACGAAAACTCCAACCTAACATGGGGGTGCAAACAAAAATTACTGGAAGGGTGTGCATTAAGAAACTATAGGTGAACACCCTCAACCGGGACCTTCTATCCACGTCCCTGCTAACTCATGATTTATTCTGATTTAATGTTTCCATTTGTTGTACGGTTCCGGGCTTAAAATGTAAAATAACACATACTAGTCTATACTATTAAATTATAACATAAAACACAAACAAATATACACGTTTTCACCATTGCACATGCACCCCCACCCTATAATGATCCATGTGCCGGCCTGTCCGAACGATAATTGGGATATTTTCAAGCAGAAACGGTCAAAATATGAAGTATATCATTCGCATCTTTGATATCCCAGATCTGGTTTGGCGACATATCGATCTGCGGCTTTGATACCCGAAATTATGGTGAGTATCCACTCATGGACGCAGATAGTATTTCTGCGAACCGCTCTGCAGGCGAGTCAATTTTATGGTTAATGAAACATATATTTTCTACTGATACACGCATTATCCGTCATCTATGGCTGATAATTATGTTTTAAACGAACTATCTAACGTCAAAAAGTGTCTACTGTTTATGATAAAATCGGAAATGAGCCGGAATTTCTATTATATTTATCTCGGTGAAAGCAAGCTATGGCCGCTATCCCATTGAGGGAACATTCCCCTTTGCGAAATTATGTTTTGAATAGTGGATATCACCATTTAACTGGGAGAAAAATAGATTCATCTGAGGGGAAATATGTTCATTTATCAAAACCGCATGGTCTGGTTTTGGTGATACCCTCGGGTTTGGCGATACCACGTACACGGGGGTGGTGTTAAAAAGCCACATTTTGTGATATATATATATATATATCTATCTGTATGCGTTCTATATATAACTTCACATCGTACAATCGAGATGGCACGAAGGCGGTCTAACAGGGGTTTTACGAGGAAGATAATGGTGCAGGTTATAATTTAAAAAGTGACGCTGTTGGTGTCAGGGGCAAACAAGGGGGAGGGGCAGCAAAACAAATTGTGAAATAGTTTTGTCGCCGATTTCCACCAAACGTATAAAATCACCTCAATGATATGGCGCCGTTCTAGTCAGGATGCATGGGAGGGGGGGGGGGCTCCAAAAATGATTAAAAAAACTATTTTCAGCACAGATTTCTACCAAATTGATATATTATACTTCTCCATTTTACGAGGAATATGACCGTGTGATTTAAAGACGCCAAATTGGTGCCGTTTGGTTGAGAGATGGGGGGGGGGTCATAACTATGATAATAAATTGTTTAGTTGTCGATTACCACCAACATTATTTTATCATCTCCATTATATCATGCATGCATGAGTCTAATTGACGTGGTTTAAATATGTCAAATGTGGCACCGTTCAAGTCATGCATGAGGAGGGGAGTTGAACCAAAGCTGATACAAATATATCTAGCACTAATTTCCACCAAATTCATGCACGTTCTTCTTTAATGCTACGATTAATTAAATCACACTTGGTGTCGTTTGAGTCATGCATGACGAGAGGAGATGCACTAGCATTGATAACATTGTTCTATTCGCCTATATCCACCAAAGTTATATACAGTCATCTCCCAGGCCATCTCCATTTCGCTCTAAGGGGTTTTTGGCGTTCAACGGTCACAATATCGACAAATGGTGACCGAATTAAGTCACTTGAACAATTATATATTTTCAACTGTTTATATTATATGGGGATGGGAATCAGGGCATTCATATAATGAGCTAGCAAAACAGATGCATAGAATAAATCATTAAAATTCTACTTAATAGATACATATATTCTTGCAAACTGAGGACCTTGAACCTTCAGAAGATTGCATATTAGAATGGCTCATGTTTATATTATAACATAATGCTCCATTTAATATACTTTCCACAAAACGTTACAATTTGTCAAGCGATATGGAAATGTATAGAAGGCCTGTTCAACAATAGTGGTCAAAGTGTGCACTCAAATGTAGTTTTTGTCTGAGATAAAAGAAAACGCAATCAGTGGCACATAACTTTTTGGGATCCTCCAATACTGACATCTGACAAGGTTATATCTACCGGATACAGAGAATTTCTTTCATTTTAGAACAGACTCATCGCCTAATATAAACAATACAAACTATCGCTCTATGTCGGGTACATGTAGCTGATATTTATCCATAGCAACATTTCTTTTAAACTGATAATAATTAGCCCGTATATAGCACCATGAACAGAGGAGCACCAAGACATTTCTTTAAATCATCTGTATCTTCTTGGAGATATGATAACCAGGTGTCCTCAAAATATTAATGTAACCCACTAGATTGATTGATAAATATCTATGTAAAACCCAATTGTCGTCTTTTATTTATGTGTTTATGATGTTCGTGTTTCACGTTATAATATCTGAAGTATACGCAGTTGTAAATAAATAAATACTTCTTTAATGGTGGGACGGATTAATCGCGATAAACAAAATGACAATCGCTCCGATCCAACAAGGTGAGCCACTACTTATATTCCATGTGTAAGAATCATGTTTTGTGATGCTATTTGGAGATACAATTTACGAGAATACGTGTAACACTTTGAGCAAGAGTATCATCTATTCCCACCAAATATCCACAGCGTTCAGAGGGTTTTACGTCACTTTAACCTGGGTACCCCTGCTAGTGTTCTATATGTCTTCTATATGCTATTTCCACCGAGTTGCGATGACGGTGTTTCGGACCACCTCACCGCTTACATATAATCTGCTAAACTGTACCCAATGAATTGATGAACGGGATTGTGTAATGCTCGGCTTGTGTGGAGGTAGGTCAAATATTGGCCCCCATTGCATTTCGGTATAGTTTCATCATTGTGCGGTCGAAACATCCACAGCTGTCTTGAAAAAATCAACTTTTCTGGTTTTGCATTTTTTATGTATAGGATGCAGCAGAAAAAGGGGATAACTGGCCAAATGTCATTAAAACATCGAGAAATCTGGTGCATACATCGAAATTGAGTACAAATTTCGGGATTGAAAAAAGACCGAACAAAATTATGAAACTATATATCGATCGAATATACATGTCTCAAAATTATCGAGGCGGAAATTCCATTAACAACGATTTTCTCAATCCCATCATTTTATAGACAAAAGACAACCTAAATCGGTTGAACAAGGACATGTGGTAACAATTAAATCGCAAGATAACTAGTCAGTCCAAGTGTTCATTGATCAACAGGTATGGCAAGAAAATCCTCAAATATAGAAATTTAATTATGGTAGTTACATTTCTTAATGACAATAATCATTAAATTTCACAAATAGAGAATAATTAAGTCTCCTCTCATGAGCTTGAGATACGATATCATGGATATATGAACTGCGCTTTTGGGAAAAAAATATATTTTACAGAAGTTCTTGGTACCTGAAAACGGTGAAATTTTTAGATATGTTTCATACCATAAAAGTAAAGTAAATGAGATTATAATATCCAATTGGTCGATGGTTCTTAAACGGTGTGCCACACACAATAATCGCTTGAACCAAATTTTACAAAGACATTCCTAATATATTTTGAGAAAATCCTTTTCAAATACCACGAAATGTTGACAAAACATGCGTCTGACCTTTAAATTACTCAACATACAACATACGCTCCTCGTTATAAATGAGTTAAACTGAGGTCGGAAAATCTGCTGATCAGCATTTCGGTATGTAAACTGCTGATCAGCAGATGACTCCGCATTTTAGGTAAGCCCGAATAAAGTTCCGATTTGATGGGTTGGTTAATCAAGTCGGAATTAATTAATACATGTAGTTTAAAAGATATCGTTCGGCCCAATGCAGCGTCATATTCCAAGTACTTGCCATAATAACAAACTTCCTTTAACCCTTTACCCAACAGAACGGCCCTGTGTCAATGCATTCTATTATATATGTGAGTCGACCATAGGTCGCCTCGCATATATAAGAGAATGCATTGGCTTAACACATATTAAAAATGATAAAATTGTCAAAGAATGTAGAAAAATATTATAAAAATTGTTAAAAAATGTAAGAAAAAATTATAAAATTGTTAAATAATGTAAGAAAAAATGGTAAAAAGTGTTAAAAAAGATTTGTTTTAGGCCAATGCATTCTCTTATATATGCGAGGCGACCTATGGTCGACTGGCATATATAAGAGAATGCATTGGCACAGGGCATAACTGTAACCATCACAATTTGGTCAACGAACCCGTTCCAATGATATCCATATTTGTATGGTGTTATTGAGACAGACCGAAGATATTTTAGGCTGTTGAAGCTTTATTTGGGAGTTTTTGGCCGTTTTGTTGGGTAAAGGGTTAAAATTAGCGGTCACCATTATTAAGTTCTTCGTACTATTTACTAGTTGGAAAAAGTTCAATCAGAGGTGGTGTGCAGAGGTGGTGTGCAAATGTAATTAGCGATATTGCGAGCGGTTCCTAGATGATTTTAGAGATAGACACCCCAATTGAGACGCCTAGTCAACATTGACCAATAACCATTTACCCAACAAAGCGGCCAAAAACGCCCAAATAAAGCTTCAACAGCATAAAATATCTTCGGTCTGTCTCAATAACACCATACAAATATGGATATCATTGGAACCGGTTCATTAACCACATTGTGATGGTTACAGTTATATACACTTTTTACCATTTTTTCTTACATTCTTTAATAATTTTATTATTTTTTCTTACATTTTTTAACAATTTTTATAATAATTTTCTACATTCTTTGACACTTTTATCATTTTTAATATGTGTTAAGCCAATGCATTCTCTCATATATGCGAGGCGACCTATGGTCGACTCGCATATATAAAAGAATGCATTGGCACAGGGCCGTTCTGTTGGGTAAAGGGATAAGTCAGTAAAGTAAAGACAATTTACTCATGCGTACACACCAGAAGAGGCATCTGAACTGTTTGAAGTGGGCAACCAGAGGGTCTCTTCTGGGGGTGTGGCAAACGTAGAATAACACCCTCTTTAGTATCGAATGTCTCAGGTCAGGAAAGCATTTGCATGCATCTGTTACCCTATGTCATAATATTTTTCGACTAGTTGGGCATTCCAACTTTTAGTAATTTCCAGTCGTCAGATCACATATGTTTGAACCTTTTTCCAACTGATGACCATTTCACACATTGACCAGAAGTGGTCTAAAAAACGTTACAGTAAAAATTATAATGGACGGAAACTATCAGAACAATTTCAATCTATTTTGGTTAATATTTTCAACTGATATTGTGTCGGTGATAAATTGAAAAGTTTACAAACAATTTAAAGCCTTACTCCAAACGAGAGCCAACCATCCCCTAATAACATTGATAATTCACTCACAATGATGTACATATCTATATAATTACACACTAAGTGTTGTCATCACTAAATCCAGCATTCTGATTGGTCGGCGCCCCGTTGGCTAGTTGCAGTTATTTCTCGGTGAATGCGCAACGCATCATAACACCAAGCTAATAACACCATCGATACGTCATTAGGTTTGGAAAGACGAACTCATAATGCTTTGGGCGCATTTTGACTCGCGCAGGATTGACTTAATACATCATCGGGTTTCAACATGAAGAGAAATTTTTCCTATTAACTTTTGCCAAAGGTGCTATTGGGTATTTTGGGCTGATCTTGTCACGATACACTTTTCGATTTAAATATATTTACAAAAGTGGCTTTTTCGCTAAATGTATATAAATATAAGGATTAACTGTTATGTGGACTATTTTTATGGAGATGTAACGGTGAGGTAAGTGGACATAACTTGTATGTAAAACCCTTCGGGTTTTACACAAGTTATGTCCCCTTACCTCACCGTTACATCTCCATAAAAACAGTCCACATGACAGTTAATCCTTATATAATTACACACTGCGGAAATCACAACAATTTAGCAGAACCCACCAGTATCATTGCAAATTAGCAGGACTACTTAACCAAGTTAATCAGTACCCTATACTACAAAACAAAATACTTGTAATATGATATTGTGCCCAGTGTTCGCGCTGGACCGAAAAAAACTTTAGCCAAAAGTTTAGCCAAATGAAAATTTTATTAGCCAAATGAAAAAAACTTTAGCCAAATGTTTTTTAGCCAAATTAAAAAAAACTATGGCCAAATTAAATCATCGTTTTCTGGTTCACAATTAATGACTAAAACGTAAAATCTAACAGGCACAGGTAAAATACACAATAATTTAACTAATTTTGATGAACTAGAAATATTTGTTTATCTATCATTTATTAAAAATTTATCAATCTTTATGTGAAAGAGTGAGGGGGGGGGGTAACCCGGGATTGTCCTTCTTATAATGTCATTAATTTTTTGTTTTATATCAATATCTTTTTTTAAATCATTAAATGTTAATTATCCTTGCGAAAATATTTAAGTGACATCTGGAAACTAATAACTTAATATTGTTACGCCATTATCAAATTGCAATCTGTCATAAAAGCATGCATATTATTTTGAATGTATCGGTATTGACGACAAATAGCCACAAAATATATGTCGTGCTTCACATTTGGCTGATTAAGCTATTGTCTTACACTTGGTGCTCATAAACCTTGGCCGTCATAAATACAATGTCATCATAAAACATGCATTGTGCAGGAGTCCCGTGAGTGACCAGACAGACAATGGGGGATTAGCGGATTAAATGTAAAATAATGATTTTTTGCTGTTTCGTGCAGAGTGACGGGTTTCCCTTTGTACTATCCGCGTTCGGGGTTCCCTTTGTACAGTCGGCGATATATTCCCACTTACGATGTTTTCAGACTAGATCGTTCACATCACTAAATTGAAAACCCACTTGCCAAAAATTCATGCTTTCAGTCTCCATTTGGGGTCAAAAAAGGTTTAGCCAAACGTTTAGCCAAATGAAATTTTTATTAGCCAAATTCAAAAAAGAATAGCCATTGGCTAATTTGGCTACCGACAGCGCGAACACTGACTGTGCCGGATATACATTTGAAATATTGACAAAAATTGAAAGGTCTTACTCAAAACGAGAGACAACCTCCCCTAATAACATGATCAATGTGATGGTTCTCTCATAATGATTTTTTTAAAATCTTGAATGGTTCGTAAATTCTGACTAAAAGTGTGTGGAACGTTATATGGGACACCTCCCTTCCATCTTTGGCAATATTAATATTTTCCAACTTCCAGTAATATTGTTGAATTGAAATGACAATTTAAAGGGTGTTAGATTGGGCGGTTTGAAAGTTTCAAGTACCAATTGGACAATTTCAAAACGAAAAACTTCACTCGAGTTTGGAACAGTAATTATACAAAACGAAAAATATCGCGTGTAAAATGTTGTGCATTTTTGCTACAGGTCCAGCCTCTCGCATCATAATTAGATCATGCCACGAACCTCTACTCTGGCTACTCCCTTTCAGATCATGCTCCACCAGATCAAAACATGGGAATAATTAGATTTTCTGACCTACTCTGACGATGACCTTGTAACTTGTAACATACACCACAGGGAACTTATTTCTTTGTTATTGAAAAGATTGAATTGATTTCCCGGGGAAAATTCAATAAGTGACACAAAGCAATTTGGTTCGCATACTCGTGCAATATCGAGCTGGGATGCTCACCAACTGTGAATTATATTATTAAGTGACAGGTTTTAATAAAGAAATACACCACCTGCGTATGCTTTTTCAATGTTATACAGTTCCAATCATATAGAACATCAAAATGTTCACATGTTTTGAACTAGTGGAATAGTATCTATATGTGAACAACCAGTGCAGAGCTACGTCAAACTGAGTTATCAAATTTGACCCATAAAGCAATATAATTTTTCGGATTGCAAGTTATCTATATATCATACCTGGTCACGGCTTGGTGCCAAAATTAAAACGCTGGACCCTTTAAATGAATTCGTAGAAAACATCATGCACCATTTGAGATTGCTACAAGTCAAAACGGCCACAAAATAGTTTTAAAAATCATAAAAATTGAAAGAACATGTCCATATCTGAGCAATCCTCGCATGCGAATGAATCAACACGACGACACCAATCGAGATTATTTACAGCTCCACCCATCTAAACCGCGATCCAGCAAAGACGGATTTGTCATCTCAGGTCTAGCCTCCGTAGACCTGGTTTAGTTCGACCATCGAATAAAAATTAACCCACATGGAGCCCCACATAGATGGAAGCATGCACTACAACGTGTCGTCTGCTCAGTCTGTGTGGGCTCTCAATGGGATATCTTTTTTTTTTTTTTTTAAATGTAAGAAAAAGTAAAAATTAATATAGAATAAAGAACAATTGATTAAAAATTATACAAAATTGTTTGGCCAATGCATTCTCTTATATATGCGAGGCGACCTATGGTCGACTCGCATATATAAGAGAATGCATTGGCACAGGGTATATCAACAATGTTCAATTCAATTTTACTCGTTTCCCGTTCGCCATTTTACCCCGTTTTTTACTATTAATGTGAGCCAAATAGTATCTCCCGGCCGGGCTATAGTTTTCAAACTATTACATGTCTATTGATGTCTGCCATGCACTAGCTCATAATTTGGCGCGATGTCTGCAGTTTGACGATTCTGGCAAGAGGCCAGAATTTTGCGAATTATCGCCCGTGCGGGCTGCTGACTGGCTGCTGGCGTCACGATTGGCACGAGGTGGGAATGTTTCATACATGTGCATGTATATATATATAATAAAACACCAACATGGGTAGAATAGCGAGCGCTACATGTATTTCCCCTCGATGTGCGTGTCTTCTCGTCGAGAAGTTATGCTGAAATGGTCACTGTCACCCCATTTCGTTCAGTTGGGTACCCAGGTCTTTTTTAATTTTCAGTTGGGTACCCAGCTTTTGTAAAATTTACATTTGGGCAGCCAGCTTTATGAAATCTCACACATAGCGTGATTTAATTAGTGATCGCCGTCAGTTGATTGTGAAATGAACCTGTTACATATGTGAATGCTTGTTTATATATGAATTATTATGTATATATTCGTCACGATGCTTCAAAATAATAGCGGAGAATAATTGTATGCATAGGCCATATATAGGTACTGCAGATCGACTGCTCATAAAGCTGTGTACCCAAATGTAAATTTTATAAAAACTGGGTACCCAACTGGAAGTTTTAAAAAGCCAGGTACCCAACTGAACGAAATGGGGTGACAGTGACAATTTCAGCTATAGTTATCGTTATATATTTCACATCAAGGCAGTTAGCATATAGGTGTGCATGGATATTTAATTATGCTGGATATCCGATTATCTGGACTAGTGGTCCCATGCATACACTTGCAAATTAAACAGTTTCTCTTGTTTGTGGCGAGTATGCGAAGCAGCACTTCTTAAATGGGCGTGGCCATTTTGGTCAATTTATATAACGTCGTGGCGGCCATTTGTAACTAAACCCCTGGTTTCTAGTTAGTATTTTCTCCTAACCTATGTACGGTAATACATGGCAATTAAGGAATATTACTATGAGTCGTATTATGAGTTCTAAGTTGTAGGCGCACCAAATTAGGAGTTTTAAAACCGATGTATAAATCGCGCGAATCTAAATAAGGAAATGGCACAATATCACGACTGCTTATAAACAATCCACGGCGCTTTTTGCGATAAACTAAACAACAGTCGACCTGTATTTTCTCTGACACAAAGCGTGTTTTGTGAATACTATCGCATTTATATCATCAGTAATCTATACTATTAGTATATTCTTGAGGTAATTATCATAATTTGATCATGTTATTTATAAATTATAACCTACAGTGAAGGCCGCCCGTCCCTTTTTCGATGCGTATTTTGAACTCGACATGCACCTATACTGCACGACTCACATCACCGTATTGCAATGTTATAAGTACATATGCAGGACCAATGGGTGATCAAGGCAGCACACCAGTCATATGATGACATCGTTGCTTGTGTATTCGCGGGACGCCGGTCAATAACTATATTTGATATGACTGGCGTTAGGGGCAACGGAAGTAGATCTTTGTCAGCGCAAGTGGTTACCACCGAGTGTGACATGTGTTGCTGTTAACAATGGCACACGGTAGCCCCATCAATGCATGCGTCGTATATATATAATGTAAAGGTCCATTATATTGAAAACTTAATCGATCTAATATCTGCATAAAATTGAAAGCAAATGCAGAAGGCATACAAACTAAACGCCGCATTGATTTGGCTAGTATATTGTTATTACACTTTGTTGTGACGACGGTGTATCACGTCAGCTATGCATTGTGCCTGTCAACCCTTTCAACACTGGTTCCCGAACCGAATACATGGGTCCCATATAGCATGATCAAACTCCATGGCAGAGTTCAGTCCCCTCGATATGTTGGTCAGAACACTGCCATCACTTATACATAGGAAACATTATAATTTGCATAAATGCGACGTCGAATACAGGCGGACCCTTTAAGTTTCTTTTTTGGGGTTTCTTCGGTGGCCTTGTGGTATTGACGTCGGACTTCGCGAGCCCAAACCAAAACATGTGCATTGTCTCACAAAACACATGCAACTTCCAACAATCCGCGCCTTGAGTGTTATATAGTTCGGCATGTCTCGGAGATAACTATAATAACTTGCCTGCTTAGCCAAAAATAATTTACAATATACTTACATTTTTATATTTAAGACTTTTCTCGATTAAAATTGATTCTGCGTTATTATGAGAACTGAACTGGCAGTATTCATTTGGAAATTGGCTTGATCAAATCAAAGTGAATTGTAACCTATATATACACAAGTTAAAAAATTTATTTATGTTAGATTGTATGCATTATGTGTACCTGATGTCAGTAGTCAAACCAGATTAGCGGGGGTGAATTCTGCTTTGCAGTTTGTTCCACAGGATGTTTTCTACTATATAGAGTCTATATGACTGATGTTAGTAATGCTGCAAATACACTATATATATACCTGAAAATTCACGCGGATGTTCCTGGTAGAGACAATATCAATATCCCATCGTTCCCACAGAGTGCAGTTCTCATTAAATTGTTGTAACGCAGTGACGTCTGATCACCCATTGGTTGTATTTTGGTTTTGGCTGTGTATTTCAGCGATAACGTAAACAAAACGTGGGTTTACCCAAATATTTTAGCTGAGCATTACGGGTAACTATTTCTGCGTTTCTTGTACCAACCAATTACATGACCTGCCATCCCCACCAACCAATTACATGACCTGCCATCCCCACCAACTGTTGTTATGGCTGAACATTTTAAGAATAAAACACGTCACTAAAGCGAAGACTATTTTGGAATTGCAAACAATCAAAGTGTCAAAAACATTGCCATTGAGATTATACATCACAGGGATCGGCAAAGAGGGCGACTTGGGAGACATACTCTCCCTAAAATGTGCCACTTCTCCACTGTATATGTCCCATGTAGAAGTGACTTCTCTCTACTATACGAGTTCGTAAATTTCCTTATAGCATATTTAAATTATATTTACTGATTATAATGGTGTTATTACTATTATTATTATGGTACTATTATACTGTTATAAATGGACTCTCGGTTGCATAATACTTATTGGATCATCGATGGGTGATGTTGGGGTGTAAATTGAACTTCAGCCAATGTCACTTCTCCCTGATAACACGTCTTTCTAATAACTAAACTATAGGCTGGTCCCAAATTCACCAACCCAGAAGGAAGGCTGTCATAGTATGCTCTAGACATATGTATATGAGCCCGATACAATTGATTCCGAAAAAAGTAAGGTGTCAAACTGGTGTGAAAATACAAGCCAATAACACCCAGAGGAAACAGACACTCGTAGAATGCGGTACCACAAACATATGTACACTCTTAGAATGGGGTACAACAAACATCTCTATCCACTTAGAATGCGGTACCACAAACATATGTACACTCTTATAATGCGGTACCACAAACATCTGTACACTCTTAGAATGCGGTACCACAAATATCTGTACACTCTTAGAATGCGGTACCACAAATATCTTGACATTCTTAGAATGCGGTACCACAAACATATCTACACTCTTAGAATGCGGTACCACAAACATATGTACACTCTTAGAATGCGGTACCACAAACATATGTACACTCTTTGAATGCGGTACCACAAACATATGTACACTCTTTGAATGCGGTACCACAAACATCTGTACACTCTTTGAATGCGGTACCACAAACATATATACACTCTTAAAATGCGGTACCACAAACATCTGTACACTCTTAGAATGCGGTACCACAAACATCTGTACACTCTTAGAATGCAGTACCACAAACATCTCTACAATCTAACAATGCGGTACCACAAACATATGTACACTCAAAAAATGCGGTACCACAAACATCTATACACTCTTAGAATGCGGCACTACAAACATCTATACAATCTTAGAATGCGGTACCACAAACATATGTACACTCGTAGAATGCGGCACTACAAACATCTCTACACTCTTATAATGCAGTACCACAAACATCTCTACACTCTTATAATGCGGTACCACAAATATCTCTACACTCTTATAATGCGGTACCACAACAATCTATACACTCTTAGAATGCGGTACCACAAACATCTCTACACTCTTAGAATGCGGTAGCACAACTATATCTACACTCTTAGAATGCGTACCACAAACATCTCTACAATCTTAGAATGCGGTACCACAAACATATGTACACTCTTAGAATGCGGTACCACAAACATCTATACACTCTTATAATGCGGTACCACAAACATATGTACACTCTTAGAATGCGGTACCACAAACATCTCTACTCTCTTAGAATGCGGTACCACAAATATCTCTACAATCTTAGAATGCGGTACCACAAACATATGTACACTCTTAGAATGCGGAACCACAAACACCTCAACAATCTTAGAATGCGGTACTACAAACATATGTACACTCTTAGAATGCGGCACTACAAACATCTCTACACTCTTAGAATGCTGCACTACAAACATATGTACAATCTTAGAATGCGGTACCACAAACATATGTACACTCAAAAAAATGCGGTACCACAAACATATGTACACTCTTAGAATGCGGTACCACAAACATATCTACACTCTTATAATGCGGTACCACAAACATCTCAACAATTTTAGAATGCGGTACCACAAACATATGTACACTCAAAAGAATGCGGTACCACAAACATATGTACACACTTAGAATGCAGTACCACAATCATATGTACACTCTTAGAATGCGGTACCACAAACATATCTACACTCTTAGAATGCGGTACCACACACATCTCTACACTCTTAGAATGCGGTACCACAAACATATGTACACTCAAAAGAATGCGGTACCACAAACATATGTACTCTCTTAGAATGCGGTACCACAAACATATGTACACCTTAGAATGCAGTACCACAAACATCTCTACACTCTTAGAATGCGGTACCACAAACATCTCTACACTCTGATAATGCGGTACAACAAACATATGTACACTCTTAGAATGCGGTACCACAAATATCTCTACACTCTTAGAATACGGTACCACAAACATCTATACACTCTTATAATGCGGTACCACAAACATATCTACACTCTTATAATGCGGTACCACAAACATATCTACACTCTTAGAATGCGGTACAACAAACATATGTACACTCTTAGAATGCGGTACCACAAACATCTCTACACTCTGATAATGCGGTACAACAAACATATGTACACTCTTAGAATGCGGTACCACAAATATCTCTACACTCTTAGAATACGGTACCACAAACATCTATACACTCTTATAATGCGGTACCACAAACATATCTACACTCTTATAATGCGGTACCACAAACATATCTACACTCTTAGAATGCGGTACAACAAACATATGTACACTCTTAGAATGCGGTACCACAAACATCTCTACACTCGTAGAATGCGGTACCACAAACATCTATACACTCTTAGAATGCAGTACCACAAACATCTCTACACTCTTAGAATGCGGTAGCACAAACATCTATACACTCTTAGAATGCGGCACCACAAAAATCTCTACACTCTTAGAATGCCGCACTACAAACATCTTTACACTCTTAGAATGCGGTACACCAACCATCTATACACTCTTAGAATGCGGTACCACAAAAATCTCTACACTCTTAGAATGCAGCACTACAAACATCTGTACACTCTTAGAATGCGGTACACCAACCATCTCTACACTCTTAGAATGCGGTACAACAAAGATCTCTACACTCTTAGAATGCGGTACCACAAACATATTCACACTCTTAGAATGCGGTACCACAAACATATGTACACTCTTAGAATGCGGTACCACAAACATCTCTACACTCGTAGAATGCGGTACCACAAACATCTGTACAATCTTAGAATGCGGCACTACAAACATCTCTACACTCTTAGAATGTGGTACAACAAACATCTATACACTCTTAGAATGCGGTACCACAAACATCTCTACACTCTTAGAATGCGGTACCACAAACATATGTACACTCAAAAGAATGCGGTACCACAAACATATGTACACTCTGATAATGCGGTACAACAAACATATGTACACTCTTAGAATGCGGTACCACAAATATCTCTACACTCTTAGAATACGGTACCACAAACATCTCTACACTCTGATAATGCGGTACAACAAACATATGTACACTCTTAGAATGCGGTACCACAAATATCTCTACACTCTTAGAATACGGTACCACAAACATCTCTACACTCGTAGAATGCGGTACCACAAACATCTATACACTCTTATAATGCGGTACCACAAACATATCTACACTCTTATAATGCGGTACCACAAACATATCTACACTCTTATAATGCGGTACAACAAACATATGTACACTCTTAGAATGCGGTACAACAAACATCTCTACACTCTTAGAATACGGTACCACAAACATCTCTGCACTCGTAGAATGCGGTACCACAAACATCTATACACTCTTAGAATGCGGTACCACAAACATCTCTACGCTCTTAGAATGCGGTACCACAAACATCTCTACACTCTTAGAATGCGGTACCACAAACATCTCTAAACGCTTATAATGCGGTACAACAAACATATTTACACTCTTAGAATGCGGTACCACAAACATCTCTACACTCTTATAATGCGGTACAACAAACATATTTACACTCTTATAATGCGGTACGACAAACATCTCTACACTCTTAGAATGCGGTACCACAAACATCTATACACTCGTAGAATGCGGTACCACAAACATATGTACACTCTTAGAATGCGGTACCACAAACATATGTACACTCTTAGAATGCGGCACTACAAACATATCTACACTCTTAGAATGCGGTACCACAAACAGCTCTACACTATTATAATGCGGTACCACAAACATATGTAGACTCTTAGAATGCGGTACCACAAACATATGTACACTCTTAGACTGCGGTACCACGAACATATGTACACTCAAAAGAATGCGGTACCACAAACGTATGTACTCTCAAAAGAATGCGGTACCACAAACATATGTACACTCTTAGAATGCGGTACCAGAAACATCTGTACACTCTTAGAATGCGGTGCCACAGACATATGTACACTCTTAGACTGCGGTACCACGAACATATGTACACTCAAAAGAATGCGGTACCACAAACATATGTACACTCAAAAGAATGCGGTACCACAAACATCTATACACTCGTAGAATGCGGTACCACAAACATATGTACCCTCTTAGAATGCGGTACCACAAACATGTGTACACTCTTAGAATGCGGTACCACAAACATCTCTACACTCTTAGAATGCGGTACAACACACATCTATACACTCTTAGAATGCGGTACCACAAACATATGTACACTCAAAAGAATGCGGTACCACAAACATATGTACACTCTTAGAATGCGGTACCACAACTATCTGTACACTCTTAGAATGAGGTACCACAAACATATGTACACTCTTAGAATGCGGTACCACAAACATATGTACACTCATATAATGCGGTACCACAGACATATGTACACTCTTATAGCAAATGTATAAATGCTACACAATATGTTTTAATTTTGATCTTAAACAAACTTGTGTAGAAATGACACATGACTTAATTATGTATCGGTCAATTTTGCTCAACATTGATTAAGAGTGAATATGTGAGTGTATCATATATTGTTACTAGATGAAATGTGTTCTATTGCAGACAAAACACTCACAAAGGCTACCACAGAACAAACCATTGGCAGCAGTAAACTGTTGTAAATTTATTCAATACTGTGTGTGTGTCTAAACTGAGCAGCACATAACTGTGAAGCACAAAATTTTAAAGCAGCTGGCAGATTTATTATATGGATCTTATACGAGGTTTGTGTCTCAAATAGAACATATCTCATCTACTAACTATAATATACTCACATATTCACTTATATTCAATGTCATCCGCTAACTACAATATACTCACATATTCACTTATATTCAATGTTGAAACAATTCCACCGACACATATGGCATGTGTCATTTCTACACACTTGTGTTTCAGATCAAAATTAAAACATATTGTGTAGAATTTATACACATTGGTTCTATAGTGTACATATGTGGTAGGGCGTAGTAGTTTTCTATTTCATTTTCAACTATCATGCCATTTTGTATAGGTTTACAATGCTGTAGATCTGTATACAGATCTGTGTGAAGATATGCGTGAAGTCACGTGTCACAGATTGCTGTGATAAAAACATGATGACTGATAGTGAACGCGCGCTCATCATTACTCTGGTTATTGACAATTCCCTATGAGTCGTGTCTGTTTAAGCCAGACAACAAAAATGAATCAACTATCCGAAGACTAAAGCAGTTTATTCTTACACCAGTTGATAATGGTTATGCTATGCTTTTGCGGTCGCCCCGTTGTTCACTGAATGT
The DNA here is from genome assembly GCA_032622095.1 of Siphonodentalium dalli. NCBI lineage: Eukaryota > Metazoa > Mollusca > Scaphopoda > Gadilida > Siphonodentaliidae > Siphonodentalium > Siphonodentalium dalli. The sequence continues at coordinate 198,116,594 of CP136067.1, read as the reverse complement.
ACTAAGGTATTGTATTACCAAACTCCAAGAAGAACAAATACTAATAAGATGTTCTGTATAGTAAACACTTTACTTTAAGTACTTTGTCACCACACGCACCAGCACACATGTTCTCGCTTACACAGTGTGAAATACATAAGTTGAAATGACAACGAAAGATTAAGAACATTCGCTAAGCCCGAGTAACAATTGATCAAATCAGATTGGCCTGTCGCAATGCCTCGGCGTTGATCGTGACTTACAACGGATTCGATTTTTGCTCACACGAACGAATACCGTTATTTGTCTGTGTGCATTTCTATATCAACCCGTTGACCCTAGTATGAGTGTAGAACTGTATACAGATCTACAGCAATGTAAACCACCCTTAGGAGCTCTTCAACGACAAGACTGTGGTGGGCCACAAAGATACGTTAGGGTGGTGGGCCAGAAGTATTGAGGCAGTATGGTCTTCATCTGTCAGAACATACACCAAAGGAAACGAGACATTTAGCAATCGTTGAACAATTTACAGGTGTCAAGGTAAGCCATTATACGTTCGCAGATTTTTTTGTGAATTCAAGAAAAGTCGATTGAGAAGTAACGAGCTAATTAACTGTGAAGATTGTATGTGGTTATACCATCATATCACCAACGCCGAGACAGATGTACACATAGGGGATCTTCTGAAAGCTAGTATGCTCATAGAAAGTGTGCCATTCCCGTTTATCTCGCAAAATATCACATGACATCCAATATGAATTGTGCGATATGCTAGCGTTGAAGCTTGCCAAAAAGGAACGAACCCGCCACGTTTGGGGAAAAATCATTGACTGGACATAATCATGTAGGAAATTGATTGTTTCAAATATAGTTTCCAGGAAAGGCATCACGAATACTTTGTTGGTGTGAATGGGCTAAATGCATCGGAGAAAGATGTGGAAGCTGATCCGGATAATTATGCATATGATTATTAAGAAACCGTTCTGCATTTTGCAAATGAGATTATGACTATTCGGCCGAGTAGCTTTTAAGATCAGTATCGGTGCTTTAGTTAGGTATTTACTGTTACTTTCAACATCAAAATTGCGATAATAGAAAATATGAATTCAGGTTACAGCATTCAGTTATTACTCGTCCCACTTTTAGAAAAGATATACTTCCGACAGTAACTATTGTGACCCAATTATGTACTCCATGATCCCACCGTGACACAATAGAATACCTAAATTAATGTACGCCATGATCCCATCGTGACACAATAGAATACCTAAATTAATGTACGCCATGATCCCATCGTGACACAATAGAATACCTAAATTAATGTACGCCATGATCCCATCGTGACACAATAGAATACCTAAATTAATGTACGCCATGATCCCACCGTGACACAATAGAATACCTAAATTAATGTACGCCATGATCCCACCGTGACACAATAGAATACCTAAATTAATGTCACAACGTTCATGTGTTGATCGTTCCACTTTTAGAAACATTCTATACTTACGAAAGTGACAACAGTGACAATAACGCCCCCTGATCAATGCGAACATGAGGGAATTCTGCGATTTGTCAATTTATAATCTGCATTTTTGCCGCTGTCTTGAATTTGGATGAATGTTCCTCATCTCAAATCTCAGAGTAAAATCCTCACCTTATTGTATCATCTACATATATATATAAGCATCGGTAGAGTTGTTATGGCTTTACTGTATGAATTAATTACTTAACCCTTTACCCAACGGCCCTGTGCCAATGCATTCTTTTATATATTCGAGTCGAACATAGGTCGCCTCGCATATATAAGAGAATGCATTGGTTTAACACATATTAAAGGCACGTGCGGCCTTAATTGTCGAAAATATTCATATTTGTTCCAAACACCGTAAACAGAAAAACATTAAAACGCATACAGTTCCGTTCATATATACCATGACCATCGCGTAAACAGCATGTTATCATAAATACCTACTATATTTTACCTAAGCAAGAGCCTGATTGTGTTACAGAAGACAGCACAATGCTACTGGCTAATCACACACAAATGGCATAAACGCTCTTTATTAGTTCCATATCAGGTATTCACCAACAAATAACGCTCTTAATGTTTACCATCATAATATAAACAAACACCAGAAAAGTAACTTTTTAGGCCTTTGTTTACATAACAATGGTCAAACATATGACCATAACATACTGTTTATGCGATATTTATTATTTGTATACGGACAAAGTCTATCTACATTTTGATGTTCTTTCTGTTTGTGGTGGTTTTTGACGGGTGGCGATATTTTCACAGGATACCCACCGCCAAGGTCAAAGAATGTAGAAAAATATTATAAAAATTGTTAAAGAATGTAAGAAAAAATGGTAAAAAGTGTTCAAAAAGATTTCTTTTAGGCCAATGCATTCTCTTATATATGCGAGGCGACCTATGGTTGACTCGCGTATATAAGACAATGCATTGACACAGGGCATAACCGTAACCATCACAATGTGGTCAATGAACCGGTTCCAATGATATCCATATTTGTATGGTGTTATGGAGACAGACCAAAGATATTTTAGGCTGTTGAAGCTTTATTTGGCCGGTTTGTGGGTAAAGGGTTAACTAATATTCACTAATTCGCAACATAAATGACGCGATAAGCGTCGAGTCAGCTATCTTTGATAAGATTATACCGCCATTTGGAAAAACAGTTAAATCAGACAAAATGTGACCCGCCATATCAAATCCAGTCGTAAGTCAGGATTTTTTTTACCCTGTGCCAATGCATTCTCTTATATATGCGAGTCGACCATAGGTCGCCTCGCATATATAAGAGAATGCATTGGCCTAACAATTTTTTACAATTTTAATAATGTTTTCTTGTATTCTTTAACAATTTTATAATTTCACCCATACAGAGCCCCAGACAAACATGAGCAGACGACACTCTTCTATATGCTTCTATATATGTGTGGGCTCCCTGCAGGGTAATGGATGTTTTTTTATTTTATGTCCTAAAAATTGTAAGAAACATTTAGTTAAAAAAAAAGATAAAAAATTGTTAGGCCAGTGCATTCTCTTATATATATGCGAGGCGACCTATGGTCGACTCGCATATATAAGAGAATGCATTGTCACAGGGTAAACAAAATCCCGACTTACGACTGGATTTGATATGGCGGGTCACAAATATCCAATCAAGAATGCATATGTTATGGTCAAATTGTGTGCGTATATATGATTCTTCTGTTGAATGTGTAACATTATGCCAAGTTTTCCCACAAAGACAACTGATAGGTATGGTGAAATGTCGACATTTTAGCAAATAGTCACATTCGGCCGCCATATTTGATTTTTGACTCAATTTCGAAAGGTTGTGTACTTACATAACGAATCGAGCGAAAACAAGATCATTTAATTTAATGACGTTCAATGAGAACTCGCGAGTTATACACCTAATATTATGACCCTGGATCTTCTAATTACTGTAAATAACACTAATTAATAAAGAGCATTGCGTGATATGACCAATCGATCATTACATATAAATATATAGGTTAAATTCGCGTGGTCACTCATCCGTACGCTCCCTTGATTCCGAATTAATTTCCATATGATCCTACACATAACATTGAATATCCTATAATTGACCACAGTTATTCTATACTAGCAGGGTTACCCGGCGTTGCACAGGTTAATGCGATGTGAAACCATCTGTATGCTGTGGATATTTGTTGGGAATAGAGAACACTCTTGTTCAAAGTGTTATACGTTTTCTCATAAATTGTATATTCAAATAGCATCACAAAACATGATTATTACAGTCATGGAATATAAGTAGTGGCCCACCTTGTCAATTGTCATTCTGTTTATCGCGATTAATCCGTTCCACCAATAATGAAGTATTTATTTATTTACAACTGCGTATACGTCATACGTTATAATATGATACATGGACATCATAAAGACATTAGTTCGCATAAATAAAAGATGACAATTGGGTTTTACATATTGAGATGTATCAATCAATCTAGTGGGTTGGATTAAGATCTCGAGGATACCTGGCTATCATATCTCCATGACGATACAGATGTTTCAAAGAAATTTCCAGGTGCTCCTCTGTTCATGGTGCTATATATATTGGCTAAATATTGTCAGTTTCAACGAAATGTTGCTGCGCGTGCATATCAGCTACATTTGCCAGACACAGAGCGAGATTTTGAGTTGTTTATGTCATCGATGAGTCTGTTCTAAACCCCTTGTCAGATGTCAGTATTGGGAGGATCCTGAAAAGTCATGTGCTACTAACTGCATTTTATTGTATATCAGAAGAAACTATACATGACTGCACACTGTGATCACTATTTTTGAACAGGCCTTCCATATATCCTGACAAATTGTAACTTTTTTGTGGAAACTATTGAATGGAACAGACTCAATTTTGTTATAATATATATGCAATCCTCTGACGGTTCGAGGTCTCTCAGTTTGCACGAATATATGTATCTCTTCAATAGAATGATAAATATACGTTTAATGCTTCTTCTATGTATCTCTTTTTGCTAGCTCAGTGTGTGAATGTCCTGATTGCCATCCCCATATAAATATGACGATTAAGAAGATATAATTGTTCAAGTGACTTATAAGTGGGTTACCATTTGTCGGGATTGTGAAATGTGAACGCCCAAATCTCCTTAAAATGATATGGAGATGGCCTGTGTGACTATATATAACTTATATGTGGATATCGGCGAACAGCAATCTTATCTATGATAGTGCATATCCGCTCGCCATCTGTGACGCAAACGACACCAAATGTGATTTAATTCATGGTATATCATTAGATAAAAACATGTATGAATTTGTTGGCAATTAGTGCCAAATATATTTGTATCAGCTTTTGCCTCTTCGATTGTACCGCGTGAAGTTATATATAGAACACAGAGACAGACAGAAAGACAGACAGACAGCATAATTCGATTTCTTGTATCATTTGAGAAGAACGTGTCTGAATTTGATGGTAATTGGTACTAAAAATATTTTGTATCAGTTTTTGGTGACCCTCCCGTCCCTATTTCGGACTCAAGCTGCACACACTAAGACTCATTAGAGATTAGAGATGCATATATATGAAATTGTTGAAAATTGGCGAGTATACAAATTCGTATCAAATTGAAGATTCCCATATCTCTCACCCATAGGGCACCAATTTGTTGTGTCTAAACCACACGATAAGATTCCTCGTATCACATCCTTAAACCACACAATTACACTCCTGATATCATGGAGATGATTGTTTATAAGTTTGGTGATAATCGGCGACTAAACAATGTTTTTTTATTATCAAATTTGGTGCCAATCCCTCCCTCCCCATCTCTCACCTAAACAGCACCACTATGGGGTCTTTAAATCACACGATCAGATTCCTCGTATCATGGATAAGAACGTACAATTTGGTGGAAATTGGCGCCAAAACAATTCTGCATCAATTTTGGTGCCCCTGTCCCTTTCAATACATCCCCTGACTCGAATGAGGCCACTCTTGACAGATATAAGCCACACCATTAGACTCCTCATACCATGGGGATGCTTTTGTATAAGTGTGGTGGCAATCGGCGACTAAACCAATTATTATCAAATTTAGTGCCCACCCCCTCCCAATCTCTCATCCAAACGACAACAATTTGGCGTTGTTAAATCGCACAATTGATTCCTTGTATCATGAAGAAGAATATATATCAATTTGGTGGAAATCGGCGCTAAAATTAGTTTTATCAATTTTGGTGCCCCTCTCCCCTTTCGTGCAAATCTGACTCGAACGACGCCACTTTTGACATATTTAAACCACACCGTTGGATTCTTCATATCATGGGGATGATTATTTGTAAGTTTCGTGGCAATCGGCGACAGAAAAACATTCTACCCCTCCCCCTTCCGGGTACCCCTGACGCAAACGGCGCGACTTTAGCCATATTTAAGACACACCATTAGATTCCTCATATTATGGGGATGATTATATATAAGTTTCGTGGCAATCGCCGACAAATCTGTTTTCTGCCCCTCCCCCTTTTCTGTCCCTGACAACAACGGCGTCACTTTAGAAAATTTTAACCCCGACCATTATCTTTCTCGTAAAAAGTTACTCCTAGTAGACCCCTTTGGCATCATCTAGATGGTCCCCTGTGAATTTCTATAGAACACAGACAGACAGACAGACAGACAGACATTCGCAAATATAGATATAGATAATATACCAACCTCCACGCATCTTCCAGGCAGAGCAGAGTGTTACTTTAATGACTAATTTGAGTGGGCAGTAAGACACCCAATTCATGACTATGCCCTGTCCAGACAAGGAGCACTCAGCTCATCTGGTGGATAGTTATCCCACATGGTTGTTAGCATATATTTTCTTGTTTTACTTTTTTAATCTGTATGAACCTCATTATCTTCATTATTATTTATTATTTTGTTGGAGCTGCACTTTATCAATAAATCTCTCTCTCTCAATCTAAAGCAAATGGCCGCAATGATCGATAGACGCCATATGCAGTGTTCCCGCTGGCCCAGAAAATCATTTAGCCATCATTTAGCCATATGCCAATTTTCTTTAGCCACTTTAAATTTACTTTAGCCACTTGTTTACGGAACATATTTTGAGATAAATAGTTGGAAAGATCGATCGGTTTTGTAAAAAGTTGGAATTAATTAATACGGATCAAACTGCAAATGAAAGAAATTCATTTTGGAAATTTGACTCGCAATAAAAACCTCCGCCACTTGAGGTGATTAAGCATCTTTCCCTGATCCCCACTCAAAAGTTGCGTTTATTACAACACAAAGCGCCTGAGATTGACACTGCATGAAATCAACACCAATGTACACCTATTACTAATTGCTCCAAGCACATTGGGTCGTGTAACATACATGGGGTGCCGACGCGTTTGTTGTATGGATGACAGATGCGCGTGATGTAATTAGACCGATAACTGATTGTGTGTTTATAATCGCCACATTGTCAAGATGGACACATTTGGGAGAAACTTAGTTTAGCCATTTTTTTCGCCATTTTGTCTTTTTTTTTCGCCATCTACAATTTATTTTCGCCAATGGCTAAAATAGCTACCGCCAGCGTGAACACTGGTCATATGTGTCTGGAGACTCAACATATCCTCGCATAAATACGCACATAATCGACCTATAGTGACAAATAGGTACATAATGTGATTATTTTATTCTGAAATAAGCAGATAATGGACTCCTGCCCGTTATTTCGTTTTATGGCGCGGTCCACAGTGGAAACACACTTTAAAGAGCGTACACCTGGAAGTTCGCGAGTTAGCTGATATGTGTCATTGTCCGCACATAATCTGCTTAAAGTCGCTTCATTATGTGTCGATATTGTTACTAAAATGTTCCCATTTTCAGCACATCATCGACTGAAAACGAGGCAATTCTAAGCAGATTATCTACCTAAAACAAGTTGTATTATACGCAGATATAAGAAGAGCTAGCAGAGAACCTGAAAGGAAATATTTGGGGTGAAGTTGAGTCCTGCATGGGGTGCAACATCAACCAACATCTCACTGACTATAAATGGATTAGGCAATATGTGTGGGGCGACAGCTTGATTTTTAAAGAGGAAACCGTGAATAAATACATTTCTTATTGTTGATATATCATTATTAGAAGCGTTTCATCCCAATCACATGCATGGCACGATGTTTAGTAGTGACGTCACTATATTGGACTGTATGTGTGCTTTATATCTTGCAACTTTCAGATAGGATAGGATAAAATTGTTTAATCGCGTGTAAACTTTCCCTACCCAATGTTTTCCATTGGACATGTGTGTTACAATATATATGGAAAACACACGGGTCCTAATCGGCATCAACAGTTTAGACCTAGTTTAAACTACCAGTTTGAACTTGGTTTTAGTAGTAAAACCAAGTTTTACTCCACCGCTGGGACGACGTGGATTTGGTCGATTGCGTTACATGTGGGCCACAATTGTTCAATTGCAAGGATATAGGAGGCGTGTTACCGCTACCTAATCTCATAATCAGACGAATAACCCGTGCGCTTTGACAAATCACGAAAAATGTACGGGCTGTTTATAGCGGTTAGATATGAATTATGTAAGTTACAATATATATGGAAAACACACGATGTTTCATCAAAACCGTCAATGTGCCATATATATTTACCCACATGAACAATGGTGCAAATATACACATGTATCTTCAACAGATCTCCGGCTTTCATTGGCAGGTCAATTCCATTGCCATCGGATGTTGTCGATTTCCCTTCTGAAATGCATCGTTTTGCTTAGAAAAGTCAGCCAATATATTATTGCGTGGGGGTCAACCAGTTTTCCGAGAACGTGTGGGGGTGGGTGAGTGATCAAGATGACCCAAATGCAATTTTTCATCATCCACATTGTTCAACTATTTTGTCCTTAACACATATTATATTATACTAGCAGGGTTACCCGGCGTTGCCCAGGTTAATGTATGCTGTGGATATTTGTTGGGAATAGAGAATGCTCTTGCTTAAAGTGTTATACGTTTTCTCATAAATTGTATATTCAAATAGAATAACAAAATATGGTTATTACAGTCATGGAATATAAGTAGTGGCTCACCTTGTCAATTGTCATTGTGTTTATCGCGATTAATCCGTTCCACCAATAATGAAGTATTTATTTATTTACAACTGCGTATACATTAGACGTTATAATATGATACATGAACATCATAAACCCATTAATTCGATAAAAGATGATAATTTGGTTTTACATATTGAGATGTATCAATCAATCTAGTGGGTTGGACTAAGATCTCGAGGACACTTGGCTATCATATCTCCATGAAGATACAGATGTTTCAATGAAATTTCCAGGTGCTATATATTGACTACATATTCTTAGTTTAAACGAAATGTTGCTGCGCACATATATCAGCTACATGTGCCAGGCACAGAGCGAGATTTTGAGTTGTTTATGTCAGTCGATGAGTCTGTTCTAAAACCCTTGTCAGATGTCAGTATTGGTAGGATCCTGAAAAGTCTTGTGTTACTAACTGCATTTTCTTGTATATCAGAAGAAACTATATTTGACTGCATGAACACTGTTACCACTATTTTTGAACAGTCCTCCATATCTCTTGACAAATTGTAACTTTTTGTGGAAACTGTATTGAATGGAACAGACTCAATTTTGTTATTATATATATGCAATCCTCTGACGGTTTGAGGTCTCTCAGTTTGCACGAATATATGTATCTCTTCAATAGAATGATAAATATACGTTTAATGCTTCTTCTAGTTATCTCTTTTGCTAGCTCATTGTGTGAATGCCTTGATTGCCATTCCCATATAAATATGACTGTTAAGAAGATATAATTGTTCAAGTGACTTATGTGGGTCACCATATGTCGGAATTGTGAAATGTGAACGACCAACTACTTAAAATGATATGGAGATGGCCTAGTGACTGCATATAACTTATATGTGGATATCGGCGAATAGCAATCTTACCAATGATAGTGCATATCCGCTCGCCATCCGTGACGCAAACGACACCAAATGTGATTTAACGCCATATTGCGAACGTGATTATGTATTCGTTTGGTGGAAATCAGCGACAAAACTATTTCACCATATTTTTAAAATTTCCCCTCCCACCAACAGCTTCATTTCAGAAAAATTTCAACCCGCACCATTATCTTCCTTGTAAAAAGTTACCCCTCTTAGAACGCCTTGGTGCCATCTCGATTGTACCGTCCGCGTGAAGTTATATATAGAACGCACACAGACAGACAAAAAGACAGACAGACAGCACGATTTTATTTCTTGTATCATTTGAGAAGAACGTGTCTGAATTTGATGGTAATTGGTACTAAAAATATTTTGTATCAGTTTTGGTGACCCTCCCGTCGTCCCTATTTCGGACTCAAGCTACACACACTAAGACTCATTAGCGATTAGAGATGCATATATATGAAATTGGTGAAAATTGGCGAGTATACAAATTCGTATCAAATTTAAGGTCCCCATATCTCTCACCCATAGGGCACCAATTTGGTGTATCTAAGTCACACGATAAGATTCCTCGTATCACGGAGAAGAAGATGTGTCAATCTGGTGGAAATCGGCACTAAACTTATAAATATAATTTGTTGTGTTCCTCTCATCTCTATATACCACTGACTCGAATGGCCCAACTTGTGACATCCTTAAACCACACGATTACACTCCTGATATCATGGAGATGATTGTTTATAAGTTTAGTGATAATCGGCAACTAAACAATTTTTTTTATAAAATTTGGTGCCAATCCATCCCCTCTCCATCTCTCACCCAAACAGCACCACTATGGCGTCTTTAAATCACGATTAGATTCATCGTATCATGGATAAGAAGGATAAGAACGTGTATCAATTTGGTGGAAATTGGCGCTAAAAATATTTTTGCATCAATTTTGGTGCCCCTGTCACTTTCAATGCAACCCTGACTCGAATGAGGCCACATTTTACAGATAAAAGCCATACAATTAGACTCCTCATACCATGGGGAGGATTTTGTATAAGTGTGGTGGCAATCGGCGACTTATTATCAAATTTAGTGCCCACCCCTCCCAATATCTCATCCAAAAACAACAATTTGGCGTTGTTAAATCGCATAATTAGATTCATTGTATCATGAAGAAGAATATATATCAATTTGGTAGAAATCGGCGCTCAAATTAGTTTTATCAATTTTGGTGCCCCTCTCCCCTTCCGTTCATCCCTGACTCAAATGACGCAACTTTTGACATATTTAAACCACAACGTTGGATTCTTCATATCAAGGGGATGATTATATGTAAGTTTCGTGGCAATCGGCTACAGTAAAAAAATCTGCCTACCCCCCTTCCGGGCACCCCTGACGCGAACGGCGCGACTTTTACCATATTTAAACCACGCCATTAGATTCCTCATATTATGGGAATAATTATATATAAGTTTGGTGGCAATCGGCGACATTTTTTTTTCTGCCCCTCCCCCTTTACTGCCCCTGACAATAACGGCGTCACTTTAGAAAATTCTAACTCCGACCATTATCTTTCTCGTAAAAAGCTACCCCTAGTAGACCCCTTTGGCATCATCTAGATGGTCCCCTGTGAATTTCTATAGAACACAGACAGACAGACAGACAGACAGACAGACATTCGCAAATATAGATATAGATTATAGATAATGTAGTTTTAACATAAACACATTTCTGTGTACATTCAGTATGCATTGTTCTTGGTGCAAAATACTGAATGCCCAGGTATATGCCAGTCTAGGACTCTAGGCCACTCGGAACATAAAATGCATGGATATTTAGCCAGATGTTAAGCAATCAATAGCATGCCAAACGGGCTAATCACGTGCATCAACGTGTAATAGGTAGTCGATATGAAACAGTAAGTGGGAAAACATTAGTATTGAGCAAGAACAAAAGACTAAGATTTTATCAGTATATATGTTACGCATCTGTCTTGTTGCAGACTCTAATCAATATACACGAATATGGAGAAATCGGCCAATCACATAATAGAGACATTTCGCAAAAATCACAATTACGATTACGGATAGGATGTATTGTCTTATAGTAAGGTTGACACCAACACAATTTACATACGGTGGGTAATTGGTGAGACGGCATATGCCCCACTATATTCAGTTACACATACATTTGATGGGAAAAGTAATGTGTTTATTTCAAGTCCCATATGTTCTTATCCGTGTGTAATACACCACGCGGATAATGCTAGAGCGTCCCCAAGCAGGACCTGTGGCACATTCTTCACACATCTTCACATAATTAAACTGCGTTGGATGGCGTCTCACATAAGAACCACCGTGCGTAAAGACCGAATTTTGGCCGTATATTGGCAGGATATTTTCATATCCGTAATCGTATTCGTGATTTTGCGAAAGGTCTCTATTTATTCATAAGTTACAGATAATAACAAGCGCTCACAAAATAGGCAGTGAAGCTAGTGGTATATCCACTGAGTTTCTCGTTCGTGCGGCAGATGATATGTAGGTATATGTGGAACCCAGTGGTCCAATGGGTAGCGTGTCGGACTTGTCTTCATTGTCAATACATCTAGATGAGCTTGCAGCCTGCGGTTTGTCTAATGTGAGTTTCACACAGCAGTGGCTTGACCGAATTTATCGACGTGAAATGGTCTGATCGTAAGATGTTAAAATTTCCCGCCATGTAATGTAAAGGTGCATTATATTGAAAACTGAATCGCTCTAATATCTGCATAAAATTGAAAGCAAATGCAGAAGGCATACAAAATAAACGCCGCATTGATTTGGCTAGTATTGTTATTACACTTTGTTGTGACGACGGTGTATCACGTCAGCTATGCATTGTGCGTGCCTGTCAACCCTTTCAATGCTAAGCCATGCATATTGTCTACTGTCCCGAGTAGCAGTAGATTGTTGCTCATCAGGGTAATAATTATCTCACGCATTGGAACATGTACCCGTGTATATAAAGCGTGTAATTAAATGGATTAGTATTAAATTAGTACGTAGGTTTTCTTTCTCTATTACCCATTTAATATATTTAGCGGGACCAGACCTTGGTCCTAAGATATATTTCCTTTAAACCACACCTGTGATTGAAAGGGCTTTCCGGCGTATATGAGCACTCCGACGTAGGGCTATCTTATGTGCTTCATGTGGTTATATTTTACCTATGTGTTTTTGAATGTGTTTCTGATCTCTCGAGCTCCCTTTTTGCCAGATGTGTATCTGTTGGTTCTGCAATGTCTTTTATGTAACACACTTTGTTGCTCATGTCTTTTATAACAATATCTGGCTTGTTGGTCCTGATAGTCACGTCTGTGAGTATGGACAATTCCCATAGCATGCTCAATCTATTATTTTGGATCATGATCATACCAGTGTTGGGATGTAATGCTGGTTTCATGCCCTACATATTTCCCAGTGAACATACTTTGCCACTTTATTGTATCTTATTGGTATTCTGTAGGAGCTAGGACCAGCTAGAATGTGATCAACTGTTTCGTCGTATGACCCACAAACGTTCCCACCTATTCTGTGTTTGTACAACCTTGTCGGCAGACTTTGATCTTGGGCGGCTAATATCAAGCCTTTAGTTTTGCCTTTCAACGATGCTATTCAGCCAGGAGTATTTCATGGTTTTGTCAATGTCAGTGTTGTTAACTCTGAGTTTGTGTTTTCCGTGCATTGGTTTATTGTCCCATGTTTGTTCTCTTATTTTCAGTAGCTTGTCTTTTGCTTTCCTTGTGTATCCCTTCACATTCGCAGTTGACTGTTTTTCACTTTCTTGTGGTGTTACTTCTATGTCTAGCCCACACCTTTTGGCTTGACTTTTCTGCACCGAATAGAGTTTCTAGTTTGATTCACCGATACATGTACTGTCTTGTTGATTGTGTTGAATCAATGAAATAAGACCCAGACTGTTGTGTGGTTTCGCTGTCTGGTTTCGTGCCATTCAACACAATTGAAAGCACAATATTGATTTGGACATGTCTGTTAAAGTTCGTTTTGAAATAAGTGTGTAAATTGATTTCTTTCTGGGAATGTCAGCTTTTAAAACTCAAATCGATTACGTGAACTACGTGAAATATACACTAACAATTGCCGCAGGGAAATATATGTAGGGTCTTACTGATGTTATTTTAAGACTAATCGACCGGTGGATCTTCGCTAAGACAACGACAATATGACGTGGTATGGAAATGTTGACAACATAATTGGGAGGTTTCGCAAAAAAACAAACAAACAAAAAACACACGTACGATGTGAACAGAAAGTTATATGAATATTCTCGTTCCCACGACTTGGTATCTCGTTCGCACGACTTGGTATATCGTTTACACGACTTGATGTCTCTTTACCATGACTTGGTATATCGTTCCCACGACTTGATGTCTCTTTACCACGACTTGGTATATCGTTTCCACGACTTGATGTCTCTTTACCACGACTTGGTATAACGTTCCCACGACTTGGTGTCTCTTTACCAAGACTTGGTATATCGTTCCCACGACTTGGTGTCTCGTTTCCACGACTTGATGTCTCTTTACCACGACTTGGTATATCGTTCCCACGACTTGGTGTCTCGTTCGAACGAATTGGAATATCGGTCCCACGACTTGGTACATCGTTCCCACGACTTGGTGTCTCGTTCCCACCACTTGATGTCTCTTTACCACGACTTGGTATATCGTTTCCACGACTTGATGTCTCTTTCCACGACTTGGTGTCTCGTTCGAACGAATTGGTATATCGGCCCCACGACTTGGAATATCGTTCTCATGACTTGGTATTTTATTCCCACGACTTGGTATTTCGTGGAAACGAGCTTATAAATAAAAAAAATCGGATGTCACCTCCGGGACTCCATATAGTATGACGTTGTTTGGCCCGCTAATTAAAGGCACGGATGGTCTTCGCGGTGGGTGTTGCTGTTAAAATAGTCACATCCGGCATAAACAGAGCGAATATTAAAATATAGACATACTTTTATTCTTATACCGATCATAAATATCGCGTAAATGTTATGTTGTTGTCAAGTTCGTACCTTGTGTTATGTAAACCAAAGCCAAATCATGTTGTTGGATAGGATTATAGGATAGGATAATTTATTTACAATATACATGAATTATACAATGGCAGAAATACATAATAAGGTAAAGCAGTATATTGTCGGGGGTAGCCTAGCAGTGTTCGCGCTGTCGGTAGCCAAATTAGCCAATGGCTAATCTTTTTTGAATTTGGCTAATAAAAATTTCATTTGGCTAAACTTTTGGCTAAACCTTTTTTGACCCCAAATGGAGACTGAAAGCATGAATTTTTGGCAAGTGGGTTTTCAATTTTGTGATGTGAACGATCTAGTCCGAAAACATCGTAAGTGGGAATATATCGCCGACTGTACAAAGGGAAACCCGATCGCGGACAGTACAAAGGGAAACCCGTCACTCTGCACGAAACAGCAAAAAATCATTATTTTACATTTAATCCGCTAATCCCCCATTGTCTGTCTGGTCACTCACGGGACTCCTGCACAATGCATGTTTATGATGACATTGTATTTATGACGGCCAAGGTTTATGAGCACCAAGTGTAAGACAATAGCTTAATCAGCCAAATGTGAATCACGACAGATATTTTGTGGCTATTTGCCGTCAATACCGATACATTCAAAATAATATGCATGCTTTTATGACAGATTGCAATTTGATAATGGCGTAACAATATTAAGTTATTAGTTTCCAGATGTCACTTAAATATTTTCGCAAGGATAATTAACATTTAATGATTTAAAAAAAGATATTGATATAAAAAAAAAAAAAAATGACATTATAAGAAGGACAATCCCGGGTTACCCCCCCTCACTCTTTCACATAAAGATTGATAAATTTTTAATAAATGATAGATAAACAAATATTTCTAGTTCATCAAAATTAGTTAAATTATTGTGTATTTTACCTGTGCCTGTTAGATTTGACGTTTTAGTCATTAATTGTGAACTGACCAGAAAACGATGATTTAATTTGGCCATATTTTTTTTTAATTTGGCTAAAAAACATTTGGCTAAAGTTTTTTTCATTTGGCTAATTAAATTTTCATTTGGCTAAACTTTTGGCTAAAGTTTGTTTCGGTCCAGCGCGAACACTGTAGCCTAGCCTTATCGGGCTGTCTTCCTCTACCCCCTAAAACAGGTATCAGTATAAATAATAGAATAGATGCTTGTATCCATGTCCACGCACACGTACAGACTATAATCGTATATAAAACTGTGTAGAATCCAGTACTTAGGGCATAACAAAAACAAGTATTGGTGTGGTTGTGAGCCAATCCAGACGAGTTATAAGATCGAAAATGTATGATCTCTCCATATGAATGTTTTGAACTGTTCAGATTTTCTAAACATATGACAGTTTCCGTCCCAGTTCCAGTTCCATGGGTTTATTAGGAACAAAACAGTTAGTTTTTTGTTGCTACAACGGATTCAGGCGAGAGATACCACCATCTTTAGTTCGGTAAACACAATGAGGATCTATAAAGATCGCCGGGAAGTCTCTTTGTTGAGTGAGGTTCTGGGATAATTCAGATTAACAATATTACATATATGTAATGTTATATGTATGTCTAGCGGTATAGGGTCATAGCCACGTTAGAGTAATCATAATAATATACGGTAGCATCTATGATGTATGGTAGTGCATGGGTATGCTAGGAACGAGAATGCGATGTGTGTCCACTTGCAGGTACGTTGTGGGGAACATTATTCGAGTAGAGTTAGGATTATGTATCGCGTATGACAATTAATGTTCGTAGTATTATAGAGCACAATCGGGACATCCTTTGTTGTTACAGCGTACATTTTCTGGGTAATTTCTCAGCATGGCTATCTGTAAGCACTTCTTCAATGTGTGCCTGCTTTGGCAAGAAGTATATACTTTTTCCATATTGTTCCATGTTGTGGGGAAGGCGTGGTGGGGTAGGTTTCCTGACCAGTCAGTTCTAGGAATTTCCAACAGTACGGGATTCGGGTGTCTTGGGGTTGATTTTGCTCGTTTGTTGTACATCACTCCAAAAGACGCAGGCAGACGGTTATAAAACCAGTCATGCATGAAAATTGAGGAATTGAGAGTGTGTAAGTCATATATTTTAAAGATATTTTCTCTTTTAAAGAGTGGATTTGTGTGACTCCTGTACTTCTTATTGCATATTATACGCAATGCTCGTTTTTGTAATAGGAATATTTTCTTGACTTCCGGAACATGACCCCCTATTTGGATACTGTAAACTAAGTGGCGTTGAATCAGTGCATAGTACAATGTTTTCAATGCTTTACTTGGGAAAAAGTTTTTCACCTTATTGATGCAGTAGATTGAATGTGATATTTTGGAGCAGATTACGGATATGTGCTTTTTGAATGTCAAGTTCTCATCAATGTGGATACGTAAGAATTTTGTCGAGGATTCACGCCCAAGATTTCCTATTCTGTTCAATTCAATGTTATTTAGCTTTAATTTAAAAGTATTCCATTTTTTGTCATTGTTTTGTGGGTGTAAAAGCATTAATTGCTTGTATTAATATTAATTGAAAGTGTATTGCAGCAGCACCAATCGGATACATTGGCTGATTCATTGTTGACGTAACTTTGTACTAGTTCGCCATCTTTACCGCTTGCGATAAGCAAAACACTCAACACCGCGGAGACCCCACTAAGTACAATTTGGTTAAAACTGACACCAAGACACATGACCAAGTTGTTTAAAACATACCGCTAATCCTCGCCACTCAGTATTTGGTGTTGAATAGGTGTGGTCATTTTGAATGAATCATGGCCATCTGACAACGAAAGCTTTATAAGAAAATTAGTGTCGGACGGGAGGGAATAAATCATTGCCATATCTCCTTACTTCTTTTGTTATAATTGTTAATTGTGTATGTCACTTTAATTGTGAGACATGTTCTTGTTCATCCATGGACATGTGTAAGAAGGAACGCATTCCGGATCACAATAATTCTGATATTATGAGCGCTTTGACATCTAGTTTTGGTGTCATTAAACATTTTAATTGTACGTTGTTGCATTTGACGTTTGTTTTGTTTTTGTTTTCGTTTTTTATTTGGGATAAAAACATAAACATCATACACACATTAGTTTACAAAAATAAAAGACGACAATTGGGTTTTACATAGAGCTGTATATAAATATAGTGGGTTAGACTAAGATTTTGAGGATACCTGGCTATCATATCTCCATGAATATACATCTGTTTTATATAAATGCCCAAGTGCTCCTATGTTGATGATGCTACACTGGCTAAACGTTGTATACGTGTTGCTATATTGATCAGCTACATATGCCCGACGCATGCAGCGCGAGATTCTAAGTTGTGTGTGTTAAGACTTGTATCAGTTTGCCATAGTTACTGGAGACTAATATAGTTAACACATCATTAGCTGAAATCTATTCACAGTGGAGTTTGTAACGATTTGTTTTGAAGTATCATACGTGTCTCGATCAACACAATTGAAAGCACAATATTGATTTTGGCTGTGTCTGTTAAATATAGCTTAGTAATAGGTGTGTAAATTGATTTATGTCTGGGAATGTCAACTTGTTAACCGCAAACGCATCACGTGACCTGTGTGGAATCCACACCAACCATTGCTGGAGGGGAATACATGTAGTGTCTTGTTGATTGTATTTGAAGAATAATTGACCGATGGATCTTCACCAACACAACAACATATGACGTGTGGATTTCTGGAAACATTGGCAACATAATAGGGAGGTTTCGCAAAACAAAACAAAACAAAAACAAAAATAACACAAGGATGATGTGAACAGAAAGTTACATGGAGATTCTCGTTAGCACGACTTTTTGTCTCGTTTTCACGACTTGGTATCTCGTTCCAACGACTTGGTGTTTCGTTCCGACGACTTGGTGTCTGTTTACCACGAGCTGGCATCTCGTTTCGACGACTTCGTATCGAGTTGCAACAACTTGGTATCGAGTTCACACCCACAACTTAGTATCTTGTTCCCACGACTTGGTATCTCGTTCCCATGACTTGTTATCTCGTACCCATGACTTGGAGTCTCGTTACCACGACTTAGTATCTCGTTCCTACGACTTGGTATCTCGTTACAAAAATTTAGTGTCTCGTGGGAACGAGTTTATAAACAAAAATGGAGTCACCTCCGGCACTCCATATATATAGTACTAGCAGGTTAGCCCGCCACTGGCGGCATTCAAATTTTAAATTGTTTTAATTAAATTGTAAATTGTTTTAATTAATTTTTTTTGTTTCTGGCGGAAAAATTTACCCGTAGAAATCCCCCCTTCCTAGGAACGACAGACAACGCATTCGTTGTTTCGTGATATCTCTCTACGATAACATTGCATTGAATTTAAAACAAACGCTTCCCGTCGGGAAATCTGTCTGCATAATATTTTGAGTCTGCCGTACCCGTCGTAATGTCGTGAAATCTCTGTGCTTAATAGATAACATTGCATTGAATCTGTTGTTGGCATTCAGGGCTTCGGGTCGTTGTTGTTGGCATCACGGCTCCCCGAAAACTCTCACATTGCCGAAAACGTGTATTTAGTAATATCGTTGTTGTTGATATTTACGGCTTGGGGCTATTTTCTTATTTAGCAAGTTTGAGCTCAATCGGTTCGAGTCTACAAAGGACACACTCATATATATGACACTTCCCGTGGGTAGCAAGTTTGAGCTCAATCGGCATTCCCTGGAATTTCCCGTAGATTGGCAGATTCAAGTAGCTTTATAATGGTATATCTGGGGAGAAATCTGATGCTATATTCGTGATTATCTGGGATGATTTCGGTATATAACTATATACTGTAAAAACAAAGCGCGCCATCCGTGCTCGCAGGGTTGGTCAGAAACAAATGTTTTTTAAATTTAATGTATGTTCCGTATATCTCTCTGCAGATGCAAATAACGTTGAATGGCAAACAGACGCTCTTTATAGAGATGCGTCAAAAACAAACGCTCATTAAATAATCACTTGATTAACCCACGCCGTGCCTTTGCGGTGATTTGAGATTGGAGAACGGGTGCTCTGAGCTTCTCTAAACCGCGACCACGGTCGTGTCGGTAGGATTTGACACTTACATAGGAAGTTTGAGCTCAATATGTACACGCGTTTTGGATTCTATGAAGTACACACACACACACACACACACATATATACGAAGTCTCAAAATATATAGTATAGACTAGCAGGGTTACCCGGTGTTGCCCAAGTTAAATAGATGTGAAACCCTCTGATGTTGACATTGTGTGTGAACAAAGGATACCCTTCTTCAAAGTGTTACACATATTCTCATACATTGTACATATAGCATCACAAAACATTACTATTACAAAATGGATTATGAGTAGTGGCTTACTTTGTTGGAGTGGTTGTCATGTTGTTTATCGCGACAAATTCGACCAACCAATAAAGAAGTGTTTGTTTATTTACAAAAGCGCATACTAATTTATCATTTGTTTAAATCGTACAGTCGACGTGGTTGGAATTGACAGTTTTTTAAGAGTTTGATTATAAACACATCAGTTCGCAAAAATAAAAGACGACAATTGGGTCCTACATAGAGATGTGTTAATCAAAATAGTGGGTTAGACTAAGTTTTGAGGATACCTGGTTATCATAGCACCATGAAGATACATACGTTTAAAGAAATGTCCAGCCCTCCTCTCTTCGTCATGCTATACATCTATGCTGGCTATTTATTCTCAGTTTAAAAAACATGTTGCTATGCAGTAATCAGCTACATGTGCCCGACAAAGAGCGATATTTTGAGTTGTTTATGTTAGGCGATGAGTCTGTTCCAACTAAATGAAAGAAATTCTCTGTATGTAAAACTGAATCTAGTGGGTTAGGCTAAGATTCTGAGGACACCTAGTTATCATATCTTCATGAAGATACAGATGTGTTAAATATATGTCCATGTGCTCCTCTGTTCATATTGCTATGATGGCCAATTAGACGCAGTTTAACAGAATTACTGTTATGTATCAGCTACATGTGCCCGACACAGAGCGAGAGGTTATTCTGTTTATGTTAGGCCATGAGACTGCTCTAAAAAGGAATGTAAGAAATTCTCTGTATCGGGCAGATGTACCATTGCCGGATATCAGTATTGGAGAATCATGAAAAGTCATGTGATACTGACTGTGTCTTTCTGTATCTCAGACAAAACTATATTTTATTGCACACTGTGACCAGTATTTGTTAAAGGCACGGGCGGCGTTCGTTGCAGAAATACTCATATTTGTTCAACTCGCAATCAACAGAAGGAACACAAACAATTATACAGTTCCGCTCATATGCCAAACATAATCAGCGCGTAAATAGTATATTGTCGTCGAGACGTAAACAAGAGCCTGCTCTTGTTACAGAACTTTTTCCTCTGTGTTCATAACGCAGCGCAATTCTATTGGTTAATCACACAAAAATGATATAAACGCTCTTTAGTATTTCCATATCAGGAAAACATTAACAAATAATGCTCATTATGTTTACCCTATCCGGATCTAAACAAAAGCCAGGTTCTGTAACTTTTTTTGCTTTTGTTAACATAACAAAGGAAAAACATTTTTATGATATTTATGATCCGTCTCCGATTCCTGTTCCGTCAATGTACAAGAAATTAGAGTACATTACTGCTTCATCCGATCGTGACTTGCCGGCGAAAAATGCAGTTTTATGGTTTTATGGTTTGACAGATAAGTGCTGAAATACGTCGAAGAAGACGATAACAGACAGCAATTACATCTTCCTTCATTCACTGTAACATCTCATGTACTGAAATATGCAACGGTTTTGTCTGATACACTTATTTTTGTTGGAATCGGACGGTTGTAAACATGTCATCTATTTTCGCACGTTTCATTCCTTGTGTGATCTTATAAGGCTGCGCCAAAAATTGTTAATTAGCCTAATTAAGGCAGTTATTG
This sequence comes from Siphonodentalium dalli, assembly GCA_032622095.1. NCBI lineage: Eukaryota > Metazoa > Mollusca > Scaphopoda > Gadilida > Siphonodentaliidae > Siphonodentalium > Siphonodentalium dalli. The sequence goes on along the minus strand of CP136067.1, from coordinate 198,095,069 downwards.
ATCAACTTACAAGCTCCTGTGGTCAAATCGAAAAACAGCAAACTGGAAAACCTTGGAAGTTTGAAAATATAAAGTTGGAAGAATCGTATTACTGTCGCGTATAGGACTCCTCGATCTGTGACCTCTTGAGACATGCGAAATATTAAGGAACGCGAAACAGTAAGGAACGCGAAACATTAAGGAACGCGAAACATTAAGGAACGCTTATTTGAGAATTATAAACGAGAGTACGCGAACAATATAATGAATATTTTAACATATCCCAGATCGGTTAACCCTTTACCCAACAAAACGGCCCTGTGCCAATGCATTCTCTTATATATGCGAGTCGACCATAGGTCGCCTCGCATATATAAGAGAATGCATTGGCTTAACACATATTAAAAATAATAAAAGTGTCAAAGAATGTAGAAAAATATTATAAAAATTGTTAAAAAATGTAAAACAAAATTAAAAAATTGTTAAAGAATGTAAGAAAAAAATGGTAAAAAGTTAATTGTGTTTAGGCCAATGCATTCTCTTATATATGCGAGGCGACATATGTTCGACTCGCATATATAAGAGAATGCATTGGCACATGGCATAACTGTAACTATCACAATGTTGTCAATGAGCCGGTTCCAATGATATCCATATTTGCATGGTTCTATTGAGACAGACCCAAGATAATTTAGGCTGTTGCAGCTTCATTTGGGCTATTTTTCTGGGCGTTTTGTTGGGTAAAGGGTTAAAACACTAATCTCATTGTTGAAAACTACCACGTGCTGGTGTTCGTTACCATTTGATTGGTTTAAAAAAATAACTAAATTTGTTTATAACCATAGGAGATATGGCACAGTAGCATGTTATATTTACGTCTACGAAACAGTCTGGGACTATACAACACACAATGCGCCTATTTGTAGAAAGAAAAAACGGGCCGGGGTTCGAATCCCACACAATCCCAAAAGATTTGCACTGTTTCAAAAATTAAAATTGCTTATAAATTTGTTTAGTTATAATAACACGTTATATGAATTGACACCCGGGTCTACGGCGGGAAATTGACTAAACTTCGACAGGATAATGGTCAACATCTAACTAAAAACGGTTGACTAAATAAAATTAACCAAATGTTATTTAGAATGCCAAGGTGTGCTTTATTAATCGCTATACTATACTATTGAGGGCATGTCAACGGTAGCATTTAACCACAACATTAATTGTGTACTTCCCTGAATGCATATCGGCCCCAAACCGGTTCTCGGTAATTATATGGCAGTTGGTATAGAGGAGCATTTGATCTTTGCTATCAGATTTCAAAACATACCATATTTCAAAGTAAAGCAATTACTTCTTTATTCTACCAAGTAGAAAAGGTATTCATTTATAATGTTAGCGAGATAAGAAGTAACTTAGTGCAATTATTTTAATTTATCGGCGACCCCACTACATTATTAGTTTCTTGTATTGCGCACTGCGTTGGTCGTGTCACACGATTCAACGCCAAACATGAACATGTGGTATTTAAAAGCCACAAGGTGGTTTGCGGTCCAAAATACACATAATATTATTCGCTTTTGACGTGTTTTTCAGTATTGAAATAGGTCGATAAATACCTGATCTACCTTTCTACAAGCATTATGTAACCCAAAAAAGACGCATTGAAGTAATGAAAAATAAAACTGTTAATACGGTGTTTGGGTCCCAAACACAAAACAACCATTTGCACGACATAGAACAGAAAAGAGCGTTCCGTGGTAGCCTATTCCTGATATGGTAGAAATAAAGAGCTGAAAAATGGCTGTGACTTTGGCAAGAGCTTTTCAGAGTATATGAACCTGTCAATCAATAGTTCTTCTATTGTATCGATATATCGTATCCGTCGCTCCAAATAACATATCCGTTGAAGAAGAAATGAACATTTATCTCATCCAACAATGACAACTCCGGGTATATGCGGAACGGCCGTATACCATGTAATTTGGAGTACTACACCACATACTATACGTTATTGAAATGCACGTGTCCATTAGATTTTCGATTCCACACATTTCCCAACCGTAAAGCGTTGGCTTAATGAGTCATTAAAAAGGTTTCAGTGTCATAACGGTACATGCACATGCATATAGGGACACTTTTCGGACTTTACAACGCAGTACATACATAGCCTGTGTCGCTTTCATGATGTTGTGTTTTATCGGCCGTTATAGAATAATTCGACACAAATTACGATAAACGAATTCATTGACAACATCTAGTCCATGTGGTCCATCAATGGAAACGTTTATGCCAGATCCAGCCCTTGTGTCAGCTTCAATGAATTTTCATATAGCTTACATTGCCACTTACTCACTTACTGTTACTTAACCACCACCACCACATCCACCTAGTTATATACAGGCCAAAGACACTGTCAAATTGATCTATTGTTACGTAAGGGCGTCGACTAATCAACGACATATGGTATCAATTGCTGGCAAGACAGTGTTTATGTTTGCATTCATGACTAACAAACGTTCTCCGAAGATACGACGCTGAAAATGATAAACAAATTCTTAATTTTCGACGTTTTTTGTAATTCGAGAGACGTTATCTTGAACAAATGGTGGCTTAGTAGATACCAGACATGATGGAAATAATGAAACGTACTGTATGTGAAGTTCGTTAATATACCAGAGACGCTCGCCTGAAGACTTCAATTGCTGGCTATTTATTTCTGATTTCCAACATTTTAAATACCTATTTTCGCGCTTGGTCTTAGTAAACATTTAACATTTAAAGTATATAATTTACGCCTCCTAATGTTATCAAGCTATGCTGACAATCAAACATAACAAATATTATTGTGTAAACTTTACTGTAGCAGTATAATGTTTGCAAACTATACTAAAAAACACTTATAAAAAGCGTTCCATTTGCATGCATATGCATTTTATATACACTTATCTCTATACAATTCATATTATATTTGGGTCATTTTTTCAGTTTAATCCCTTCATACACTGCTAATGAACTTCGGGGTCCAGCCCTTTATATGTAACAGTCCTCAATTCATAATGTTGTTACCCCTTATTAATTGTAAGTGCATTACAATTCGTGCAATTATGTACGATATGAACATAGCTGTGTTACAGCACTAAATTTATCATCTGGCAGTACAGCCAATGCATAAGCATACACTTTTGTTTACAATTAAGAATGTTTCCCGATAGTACAATCAGGGAAGTCTATGTGTACGTTTTACAATAATTCGTGTATAGTATCATTTTTGTGGATATTGCTTGGTGTGTGGCCCTCGTGATATTACTATCCCTATGATTTAAACTAGCTGAACGGTTTGACTGGTACGCTGCCGTTCTATACTTATTCTATATTTATTTTGACATTCAAAATTGTCCGTGTGGCGCTTCGGAATGTGTACCTAGGTTTATTACGCACCTTTGTCCATGTTACCGAAGACAGGTTTACCCCTGTACTCTACGGTGTTCCCAGCCCCCCTGGATCTCTATATTGTTACAACAAATGGTGGCTAAGTAGATACCAGACATGATGGCGTCCATAATGCCCCGTGTTATTTCTTTTCAGAATAGGCACCAATTGAGTATGATCTGAATTTTTTAAATACTATCTTGTGAATTTATAGTGACTCTTACATGTGTATGGTGTAATAACAATATGCTATGTTTGGGAGGAATTTGGTACGCTCTGCCCAAGACGGCAGCCACAATGGCGAACGAATATGGAGAAATTAACTATTTTTTACATTTATCTGACGTCAGTTCTTGGCATTTCGATTGGGATGCAGATTGTGGCTTATATCTAATAATTAATACTATTTATTCTTTGAGCGGGTAAATTTGTAATCTTTGGATTTGGTATTTTAGACTATTACACAGTTTATTTTGAAGAATGTGGTATGAAATTTCACCAAAATGTCCCCTTTGTGATTGCAACCATTATTTATATTAAACAGCAGAAACTTCATTTGTATCATTACGATTGTGTGAATGTTCCTGCTAGATAGAAACAGAAAGCTGTCAGTATTGTACATACCGGGGACAAATCATTTACATTGTTATACGTTGTCCCAGTTTGTCGTGATATTACATGTTGTGTGTGGGTGATTATAATGATTAATTTCCAAAATACATAACAAACAAAATCTTTAATGCCACATAGACGAAACGATGTGGTAGCCTGGCATATTCATGATGCCCATGAATGCAGAACTTAAGGGTTGATCTCCGTAAATTATGGCCTGAGAAAGAAATAACCACATATTGAAATAGAGGACCTTGGCTGCTTCCAAGCACATATATTGCATAAATCGGTAGCCATGACCGAAACAATTTGTAACAGCGTTTATTTTTTGTGGAGAAAATCCGATTTGAATTTTGTTATGACGATGTCACAAACCCTTTAATTTTCGTTATGTTGGTAAATTATCACCCCAACATCATAGATCAATTATACGATATTAGGGTAAATCCAAAAGGTGTTATGGTAGAAATAAGTTTTAATTTCCACATGGACTTTGGGAGAAATCGTTACTATGGCGACGCCATTTTGAATGAATCATGGTCACCTGACAACGAGAAACTTTCTAAGAAAATTAGAGTCGGGTGGGCGGTAAGAAATCATTGCCATATTTCCTGACTTCCTTTAATTTTAATGGTTAATTTCGTATGCCACTTTAATTTTGAGACATTTTCTTGTTCATCCATGGACATGTGAGGGAAGGAATGTGTTTCGGGATCGCAACAATTCTTATATTCATGAGCGCTTTGTCATCTGGTGTTGGTGTCATTAGAGAGGAATATTTTAGAATTTGTTTAGGCGTTTGTTTGTTTGTTTTTTTGTTCTGTTTTTATTTGGGATCAAAACATGAACATCATACACACATTAGTTCACATAAATAAAATACGACAATTGGGTTTTACATAGAGCTGTATAAATCAATGGTGGATACACACATGCATGTAATCTCTGTAAATATCGTGTATTTGGCGGTTTACGTGGATCATACACACCGTGTAATATGTGTCCACTGACAATCCAATCATTGCGACTGTGTTTGACCACAGTGAGTTAAACTCTGAACCGCTGAAGAGCCGTTGACTGGGACGAAGTCGTCAGGCCGCTTAAAATAATTATTCGCGCGATAACTCAAATGGTCGACGTTCTGTTTAAATCATTGTCAGTCTTCTGTTGATGTTAATACCAGTGATGGCCTCTTCCCCAACGCAGGGGGCTATGACCCCCAACATGCACGGGGAGCTATATTATCCCAGAAGCTACCGAATTCACCATTGTATATTTCCTCGACGGGGGTGTGCATGCAGCACCCTGAGTCCTGACACCCTGCTTTATAAATGTCGTAGTCATGTCTGTCGTGTCTGTTTTCTGCGAGTGATTAATCTAATATGCAGCAATTTATGCTATTCATATCATTATGAACATATTATACAGCTTTAAATTTGAATGCATGGTGTTACTGTTTGTCTTCATTCGGTGAAAGGGTTGCCTAGCTACGAGTTCCCAACTACGTCACCTTTCCTAGCTTGTATTATACAGTTATACATGTATACGAAAAATTTACAACAATGGAATATTTAAGTAAAACATTATATTGTAATTCTTGCCCAGATAATCCCGGCTGATACATTCAATTAACTCCCTTAGTTATTGGAAGCTTTCGAGAACCAGCCCCTCCCCCAATCATGGATTATGGTCGAAAATGTTATAATTCAAGCCTGTGACAGTTAGGAGCTTGTTCAACCTTTGGCTTGAGAAACATATATATATATATATGGGGGGGGGGTCACTCTTTTTAATTTCAACGCTGTACCTGCATTATTTTTTGGCGCTATAATGAATATTTGCAACCACAATTGAATTACTGTTATCACATGAGCTCGCTCTCAAATTATCAGAGAAATCTCAACAAGCCGGTATCATCCTATAAAATAATTCTGCATATTTTATTTTGTTTTGGATGACCCTGTTTCTAAGAAATGACGTATAAAATCAAGTATAAAATCGACAGGCTCTAATCCACTTTTCGAAATGAATTATAACTCGTGAAAAACAGCAACATATATCAGACAAGAATTACTCATTTCGGCATCCATGAAAGATTAAGACATGTTTATGACTGGCCTGAAATTTCTTGATAGCAGTTTGTTTGATAATATATATATATATATATCTTTATTATCCTCCATGTATGGAGATTCATATATAAATGTTAATATTATGAGAACAAACACAATTTGGTACATAATACAGTGTATAAGAAATTTAAGATTACAAACATATCAACAACACATGTCTCAATATGTATGATGAACTAACTACACATGCACATATACACACTCATGCACTATATAAAGTAGACATTCCATTATACAGCCATATCGTACTTACAGACAGAGGAATAGTATACTCCGAGACGACCAAGCCGGAGTTGGACCCAAATCAGGGATCTCTCTCTCTGGAAGACCCACAAACGCCAATGCCTTTGTGCAGTCTTACCGACTCGGAGCCGACCATTCCCCCCAGCACCGCTCATGTATATAGCGATATCGTACTTACAGACATACATACGACAGTCAGACAAGCAGGCATACGAGACAAACAAACAAACGGCAGACGTACATACAGACAAATGTACCTACTGGTAAAACAATACACAGATATTACGAACACGCATATAACTGCATGTTATGATATATTTTATATGAAGGTTTGGGAGACCTAGTCAGGACTAGGCGTCAGTCGATCAACATATACTCTCCAGAGGAATGCAGCTTTGTTCACAAAAAAGTCTATTAGTTTATTTTCTTCTTCGGGCGAACAATATATATTTTCATGTAGACCTGTTAGTAGAACGCGCGTTTTGGATTCTACATCCAGTTTGTCATACTGCATATAAATATCTACATCAAACAAGTTCAGTAGCTCGAATTCAAAGGTATTTCGATCGTCGCAAATGGAAGAACATTCAATTAAGGCATGTTTTACAAGATCTGTATGTTTGTTGTCACATAATACGCAGGTTTCCTCATTTGTTTCCAGGATACAAATAAGGCGTGCAATAAGTAGATATGATTTTTTATGGGCTGGATATATGCGACAATTTTCCGATAGCCGGGACATACATAACGTTGGATGGACGGCAGAGAACCTAGCAAGTCGAGTATCCTCATTTACGCTCATGTCCCAATATTCTCTATTAACTTTTGACCATGATTCGATTATGGCACATTTCCATGTTGATTTCTTAGGGAATATTGAATTTTCGATGTAGTTCTCAAGAGCTTCGGTCAGGTCATATTTGTTAAGAGTGTCAATGATGTCAGACATGTAACTTGATGATGAGCATGTAGTATCAACGATGTATTTATATAAGCGCGTGAGAAATACTTGTTTCACAGTTTTAGAAGATTTTAAGTTGCACAAAGAACCGAAGAATGACATTTTACGTTTTTCGATAAGTGACACCATAGACGAGGTTCCGACTAATCCTTGCGCAATAACCGTTTTTGTACGACGGTGAAGGCCCTGGTAATACTTTAAACAGAATCTGTGTGTTCGTTCCAGGCGATCAACGTGTTTTTGGTTCAAATTCCAGAGAAGTTCAGGCCCGTACAGCCCTTTAGGTATGACCACCGACGAATATATCAACGAGCAACTTGTTGGGGTCATACCACCCGGGTAAAGGCCGGCGTTGTTGAGCATCATAAACGTGCTACGAGTCTTCTCGCATATATGCTCAGTGAATATGCCATTAAAGTCATACTTATCAAAATAAATGCCCAAATGAGCTATGTTAGTGGTTTCTTTGACATCTGAGGTACCAAGGTTCCAAAGTCGATCCTGATGCGAAAATTCGGATTTAGTTTCATTAAATACCACTACAGCGCATTTATTTGGGTTATATCGATACCGCCATTTGTTACTGTAATCGTAGCAAATATCACATAGTGCTGATAAACCAGATTTACTGAGAGACAACAGAACCATATCGTCTGCATGTGTCGGAGACGTACAATTTACACCCAGCATGTTTAAGCCAAACGGCGAGTTTGCAAGGGTATGTATCAACTCGTCAACGTATATCATATAGTACAAAGGCGAGAGGATTCCCCCCTGCCTGGCTCCCTGTCGCACATCAAACCACCTAGAAAAAACGTTGTTTTGACGAATGGAACAGGTTACATTGATCAGAAGTTCGCGCATCAATCGAAATAAGTTTCCTCTGAATCCGCAAGTGTGCAATTTGTATTTTACATACAGACATTACATGCATGAGTGTATCCACCCTTAGACAAGGGGGTCAGAACAAAGTGACATGACAGTAGGCTGAAAAAAACTTTTTCCGGCTCTTAGGTACCCACCACCCCAGAACAAATATTTTTCCAATTTCATGCAACCCCACCCAACCCCTTTTATCTCCAAATATGTAGTCTCACACCATTTAAGCTTGATAGTCAGTATTACAGTTACTCTATTTCCGTTTCTGGTTCTTCTAAGTTATTCCAACTTCTGTAATAACACGAAATAGGATCTAAAAAGAACACCTGAAAAAAATAAATAACACACATACTACATGTGCTGATAATCTGTATCTCTGTATCTGTATTGGTATTCGCGCATGATCCGTTCGAATGGTATTATTTAGGACGTTTTGTTGGTTTCGGCTGGTTCTCCGTCAATTGTCATTTGGATGGATCGCATGCTGTCTTCTTCTAGAGTATTCCAGTCCTTGAGTATTTTAGGAAAGAATGAGTTTTTGAATTTTGTAGTCTTCGCGCGATTAGTTCATAGGGTTTATAGTCCATGAGCCATGACCGAGAATGGTACCATTTTGGTGGGCAAATTCTATCAACATTTTTCTCAAAGCTTATAATCTGAAATTCATCTGAGTGCTGGGGCGCACTGTGGCAGTGTAGCTTAGTGTGCAAAATTGGTGTTTCCATGCCAACGAAGGGTGTTTTTGGCCAGTTTTCAAAATATACTTATAATGGTCTACTACTAGAAAGTTGAATGCAGTAACTCTATCCTTACACTAATATGGGGTGAAACCCTTGGTGGTCTTTATTTTGACGCGGGGATTTCACCTATAGAGGTCAAGGTCACACACAAAGGTCAAGTTGTGGTTTATATGTGTGGTTTATATGTATATCTTGAGTGGCTATATGGCCATGTGTGTGGCAACTATATATATATATATTTGGAGTGAATCTATGGCTATGGGTCTGATGTATATATTGAGAGGCTATATGGCCATGTGTGTGGCGAATATGTATACAGGGGAGACCTTTGGCAAAAGGTGGTGTGAATATGTATACAAGGAGTGACTGTATGGTAATACATTTGCTATGTGATTGTCATGGGTGAGGTGTATTTTCAAGCCAGGTGTGTATGCATTGCCGAGTGTGCGGGGTATTGGTATAAAAGGAAGGACTTTATGGCCATTGATGGGGTGTATATGCATACATGGAGTGAATCTATGGTTATGTGTGTGGTCTGAATCTATGGTTATGTGTGTAAGACCGAATTTGTCCCCTATTTTTGTTGGGGAATATTTAGTCATATTAAGTAAACAATGGTTTGGAATTTTTTAACAGATCGAAGGGTCGGGGCAAGGGGATCATTTATCTCAAGAATAGGGATTTTTCGGGATCTAAACCCGGAGGTAGGTTTGAAAAGTTAAACTTGGTAACGATAAAATGTGTTAAAATGTTGTCTGTTTGTTATACGGATTGAATAAAGAGCGTTTACTTCACATCTGTGCGAAACACAGAAAACAGCTGAAACTCGCTCTGATTATGCTTAGATTTTGTAGAGTATGTATAGGTATTTCGTGTCTTCAGCGACCTATATTATCCCCACTACAATATACACCAGTATTGAGGTTCAAATGTGCCATGTCCATTCAGATGGTAAATATATATTAAAATGAGAAATCAGTCCCCATCTACATACGATAATATAACTAAACGGTCGTATTAAAATGTGCAATACATCGATAAATCCACTATATATTGATGCCCTAGTACAAAGGGTTGAGACAGGGACGTGATAACGGGGGTGTTTCAGCCCCCCCCCAAACTTTGGTCAAATGTTCAACAGTTGGAAATTTGATATACTTGACACAACATTTGTTGGAAATTTCACACCAACAATAGGTTGAAATTGTTCTCGTAGTTTAATATTCCATCAATTTATTAGTGGAGAATTTATAGTTTTTAGACCAACATTTGATATTTTCCTGTTTTTGGTAAAACATTTGGACTGAAATGGCTATCAAAAACTGTTGAAAATTTTCCAACTTTTGGGGGTGTCAGGTATCAAAATGTCAACAAATGGAAAGTTTGATGCCAGTCTGGATGCTAGGATTTAGAAAATTTCATGTTCAGATTTCAAATATTTCTCACACCGGGACGAACCATGTTCGATCCGGTGTGTCCCAGTCCCTCCCCATTGGCCAGTCAGAAACCGATAATTAATTTAAGAAAAAAACAAATCGGGGATTGTTCAGGCTCAGATCTACACATTGTCTTGTACTTGTCGGTCTAATGGATTATACCCACCCCCGGCTAGTGACAAAAAGATTCATTTAGAATTTGCTACCATTCAGGCGGATGTGGGGGACCAGTTGGGAAAATCAAAGTCCAAGAGGATGGGGAGGGGTGAAAATGCGGTGTAGTTAGAAGGTGGACGCCCCTCGTAACGCGGATACAATCTATAGAAACGTTGCTGCAATGGGTCGAGACTGCGTTATAACACCATCTACTCACTCTGTCAACCACAACCTCTCATTAATGTAGTGAACAACGTTGTTGGTGAAAAAAGTGCTAGAAGCCGCCTCGAGAATTTGAACATAGAACCTGGTTTAAAATGACAACTTTATCAATGCAGGATGTGTGCCCATGAAATCTTGCAATAGATAGGTTAACGCATAGCTGACTTGAATTACCTGTAATTCATGAACCTTTGAGTGATAAATCGTAGTGAAAGGTTACCTGTCAATGGGACACATCTACCCGTTCTAAATCGCTATTGCTTTATGAGCTGCATTGAAAGTACCCAAGTAACCACGACGATGTTAATCGATTTACCCGTACACGTCCCGTTCACGTGTATTTTGTTGAATTCAATGCAACGACATGCATGGGCACAATAGCAGGTATTGATAAGTGGACCACGAATGAGACCAATTATCGATACATATATAGTGCAAATGTGTCACGATGTGTATTTACATGTTTTGCGGCAACCGACGTCAAATACTTCTTTTATTATTTTTTGTAAAGAGCCCCGAACCCCATCCGCGCCATCAAGATAGAGACACCTTTGCTAGTTCTATAAACCACACCGTTACATTTCTGGTAAATATTATCTCTATTAGTCATATAGCTATAGATGGCCTCATTCTTTTCTAAAAAATAGTGGACATGCAGACAGACACATATTCGAAAATATACAGATACTAGATAAAAACCAGCTGTGTCATTATATTGTATCCTTCAATCACAGGCCTAAAATGTTATGTTAATATAAATATAAATAAAGAGCGTTTGCTTCACTTCTATACGAAACAAAAACCAAAACAGTTGAAAGTGGCTCTGGCGTGGGTAAGGTTGTGTAGAGTATAAGGTGTGTATATCGGTATTTCGTCTCATTGTCGATCTATATATCTCCACCACTATAATATAGAACAGTCTTGATGTTCAAATGAGCCATGTCCGTTCAAGTGGTAAATATCTAATCTATATTAAAATGAGAAATCAGCTACCACCCACATACGATAAAATAACTAAACGGTTGTATTCAAAAGTGTAATACATTCACGATATGTTTATGCTCATGCACAAAGGGTCGATACAGAGACGTGACGAGAGGGGTGGGGTGTTTCACTTCAACTGTTGTAAAATTGTTCAACAGTTGGAATATTCATATACCTAGCACGTCAGTTGGAAATTTCACACCAAAACAAGGTTGAAATTATTGAGTTTGATTTTCCCAAAAAATTATTAGTTGGGAATTGTTATTGTTTCAGACCAACATTTGCATATTTTCCTCCTGTTGGTAAACAAATTCGGACTGTATTGGTTAACAGTTGGAAATTTTCCAACCTTAGGTTTGAAATATCCAACAAATGAAAAGCTTGGGGACAGTCTATAGATGCTAGGATTATCAATTTTCATATTCAGATTTAAAAACGTTCTCACATCGGACCGAACCATGGTCGACCCGGTGTATCCTGGTCTCTCCCCATGCAGTGGCCCGTCAAAACTGATAATTAATTTAAGAAAGACAAATCAGGGCGTGATTTGCCTGGCATTAGAGCACTATATGTTATGATTGTGCAATTTCCATGTTCAGATCTACACATGCTCTTATATTAGTCGGCACCCTCCCACAACAGGATTTGTGGTAACAAGACTACTGATCCATTTAGAACAGACTACAGTTCAGGCAGATTTTTGAAATCTATTATTTTTCACCACCGATAAATTTTAGAGGCCCAGTAAACAGTCGACGAGAAGACGGTCTAGGACCAAATTGCGGATGAAGATGTATAACTCTAAAATCAAGTGTTTTTTTCATTTAAATAAATGTTGATAAATAACATGTTTTGGGCAAATGTATACTATAGTTGACTGTGGATAGCATTGTGTTGGAATCTGATGACATGGGGACCATTGAATTAAAGGTTCGAGTAATTTTAATCATGACATGTCTTTACTGGAGTGAAGATAGTTGTTAGTGAACAAATTAGCGTTCCGTAGTTATCTAAGTGCAAGAAGCCGCCTCGACACTTTGAGCATAAATCATGGCGTAAATGACAGATTTATCAATGAGATTTGACCATGAAATCATGCAATGAATAGATTAATGCATAGCTGACTTCTATTTCATAGAATTAATGTACTTTTGAGTGAGAAAACTTTAGTGAAAGATTACCGGTCAATGGGATACATCTACCCGTTCCAAATCCCTACCGCTGTATGCGCTGCATTGAAAGTACGCAAGTGAGCTTGACGAATTTCACCGATTCACCGGTACCCGTCGGACGGATATCGCAAACTCGCTAGTGTCATTGACATGGGAACTATATTGTATATGGATATATTACCCCTCAGCTAGGAACGGCCCCGTCTAAAAAGTTTTCACTATAACCAAGAAACATATAAGTGCAGTATCGTGCTTTAGTTGATGTCAAAAATCGTGTTTATTTTGTTGTGATTGTATCTCAAGGGTAATGTATCATGAATAATGTATTACCACAAAGTTATGCATGATTGTGGGGATTGCTTTCATGACTAACCCACTAGAGGTAGTCGAATATGAGCCCAATTATAAAAACTTGACCAAATATTACCCTTTTCCAATGACATTGACTGTAGCAATTGACCTTGACCCTATAGGGCATATAGCCCAGTTCACTGATGGATCCTTAATGGCAATATGAGTTCACATTATTTCGTCATACACAATTAGGCTCAGGCTTCCAGCAGTTGGATTTTCAATAATAATATTTGATGCCGTTGCCATGGAAACCAGATTTTATCTCGACAGTTTGTCAAACATCTCACTGGGCATCCCCCAAAGGTGTCCATTATAACTACGGAACACATATGTGAAGTTTCATGATTTAGTTACTAAAGTTACAAAATTGCAGTTATTTTGGTCTTCATGGTAATGCATCGTCGTTTATGTACTGTCACAATTACCACAACAAGGTAGTACTTAAAATGCCGATTAAAATGTGACTAAAATGTGCCATACAAAAAAAACAAGGTTCGTTGATTCTCAAAAGCGGCATATTTTGTATTTTTCTTCAAATATATGGTGTCGTTGTCACGGAGACTTGAGTTTATAATGACATTTAACACCACCCCCACCTGGGCACGCCCTCCAAAACGTTTTCCCTATAACTAAGTATATATGTGTATAAGTTTCGGGCTTTAGTCAATAAATTCACAATTCAACCACTAACGGACCCCAGATAAGTAAATAACTCTATAATATACACAAAAGCACGATATCTTGGGAAATAACTGATTTCGACCTATTTTGAAAATGGCCACAAAGTTTAGAGGTCGTTATCTCATGACCAACTTGTCAGTTGCAACCATAACACAGTTCTCCGTGTAGCCTATATGCTCTAGATTATTTCCGAGTAAAGATAACGTAATCAAACCTGATATTTAAACTTATTGGGTAGAAAATGTATGACCCGATATGAAAAAAGCTATTATTTTAGTCAATGACCTTGACCTTTGTATTTGACCTTGACATATATTGGTGAAATCTCCAGTGTCAAATTAAAGCCCACCAATGATAGCACCCCATATTAATGCCAAGATAGAGTTACTGCATTAAACTTTATTGGTAGAGACCATTATAGGCATATGTTTTATACCGGAAAAAACACACTCCGTTGCCATGGAAACAAACATTTTCCACACTAAGCTACACTGCCCCAGTGTGCCCCAACACTGACATAAACTTCAGACTATGAGATTTCAGAAAACGTTAGGTAGAATATGCCCACCAAATTGGTACCAGTTTCCATTTTTGGGGAGCCTGGCTCATGGACTATTATAGTTGTTATACTCCTGTGTAGAAACAAAGTTCTTTGATATGTACACTTCGATCAGTAAATTATTTATGGTTTCATCCCCAAATATTGTCTGAGGTAGCTCATTATACATGTAAACAAGTATAAAAGTATTAGTGAACCTTCCTTTCAGCACCGCAAGTGTAACTTTAGATGTATCCCATAGTATCACGTGAATTTATGTCAATTATGATTTTTGAAAAAAATATTAGGCAACACCACCTGGCAATTAACTCTCCGAGCTGGAATCCACCATAAATTACAAAACTAATTTTTATATCTACACATTCAAGTTCTATGTATGCTCGCCCAAACTATTATCTGGGTCCCACCATCTCAAGATTGTTATCTCAGTGATATGCATTGTTGCAGTCTACAGTCCCATGCCCGAGTTCCGATTCAATTTTGATTGGGTCATCTGGTCTGATCAGGTAAAATGAGTAAATATTAATGCCATAAATTAATAGCTTTTTCATTTTATTTACATTAAAGTTTATTCCTGTGCTACATAAATGTCCATGTTCGTCTGGAACCAGTAGCATTGGTACATAGCAATGTGATCGGATGTAAAAGGCAAATTCCTGAGAGTTGGTTCGTAATCTGGATGTCTGAGAAGCACCATGCCTAAATACACACTAACTACCCCCTCAACACTGCCGTGTGTCATGCACACATTAGCAATGATGCTGAACACTTTTAGGCAGTTATGTTGCAGAAATGTTGTAAGAGGAACAAATTGTGACCACTTGGAAAAAAGTGACCTTTTTCGCGGCTGAACTACCCACCCACCCGGTCTAATGTATGGAAAAAGTTAATGACCCCACCCCCCCCCCCCCCGGGTTAGACTAAGATTTTGAGGACACCGTTAATATACATTTTTGTATAGTAATGCCCAGGTGCTCTTATGTTGATGATACCACGCTGGCTCATAATAGTATAAGTGTTGCTATATACACCAACTATATGTGTCTGACACAACGATATTCTATGTTGTTTGTGTTAAGACATGGCTAATAATAGTATAAGTGCTATATACACCAGCTACATGTGCCTGGCGCAACGAGATTCTATGTTGTTTATGTTAAGACATGGCTAACAATAGTATAAGTGCTATATACACCAGCTACATGTGCCTGGCGCAACGAGAGTCTATGTTGTTTGTGTTAAGACATGGCTAACAATAGTATAAGTGATATATACACCAGCTACATGTGCCTGATACAACGAGATTCTATGTTGTTTATGTTAAGACATGGCTAATAATAGTATAAGTGATATATACACCAGCTACATGTGCCTGATACAACGAGATTCTATGTTGTTTATGTTAAGACATGGCTAATAATAGTATAAGTACTATATACACCAGCTACATGTGCCTGATACAACGAGATTCTATGTTGTTTATGTTAAGACATGGCTAATAATAGTATAAGTGCTATATACACCAACTACATATGCCTGACACAACGAGATTCTATGTTGTTTTTGTTAAGACATGGCTAATAATAGTATAAGTGCTATATACACCAACTACATATGTCTGACACAACGAAATGATATGTTGTTTATGTTAAGACATGGCTAATAATAGTATAAGTGCTATATACACCAACTAGATATGCCTGACACAACGAGATTCTATGTTGTTTATGTTAAGACATGGCTAATAATAGTATAAGTGCTATATAAACCAGCTACATGTGCCTGGCACATGCAGAGCGAGATTCTAGGTTGTTTATGTTAAGACGTCGCTCTATTTAAAAAAGTGAATGAAATCCTCTGTATCGGGCTGATGTACCATTGCTAGATGCCATTATTGGGCGATCCTGAAAAGTCATGTACTACTTCTTTGATCTCAGAAGAAACTAAATTGGATTTTTGAACAGGCCTTCTATACATTTTCAGCTCTCTTGACAAATTGTGGAAAATATCTTTAATGGGGCAGACTAAATTGCGTTACAATACATGAACCATACCATCCTCTGAACTGTTCAATGTCCCTCATTTTGCAAGAATATATGTTTTCTCTTTATTTAATAGAATAATAAATGTATGTTTAGTTCTTTCTTCCGTGTATCGGATTTTGTCAACACGCTATATGAATGCCCCGATTTCCGCCCCCATATAAATGTGATAGTTGTGAAGATATAATTGTTCATGTGACTTAATTCGGTCACCTATTGTCGAGGTTATGAAATTACAACGCCAAAAACACATTCAAACGAAATATGGAGATGACTATATATATTTTTCTTTTGTGGATATTGGCGACTAAAACATTATTATCAGTCTTAGTGCCCCTCCACTCTCCAAACCACACAAACGGCACTACGTCTGGGAGTTGACTTACTTTAGTTCTCTCATATAATAAAATATAATAGTCTGGGAGTTGATATGGTACCCATGCTCACCACACCACATAACTTACCTTTAGTTCTCTCATATAATAAATATAATAGTCTGGGAGTTAATATGGTACCCATTCACCCCACACCACATGACTTACCTTTAGTTCTCTCATATAATAAATATAATAGTCTGGGAGTTAATATGGTACCCATTCACCCCACACCACATAACTTACCTTTAGTTCTCTCATATAATAAATATAATAGTCTGGGAGTTAATATGGTACCCATTCACCCCATACCACATGACTTACCTTTAGTTCTCTCATATAATAAAATATAATAGTCTGGGAGTTGATAGGGTACCCATTCACCCCACACCACATGACTTACCTTTAGTTCTCTCATATAATAAATATAATAGTCTGGGAGTTAATATGGTACCCATTCACCCCACACCACATAACTTACCTTTAGTTCTCTCATATAATAAATATAATAGTCTGGGAGTTGATAGGGTACCCATTCACCCCACGCCACATGACTTACCTTTAGTTCTCTCATATAATACATATACTAGTCTGGGAGTTAATATGGTACCCATTCACCCCACACCACATGACTTACCTTTAGTTCTCTCATATAATAAATATAATAGTCTGGGAGTTAATATGGTACCCATTCACCCCACACCACATGACTTACCTTTAGTTCTCTCATATAATAAATATAATAGTCTGGGAGTTAATATGGTACCCATTCACCCCACACCACATAACTTACCTTTAGTTCTCTCATATAATAAATATAATAGTCTGGGAGTTGATAGGGTACCCATTCACCCCACACCACATGACTTACCTTTAGTTCTCTCATATAATAAATATAATAGTCTGGGAGTTAATATGGTACCCATTCACCCCACACCACATGACTTACCTTTAGTTCTCTCATATAATACATATAATAGTCTGGGAGTTAATATGGTACCCATTCACCCCACACCACATGACTTACCTTTAGTTCTCTCATATAATAAATATAATAGTCTGGGAGTTAATATGGTACCCATTCACCCCACACCACATGACTTACCTTTAGTTCTCTCATATAATAAATATAATAGTCTGGGAGTTAATATGGTACCCATTCACCCCACACCACATAACTTACCTTTAGTTCTCTCATATAATAAATATAATAGTCTGGGAGTTGATAGGGTACCCATTCACCCCACACCACATGACTTACCTTTAGTTCTCTCATATAATAAATATAATAGTCTGGGAGTTGATAGGGTACCCATTCACCCCACACCACATGACTTACCTTTAGTTCTCTCATATAATAAATATAATAGTCTGGGAGTTAATATGGTACCCATTCACCCCACACCACATGACTTACCTTTAGTTCTCTCATATAATAAAATATAATAGTCTGGGAGTTGATATGGTACCCATGCTCACCACACCACATGACTTACCTTTAGTTCTCTCATATAATAAATATAATAGTCTGGGAGTTGATAGGGTACCCATTCACCCCACACCACATGACTTACCTTTAGTTCTCTCATATAATAAATATAATAGTCTGGGAGTTAATATGGTACCCATTCACCCCACACCACATGACTTACCTTTAGTTCTCTCATATAATAAATATAATAGTCTGGGAGTTAATATGGTACCCATTCACCCCACCACATGACTTACCTTTAGTTCTATCATATAATAAATATAATAGTCTGGGAGTTAATATGGTACCCATACACCCCACACCACATGACTTACCTTTAGTTCTCTCATATAATAAATATAATAGTCTGGGAGTTAATATGGTACCCATTCACCCCACACCACATGACTTACCTTTAGTTCTCTCATATAATAAATATAATAGTCTGGGAGTTAATATGGTACCCATACACCCCACACCACATGACTTACCTTTAGTTCTCTCATATAATAAAATATAATAGTCTGGGAGTTAATATGGTACCCATTCACCCCACACCACATGACTTACCTTTAGTTCTCTCATATAATAAATATAATAGTCTGGGAGTTAATATGGTACCCATTCACCCCACACCACATGACTTACCTTTAGTTCTCTCATATAATAAATATAATAGTCTGGGAGTTAATATGGTACCCATACACCCCACACCACATGACTTACCTTTAGTTCTCTCATATAATAAAATATAATAGTCTGGGAGTTAATATGGTACCCATGCTCACCACACCACATAACTTACCTTTAGTTGTGAAGATATAATTGTTCATGTGACTTAATTCGGTCACCTATTGTCGAGGTTATGAAATTACAACGCCAAAAACACATTCAAACGAAATATGGAGATGACTATATATATTTTTCTTTTGTGGATATTGGCGACTAAAACATTATTATCAGTCTTAGTGCCCCTCCACTCTCCAAACCACACAAACGGCACTACGTCTGGGAGTTGACTTACTTTAGTTCTCTCATATAATAAAATATAATAGTATGGGAGTTGATATGGTACCCATGCTCACCACACCACATAACTTACCTTTAGTTCTCTCATATAATAAATATAATAGTCTGGGAGTTAATATGGTACCCATTCACCCCACACCACATGACTTACCTTTAGTTCTCTCATATAATAAATATGATAGTCTGGGAGTTAATATGGTACCCATTCACCCCACACCACATAACTTACCTTTAGTTCTCTCATATAATAAATATAATAGTCTGGGAGTTAATATGGTACCCATTCACCCCACACCACATGACTTACCTTTAGTTCTCTCATATAATAAAATATAATAGTCTGGGAGTTGATAGGGTACCCATTCACCCCACACCACATGACTTACCTTTAGTTCTCTCATATAATAAATATAATAGTCTGGGAGTTAATATGGTACCCATTCACCCCACACCACATAACTTACCTTTAGTTCTCTCATATAATAAATATAATAGTCTGGGAGTTGATAGGGTACCCATTCACCCCACGCCACATGACTTACCTTTAGTTCTCTCATATAATACATATACTAGTCTGGGAGTTAATATGGTACCCATTCACCCCACACCACATGACTTACCTTTAGTTCTCTCATATAATAAATATAATAGTCTGGGAGTTAATATGGTACCCATTCACCCCACACCACATGACTTACCTTTAGTTCTCTCATATAATAAATATAATAGTCTGGGAGTTAATATGGTACCCATACACCCCACACCACATGACTTACCTTTAGTTCTCTCATATAATAAAATATAATAGTCTGGGAGTTAATATGGTACCCATTCACCCCACACCACATGACTTACCTTTAGTTCTCTCATATAATAAATATAATAGTCTGGGAGTTAATATGGTACCCATTCACCCCACACCACATGACTTACCTTTAGTTCTCTCATATAATAAATATAATAGTCTGGGAGTTAATATGGTACCCATACACCCCACACCACATGACTTACCTTTAGTTCTCTCATATAATAAAATATAATAGTCTGGGAGTTAATATGGTACCCATGCTCACCACACCACATAACTTACCTTTAGTTGTGAAGATATAATTGTTCATGTGACTTAATTCGGTCACCTATTGTCGAGGTTATGAAATTACAACGCCAAAAACACATTCAAACGAAATATGGAGATGACTATATATATTTTTCTTTTGTGGATATTGGCGACTAAAACATTATTATCAGTCTTAGTGCCCCTCCACTCTCCAAACCACACAAACGGCACTACGTCTGGGAGTTGACTTACTTTAGTTCTCTCATATAATAAAATATAATAGTCTGGGAGTTGATATGGTACCCATGCTCACCACACCACATAACTTACCTTTAGTTCTCTCATATAATAAATATAATAGTCTGGGAGTTAATATGGTACCCATTCACCCCACACCACATGACTTACCTTTAGTTCTCTCATATAATAAATATGATAGTCTGGGAGTTAATATGGTACCCATTCACCCCACACCACATAACTTACCTTTAGTTCTCTCATATAATAAATATAATAGTCTGGGAGTTAATATGGTACCCATTCACCCCACACCACATGACTTACCTTTAGTTCTCTCATATAATAAAATATAATAGTCTGGGAGTTGATAGGGTACCCATTCACCCCACACCACATGACTTACCTTTAGTTCTCTCATATAATAAATATAATAGTCTGGGAGTTAATATGGTACCCATTCACCCCACACCACATAACTTACCTTTAGTTCTCTCATATAATAAATATAATAGTCTGGGAGTTGATAGGGTACCCATTCACCCCACGCCACATGACTTACCTTTAGTTCTCTCATATAATACATATACTAGTCTGGGAGTTAATATGGTACCCATTCACCCCACACCACATGACTTACCTTTAGTTCTCTCATATAATAAATATAATAGTCTGGGAGTTAATATGGTACCCATTCACCCCACACCACATGACTTACCTTTAGTTCTCTCATATAATAAATATAATAGTCTGGGAGTTAATATGGTACCCATTCACCCCACACCACATAACTTACCTTTAGTTCTCTCATATAATAAATATAATAGTCTGGGAGTTGATAGGGTACCCATTCACCCCACACCACATGACTTACCTTTAGTTCTCTCATATAATAAATATAATAGTCTGGGAGTTAATATGGAACCCATTCACCCCACACCACATGACTTACCTTTAGTTCTCTCATATAATACATATAATAGTCTGGGAGTTAATATGGTACCCATTCACCCCACACCACATGACTTACCTTTAGTTCTCTCATATAATAAATATAATAGTCTGGGAGTTAATATGGTACCCATTCACCCCACACCACATGACTTACCTTTAGTTCTCTCATATAATAAATATAATAGTCTGGGAGTTAATATGGTACCCATTCACCCCACACCACATAACTTACCTTTAGTTCTCTCATATAATAAATATAATAGTCTGGGAGTTGATAGGGTACCCATTCACCCCACACCACATGACTTACCTTTAGTTCTCTCATATAATAAATATAATAGTCTGGGAGTTGATAGGGTACCCATTCACCCCACACCACATGACTTACCTTTAGTTCTCTCATATAATAAATATAATAGTCTGGGAGTTAATATGGTACCCATTCACCCCACACCACATGACTTACCTTTAGTTCTCTCATATAATAAAATATAATAGTCTGGGAGTTGATATGGTACCCATGCTCACCACACCACATGACTTACCTTTAGTTCTCTCATATAATAAATATAATAGTCTGGGAGTTGATAGGGTACCCATTCACCCCACACCACATGACTTACCTTTAGTTCTCTCATATAATAAATATAATAGTCTGGGAGTTAATATGGTACCCATTCACCCCACACCACATGACTTACCTTTAGTTCTCTCATATAATAAATATAATAGTCTGGGAGTTAATATGGTACCCATTCACCCCACCACATGACTTACCTTTAGTTCTCTCATATAATAAATATAATAGTCTGGGAGTTAATATGGTACCCATACACCCCACACCACATGACTTACCTTTAGTTCTCTCATATAATAAATATAATAGTCTGGGAGTTAATATGGTACCCATTCACCCCACACCACATGACTTACCTTTAGTTCTCTCATATAATAAATATAATAGTCTGGGAGTTAATATGGTACCCATACACCCCACACCACATGACTTACCTTTAGTTCTCTCATATAATAAAATATAATAGTCTGGGAGTTAATATGGTACCCATTCACCCCACACCACATGACTTACCTTTAGTTCTCTCATATAATAAATATAATAGTCTGGGAGTTAATATGGTACCCATTCACCCCACACCACATGACTTACCTTTAGTTCTCTCATATAATAAATATAATAGTCTGGGAGTTAATATGGTACCCATACACCCCACACCACATGACTTACATTTAGTTCTCTCATATAATAAAATATAATAGTCTGGGAGTTAATATGGTACCCATGCTCACCACACCACATAACTTACCTTTAGTTCTCTCATATAATAAATATAATAGTCTGGGAGTTAATATGGTACCCATTCACCCCACACCACATGACTTACCTTTAGTTCTCTCATATAATAAATATAATAGTCTGGGAGTTAATATGGTACCCATTCACCCCACACCACATGACTTACCTTTAGTTCTCTCATATAATAAATATAATAGTCTGGGAGTTAATATGGTACCCATTCACCCCACACCACATGACTTACCTTTAGTTCTCTCATATAATACATATAATAGTCTGGGAGTTAATATGGTACCCATTCACCCCACACCACATGACTTACCTTTAGTTCTCTCATATAATAAAATATAATAGTCTGGGAGTTAATATGGTACCCATTCACCCCACACCACATAACTTACCTTTAGTTCTCTCATATAATAAATATAATAGTCTGGGAGTTAATATGGTACCCATTCACCCCACACCACATAACTTACCTTTAGTTCTCTCATATAATAAATATAATAGTCTGGGAGTTGATATGGTACCCATGCTCACCACACCACATGACTTACCTTTAGTTCTCTCATATAATACATATAATAGTCTGGGAGTTAATATGGTACCCATGCTCACCACACCACATGACTTACCTTTAGTTCTCTCATATAATACATATAATAGTCTGGGAGTTAATATAGTACCCATTCACCCCACACCACATAACTTACCTTTAGTTCTCTCATATAATAAATATAATAGTCTGGGAGTTAATATGGTACCCATTCACCCCACACCACATGACTTACCTTTAGTTCTCTCATATAATAAATATAATAGTCTGGGAGTTAATATGGTACCCATTCACCCCACACCACATGACTTACCTTTAGTTCTCTCATATAATAAATATAATAGTCTGGGAGTTAATATGGTACCCATTCACCCCACACCACATGACTTACCTTTAGTTCTCTCATATAATAAATATAATAGTCTGGGAGTTAATATGGTACCCATGCTCACCACACCACATGACTTACCTTTAGTTCTCTCATATAATAAATATAATAGTCTGGGAGTTAATATGGTACCCATTCACCCCACACCACATGACTTACCTTTAGTTCTCTCATATAATAAATATAATAGTCTGGGAGTTAATATGGTACCCATTCACCCCACACCACATGACTTACCTTTAGTTCTCTCATATAATAAATATAATAGTCTGGGAGTTAATATGGTACCCATTCACCCCACACCACATGACTTACCTTTAGTTCTCTCATATAATACATATAATAGTCTGGGAGTTAATATGGTACCCATTCACCCCACACCACATGACTTACCTTTAGTTCTCTCATATAATACATATAATATTCTGGGAGTTAATATGGTACCCATGCTCACCACACCACATGACTTACCTTTAGTTCTCTCATATAATAAATATAATAGTCTGGGAGTTAATATGGTACCCATTCACCCCACACCACATGACTTACCTTTAGTTCTCTCATATAATAAATATAATAGTCTGGGAGTTAATATGGTACCCATTCACCCCACACCACATGACTTACCTTTAGTTCTCTCATATAATACATATAATAGTCTGGGAGTTAATATGGTACCCATTCACCCCACACCACATGACTTACCTTTAGTTCTCTCATATAATACATATAATAGTCTGGGAGTTAATATGGTACCCATTCACCCCACACCACATGACTTACCTTTAGTTCTCTCATATAATAATTATAATAGTCTGGGAGTTAATATGGTACCCATTCACCCCACACCACGTGACTTACCTTTAGTTCTCTCATATAATAAATATAATAGTCTGGGAGTTAATATGGTACCCATTCACCCCACACCACATGACTTACCTTTAGTTCTCTCATATAATAAATATAATAGTCTGGGAGTTAATATGGTACCCATTCACCCCACACCACATGACTTACCTTTAGTTCTCTCATATAATACATATAATAGTCTGGGAGTTAATATGGTACCCATTCACCCCACACCACATGACTTACCTTTAGTTCTCTCATATAATACATATAATAGTCTGGGAGTTAATATGGTACCCATTCACCCCACACCACATGACTTACCTTTAGTTCTCTCATATAATACATATAATAGTCTGGGAGTTAATATGGTACCCATGCTCACCACACCACATGACTTACCTTTAGTTCTCTCATATAATAAATATAATAGTCTGGGAGTTAATATGGTACCCATGCTCACCACACCACATGACTTACCTTTAGTTCTCTCATATAATAAATATAATAGTCTGGGAGTTAATATGGTACCCATTCACCCCACACCACATGACTTACCTTTAGTTCTCTCATATAATACATATAATAGTCTGGGAGTTAATATGGTACCCATTCACCCCACACCACATGACTTACCTTTAGTTCTCTCATATAATACATATAATAGTCTGGGAGTTAATATGGTACCCATTCACCCCACACCACATGACTTACCTTTAGTTCTCTCATATAATACATATAATAGTCTGGGAGTTAATATGGTACCCATTCACCCCACACCACATGACTTACCTTTAGTTCTCTCATATAATACATATAATAGTCTGGGAGTTAATATGGTACCCATTCACCCCACACCACATGACTTACCTTTAGTTCTCTCATATAATACATATAATAGTCTGGGAGTTAATATGGTACCCATTCACCCCACACCACATGACTTACCTTTAGTTCTCTCATATAATAAATATAATAGTCTGGGAGTTAATATGGTACCCATTCACCCCACACCACATGACTTACCTTTAGTTCTCTCATATAATAAATATAATAGTCTGGGAGTTAATATGGTACCCATTCACCCCACACCACATGACTTACCTTTAGTTCTCTCATATAATAAATATAATAGTCTGGGAGTTAATATGGTACCCATTCACCCCACACCACATGACTTACCTTTAGTTCTCTCATATAATACATATAATAGTCTGGGAGTTAATATGGTACCCATTCACCCCACACCACATGACTTACCTTTAGTTCTCTCATATAATAAATATAATAGTCTGGGAGTTAATATGGTACCCATTCACCCCACACCACATGACTTACCTTTAGTTCTCTCATATAATACATATAATAGTCTGGGAGTTAATATGGTACCCATTCACCCCACACCACATGACTTACCTTTAGTTCTCTCATATAATAAATATAATAGTCTGGGAGTTAATATGGTACCCATTCACCCCACACCACATGACTTACCTTTAGTTCTCTCATATAATAAATATAATAGTCTGGGAGTTAATATGGTACCCATTCACCCCACACCACATGACTTACCTTTAGTTCTCTCATATAATAAATATAATAGTCTGGGAGTTAATATGGTACCCATTCACCCCACACCACATGACTTACCTTTAGTTCTCTCATATAATAAATATAATAGTCTGGGAGTTAATATGGTACCCATTCACCCCACACCACATGACTTACCTTTAGTTCTCTCATATAATAAATATAATAGTCTGGGAGTTAATATGGTACCCATTCACCCCACACCACATGACTTACCTTTAGTTCTCTCATATAATAAATATAATAGTCTGGGAGTTAATATGGTACCCATTCACCCCACACCACATGACTTACCTTTAGTTCTCTCATATAATACATATAATAGTCTGGGAGTTAATATGGTACCCATTCACCCCACACCACATGACTTACCTTTAGTTCTCTCATATAATACATATAATAGTCTGGGAGTTAATATGGTACCCATTCACCCCACACCACATGACTTACCTTTAGTTCTCTCATATAATAAATATAATAGTCTGGGAGTTAATATGGTACCCATTCACCCCACACCACATGACTTACCTTTAGTTCTCTCATATAATACATATAATAGTCTGGGAGTTAATATGGTACCCATTCACCCCACACCACATGACTTACCTTTAGTTCTCTCATATAATACATATAATAGTCTGGGAGTTAATATGGTACCCATTCACCCCACACCACATGACTTACCTTTAGTTCTCTCATATAATAAATATAATAGTCTGGGAGTTAATATGGTACCCATTCACCCCACACCACATGACTTACCTTTAGTTCTCTCATATAATACATATAATAGTCTGGGAGTTAATATGGTACCCATTCACCCCACACCACATGACTTACCTTTAGTTCTCTCATATAATAAATATAATAGTCTGGGTGTACGTCACGTTCAAACTTGGTATTTTAATTTGATAAAACAAAAACGCCTGTCTTTGATTGGTTTAATAATAGTTGTAGAACACAATAATTCAGGTCCATGCATATATATATATATATTTTGTTTTAACACTTTACCCAACAAACCGGCCAAAACCGGCCAAATAAAGCTTCAACAGCCTAAAATATCTTCGGTCTGTCTCAATAGAACCATACAAATATGGATATCATTGGAACCGGCTCCTTGACCACATTGTGATAGTTACAGTTAGCCCTGTGCCGATGCATTCTCTTATATATGCGAGTCGACCATAGGTCGCCTCGCATATATATAAGAGAATACATTGGCCTAAAACAAATCTTATTTTAACACTTTTTAACATTTTTTCTTACATTCTTTAACCATTTTTTAATTTTTATTGTGTTAAGCCAATGCATTCTCTTATATATGCGAGGCGACCTATGGTCGACTCGCATATATAAGAGAATGCATTGGCACAGGGCCGTTCTGAATGAAGCTGTTGGGTAAAGGGTTAAATACATATTTGTAATTTACGGGTAACAAACAGTTATTTGTGTTGTGCTTTGTAAGTATTCGTTGCAAATTGTTCTCATTTAGGGATGCATGTGCTGTATCACAGACATGTGTCAGGTTACTACTATTCGGGTGGATGGTATCACAGACATGTGTCAGGTTACTACTATTCGGGTGGATGGTATCACAGACATGTGTCAGGTTACTACTATTCGGGTGGATGGTATCACAGACATGTGTCAGGTTACTACTATTCGGGTGGATGGTATCACAGACATGTGTCAGGTTACTACTATTCGGGTGGATGGTATCACAGACATGTGTCAGGCTACTACTATTCGGGTGGATGGTATCACAGACATGTGTCAGGTTACTACTATTCGGGTGGATGGTTTTATTGGCACAATGACCAGTCTAATGCGTCTTTAACTTACACGATTTGATTCCTCGTATTAATGGAGAAAACCTGTATATGTTTGGTGGAAATTAGTGCTAAACGTATTTGTACCAGCTTTGTTGCCCCTCCCATCCCATGCATGACATGCATGGCACCACTTTTGACATATTTAAACCACGTCTATAAGACTCCTGATACCATGGAGTTGAGTATGTATACGTTTGCTGGTAATCGGCGACTAAACAAATTTTTATCAAATGTAATACCCGCCCCAAAATCTCTCACGTGCACCCATTGGCGTCTTCGGGTCACACGATAAGATTCCTCGTTTCGTAGATAAGAATATGTATCAATTTAATGGAAATCGAGGCTTTGTATCACTTTTGGAGCCTCTGTCCCCCTCTGTGCACCATGCGTCATATCATTGAAATGACTATGTATTAGATTGGTGGAAATCTGCGACATAAATATTTTACTATTGTTGCTGCCCCTCTCCTTTTCTGTCCCTGACACTATAACATCGTCACTTTAGAAAATTTTAACTTGCGCCAATATCTTCCATATAACAATTACCATATTACCACTGTTATACCCCTTTGGTGCCAAGATGGTCCAAATGGCGTCGTTAACCCACACTATGTGATTCATCGTATCATTGGTGAATAACTTGTTCGAATTTGGTGGAAATTGGCGCTAAACATATTTGTATCAGTTAACGTGACCCATCTTTCCCTATCCATGACTCAAGCTGTGCAACTTTTGACATTTTTAAACCACACAATCCGACTCATTGTGAAGATGACTATATATAACATTGGTGGTATTCGGCGACTAAACACATTCGTATCAAATTGCGTGCCCCCATCTCTAACCCAAACGGCGCCAATGAGGCGTATTTAAACCACAGGATTACATTCCACGAATCCCTGAGAATATGTATCATTTTGTTGGGAATCGAAGCTAAAATATAATTTATCAATGTCGCTTCACCCCATGCACCCGTGACTCGAACGGCCCCTTTTACATCTTTAAACCCCACAATTAGACTTCTGACATCATGGAGATTATTATGTATACGTTTTGAGGTTATGACATAATAAATTCTTATCAAATTTAGTGCCACCTCCCAAGCAAATCTCTCATCCAAACGGCACTAATTAGATTCCTCGCTCGTATCGTGGAGAAGGATGTGTATCTATTTGGTGGAATTCTGTGCTAAAATATTTGTATCAATGTTGGTGTCCCTCTCCCCTTCAGTTCATTCCTGACTCTAATGACGCCTATTTGGACAGCTTTAAGCCACACCATTAGACTCCCGACATCATGGAGATGAGTTTGTATACGATTGGTGGTAATCGGTAATATTGTTACCTCTCCCCTTCCGTGAACCGCTGACTCGAACGGCCCACCTTTAGACATATTTAGACCACACCATCAGATTGCCCATATCCTGGAGATGATTATGTATAAGTTTGGTGCAAATGGGAATTCTAACCCGCACCATTCTCTTCCTCGTAAAAAAGTTACCCTTGTTAGATCCCGTTGGTGCCATTTAGATGGTCCCCCGTGAATTCCTATAGAAGCACAGACAGACAGACGTTCGCAAATATAAACATATATATACATCAAGCTAAAGCGGATCAAAGATCGACATAAAGAGCAAACTACCTTCGGTACCAGGAAATGTGGTATTAGTTCCCTCTTCTTCTTCTTCTTCTTCTTCTTCTTCCGATTACAGTCCACCATCAACAGGCTGATGATTATGACTAATTTATTTTGGTAACGACTGGCGATAATTTATCTTCATGATTAGGGTTTTTAATAATATAATTGATTTAATTGATGTGATTTGAATTTGATTTGAATTTGGAAGTCATGATTAGTTGATTGGATTCTTTACTGGTTCTATTGGGTTTTCTGGGACGTCCAGCATGGATTTAGTTGGTTCATCATCCTGGTCCTGAACTCATCGACTGGAATGATGGTGACTATTTCAGTTGGTAGAGCATTCCATTCTCTTATGGTCCGGGGAAAGAAAGAAAATTTGTGGTAATCGTAGTTGGATTGTGGAATTAGGTAGACAGCCGCATTAGTGTGCCTGGATTATCTTGTTCTTTTAGCATATTCATCTATTTTGACTGCAGCATGTTGATGACGGATTTTGTGCATAATGAATAATCGAGCCTGGTGCCTCCTGGACTGTAAAGAGTGCTATATCAGGTCATTACTCAGGACATTATCGGAACCGCTGTACTATAGTGTCGCGGTACCAGTCACATGTACACGGAGCGTATATTTATAATTTTAGGAAGATGATTCCTCATACAACTTGCATATACTGCCATGTACTGAGATCAGGGTCCGCCCTGGACCAAAATTAACTTTTGCCAAATAATTTGCCAAATGCTATCCCTGATAGTATAATTTTCTGCAACATTGTGTCTTATTTTGTGGTTTATCATACAACAATAAACCAATCGCCGAACAATAAAATTGTAGAAGGTTTGCTTCATCAGAAGGGCACATTACAAGAAAATTAGCTATGTAAATATCGCCGCAACCACACTAAAACGGGTAACCCCTCACTCATCAATACTGATCCTATCAGATTAACTGCTAACTTTTCCTAGACCTTATAAAACACCACTAATATAACTATATTGTGGGAGTTTCCTGAAATGAATGGTATTGATTGACCAATATTTTCAAATTTTTTGAGGAATTAAAAAGTGGCTTGCCAAAACTTTTTCCAAATGAAAATATATTTTGCCAAATGTGAATTATTTTTGCCATAATTGGAAAATTTGGCAAGTGGCAGCGCGAACCCTGACTGAGATCGGATTATTGGCGCATTACACTCGACATCTATCTATCTATCTACTTGATACTCCATCGCCCTCAATGTGATTAGGAGTATGTGGAGGTCCAGGTGCTACCACGGCTGAGTAACTTTATAACCCTGTGGTGACTCCAGCAGCGTTCTTTAACGTGCACACACCGAGGCGTGCACACGGGTCAGCCATTAATGTCCGCGCCCGATCGGACAGCGTACTGCACCCACGACAACATACCTGGACAAGTGTTGTAATTGGGGGAAGTCGGCATTTTGCATTCGGATCTTGATTCAGTTATCTCTAATGAGACTTTTCAGCCTGACAAACTTGGTATCTGACCGAGTTCTGAGTTTTGTCAGAATACCCTGACCAGGTTGCGATTCCCGGTCCGACAGCACGAGAGACCAGTACGCTACCTCTCGGCTACCGACATATTATACCCATTGTGTCGTCGATGTATAGAAGTCCCAAGCATGACATGGCTTGTTTCCATGTTTGTTCGGGACCTATTCATGTATCCATGGTTGGTCTATGAACAGATTCAACACACGCAGTGCATCAATACTTTAATCCTGTCGGTGGTTTGAGTTCCTATTGATAAAATACATAGGGTGTCTTTGAATATAGTATAAGCGGTTTACAACACAAGTATATGCAGGCATAATGGCGGGCGTGTTTTAAGATTGTCTATGAAGGGCGAGGCGACTACTCGACCTGAATGATAGAATTATTCTTAGATTTGGTTATTGTGTTGAACAGTATATTAATTGGTAGGGCTAATGGTGCAGGACCGTGTAGCGGCCAAATCGAGAAAGAGCTTTAGTTTTTGATATACCCCTAACCAGAGTAAAACAAGTTCAAACCAACATTGTATTGATCAAATATTCATGGTTTACGAATATGGCTGTCGACAACAATGGGATCACTTTGAGGTGTTGACGATAAAGTATACCCATCAGCAAGCCTGTAAATAGTGTGTCTGTCATTTGCAGAATGAGGTCCCCAGAGGGTGAATTTAGTGACGCTATTCCGCGTAGCGGGCTAGCATTAATAAATTCACCCTCTGTGGACCTCATTCTGCTTAGGCCTCATCTTCTGGGAAGTATCTATAGTATTAAATTAACATTGTTTTTAGTTACATCTCCCATCTAGGACGTTTCTATATTCCCTAATTTTCAGAAGATAAAATTCATAATTGAGGTGCCCAATGGGTGAACATCACCAACATCAACTGGGGAACTTCAATCTGATCCTAGGTCTGACATAGCAGTTGAGGCCTAGGCAGAATGAGGTTCACAGAGGGTGGATTTAGTGATGCTAGCCCGCTATGCGGGATAGCGTCACTAAATTCACCTTCTGTGGACATCATTCTGCAAATGACAGACACGCTATTTGCAGGCTTACCCACCAGTGACTTTTGAGAAGATAAAATAAATTTTACGAAGGAAAAGATTTTTATAGACGGTCGACCTTAATATTGTATCGACCTGCGACCGGGGTCAGCGGTTTAGAAATTTCGAGGTCAAGTGAACATCTGAGCGCCAACCACGAGAAAGTCGGGTACCTTGATTGATTGATTGTCTTCGTGGTGACGTTGTCGATACCCGACTGCCCATTCAAACGAATTTCGCACAACCCACAAGGTCAATAATTTCTAGCTCCTGTTTCGAGATACTTTTGGGTCTACCTCGAGGACAGTTATCTTGAAATGGACCACTATAACACTGATAACCGACAATTTCTCGATTACTTTATATTTACATTTTATAAACCGTACTTTTCTTCGCGATGTTTTCTTACTGTGCACCAAACTAGAATTGACCGGATGCGAACCCCCACCGTGAGTCCGTCGTGAAATATGACATATTTCGTCGGAATACGGTACTTTCCCCATTTATAAATTTGTTTTTTAATATATAAAACATGTAATTTTTCTAGTTATGTATCAGCACCATCTATGTGTTTGCTATGTGTGCATTCTATTCCAGTCTGGGGATGCTGTCTTGAAATGATTGTCTGTGTTCATGTGAGATGCGTTGTTAACCAGAGCTGTGTTAGGCTTATGCATGACGTTTGCAAAAATGCTATGAAGACTTATCCAGGTAATATGCACTTTCCATTGACCCTGCCCACCAGGAATGAGAATTCATTGACTGCCAAAGCTGACTATATCAATTTAATGTCGAAAGGCTCGAGGACAGTTATCTTGAAATGGACCACTATAACCCTCTGACTAGTTTCTAGGGCTATGTTTGAAGATTAAGGTTTTCGTCATTCCATTCTTATTTTTCACAGGTATATTTGGATTGAGACATTTGACTTGGCATTCCGCTAGGTTTCCCGGAGGCGAGAGCCCACCTTGTTAGGAGCTCCATCACTGTTTTAGCACCAATTCATCGGGGCAGCCACCCTTTATCCGTTGCACGCGAATATGTGGCGATTTGCTTTTTATGACTACTTTGTGGTGGGTTGCCAGGTGCGCATTGCAGCGGGCTGGCTCTTAAGCGGATGGCAAGTTTGGTCAATGTGGCCACGGCGGATTACACCCTACTTCCCGATGATCACTAATTACTCACCGGCCTAGAATGGATGAACTTCATGTTTTTCACACATAATATTCAATAATCAACAAAGTTCTCGTCAGTATAAGCTCTATGTTTGTATCTGATAACCGACAATTTCTCGATTACTTTATATTTACATTTTATAAACCGTACTTTTCTTCGCGATGTTTTCTTACTGTGCACCAAACTAGAATTGACCGGATGCGAACCCCCACCGTGAGTCCGTCGTGAAATATGACATATTTCGTCGGAATACGGTACTTTCCCCATTTATAAATTTGTTTTGTAATATATAAAACATGTAATTTTTCTAGTTATGTACTTTGGGTCATAATACGACATCTTGAAATCTCGCTTTCGACTGGAGTAGTAATTCTAAACTGTTAGAGTATCAACATTTTCATCTGTAAACGGTACAACACTTATATAAATCGTGGCTAGTCAGGCAATGAAATTAATTCCAACGACTTGAACAAACGGTCAGCATCTATTTCACATCATACATTTGCCCGATAGAAGGATCGATTTGCTTTCGTGGCAGATTTTCATGTACCTGCCACGAATTCATAAATGACAACATCAGGTACATGTGTCTACAATAGAAATATGGCGACTAGATCCCCAAGAAAACCTGACCGACAGGTTTTAGCGGACGTTTTTCACACGTTACCGTAAACACTAATCATAAGAATTGTTCCTTGGCTCTTCATTGTATGTCACTTTTCATAATGGGCTGCCTAATGTTACTGTTGAGGTATAGTTTTTTTTTACATTTGACTGCCCAAATATTGCTGATATATTCTGTTTCCAAGTCACTTTTCTGGTACATAAAGCTTTTTAGTTCACATCTATTAGTGCCCCCCCCCCCTTTACCCCGATGTATGCTCTAATTTTTCTCATGTTATGTCTATTTATGTCTGATTTTAGGTGGACAAGGGCATTTTTGTCAGCCCGTTTGTTAGACATTTTTCATGAAACATACTTTTCCATCCCCTTAATTCAATTCCGTTGGTTTATTCTGGTCATCATATAGGATATTACCGTTGTTACTATTACAAACTCTGTTACATAATAGTTATGTATGCGGGCACATAGGTTATCATGTAGATTGAGCGGATTTCTACGACACTATGGTCATGTTCAAAATAATTATTATTTTAGATTTGATCATTGTGGTCCAGTGAGTGGGGTTTGTGCTATGAGTGCTAATTAGCCTCACGAGGACTGAACTCGTTTGGGTCGTGATTCTTTTGCGATAACTTTACTCAGACGAGATTGGTTGCATACATGCTTACTTTTCAATGAATTTATAGTAACTTATGCCTTCCTTCAAGGTTGGGGCAGACCATTTGCCATGGCAGGATTCTCATCGTGACAATTCATACTATATGGGTATCACCCACAGTCTATCAATATCCTAGGAATTTTGGGTAGATCCCACCACATTGCGACCGGTTGCCATAGCAACTTCTTTGCGGAAATTTATGATGTT
The DNA here is from genome assembly GCA_032622095.1 of Siphonodentalium dalli. Classification (NCBI taxonomy): domain Eukaryota; kingdom Metazoa; phylum Mollusca; class Scaphopoda; order Gadilida; family Siphonodentaliidae; genus Siphonodentalium; species Siphonodentalium dalli. The sequence goes on along the minus strand of CP136067.1, from coordinate 198,059,967 downwards.
GGGGGCTGTAATTTCGCTATATGCTGTTATGTTTGAATAAAATATAAATGTTTTTTCTAAAGCTAAATGATCCAGGGCTATTTTCCAACATCTGCAACTAACCTTGCTCTCAAATCTTCCTTCAGACTGTGGGCGCCATTCAAAATGGCCACCGAACCACCCTTTCTAATGTTACAATGCTTACTTTTATATAACTTTATAGCCATGTACGCGTTAATTTCATGCCGTGTCCCGACTATTTGGCATGACGGAATTATCCAGGTGACAACTCATAATATACGGGTCATCAGTCGTGGTCTATAAATCTTCCAAAATAATTTGGTCAATGCCCCCAATTTGCGTCCGGTTGACGGGGCAACCCATTTTCGGAAAGTTATGCGTTTGGGGGCTGTAATTGCGCTATACGAGATGTCGACATGCGACATTTTGAATCAAAAGCAATTCATTGCCACATACTATGGTCCAGGAATATATTTAAAATACTCGCGTTTCTTGTCTTTCCGCGGAAGTGGTCAAGATTCGCCTGCCATGGAGATTTCCAACCGAAGTCTTGTCTGCGCGTCTATGACTTCGGCTTCTCGGCGCCAACATTTTGGAACAATGACGTCACGAAGTTACGCGACCCCCACGTGCCGCCAAAGATAGGTTACATCTTCCTGGACCCCTCGCGGCGTGATCGGCCTATCGACTGAATACCTGATAATAGGCGCAAACATTTAATTATAACCGATTCATTCGCTTCTTTCAAGTGCATGGATTGGGAACCGGACAACAAGTCTCAGCCTTTTCCGACGACATTCGGCAAGTTCATGGTTACGTGCGCTCGCGCAACAGTATGGCGATCAGACAGATTCGTACCTTGGTGTCACTCTACTCCGTTTCACTCCATGACGTCACCAAAAACGACGTAAAACCTCGTGGCGTTCTGACATTTTTACTGTGCCGCGTTTTTGCTATGTTTATTTTATGTGTTTTCGATTATTTGTTTGTCGCCGATTTCGCCATTTGTCGGGATTCCCTGTTTCTATATTTAAAACTGGCATGCTCGTAGTGAGCCTCGGTTTCGATTTTTTCTCCCAGGTCAAAATACGTCAGAGTTATGACAAAAATAGATCGACCTACATTTTCTCCATCAGAACTCTACATCAAAGAGTCTATAGACTCCTTCGGGACCTACATAGACTTCTTCATTTGGGTATTTTTACTTATAATTGGGAAGTGTGATCGTTTTTGGTTCGTGCGAAGACCTCTTTTTATCATGCGGGAAAAGACATTCAAACGCGATTTCGTAATTCGACGCAATTGGCTGAATAGCCTAACCTTCAACCGAGTTCCGGGTCAAATACGACGAATGACGTAACACCAAACAAAACGCATTGGTTGACACCGTTTGAAGAGTTTATTGTTACATAAAATGATCGTTATTGATTAATTATTGATTAATTCTTGATATTTATTGTTGCAAATGGGCTGTTATCAATATTTACATCAATGGTTTTAATTATTTCTTATAATTGCTCCTTCGGTCAACTTTGACTATCGGAAAATGAAAATGAAAATATGTCGCTGAAAATAAAAATGTAATCGATATTAAAGTCTCATCCTTTCGGCAACATGGAATTGGTTTTAATTACTTAAATGATTAATATAGTAATTTGCCTTTTATCTGTGATAATTCAGGTTATGCTTGGTGGAACAAATTGGCTGAAAAAAAAAACAAACAAACAACCAAAAAAGGATGAAACATTCCACTCGATAGGTTCAAGACAGCACTAGTAACTAAGCCATTACAACTACCAACATGTTTTTCATATGGTAAACTGCTATTAAACATCCTTCATTGTAAACAGTGGTGTGAATGTGTTCATCTCCAAGCTGATAAACTTAAAATTTCTGCTACAGGTAGGTGTGGACATTCTGTAGCGAATGTTTTCCACTATTTTTTTTAATGCCAACCACACTTTGAAGAAAGAATTACACGCCGTAATAATCTTCTGCGCTTTAATATACAGTCAGTTATGGCACTTATATTTGGGGACCCGAACTTCGAACAATTATAAACTGAACATATCTTTCAAGCTGTGCAAAATTACTTCCGAGATACAACTCCAGAGGAAAATACGACAAAGTTCTGTTAAGGCGCTCGAATCATTTGAATGCAAATTGTACAAATGTTAACAATGCACCATGAGGTACATGTATCACATTTAAAACAGCTACTTGAAATCATTAATGAAATTATTTAGAATTGGTGGGGTGCTGAGACTATACACTATACTTAAAATAATATACAATAATCCACTGTATGTATACACTTGTACATTATGTTATACCTATCGTGTTGACAACCCACATTATTATGTATCGGTGTTAAAACGGAAATTGGGAGAGGGGGTTATGTATAAGTGGATCGCACTTGTCCTCCAATCCCAATATGTATTGTTATATACTTATTGGTAATAAATATGTTTACAGGAATACGGTCCTGAAAAAAAAAAAAAAAAAAAAAAAAAAAAAAAAAACAATAATATTTTCTTTCAATATACCGATAATATATATATAACATGTCCATTGGGCGCATATAATCTAATATTCGGCCGCCAATCGTTCTTTTTATAACGACTAAATAAAAAATTACGAAGTTAGCCGAAGATTTTGTTGTAGACGTAGTCACGTGATCGGCCCGATCACGTGATTGTCACATGTACACAGAAGCATAGCACGTGATCGATCACGTGATAACTCATTGACAACGCATAGATACGCTTCGGCGGTATTTTAAAAGTTTGCAGGTAGTCGATCGCGGCCTTTCAAGATTGTCGTGTTATCACACTGCGAATGCAAAACTTCGCCGAAAACATCGCCGTTCTCGTAATTAACTGTCTTTATCGTTATTATTATATGCATCGCGATGTGCTGTTACTATAAAGCCATGCCTGTATATTATTCAGTTTGGCGCGCATTTATCTATATAAACACGTGCTCGTATTTATATATTTTTTTTCGTTACCGGAATAGTCCAAGTTATATTATATATTATATATTCATATAAAGATTGCATATATATGCGAAGACTTGCACAGTTATTAGGCAATTATCATCTCGTACACATTCCAATTTCCAGATGCCCTTAGTCGTGTGTGAATAAAGAGCGTTTCGTTTTAATTTATTGTAACGCGGTAGAACAAAAAAAAAATCGGTTTATTGCTGTCGGATTTAATCAATTATAATCAATTCATTCATTACCAATATGATATGATAAATTCATTTTTTCTTGGTTATGAATCATGTATATATTAGGGTAATATGGTGTTTCTATATATTTCGGAATATTGCTTCCCACACCCCAACAATCTTGCCGACTGTCACTGATGGAAATTCACTGCGTCTATGCATGGTTATTGGCCTATAAAATTAGCACTCTAGCGATGCGGTCTATTGAATATCCAGGTCATAACTCGACCTAGGTGTCAATTACGCATAACAATATGATTATAAAATATATAAACGTTCGCCGTGGTTCGTTTAAACACCCAATCATATATAACACTTTTTGAAGGAGGGATAATAATCCAGTTTAATATGTAATCACATATACAAGCACTCTTTATTCGAAATATATCGTAATAGGGAACGCCCTTTATTGCGTCAAGGTAAAGAGACTCGACTTAGAACAATTGTCATCGTGATTGGTTACTGATTACACAAATGCAGGTCAATACAATCATGTACACGAATTTCCGATATGCATGCTTTATATCTCCTTCCAAGTCATAGCAATTCCCGCGTTATTAAACTCTTTTTATTCGTACCATATTAGGAAAACTATTAACATGGAACGCTCTTTATTGAGCCATGGTGAAGGTAATGGGGACTCGACTTTTATTCATCAACATACTCCCCACTTTAACTGCAACTGTATGTATTCGTAACCATGACTGACTCGTCAAATTAAACGCACTTTATTTGGTGTATGTAATCGGTTTCTGATTTTGCGCAACGGATTTCCCACAGGAATCCCGCCAAATGTCACGTAAACGATCATCGTTTGGAAATGAATACAGCATTATACCTAACCGAGAGTCACTAGACCGGCCACAGCCGAAAACACTGCATTTATATGGCATTGTCACGAATGAATGATTGTAAATACGGGAAACTGAATTGCTTTATTCTTTGATCCAATTAAATAACATGAATGGATTTGGAGAAAACGAATTTACATACATAAGATGGACAGAATAACGAAAAGTATTTATATACAAAATATACAGTGACAGACATACAACATCGCGAACACGCACCCGCTTAAAGTTCACATGCCGGCTCGTGTTTTCATAAGTTTTATTTTTGACACGAAAGTGTTATCTACCCCGCTCAATTGGCCTTCTATAGTTTTTGTCAAAACATTAACTTTCCAAACAGCACTTAAGATAAATCACAAGTGAAGATAACTCACCGCGCGATGACAATTCACCATGTGTACACAATGCTATTGATATGCCCCGCAGTAATTACCTTACACTATCGCGCTGATAATTAACTCCGACTCCGATTCCCTGTTTTTAATTAGTTTACCTCGCTTGACGTCATGCGAGGTTTTGCGACGGAGATAGCCGACAACCGATGGTGGTATTATTTATTTATTTCTCGGCTTATTTATTACGCGATTTGTATGGGACTTGGATCATTGTGATCACAATAGGGGTGGCTTTCCGATGGAGTTTTGTTGTTTCATGAGGATAGTAATCCTTTAAACCAAACTCGGTTAGGTAATATTCCTCATGGGGAGTGGTGTCGCGGTGATCGCATGGTATCCATAGGGTCGTGGTCCGGTTTTACCACTTGTTTGTCCGTCTGTCCGTCCGTCCGTCTGTCTGTAGACACTTTACGCATGGTGCTATAACTGACCTCTTTTCACGCTGATCGGTGCCAAATGTTGTGTATGCATTTCTCCGCACTAAATACAGATCGAAATCCGATATATTTTAAAGGATTATGGCCCATTGCCATTGAAATCATGCATGCTTCGACAATTCAACCATTTTTCAGCTGTTAGGTTCCATAAACTTGGTCTGAGTTCTCAACGCACGACTATAGTTTGATCCGATATTCTTCATGCCGTTCTGCCCCTTTGATTATTTTCTTCCTGTCTAACCATATATCTTAGTTACATTGTATGAACTGTCCCGGTAGTCTGTTATAAAACCGGTTTACAATGCCATGCAGTTTTTCCCCACATGTGTGTTGGCCATCATATGCGATATCATTGAAGGGAAGGTTTCTGCTATCATTTTTTTACCCATGGTTATTTCCATTGCAGCTTAGAGGCCTAACCTGGTTTTACTGTTTAGTAGCATTACTGTTGGTGGTTAATGCAGTGATTGTGTTAAGTAGATGGTTGGTTGCTACCCTAGTTGGTGTGGGCGCTCGCTATGATGTACCGATGGGTTGTGGTGCATCATACGGTGGTCTCCGGGCTATAACGGTCGTCATCCGATACGGCGTGCTGGCCGGGCGTCGGTTACGCCTCTTTTTATGACCTTAGTACTTGTTTTCTCCTTTTTTTCAGATGCCAAAAGCGACAGCAATGACCAGACACCGATTAGTACCCGACGTCCGGGTGGAAGTGGTTGGGCCATCGCGGGGGACCAGGCATGCATTACCAGCCGGCGTCCCTGCCCGTTCGAAGGGGATGCCCGCCAGGAGTGGTCCATATTCTACGGCCGCGCCTTCAATTGTTCGTCCCGTACGGCCGCGGGTCACGCGTGTGCCTGGCAGTGTGCGTCATAGGTCGGTGCGGTCGACTCCAGCGTCATCGGTTGGTGCGCGATCGTCGTGTGGTCGGGTGCGTGCTGTGGTCATGTCCGAGGAGGTTGCATCGGTCGCTGCTTCGGCCGATATTCGCGGGGAAGACGAGCAGTGTATTTTCCGGGTCAGTATAGCGGGCCTCTCCTCTCAATCCCGTTAGTGCTTTCTGCAGAGGACAAGGCGCGTCTGGCTCCAAAGTTGCAGGACGCATGGCTGGGACTTGGTGGCACCGTCTCCCGTTCAGGGTGCCGCGGTCCATCGTCGGCATTAGGACAGCCACAGACTTACGCTACCGTGGCTTCTGATCTCGATATTCCACCGGCTGGCCCCATGGGCCGACCCGGAACAGACTCCGTTGCCTTCGTCGCTGACCATCAACACCTTGTGGGAACTATGACTCGGTTACTCGATGCTGCCCTTACTTGTTCATCTCGGCAGTATACGCCCGGCAATGGGGTTTTTTGTTCAGTTTGCTTCCCGCTTTAACGTCCGTCCATATCCGCCCGTTAACGTGAGCACGCTGGGGCTCTTTCTCGCACATCTTTTCCAGATCGGGTATAGCACCGCCACGGTGCGTAGTGTTTTGTCGGTCATCGCATATCAGCACAATATTCAGGGCTTGGCGACTCCCACTACACATTTCCGGATTCACTAAATGCTCGCGGGCTTTCAACGCTTGCACCCGAGCGGCGTCCCGCGCCGACCAATTACTGTTCCCATGTTACACTCTATGGTCGCTGTATTGCCCTGTTGCGTGGCATCACACACAGAATTGTCCTTTTCCGCGCACTATTCGTATTCGCGTTCTACGCGCTGGCCCGTATCGGCGAAATGTGCACTTCACTCTCTGCCCCTCATCTAACTGTCCTGCTCGTTTCCGATGTCACGGTCACGCCCGCCTCCATCGACATCTGCTTCCGGCATTTCATGCACAGAGTTAATAGATTGCTCCAAGTGGTCGCTATTGGCAAGTTAGAGGATCCCACCTTTTGTCCGCATACTCATTTCCGTCTTCCCTAAACATCGCGTTTCGACGGCGGGCCCCTTCTTCTGCTCACCGGACGGTCGGGGCACGGGCGCATTTCAATGCCGTTCTCCGGAGAGTGTTGTCAATTCTGCGATTGGATGACCGGGATTTCAAGTCTCACTCCTTTCGGATAGGAGGGGCGAGCTTGGCAGCATCGCGGGGTTACTCCGATGAACAAATCCGGATGCTCGGGCGCTGGAACTCCGACGCGTTTCGTAAGTACATCCGGCATCCGCCGTTGTCATAACAAGAGTTCCGCGATTGCCCGTTTCCGTTCGTGCGTCTTGCCACCCTCGTATAGCACAGTCACAGCGGCCGAGCTGGCACCCTTCCATCAATGCCGGGCGTCGTTATCTGCAGTTCCGTTTGCCGACTCGACGGGCACGCACAGTCCGATTTCCGCAACTGGGAGGGGTTTGGCGGGGTTATCCGGCCTGTAAGTCGTGTCGCAGCACGCGTGGGGGATCTCGCTGCCTGGTCTCTCCCTGTCCTTTTTTTCCTGTTTTCCGAACCCCCCCTAATTTTCTGTTCCAAGCTGCGCCCGAGCGTTGTCCGCGTATGCGCTACACAGTTTACATGTCCTTCATGGCCCGGTTTCCGTTTCCTGTCCGACCGACATCCGCCTCTGCTGGTGGTGCGCAATGGTTGCACTGGTTTCACTGTGCTAGTGATGGTTTTTTGGTTAATATTTGTTTTTTTTTAAGCGCTCATCAGTCTCTGGTAGCGCCGGTTTCACTGTTTCAGTGATGATTTTTGTTTTCTTTTTCACTGTTACAGTGATAGGTTTTTTTTGGTTCTTTTTTACTGTTGGTTTTTTGGTGATGGTTTTTTTGGTTGCGCTCACCAGTCTCTGGTAGCGCTTGTTTCACTGTTCCAGTGATGGTTTGTTGGTGGTTAATATTTTTTTTTTTAGCGCTCATCAGTCTCTGGTAGCGCCGGTTTCACTGTTCCAGTGACGGTTTATTGGTGGTTAATATTTAAATTTTTTCAGCGCTCATCAGTCTCTGTCCAGTGATGGTTTGTGTTTTCTTTTTCGCTGTTACAGTGATAGTTTTTTGTTGGTTATTCTTCACTATTGGTTTTTTGGTTAAATTTTTTTCCGCGCTCATCAGTCTCTGGTAGCGCCGGTTTCACTTTTATAGTGACTATTTTTGGTGGGTTTTTTTCAGCGCTAATCAGTCTCTGGGGTTGCAGTGGGTTTTTCTCATTTCCCCGCACTGGCGTTGCGTAATTTTTACACTTTCTTTTTATAGGTGGGTTCTTTTCTCAGTCTTTATAGTGGTTTTTTTTATTGGCTTCTGGTGGGTGTATGCCGAGCTCGCGTCCAACACTTCACTCGGCAAGTGGCGTGGTACACCCAGGTTGCATATTGTTCAATCGGGGCCGCGCCACATGCCGATGGTTGTCTTAATTTCGGTAATTCGAATAAAGAATTGCCATTACGCAAATATGTCTTAGTCTTTAATTATTTAGCCCAACAGTGGTACCCAGGGAATTGTCGTAAAGTAGGGAGATAGGATATAAAATAAATTTTACGAAGGAAAAGATTTTTATAGACGGTCGACCTTAATATTGTATCGACCTGCGACCGGGGTCAGCGGTTTAGAAATTTCGAGGTCAAGTGAACATCTGAGCGCCAACCACGAGAAAGTCGGGTACCTTGATTGATTGATTGTCTTCGTGGTGACGTTGTCGATACCCGACTGCCCATTCAAACGAATTTCGCACAACCCACAAGGTCAATAATTTCTACCCGCCATCCCACCCTTTCAGGTGTGGGCTTCTGCCCCCCTCTTCCTCCAGTGACTGGTTAGTGCTTAGTATGGCACGACCCGGTGCCGTGCCATACCTTTTTTGGTTTAGGCGTGTGGCGTGGTACACCCAGGTTGCATATTGTTCAATCGGGGCCGCGCCACATGCCGATGGTTGTCTTAATTTCGGTAATTCGAATAAAGAATTGCCATTACGCAAATATGTCTTAGTCTTTAATTATTTAGCCCAACAGTGGTACCCAGGGAATTGTCGTAAAGTAGGGAGATAGGATATAAAGTTATATATATAATTATGTCGCCTGTCACCTGGGTAATCACTGAAATGCGATGTCTTCACTTCCCACTCGCTAATGGGTAAACAAACAACAACTAAGAGCATTAAGCTTTAAGTGCTACGCTAGACGGTCGGACCTAGATAGCGTTTATTATTAAATAATAAATTCCCCTATATACAATTTCTGATGAATATATGTGCGCTTATATTCATACAGAATATCCAAATATATATACCCCCTGGAAATATGAAAATGGATTGAAACTATATAAAACGGATTGAAACATTGTATCATTGGCGCACTCTCTATCTTGGCTAATCGGAATCAGTCACCCTTCGCAGACTGGGAAGCCTTACAGGAAAAACCAGACCCATCACTTTATCATTAATTATATATCTTTTATGTGTTGGTCTGGAAAAACCTATATCCGAAAAATGCTCAATATACCGGTATCAGGGATAAAAACGTCGGATTCGTTTTCTTAGCCGTCATCCGATGAACAAACAAGATAGTATCTCACGTTTTAAAAACTATTTTCTTAAGAAAACCAAACAAACAGGTACAGAAAACCGTGTCCGATCGCGACGAAAGCTGGCACCAGATTGACCGTTTACTATTCACGCTTTCTGCGCATACCTGGTCACTCAATGACAATCATACTTCACACAAGCGACTGAATACCAATCACACATACCGATAATCACTGACCAGACAATTCATACGCGACAAAGCGTTCTTTACCCATTAACCCTGCAAGTGCCGTGAGACAGTAATTTTCCTCTATACTCCGTAACGCGAAACATATTATGTATTGTACAACGTCGTGTTAAATTTTGTTTGAGAAGTAATCGCTAATGTAAAACCTTTTATCCCTTATTTCCTGACCAACAATTGTGCAAAGAAATGGGAAACTCAATGAGAAGCAATTTTACCTCAAATGACTTGTAATAAAGCTTATATATACCAAATTATTCGGCATACGAACAATCAGAGTTTCCAATATATAATAATACATGACATTATGTATACCAATTCGACACTGTTTAACCCTTTACCCAACAAACCGGCCAAAACCGGCCAAATAAAGCTTCAACAGCCTAACATATCTTCGGTCTGTCCCAATAGAACCATACAAATATGGATATCATTGGAACCGGCTCCTTGACCACATTGTGATGGTTACAGTTATGCCCTGTGCCAATGCATTCTCTTATATATGCGAGTCGACCATAGGTCGCCTCGCATATATAAGAGAATGCATTGGCCTAAAACAAATCTTTTTTTAACACTTTTTACCATTTTTTATTACAATGTTTAACAATTTTATAATTTTTAATGTGTTAAGCCAATGCATTCTCTTATATATGCGAGGCGACCTATGGTCGACTCGCATATATAAGAGAATGCATTGGCACAGGGTCGTTCTGTTGGGTAAAGGGTTAAATGAAATGCTCTGTAATATGTAAAGGAAATGCCTCTTCGTCTTCTTTATGAATGCGCCACATAAAAAAACAGTTTATTAGATCTCCAGGAAAAACTCCAGTTAACATGTAATGTCATACTAGATATGTCGCCCATGTCTGCATATTATAAGTTATCTTAATACATATGTATTAAGGGTCGATTAGATTAAACGAATTGCCACGCCTGTAATAAACAACTTGGATTAATTAGATGCGCTACACATGTGTATACTTTTATGTAAGATATATATTTATTGATGTAAACTGGAAATACTCAGCCTTTGCTATGCCTTTTTGAGAACATTACACTATAGAATAGTTGAATCCATGGAACCAGTCACAACCGAGACAAAAAAGAACGATTTCCGTAAAAAAAAAAAATAGAATTTTGTAGCAATTGAAAAAACTACAAGAGTAGCGACACATTTATTTTATGCATGTATTTATATACTTATCTATTAGAAAGTTACTTGGGGAAAAATTCCCACAAAAGTTCAACCATGCCCCCACCCCACCGCATGCAATACTCGCAGTCTTGCCTGCCACATACAGTGAGAGTCTATATATGTGACCCGCCATATCAAATCCAGTCGGAAGTCGGGATTTTTTTACCCTGTGCCAATGCATTCTCTTATATATGCGAGTCGACCATCGGTCGCCTCGCATATATAAGAGAATGCATTGGCCTAACAATTTTTTACAATTTTAATAACTTTTTCTTGTTTTCTGTAACAATTTTATAATTTCACCCATACGTACAGAGCCCCAGACAAACACGAGCAGACGACACTCTTCTAATTGCTTCTATATATGTGTGGGGCTCCCTGCAGGGTAATGGATGTTTTTTTATTTTATGTCCTAAAAATTGTAAGAAACATTTATTTAAAAAACATGATAAAAAATTGTTAGGCCAATGCATTCTCTTATATATGCGAGGCGACCTATGGTCGACTCGAATATATAAGAGAATGCATTGGCACAGGGTAAAAAAAATCCCGACTGGATTTGATATGGCGGGTCACATATATACATACGATCCCATTGTTTTGTTTGCATATCTTCCAGATAAAATATTTCTCTTGAAGGTACTCAATCCGACATACTGCTCCTAAACTACTATTGATTTGGCTTCGGTTGGGGGGGGGGGCAAAAGTATTTGATTCGTTTCGAGGAACCCACCCATCAAAGCTGAGAGTGATCAGATATCGACTTTTGAAGTATGTTATTTCAATTAATAGTGGCCCAGAAACACGTCGTCAAACGGATGGTCTCAATCACAATTTGCGGATGAAGATGGATAACTCTAAAAACAAGTGGTAATACGGCCAAATTTCGTGAACAATCAAGTGATAATACGGCCATATTTCGTTGATCAAAATGTTGATAAATAACACGTTTTGGGAAATTTGATACCATAGTTGACAGTTGTTAGAATTATTTTGTTGCAGTTACTCGATTCTGGTAACTAAAGTGTATTTTGAAGAAATGTTGTTGTTGTTGTTGTTGTTGTATCTTGATGATATGGGGACCGTCTGATCGGATTGGGTACCTTTAAGCTTTCCTGAATGTTTTATACGAACTCAAAAGAGAACAATTATGAGCCAGTTACGTTCCATGTCTACAGACCTTTAAGTTTGCGCTTCGCAGAAGATTTTGTTGATGTGGTAAATGTTATTCAGAAAGAGAGATATATATATATAGTAGGATAAGAGAAAAAGAGATTCAACTGACCAAGATGAAATAATTGCACTTTATTTTAAATCCAAAAAATTTAAATGGATTTTTATCATCATTATCATCTCTACCATAGTACCGGACATGAACATTGTGTAGAAAGTAGAACAACCTGTTAAATGATTTAAACAATATTACAGAAACTTGCTAGCATACAGTACTAGCGAGTTTGCGATTTCAATCATGTACGGGTACCGGTACGCGTACGGGTAGCTACCCGTACCGGTACACGTTTTGTAATCGCAAACTGTTTTACGGATATAACTCATCACTTCAACTGGTAATGTATGGTGAGCCAACTGCAACAAAAAATACATTATGATATAAATATATTGTTATTCGCATTCACCTTAATGGCCGTTGTTATACTTACCGTTATGGATTGTTGAATCATTTTGATTTAGATTAGATGGCCTCAGGATAATTAGTTGCTTTCATCAAAGACGAGGCGGCAGTTGGAAGGGGTTGGTGATTTTCTTTCACTCACATTGGTAACATGTTCAACGTTTGGATTCTAAAAGTCATAGACCGATCGAGTGTTGACTATAAATCGGTTGGAATTTTCATACTTAGAAAATAGATTATGATAGCTCATATATACAATTACGTTATAATTAAAGTTTCCAACCAATATTCGGTGTAAAATGTATTGTTTTAGACCCAGGGTCTAATAATGTCCTACATGTACTTTTAGTCAGATATGAGACCGAATTTGTCCCTTATTTTAGTTGGGGAATATTTAGTCTTGTAATACGACCCTGCCTAACTATGCTTAAAAGCCATGTCCTGATTGGCCAGTGGCCCGAGTTAGCATGGCTATATCGTTCCAGTTTTGAGGTACAATTCTACTTTTTCCAATTGTACCACGAAAAAAATCGGTTTATTCAGATCGCCGCACGCGACTTTTCCCGTCTTTTCTAACTCCGCACAAACGGGGCATCAACGGAGTACATCCGCACCCGTATCCCTTTGAATTTTGCTACATCTTGACAATCTTGCGAATTTTCTAGCGATTTGTCGCTTGAAACCAGTTTGGTTGCCAATGAATATGGTCCAAATGATGTCATGGTATATTGATATATGTTACGACCAAAGAAAGTTACTTAATAAGTATATTAAATGACAAAATAAATCCATGGGGCCGGGCTGTGCATTCGTCGATTCGAATCTCGACCATATTCGATATTTCGGAATCAAGTTGAAAATGAAAGCCTTTGTTCACCAGTACAGAAGGGGAATAAGATTAGTTTAGTAAACTAGATCATTTAGATCGCTTTGTGTAAGGAAAATGGTCCATAGTCGATGATCATATTCATGTTGTCCCAACGACGTTCAAAACAGAAATGACCCAATCGTATTTCCTGTACAATTTAAATGAAACGCACGGGCGCCGCTGAAAACACATCGTTTTTTAGCCAATCACAACGATTATTTCTAGAAGAGGTGCCTCGAAAAGTCAACGGGGGAATTTCATTACAAGACAAGACATTATCAGAGTACTCCATGCAAAGAAATCGAGTACGCCCAATACGAATTACACCACGAAATGTTTTCTCACCTGAGTCCGAAAAAGCGCAGCATTTCGTTGACTATTCAGTCGAATTGTGACCATAAACTTTCAGTCGTATTACAAAAGAAATAAATACACGGTGTATCGGTGTGTATGGTCAAGTTGTACCACAAAAAACTGATTGTAGGACTCCGCTACGCGTCGTCCTACAATCAGTTTTTTGTGGTACAACTTGACCATACACACCGATACACCGTGTATTTATTTCTTAAATATTAAGTACACATTGGTTTAGAATCTTTCAACAGATCGAAGGGTCGGGGAAAGGGAATATTTATCCCAAGAATTGGGATTTTTGTCGCGTTAAGTCTGTTTATTATACGGATTGAATAAAGAGCGTTTGAATCACATCTGTGCGAAACACAGAAAACAGCTGAAACTCCCTCTGATTATGCTTAGATTTTGTAGAGTATGTATAGGTAGTTCGTGTCTTTGGCAACCTATATTATCCCCACTATAATGCACACCAGTATTGTGGTTCAAATGCGCAATGTCCGTTCAGATGGTAAATATATATTAAAATGAGAAATCAGTTCCGATCTACATACGATAAAGTAACTAAACGGTTGTATTCAAATGCCAATACATGGATAAATCCACGATATATTGATGCCCTTGTACAAAGGGTTGAGACAGGGACGTGACGACAGGGTGGCTCACCCCCAACTTTGGTCAAATGTTTCACTGTTGGAAATGGGATATACCGGACACAACATTTGTTGAAAATTTCACACTAACAACAGGTGAAATTGTTCTGGTAGTTTGATTTTCCAACAATTTAAAGTGAAGACTTTGTAGTTTTTGGATCAACATTTGCATATTTTCCTATTATTACTGAAACAATATGGACTGAAATGGTTATCAGGAAATTTTCCAACCTTTGGGGGTTTTCAGGTCTCAAAATTTCCAACAATTGAAAAGCTTGATGCCAGTCTGGATGCTAGTATTTAGCAAGTTTCATGTTCAGATTAAAACAACTTCTCACACTGGGCCGAATCATGGTCGATTCGGTGTGTCCGGTCCCTCTCCAATGGCCAGTCAGAAACTGATATTTAATTTAAAAAAAAAAAAAATCGGGGTGAATTTGCATGACGTTAGACCACTAGATATTAGGATATTAGGATTGTTCACATTTTATTGTACTGCAGGGTGGGCCCAGTATATTATGACCCTCCCCCGACTATTGACAAAAAAGACTACTGGTTCATTTAGAATATGCTAGCACCCAGGCGTTAGTGAGGGACAAGTTGGGAAAAATCAAAGCCCAACGGGGGTGGTGCAAATGGAATTACGCGTAAACTTGTGAATTTGATATGGTGCAAGGGGTGTAGTTAGAAATTCGAAGGTGGACACCCCCTCCTAACGCGGAGACCATAAATAGCCACGTCCCTGCAATTGGTAGAAACTGCGTCTATCGCACCATCTACTCACTCTATTAACCACAACCTGTCATTAATGCCGTGAACAAAGTTGTTAGTGAAAAGATCGGCCTTCCGTATTTATCTAAGTGCTAGAAGCCACCTCGAGAATTTGAACATAAAACAAGGCTTAAGATGACAGCATTATCAATGACATTTGCCCATGAAATCTTGCAATAAATAGGTTAACGCATAGCTGACTGGAATTTCATGGAATTAATGAACCTTTGAATGACAAAATCTCAGTAAAATGTTACCGGTCAATGGGACACATCTACCCGTTCCAAGTCGCTACCGCTTTATGTTCTGCATTGAAAGTACCCAAGTGGTCGTGACGATGTTCACCGATTTACCCGTTCCCGTCGGACGATAACAATAGAGTACCGAGCGTGTTGGAACAAGTAATTGGTTAATCGCTATATAAAACTGGTCATTATTATTTCGGCCAATTTGGCCGGTTACTTCATGTGAGTTTTTCATCTGACGTGTGTGTCGGAATAATGATAAGGAGGATTTATGTAAATGTTAGCCCAAACTACATTTCCAAGTAACGATGGTTTTGTTGTTTATTTTGAGGAATAATACCGCGTCAGATGAATTCAGCCCAAATATGTTAACAGTTGTCGTGTAAAACATTCGGCAGTAAGTTAGCGTTATTTAGTATTTGTGGATGTCCTTTAACATGGGGAAAATAGACTACTGCGCTTGAACGAGCATGTGAATTGTCGTTTTTAATGTATAGCAACTTTATAATCAATAACAGAGGCATTCTCTGTCAAATAAGGTCGCTCTATTTACGATACCAATTGGGGAACTTTGTGAATTAAATTACGCGTAAACTTAACCTGCTGCAAATAGAAAAGGTGTCGGAATCGGCGTACTCGCCTCAGGGCTAACTCGCCCCAATCGGCGAGTGCCAACTCGGAATAAAAGGCCAACTCGGAATAAAAGATGCATACGGGGTGTTATATGGCGTTTGGTCCGTTGTTTCTCAATGAATATTATTGAAATTTGGTGTATATGTCCGGGCTGGGACATGGAATACAACAACGTTTGAATTGTTTTTAAATTTACAAATTTGTTGATTTTATTCATTTTGTTTTCGTTCTGAAACACACTATAAAGTGTATATAATATAATAACGAACACGAGACATACATAATTTATAAACTGTTAACAAAAGATATCAAATTCAATACATGACAAAGATGACTCAGTGGAGTTTATAAAGTGAACATAAAAACATTGAGGTAAGAATCTTTTTAAGGAATGCAACTTTATTTAATGATAATAAACACATAAATTAAAATAACAAACATGAGACATACATGATTTATAAACTGTTAACAAAAGATATCAAACTCAATACATGACAAAGATGACTCAGTGAAGTTTATAAAGTGAACATAAAAATATTAAGGTAAAAATCTGTTTAAGCATTACTAAACCGTTTAGCACAGTCCACTTCACTCATCCGATCATCACCAAACTTCATATTTATCTTGATATTGATCTATCAGATGAGAGCTATCAAATATTTTTTTAATTTTATAGGAAAAAATGGTCGCCAGCGGCCATATTGCATTTACGTTATATGTTATCGCGTCATGTTGATATCTAGTATTAGTTAGAAATTTCACCTTTCCAGATTCATAATTGCTCCATTGACTGTAACAGATGGAATTATTCCCCTCTTCGGATAGAGTGTCACTGAAACTTTATTTTGTCAGACTGTCTGTATAGTCACTGATTATATATGGCAATAATCTGTAATAAGATGTAGCACTATTTTATTTTATATTTACATGCAGTGCTGTTTTTATACAACAATTCTAATCCCCCCCCTAGATCATCATGTGATCGACCATGCATCGCGCGAGGACCTGGTTGAATTAAGGGGGGTTTTATGGATAACTTCTGTCCTCAAGCTAGATTATACTTATGACATTTAATGGCATGTTTCTAACGTGGAGGGTTAGATATGCTTGAGACACCACCACTCTTCAATTCACACCAAGTTATCAGCTGTCATATTCGGATATTAGAACCCATAGCCATGATATATGGTTTATTTTGTGTATACTAGTAATATTGTTATTTTCAGTACCTTTATATACCAGTACTGTGTATAACAATGCATATAAATTAATCCATGTATACATGTATATTGATTCAACGGATTCAGTGGTTTTGTCCATAAGTCTATCAAATATGCGGGGAAAACATGGCCACAAGCAGTACACCCTGTTAAATTTCGAATTTGAATCAATTGGCGCACCCTGCAGCCAGCTTTTATTGGAGAACTTTTTCTCACGTGGATAGTTTGGGTCACCGCTAGATGTGAGCCATGTTTTGTTCTCAAGCTGCCCTTGTGAAGACATCACTGCCAGCGGTGATCTGGAATTTTACTATTTTTATGGCTAAATAATTTGGTTGATCCTACAGACGACACCCCTTGTCCGATCGTCACCAGATTCCACAATGATCTTCTGGATAACCAGGGTGAGAGTAATCTAATTTTCCCGAATTTCGTTAAAAAACATTACCACAGGCAGCAATTTGGTATCTTACTGTTTGATCCTCTTTTGCGTGACTTAATTGTTTAGCAACTGTACAGTCATATCCCTCATCTGATAGTCACCACACTTTATATCGATCTTCGGGCTGACAACTAGATGGGAGCTATCGAATGCTTTGAATTTTTTTGGAAAACATTGTCGCCAGCAGTCATCTTCTATTTTGGTTTTTATATACATGTATATCTCTTCATTCGGATAGTCAGTATTACGTAGGTACTTCAACTTTCCGCATTCCTGTCATCATTTGAAATATAAAAATTTACCTGATACCATGCACCCTTCAAAATTTGTTTCGTCGTATCTATTTTAATGACCCGTATGGTAATATTGATACAGATATATTTGTCAAACATTTCTTTGTACAATATACAGGTATTTAGTTTGTAACTAAATCTAGAAATATATAATAGTAGCTGGTGGACCCTACTTCGTCCGGGATGTTCCCCTCTGATTTTCGGAGAATTGCGCGATTTAACCTTGAATTGACCATTTTAAAGGTGAACGTCATGTCGGGTCACGATTTGACCCGTCCAAAACACCCCCCGGACAAAAGTCACGACAAAAATACCCGTCGAAATCCGCCCGGCTTTACCCGATTTGACCTTGAATTGACAATTTTGAATGTCAAGATCAGGTCAGGGTCATAATTTGACCCACCCGAAACACTCATGGGACAAAAGTAACAGTAGGTATTATATTTCGTTGAAATACTTCCGTTTTACCAGATTTGACCTTGAATTGATCTTTTTGAATGTCAAAGTCAGGTCGGGATCAAGATTTGACCCGCCCAAATAGTCCAGAAACATGCCTACATCAGCACGTTCGAGAACATGGTCCCACGTGAAATTGGACCCGCCCATATTGCTCCCGGGATCGAAGTAGTACTACACACAATTTTTTAGTCGGATCGGTCAAGGTCCAGAAACATGCCTATGAGCGAGGTCAAGTTGACACGTTAAATACCAAATCCGAGTCGGATCAGTCGAGCAGTGTTAGAGTCTATAACACATACACACATGCATTCATGCATACACACATACATACGGACAGGTGTTCCAAAATGTATAATCGATAGCTACAACAATTATATGGTAGATAGTTCACGGCCGACCTGATGCATGCATCTTAGTTTTCTTGTTCATTATATTATCGCAAACTCGCTATTAACGTACCCGTAATCAATATAACCACAGTGCGAGTCATCGGCTTGTTTAAGCATTTTAGCCTCGGCGACGAGACATAAATCGATTAATCGCGAGTGGGATACAACGGCTCAGGTATATCATTGGCTATTATGGCGATATTAACCATGTTGATACACAGGTGCCTGTAACTTCTAACGTATGTCACAAAAGTACTATGGATATGCACTAAGGGGGTGGGGTGTTTATACATTAGCCGGATAAGATCATATTCGCTTTAGCCGGTTAGCGATAACAATAGAGTGTTTATACTTCGCCGGGTAAGAATTATATATATCCGGTTATGCAGCTATTCGGTTTTCATTTTCTGGATTAAATTATTAAATACAAGCAACTTGTTGTCGTATAGATTCTAATTCGCTCTGCATTTAAGTTAGATCTTTATCTGGTGTCATGCCGTCACGGATGATTGCCTTTCAACAATTAACTCGAGCTATATTGTTGTGTTAGCACTGATAGACCAGTCCGCTTTTCGCCTGTGAATATGGGTCAGTGTGTCAGTTTGATTGGATATTATCAGCTGTCCATCGGTGTTCACGCACCTTGAGTACAAGCTATTATTATAAATACTAACTAATGATGGTACACATACTCTGCTTGTGCATGGTACATTTGTTCGAGGGAATTATATATGTGTGTTCATGTACATGTATGATCATATATCTAGAATAAATGGGATGGCACGTTTCAATGGATTCAAACTTAATGGACAATTAGTTCAATAATCTAAATCTGAGTGCGCCGTTGACATATATACATAGGGACGGGTCTAGAGATTTGGAGATGTGGGACTGTTCATCTTTGGAATTTCCAACTGCACCAAACCTTGAATCTCACAAAATTCACAAGCTCGCGTAAATCCATGTACGCATCACGTTGGGTTTTAATTTAACTTTTCACTCACAGTAATCCTCCAGGCGGCCCCGTATTGACAGATTTCCTTTAGATCTTAACCTGTGTCTAAACCTGGAAATCATAATCCTAACATGCTTAGTGGTATGACGTCAAGCAACTTGAACCCGGATTTGATTCAGTTAAATTAGATAGCTGTTTAACTGACAACGGGGGCGGGACCAAGACATAATATTATCGACCGACCATGGTTATGGCCAGGTGCGAGAACATTTTGAAATCTGAACCCTGAAAATTGCAAAATCCTAGCATCCAGACTTGCCTCAAGATTTCGAATTAATTGTTGGACATTGTCCAAACTTGACACACCTCCAATGCTGGATCAGTTCCAACTGATGGCCATTTCAGTCCAATAATTTGACCAAAAAAATAAGAAAATTTTGTTAAAAAAAAAAATCACCACTAATAAATTGTCGGAAAATCAATATACGAGAACAATTTCAACATATTGTTGATGTCAAATTTCCAACTAATGTCGTTTCAGGTATGAAATTTCCAGGTATTGAATATTTTGAATATAAGTTGGGATGAGACAATTCCCCCCCAATCGCCACGGTCCTGTATACATGGACACGGTGAACGCACAAAGAAAATGAAAAACTTATTTTATTGTATATTGTGCAAACGGAATTTTGATTCGCGATGTTGAAACTTATATATATAATATATAATACAAAATCAAATCCGAATGATTATACACCAATATGTAGATTCGACAAACAGATCTCAAAACTGACAATGACCATGGTTTTGGCGAGACACTCACTTCATAGATTGTCTATGAACTCAAACAAACCTTTAAACATGTTTAAATATCTTTAAAATTACCAATAGCAATACCTGAAAGTTTGAGTTGGATATTAATAATTTCGGCATTTACATTTCTAAAATTTTTCACTTCACTATACTGCCCAAACCAAACCTCTAACAGGACGCGGCTAGATGTTTACAGGTGTACATCAATATCATATTCATTAAATTTCAATATTATACACAGAGAGTAAGCAATTGGTTTCGATGATTACGTGGCATAATACACAAGATGGTCGGGCCTGGTAAAACCCAACTAAGTGGAGGACAACTTGGAGGAATGTAGAATTCTACTAACATCGTGGACAATTTCAAAGAAATCGACCATACCACTCCATAGAAAACTTATCTGAACTACGCTGAATTTTAAATATTTACATCTCGATTCGGGACCCAACTGTAGGCAATAAACTGTCACAAATTATTTCGCCATCGAGAGTCATTGCATTTAATTAATATATAAGAATGACGGTGTGTGTTGTCAATTTGGATTAATATTCGTAAAAATTCCTACTTTGAACAAGTTTATTCTCAATTTCTATTTGATCACCCTACTGGATCGTTTCACATTATTTTAACCAGTTAATTGTATATTCCAGTAAATCTCTCTCTGAAATCTAACAATACTCTACGTAATAACCTCTTTCTGTGTTATACATATTCAACTGCTGCTATATTTACCACTTTTATTTTTGTTTCAGTTATTATATTCACTCATTCGCCCGCGACTATCAATACGTATATCCTGACATACATGTGATTGGCTCATCCTATCTCGCGACAAATAGAGAAATAAATATACGATAATTAAATAAGCATTAATTGCTTGATGGAGAAATTTCTAATCACATATTCATAAAAAATCGACGATTTAGAAGGACAGCACTAACAGTCGAACACCAGTCTCTCGTTATTGGCTGCAGACACACGCACGACATTAGCGATGGCGTAGTATGTGTGACCATTTATTATGGTGCAGTTTGGTGACAATTGGTAGTCATAATTATGTGCCATAGCTAGCCATGTTGCTCGCTGAGTTTCCGTACAATGACTGTACCAATTGACCCATTGCGTAAATTTCACCAAGGTTGATCTCTACTCATTACGCTGTGCTACATTGTATTCTCTACGATATATATAATTGCACGATCGATCGTCAAGAATTGTTTGACCCTGGCAATCCCTCATTCACTCACATATACACGTAGTACGTTTTGTTGATATGATCTCAATACATGTTTATCTACTTACATTAATTTCATGCGTATTAAAGGTCAATCCACACCGGACGCGAGTGAGCCATTATAACACCGTTTTATGTCGTTCTACGCGCGTGATTTTTTATATTCACACTGCAAGCGACTGAATCGCTGACCACGACGCGATTACAGCAGTGATTTTATGCTTCGTCGATTTATCGCTTTGTGGAATACCAGCGGGATAATTGGGTCGCTGTCAAATAGAATATTTATATAGGCCTAATCATCCTATCTGAAGGCGATACATTCATTCGTCGTCGCGATAACAAAGGTGATGGAGGAGAAGAGAAACTGGCTGGCAAGAGATCGAATAATAACAGGGTCGTCTGATAATTTTTTGGGCCCAATCCATTCCAAGCTTGTGAAGTCACTTTGCCCACAATTTGCATCCGCCACCCACCCCCCCCCGATAAAAACACTCGAATTATAGAATTAAATTCAGTTAAACGCAATTGCTATGATAATATAGGAAGCCCGTGCACCATTCCACTTGACATAGTATATTTGACAATTAAATAGGTTTGAAAAACTCTTAAATGTATATGTTTACCAAATTCTGACTTGCCTGTAAATGATGCATTCAATAGATTATCTACTCAAACCATCGCGCGCGATGAAGCGATCTAGTCGCGTTCGGTGTGAATATAAAAATCGCGCGCTTTGAACTGTTACGGACGACAGAAAACGGCCGTTATAATCGCTCGCTCGCGTCCGGTGTGGATTGACCTTATGACAGTTCACCAAATTTGCGTTTGTTTTATTTGGCTACATTTAGTTTATACGCATAATTCCACCAACATTATCATGTGGGCCGAAGGAAGCTGTGTCGGAACTGTTGGAGGAAATGCAGCTGAGAGAAAGTATCTGGAATAAACAAAGCGATCTCTATATACAAGGACCAAAACAAGAAAAAACGATTATAACGAACGTTGGAAGACTTATTGTACGAATATGCAGCGGGCGAAATGGCTAGCTATGGAATATTAATTATGACGACCAATTGTCACCAAACTCCACCATAATAAATTGTCACACCTACTATGCCATAGCTCCTGCGGTACATGTGTCCGCACCCATTGATGGTGATTCAAACACAATGTATGATATAGTTATCAAGAGGGAAGTGAAGTGGCAACATTTAAATGTGGAATTCAGTTAATGTTAAGAAAAAAAAGGTGATCGTGTCATACCTTTTTGGAAACTTTGAATATTTATCTAGCGAAGCCATATCAAATCCAGTCGTAATTCTGGATTTTTTTACCCTCTGCCAATGCATTCTCTTATATATGCGAGTCGACCATAGGTCGCCTCGCATATATAAGAGAATGCATTGGCCTAACAATTTTTTATAATTTTTTTTAAATAAATGTTTCTTACAATTTTTAGGACATAAAATAAAAAAACATCCATTACCCTGCAGGGAGCCCCACACATATATAGAAGCATAAAGAAGAGTGTCGTCTGCTCATGTTTGTCTGGGGCTCTGTATGGGTGAAATTATAAATGCGAAGCGGAATTTTGATATTCCTCCCAGGTTGGATTGTATTAGACATTTATTAAAAGGTAGGTCACCAGTAAATCATTGTTTAAAATATTTCCATCCTATGTCACAAAACAAAAAATAAAATGAAAAATCTGCTTCGCGTTGTCACTAGTTATAGACTCAAACATTCCAACAAGAAATGAAACATTCTTCTACGGTTTGTAAATATTGAGTAATCTTGTCCTGAAAATTAACACACATAATCCCCCATTTAAATGTTGCCACTTTATCTCCCTCTTAGGTCAATTGCCAATTCAGATCTGAAACACGCCAAATTACACAGTAGCGGTTGTGAATCATAAGCCCCATATACACATACAAAAGCACATTGTGTATATATCACATCACTTTAACCCTTTACCCAACAAACCGGCCAAAACCGGCCAAATAAAGCTTCAACAGCCTAAAATATCTTCGGTCTGTCTCAATAGAACCATACAAATATGGATATCATTGGAACCGGCTCATTAACCACATTGTGATGGTTACAGTTATGCCCTGTGCCAATGCATTCTCTTATATATGCGAGTCGACCATAGGTCGCATCGCATATATAAGAGAATGCATTGGCCTAAAAAAAAATCTTTTTAACACTTTTTACCATTTTTTCTTACATTCTTTAACAATTTTATAATTTTTAATGTGTTAAGCCAATGCATTCTCTTATATATGCGAGGCGACCTATGGTCGACTCGCATATATAAGAGAATGCATTGGCACAGGGCCCTTCTGTTGTACAATCCAAATTTATGGTTCGGGTACAGCGAAATCAAACTCCCCCAAAACACTTATAATATACTTGAAAGTTAAATGGGGTAATGGTTCTAAGTTATCGTATTCACCTATTGAAGATTCGTGTAATAGCAATGTGTTTGATGTCAGTGACATTATATTGAGCCAAACATAAGTTAACTGTAGCCACTATGCAAACTGATTGATATTGACAGTAATACTGACGCACACATATAATCTCAACATAACGTCATATGAAAATGTGTATTAAAACATATATTACCCTGCAGGGAGCCCCACACATATATAGAAGCATATAGAAGAGTGTCGTCTGCTCATGTTTGTATGGGGCTCTGTATGGGTGAAATAATAAAATTGTTAAAGAATACAAGAAAAAATTATTAAAATTGTAAAAAAAATTGTTAGGCCAATGCATTCTCTTATATATGCGAGGCGACCTATCGTCGACTCTCATATATAAGAGAATGCATTGGCACAGGGTAAAACAATCCCGGCTTACGACTGGATGTGTATTGGGAATATTAGCAAGCGGACCAAAAAGCTGTGGTACACAATCAATTTTTACCAATTGTAACATGTCTGAGATCATGAGAGACATGTCGATTACATTACATAAGTGTCAATAATATTAAACAACGGGTACCACACTCTCGAGAATTGAGTAGTCTTTTGAATCGCAATTCAGATAATATTGCTTGTAACAAAGAGAAAAATCCTACCATCGGAAGTAATTGATTACCACATATCATGACGTTTCGATGGCGCACAAAAGGTTCCCACTCTGCGTGAGATCACTTTCGATCCAAGGGCAACTACTCTATATAAACTGATATGAAAGGCTTTAACTTACCCACAATTTCAAAGGATTGATCGAATTAATTCAAAAAACAGGAGGTAATTCTCATAACTATTCGTCGCAGTTATAGAAGAAGTGTGGGAACTACTGCATTCAAATGAGGATTGCCATACGACATATTTCAAATGCATGAGATTGGAAAAAGTGATGTATGCAAAGTATATTTAGATTTAGGAATAGATAAAGAAGGAATTGCTATAGCATTGAAGAATCATATTTTAAAGTTGTAGGATGGATTTTAAATAATGTTTTGTTTTCTTGCAGTATCTCAGACTCTATATGCAAATATGTTCATGGAGGGAATAAAACAACAGTTGAATCATACAGAAGAGCCACTATACAGAGATTTACACATATAATAAAGAAGGAGAGTATCAGCTCTAAATATCTCACTTCGTGTATAAATGTCAAAAGTAATATGGAATTTCGTTCTGCGGAGGAAATGAATTACAGCAACAAGTTATAAAATCACAGACGTTATGAGTAATAACAGCGACAAGTTTTAAAATCACAGACGTTATGAGTAATAACAGCAATAAGTTATAAAATCATAGACGTTATGAGTAATAACAGCAACAAGTTACAAAATCACAGACGTTATGAGTAATAACAGCAACAAGTTATAAAATCACATACGTTATGAGTAATAACAGCAACAAGTTATACAATCACAGACGTTATGGAGTAATAACAGCAACAAGTTATAAAATCACAGACGTTATGAGTAATAACAGCGACAAGTTTTAAAATCACAGACGTTATGAGTAATAACAGCAACAAGTTATAAAATCATAGACGTTATGAGTAATAACAGCAACAAGTTACAAAATCACAGACGTTATGAGTAATAACAGCAACAAGTTATCAAATCACAGACGTTATGAGTAATACCATCAACAAGTTATAAAATCACAGACGTTATGAGTTATTAAAGTCAACGAGAGGTTCTTGAACATTAATGAATGGAAAGAAAGGAATTATGTTATCAATGACTTGTATGACGAGAGGTAATGCAACGAAAGCCGACTATCTGAAAAAAACAAACAAATTACATTGGCCTCTAAGGCGAAAAGTTGGGCAACGAAAATCGGCCGATGGGGTAGTAACAAATTGAAATTTTGACCTCTAAGGCGAAAAGTTGGTCAACAAATATCGTCCGCTGGGGTAGTAACAAATTGAAATTTTGGCCTCTAAACCGACAAGCGGGGAACGAAAATCGTGGAGGGAATAAAACAACACAGACGTTATGAGTAATAACAGCGACAAGTTTTAAAATCACATACGTTATGAGTAATAACAGCAACAAGTTATAAAATCATAGACGTTATGAGTAATAACAGCAACAAGTTACAAAATCACAGACGTTATGAGTAATAACAGCAACAAGTTATCAAATCACAGACGTTATGAGTAATACCATCAACAAGTTATAAAATCACAGACGTTATGAGTTATTAAAGTCAACGAGAGGTTCTTGAACATTAATGAATGGAAAGAAAGGAATTATGTTATCAATGACTTGTATGACGAGAGGTAATGCAACGAAAGCCGACTATCTGAAAAAAACAAACAAATTACATTGGCCTCTAAGGCGAAAAGTTGGGCAACGAAAATCGGCCGATGGGGTAGTAACAAATTGAAATTTTGACCTCTAAGGCGAAAAGTTGGTCAACAAATATCGTCCGCTGGGGTAGTAACAAATTGAAATTTTGGCCTCTAAGCCGACAAGCGGGGAACGAAAATCGTCCGAGGCCCGGTAAACGGACAAATTAGGCATTAATCCCAGAGAATATACCAATCTTACGGAATTAAAGGGGGAATTTTGTGTGGTATTTTGTTATCAGCGAATACAGATTAAACTTCATCCGCAAAGAACAAATTGGAAAACGAATTAGATATCCATAGGTGCCATACCAAACAGAGCTAGAATATTATGGAATAGCCTCCCTGCAGACTGGAAGTTACGTATATAATTGAACATGGATTACTAAAGATATTCAAAAGAATACTTCATCACAAAAGCTAGGGACTAACTCACTTTATTAGAAATCATGTCTATAAACCATTATCTAACGTCGTACAGTTAGCTTCACAGCTACTCTCTTTCATAAGAGCATACTTATATACACTAAGGGCTTTGTCAATCCATTCCCCCCAAAATTGTATAGAGTATATATTAAAGGATTATGGTCACTTATTAGTAAGCACAATAACCAAGACAATTTGTGCACCATTTTAATACGTCATGATGGATTATATTAGGGAAACAATGTGATCTTTATAACGGTTTTAAAAATTATAGTTTTCGTCCCCAAATCAAACAAACACAAAATCAATTTCTCAGAACAAAACATGGAAGTGTGTACCTAACACTGAATAATGTTGAACAACAAAAATATATTCATATCTAGCAAGCGTTCTTTGGAAAATTTACTCAAAACCTGTTGTCTACGATTGATTGATTTACTTCCCCAACATGGTCAACTGGGAGATGGCAGCAATTGGTTATCTTTGGACAGTGGTGAGTTGATAAAATAATTTCTTGAGCTTAAATTTATCCCACCACCTTGTAACCACTCAATAGTTCAGCACTCATAATCTTGCATGGGCCAGATGCCACACATGCTGATAACTATCCCAGCTGAATTGGCCACAAGGTGGCCCCTAACCAACCAATCAATAGTCAACTAACATACAGCATACTGAGTAAATAAATCTACAATTTGTCAACAAGTTGTTCTGAGTATTTGTTTCAAAGCACATTTTGTAAATATGAATATATGTTTGTTGCTCAACATTCTGTACAGTGTTCAGTACACATTTTATGTCTTTGTTCTTACAAATTTATTTTATGATTGTTGGATTTGGGGACGAAAACAATAATTTTTAAAACCTCTATAAAGATCGCATTTTGTTTTTTTCTAATATCATCCATCATGAATTATACATATGCTATCAATTTCTCTCAATGTTATAGGGATCTGACATATAAGCTACGACTTTAACAGAGCCCAGTTGTATTTATCATGTAAAATATATCGATTGACAAATCAAATCGCTTGAGTTTGAGTTTGGGTTTGAGTTTGCTTTCAAGACTTCATACATTGAGACTATGTATTACACTGTGCTTACGTCGCATTTTTTTCTTCGATGTTGTTTGTGGGCTTGTGTTGTTTTCGATATAACCTGCAACACTCTCTGTTGTGCATACACTGATTGGTTTTGACACTCTGTTGTGCATACACTGATTGGTTTTGACACTCTGTTGTGCATACACTGATTGGTTTTGACACTATGTTGTGCATACACTGATTGGTTTTGACACTATGTTGTGCATACACTGATTGGTTTTGACACTATGTTGTGCATACACTGATAGGTCTTGACACTATGTTGTGCATACACTGATTGGTATTGATACTATGTTGTGCATACACTGATTGGTATTGACACTATCTTGTGCATACACTGATTGGTATTGACACTATGTTGTGCATACACTGATTGGTATTGACACTATGTTGTGCATACACTGATTGGTTTTGACACTATGTTGTGCATACACTGATTGGTATTGACACTATTTTGTGCATACACTGATTGGTATTGACACTATGTTGTGCATACACTGATTGGTTTTGACACTATGTTGTGCATACACTGATTGGTTTTGGCACTATGTTGTGCATACACTGATTGGTTTTGACACTATGTTGTGCATACACTGATTAGTATTGACACTATTTTGTGCATACACTGATTGGTATTGACACTATGTTGTGGATACACTGATTGGTTTTGACACTATGTTGTGCATACACTGATTGGTTTTGACACTATGTTGTGCATACACTGATTGGTTTTGACACTCTGTTGTGCATACACTGATTGGTATTGACACTATGTTGTGCATACACTGATTGGTTTTGACACTATGTTGTGCATTCACTGATTGGTTTTGACACTATGTTGTGCATACACTGATTGGTTTTGACACTATGTTGTGCATACACTGATTGGTTTTGACACTATGTTGTGCATACACTGGTTGGTTTTGACACTATGTTGTGCATACACTGATTGGTTTTGGCACTCTGTTGTGCATACACTGATTGGTATTGACACTATGTTGTGCATACACTGATTGGTTTTGACACTATGTTGTGCATACACTGATTGGTTTTGACACTATGTTGTGCATACACTGATTGGTTTTGACACTATGTTGTGCATACACTAATTGGTTTTGACACTATGTTGTGCATACACTGATTGGTTTTGACACTATGTTGTTCATACACTGATTGGTTTTGACACTCTGTTGTGCATACACTTATTGGTTTTGACACTCTGTTGTGCATACACTGATTGGTATTGACACGCTGTTGTGCATACACTGATTGGTTTTGACACTATGTTGTGCATACACTGGTTGGTTTTGACACTATGTTGTGCATACACTGATTGGTTTTGACACTATGTTGTGCATACACTGATTGGTTTTGACACTATGTTGTGCATACACTGATTGGTTTTGACACTATATTGTGCATACACTGATTGGTTTTGACACTATGTTGTGCATACACTGATTGGTTTTGACACTATGTTGTGCATACACTGATTGGTTTTGGCACTCTGTTGTGCATACACTGATTGGTATTGACACTATGTTGTGCATACACTGATTGGTTTTGACACTATGTTGTGCATACACTGATTGGTTTTGACACTATGTTGTGCATACACTGATAGGTCTTGACACTATGTTGTGCATACACTGATTGGTATTGATACTATGTTGTGCATACACTGATTGGTATTGACACTATCTTGTGCATACACTGGTTGGTATTGACACTATGTTGTGCATACACTGATTGGTATTGACACTATGTTGTGCATACACTGATTGGTTTTGACACTATGTTGTGCATACACTGATTGGTTTTGACACTATGTTGTGCATACACTGATTTGTTTTGACACTATGTTGTGCATACACTGATTGGTATTGACACTATTTTGTGCATACACTGATTGGTATTGACACTATGTTGTGCATACACTGATTGGTTTTGACACTATGTTGTGCATACACTGATTGGTTTTGACACTATGTTGTGCATACACTGATTGGTTTTGACACTATGTTGTGCATACACTGATTGGTATTGACACTATTTTGTGCATACACTGATTGGTATTGACACTATGTTGTGGATACACTGATTGGTTTTGACACTATGTTGTGCATACACTGATTGGTTTTGACACTATGTTGTGCATACACTGATTGGTTTTGACACTCTGTTGTGCATACACTGATTGGTATTGACACTATGTTGTGCATACACTGATTGGTTTTGACACTATGTTGTGCATTCACTGATTGGTTTTGACACTATGTTGTGCATACACTTATTGGTTTTGACACTATGTTGTGTATACACTGATTGGTTTTGACACTATGTTGTGCATACACTGGTTGGTTTTGACACTATGTTGTGCATACACTGATTGGTTTTGGCACTCTGTTGTGCATACACTGATTGGTATTGACACTATGTTGTGCATACACTGATTGGTTTTGACACTATGTTGTGCATACACTGATTGGTTTTGACACTATGTTGTGCATACACTGATTGGTTTTGACACTATGTTGTGCATACGCTGATTGGTTTTGACACTATGTTGTGCATACACTGATTGGTATTGACACTATGTTGTGCATACACTGATTGGTTTTGACACTATGTTGTGCATACACTGATTGGTATTGACACTATGTTGTGCATACACTGATTGGTTTTGACACTATGTTGTGCATACACTGATTGGTTTTGACACTATGTTGTGCATACACTGATTGGTTTTGACACCTGGATACAGGAGTGCCGCTCTCGATGAAAGGTACGATAAACAATAATTAAGTAACAAAAGGACATGTCTTCCTGAAGCGGAAACTCAAGGGTCGCAGTGAACAGTGCTTTCAAATTCTTGGTACAATCGATTGAGCTATCGCGACTGACGCTCGGTCTCCTATTGTCGACACAATCTTTGTCGTGTGCCTATGGTTTATAATTGGTGTTACAAAAACAGCAACATACTAATTCCTGGTCTACACCACAAGTGAACAGTATAGGTTGCCGAACTTTCTGGGACATTTAAAGTTACATGTCGGGTTCATATAAGTATACGGCCGTACACAGTGCCTCTATGAATGTATGTTCAATTGATTCGAATCGCTAATAATATTATGGAATAGCCTCCCTGCAGACTGGAGGTTACGTATAGAATATTATGGAAAAGCCTCCCTGCAGACTGGAGGTTACGTATATGTGACCCGCCATATCAAATCCAGTCGTAAGTCGGGATTTTTTTACCCTGTGCCAATGCATTCTCTTATATATGCGAGTCGACCATAGGTCGCATCGCATATATAAGAGAATGCATTGGCCTAACAATGTTTTACAATTTTAATAATTTGTTCTTGTATTCTTTAACAATTTTATAATTTCACCCATACAGAGCCCCAGACAAACATGAGCAGACGACACTCTTCTATATGCTTCTATATATGTGTGGGGCTCCCTGTAGGGTAATGGATGTTTTCTATATATGCAAGAGAGTCCACTATGGTAAAAACATTGCATGCATATAATCGAACATGTTGATATGGGCTCAAACTGACGAAAAACGGCTTGATGAATTCAAACAAAATGTATTTTCGCAAGCTGTAAATATCAGTGATTATATTTATGAATACAAATTGAAAGGGATTGTCCAACGTGATGCTGGAAACCCAGTTACCACTAAAATCGACCTATATATTTATAATATAATACAGTTAGCTAACCAAGTGTGTCAGTGAAATTCCATGACAATACAAAATTGCAGAACATTTCGCCGAGATAACTTTGATAAAAACTGACAATAATACACATGACACACGTCTTGCATACTTACAACATGCCCTTGATGATGTGCTCTGATACATGTACGTGGCAGTTCTTTAGCTGAACAAGCCTCAATAAGTCCTGATTTTGATAGAATATTTGACGACAGATGCGTTGGCATCACCAACCTTAGTTCTAAAACTAAACTAATGAGTCATCAGATCGAAACCAATTCAGAAACTGTAGAAACGTTACAGAACGGGCTATAAAACTATTGTCTTCGACTATTGCCGACTAAGTCGATATAGACATGATGCTATCGCAAATAGCCAACAAGTGTAAAAATTCGACGAAACGCGCAGATGACTATGGATAAAACTGCTAAACGTGGCACAGGCATTTGAGTTGTATGCTCAGCGCACATCAATTAAATACAACGACTTGTGCGTTTTCGTCAAAGAAACTTTAAATCTCGAGGATACGCCTCTGAACCGAGCGCGTTCTCGTTTTAATTTCATTCAAGGGACAAAACGTTACTTTGAATGTGACAACTATCCCGCCTGTTCAAAGTCGAAGGGAACTGCCTTCTCAGAACAATCAGTTACGTCCCACAACCGCAACAATAACCCAACATCGCGAAGTTGTGACTCATCTACTACCTCGGTACGCCATGCCACTCCTAAATCTCGTGTGAGCCGCCATGACTCTGAAGATGAGCCTCCACCACCATCACCATCGAGTGCTCCACCAGCAAAAAAGAAGAAACGAAAAAACAACAAGAAAAAGAACAAAAAGAAAATAACAAAAAAATCACTTAACAGCTAGAATCCCGCCTCACCTGACCCTCCTGAGCCACGGATCTTCGGATGAGCCCACCACCGTCCTCGTGCCGCCCTGTGGGCGGGCACGCAAATCCTTTCTCTGCTGCAGGCATTAACAAGCAGTAAAATAATAATGGGGCCGACTTCTCTTGACCAATCTTTAATTTACCGGGCCGACTTCTCTTGGGGCCGACTTCTCTGGGCCGACTTCTCATGGGGCCGACTTTGTTTTGGGCCGACTTCTCCAGATACCCGCCATGACACTCCTAAATCTCGTGTGAGCCGCCATGACACTCCTGCATCTCGTATCAGC
The DNA here is from genome assembly GCA_032622095.1 of Siphonodentalium dalli. Taxonomy (NCBI): domain Eukaryota; kingdom Metazoa; phylum Mollusca; class Scaphopoda; order Gadilida; family Siphonodentaliidae; genus Siphonodentalium; species Siphonodentalium dalli. Next base: position 198,026,947 of record CP136067.1, on the reverse strand, counting down.
CGCGTTGACACTCCTATATCTCGTGTGAGTACAAACATAATGTTTCATGTGAGACCAAAAGCAACTCCGCATCTGCAGATGAATTGGCCACATTACCTACGCATTCGACATCAAAGGGAACCTTGTGCACAATCGTACACGATTCGTTGACCAATTATTTATTTCCAGTTAATGTGACTGAGTCAATTGTAGCAACAACGAACATGATGTACACATGTTCGAATGTTTTGTATTGTCATTCTCATAACAAATGCATATTGTTACCCACGTCGTTGTGAGTCGGTCAGTCATATAGATATATAGTGACAGCAAATAATGTGGATCTCGCTACAGGACTTCAGGATAAGAAATGGAACATTTACGCATAAAGGAACCCAATCAAGCCTCCGATCAAAGAGGGATAATCCCACATGTTGTGAAAAGTGTTTCGACTTTTCCATGAATAGACATCAAGGTAGAATTGATCATTTCCGCGTTGATAGAAATTTATTCTGTTGTGATGTCCACCCCCACGACGGCCATCGTCGAGACTCCATTTTGATATGTTTTGTTTCTCTGAAACACATGTTGACTCTAACGACGACTCGCCCGCGTTGGAATTGGAAATATATGCTGGACCTGTATACGGAGCGAGAGAAAGCTGTTATGTTGGCGGTCGATGTGCATATTTTTCTGGAAATATATTATACGGACGATGGATACATCTTGAAAAGAGATACTTTGTTATGTGGTTAATGCTAAAAAGAAGCGCTCTTCTTTTCTGTTCTGTATCATCTACCGCTCTGAAAACTATACATGTTCGTCATTCTGGATCGACTTGGAATCAAGTATTTCCGATGCATTACTCACCAACAATTCGGTAATCATTGTGGTGATTTTCTGCAGCCTGGTAGTGTGTTACTGACCACCATCACTTTCTTCTCTGTGAAAACTGTTAGAACAACCAACATCAATTTCATCTACACGCATTTCACTATTGGACCCAGACCCCATGATAGTATCGCAGTCTATAGACATCTCGAATGCCGACGTTATAGACCCCGGAGTTGCCGACCACAAAGCAACATACATTACCATATCATGTGTCTACGAAATATCACCATTAACTAAGCGACCAATTTGGAATTATAAACTCGCAAATTTCGAAGAAATGAATCGCTTCTTCTCGTCAGTCGATTGGATCAACGTATACTTGTTAAAGATGCCCCAGTCGAAACCAATGTATCCATTTTGAAACTATTGTACACAAAGCAAGAAAAAAACATGAACCAAACCCCATAACAAATATCAGACCAAACGACAAACCTGGTGTGATTGTCACATCAGACTAGAAATCAGACGGCGCGATAGATGCAGAAAGAGTCATTGAAATACAATCGGCCAAACGACTGGACAAATACAAAAATATTCGCAACAATGTTAAGAATATGAACAAGTTTTACAACAACACATATTTTGAAGAAATCCACTCTCAGCTAGATTATGTACAGGATACTAAATCATTTTGGAAAATAACCAATCTACTTCTCCATAAAAATACAAAATCAAATAATATGCCTCCACTCCAATCAAACACTACAACGCGTATGGGGACAAGAAGAACGGAAAAATATTAAATGCAATCTTTATTAAGAATAGTAGCTATAGCGTGAATGGCAATATATGGCCAGCCCATTCCCGACACCCCAACACGAACAAGCGCAATGTTTGATTCCATTGATTTCACACAAGATGAGTCCTCTGGTGGCTAAAGTATAACAAAGCTACTGGTCCCGATGTAATCTGTTATAGCATCTTAAAATGGTGATGCGAATCTCTTTCACGACCCTTCCACACTCATTGAAGAAGGCCACCTGGTTAATAGATTATATCAGCAACAGATCTCAACGAGTGCTTGTAGGATGAGAACTATCCAGCCCACAGTGTCCACCGACAGGTGTCCCTCAAGGGTCAGTATTAGGTCAGTGCCATGTTTCCTGGTGATAACGATATTTGTGTGCCATGTTCCTGGGGAGAGCCGTCCTTTACACTAACTAGATACTTAGTTTGAATATTCAATATTAGACAGCATCGAATTTGCCGTAGGTATTGCCAGTATAGGCCCTAATCATGCTTTGAAACACCATGTCCAATACTAGGGGGTCACCATAGCTTCAAAATGTCATGTTGCCATGGCAACGAACGAGGACTTAATATTAGCACAGATTGCGTAAAAATTTCAAATCTTGTATCTTTTCTGTGGCCGTATAAATAGTTTATTATGTAGTGTTTTAGACATTAATATTGCTTGTGGAATAACATTTCTCAGGTTGTTATCTGGGGGGGGGGGGGGGGGCTGATCAGTGGAACTCAACACATTTTGTAAATGGGATGACGTTTACAATAAACAATCTACGAAAAAAACATGTCAAAGCTGAAAACAGTTTGAAAATCAATTGTTTCCGTTCTATAGGCCTACAACAATCGTTACGGATCATACTATCGGCGGTGAGACATACTTCCTGTTCGTGTGGCAGCTACATGGCCAATGGCCTCGAAGTAATTCCGTGATAATTATATCTCATTCACCGCGTCTAAAAACCCCTAAATACCAGTTCCATATTTAAAAAAATTCAAGAGCAATCTATCGAAAAAGTTTTCTGTAGTAAATTCTAATTGGATTTTGGCGAACTCCTTACGGTACAGAGTTTGATTGACATGACGTGCACGTTGTCGCTCGGTCGTTTGGCGTCAAACAAAGTTTATGATGGATCAGGGCATCCCCGACCTGATAGTAATCGCCCTTTACACCATCAAAATCGGTTTCCAATCAACATATATGTACGCTGTATACGTTGACCCCTCCGAGAGTTTGAACTCTGCAATTCACGCTCACAAAGCACGTAAATTTTCACTACGTAAATTCAGCTCTTTCACCAACAGACGCTTCAACGTGTGGAGCTGCCCTATACATCGTTTGGACGGGGACATCATCGGCTACACGATGATGTACACGTTGAATGTGTCCTCATAACGAAAGTTCATCTAAGACAGCATATGGGCTTGCACGTATATCGGACCCACATGATAATTAAACAGAAAGTGTCTCAAAATGAACTTGCAATCCGCAGTATTCTACGCATGCGCATCATGATTGAAATTGCGAATTGCCCAGTACAGCATGTTTTAAACGAGGTGCGCTGGGCGACGTATATATGCGTCGCCGGTACTGAATGAGTAAATGACCTTACATTTGGCTCTGATAAACTCATCTAGGGGTGATTCTCCAATCCGACCTATTTTGGGATTTTACAATCGACCACAACTATCAGAATGAATGCGCAGTACTTTCCCAAGTCAGCCGACTAAAAAATATATTACCAAAAAAATCCCTAGATATAATGTTCACGGCCCATGTTTTACCAGTTTTCGAATATGGAAGCTGCATCTAGGATCATGCTCCATATAGTGAAAAATCCATATTAATTATATTATTATGGAGCACGAGTTGTTTCCGGACAAACAAGATCTGCGGAGAATTCCATTTTACTAACTGAGCTAAGTTGACAGCCCCCCCCCCCCAACGACGCCGCGATGCACACAAATTGTGTTTAATGCACAACATTTCCAATGCCAAAGCCTCCGCATACCTAACAGACATAATTCTGCCCCGAGTTGCATGATGACGTAAGCGAATATTTTCTGAGCAACTCGAGCGATTTTAAAAACTACGTTTACATACTTGAGCCATTCAAAAATCATTCATTCATATTACTATACAAGTACGGAATATTTTGGCAAATAGTATCAAACAAGAGTCTTATATTCTCATAGGTGATCGACCAACAAACATTTTTCACTGTCGGCTGAGAAATTGTTGTAGCGATTTAAAAGACGCTAAAGTGAGTATCTTCATTTCTGATGACCAGTCGTGTGCCTTTGGTTACCACACGGAAGATGCAGAACACTGTTATATATACTGTTTATACACTGCCCCTTTTACTCAAACCAACGAACTGAACTTATTCATACCATGAGATCGCTTCAAATAGCTTCCCACAAAGCTGTTTTGTTTGGCGACATCACGCTAATATACAATGACAATATCGTTATCATAGAAGTAACCTTCATAAAACTATCCGAAGATTCTCGTCATGTAATGAATAAATTACCTATCTTGCACTAGACTAGACACTCGATATTTATTATACATAATAAATTATAATATATTTATTATATACACCACTGTTTTCAACGTTCACCCACATATCTCGTATAACCAGGAATAAACTGCACTATTATCAATGGAGTATGCTGCGTTTCACCAACGGTTGATGACATGGCACTTACATCGAAGTCTAACAACGGCCGACGACATGACACTTACATCGAGGTCTAACAACGGCCGACGACATGGCACATACATCGAGGTCTAACAGCGGTCGACGACATGGCACTTACATCGAGGTCTAACAACGGCCGACGACATGGCACTTACATCGAAGTCTAACAACGGCCGACGACATGGCACTTACATCGAGGTCTAACAACAGCCGATGACATGGCACTTGCATCGAGGTCTAAAAACGGTCGATGACATGGCACTTACATCGAAGTCTAACAACGGCCGACGACATGGCACTTGCATCGAGGTATAACAACGGCATCGACATTTTAATCAAATTGTGCTATGACCAGGGATGGATCCAGGGATTTTTTGGGGACACCTGTTTTGGGACCATGATATGCCGAAGGCATATCCCGAGGGTCGTAGGCCCGAGATGGGGGTAGGTACGGGAGGGGGTCACCCCCTCCCTTAGGTGCAGCATTAAAGATCCCGCATAAGAAAATGCACTGGCTTACAAGGTCAAGATAAAGGCCAATGTATTATCTTATATATGCGAGGCTCCTTAGATGGGAGACTCATTTATATAAGAGAATGCATTGGCACAGGATTTTTGCAAAATTTCAAGAAGCCCCAGTCATGAAAGCGTTAAAATATTTCTCACTGGACACTTGATTAAGCAAATAAAGGCTCTATATCAACTGTATATTGATGATTTGCATTGCATGTTGTTGAATTATAATAGAAGATTTCCTTCAAAATATAGAAAATTCAGCTTTAATAAAACTATCCACTTGCAATTTGGGGACATTTAGGCCACCAGAGTTTGGGCGCCCAAACCTGTAACAGGTATCAAAAGAGCCCTGGATCCTTCCCTGGCTATGACTTTAGTGTTGATCGGCGTTTCTGTTACTCAAGCACACAAAGCTCAGTTGTGGTCTTCAACGACTATCGCAATTCACATTCGAAATCACAAAGACAGTGGCACCTCGGTGCGAATACTATTTAAAAACACTCACATGTCCTTAGCAAAGACAAGTCTGCAGCCAACCGCGCACTGCTTCACTGTTTTCATACAACATGTGTGTTTGTTTGGTTCCGATTTTACGTCTTTTTAGCCGTTAGGCCACATCACGACTGAGAAAACTGAATCAGTATTAAGCGAAACAAACTGTGTATAGACGTAACCGTGAATTGGACTAAAATAAAGCTATATAAATAAATAACTATATATATGCAAATAAAAACACACAAATCAGAGCGTGAGTGTTCGATGGGGGCCAGAACAATTTAAGAAACTGACCATTGTGCAAACACATATAAAACTGAATATCAAAACCGATAGCAATACTGCTTTGAAAACAGCAAATATAAAACATACATCAAATATAAATAATTTATTAACACATCTTAATATATATTTAGAATAGCTAACAAAGTCGCATTCAGTGTGATTGGCAGGATATTTACAATATTTGTTGAATCTGCCGTGCATTCATCAAGTTGGAAATCCGGTGGTTGACTTAGTAGGTGAGCCCTCGCCCCAAAAGCCAGCATCCCTCCACGCCTTTAGATGTGGGTATTTGCCCCATTCAGTCAAAGTTTGCCCTTTAGATCGAAGCATCTTATCAAACTTTAAAAATTCAATGCTCAAAACTCTGCTTCTGAGAGTCAAAAGACTTGACAGACCTTGGAGATGTTTATTTTGGAACAATGGGATCAATTTCCTTAGTTGGTTTCGGAGCAAACGTAACAACTGCAGTAGATGTATCCATTGCCTCTGGAACAGGTTCTAGAACAGGAGAAATATTATTCTCTTTAATCTGTGTTGCTAATGATATAATGACGAGTTTTATTGACTCTCTGTTTGAGTGCTGACATCAACAAACTTTTTCTTAGAAACAGCAGCCGAGTATGTGACTTGAGCAATTGATTGATGGCCTGGCACCAACTAATTTCTTAGCATCCATGTACGATAAATGATGATCATACTTACACCTTTGTACCTATCTTGAATGCATAGTCCCCCATATGGGACATGAACGATCCATTGCAGCATGTGAACCTGGACAATTCGATTTTTTTAAGGATTTGTACAATCCTTATAATCATGATCAGAAACAGAACATCGTGCACAAATGCTTTATTTACTTCTATAATGGTCCTGGCCATGGCCACAACCCTGGCATATATAACGTCGTAATTGATTTGGAACATACGTACTTAGATCTGCCTTCATATACCCAACATTCAACACCGATAGAAGGTCAGAGGATAGCTATTCAGAGGAACTCGAATACCATCAACAGCTTTTGTAAATCGACGGACTGCTGTGCCATCTGCGCTAATATTTCTGATTCCGAATAATCAGCTATATCGCGGGACCGCAACACTCTGCTACTACTCAATGTCTTGTGAGGAGTAACTAACACTGGTGTTTGTGCAATAGTTGTTAATTGCAGCAGAGCATCAGATTGAACTTTCTTTGAGCATTCAATCAAGAGAGAGCCACTTATTGGCCAAGTCCTGATTGGTTTAACATATTTCAATTGTTCAGTCATGCTTTGTAGCGTGTTATCAATGACAAAGATAGAAGGTCGTTTCAGATTTGGGTCAAAGCCAAGAACCAAGCAGTAAGGGAATACCACAGCATCATTGGAACTTGGTGAGTCATCATTCTTACAAGCAATACGTTGTTTTTTGTTTTGAGTTGCCATACGAAAAGCAAAAAATCGACAACTAGCCCAGCAGCCGCCGCGGACTACCCTTCAAATTCTGGTCGGGCCAAAGACTGGTACATAGCTGAAACGGTGACCGTTTAGCCACTGCCTTCCGGCACCTCTCCACAGTGAGACAGGGGTGAACAATACATGATTCAATACTCAACAATCATCAGGACGAACACAAGAAACATCATACGTGAAAAACAGAAAATAACACATCAAACATTAGACGAGCAATACAACATATAACAACAATTAAATCTGAAACACTGCGGAGAGGCGTGACTAGCCGATTGATTGAGCCGTGTCAACTGACCACCCTTCTTGAAGAGATGTAGTACTATGCAGTACTATAATTGGGCACATACTTGTAAGTGTTGGAATTATAAGTTTATTCATTGGCTTACCATATCATGGCAGGGTTGGGGTAATCGTAATCAGCAATCGTATTCAACGTAATCGATTACAAAATAGATTTACAGAAATAAATACACATAAAACATAATATATTCCCAATATTCACGGTGAAACCTCGCCAGTACAAATAAATGTAAAAAGTGTATGTATTTATTGCTTTCTTCTTTCTATTGTTTTTGTCTGTTCTTGTTTCCATGTTATGTAGTGATGTTTTTATTCAATCAAATTAATGATATTTTAATTTGATTTATTTCATTATTTATTCCTATGTAATAAAAATGGTTGAAAATAATAATTGTAATCAGATGTAATCGAAAAGTAATTGTAATCGTAATCGATTACATTGAAACAAAATGTAATCAGTAATCGTAATCATAATCATGTAAATCAAAAGTAATTGTAATCGTAATCGATTACATTGGCATGTAATCGCCCCAACCCTGCACCAGCCACACAAGTTGAATGTCAGGCGACAACATAAGCAAATGAATGTGGTATGACAACTCGTGCTTCATTGGATGCATACTATTATTAAAATAAACTCAATTCAAATTCATGTTTGGCTCTCAATTCTGACGTGGTGTATTATTTGGGTGTTTCCAATTAATGGGACAAAATAGCATAAAATAAACGTTTTTTACAAACATCAGTTTAATTATAATATATATATATCAATCTTCAACATGGTTATCTACAATACAATATGAAGAGTTTCAAAAATGGGCCCCTCCCAATATAAAAAGCAGAATAGTTAACACCATCGTTGCTGTGGTTGGTTGAATGAATTAAAAGTGAAATGTTCAAAGAATTTCAAAGAACATTTCTCCCACAAACTGCATTGGCCAAGAGGCCCATTGATTCATGTGAAGTATGTGCGGTTCCTTGCTAGAATTTTTAATTGTGACTAAAACATGAGACTATTCATTTAGTACGGAACTGACCCTAGTTATGAAGTCCCTGATTGGTGGCACAACAATAACCGCTATCATAACGCCTATGGAAACTATTTACGCCAGTGTAACCTATGCCGTCTTATCATCAGCCTCGCTAAATCGGTCAACTTCTTTGGTCGATGAAATGGTAGATAACTCATCCGTTAACTGTTATTTTCGCAGATCACAGCTAATGGGAAGTAACACCATGATCGAAGGGCGTTCGAACACACCGGGAACGATAGCGACGCAGATGTGGTGCCATAGCCACCCAGTTCTAATGTCAGTTGTACGGGGTTTAATCTCAACGCTAGTCTATTTATGTGTGTTTACAAGCGCCGAAAAGCGGTGGTCTTTTGCTTAAACACTCCATCACCGAGTACATAACTGACGACGATTCCAGTGATATTTTGTTATTATTACTACAGACCTACACTTATACTCACATATACAACTGCTTACTTATGTACATAACTCACAATTTCAAAATTAACCCTTTCGACGCCTCGCGGCCTTCGCAAACGTTCTGAAATTTTAAATTGGTAAAGCCCAACTATGTACTTCATACGTATATGCATTTTCCTTATGATGGTGCATGATTCTACGATACTGGTACGCATACGCTTGTCATATAGTATACTTATATTTTCTAAATTTTAAAACACCAAGCATACTTCTGTTATGCTCCTGTTTCTCATTTATCTGACTACCAAATTGTCCAAGTGGCGCTTCGAAATGTGTACCAAGATTTTATATACCTTTGTCCATGTTACCGAAGACAGGTTTACCCCTGTAGTCCGCGGTGTTCCCAGCCCCCTGGATCTCTATATCTTTACAACTGATTTCAATTCAAACAGAAGCAATATGGCTGAGTCCAAGGTACCGTGTACCCAATATGTTATTGAATTGTTAGAACTTGTCGGTAGTGGAACCCATTCCGAAAGTATTTCGATGACAATTGCATGGTATATGGACTCATTTGATATGACAAGATATCTGAAGAAATATAATAAACTGATAGTTATGGTTATAAGTGGGAATTTGGTTCGAGAATTATCAATGGACAATTTAGATCAAATATTGGGAAGCTAAGTTCGAGCGAGATACGGTCATTGGCTGTACATGATTAGAAATGTTCGTCGTGTTCGTTCGATAAAACATTTCGGGGCCAACAAACTGGTCAACCAATAATCATCTTTTTATAGTGACTTAAATTATGGAGCATACAGCTCGGATTAGAGATTAAATCTGAGCTGATCTAATAAAAAAGGAAGATCAATCTAATGAATCCGCGCATCAGAAACATGTTTAAAAATAAACAGTTGGAATCCATATACTGAGGCATAACGTCGCGGAGTTTTCCACAGAGGCCGACCAACAGATAAATAGTGTCTGTAACCCGAGATCGACTTCCAAAGTGCACACATCATAACTTGCACTTATGTTAACTAGCCGACACAGACTGAAATGTGATTCGTGCATATTTTGATTTTTTAAACAGTTTAATTTATAAAAACAATTAATTAAGTTCCCTGAACTCTAATATATCTAAACAAGATAACACACATTCGTTCTGCCATGAAATATGAAAGTTATGACATTCATGCTAAAAGAAAAACATTTTTGTAATCACGGATACATTTATAACAGCATGCAAATATAAATCTCAGTATCTTATGATTTGACAACAAACAAGTCGTTTGAATATAGCCAATTTAACACAGAATGTATGCATGGATATATCAAAATCAAGAAGTCCACTGCGTTGCATATCTCAAGTTTTACTGGGCTATTAGATAACCAACTGGGTACACATTTGGATGAAAAAGATAGTGTATGTAAATTCCAAACAGGATTCAGGAAAGCCCACTCTTTTCACACTAGTTTCGTTGAGCATAGTTTATCAATTTCTATATTTCTGCAGGACGCAAATTTGACAGTACACTTATTGATCTGTAAAGCATCTGACCTGGTAGAGAGTACATTTCTTTGGCAGAAAATGTCTGAGATTATAAGCCTCGACAATTTTTTTTTTAGAGTTATTCGACATAAGTACAGCCAAATAAAAAATATATCTGAAGGGCGATGGTACATATACAACCTTTATACTACTTTAAAGCACCACAGGCCGATTTTGTTTGCCCTCTATATTACTGATTTCACCACTTTTATGAACTATTTTGTCACAATAGACCTGCTTGTAGGACATATTGATGAACCATTCTTGGACAATATCGGCGTCTATATCAAACTTCCTTGTTTATTAATTATTATATGTCGATGATACAATCGTATTCGCGGAAACATGCAAAGGGTGACATGAACCGTGCGCGACATGCATCTGTGTATTACACTGAGAGCTGGAAGATATAAGTTAATACGAAACAAACAACTGTTTTCTGATGTTTTACGGTAAATTGCCCATACATATTCCAACATTTACATATAGGAGAATAGAGCTTAAAATTGAATGTGTTTATCTTGGAGTAACGTTGTTCTATAGGAGTCGGTTCTATGACCATATCAACCGATTCGTTGAACTGGCGACCAATTCAATATGGTTTATTCTGTTGAAACTAATATTGTTCAATTGCATGAGTATTGAGACAAAACATATTTACAAATAATAATAGGAGATGACTATTACATTAATATATACACAACATCAACAATAGCCATTATTTATACATACACGAGATCGTATGATAAGTCATATTAACCCTTTACCCAATAGAACGGCCCTGTGCCAATGCATTCTCATATATATGCGAGTCGACCATAGGTCGCCTCGCATATATAAGAGAATGCATTGGCTTAACACATTAAAAATTATAAAATTGTTAAAGAATGTAAGAAAAAATGATAAAAAGTGTTAAAAAAAGATTTTTTTAGGCCAATGCATTCTCATATATAAGAGAATGCATTGGCACAGGGCATAACTGTAACAATCACAATGTGGTCAAGGAGCTGGTTCCAATGATATCCATATTTGTATGGTTTTATTGAGACAGACCCAAGATAATTTAGGCTGTTGAAGCTTTATTTGGCCGGTTTTGGCCGGTTTGTTGGGTAAAGGGTTATGCTTGGTACAACAGGCTATACGTGTTTGATCGTAAATCGGTATCACGGTACTGTAATATAGGTATTATTGCCTGCTCGGCTGAGATAAACGAACAGAACCACGGATTCGGAATAGTTTCAAAATCTGGTGGTGTGTGTTTTTAGGAAAACATCGCATTATATCAAGTTCGGCATTGCTCTTAATATATCTCTGCTGTGATAGTTGCTACTCTGTAAGTTCGATTAATTAGAGCCATGAAATTAGTTTATACTAATGCCAGTGTATTCATACATTTCCGTGTGGTATGCAAAACACATCACGTGGCGTTGAATCAAGTGAGGTAATAACAAGCCCAATAAACTTTAACCCTTTACCCAACAAACCGGCCAAAACCGGCCAAATAAAGCTTCAACAGCCTAAAATATCTTCGGTCTGTCTCAATAGATCCATACAAATATGGATATCATTGGAACCGGCTCCTCGACCACATTATGATAGTTACAGTTATGCCTTGTGCCAATGCATTCTCTTATATATGCGAGTCGACCATAGGTCGCCTCGCATATATAAGAGAATGCATTGGCCTAAACAAAATATTTTTTAACACTTTTTACCATTTTTTCTTACATTCTTTAACAATTTTATAATTTTTAATGTGTTAAGCCAATGCATTCTCTTATATATGCGAGGCGACCTATGGTCGACTCGCATATATAAGAGAATGCATTGGCACAGGGCCATTCTGTTGGGTAAAGGGTTAACGGACATGGCTCATACGAGTTTCCAAATTTTGTCTCGTAGTTTGGAAGGAGGTAAAACATAAGTTGAAATATATACGAAATGTTTATATACCGGCATCATATGCTCTTAACAGTAGGTTCCATGGTCGCAGCCATTGCACAGCCAATTGTTCGCACAGAAATGAAAAACAACGGTCTTTATTTCGACCAAATCAGGATAGACTAACACGGAACGCTCTTTTCTGCCCCATGCAGTCCAAAATTGCTGTTTTTGTTTGGGACCAAACATCTTGTTCAAAGTTGATTTTTTGATTACTTCAATGCGTCTTTCTGATACATATAATGCTTGTATGATGATAGTTCAAGTGTTTATCGACCTATTTCCATACCAGGAACAGTTCAAAAACGAATATTATTAGGTGTATTCTGGTGCGCAAAGTACCACTAATATGCTGTGCACATGTTAATATCTCGAAATATATAATATAATTGAGATTACTTGTATTCTATTTTAAAATAAGTAGCATTTAATAACATACCCTAATTTATTTTCATATCCATTGTAACATGTTTTAGAGTACATACACGCTATAAGAGCATACAAACAGGTATATCTATATTTGCATGTATTTTCAAACTTGCCATCCTCAACTGATGTAAATAAATTGTACATATATTATTTTCAACTTAAATAGTAGCTTTTGGAAATAAACACGCATTCACAGCAGATACGTAACATAAACCGCGAATTAATATAAAACATGATGTGATATATACAACTATATATCCATTTTATTTCCTCCAGTATTGAAGAGCTAATCAAAGAAATACATAATTAGATGTAGCGCACACATATATACAACTGTGAAGTTCGCACAGATAAAGAAAAGTCAGATTATAGCACACCTGTATTGTTAAACCGCGCGTATATGTTCCATGTTCACCAGTATAGTCACACATATTATTGGAGTGAAGTGGTGTACTCGTATATTTGTGATCGGATTGAGAACTTATAATGGACTGGTTAACAATTGCATGGCATCTTATCACACATAGCCAATGATTTATGGGACAATACAAACTGCTTAGTTAATCAGATCGCAAATATAAGAGCACATCTCAACGCTGCAAAGAAAGATGTGAATGTAGATACTATATCAATTAGCAATTCAAACAAGAGACAACAGCATGTCATTATGCACGCACAGACAGCTGGTCCAATAATTACCAGAGGTTGTTAATTATAGGGCCTGGGGTGCAGAATATCCATAATTAAATTCTAGAGAGTTTGCAAGGGAATATTGAACACATCAAGCATGGGGTTATATACTAACACATGTCGAAAACAGCATGATGTTTGAACATTAAAGAGAGAGTTACAGTTGTAAATATTACGTAATGTGGCAAATTGTATTAGACTAAGTCTATTTATAACTTTTCGTTTCACGTTCCGGTGGTAGCAAACCAACGAAAATATAATCAAATACTCATTTAGAGACAATGTTATCTGTAAAGAGCACGGATAGGAAGTGATACTAGCTGCTATAAAGTTTTCAAGCAAACGCTCTTTAATTTATTACATATCAAAATAATCAGAAACGTTTTTCGTGATTAGATACAAATGAAATCTCATCGCAAACGAAGTATTTTGACTGTCACACAATATATGCTATGGCACGAAGCAGTTCTTCGTAGCAACACGTTTGTCCCACCCCTTTGAAAATTTTGTAAACCATTTGGCAGTGGAATGTGTTAGAACAAAACAGATCATTATTGTGAGATTTATAAGTCGGCTGCATGTAGGGTAGTTGGAGAAAGTTGACAATTTTGATAACCCAAACACGACAGGTTTTAACACATTCCTTTTTAGAACACAATGTTTAATAATTACCTTGAATATTCACACTGGACGTAATTATGCTTGTCTTCTATGACCGAAGATACTTTATATCTCATTATCTAGGCAGTATTAATTAGATATGACTCATGCTTCAGTATACTGTTCGTCGTGTTTAATCACGACGAAACCTGGCCAGTAATGTTGTTGTTTAAAGTCGGTAAATTATCGTTGCCCTACTGTTTGCTATGAGTATGTTGTCGTTCTGATAATCGTTAGTAGATATACGAGTTGAAAAATATTTATTTAAGCCGGTGGAAATATAACACCCGTACTTGGAATTTGGTGTGACTCAATGGAGGGGTTCATTTGGATATGCAAGGTTGATACACCACCACAACATATGCACGTCGCTGTATAGTTCTTGTCTTTGGGTTTTTTTTTATTTTTGTAAACGTCTTTTATCTGATGACAGTTTCAGTTCTTAGTCATTCCAGAGGATACATTACAGATCACCACAAAGAAGATTTTTAAGTCGAATATAGTGCATCAACATTTTTCAGTGAATATATGTGTTAATATGTATCAAATAATCGTTCTAATATTTATAATATAAATAATTCTGGATATCATTGACATGAACTTGGAATAAATAAAACCAACAGGCGTCTTGTCTGCCGATTTGAACACAAACACTTGGTTGCGTTTATTTTAAATAGTTAGGTCGACACCATTAACTCAGACTGTATGACCACGGTGTCAATCCGGTTGTGGATATGGATAATTATGTGTTTTCGTGTACCTTCAGACTGGAATACGTGTACTTCATATGTACAAGCATTGTAGCATCAAACATAACACCGTGATTTATCGTTTACAACTAACTAGTGGTATTGAGATTGATTGCCCGCAAGCACATTATTAATTGTCACTTATGTAACTCATGAACATGGCCCTGTGGTTTGGTACGAACTCAGGAGTCGTACTATTATTCGCTCAGTTTTAACTTCGCGCTCCGATGTGTGCGCGAAAAAAACTACAGCGCGAATTTCAATCTTAGTAAGGTATTCAATTATATATACACCCGGATGCAAACAAAACCAACGGTTAAGTTGGATCATTCCAATTATACGCAGTAGTATGTAATGATTAAATATATATTTATGCAATTATTTTGCATATACTATGTATTCTCAATTGCAAAATGTATTTATACGTAGTATGGCCCATCTCGTCCAGGCAACACGAACAAGAAAAATAACAACAAACAACAACAATCAAACAATAACGATAACATATAATTTATTCAAGTAAATACAATTGGAAAAAAATAAAATGGCTACATTTCGCATTATTAGCAATGTTTAGCCATGTACATTTTAACTTGTAAAGTGTGCTGCTGTATTGATATTACAATGGAGATGCAAAAGTCACGTTATGTATTGTGTATTATACCCTCGTGTCACCAGGGATATATAGAGGATCTGCAATGAGTGATCGAGACAAATGTTTATTTTCGCGAGCGGCTGGCCGCGAGCGAAAATAAACATTTGTTGCGGTCACGAATGACATATTTTTCGGTATCCACAACAAAAAACACTAGATATTCTTTTTATTATACGCATTTCCACCGAAATTCACCATTTACGACGTTAAATGATCTCATAATTGTCTTCAATCGATGCATCATTTTTGAAGAGATCAGCTGCCTGTTCACGCAATGCTACGTCACCATCCGCAGAATATAAAAATGTAGTTCCCGTATTATTCCCTTTATTTCCCCCTATAATATGTCGAATGTCAACAGAAAATAGATTTTAATTATAACTGATATATCAGTGAATATAATTATTATAATATAAATTAGAATATCACAATGGGTTCTTTCACGTTGTCTTTCTTCAACAGTACAAACCGGAAAAGGTATTGGTACACGCAAGTGAATCGGTCGCACGCGCGAGCTAGTGTGAAAGTATATTCTTTTATATCCCACTCTGGGTGATATCGAAATTTACCTAAATGCGTTTTTTTCTATAATTCACTGTTGAGCGTATAATAAATATAATTCTTTACTCGCGTGACGAATTAATCACGATAAACAAATTGAAATCACTACGCCAATGTGGGCCACTGCTTATAATCCATGTATAAGAATGATGTTTTTGTGATGATCACATGGGTACACAATTTATGTGAATAAAACTTTGAGCATGAATATTCTCTATTCCCAACAAAATGTCCACAGCGGAGGGTTTCACATCAATTTAACCCGGATAACACCGGGACACTCTCCTAGTGCAATATCAATGCAAATGGTAAGCATGTCAAATTCGATCGAAATTCGAATGGTCTTTATCGGTTAATAAGTTTGACGAGGATGGCTTTTTATATATATTTAGGGACGAAGATCTACTATCTCTCTCGTGATATGCATCCAGAACATGTTATGTTATGGTCGGGATGCAAGAACAAAAACATTCGATCTTTCGTACAATTTCATTGCACGATTCAGCCTCACACAATACATCAAGTCAAAAACAATATTATTATTACGCTACAGCTTGGGTGTGCGCGATGAATCTATTATAGTTAAGCCTATAGCGGTTCCATCGTGATGTGTGGGCGATGAATCTATTATAGTTAAGCCTATAGCGGTTCCATCGTGATGTGTGCACGATGAATCTATTATAGTTAAGCCTATAGCGGTTCCATCGTGATGTGTGCGCGATGAATCTATTATAGTTAAGCCTATATAGCGGTTCCATCGTGATGTGCATCACGATAAACGTGTGTTTCTCGTATTTGCAGTTAGTCGTGTGGGTGGCAATTTGTAGTTCCCAACCGGCCTATTAACAGGTTAGAATATTCCTATTTGCTACAATACTGCACATTGGACAAAACTCGACTAACATGGAAGGACCGTGTATGTGTTGGCTAAATGGTCACGTGAGTCAGATTACGTTCGTTGGTAATGGCAACAGACGTTACAAGTTACGTACAGAATACTACACAGTTTTATCTGCGGCGAGACGAAAAAAGCTTGTGTATTATACCCACGTGTCACCAGGGATATATAGAGGTGTATTATACCCACGTGTCACCAGATATATAGAGGATCTGCAACGAGTTCCTAGTTTATAGCGCAATTTACAAAACAAGTCTAGTAAATTAGGTCTGATTTACTGGACGAGTTTTGTAAATTCCGCTATAAACTGGGGATTCGTTGTAGATTCTATTTATTACATGATCCAAAAACCTCGAGAAAACATATTTAAATCAATAAATGGGACGTAAAAACTAACATCGGCTTCTATAAGGCAAGCGATGACGTTTCATGTAACTATGCGTTGTTTGTCCGCGTAAAGAAATAGTCCCAGATAAATAAAGACTCTTTGACGTATATATAATGAAAGAACTTTTCAAATTCGCCATACATTATAGAGTTAATTTGGAAATATATTGGAATCCGTACTATTTTGAGACGTAGCGTACGGAATGTAAACAGACGACAAACCGGAAGTCAAAGGTCACATGGCACTATTTTGCATATCACAATTTATAGAATGGGTTTATCGAATGGAATAATGGTAGGATCACGTAATATGTACACAAGCAAAGCTCACTCGTTCTTTTGTATGCACATCTACCTCAATTGACATCGAAGCGACACACATATCGGCGGGTGTATAAACTACAAGGGTAGTCATCCAGCTTAAAGCTTTTGTCTGGAAAGCTATCATCGTGGTAGAGGACAGCGCAGTCTCCACTATTGTTTGGTTCCCCTTGGTGCCAGAGCATAGAAGCCAGCGAGCCGTTAACATTGCGCCATGTGCCTTCCACGGCCAGATCGTTAGGACCAACGAAATAGACGTTCCAGTTTGTTGTTCTCAGAATTCCTGAAATACATCATATCGAATAACAACTCGTTGTGAGTTTATTAGTAAATGCAGTTCTCAGATTTCCTTTGTTTTCTTTTAACCCTTTACCCAACAAACCGGCCAAAACCGGCCAAATAAAGTTTCAACAGCCTAAAATATCTTCGGTCTGTCTCAATAGAACCATACAAATATGGATATCATTGGAACCGGTTCATTGACCACATTGTGATGGTTACAGTTATGCCCTGTGCCAATGCATTCTCTTATATATGCGAGTTGACCATAGGTCGCCTCGCATATATAAGAGAATACATTGGCCTAAACAAATTTTTTAACACTTTTTACCATTTTTTCTTACATTCTTTAACAATTTTGTAATTTTTTCTTACATTAAAAAAAATAATTATGATATTTTTCTACATTCTTTGACAATTTTATCATTTTTAATATGTGTTAAGCCAATGCATTCTCTTATATATGCGAGGTGACCTATGGTCGACTCGCATATATAAGAGAATGCATTGGCACAGGGCCGTTCTGTTGGGTAAAGGGTTAAACGGATATGGCTCATTCGAACCTCCAATTTTTTTTCTACGTAATTTATAGCGACGGATACGATAGGTCGATAAATAAAGGAACTATTGGTGTACCGGATTCATATGCTCTGAAAAACACTTGCCACAGTCACAGCCATTTTTCTGCCGTTTTCAACTTTTCGCCAGAAGTCAGAACAATTCTCTTTATTGCTACCATACCAGGAATAGATTACCACAGAATGCTCTTTTCTGTTCCATGTTGTGCAAATGGCTGTTTTGTGTTTGGGACCCAAACACCTCATTCACCGTTGTATTTTTCAATACTTCAATGCGTCATGTTCGGTTACATAATGGTCGTAGAAAGGTAGTTCAGATAACTATCGACCTATTTCGATACTGAGAAAAATTCAAAAGCGAATAATATCATGTTTGTTTTGGAGTGTAAATAGACGTGTGGCTTTAATTGTATGGTTTGGTTTGCCTGTGCGTATCTTCGTTTTATCCATTAGCCGATGTCAGATTTATGATGGGGGGGACCACACAAACGGTTAATTTCGCTTAGAAATAAACCCACTGCACACGAAAACAACTGAATCCCAGGAACAACTGACAAACTTGTCCAGCTGCACACATATGGTTACCTCCCCTCAGCGTGTATATAATCCGCGCTATTTGGGATTCGAACCAAATTCATCATTGCTGAACACCTTATGTTCAATTCAATTCAAGTTTATTCTGGTCATCATATAGTGATATTACAGATTATAGAATTACAGAATCAGATACACAATATATATATGCATGCACATGCGTTATAATATATAGATTATATATACGAAAATATATTGTTTATGCTTGTTGCTTTTAGATGGTAATAATAATAATAGTATTAGATTTGTTCTATGTAGTCCAGTTAGAGGGGTTTATGTTATGAATGCTACTTAGCCTCAAGAGGACTTAAACAAGTCTAAGATCTTTCCGACGAAAATCAACAGGTTCATTGTGGGTTTTTTCATTTCGGGAATTAAATAATTCCAGTAACTTATGTGAGTTTGGTCTTCGAAAATAATAAGGGCGAATATATCTCAGTCTCAACTCGTGAATTTGTGAGCACTAAAGTATAATGTGGTATTCATCGCCTAGTTCTAAATTACAGAGGGTACATTGCCGTTCCAAGTAGTCAACATTGTACCATGAGCCCTGTTCAACGGGTAGTTTGTGATTTCTTTTTCGGAACATCACCAGGCTGTGTACAAATCTGTTGTTGTCCAGAGATAGGTAGTGTTCTCTTTCGAAATTTGTCTTAATAATTCTATTGTTGGACAAACACGTCATGTACAACTATCTTGGGGCCGCTCTGAGGTTTGGGAACATCATATCAAGGAGTGTCAGTAGTCTTAAAGGCACCGCCATGTTCATGGCTCACTTGTCAATAATGTATTGTTCCCTAGATCCGTTCACAACCCCGATGAAAACCATTTATTTAAAAGGATTATGTTATGCTATAAGGCACTATAACGATTATGTTATGCCATAAGGCACTATAACTTGAGGGCACTATCTCTTGTTCACTTCTTTAAAGGTACTCAATCCGATTCGATGGTCCCCGTATAATCAGATCCCAACAACAACAACATTTTTTGAATTGCCGCTTCAGTTATCAGAATCGATTAATTGCCCAAAAATAATGCTAACAACAGTCAACTATAGTATAAAACTGCCCAAAACCTGTTATTTATTAACGTTTTGTTTAACGAAATTTTGCCGGTTGTCAAATATCTGACACAAAAAGGCCACTGGATTTAAGAGTTATCGATCTTCACACGCTATCTGGTCAGATAAGTTCTTCTCGTATACAGTTTACTGGGCCACATAAAATAAAAATAATAGATTTCAAACATCGATATCTGATCACTCCTAGCATTGATGGGTGGGTGCCTCGACTCGAATAAAATATTTTTTACCCCCGAAGCCAAGGAAATAGTAATTTGCGAGCGTTAATTCGGATTGAGTACCTTTAATTAGTTGTTCTACATTCGTCTGTCGGATTACCGCTCTGTCTTATTTTATCACCATAACGTGTTCACTATAAACATACATGCAATTTACACTATATATTACCATCACTTACCTCACATATACCACTTTAGGTTTACCAGGCACGACCCCCTCGTGGATTAAAGCCACATGGCGGTTTGCGCTCCAAAATACACATAATATTATTCGCTTTTGAATTTTTCTCAGTATCAAAATAGGTCGATAAATATCTGAACTACCTTTCTACGATCATTATGCAACCCCAAAAGACGCATTGAAGTAATGAAAAATACAACTGTGATTACGGTATTTGGATCCCAAACACAAAAGAGCCATGTGCACGACATGGAACAGAAAAGAGCGTTCCGTGGTAGTCTATTCCTGATATGGTAGCAATAAAGAGCGTTTATCTGACTTCTGTCGAAAAGTTGAAAACGGCTGTAAAATGGCTGTGTCTTTAGCAAGTGTTTATCAGAGCATATGAATCCGGTATATCATTATTTCGTTTATTTATCGACCTATCGCATCAGTCGCTCCAAATTACTTAGAAAATAATTTGGAGGTTCGAATGAGCCATGTCCGTTTAAGTCACTTAAATGCAATCAATTGATTACTCAACATTTCTAAGTTTGCCAAACGCGGTTGTACGCAGTAATTATGTGCAATTTATTTCACTCAGAAATAGTGGCGTTTTTTGGTTGAACCGGATCTGTATGGCCAGCATTGGAGGAAACTGAATATGTCTTTGGCTAGCAAAACGTAATTAGAGCAATGTTGTTGTTTTTCTCGAAAACGGTTAAAATTCTTAGACCTAATTATGTTTTGCCTCTAATTCATGATTTATCAAAATGAATTTCCCCATAATATATATGGTGACGTTACTGAAATGCTACACGAATGTCATATGACCCACAATTTGAGATTCATCCAATGGATGGAAAATAAAAACACAATGTACACACAAGACATCAGAAATCCTTTCAATGTAATTGTTTCATGTATCAAGAACGATTTAACTGTATATATTAACTGCGTGTATGCACTATGAAAATAACGAGTTGGAACTTAATACTTCTGAAAGTTTTATAATATTTTGTTGTTGAAGATAGACTGAAAATGGGCTAAAAATGAACCACACCTGCATGGACGCCACTGCATGTTCTAGCCCGGTCGAATAGCTGATACTGAAAACATATGATTTACATAGTTTGAAATGTCAAACTAACGTACCAGGATACGAGCTATCTAGTGCGTTGAATGTGTCATATGTGTCCATGTCGACCATCGGCAACAGCTCACCATCTTTACTTGAACAATCGTCTCTCGCTTGTTGCCAGGTGTGGCCGCCATTCGACTCCCAGTCCAATGTCAGAGTCACGATCCACGCTTCCTTCCTGTTCGGAAGGTAATGATAAAGCTGCCTTCCTGGAACCAGCACTGAAACATATAGGGGAATATTCTCGTTAATATATATACATAGCGGATGCCTTTCTTATCGACAAAAGACTATATGTTAGCATAACTAGCCTAAGATATATACGCTTGAAGTCTATAATATGTGGAGTGCTCGAATTAACACTTTACCCAACAAAACGCCCAGAAAAATAGCCCAAATGAAGCTGCAACAGCCTAAATTATCTTTGGTCTGTCTCATTAGAACCATACAAATATGGATATCATTGGAACCGGCTCATTGACCACATTGTGATAGTTACAGTTATGCACTATGCCAATGCATTCTCTTATATACGCGATCGAACATAGGTCGCCTCGCATATATAAGAGAATGCATTGGCCTAAACAAAAAATTTATAATATTTTTCTACATTCTTTGACAA
This sequence comes from Siphonodentalium dalli, assembly GCA_032622095.1. NCBI lineage: Eukaryota > Metazoa > Mollusca > Scaphopoda > Gadilida > Siphonodentaliidae > Siphonodentalium > Siphonodentalium dalli. The sequence goes on along the minus strand of CP136067.1, from coordinate 198,004,624 downwards.
TTTTATCATTTTTAATATGTGTTAAGCCAATGCATTATCTTATATATGCGGGGCGACCTATGGTCGACTCGCATATATAAGAGAATGCATTGACACAGGGCCGTTTTGTTGGGTAAAGGGTTAAATCCTTAAGGGTTAAGGACCAGACGCGCGTTTTGCATAAATCCAGGCAGAAATTGCAAGTCATTTTCAAATAATATATTGTCCTTGATCGTATACACAATTTAATTGCACATATCCTCATCTTCGTTGTATATTTAACTTTACAATTATGAACAATAGAACAACACAATGCAGTATTATACCTTAATCTGGTCGAATATATCATTTACATATTATCCCATGAACTGCTAGAATAATTCATTATTTCACACAACAATTCAATCACCAAATAGCTTATTGTACTGACTCTATGAGAGGAGGCATCGTTTGCATTATTGAATTGATTTAATCTTTTAATTACATGATTTAGCAACTTGATTGCGTGAAAAGAAGCACAATACGGGCTTGTTTTTACGTGTCGTATTTTAGGGCCATATAGAGAATATTTGAGAAAAATACGCTCTATATGGGCGCAAAACTAGCCGGTCAAAAATAAGACAGTATATAGCTTATCTCAATATTAAATAAGCTCATTATTTTTTCATCGACACGACTTACCAGTTGAACGTTCTTTATAACGTGTGTTCAATGCGGCCCGCGCCATTCAACGGAATAACTGGTATAAGTTCTATATGAGCTTCTTTCAGAATAATATAAGTCCAGTATGAACATGTGTGAATATTTAGATCCTATTTGAACTTATTTGCAGGAGGATTAACCCTTTACCCAACAAAACGGCCAAAAACGCCCAAATAAAGCTTCAACAGCCTAAAATATCTTCCGTCTGTCTCACTAACACCATACAAATATGGATATCATTGGAACCGGTTCATTGACCACATTGTGATGGTTACAGTTATGCCCTGTGCCAATGCATTCTTTTATATATGCGAGTCGACCATAGGTCGCCTCGCATATATAAGAGAATGCATTGGCCTACATTTCTTACATTCTTTAACAATTTAAAAAAAAAAATCTTACATTTTTTAACAATTTTTATAATATTTTTCTACATTCTTTGACAATTTAATCATTTTTAATATGTGTTAAGCCAATGCATTCTCTTATATATGCGAGGCGACCTATGGTCGACTCGCATATATCAGAGAATGCATTGGCAGAGGGCCGCTCTGTTGGGTAAAGGGTTAAGCAGAATTAAGCAGCTAAAATATTTCAGCTCAATGAAAACCAAATTGTGCATGAACATTAGTCAAGAATATGTAGCAGGGAACAATCCAGTGAAAATATACCACACTATTAGATGAATATGGGCAGCCGGCTTTGGGTATGGACCTACAGTATGACCTAAAAGTTTGATGTTCCATTGATCAGCTGGCATGACATGAACATTTTCAATATATAGACCATTATCTATTGGTGGTTAGTTGTCTTTCTGAATGAAAATAATTATGAAATATCTTGAATCAAGAAACAATATGATTCCTCGCATGATTTTCCAACGTAGTTATCGTCGCAAAAATACGCACATAATCGACCTAAAATGTGAAGTCGGTTCATATTAGATCTAAAATATGAAATAGGTTCATAATCGACCTAAAATGTTAAATAGGCACATAATCGACCTAAAATGTTAAATAGGTTCATAAGTGATTATTTGATTATGATATAAGCAGATGATGGACTTTTGAAACAGTTCTATTTTACAGAAGTACATGTTATCTGAAAACAGCGACATTTTAATAGTTTTCGAGCCACGTTATGAGTGTATTCCTCTGTGAATGACGCGAGTGTATCAAATACATAAATAGTCTATATATAGTAACGGGCACATCTACTCTGGCTTGGTCTTTATCTTATTATGCAATGATTTTGTTTCTATTGTTGTGTTATTATGCCCAATTATTTAAAATCAACAACTTTGCGATATTCACAGTTAGCACCCTCTAAATAGGATTTGTCCTCTTTCGTTTCAGTCTTGTGACTCTTGTCGAATATGTGTTCTTGTTGAAGTGTTTTTTACTCACACTTAGGGGCGTTTAGACATAAGTTCTGGGTTGATGTACTTTCAATACATATACTATTATATAATTATGTAGTCGCCACGTGTGTTTTTGTCGTGTATTAGTTTTTAAATTTGTATATCTCACATACCATATGTATTGGGGTATTGAGCATATGCGACTAAAGAAGAATTTAATTGGATTATAATTCCCCACGAGCTGATGGTTCCTACATATTGTGACGCAATAATTGATTGCACCTACTTTTAATAATCCTGACATATTATGAGAAAGTCCATTTTGATATATGATATTAATTATAAACTCAAATAGGAACACGATCATTGTCTTGCTGGTCAAAACCATAGGTCCGCTGGAACAATAACACTACACTATAAAGTCATGGTGGTGTTGTCGCGCCAGGGTACCCGAATAGTATATAAGGATTAACTGTCATGTGGACTGTTTTTATGGAAATGTAACGGTGAGGTAAGTGGACATAACTTGTGTAAAACCCGAAGGGTTTTACATACAAGTTATGTCCACTTACCTCACCGTTACATCTCCATAAAAATAGTCCACATGACAGTTAATCCTTATATTTATATACATTTAGCAAAAAAGCCACTTTTGTAAATATATTTAAATCGAAAAGTGTATCGTGACAAGATCAGCCCAAAATACCCAATAGCACCCTTGGCAAAAGTTAATAGGAACAATTTCTCTTCATGTTGAAACCCGATGATGTATTAAGTCAATCCTGCGCGAGTCAAAATGCGCCCAAAGCATTACGCATTCGTCTTTCCAAACCCAATGACGTATCGATGGTGTTATTAGCTTGGTGTTATTAGGCTTTGCGCATTCACCGAGAAATAACTGCAACTAGCCACGTGGGCGCCGACCAATCAGAATGCTGGATTTAGTGATGACAACACTTAGTGTGTAAATATATACCAATGAATGAAGCACATACATGACAGCGACATTCTAATTGATTTTTATAAGCAGATTTTCACACCTGTAGAAATCAAAGATGCCTGGGCCCTGTTTCATGAAAGCAACTTATGACATAGTTGGGACTTAAGATGGTCATAAGTTCAAACTTCAGTCGAAAGTTCGTTTCACGAACAAGGTCTTAACTTAAGATGGTCTTAACTTTGGTCTTAACTTTAAGACTGCTGTGAGGTGTCATAAGATAATCTTAAAGTTAAGACCCACGTGATAAGTGGCATATCGATCACAAGTATGGCGGCCTATGTTATTTTGCAATTACGGAGATATCTGTACATTGTCCGGGTGGGCAATTCGTCGTCTGGTATACAGGGTCGTGGCTACAGAGTGAGAGGGGGTGTTCGCCTCGAAATGTCCAACTACACCCCATTAAACAACACCAAATTATTTTTGGGTTTAAACATTCCAACTGGTACATCGAACATTCCAAAACCAAATTTTGGAGAGGGCAACCCCCCCCCCACCGTATAACCATAGGGTTAATTTGGTAAAAACAATTCAGAGTACAGACTTATCATCGGGGACGTGGCGAATGGGGTTTGTGTGTTGTCTACCCCCCCCCCCCCCCCACACACACACACACTTTGGTCAAAATATTTAGCAATTGGAAATTTCATGCCTGACAAGAACATTAATCGTACACTATATATAGGTTTCAATTGTTTGAATTTCTAACTAGTAAAGGAATGTGTCGTTTTAGACAAACAGCAGCAACCGAAAATCACCAACTTTAGGGGCGTCCGGTTAGAAATTTCGAACTGTTGGAATATTTGAGATACCAGTTGGAAAGTTTAATTCCAACGTGTGGGGTGGACATGGCATTTCGCGAACATGGAAGTTTGGCCCGGTTCAATTAAGGGGCGGGTGCGGTTGGAAATTGCACGATGTACCCCCCCACAGAGACCAACTAGCCACCCGAGCCTCGTCGAATGTAGGATATAGTCAATTATCAGCTGTGTATGTGACCTATAGATAATATATATTATAAAATTGTATTACCCACGAATTAAACTTTGGATAAGAATTATGGCCTAGCTCAAAGCTTACAATCTCCTCTATGTTATTCCATGTGTGTGTGGGAGATGGGGTAAAATGAGATCAATTAATGTATTGATTCTTTCCTCTTTCCAAATGTCCGTCGGCTGTTTACAAAGCAGATATGTCATATAGGAAAGGTAACACAAACGCTCTTTATCAAAATATGTTTTAGAAATAGTGACAATTTTCTATAGAGAATATTATTTTTTTTATTTTTTTTGCAGGGGTGGGATGACCGTTGTACAGCATACTGTATATATGATATACACACCCGTAACGACGACACCCCTTAATACGAGTGTGCTAACGAAAACGTAGTTATATATATATATCCATGGTATGACAACCGCATAAAACATCTGCATAAAAAATAATTAAAAAGTTACTCTAACAAATATTTTTCATTTCCCTTTGAATCGAAAAATGACCTATGTGTGTCCTGATGACATCGCCGATTTATTTTGATTATTGCTACACGTAGAGAGCGGTGGTCGATAATATACGAGTTATGTCGGCTCACATAAAACAAATCGCCGCCTGGTCATTGCTCTCAGTTGATTAACTCGGCGTGAATGCATGGTCGCAGTCATGCATCGATCCATATAATTATATTGTCTTATTTCTGACACCGCCACTCGTCAGTAAACGCAAAGCTCGTCATTTTAAGAGCCTACGATGTACTCATGTTCGAATTCACATCGTGGAACTCATACAAGTCTAAGATCCATATGCGAATATAAGGCCATGCATTGACTATAGAAACTAAGATACATGCGCTGATTCGCCCACCCCACCCCAGCCGCTATCCAGCATCCCTGTCACACAATAATGTCAACTCGGACTCGGCTCTTTCTCGATAACCTCTCAATGCCGTACATAAAGATTGCACAAACCCACATTTTTTCGTTCCGGACTGTAGAAAATTGTCGATAACCAGTCTAAATGAGCGGGAACTTAACTTACTACTTAATTAGGACTTAATCTTGTTTTGTGAAACGCGTTCCTGAAACGGAAAAGTTACATCATAAGATCCACCTTAGATCTTAGATTAAGTCCATCTTAAGATAATCTTATGACCTTTCTTCATGAAACAGGCCCCTGGACAATAACCATATATTAGGAATTGAGAATCCAGATGAATGCGACATGGAAAAGAAATGTCGCATCTATAAAAACATGTAACTTGCGCAACAGTCATACCTGACGACTATAATGTTTCCTTCGTTGTCCAAACTTAATCAGTGAAGGTTTGAATTACATATCGTATAGATCCGTCTTTGACGGAAATGTATTAACTTTTGAACGAAAATGATACGACTGTATTAATCATTCTAGGGTATTTTATCAGAATTGCATTTAAAAACTGCGGCAACTAGCCACACCAGATGCATTTAATCATATGTGCATTCAAATATTTTGTAAAATGAGCCTATGTCACTGCATGGGCGATGAGTCTACCTGGGGAATGTCGGGAGCAGTTCAAAGTCCTTAATTTGATCTGTCTCCAGCAGGTCTGCATTCGGGCTCATTCAATTTGCCGTGACAGTGGACCATTACACAAACGTATCAACACGTGCATGTTAAACATCTATTTAATTTTATTGGCCCTTGTGTAGATCTTTGTACATGTGCTGTCTCACGTTCCATATTATGTTATGTTCATTCAGGAAAGTTTGCCAAAATGTGCGTCTCATCCTTACGCAACAACGCTAATGTGCAGGTATATACTTCTACGTGGCTCTAATGAACTATCGATAAGTTCAGAAATATATTATTCGAACAAAAAGATTGAAATAATATCTCGACCACAAACCAAGGACTTCCACTTGAACCATAATAATGCATATCATCTATCATCTAACAGGTGTCAAATCGACTCATATCGTAAAAAATCCAGTGATAAATAGAAATATTAATGCTGATGTTATTAAATATTCATACAAATCCAAATGATAGTGGTGTCGGCTCGGATGCAAACATGCTAGGTCAGAACACAAAAGTAGTGTATAATTAAAAGCAATATCTTATCATTTACACTCCCAAACTTCCTTCCCTATACTGCATATCACACACACTCTTTTCTATACAGATCTTTACTTAGTTTATAATAAATCTATTTTCAATCAATTTCTTTCTATTACTCCATATGAAAATAAATTTCATTTTGATATATCTATCGATCCAGCCCACATTGTGAGTAGCTAAGTAACATATATACCAGCAACGATCGTCTAAAATTAATATGAAAACCATCACCTAATAGTATGTCATCATTCTCACAGTGTGGGCTTATTCACACGTAATCGGAAACGACCCCCATAATCTTTATATCGGATCCCCTCCATACAACCAATGTTCATGCTTCATATTTTGTACCATGTATTTTTATTTGAAATATATGGAATAAATACTGTTTACATCAACGTGCATGTTTGTACTAACCGTCACCTGCCGCCACAAATGCGAAGCTGTCCTGTGTAAATGTGTTGTGTGGGCTACTTTTCGAAAGAGGCCAGTCATACAATGAGCAAGTTGCCTTCCCGGAGTTGTAGACGAACGAGACACAGTTACTGTGCAAACACCGTCTGGAACAGTCAAGGTCGCTGACTACTTCAGAAATGGTATCGAAGAAGCCTGGTCTGTCAAAGCCGAGCGGCGAATTAACTCCCCTGAATCGTAGTGCAGCTGATTGAACGCCGACGACAAAATCCAGTGAAGCGAAAAATAATGACAGGATAGCACTCATGACTAGGTCATATGAAGTGTGAATTCACCAACATGAGGCCTGGAGAAGATAAAGGAGAATATCAACTATATAGATAAAACGACACAAGTGTGTGAACTGGTTAACGTTATTGCACGATTTTGTTGTGACGTGATGGTAAAACGAGAACCGGAGGTTCGAGTTATACCTCGCGGCACGACAAATGAGTGCAATAACGTTAACATGTTCACACAACTGTGTTGTTCAATGTGTATTGCACACTCTGAATGTTGCAGCTTCTAACATTTAGGTCGATAATGTTGGATTTATTTGAACAAACGTGTGCTTAATGTAGACTATACCCCATAATTTAGCGAAAACATTTTCTGTTAAATTTGACGTCGCCAGTGACGTTGTTGACGTAATATGTTTGTATTGTTAATAGTGGGGTCCCTTAGACCCAACAAATTGCCATATTGTGACTTTAGTGACTAAAGCATGAAACTTCAAATATATATTGCTTATTTATAAGGAAAACTTTTTGGAGGGGGGTGCCATGGTGGGAGGACCTCTGTCGGGATAAAATCAGGTTTCCATGGCAACGGCATCAAATATTTGGAGAAAAGTTGAAAAAGCCCGCTGTTTGGAATCAATGAGCCTTGTGTTCAAAGAAATGACGTTGACGCATAGTGCCATCAATAGTGCACCAAAACTGACGCGGTCACTATGACATATAAGGTCAAGATCAATTGCTAAGGTCAAGGTCATTGGACAAATGGCATATTTTGGTTTATTTTTTTAATTAATTGTCTCCTATTTCGCTACCCCTAGTGCCTTAGTCAAAACAAGAATCCCCATCACAATGCACATAAATTAGGGCCCCATCATCACGTTCAATTTGATATGTGACGCACTTGATATAAGACGAGAAATCTCAAAACGTTATAACATTTAATTTATACATAATCACATTTTAGGTACTAATTGTTATAACATTTGTGGCAATGCATAAGTCAAGATACATTACCGTCAAGATACCATCAGACCAAAATAAACACGATTTTGTGACTTTAGTAACTAAACTCGATACTTCACATATATGTAGCTTAGTTATAGCGGAAACTTTTTGGACAGAGTGTCCGAATGAGGGGTCAGGTTTCTGGATATAATATGGTTTCCATGGCAACGGCATCACATATTTGGAGAAATGTTGAAAAAGCCCACTGTTGGCAACCCGATGAGCCTTGTGATTGAATAAATGAAGTGAACTCATAGTGCCATCAGTGGTCCATCAAACGAACTGTGCCACTAGGATATATATGATCAAGGTCAATTGCTAAGGTCAAGGTCATTGGGAAATATTCAATCTATTGGTTTATTTTATATTAATTGTCTCATATTCCGCCAAACCTAGTGCGTTAGTTCTGAAAGCAATCCCCGTGATAAGCGAGAGCACTAAGTCGCTATCATATTGGATCCATTCCGTGCATTCAGTGCTACACGTCAATGTTCTGGCGTAGCATTCGATATGTAGAGCTTTTGAATATTTATGAATTCCATATATGGAATTCGTGAATATTCAAAACACCATATATGGAATGCTACTCCAGATCTTTGACCTGTAGCTATTAACTGCGGAATCAGGGCTGGATGGATCCAATATGGTAGCGAATCAGTGATCTCACTTATAATGCACACCAATTAGGCCACCATCATCGTGTTCAATGTGATATCACACACTTGATTTAAGATGGATACTGTCTACATTTGACAACAATAATTTATATAATCACATTTTAAGTACTACATTTTTGGTTTAACAATATTTATTTCTTCCCAAGACTATAATTAAAGTACTACTTGTTTATGGTAAATGTGGCAAAACAGCCTGCATAATTCGTTAAAGATAAATAAGGAGATTGTTACGTTTATTTTTATGAACAAAACCTTTAAAGAGCCATATAACGTACATATAAAGCGAATGTGTTTTATTATTATAATTTTAGGTTGGATTATAATTTTCCTGATTAAAACAATCTTGTTACCATGGCAACTGTAACATTTTCAAATGAAATTAATGTCAACAATTGGTGTATAGTATATAATATCGTTTGCATAGCAACTATTAGCACAAATACTGTCCAAATTGTCATTTTAGTGAACTTTTTGTTGTATTACTACAATCCACTGTGCTGTATAACTTAGTCATACGTTTCCATACAAAAATATATGTTGAGTGATGGATAGAATGCTCATGTTTCCATACAACTGTTCCAAATGTTATCAAATTGGTCACTTTTGAGTGTTCTGTTCACAAAGGGAATGGTAATATTCACTTCATTCACATACATCTGCTTGTTTTATGGTTAGAATCACAGAATAATTTCGCGACAATGATGCATACCACATCATTCAAAATATATTTCTGCAAGATTGCTGCGAAATGATAATTGTATAAGGTCTAAAATTCTTGATTGATCAGCTAACCGGATCACCAGTAAACGAAATATTATCACCAGCTGATTGAGACAAAGAAATATCATGAAAATAGGATTAAATATATTCCATTACTCAATGACCGTAGCTTAGATATAGAAATATGTAATTTATGGCCATGCGTATGGCATTCATTACATACAATTGGAAAACGGAATTCACATTTGAATCCATTGGTACTCTGCAGCCAACCTTATTGGAGAAATCTTCTTACAATTTATAGTCATGTTCATGTTTGGATGGACGTTATCGAATTTGAACGATTTTTGAACAAAAATATGGCTGCCGGCAGCCATCTTGGATTTTACTCTTTGCACAACTAAATCCAGCTAGCCAGCCAGAAGCTTTCAACAAATGAGATTCCAATGTCAATGATTCTCCAAATTTAACAAAACAGTGCATAGCAGCTTTAATTGAAATTGTGACAGCCCTGTTGAATGTTTAGAATGGTGTATGATAACTAATTTGTTTCAATCCAAATGATAAATTTTGGTATATTCATAGATATGACTGTTGCCCCCCACGTGTGGATCTGACAGTTAGGCCATTAAAAAATAAATACCTGTGTTACTGGGTAGTTACATATTGGAAACTTGATTAGGGTGGAGGCTTTTTAGCTCACCGAGACGAAGTCTCCGGTGGAGCTATAGTCATCACTCCTCGTCCGTCGTCCGTCCATCGTCCGACCGTCCATCCGACAACAATTATTTGAACATCTTCTTCTCTAGATCCTTTGAACCGATTTGGTTCATATTTGGTGTGGATGTTCCCTAGGTGACTCACATTCAGATTTTTTCAAATGAGGTCACCCGGTCAAATAGTTGCGAAGCTAGGACCATAACTCTTTTCCACCATAGTAATTCTTACAGCGACTTCTCGCATTTCATTGGGCCGAATGGGTTCATATTTGGTATAAAGGATCCTTGGGGATCTGTGGTTCAGATTTGTTCAAATGAGGTCACTGTGTCAAATGTGAGCGGAGCCAGTGACATAACTAAACAAATATATATTTTTTGTTAAATTCACATTTTTGTTTAATTTTCTGGTCGACCTTGCTCAATTTAACAAACACAAAATTAATTTGTAAACATGTTATAAAATTTTAAAATTTAAAAAATGTGACACCATTATAACATCTGCAGAGTTATGAAACTTTACTCTTTAATGAAATTATGGAAACATTCCATTACTCACCCCACCCCACCCACATGGCCCATACCCACCCCATCAACCAACACCCATGGGCCAGACCCACCCCACACCCTGTCATAAACCAACATCCCTTCCAACCCATATCTCACAATTTAATACCTCTTCTCACCACAGAATATATGCAAAGACACAAGTCATTAATTTAGATTAGAATAATATATGCCATCTGGCATGCTTATGTAAACATAACTGCTCAGCAAACTAAAAACAAACTGCTGTTCCAAAGGTTAGGTGATGACTGATGGGAATTGGTTTCCATGCTATACAATGGTACTGTGAACAGCTTAGATTTCTTCAAGCCTGGACATAGTGTGTCTAACATTTGCAGAATGAGGTCCCCAGAGGGTGAATTTAGTGTTGCTACCCCGTACAGCAGGCTAGCATTACCAAATACACCATACATGGACCTAATTCTCCTTAGGTCTCATCTTCTGGGAGGTATCCTAAGTATTAAATTGAAAGTTTGTTTTACTAGTAGTTACTTTTTTTCTTTTTCCCACCTGTTCAGTTTAAATGTCCCCCCAATTTGCAGAAGATAAAATGCATAATTGAGCTGCTCGATGGGTGTGCATCACCAAATTAAATTGTAGAACTTCAATCTGTTCCTAGGTTTGTATTGGCCGTTGAGGCCTAATCAGATTGAGGAAGAATTTGGTGATGCTAGCCCGACTTGCGGAATAGTGTCATTAAATTCACCTTCGGGGACCTAATTCTGCAAATGTCAGAAACACTAAATTCAGGCTTGTCCGTTTCATTTTATTTTCTTAACCACCACTTATCCAGATGAAATCATACCCTGATTTTTCAAAAACAAATTGGGGGGTATATATTGGATTGAATTTGTCTTCTATCTGTCAGGCTTCCATCCATTTGCCTGTTGGAATGTCTATCCATCTTACTATCAACAATCAATTGTTTTCTTCTCCATATCAAAGACCGAATGTGTTTATTTATTTCAGTGTACATGTTTCTTAGGTGTCTCACAATCAGATTTGTTCAAATAAGTTCATCAGATCAAATAGGTGCGAAGCCAGGGCCATAACTCTTTCCCTCCATAGTAATTCTTAAAACAGTTTTTTCTCAAGAACCATTGTGCCTATATAGCTTATATTTGGTATGGAGGGCCTTGGGTGACCGGGTTCAGATTTGTTCAAATGGGGTCATTTTTAGTAAATGAGGTCCACAGAGGGTGAACTCTGTGATGTTAGTCCACCTTGTGGAATAGTGTCATTAAATTCACATGCAAAGGTCAGACACACTGAATACAGACTTGGCTGTTCCAATATTAGTTTTTTAACCACCACTTATCCAGGTGAAATCATACCCTGATTAGATGAATGGATCTCATAGATGGGGATTCACATTTGTTCTAATATGGCCAGAGATAAGAGATATAACTCTCCTCTATGGTGTTTGGTACTGGTATAATAATATTGATTTCTAGGCAGTCTGGGGGGCAATGTTTGAGGCAATTGGGAGGGAGTGTAGAGGGGTGGATAATTGACCCCCTACTTTGATAAAAATAATTTCATGCCTGATACTTGTTTATGTTTATGTATGTTCATATCAGTCCATCAGTCCATGTGTTCCTACTTCAGATTAAACTGTTGGACCCAATTGGCCACAAATTTTAACTTTATGGGGGGGGGGGGGGTGTCAAGTTGGTAATTTTCAAACGTTTGAGAGTTTGAAGTACTGGCACCAGTCGTAAAATTCAACCTAAGAGGGATGTACAAAAGGATTTTTGTGAACTTGGTACTGTGGTATGGTTGTCTTTAAAAGGTAAGAAGTTGGGGATTTGTCAGTGGTGTGTAATTAGAAATTTCAAGGTGAAGAGCCCTGCTCATCTGAGAACTTACAGCTATGATCATGTTTAGAACTACTTGTCTTAAGTGATTTTGTCAAGTACTGACTATTGCAGTCTTCAGAGTCCCCGTCTTTTCAGTCTTTACAGTCTGTCGAGCGACCCACAGTCATTGACTGTCTTGTTATCGCTCCTCATCCATCCGTCAACATCTTCTCAAGAACAGCAAGTCATATGTTTTGTACTGTTTAGCCTATATATAGTACTAGAAGGTGACCCGACTTCGTCCGGGCTTTGACATTGAATTGACCATTTTGAAGGTCAAGGTCAGGTGGGGTCACGATTTGACCCGTCCTAAACACTCCCTGGAAACAATTACCACTATGGTCCACTAAGTATCAAATTTTGTCAAAATCCGTCTGGCAATTTTCCAACACCAACACCCCAAAAATGATGGAAATTGGGCAAGCGGATACCGGGAAATCGGCCCAGCGGATACCGAGATACCCTATGTATCAAATTTCGTCCGTAAAAATCCGCCAGTTTTACCCGATTTGATTTCCACTAAAGTATGTAAACGCGCCTCATATACACACGCTCATTAATTATCAAACTTCAACGTAAAGATAAATTAGCATTGTGTGGTAAATTTTAACTAATTATTTTCTCGCAGTCAAAGTTGAACAATTTCGATGTTGTTGACATTGACGGCTTGGGGCCACCGGTAGATTCCATTTCGCAACAACGAAGTATCATTTCAGCTAAATGGATTCTTGAATGAGATTCCAGACCCGCGGGGTAAATGTAAACAGCTTGAGCCTATGCGTGATGTGAATATACAAAAAATAAATCTATCGACAATAGACCTAAGAATATTAGCTGTAACAAAATTTATATATCAGAAATTGTAATAAATGATATATTTTGGGATAGATGCACGATTTTTAATAGCCTGCAAATTGACAATATATATTGTAAATGTTATAATTTTGGGAAAAATACACGATGCGTGATTGCATGCCTGCAAATTGCTAACGTTCGTCGACGTATGAATATAGAGTTATCCTCCCTGCATCGCAGTGCTAAATCCGGCGTGATAGCACTGCGGATCCCGAGATATGAGTTTTGAAGGTCAAGGTCACGTCGCACGGGCAAATCAATAGGCATATGTTAACCCCCGGCCGAAAATACCCCCACGTACCAAGTTTCATCGAAATCGGGTCGGTCGTTTTTGAGTTCATCGATTACACACACACACAGACAGATACACACACACACACAGATCTTTCAAAATATATAATAGATGGAAGGTTATGTTTGTTAAAATGGGTCCGACCAGTCAAGCAATTGCGTTTTTGTGTTTAGGGTACATATAAAGTTGGGAATCCAATATGTTTGAATGTGGTCGGCTATTAAAAAAGGAAGATGGCATGTCAGGTTGGAGGCATCACTTCCAATCTAAGGGGGATGTGCAAAGGAATTTTACGAACTTGGTAGTATGTTTGCTCCAGTTGGGAGTTAATACCCCACTGCACAACGGAGACCATCTAGCGACGTCCCTGTTTAGAACTACTTAAGTGATTTTGACATGTTCTAACCATAATCTTCAGAGTCCGAGTATTCTCGGGCTTTACAGTCAGGCGAGCGGCGACTCAGCAATCATCAATTGACTATCTTGTATAAATAGTCTACGACTGAGACCCCACATTACGCCAGTAGCAATTTCGCCAAATCCTAAGGGTCGCAAAGCATCATATTCTTTCAATCCGTGGTGCCATATGCCACTTTATATTCATAATAACACACACTGCCTAATAGCACAGCCGTTTTGCCACACGTATCCCACTGTCTTTTTGTGGCATTCCATGGTTTGCTTGGGTATTTGAATGAGACAATGAAAAACATAAACACAATTGTGGTTGTTCAAGTTATTTGCCAGCCGGGTTCTGTAAATGGTACATGCTGTCGGAGAAAGTTCAATATATCCCACATTTCAATTAAATGCCTACAAATGATATAAGTATAAGGGGGAAATGTTGACATAGATTATGTTGACCTGACCTTGATCAATCTGATCCCATCCGGATAACCACCTCCAACAATGTTCAGCTTGAGGTCACTCGACCAATATGCCCAGTTTCATGCTTTAGATACTATCGTCATGATTCATGTGATTCATAAGGGTCACCGCTATGTGTAAGGATTAGGAATGTGCATTGATCCCAGTTAGATGTGAGAATAGGGTAAAATATGTATGATACTTCCTCTCTGTAATATTGGCTCTGCGTGGTCGTGTTATAAAATACATCCTAATTTGGCCACAGAAACCATTTCCCCCGTTAATAACCTTGACATATGTTGAATATCATAGGCGTAGCCAGTGTTTCCATAAGGCGGGTTCGTCGTGTGATTGCAAAGGTAAAATTTATGCGGGGCCGCATTGGATGGGATGGGGCGATATTAGCCCAGCATGACATAGTGAAGGACTCATCGCACAACAAAACGTTCAGACTTCTTGAAGACGAACCTTATGCATCATTAACTTTCAGTCCCCTCCCATGCGCTATAATCGAACCACTGCACGGGTGGTTCGTGTACGACATAATGTATATAATATTCAAGTATTGTCTAAGTGGATTAACGGCAATAGTTCAGTATGCGCGAAAGGTTCTGGACGCCTGCCGATTCTTCAGTTCCCGAACCAAATATCGCGATCCCCAACTAAGCGCAAGCATCACAAGAATAGACTCCAACTGTTCTAACTTGGATATTTTTTCCCCAATAGTTCAGTACGAAAGGTTCTGGTCTCCTGCCGCTTCTTCAGCGCGATTCCCTACTGAGATTAAGCGTCCTAATAGAAAACTCAATCTGCTTCGAACTTGAATCAGATAATGTTTTTGTCTCTTCTGTAAATCGGAAATATGTCACGTGGAGCACGGTGGTTCGGTGCTCAGCGTGTCTTCGCTTTCAACACAGATAAATGAGTGCGCAGCCCGCCGGTGGTTTATTGTGAATTCACACAACATCGGCTTGGCCGCTTTCAGCGATGTGCAAGGTCACAGTGGCTAAACCGTACAAACATATAATCGGAAGTTGCTTTCGCCAAGACGAACAATTCTATTTTTAGAAAATAAATACAACAGAAGAATCAAAGTAACACCACAAAAACATGTTTTTAGACCGGATAAACGGTTTCCCCAACAGCAATAAACGTCAGTATAAATTGTACATGCACATTTGCTGATCGCAAGCGGGCTCCCTTTGAGCGAAGGACTCTTTTCTATAGATAAAACGGCCTTTGATTACTTCATAAAATAATTTTCTCGCACAAATTCCCTCTACAAATGTCATTTTAACACATATACAGCATATGTCGGAAATCCCACTATATTGCAACGGAAAGGCCGTTGTGTGTGCAACATATATTAACATTACCTTGGCTCGAGTGTATTTATAATCTGAAAGTAGAGGCTATTTATTTGGACACCCCACTCGTCAGTCTGTACGCCTATTTGTTTAAGTTGCTGATCACTAGTTGTCAAAAATATATACGTCAAGTTTTTTTGATATTAATCACATTATTTATCCACAACAACACAACAGTTATTATATCATTATGGCATTTGGTCTTTGACCTTTGTCCTCCTACCTTGAAATACAAATCCCCCATCGGACATCACATCCCAAAGGTGCTTCTATAACTAAGCATCCAATATGTGAAGTTTCATGCTTGAGAATAAACATAAACATATAGTCATAAAATCGTGTTTATTTTGGGTCTGATAGTCCCTCAATTCGGAGTTGGATCGTGACTTTTGTATTAATAGCTAATCGGGTTTCCACAGTGGGCTATTTTAACTTTTCTCCATATGGAAACCATATTTTATCCGGACACATGAGGCCACCCCAATCCAAAAAGTTCCCACAATAACTAAGCAACATATTTGTGAAGTACAGTGCTTTAGTTACTGAAGTCACAAAATCGTGTTTATTTTTTATCTGCTGTCTCTAAAGGGTAATGCATCGTGACTTAAGTACTACCTCAACTACTATAACACTTAAAATGTGATTAAATATAAACTATAAATGTTGTCACATGTTGACTGTGGTCGTCTTGCATCACGTATATTATACCAAATTGAACGTGGTGATGGTGTTCAAGTGTTTGTGTATTATGAAGGGGATTGCTTTTATGACTAACACGTGTGTTATGCGTAGCGGAATATGAGAAATATATAAAAATATATATACAATTACCTTTTACCAATAACCTTGACCTTAGCAATTGATCTTGACCCTATATGTACTATGGCCTAGTCCATGTGATGGACCATTATTGACACTATGACTTCACATCATTTCTTCAAACACAGGGATCATCAGGTTGTCAACAGGGGCTTTTTCAACTTTTCTCAAAATATTTGATGCCGTTGCCATGGAAACGAGATTTTATCCTGATACACGATCCCTCACCAAGGCATCCCCCTCCAAAACGTTTCAACTATAACTAAGTAACACATATGTTGAAGTGTCGTGTTTTAGTGCTAAAGTCACAAACTCATATTTATTTGGTCTGGTGGTCTCAGGGTAATGTATCGTGACTTTCGTACTGCCACAAATACATTAAAAATTAGTACTTAAAATGTGATTATGTATCAACAAAACGCTGTCACCTGTTGACAGTTACTATAGTATACCAAATGCATCATATGTCAAATTGAACACCGTGATTTCGCCCTACTTCTTGTGCATTATGGTGGGGATTGCTCTTAAGACTAAGTCACTATAGGGGTAGCGGAATATGAGACAATTATAAAACATAGACCAAAATATCAACACAAAAATCAATGACCTTGACCTTAGTAATTGACCTTGACCATATATGTCACAGTGGCTCAGTCCGTTTGATGGACCATTATTGTCACTATGTGTTGACATCATTTCTTCAAACAAAAGTCTGGTTAGTTCTCAACAGTGGCCTTTTTCAACTTTTCTTCAAATATTTGATGCCGTTGCCATGGAAACCTGATTTTATCCTGACACAGGACCCTCCACCCGGGCACCCCCCTCCAAAAGGTTTTCCCTATGAATAAGCAACATATCTTTAAAGTTTCATGCTTTAGTCACTAAAGTCACGATTAAACCCCTAAGGGACTCCACTATCAAGAACAATACATATTATTTTATTGAACGTTTCAATTCTTCAGTATTTTGCTGTATTTCGCACACATAAGCCATTGGGTGTGCAATAATAACTCTTACATTGTAAAATAGCCATTCACAAAACACTAATAATGTGTTTTCTAAACCTTATTGAGGAGGGTGTAGAGTATCTCTTCCCTGAACAGTATGTACATATGTTGTGAGGAATGCATGTATATACTACTAATTGTGAGTCAGAACCAGCAGTTAACATGGGCGCCTGTAACTATGAAATAGATTTTCCCTCAATTTGTTTTCGACAAACTGGGAAACCAAATGTTGTTATTTTAGAACACTACACTGATCAGCTTTGATATGTATGATTTTAGATCCGGCGTAAGGCATTAACAGTGGGTGGAATGTGAGAAATTATAAACATATCCATCATCACCAAGGAGAAAGTCAGAAAATAAATCGTTTTTATTTTTATGTTCACTCTAAATAATTTTCAAAACACGATCGTTTACATAATGAACCGACTGTTATGTAAATATAAATATTACAATGAATTATAATAAGACTACACTGATCGCTCATGAAATTCATATATATTAGTCTGCATCTGCTATAGCAGACTCTTTCCAATTATTTGACCTTTTCCAATGTTTACCATCACGTTTTGATTGGACATGGGTACATGACTCAATAGACTTTGATCGGCAATTTAGCTACAATATAGTAGTGTTTACATGAAACTGGTTTTGACATGCAGCATCTCGTTATTGGATAATTGTTAATAATGAATATACGAATAAAGGTGGCCTATTTTGCATGATTTTACTGGTTGATGACAGTTGTTTTATAAACGTTCATGACTGGTCACATGTACCACATTGCGAAGGACGTGAGTCTCTTTACAGACGCTAAGTGAACAAATTATTTTCTCCTCATGTTGGTCTTCATAATGATATAACTATTCGTTTTTGATGATGGACGTATGGCTGGCGAAATGCAGTGCATGTAAAACGATTACAATCAAACAAAAACTATATATCCCGTATGCTTTACCCCAAGTGATATTTCCTTCACACGAGGTAACATTTATTCCACGAGGAGAGGACTTCTAAAAAACCAATTGCTTGTTTCCAATCAACTTTCTCAATCTCGCTGTATCTATGTGTGTATTGTGTTTGTATTATATGTTTGAGTTTTTAAAATAGAATAGTGGTTGTACCAATGTACTGCATGTTTTAAAGAGTGTATCGTATTAATGATCGAATCTGTTCCTGGAGTGGAATTTTAAAGGCCCCTTTAATTTTCGAGTCACCGATTTTGTTTTATCGTGCTTTGATATACGGTTTTAATAACAAAGTATGACATAACATATGCTTAACATACTATAATTCATCACCATTTGGAACGTCTGTGCCTCAGAATAACAAACAGCTGAACTCATAGAAACATTTCCCCTGTCTCGCTCCCAGAATGCAATAGCATATATAGTTATTCCCATTCCATTGAAAATACTTTAAGAAACTTACGCACAAAACACACGTCGGTATACCTCAACAAAAACAACATGTTCTCAGTTTATTCCACCGGATAAACTGACTATACAATGTCTGGAGCTTCCTCTTCCAATGGTATATAATATATCATATATTTTATATAACGTGATATGGGGGGTTCGAAAATGAAGTGGGCCTTTAAAACATGTCCCCTACTATTCTTACCGAGTATAGTATGAATAGTGAGTACCTACATCACTTAAAGATGCCTTGTCATATTTGACACCAACTTTTACAATCTTTTCTGAGCCAATGGTCAGCACACCAAGCTAAAATAAAATGAAAACTACTTTAATAAACATCATTAATTCCTATATAACATATAGTGCTGGCCTCAATATAATACACACAATCATTCCTATATAACATATAATGCTGGCCTCAATATTATACACACAATCATTCCTATATAACATATAATGCTGGTCTCAATATAATACACACAATCATTCCTATATAACATATAATGCTGGCCTCAATATAATACACACAATCATTCCTATATAACATATAATGCTGGCCTCAATATAATACACACAATCATTCCTATATAACATATAGTGCTGGCCTCAATATAATACACACAATCATTCCTGTATAACATATAATGCTGGCCTCAATATTATACACACAATCATTCCTATATAACATATAATGCTGGTCTTAATATAATACACACAATCATTCCTATATAACATATAATGCTGGCCTCAACATAATACACACAATCATTCCTATATAACATATAATGCTGGCCTCAATATTATACACACAATCATTCCTATATAACATATCATGCTGGCCTCAATATAATACACACAATCATTCCTATATAACATATAATGCTGGCCTCAATATAATACACACAATCATTCCTATATAACATATAATGCTGGCCTCAATATAATACACACAATCATTCATATATAACATATAATGCTGGCCTCAATATAATACACACAATCATTCCTATATAACATATAGTGCTGGCCTCAATATAATACACACAATCATTCCTGTATAACATATAATGCTGGCCTCAATATTATACACACAATCATTCCTATATAACATATAATGCTGGTCTTAATATAATACACACAATCATTCCTATATAACATATAATGCTGGCCTCAATATCATACACACAATCATTCCTATATAACATATAATGCTGGCCTCAACATAATACACACAATCATTCCTATATAACATATAATGCTGGCCTCAATATTATACACACAATCATTCCTATATAACATATCATGCTGGCCTCAATATCATACACACAATCATTCCTATATAACATATAATGCTGGCCTCAACATAATACACACAATCATTCCTATATAACATATAATGCTGGCCTCAATATTATACACACAATCATTTCTATATAACATATCATGCTGGCCTCAATATAATACACACAATCATTCCTATATAACATATAATGCTGGCCTCAATATAATACACACAATCATTCCTATATAACATATAATGCTGGCCTCAATATAATACACACACTAATTCCTATATAACATATAGTGCTGGCATCGATACAATACACACAATAATTCCTATATAACATATAATGCTGGCCTCAACATAATACACACAATCATTCCTATATAACATATAATGCTGGCCTCAATATTATACACACAATCATTCCTATATAACATATCATGCTGGCCTCAATATCAAACACACAATCATTCCTATATAACATATAATGCTGGCCTCAACATAATACACACAATCATTCCTATATAACATATAATGCTGGCCTCAACATAATACACACAATCATTCCTATATAACATATAATGCTGGCCTCAATATTATACACACAATCATTCCTATATAACATATCATGCTGGCCTCAATATAATACACACAATCATTCCTATATAACATATAATGCTGGCCTCAATATAATACACACAATCATTCCTATATAACATATAATGCTGGCCTCAATATAATACACACACTAATTCCTATATAACATATAGTGCTGGCATCGATACAATACACACAATAATTCCTATATAACATATAATGCTGGCCTCAATATTATACACACAATCATTCATAAGTGGTAGGTCGAAAAAGATCACAAAAGCTAATAAATGAGAAGCCGCCCTCATTTTCTGCTGAACAATGAATTGTTATGTTGTTTATTTTTGTTTTTCTTACTTCACTGTTGCACCCGATCACGTGTGTTGCATTAATACTATTCGTTTTTTGGGATCTTGTCTTATATATGTGCTCTGTTATTTATATGACACTTATGCACAAATAAACTTTATTTACATATACAAATCTGATAATTGAGGACGCTCGTTATAATCTGCCTCGTTTTGGACGACGGAAGCGTGGACGCTTTTATTATCTACCATTTCCTACGAAATTCCCTGATACAATTGGCGACAAGAAAACCAATGTCAGAAATGGTAACGGTCTCAATATCATATATTATATACCCATGATTATAATATATATATCTTTTATTCCTCCATTTCTGAAGAGTCAATATATAATAAAGCAAAATACGTAGAATATAAATAAGGAATTACACAAATATTTCATGCACAAACAATTATGTACAAACACAGAGACACAAGACATTAATTAATTAACGAACGGCGGCCGACACCACCGTCTCCGACCACAACCGCCAGTGGGCTGGAGAACGAAAAACGTCTATAAAAGTTGAAATATAAGACTTACAAATTATCATTTTCATTTCTTTTATTTGTAATTGACATAGCTTGTCACAAATCAAAAATCAACATTATTGACATAACGTTAATTAACGACAATAAACGAAATTGAAATTCCCAGCCACACCTTTTACCGGACTCGGCCTCCGGCTCGCAGTTCGACCTTTAATCATACCAAAATTTCCCATTCTATAAATAAAACACCCATGTTAATGTCAGCGCCCACAGCTATCTAGAATCTCTAAGACAGTATACACGCGGCGCGCGTAATAACGAATTGGCGATAAAAACATATGTAGTTGCGATACAAGGCGCTCGTTCAAACTCATGAATGAACTGACGTCACACCAATCGCGCGAAAAATCAAAATGACATTCCAACGTATATTCTTGCGTACTATAAACAAATAGTTCCAAGGTTTTAACATTATTTGATTGCATACCAGCATGGGTATTATGGTATAACATATCACAAAGTAACTAATATGTATTTGTTCAGTATTTATTATAAATTATATATAACATGAAAGTGTGAGAGATTGTGTTCATTGAATAAATTTTCGTTTGGCATTATCGAGTGAACTTGCAGGTTGTGAGAATTTACCAAAGCGATCTAATCGCGTGACACATACCTTTGCGGGTTGGGAGAATTTACTCAAGAAAGCTAATCCTCGGCACAAATTCAACAGTTTTGGCATTTTAAGAAACTCCAAAAATATTATTTGTGCCGTGGATTCTGTCACACCAAAGGTAGATAAAAGCTATATATTTTTTCTAGGCTGACAAAAATTCAACACGCGTTCAAATTTCATTAAAACCTCATTTTAAAGTCGATATCTGGCCATCAAATCATCAAACTAATGGGCTTACAGTTTCAATATGATTATTTTCTGGCATCGAAATAGTACGTGTGAAATGTAGTTTTATTATGTCCAATCAGACCACCATGTCCCAATAGCATTATCATATAGGTACTGAAAGTGACGTGAAACTCTCCGGTAGGGCAATCAAATAGAAATGGAGGATAATCATACTCAAAGTAGTTATTGTGTACGAATATTAATTCAAAGTAACAACACATACCGTCCTTATTATATATTAATTCAATGCAGTGACTCTCCATGCATGGCAAAATCGTTTTCGTTAGTTTATCACCGATAGATGCGTCACGAATCGAGTAGTAGCTATTTACAATCGAGCTTAGTTCAGATCATGTTTTCTATGGCGTGGTACTTTCGATTTGCTTCAGAGTTTATGCGATGTTAGTAGAATGTTAAAATCCTACAGTTTGCATAGCGCCTGAATACAAACTTATCAGTTTTACGCACCCGACAAAGTGCATAAAATGTATTTAGTTGTGTACCGTATACGCCAATGCATCAAACCCACCATCTATATCTATATTTACGAATGTCTGTCTGTCTGTCTGTCTGTCGTCTGTCTGTCTGTCTGTCTGTGTTCTATATAAATTCACAGGGGACCATCTAGATGGCACCAAAGGGGTCTACTATATAGGGTAACCTTTTACGAGTGTAACCGCCAACAATTCTCTACTCTATGTGTTGTGGTCATTTTCCCATGATTCTTATTCCCCGAATTTCCAAATGATAATTCTACTGAGTTTAATTACTTTTATTAACCAAAATATCCTATATAAGTCTGGGAGGGTTCCTACCTACTAATGGCCAACTGAATGAGTTCAGTGTTCGCCGTTAAATGTAGATGTATGTGTACATCTTTGCAATTTGTTAATATGTCGGGAATTTGTTGAAAGCGTTCAAGATTTATTCCCCAAAAACTTATCTAGTTACTGGTTAAATGATATTAACCTTTGAAACTGTTATGTGGATTTTGTGACCAGATCGAACAGGCTGAAAATTATAAAGAGCCGAGACTACTTAATTTGCGAATGAGCCAAAAGATGGTGTGGTAAGCACACAATTTGAAATTCCACCTTAACGCGCAATTAGAAGTGCTCAGTGCAGCCCCGATACACCCAATGCACAATCCCGTAGATCAAGTGTATCGTGGCTCCACCGAACACCACTCCTTGCGCGTTAATTGGTATATATTTAACGGAATGAGATTGCACCAGGTTAATTACCACTAAGGCGGGATAACTCTACTTCCCACCACAATCTTCGAGGAGCTTCGCCGACTTCCGGAATCACCGGAACTCCCCGGAGATTGTCGTGAATGTGGTCAACCTGGTAGAACCTCACTCCGTTACACTCCCCCCTCCCAGACACATTTACAATATGTCCATTGCAAATACAAAATACAACGTAAATATTAACAAAATAAATTATATAGTTCTCCCCGCCGAGGAGCCATTATCGTGCCGTCACTGATCACTGATCACGCGAACTATTTACGGAAAACTTTGTCAAATCGTAACTGTTTGTCCTTTGCTATTACCACCCTCCTGTCTCCCAGCCGATTTACGATGCTCGATGCAGCACTGCTTGCTTGGACCACCACTCTGGCGCGTTCCTCCGCAGCTTTTTGTCTTTCGGTCACTGCTGTCCGTTCCGCCACCGTCTTCTCACGAAAAGGCAGAACACCATTTGGATGCCTATATTTTGAGTTTTTGGAACTTTCCCAGTGAGCTTTGAAGATGTTAAACGAATTGAAGTCATAGTCTCCACAGTCCTGATTCGTTATTTATTTACCTGCCTCCTCACAAAAATAAGTGGCATTAAATAATAAATAAATATATCTGACACTCGAGGAACCACTGTCAACAGTCCTGATTCGTTATTTATTTACCTGCCTCCTCAATGGCATTAAATAATAAATAAATATCCGACACTCGAGAACTACAGTACTGTCAAATGAATTCAGGGAATTTTGCAGTGGAAACATTTCAATCCCATTGATTTTGTTGTTGTACACATGTTTTATATTCCCATCAGTTGAGCTAACATTTCCGACTCCAGTACAAGCAACATTAGCTTGGTCAGGAAATGATATTTCCTTTGCCAGGCCAGACGACGCTGAACACCTATATAAACCATTTGAAAATTGTTTATCTGTATGACCATCAGATGAGCTAACATTTCCAACACCAGTACAAGCAACATCAGCTTGGTCAGGAAATGATATTTCCTTTGCCAGGCCAGACAACCTTGAACACCCATATAAACCATTTGGAAAATGTGTATGTGTATGACCATCAGATGAGATAACATTTCCAACACCAGTACAAGCAACATCAGCTTGGTCAGGAAATAATATTTCCTTTGCCAGGCCAGACAACCCTGAACACCCATACAAACTATTTTAAAAATGTGTATGTGTATGACCATCAGATGATGTAACATTTCCAACACCAGTACAAGCAACATTAGCTTGGTCAGGAAATGATATTTCCTTTGCCAGGCCAGACACCGGAACTCCCTGGAGATTGTCGTGAATGTGGTCAACCTGGTAGAACCTCACTCCGTTACACGAGAAAGATATTGGTGCGGTAATTTTCGTAAGTGACGCCGTGTGTTGTCAGGGACAGAAAAGGGGAGAGGCCGAATTTTTTTTTGTCAACGATTGCCACGAAACTTATATATAATCATCCCTATGATATAAGGAATATAATGGCATGGTTTAAATTTGTCAAAAGTGGCGCCGTTCGAGTCAGGGATACACGGAAGGGGAGTGGGGCACCGAACTTGATAAAAACTAATGTTAGCGCCGAGGGGAAATTTAATGGGCCAAATGGGTCTACTAGGGGTAACTTTTTACGGGAAAGATAATGATGCGGGTTAGAATTTTTTAAAGTAACGCCGTTGTTGTCAGTGGCAGAAAAGTGGGAGGGGCAGAACAAATGTTTGTCGCCGATTGCCTCGAAACTTATATATAATAATGCCCATGATATGAGGAATCTAATGGTGTGTTAAATATGTCAAAAGTGGCACCGATCGCGTCAGGGATGCACGGAAGGGGAGAGGGGCACCAAACTTGATAAAACTAATTTTAGCGCCGAGGGAACATTTAATGACGCCAAAGGGGACTACTAGGGGTATTTTTTTACGGGAAAGATAATGGACGGGTTAGAATTTTCTATAGTGACGCCGTTGTTGTAAGGGGCAGAAAAGTTGGAGGGGCAGAACAATTGTTTGTCGCCGATTGCCACGAAACTTATATATAATAATGCCCATGATATGAGGAATCTAATGGTGTGTTAAATATGTCAAAAGTCGCACCGATCGCGTCAGGGATGCACGGAAGGGGAGAGGGACACAAAATTGACAAATCTAATTTTAGTGTCGATTTCCACCAAGTTGATATATATTCTTCACCATGATACAAGGAATCTAATTGTGTGATTTAAAGAAGCCAAATTGCTGTCGTTTGGATGAAAGATTGGGGGGGGGGTGGACACTAAATCTGATAAGAATGGGTTTAGTTGCCGATTGCCACCACACTCATACAATATCATCCCCATGGTACGAGGACTCTAATGGTGTGGCTTAAATCTGTCAAAGTTGATACGCAATATTTTTAGCCCCAATTTCCACAGAAGTGATACACATTCTCTAATCGTGTGATTTAAAGACGCCATATTGGTGATGTTTGGGTGAGATATGGGGGTTAGTGGGCACTAAATTTGATCAGAATTTGTTTAGTCGCCGATTAGCACCAAAATTAGTCTAATTGTGTTGTTTAAGGGTGTCACAAGTGGGGCAATTCGAGTCAGGGATGCATAGAGGGTGAGCGGGGCACAAACAAGATAAACAATGAGTTTAGCGCCGATTTCCACCAGATTGATACATATCATTCTCTGTGATACGACGAAATCTAATCGTGTAGTTTAGATACGCCAAATTGGTGCCGTTTTGGTGAGAGATATGGGGGCCCTAAATTTGATACGAATTTGAATACTCACCAATTATATATATGCATATCCATAATGATTCTAAGCATGTGGTTTAATGATGCCAAAAGTGGCACGCTTCAGTCTCAAATGGGGACGGGGGGGGGGGGGGTCACCAAAACTGAGAAAAAATATGTTTAGTGCAAATTACCATCAAATTCATACACGTTCTACTCATATGATACGAAGAATCATATCGTCCGTGTTAAAAACGTATAATGAGCTGGCAAAACAAATACATAGAAAAAAACATTTATCATTTTATTTAAGAGATACACATATTCTTGCAAATTGAGAGACCTCAAACCGTCAGGAGATTGCATATTAGAATGGATCATGTCTATATAACACAATTGAGTCTGTTTCCACAATTTTGTTTACAATAAACCACTCAAAATCTCGCTCTGGGTCCGGCAAATGTAGCTGATATACATGCATAGCAACAATGCAACATTTCTTTTAAATTGAGAATATTTCGCCAATATATAGCGCCATCAACAGAAAGCACCTGGTCATTTCTTTAAAACATTTGTATCTTCATGGCGATATGATAGCCAGGTGTCCTCAAAATCTTAGTCAAACCCACTATATTGATTGATACATCTCTATATATGTAAAACCCAAGTGTCGTCTTATTTCTGCGAACTGATGTGTTTATGATGTTCATAATTCATGTCATAACGTCTGATGTATTCGCAGTTGTAAATAAATAAATACTTCTTTATCGGTGGAACAGATTAATGGCGATAAACAAAATGACAATCGACAAGGTGAGCCCGGGACGTGGCTAGAGGGTCTCCGTGGGGGGGGGGGTGTCCACATAAAAAATTCCAACTGCACCCCTTGAATCAGAATCAAACCAAACACAAGTTCTGCATGATTCCATTTGCACCTCAGTCCTCAGGCCTAATATCCCATATATTCATAAACCATGATTCTATATCCCCGGCATGAGAACATTCAGATATTTTAACCTGAATAGCCTCAACTGAAGCTTTCCTAGTGTTGGAAATTTTAAACCTCATACTCCCCCTTCAGGTTGGAAAATTCTCCAACTGATGACCATTTCAGTCCACATGTTTAACCGAATGTAGTCAAATATTGTTTTGCTAAACTAATTAGCAGTGTTTTATTGGCCATAGGGGAGGGACTAAGACACGAACAATATTGAAATCTGAACAAGAAATCCTAGTATCTAAACTAGCCTCAAGTCTTCCTAAATTTGAAAATTTCAAACCTAACACCCCCACTTAGGTTGGGAAATTTCCGACTGATGACAATTCCAATGAAAATGTTGACCAAATATATGACACTGTTGTTCTCTTAAATTAACAAGCAGTTTTTGACTGGCCACGGGGGAGGGACAGGACACAAGCTTTCCAAGTGTTGCAAATTTCCAACCTGTCACCCACCCCCCTAATGTTGGAAAATTTCCAACTGATGACCATTTCAATCTAAAATTTTGACAAAAAATAGGACAATATACAAATATTGGTCCAAAAACAATTAATTAATTGTTTTAAAATCAAACTACTAGAACATTTTCAACCTTTTGTTGGTGTGAAATTTCCAACTAATGTTTTGGCAAGTTGAAATTTCCAAAGTTGTGGGGGTGAGACACACGTCAAACCCCCTGTCCCCACGTCTCTGGGTGAGCCACTACTTATATTCCATGTGTAAGAATCATGTTTTGTGATGCTATTTGAACAGACAATTTATGAGAATATGTGTAGCACTTTGAGCAAGAGTATTCTCTATTCCCACCAAATATCCACAGCATGCAAAGGGTTTCACATTACTTAAATCTGGGTAACGCCGGGTAACCATGCTAGTAATATAATATATACGTATCGGCTCTGACCGGATGAGTTGTCATGATTTTTTTTGTACCTTACTCAAATCGTACCGATTGAATCACGTAGATGCTGAAATTGTAAAGTTAACGCCACCGGTGTATAATATGTTTTTGAAAATATAAATACTCTGATAGCCTGAAAATAATGTATAGCCCATTGGGAGCCCCTGGTGTAGTGAAGTGAATTATGGGTAATTTTATGCCTGTTCTATTGCAGAAACCGCCATCTTTTATTTTCTGGAATTATCAGCGTGTTTTATGAAAATGTCACCAAGATTTCTCCACTTGATTCTCTTAAAATGCACCCATATCGGTCAAATTCTTTTGATAATTATATCTAAATACATCTTAGCTACTATTCGGATCTGCTGTCCAGGTCGAAAAAGGTTTAGTTTGACAAAACGGCTATTGACAAAAGTTTGTTTACAAAGATTGAGCGTACTCGATGATCCGTACACGCTGTAAATTTATTATCGAAAACAAATTCAATTTCTTCCATCTAAAACATAATTACGCGCTGGACTCTGTCATTTTAAGAATGTAAAAGTATTACACACAGACAAACGAAGTCTCAGCTCAAAATTTTATCATCGAAAAAAATTATTTCTTCCATCTAAAACATAATTATGTGCTGTACCCTGTCATTTTAGGAATATATAAGTATCCAACGCAGACACACCAAGTCTCAGCTTTGAAAAATTTGAAAAATAAGAGATTTATCGACATAAATCGATTTGTATGGCAGATCCCATGTTAAATAAATTTTAGGGCCCTGCAAATGTTTTCTGAGCTGTTCCATATTGGGCACCAGAGTCCATATTTGACCGGTTCTAACTGATAATTGTGCGACAGTACAGTCGCGTTACTTTATACGTCAACATTGGTCATTATCACCTGACAAATTTATTTCGGTCTATCGTTGCAACCCCTATTTCCCCCGCGTAGCCTGACTAAGTGTCAACATTGGTCTTTATCGCTCCACTAATTTGTATCGTTTCATCGGTATGAATTCAATATCAAATTATCCACATATAACCAACCCAACTTCTAATCCCGGTCCAATTTTTTTTTTCATCGCTATAGTCACATTATGTAATATTTTATAGCGTGATACTTGTACTTATTTGTCTATGGTATTACTATAAAGTATACCGTATACGTATATCAATTGCTATTCCTTTCTATATAATTCTGGTGCCGTCTATAGAGATAGAGATAATTTCATACCCCCCCCCCACCAATTTTATATCATTGCTGCTTTAGTACAGTCGCGATGCATTACATGGCAACATCGCTCCACTAATTTATGTCAGTTCATCGGTACGAACCCCTTTTTCTCCGAGTCCATAATTATAACCAACCCAACATCTTATCCCGGCCTAAATTATTATTTTTATTTTCATCGGTATAGTTGTGTTACATACATATTGTTATCATTTGATTCTAATTTGCATTGTACCACTATAGAAGTCCATAAATGACTATTCTGGCACTATATAGAGATGACTAAGATTCTGACACCCCCTAGTTTATAGCCTTGTTGCAACAGTAGAGTTAAGATGCATAATATGTCAACATTGGTCGTTATCGCTCTACAAATTTATATCGGTTCAACCCTTAGTTCCCTGTATCGCCCACCCCTCCCTCAATTTATTTTTTCATTTGTATTATAGTCTCGTTACGTACACATTTTATCTCTTGTAACTTTTGCTTCAACGCGCCGAGTTCCGCTGCAGATAATACAAAACTGACAACATTTTGAAATGTAAGCAGGCTTCAAACTCATCTTATCCAAGAAAAACTCTGGCTACATCAGAAATTTGTGTATAAGGTGTATTCGCATTTGTTGCGATAAAAACCAAAGGTCCCAAGTCAAGGTCCAAAATCTCCAACACACTGATGTGAGGTTTAACTCCATCTACATACAGTAATGTCCAAATTAATTGACCACTTAACCACAGCAGAATTATGGGTAATTTTCAAGATTTTAAATCCTGAAAAATTACCCATAATTCTGCTGTGGTTAAATGGTCAATTACTTTGGGCTTTACTGTAACCAATATAAGGATGTGAGGTTTAATGATAACTGAATCCACATAACTAATATAAAGATGTGAGTTTTAATGAGAACTCCATCCACATAACTAATAAATATGTGTGAAACTTAAACAAAAAGATTATGGCGTCCAATATGGTCTACCTAGTTCTGCTCCAAAAACATGTATATTGAATATATGGATGTTTATTGGGGGAAACCGATTATTTCAATGATATTTTCATTAACTGTGATCCAAAACCCGACATACGGGAGCGCGCTTCGCGCGCGACTGTTTCTTAAGCATATGAGCATATTTAATAAGCCAACGCTTGGAATCACAACAGAGATGATTGGCGGGGGTCCCTTGCGCTTGCGCGATCTGTCCATCAAAACATATTTAGACATCTCAAGACACGTAAGACCCAATAACTTAATATACAGAATAGATACATCTATTGCCTGAGTGACTAATATTTATATTTGTTACAATGAGGTCAAATAGTTGCGAAGCCAGCACCACAATTCTTTCCCTCCATAGTAAATCTTAAAACAACTTCTAAAGAATTATTTATTTACCTTATATTTGGTATGGAGCGTCCTTGGTTTACTGAAGTTCAGATTTGTTAACATCACGTCACCAAGTCAATTACTTGCGAAGCCACAGCCATAACTATTTCCCTCCATAGCAATTCTCAATTAACTTATACTACTTGCTAAATTTTATCTTTTAGTTATTTCATTTAAATTTTAGATTAAAATTGAAAAATATACAGTCCCAGTATTTACAGTATACTAAGTTCAAGTCTGTATAATCTGTTGAGTGACCCG
The DNA here is from genome assembly GCA_032622095.1 of Siphonodentalium dalli. Lineage (NCBI taxonomy): Eukaryota > Metazoa > Mollusca > Scaphopoda > Gadilida > Siphonodentaliidae > Siphonodentalium > Siphonodentalium dalli. The sequence goes on along the minus strand of CP136067.1, from coordinate 197,973,267 downwards.
ACAGTCATTTACTTGCTTTGTTAGTAATAATTTGAAGGATTACTTGTTTAAACGCAAATATTTTATGTATTTTTTATAATTTCTATTTATATGTAATAATATAATCTTGGTGGCGTTACCATTTCTGACTATGGTTTTCTTGTACAATGTTGTGTACAGTTTGTGTTTTTATTGTATGAGCCCAGGTTGTGGTGAAAAGTCCTATTGGACGAGACACGCATTGTCCAGTCCAATATTACTTTTTCACCACAACCTGGACGTGTACACACTGTACACAACATTGTATAATGACATTTGTATTATCCATCTGTATGTTTATCCAAAGTTTGGGAATAAAACTGTTGTCGCTATATAAACGGTATCAGTCGGCACTTGATTATCTATAAAAGCCTGTATTTGATCATCTGAAAGCTTGAGTTGGAAAAGTAAACACAGAAGTGAAAAAAAAACTCAACGCGGAAGTGAAACGTCTGCTAAATCCACAAGTGTTGCACGCGCACCACAAATTCACCGATTCCTTTCGCAATAGAGTTAAATCGTGACACCAGAGTCCCGATAAAAACATCATGGTGCACACTTGGGAGTCCATTATGACATTCGGAGTCCAATATGACTTTTTCCCGGATTACCAGGTGGCGGCTTTTGCCCAATCGGAAACATGATAATAGTCAAACCCACATGGTAAATTTCAGATATTAAAGGAGGTGGATATAAATTGGTTTCTCTCTCGATATGATTTATTCAGACAATAGGTGAGAACCTGACTCCTGTCCCGGCGATATCTCTTCAGGTTATATAGTTACGCTTCTTGAACTCGAGTCAGCATAAAAACAAATATGGCTGCTCATTGGTTGATTATCATTGAGGGAAATTTCTCTGAGCGTGAACAGAAAATCATAGCCTACGTAAATATGGCGATCATTTATGATTAGATGTCCAGGTGTCTGGTGTGGTCCCGATGTTATGGAAGGGGACTGGGTATTTTTGTGCTGCTGATTTTTGTTCAGAGAATGAGGTAGTTGTAGAAAATGCAAGATTATCGTTTGAAAAAAAAATACCGAAAATGGCGCGTTTGTTGTCACAGACAGGTGCAGCGGATGACGTTCTAAGGGAAAACTGACCACTTGAAGTTCAAATAGACTTAACCCATGGCCGGCGGGACTTGTAGTTAACGCTGTCGCCTATGAATAATAATTAGTTGTTTGTAAGATATAGACACCGACAATTGTTACGACCTTCGGGTGTATACTGCGTCTCTGTTCTGACAGGATGATAGGAGCTTTGGGGATATTTCGCAGAATGACAGATTTCGGGATTCACACAATGCGAGTTTTTTTTATTTCAGGAAATTGCAGTAGGACGAAGAGTAATGCCCTATTCCCACATTATAACAAAAAACGGTGACATCCAGAGTTTTCTGGCGATATGTTTCGCCTATGGATATTAATTAATTGTTTGTAACCTGCAGGCTCATCGGCAAAGTGAGAACAAGAAAACCATAGGCAGAAATGGTAACGCCATAAGGTCATATTAATAGGCATATATAGAATGTAGCAACTTTAATGAGGTGATTGTTGAAAATCTGTATATAGGTAACGCCTATGTATTTGATTATATGTGGTAGTTTTGTATGTGGGTATACTGTGCACTTGGTGAGAATGGATGTGAGCACATATTTTAAATCGGACGTGCTAATCTAAAGTTTTATTTCAGAAAATTAAACGTATGATATGCGTCACAAAGGGCGCATACGTTCCAATTGGTTGAAATGTTCATCGCCAAACATACAACAGCCATTGCATTGATACACCAATAACCACACGCCAAAAAAGTGACGAACGCCTTGACAATTGTCTCGTTATTATGATGACGCGCTGCCAGCTTGCCCAAATACACTAAATTATCGGATTGTCGGTTCTCTTATACGACACTTGAATTGTTTTCGGTTGGCATGTATCTTTTCTTTGTTCTTATTTCTATTGAAATAGAGGTATGATAAGTGCAAGACATAACATTCAAAGTAATAATCAGGCCAAAAGCTCTCGATCTTCGTTACATGGTTCAAGTCGCAAATACCGAGTACATATATAATCACATTTAGTCCATACAACTACGCATATATCTGTTTTTATTTAATTTGAAATAGTGGTCTGAATAGTGCATGAAACAGCATGCAGAAAATAATAAGACAAAAAATGTCGATCTTCATAACAAGTACGCAAACACCGAGCACATTTCTAATCACATTTAGTACATCAAATTACGCAAATACCGAGTATGTTTTAATCACATTTAGTCCACCAACTCATACAATGTTAAAAAAAAAGACTTTCGCTTTAACGGTCTGAGACCGCGCAACATCGCTGCCAAACTTTGACCGTTAAACATGCGGTCAGCCGTAGCATGTTCCACGGTATAAAACCGTTTAAGTAACTGTCAGACCGTAACCAGTAACTGTCAGACCGTTGTATTTTTTACGATTCAACACGGTTAATTAATATCAAGACCGTACGGTATTTGTCATGGGTCAACACCAATTATTTTATCTAATTTACCATAGAATTAGCCAGTTTCCCGTGGTGACAAAATGATTTCCCGGTAGGCATTACGATTCATATGTTTTTGAATGGTCGAAACTAGTATTATTCGTACAATTAATACATCTTAGTTCTTATGTTACGATCATAGTTTTGATGAAATGTAAATCCTCAATATATATATATAAAAAACGATACTGGTAATAGCTGATAACCCAACCCATCACTATTCAGTTATGAGTAATACTAATTTCGACCATTCTAAAACATGAATCGGCATGCCCTTTTAAGCCATGAAAAGAATAAAGCTACATGTTTCATTGTTAAAACTCAAATTTATGTACATGTAAAAGTAAAATATCTTAATGGCATACTGTTTGATAACATGCAAGGCGTGAAATTGTCCAGTTACTTGTAAACACAGTTTTTGTTTTAACAGGTGAATCCGTACATCATGACAATACAGTACCAGTCAGAAGAAGTGGTAATTTTAGGCGCACATTTAGGGCGCGTACACATGAAGCTGCAAGAAAATATCTGCAAGAAAATATCAGGTAAAATTGCACACTGATATTTTCTTGCTGCAAAGATTACGCCCTTGAGAACGCGGCGGCTTAGACGGTGTTGATTGAGCTCAATCAGAACAGTATTAGTCATGCTGATTCAAGTGAATTGCGTCCGGTAAATAACCTTTAGTCCATTTTGGCAATTCATAGCTTTTTGAAATTTCCAACTGTTGACATGTATTACCGAATTCAGGTGGGATTAGCAACGTTGCTGATCTTATGCAAAAAGACCGTCTGCATAATGAGAAAGTGGTCACGTTATTTGGAAATTTGGAAATGTTATAATTCCATAGTTAATGTATATGTGGGGTGACAAATGTTATTATGGTTTTGTGGCAAATCGGATGACCCCACCCCCATTGAGACCCCATATGAAGTTTTCAGGAGATTGTTGCTTGGTGCATGGGGCTGTGGTGTACATTACGTTACCGAACTTACATGGGTGCATGTGGGGACACGAGACCCCCGCCAACAATATTATAAACATTATTAGTTGGAAATTTCACACCAACAATGGTTTGAAATTGTTCTTGTAGTCTGATTTTTCAACCGTTAATGTATGTGGAATTCGTGGTTTTAGACCAACATTTGCATTTTTCCTACTTTGGTCAAATTATTGGTTTGGAATTTCTTCTAGGCCCCTCCCTCCCCGGTGTCCAGTCAAAATTCAAGGTATGTGAGGTACCATATGGGAAATTCAAAGACGATGGGGTGTGTCCAATTCAATTATGTGATCTTGGGTCTTTGGCCCGATTCAAGAGGGGGTGCAGTTGGAAATCCATGGACATCCTCCGTCAGCGGAAACCCTCAAAAGATATATATGTCCCCACACATATCCATATAATAGTAGCATCTTCACACCTTTTTAAAAAATTTGCAAAAATCTGGGAATAAAGTGGTAGTATATTGATCCTAAAGCATAACCAAATTGAGAAAAAATGAAAATTATGTGACGTGATTTGTTTCTGAATTTTCGAAAAATTGACGTCAAATTTTTTTTCCTGCCAAAATGTTTAAGTCCATTCAAAGACATGCTCAAGGCAACAAATTGTTTGATACTTGTCATCGAGCTATTATTGGGCAAACAGAGGCATTAAACTGCCACTAAACAATTGTTATCCAGAAATCACAAAGCCTGTATCACCTGAAAACTAAACTGCATGTGCAGGGTTCATTGCCAACTAACCTGATTATCCTAAGTTGAACGAACCTGCCCCAAAACTTGATCTGGGTTATCTGGAGCCTGTGTACACTGTATTGTATGGTTCCACTTAACAAACTTACAAACATGTGGGGGAGGGACTCCGAGGGAGAACTAACACAAATCTGCAGAGAGCAGCAATGTTCTGAAATTGATATTGTTTTAAAAAATAATGCCATTTGCATAATATACACTGCATTTTTGTGACATGTTGGTCTGTCTTATCTTCTGTGTGTTGCGATAAGCTATATAAATGTACTGTACACACATGCCATTTTAATACAATATATGTTTATATGTTGAATTTAATTTGTTATTTCATCAATTTGAAATAAAAATAAGCACAGTTTATTATGAACCTGTCTCATGTTAATACATTCCCAGTAAAGGTATCGGTACTTCTTTGTACATGTAGTAGTAAATTTTCCAACCTTTGGGCTTGTGTCCTGGTTGGTCCCTTGTGGTCAGTCAAAAACTGTTAATTTAAGAACACAATATTTTCCTACATTTGGTTAAAATTGTGGGCTGAAATGGTCATCAGTTGGAAAATTTCCAAAGTAACAGGGGTATGAGGTTTGAAATTTTCCAACGCTGTAGGAAGGCTTGAGGCCAGTCTACAGATTCTAGGATTTATGGATTTTCTTGATCAGATTTCAAACTTTTCTCACACCGGGCCGAATCAATGGTCTATTCAGAATGTCATGATTTCTCTCCTAGGCCCTGTGAATATGTCTGGAGCCGGACCACCAGATGGTTAGGATTTATCCAATTTTCACGTTCTGATCTATGAAATTTGTCATACCGGGTATATAGAAACATGCTTCTGTTTCTCCATCTGACTAACCACAAGATAAGAACCATAATAATCAGTTGGGGAGGGGGTTTGAATGGAATTTCGGAAAAAGTCTGATTCAACGGAGCTGCAATTGGAATTCACAATGTGGACACCCCCTCTAGCCACGTCCCTGATTAGTACAGTATCAAGAAAAAAAAAGTATATGGTCCCTAAATGAAGGGGAGTCTTGGAAGTTGCAAACCTGCATGAAACCCACAATTTTATAAACATGTGAATATCTTATCAGAAATTCACAGCACATCAACCTGACATCACCTCATCAGTCTTATTTTAATCTCATGATTCTTTATTGCAATTTACAGCACAGTTCTCTATAATCACAGTTATTTACATGAATTATGTTTATCCGCGTATTTACATATAACCTAGTAAAACATAGAATAACTGAGGCAGGTTGTTGTGACAGTTTGGGGCGGTTGTCCCTGGTTGGGTTGTCCTATTTATCTTGGTTATGATGATTAATTTATATCAAAGAAACAAAAAGGATGTTGATGGAAAATTTCTTCACATTGGTTTTTAATACCCACCAATATACTCTACTCGCATCGCTTAAATTTGAGCTACATGTACCTCATCATTAATGTCACTGTCTTCATTGTTTATTGGCAACACAAAAAGTTAAATATAAGTGAAAAAGTAAACAGAATAATTTAAAATTAGTTTCTTAAATTCACACAAATACATGTACTATTATGAAGAGCATCCATTTACAGGCAGTAGTGGAAATAGTTGCAGAATGATATGTTTGATATGTTGATTTGTCACCTACGACAACGGTAGCACAAAACAGAAAGTTTGACCCCCCCATTCACAGTCTGAGTCACAGGACCAAGGCAGGACATGGTACAGGGTGTGGTGATGAATCAAATGTGAAATCCAAGATACAATTCGGGGAAAATTATCACCCCAAGAATCCATATGAAGTTTGTTGACAATTAAATGAGAGATTTGTGGCATATAGGGTATGCCAACAGCAATAATTTGTTTTTTATTATTATTTATTCATTCAATTTTTATATATATTATGTACATGCAGTATTGTATACGTAACACAAAACATTTAATGATATAATACTACGAGATGGGGAGGGTGGGTCACTGGCACTCCAACTGTCTTCCAAATATTCGACTGTCATCAAATTACCTCTCTCGTCATACAGGTCATTGATAAAAACAATTCCTTTCTTTCTCCACTCATTGATGTTCAAGCACCTCTCGTTGATTATGATATTGTCATTGTTCCATAGTGTTTGTGTTTTTATATTATGTTGCTGATATGCTTTAGCGGAAATAAAGTTGCGCCACGCTTTTACCACGTCCCTCCAAAATAAATTTCGAATTGTATGTTCGACCGATTTAAGATATTTTTGTCCATATGTTGAAAATAAAGGATCAGATAATATATTGGTAGGTGCTAATCCAGTCCAGCTGCTGTCTGACGTCAACATTCTTCGGATCCAACTTATTTTCATTGAGTCAATAAAAAGAGTTACATTGACCATTCGCAACCCGCCAGTCTCATATGGTTGGTAAATTTGACTACGCTTTATTCTGTCACGTTTTCCATTCCAAATGAATTTGAACATGAGGCTGTTTAAGTCAGTAATAATTTTTTCCCCTGGATTAGGAAGAGAAGTAAAGAGATGAACGAGTTTTGGGATAATCGTTGATTTGATTACTACTATTTTCCCCAGAGGAGTTAATAATCTGTGATTCCATTTGCCCAGTATCTCCTTGATTTCATCCATTTTTTTAGCGTAGTTAATATCTAAAATGTTTGACAAATTTGTGCTAAAGTTTATGCCTAAGAGGCTAAATTCACTGGATATGGGGATGCGACAATCAGGTATTGGTAATGACGAACAGGCTTTCTTTGGCCCTAACCAGACGATTTGACATTTGTCTATGTTTATCTTGAGACCAGAAATTATTTCGACTGAGTCCAGTATATTTAGAGCCTCCCGAAGACTAGTTTCGCTACCACCAAGGATCAGTGTGGTATCATCCTCGTATTGGTTTATTTTATATTCTGTCATGCCGAGAGTTATCCACCTTATGTTTTTGTTTTCCCTGATCATTGTGGCAAACACTTCCGCGCAGAGCTATTATTTATTTGATTGGTCAAGTAAGTCACATGGGGCATACCTCATACCTGATATTTTCTTGCCCGCCATGTGTACGCGCCCTTATTGCGATATTGAGCGTGCTTAATTTAGAAAAAGGCGTAAGTATAGCACAATACCAAAAATCAATCGCGCTTATTATTGCAATATTGAACGCACAATATTGCGATACTAAGCGCGCTAAAGTTCATACAGACCCGATAGTGTTATATGTATATTAGATATATACTGTGCATATAGTGTACATATAGTGTACATATAGCATTTGTAACTATAATTATATACATATCTAAAAACATGTCTCTATTTATACAATAAACAATATTGAAGAAGTAATAATTTGATTTAAATGTCACAATTTTGAGCGCAAGATGTCCCAATATTAAGCGCAAAATATTGAGATATTAAGCGCAATATATTGCAATAATATCACAAGCGACATGCTTATAAGCCTTTCCACTTGCAATAGTATTGCGATATTGGGCGCGAAAATAGCGCGCTTAAATTACATTAGCGCTATCGGCGGCAATTAGTGTGTTCTCCAGATTTGAATGTATCGGAACAAGTACCGTGATAAGTGAACAGGCTCGATTATCATGTCATACAATCATACAACGCTTATTCTAAACAAGACACTTGGTATCTACTCCAATGTATTAGTACGGCTAACGGGAGGTGGTGAAGGGCTTAATGCATTCGCCACTTGGGTTTTCTAGGTGGGTGTCCAACCCTCTATCCGATTGATTATGTCAGTGTGGTTTATGCATGGTGATAGCAAAAACAAAAACAGTAATGTACAGCACCATCCCATCGATATATATGAAGTCTGGTGTATAATGTCCTTGTATTTACCACTGACATTTTCCAGGTGGGTGTGCAACCCGTGATCCGAGATCTAACAGTAGGTTGGCCAATGGCCAGGGCCCTGTTTCATGAATGCAACTTATGACATAGTTAGGACTTAAGATGGTCATAAGTTCAAACTTCAGTCATAAGTGTGTTTCACGAACAAGGTCTTAATTTAAGATGGTCTTAACTTTAAGACTGCTGTGAGGTGTCATAAGATAATCTTAAAGTTAAGACCCACGTGATAAGTGGCATATCGATCACAAGTATGGCGGCCTATATGTTATTTTGCAATTACGGAGATATCTGTACATTGTCTGGGTGGGCAATTCGTCGTCTGGTATACAGGGTCGTGGCTACAGAGTGAGAGGGGGTGTTCGCCTCGAAATGTCCAACTACACCCCCTTAAACAACACCAAATTCTCTTTGGGTTTAAACATTCCAACTGGTACCTCAAACATTCCAAAACCAAAGTTTGGAGAGGGCAACCCCCCTCCCCACCGTATAAGCATAGGGTTAATTTGGTAAAAACAATTCAGAGTACAGACTTATCACCAGGGACGTGGCGAATGGGGTCTGTGTGTTGTCTACCCCCCCCCCCCCCCCCCCCAACCACACACACACACACACACACTTTGGTCAAAATGTTTAGCAATTGGAAATTTCATGCCTGACAAGAACATTAATCGTACACTCTATATAGGTTTCAATTGTTTGAATTTCTAACTAGTAAAGGAATGTGTTGTTTTATACAAACAGCAGCAACCGAAAATCACCAACTTTAGGGGCGTCAAGTTAGACATTTCGAACTGTTGGAATATTTGAGATACCAATTGGAAAGTTTAAATCCAACGGGTGGGGTGGACATGGCATTTCGCGAACATGGAAGTTTGGCCCGGTTCAATTAAGGGGCGGGTGCAGTTGGAAATTGCACGATGTACCCCCCCCCCCCCACAGAGACCAACTAGACACCCCGAGCCTCGTCGAATGTAGGATATAGTCAATTATCAGCTGTGTATGTGTCATATAGATAATATATATTATAAAATTGTATTACCCCCGAATTAAATTTTTGATAAGAATTATGGCCTAGCTCAAAGCTCACAATCTCCTCTATATTATTCCATGTGTGTGTGGGAGATGGGGTAAAATGAGATCAATTAATGTATTGATTCTTTCCTCTTTCCAAATTTATGTCGGCTGTTTACAAAGCAGATATGTCATATAGGAAAGGTAACACAAACGCTCTTTATCAAAATATGTTTTAGAAATAGTGACAATTTTCTATAGAGAATATTATTTTTATTGAGTTTATGCCCACGCCCATATGTCGTCATTTTCAAGGCTGTCCAAATTTTTGTCATGTTTTTTTTTGTTGCAGGGGTGGGATGGCCGTTGTACAGCATACTGTATATATGATATACATACCCGTAACGGTGACACCCCTTAATACGAGTGTGCTAAGGAAAAAGTAGTTTTATATATATATATATGTCAATGGTATGACAACCGCATAAAACATCTGCATAACAATAATACAAAAGTAACTCTAACAAATATTTTTTCATTTACCTTTGAATCGAAAAATGACCTATGTGTATCCTGATGACATCGCCGATTTATTTTGATTATTGCTACACGTAGAGAGCGGTGGTCGATAATATACGAGTTATGTCGGCTCACATAACAAAAATCGCCGCCTGATCATTGCTCTCAGTTGATTAACTCGGCGTGAATGCATGGTCGCAGTCATGCATCGATCCATATAATTATATTGTCTTATTTCTGACACCGCCACTCGTCAGTAAACGCAAAGCTCGTCATTTTAAAAGCCTGCGATGTACTCATGTTCGAATTCACATCGTGGAACTCATACAAGTTTAAGATCCATATGCGAATATAAGGTCATGCATTGACTATAGACACTAAGATACATGCGCTGATTCGCCCACCCCACCCCAGCCGCTATCCAGCATCCCTGTCACACAATAATGTTAACTCGGATTCGGCTCTTTCTCGATAACCTCTCAATGCCGTACATAAAGATTGCACAAGCCCACATTTTTTCCAGTCTAAATGAGCGGGAACTTAACTTACTACTTAAGTAGGACTTAATCTTGTTTTGTGAAACGCGTTCTTGAAACGGAAAAGTTACATCATAAGATCCACCTTATATCTTAGATTAAGTCCATCTTAAGATAATCTTATGACCTTGCTTCATGAAACAGGCCCCTGTAATTCAGTGGCACTGTTAACGTCATGAGTGCCCCATTTCTCACCAAACTTTTGTTTTTGTTTCAATGTTTTATTATGCCTTAGCCATAAATAAATATGGAACATAAGCGCATTAGTAAGTTAACAAAATTAGTATTAGTTACATGATGATGATGATGATGATGATGATGATGATGAAGATTATGATAATGATGATGAAGATGATATATTTGTGGTTATGGTTGTATATACACTTATTTACATTGTTGGACCCCCGGTATGTCATATATCCTCTAATTCATACATGTGTTTACTCGTGTACATCTGGTTCGCAAATTATTGCATCGCATAAATCTGATAACATTTTAGTACTTTTAAATTAGCATCTATAATTTCTCGTGTCTAAATAGCGCATACTACTTTACCATTGGACGACGTCAGTCAATCTATCTGCCAGATCATCAATCAGAATCACGATAATCGCGGTTGGTTGCCTTTGATTGACTGTGTTTGATTGGGCAGAGCACTTGGCTACTACAATAGAATGTCTTGTTCTCTCACACGCAAGTTTTGTCCTGGTCTTCAGACATGTATCTACCTGTAAATCCACATGTGCGTGTTATCACGACAGGCAAGTAAATTTGTATTATGTCAGGCCATAATTATGTCATGTATATCTACGAATAATATAGTGTCAGGTATATTGCTTGTTGTATATGGTTGTTGGTCACTTGTATATTTGCGAATCCTGAGTGTATGTATTTCCAATATTCCCTTAAAGATAGCTTCCGGTACACACACACGCGTTTTAAGACGTTCAAATTTTCCAATGCGATGAGTCCATAAAATTTGCTCTGATTTGGAAATTCCCAGTAATAAGCGGGGATATATTTCTCTCGTAACTCCTGAACTTTTTTCCATTCAATGACGTGGTGATATTCATCACCCACCCCATTACCACATGCAGAGCAAATACGCTTATCACGCGCTTGATCCTGCCACCTCCCACGTTCGATGGCAAGTCTGTGATTTGAAGTTCTAACTTTAACAAGGTATTCTGATAGGCTCCTTGGTAAATCTAAAAGGTATCTACTAATTGCCAATCCATTCTTTAGTTCTTTATAAAATAGCCCACGCGAAGATTTGTGCATATCCAATTTCCATTGCTCTTCAAATAGGCAACTAGGGTTTTCCTCATATTTCGTATACCTGATTTTGTCAGTGGCAATTGTGAAGACCATTTATCTGCTAGGTCTACTTCTGAAATTATGCTTTCAATATAGCATATCCATCTGAATTTTCCAAGAAACATTTCTTCAGCGTTACACGTTACTACGAATTTGTGTAGCTGTTTTACAAGCTTGGATCCGTCGCAAGATAAGATGCGACACCAAAATGAAATGGCCCTACATTTTATACGAATATCAAGGGGATATCTCCCCAATTCACCGTACACCATGTAATTGGGTGTACTCGATTTCATGCCAAGAAGTATTTTGCAGAATTTCAAGTGCACAAATTTCAACTGAACCACACGATTAGACTCCTCGTATCGCGGGAGAAGAATATGTATCGGCGCTAAACATATTACTTGCCAATTTGTGATGTCCCTCCCCCCTTCGGTGCACCCCTGACTCGAATGACGCCATTTTTGACAGTTTTAAGCCACACCATTAGACTCCTGATATCATGGATATAATTATGTATAAGTTTGGTTTATTTTTGTACCTCTGGTTGACCCCGTTGGTGCCATCTAGATGCTTCCCCGTGAATGTCTATAGAGACAGACAGACAGGCATTCGCAAATATAGATAGAGATGTTGGTTTTCAAATATAGAGGATATGAAATGAGTGTTTCTCTCATATGAAATTTAAGAAACAAGTCTTAGAATTTTCCGTTTTGTCGATCCTTTGGCGAGACAAAACGGATAATTCGAGACGAGTTTTCAAAAAATTCATTTGAGAGGAACACGATTTTCATATTCTATTTATCGTTTGACTCGATGTGAGTTGAATTTCGTGCGAAATAATACGTTGACACGGCATAAACTGGTTAAACTAAAATAATTCAGAACGTTACGAAGCGAATGCGTTTATATCCGCACATGAAACATAGGTCCGTTTTCGCGCCCTGTTACCGTTTACCAAATCATGTTATTGGAATGCCATATACCAAATAATTGTTTAGACAATATTTAGTGCGGGGTAAATATTTGCTAGTAATTTGTTCATTTTGTCACCTTCCAGGAATAATAATTGGTCAACAGATAAAATTAATTGCTGTATTGAATTTATATTCACAGAACAGCATATCATGGACTAATTAGAAAACGGCATGCATGCAGCAACGCGATGATATTCTTTCAGGTGTAATATTTTATATCACCATACACGAGTTACCAATATAATAATACCGTTGTAGCATATCTCACACTTGATATCTTCACCCTTCCTTGACCTTGGATATCTCCCCCATGTACTACACAAAAACACTCGCTTGATAATGTTTGACTCTGAAATTAGTAGAGGCTCTTATGTACTCCCGTGTGCATTTTGTGAAGAAATATAGCGACTATGCTAATGACGTTGCTTGATATATCATGCACCAGAAAACAAATGTTAGACACCTGGGGGTCGCGACTGGGTTGATTTATGACGTCACCAAGATGGCCCCCATCAAAAATTTCAGAGTATGCACTGAGTAAGTTTTATTATTACTACTGAATTTAGGATATAAAATTGAATATTTCACCACTGATGAGAAACTAATACACAGTACGTCCACTTGATAGAAAAAGTGGCCACCATAATCCAAGATGGCCGCCAAAATGGCGACCGAAATTCGGAAAATTGATGATTTTTCACACTTTCCTCTTGAATATTAACTGCTGTTTGAAATTTGTAGTGAATAGCGACCTAAATTTGAATAAATTCAAGTATCCAACCATTTCGACAACATAATATGTCATATTTCGGATCTCATTCTTGCCAAATATCTTTAAAATCTGAATACTAACATGTGCTATGAAAGTTAACCAAAATTCAATTATGTGATTCTAACCAAGTGTTAAACAGTAAATAACTGAATTTGATGAAGATAATGTAAAACTGTTCTAAATTGTGAATTGCCATATAATTATACTGAAAATAGAGCATCTTCGTTTAAGATGGCGGCCAAGATGGCTGCCAAAACGGAGAGATCATCCAAATATGTCCAAAATTCATTGATTTCACTCATATGCTGGGGAAAAGTGACTATATGTGAATGTATGTGCTCCCTGTTCGTGGAATACCATGGACTTATGGTATATTTGGAGAAAAAAAGCTGTTTATACCTGAGAATTCAACAGAATGATACAACGAACATTAGATCAAATCATCATCATGTCAGCCACAAACAATTGCAGAATGGGCACTGAGTGAGGAAGGAAATTGAACACAGAAAAAGGAAAATATTTATAAATCAATGATAAAATTGCACCAAACTTCCTTTTGAAACAACAAAATTGAGATAAAAAACAAAAACAAGATGGCTGTCAAAATGGCGACTGAAATATAGAAATTTGTTGAATTTTCACACTTGCCCCTTACATCATTTTCGGTTATTTGTAAACTGTAGCAAGTAGGAATTGTCTTTTTTATCAGTTATGACATCTAGTACTTTGGAAAAATATTTTGTTGTAATTTGGGTATAACTGCTGTCCATACTCCGAAAAGTGCAAATTAAATAATGTGCTATTTAATTTCACAAAAAACTTGCTTCTCGATATTATAGATTAACCTTGGACAGAAATATGCAGAATAAAATAAACAAAAGTGTACACAGTTTTAAATATGGTTAGTGTATTAATATACACTCGACATTGATCTATTTGACCCAAGGTGGTCGACAAAATGGCCGCCAAAAATCACAATTATACAATTTGACAAATGTTTATATTCTCAAATGCCATTTAGCAAATGAGGTGGATATATTCGCCCAAAATAAATTAGATACTATCATGTTAAGGTATGTTGTGCCTATGTTTGAACACAAATAGTTTTTTATGACCGAGACTATATCAGAATGGATTCTTAGAAACTTAACATGAAATTGCCCAATATAATTTAAACCATCCTGCCCGTGTTGGGAAAGAACTCAAACCGGATATGTGCTGATTGTATCATTATAAGAGCATAACGAGTATTTGGACGCATTCGGAATTCCTGCCATCATAACACAGAGAGAACTCCAACTTACGGCTATATTATTTCGTTTGGAGCAGATCTGCTTTTCCGTTGTCTATGCTTGATGAATAGTTGACCACGTTGATTTAGTCAAGCCACAGACATTTAGTATATTCAAGAGTAATATCACAACTTGACTTCATCGAAGTCGAAGTTTGTATTGCTATCATACTGCCAATATATAATTGCTCCACTTAGAAATACGGGAAACACACATGCATTACATATTTAGTGCAAAGCATTATAACCTTATTTCATATATAATTATGAGACAGTTGTGTGTAATAAGATACATTAAGGGCAGATGGCATTAACAAGTTTCTTGTTTTGGCATATCTGTGTGTTTCATCGCCCGAAATTCGTTTGAATAGTTGAGACATTGTCAAACTCCCCAAGACGTGAGTTAGCATATGTACCACTCGTGCTACTTCGTCCAATATATGGTCGCATTGATGAGAGTCTATCTATAACCAACTCGCCCCAGCAACTACAGTTGTATTACAAACGCATTTGACAGGCTGACAGCAAAGATCACAAGGAAACTCTCTGACCGCATTTCATAACTATGTTATCGCATGAGAGTACACAATACAGATGTATTAAATAAATTTCAATACGGCCACTGACTTCGTAGCAGATACATTGCAGATTCACTTCGCTGTAGTCTAACAGAACTGTGCACATAACCGAGTTAATGCTGGTCAGTTTGTGTTAGAATGTAACAAAGAACATCAGTATCTGGAAAAACTAATCTATGATTTGGCATTCTCCATGTCGAATGTAGCAAGTGACAATAACGGTTCCTCAACTTCTTCCTGGTTGTCAACTAAAACAGATCGTGAAAAGCAAAATGCCTATGCCTAGTGCCTGGATATGTAGTTATAAAATACCTCACCGAAACACCAGAAGCTCTTCTTTGGACATGCCATATGATGGGACATCGAAGCAACTGGATACAGTGACGGGTCATTGAGACAACTCAATGGAACGAGTATGATTTATAGCAAAACTGCCACCTGTGGACTTTCATTAGCATTATACAGCAACTGTTCGGGGAGTAAAGATTTAGAATCACAGAAACTCCGCAATCTCACATCCAATCCATTAATTGTCAATCGAACACATGTAATTTATATAATTTTCTGGCAAACCGTACATTCATAATAGTCGGTCGAATCCAACAAGAAGGCCAATTACAAACTGAAAGCATGGGAATATAGATACTGCGAAAAGGTTGAGGTAATAAATGAACAATTTATGCTTGAATTGAGAGAAGATTGTGGATTGTTAGCTTTGTGAAGAGTCCATAACTGAAACTGACTTCAACTTAAGCTTCTCAACGTTTAACGACCTGCGGTCAGATGCTCGTAGCCTGATTATATATAACCATGGGTATATGCGAGAAATACACAATGAAAACACACTCCACAGTTTGGATCGATAAGCCTTGCCCTGTGTATTTTAATGTTGCGTTTTTTGACAATCGGTCTTCCATATCATTTCTGCAACACAATTATTGTCTTCCTTGCAGCACGACGTTACCGTCTGATCACAACGGAAGCATTTTCATTAAGAGTATGGTTAATATATTGCCGCCGGTCCAGTGTATTCTCGGATAGAAAACAAATAGGCCTATGCCGAAAGCAGAAACTAAATCGCGAGGGGCACCCCTGCATGGTTGAATCTGGGATATTTGGCACTCGGGACTTGGCTGGGTTGTTTTCGTTGGGGTGGTCTCCACCTTGGAAGTTCCAACTGCACCCCACCCCATTGAACCACACCAAACTCATAAGTTTGCGTAATTCAGTTTTTACCCCCCCCCCTCCGGTGCTTTGATTTTCCCCAAATGTTCCCCCATAGACTACTAAATGGTTGTCTATTCTAAATGGACCAGTTGTCTTGTGGCCACTGGCCATACAGGGGGATGAAAAGGATGGTTCGGTCAAGTATGAGATTAAAAAATCCTAACATCTAGTGGTTTAACGCCAGACAAATTTACACCCCGATTTATTTTTTCTTAAATTAATTAGCAAGTAACTACTGGCTATGGCCCAGAACAGATGGTTAGGCCAGATGTGAGAACATTTTGAAAATCTGAACATGAAAATTTGACAATCCTAACATCTAGACTGGCCTCAAGCTTTCCAATTCCGGGAATTTTTTAACCTGAAACACACCCTTAAATTTGAAAATTGCCAACTGATGGCAGGGACGTGGCTAGAGGGTCTCCGTTGTGTCCACCTTGAGAAATTCCAACTGCACCCCTCCCCCTTGAATCAGAATCAGACCAAACACAAGTTTTGCATAATTCCATTGGTTCCATATTCCCGGTATGAGAACGTTTCAGATATTTTAACCTGAAAAATTGCATAAATCCTGACATCTAGTGGTCTAACTCCAGACAAATTCACACGGCTACGGGCAATAGACCAGGACACACCGGGCTGACCATAGTTGTGAGAAAATTTGAAAACTATACAAGAAAATCACAAGTCCTAGCAACCAGACTGGCCTCAACTGAAGCTTTCCAATAGTTTTGGAAATTTCAAACCTCATACTCCACTTCAGGTTGGAAAATTCTCCAACTGATGACTATTTCAGTTCACAAGTTTGACCAAATGTAGTAAAATATTGTTTTGTTAGCATAATTAGCAGTTTTGTATTGGCCACGGGGAGGGACAATGACACACCGGGCTAACCATGGTTCGGCCCGTTGTGCGAAAATTTTGAAATCTGAACAAGAAAATCGCAAAATCCTAGCATGTAAACTAGCCTAAAGCTTTCCTAGAGTTGGGAATTTCAAACCTGACACCCCCACTTAGGTTAGAAAATTTCCAACTGACGACAATTCCAATGACAATGTTGACCAAATGTATGACAATATTGTTTTCTTAAATTAACTGGCCACCGGGGAGGGACCAGGACACAAGCTTTCCAAGTGTTGGAAATTTCCAACCTGTCACCCTTCCCAAGGTAGGAAAATTTCCAACTGATGACCATTTTAGTAAAAAAAATTCACCAAAATAGGAAAATATACAAATATTGGTCCAAAAACAATTAATTCCCCCCACTAAATTGTTTGAAAATTAGACTACAAGAACATTTTAAAACTATTGTTAGTGTTAAATTTCCAACTAATGTTTTGGCATGTTTGAAATTTCCAACTGTTTAACATTTTGACCAAAGTTGGGGTGAGACACCCCCCCCCCCAAAAAAATCCCTCTGTCGCCACGTCTCTGACTCATTTCGGTCCAGAATAAAAAGGGAAATATACAAATGTTGGTCTAAAAACAACAAGTTCGAAACTAAGAAATTGTTGGAAAATCAAACTACGAGAACAATTTCAACCTAATTTTGGTTTGAATTTTCCAATTAATGTTGCATTAGGTTTGACTACAGTTTGGGGGTAAGATCCCTGCATAACCACCCATGTCGACACGCCCCTGATTGGCAGCCCATTGTAAGAACGCGTTCTTACATTCACTTAAGACCAGGAATCATCGATACTAAATTATGTTGGGTGGCACCGGGGAGGAGTCAGGGGGCCACATCCCCACCCCTGTCGGGGAGGGATAGACACGCCCGTCGGGGAGATCTGCTATGGTCAACCCAGTAGCTAAAGCCCACCCATATCGGGGAATCGTATAGCCCCTACGTCGGGGATATCCCCTGTTTGAAATCATATAGATATTTTAAAGGAGAAGACCACA
Organism: Siphonodentalium dalli; assembly: GCA_032622095.1. Classification (NCBI taxonomy): domain Eukaryota; kingdom Metazoa; phylum Mollusca; class Scaphopoda; order Gadilida; family Siphonodentaliidae; genus Siphonodentalium; species Siphonodentalium dalli. The sequence continues at coordinate 197,954,987 of CP136067.1, read as the reverse complement.
TATGGAGCAGATATCAGGGGGAAAATGAGCTCTCATAACCACAAAACTAAAAACCCTTAAACCAACTCGACGTGCGATTTCTCTACGCTCCCGTAAATTCTAGTATAAGAAGTGCGTCTATTCCAGACAAATTTCAAACAGTAAATACGACCAGACAAGACATAGAAACCGCTAATCTCATTACCAATCTAACAACACCAGTCGAACATGATTACCTTTCAAAGCAATAACACCGGGCATCGGGTTACGGACAACCACAGGCACACACACCATGGATAAATACACGGTCAAAAGAACGGCGGTTTTTTTGTACGGTTATATCTGGCATATACCCATAGTTATATATAAACGGGCTACGAGCATCTGACCGCTGTGTTTTCTGCAGACCAGAATTCATTGCAGTATGAATACAAACATTCCTCTAATACAGCTGGAAGCATACTACACACTTTCTACCCAATAATAATATATCTCAACATGTCGGTGAGTTAAATTGCCTCTCCAGCCAAATCGAACAGTGCGTTAATGCGGGAATATATATTATATTAGTTTTATCTGGAACGTTGCCGATAGCCGATACAATTATAGAATTGCAGGCATTTAAACAAAATTTTGTGTGAACATGTTTCTTGTATGCAATTTAGATGAGACCCCTATAACGCAAGTATGGAAGAACTTCGATAACACATGTGCTGCACACGGATATGGGGATCATACACGGAACGAACTTGCAGCATAATTATGTGATGTCCAGAGAACTCAAATATACCAATGTAACTCATTATATGAGGCTGTCTTCCTATCCTTGCTCTAGCGATCAAAATAGCCACTTTCGCGAATCTTTGGTGTGGAGTCAGTGTGTTGGCTTATGGGCTTTTCAGTGCTCCACATTAGTTTCTGTTTTGGCACAAACCTGAACATAATTTATTTATTTCTAGTCGCTATTGTTCGCTTGGAATAAGCAGAGGTCTGGTAGAAATCCCACAACGCATTCTTCTTCGCAGAAGACACACAGAGCACACATCTGAAGGCTCTCGTTTGGTAGTCTGCGACAAAGCCATTATAGTCGTATAATCCCCTGATGCACTCACGGAATGCATTGGATTTGAACTAGATGTTATACGACGACGAGCTACTGTAAATTTTCTCAGTTTCCCAAACGTGTGCCCTGTGTTTTCGTACATGTATATTAATATCAACGACGAATCCCACAAATTGTGGCTCTTATATTCTTACATTTGGACTTAGTATACACTAATTATAAAGCAGGTTAACATGGGAGCTGTCTGTATTATATGCTGATACTGTTTTGGGTACGGTTTTTGTATTGATGTCCATTCAATTAATTTACGTGACCAGCTTAATTTCGGTAGAAGTTACTCAGTAAACATGGCATTACCTGAGCAATACAGGAGTCAAGTGAACAATTCTTATCCCAACCCCATAAGGGGGCGATGTCAAGATGAAGTAATTAAAGTATTGCTCAATACCGACAGTCTTATTGTTGAGTTAGGTATTTTTATCCAGTCTAGTCACCCGATCAGGCCTTTTCCGATGTACATATACTGATGAATATAACCATCATATATTCAGATTTGGATATTGTTCTAAACAGGTCAGCATCAGATGAATTTATCTAATTTTCCTCGTTTCTATGATTCCATTTCCATGAAATATCGCGTGTAAAATTAACATCTATTTTTCGCAAAATATTCATATTATATCAGATTTTATCAGCATTCCTGAATCCTTTGCCAATAGGGAAAAATGTGTTTACCAGTGGTCATTGCCAACCCACCTTAGGAGCGTTATCAATAAAACTTGCAAATTTTGATGATTTCTCCATTTTGGTAAACATCTCAGTCACCATCTTGAATTTATATGCATATGTATAATAATATGTCAAGCTAACATGTCATTGTTGCCGAATGACTAAATATTATAATTTTTTCGATATAAAGTTGTTATTAGCCGCCGATTTCAAACCGCTGTGTGAATAATTTAAGAGGCGAGTGTGAAAAATAATCAATTATTATAAATTCGGTCGCCGTTTTAGGAGCCATCTTGGATTTTGAGGTCCAAATTGTAGCGTCAAGAGGAAGTGTGATGCAATGGCATCATTGATGACGAAGCATAATCATTTTATTATCAAAATTTTCCTCCCAGACTAAATGCCAACTCTGAAATTGTTCATTGTTGCCATTTTGATGATGTTATCTCATTTTCGTGGTTTCATTCTCTTGAAGACTCAAAAAATGAGGCGATTCTAAGCCGAGTGTGAAACTAAAGAAATCATATTATTAGTTACTAGATGAAATAGGAGCCTTTATTCAGCGCCGGACGCGGCTGCGGCCCCTGCACAAAGGGGCATGCTGCCCATTTGTGTGTTAGGGGCATACGGCCCTTGTGTTCAGTTTTGATCTGAATATTCACGTAGGTCCATATTCGACTTATTTGATTTTGAAATAAGCAAAGCCCGTAGAAAAGTGGACTTATACCCGTTATTCTGTTGGATGGCGCGGGTCGCAGTGAAAACACATATATAAAGAGCGCACATCTGGTCTACAAATAGGATAATAGAAAACCTGTATTTGATTCTGAAATAGGTCCATGGTGACCTTATATTAATTTGTGTCTTTTTATTTATTTGATTAAAATTTTGTTTAAATCAAATTTTTTTTAAACTAACGAAGTTATAACCTCCACCAGAGTATCCCGAGTCACTACACCAAATTTGGTTGAAATCGGTCTAACTGTATGGGAGAAAAATCCGACATTCTTGCCCCGGATACGATTTTTATCGGGTCGCCGAGCCCGTGCGACGCAAGCTTCGCGCATGCGCAGACCAGATCTCGGAAACGGGTGGAGCTATCGACTTGAAATTTGCTGTGTGAATGTATCTTGCCTCATATACAAACGCTCATTAACGGTCATGCCGGGGTCGTTCTATCCCTTACATCTCATAAATATTTTGAAGACCTATGTTTGTCTGTCTGTATGTCTGTCATTTATACAAATCTACGATTCTCGACCGATCGGGACGAAACTTGGTACGTGTGTGTAGTTTGACCAGGCGGTCGTCGTTGTCGTATTGGCGAGCCCGTTCGGCACATGCTTCGCGCATGCGCAAGCGAGATCTGGGAAACGGGTGGAGCTATTGACTTGAAATTTGGTATGTGAATGTATCTTGCCCCGGATACGAATTTTATCGTGTCGCCGAGTCCGTGCGACGCCAGCTTCGCGCATGCGCAGACGAGATCTCGGAAACGGGTGGAGCTATCGACTTGAAATTTGGTATGTTAATGTATCTTTCCCCGGATACGAATTTTATCGGGTCGACGAGCCGGTGCGACGTCAGCTTCGCGCATGCGCAGACCAGATCTCGGAAACGGGTAGAGCTATCGACTTGAAATTTGGTTTTTGAATAGCCCGGACAACGTCGTGCTCATCGGCTAGTCTCATATATATTTTGAAGAACTCTGTTTGTCTGTATGTATGTTTGTCTGTCATTTATACAAATCTACGATTCTGGACCGATCGGGACGAAACTTGGTACGTGTGTGTAGTTTGACCAGGTGGTGGACGTTGTCGCATTGGCGAGCCCGTGCGGCGCCCGCTTTGCGCATGCGCAGACGAGATCTCGGAAACAGGTGGAGCTATCGACTTGAAATTTGGAATGTGATTGTATCTTGCCCCGGATACGAATTGTATCGGGTCGCCGAGCCCGTGCGACGCCAGCTTCGCGCATGCGCAGAACAGATCTCGAAATTTGGTATGTGAATGTATCTTGCCCCGGATACGAATTTTATCGGGTCGCCGAGCCCGTGCGACACCAGCTTCGCGCATGCGCAGACCAGATCTCGGAAGCGGGTGGAGCTATCGACTTGAAATTTGCTATGTGAATGTATCTTGCCCCGGATACGAATTTTATCCGGTCGCCGAGCCCGTGCGACGCCAGCTTCGCGCAGGCGTAGACCAGATCTCGGAAACGGGAGCTATCGACTTGAAATTTGGTTTTTGAATAGCCCGGACAACGTCGGGCTCATCGGCTATCTCCTATATATTTTGAAGACCTCTGTCTGTCTGTCTGTATGTATGTATCTACGATTCTCCACCGATCGGGACGAAACTTGGTAGGTGTGTGTAGTTTGACCAGGCGGTCGTCAACGTCGTATTGTGTGTCTGTCTGTCTGTGTGTTCGCGGTGGACTCGAGAACGGCCGAGCGGATTTCGATGAAACTTGGTATGTGGGGATACGTTCGGCCGGGGAGTGGCATGGGCCTGTTAATTTGCCCGTGCGACGTGACCTTGACCTTGAAATCTGGTCATTTCAAGGTCGAACGCCCGAGTATCACGGGATTTCGATGAAAATTAGTGTCTGGGGATACTTTCGTATGGGAAGTGTCATAAGCCTATTCGCATGCTCGTGCGACGTGACTTTGACCTTGAAATCGGGTCAATTCAAGGTCAAATCGCGAATTTGATGGGATTTCGACGAAATTTGATACGTGGGGTTACCTTTGTCCGCTGAGTGTTTTGGGCGGGTCGAGTCGTGACCCGACCTGACCTTGACCTTCAAATTGATCAATTCGAGTTCAAATCGGGTAAAACCGGATGGTTTTCGACTGGTACGTTTGTCGGGTACTTTTGTCCGGGCAGTGTTTTGGACGGGTCAAATCGTGACCCCACCTGACCTTGACCTTCAAAATGGACAATTCAGGGTCAAATCGCGCAATTCGCCGAAAAGCAGAGGGGAAACAGCCCGGACGAAGTCGGGTCCTCCTGCTAGTATATATATATATATATATATATATATATATATACTAGAAGGTGACCCGACTTCGTCCGGGCTTTGACCTTGAATTGACCATTTTGAAGGTCAATGTCAGGTGGGGTCAAACACCAACACCCCAAAAAATGGTGGAAATCGGCCCAGCGGATACCGGGAAATCGGCGCAGCGGATACCGAGATACCCTATGCATCAAATTTCGTCCGTAAAAATCCGCCAGTTTAACCCGATTTGATTTCCACTCAAGTATCTAAACGCGCCTCATATACACACGCTCATTAATTATCAAGTTTCAACGTAAAGATAAATTACAATCGGTGCCCGAGATATCGCCAAGAATTCTGAAACAGTCAAATGCATCGGCCGGTTAAGCGTTAACGTGATCTAACGTTATGACCTCTAACGACGTCATAGAAGTTACGCATTGTTTTATCCTGATGGAAGATAGTACCACTTCTTCTTGATAATTGAGGCAGATAACTAAAACGGATACATATGCATTATATATCGTTGGAGAGAGGAAACACGAAAGATTCTCACAATGTCATTATTATGACTGGCATTTTATTATTCGCGCTGTTTCAAATCGATTTATAAGCACCGATCTCAAATGAAAGTCCCGTAACACAGCGTAAAAACAGATTTGACATCGGCACGTGAAAAGTTGACCTCGGATCTGAAAATTAATATGCCTATGCCACTTCCCGGCCGATAGTACCCTCACAAACGAAGTTTCATCGAAATCGGGTCGGCCGTTTTCGAGTTCATCGAGAACACACACACACACACAGACAGATACACCACACACAGACAGATCTTCCAAAAATATATAATAGATATATATATCTATTATATATTTTGAAAGATCAGTGTGTGTGTGTGTGTGTGTGTGTCTGTGTGTGTGTGTGTAATCGATGAACTCAAAAACAACCGACCCGATTTCGATGAAACTTGGTACTTGGGGGGTATTTTCGGCCGGGGGTTAACATATGCCTATTGATTTGCCCGTGCGACGTGACCTTGACCTTCAAATCGGGTCATTTCAAGGTCAAACGCCCGAATATCACGGGATTTCGATGAAACTTGGTATGTGGGGGTACTTTCTTATGGCGAGTCTCATAAGCATATTCATTTGCCCGTGCGACGTGACCTTGACCTTGAAATCGGGTAACTTCAAGGTCAAATCGCCAATTTTGATGGGATTTCGACGAAATTTGATACGTGGGATTACTTTTGTCCACTGATTGTTTTGGACGGGTCCAATCGTGACCCCGACCAGACCTTGACCTTCAAAATGATCAATTCAAGGTCAAATCGGGTAAAACCGGATGGATTTCGACGGGCACGTTTGTCGGGTACATTTGTCCGGGCAGTGTTTTTGGACTGGTCAAATCGTGACCCCACTTGACCTTGACCTTCAAAATGGCCAATTCAAGGTCAATGCCCGGACGAAGTCGGGTCACCTTCTAGTCTATTATATATTTTTGGAAGATCTGTTTGTGTGTCTGTGTGTCTGTGTGTCTGTGTGTTTGCGATGAACTCAAAAACGGCTCAGCCGATTTCGATGAAACTTGGTATGTGTGGGTATTTTCGGCCGGCGGGTGGCATGGGCCTATTAATTTGTCCGTGCGACGTGACATTGACCTTGAAATCGGGTCATTTCAAGGTCAAACGCCCGAATAGCACGGGATTTCGATGAAACTTGGTATGTGGGGGTACTTTCTTATGGCGAGTCTCATAAGCATATTCATTTGCCCCTGCGACCTGACCTTGACCTTGAAATCGGGTAACTTCAAGGTCAAATCGCCACTTTTGATGGGATTTCGACGAAATTTGATACGTGGGGTTACTTTTGTCCACTGATTATTTTGGACGGGTCAAATCGTGATCCCGACCAGACCTTGACCTTCAAAATGATCAATTCAAGGTCAAATCAGGTAAACCCGGATAGATTTCGACGGGCACGTTTGTCGGGTACTTTTGTCCGGGCAGTGTTTTTGGACTGGTCAAATCGTGACCCCACTTGACCTTAACCTTCAAAATGGACAATTCAAGGTCAAAGCCCGGACGAAGTCGGGTCACCTTCTAGTATATATATATATATATATTATATATTTTGGAAGATCTGTCTGTGTGTGTGTCTGTGTGTCTGTCTGTTTCCAATGGACTCGAAAACGGCCGAGCCGATTTCGAAGAAACTTGGTATGTGGGGGTATTTTCGACCGGGGAGTGACATAGGCCTATTAATTTGCCCGTGCGACGTGACCTTGACTTTGAAATCGGGTAATTTCAAGGTCAAACGCACGAATATCACGGGATTTTGATAAAACTTGGTATGTGGGGGTATTTTCGGCCGGGCAGTGCCATAGGCCTATTAATTTGCCCGTGCGACGTGACCTTGACCTTAAAGTCGGGTCATTTCAAGGTCAAACGCCCGAATATCATGGGATTTTGCTGAAACTTGGTATGTGGGGGTACTTTCGTATGGGGAGTCTCATAAGAATATTAATTTGCCCGTGCGATGTGACCTAGACCTTGAAATCCGGTCAATTCAATGTCAATTCGCGAATTTTGATGGGATTTCCACGAAAGTTGATACATAGGGTTACTTTTGTCCACTGAGTGTTTTGGACGGGTCGAGTCGGGACCCCGACCTGACCTCGACCTTCAAAATGATCAATTGAAGGTCAAATCGGGTAAAACCGGATGGATTTCGACGGGCACGTTTGTCGGGTACTTTTGTCCGGGCAGTGTTTTGGACTGGTCAAATCGTGACCCCACTTGACCTTGATCTTCAAAACGGACAATTCAAGGTCAAAGACCGGACAAAGTCGGGTCACCTTCTAGTATATATATATATATATATATATATATATATATATATATATATATATATATATATATATATATATTATCTCTAATATATATTTTGGACTTCTGTTTGTTTGTTAGCTATGGCCGGGAAAACTGCCGGACGGATTTCGACCAAACTTCATATCTAATGGTAATAATACAGATGAAGTGTCGTCGCATTGCTTTTGAGAAGCTCCGAGCACTCATTCTCCATTCCCACTGCCGCCGTCTTGTAATTGTGGGGGTTAATCGCGTGATAGTTAAAGAGCGATCGTATCCGCAGTGTCGTTGATAAAGAGCGTGTCTGTGTCCAGACATGAGCGTGTTGTGTCTGTGGCCAGACATGAGCGTGTTGTGTGATCCTTATGTCTGTGGTTCCTAGGAATGGGGGAGATTTTCATCGGGTCAGTTTTTCCGTCCGAGGTGACCTTCACCTTGAAAATGGTACCCACAAATTATATATATGTATGTGTGTGTCCGTTGTAGACTCGAAAACGGCCCTACCGATGGAGTCCAAACTTGCTACCTAGGGCCACTTTTGTCCGGGAACTCTCATGGACAGGTCAAATTGGGACCCCGACTTGACCAAAATGATCAATTCAAGGTCAAAGCCTGGACGAAGTCGTGTCACCTGCTAGTATATATATATATATATATATATATTGTCCAAGAATAACATAAGACATGTCTATAGAAAATTAATTAATTTAAATAAAATGTCTATAGGCCTTTCGTGGCATTGCCACTTTTCAATAGACGATAAATTGAATTATGACGTCATAGTGTCAAGGGAGATAACTCAGCTTCACACAACGTCATTTCCTGGGCGCATTTAGCTTGCATCGGAAGTGATCAACGTAGAAATCTTCCTTTCGGGTTCGGCGTATTCTGTTTGCTGAGAACAGTTTTTGGAATGGAAGATCGAATATTCATTCTTTCCACATTCATCCAAATGTTCACTCAGTGCAATTTTGCGATATTCTGGTTGCTTTATCTGTTGTCTATGGATCCGCGTTCTTTCTCGTAATTTATTGCCTGTTTCTCCTATATAACATCCATGACAGACAATACAATATATAATATCTTCCGAGTTACAATCCATAGATATATTCGGATAGATTGTCATTCCATTTTTTAATGTCAGTGACCCTCCAGTGTGAAGGTAATTGCATGTGCAACACCGTTTGTCACCACATTTACTGACTATGTGATTTGGAATCCCATCAGTTGTGAACTTTGCTTTCGTCAATATTTTTTTCAGTTGGCGTTTGCTAGGTAGAATGTCATCTGATTTTATTATATAATTCATTTTTTCACTTTTCTGTATGATGGGGAAGAGCTGTTTTTGCAACTGTAGCCATATTATATATAGTATGGTGAGGGTTATGTGTGGAAATCATCGTTATTGGGTCTGGCTTTGGTTCTGATGACCTCTCTGCGCGTACACTGCCAAAAATATTTTCTCAATTCAGGAAAAAAAAAATCTTGAAATGAGATATTATCTTGGGAGAATAGCTAGAAAAATAAGAAAAAACATATTTTCTAGGTCAAGAAATGAAAGGGTGGGAAAATTTCTTGTCTGAGAAAATTTCTTTAAGAAAACACAGTAATCTTAGTAAGAAAATCCTAGTAAACAAATCTTAGTATAGATTTTTTTTCTTAATGTAGGAAAGATTGTTTTTCTCACATAAGTTTATTTTTCTTGAAATAAGATAAGTTTAAGATACTGCGATTATCTTGGGAGAATAGCTAGAAATTTAAGAAAGCTATACAATTAATCTAGAACAAGAAATTATATTTTCTATAGTTAGAAATATCGTCAAGATATTTTTTCTTAAGTGAGCCAATTTTTTCTAGAATGAGATTTTCTCAAGCAGGAAAATAAATCTAAGTAAGGAAAACAAGTTTTCTTAACTAGGAATATTTTTCCCAATTAGGAAAGATATATTAGAAAACAATTCTTAATTAAGAAAAACATTTAATTTTAAATTAATATATAATTTCAATTGTGTTTTAAAATATACAATTGACTTTTATTCTGAATATAAAAACTTCTATAATAGAGACAATAAGGGGGCTTAAAGGCACGGGAGGCCTTAGTTGTCGAAAATATTCATATTTGTTTCAATCACCGTAAACAGAAAAACATTAAAACGCATACAGTTTTGTTCATATATACCATGACCATCGCGTAAACAGCATGCTATCATAAAGACCTACTATATTTTACCTAAGCAGGAGCCTGATTGTGTTACAGAAGGCAGCACAGTGTTACTGGCTAATCACACACAAATGATATAAATGCTCTTTATTCGTTCCATATCAAAATTCAGCAACAACGAACGCTCTTTATGTTTACCATCATAATATAAACAAACACCAGGAAAGTACCTTTTTATGCTTTTGTTTACATAAGAATGGTCAAACATATGACAATAACATACTGTTTATGCGATATTTCTTATTTGTATACGGACAAAGTCTGTCTGCATTTTAATATTCTTTCTGTTTGTGGCGGTTTTTGACCGGTGGAAATATTTTCACAGCATACCCACCGCCAAGGCCTCCCGTACCTTTAAACTTTAAATATACAATCAACAATTTCTCGTTACAGTTATGGGTTTCTAAAATTGCAAGTGGCCAAACAAGATACTGTGTACATTCGCGAAATGAAACTATACAAAGTACCTGTATCTTGTTCTGCCTCTTAAAATTGTATAAACCTATATACGCAACAAAAAATATATTGATTGCTAATAATTACATCCCGACACATGATTTTCAATATATTTATAGAAAGAGTTACCTCAAATCTGTCGGTTGAAAAAAAAAATATAACAATTTCTGTTATTTGAGTATCCAGTTCAAACGATAGGAAAAAAAATCATCACACATGACAAAACAAGCACTGTATGTGCCTTAATAAACATCGTAACCCTGTATTTTTAAATGCACATATTCTAGGACGGGTGATGTGTAATAAACACAGAAAGACACTTGTATTAATGGATTTGTTGATACAGCACTTGTGCCATTGAGGAAAGATAGAACTCTAGGGTGTGCTGTTCATTCCGTCATTGTGCGCTAGCACTCGTGTCATATCAACAAACCCATAAACAAAATTGTGTAATTCTGAGTATATACAGCATGGTTTCAATAGCTGTTTCATGAATCATGCAGATTTCAGGTTTACTGTTCAGGTACTAGCCCAAGTCTTTTCAGTATGCAACAGCTTGAGATATCGAATACAGTAATGCCCCGAGTATAATCGACTCCTTAAACACAGTAGAATTATGGGTAACTTTTCAGGATTTAGTCGGATATATGGCTTGTTGCCATTCATCGGAAAGCTCTCTGAGAGCTTTCCGATGAATGGCAACAAGCCATATTTCCGACTAAATCCTGAAAAGTTACCCATAATTCTGCTGTGGTTAAGGAGTTGATTACTTAGAGCATTACTGCAGTTGAAACTGTTTTGGATCGAGTCCTGTCCGGCTACTCTTCTATAACCTCTCAAGATTTTGAAGTGTTGAATGGGTCACCATGAATCGCTCAATTAAACAATCGCAACGGTGTTGAGTGTTTTGCTTATCGCTCACTATTTACTGCTGTATATAAACAAACGATTGACTCACACAAAGTGTGTTTTGTGGATAATAACGCATTCATATGAACATTATCCTATACTATTAGTATATTCTTGGGAAACTTTTTGTAAATGTTATTTATAAATTATAACCTATAACGAAGGCCATCCATTCCTTTAAGTTCCAAAGATATAAGGAGAATCACTGCATTTTAATTGCATACCGCATCCATCGTGGTGCTGTTTTGTGTTCAAGTGACAACCTTACCATGGTGTTGGAAATTACTGCAGTGTAATACCACAGCATTACCTGGGTAACACCACGTTAGAGATGGTCAATTACTTTAAGTATATGCAGGTTTGAAATCATCACGCTTGGGAAAGGCTGCCCTCTATGTTCTTATAAAAAAGCGTCACTTTGACCTAATCTGACGAAATACTGGTAGTGCTACAATCAAGATAACTTCAACCCACAATTCTGGGCGTAAAGTCCATTATAGAAGAGTATCGGGATGGGACTCGGTCCAAAACAGCATCAACCCAACCGATACCACAAGTTGTGGACAGGGAAAACTTGGTCTAAACAGGTACTAGTACATGCATGTATTACAAGCATTAAAGGGTACACTAAATCCGGCCATTTATGAGACCATCTCCTTGTATACTCAACAGAATATATGCAACAAATGAATGAATTTTGCCCATGGATAATTGCAACACCTGTGTGCTCTATGAACAATGCAAACATGGTATTTATAATGATAATGAATTATTGGCTGGAGTCATAAATTCATTTTCATTATAATTTATACCATGTTGTTTGCATATATTCTGCTGAGAATAAAAGGAGATGCTCTTAATGCTCAGTGTAAAACACTGCAAATATGGAACATAAAGAGCTTTTCTCTATCTTCTACTGGAAACAACTGTTAAATTTATTAAGACTTTATCAAGTCTTTTCACAGTATATAGTCTACATGTTTAATAGTATAGCACTAGTACTCACTAGTATTTCCAGACTTTTTGTGATAAAAATGCGGATAAAAGTGCAGAATTCTAAATTGATGCATTAAGTTGCAGAATTTTAAATTGATGCATTAAGTGCATGAGCGTCTTTAGAGTTCTTTGAAGTGCGGTCATGCAAAATAACATAAAAGTTTGTAAAACAAGGTACATGTACATACTATGATTATAGCGGTATGAAGTGTCTGGAGCACCTTTGATGGATAAAAGCGAATGTATACAGGCCTTAAAATTTAGCAAGAATCAAACTATAGCATTTCTACATCAAATCAGCTGCTTTTTACCAGACTCAAACGAAGAATCATGATTCTGACTCTCATCACACTAAAATCCCTACAAAATAATCTACTGGTGTGCAGATATTTCATTGAGTGTTTCAAATCATTTTAAAGGGACCCAAGGCACTCATAGTGAGTAAATATGCCAAACATATAACATACAACAGTTCGTAAAAACATCACCACTCAGAAAAACATGAATTCCTGATTTCTATATTAATTATTGAAAGTTTTCCAATAACGAAATTTCTCCTGTTGGAACCATTGCTATGTAAACAAAACTGTTACAGTGATTTGTCAACAAACATTGCTACTAGTAATCGCGTAGAAGGTTAAACATATTTTAGTCTATTAAAATATTATTTTCAGAATATTTTTCAATGCTTTGGCCATGCAATGTTTAACCCTTTCATGATGGGAGCTGCGCTGGTACAGCATTAAAGATCATGTACCAGTGAATTCTTGTATATATGCAAGTCTCACATAGGAAGCCTCATATGTATAAGAGAATGCACTGGATTACAAGGTCAAGGTAAATATTGTTAGGCCATGTATTCTCTTATATATGTGAGGCTCCATTTTGGAGACTCGCAAATATAAGAGAATGCATTGGCGCAGGGTTTTAGCAACATTTCAAGAATCTCCAGTCATGGAAGGGTTAAGTTTTTATTAAACTTTGGCATCTTATTGGACTTATTCAACATTGGATGGTAATGTCACTGTAACAGTGATGTTTATCAGAATTGCTAGCATGCAATGACATTCTTTCATATAAATTAATTAACTCACAGAATATCGAAAGACCAGATGTGAGTATAATATAAATTTATCACCCCATTTTATAAAGGGATACAAAAAATAAAGATAACATATGTTATGCTTTAAAGTCAGCATGGACAATTAAAGGTAAACAATCTGAATTGATGGTCTCCATACCATCAGATTCCAAGAACAACATTTCTTAATCGATTAAATACCAAAACATAATGCTAACTAAGTACTGTCAACTCTAGTGTAACATTTTCCAAAACATGTTATATATCAACATTTTGTTCATCGCAACTTGGTATCAAGATTAGGTCAGTCGACTCGTTGAATATTTGCTAGGCCGGGAAATATTCAAGGCGGTGAAAAATAACAGATTTCAAAAATTTATATTTTGTAACTCAGAACTTTAAAGGGCGTGTTCCTCGACTCGAATCAATTATTTTTACCCCCGAAGCCAAAGAAATAGTAATTGAGGAGCGTGAACTCGGATTATCTATCTTTAAATGTGCATGTATGGTACATGTATAAGCCACTTTAAGCTCATTGTACAGATTACTTGGTGATACAGCAGGTTGACAAAGATAAAGGAACATTAGAATATTTTGATTCTGTTATGGATTTTAAGGCCTGTATGTGTACATGAATCTGATTATATTGACATACTGCAATAATATGTCACCTAAAAGTTCATATCCTTCAGATAAGCTCAGAAACAAGGCTTGAGACTGTTCCATGGGTACTGTTGTGCTTTGTGTGGAGATTTGAAACTGGTACACCTCCAAATTCTGGTCAATGTAGTATGAAATATAAAAAAAATTGGGCATACGCTGGATGCCATAGTGCACATTTTCTGAGACTCGAAGCATACAAGTACACGTCTGTTGTAGAATTGAATTCACTAACTTCACTTGCCAAGATTTTCACCACATAAGTCTGATAAAATGTAGAGGTCACTGATCGGTCTCCATCAAGGAAGGAATGCATACATATATGTGTCATTTTTGCCTTTGATGAACACATTGATCGTCATTTGGTTATAAATTAAAGCCTCCCCTTCGCTGCAGTGTGCACTAGTTACCAGGTAAGCATGGTACTGGATTCAGTGCATACCGACCGTAGGTATACATATGGTACATGTGTATAGCCAGGAGACTCAGGACTCACTGTCACACAGCAACAACACACATGTCATCATCATTGTCATGCATGAACGAATACCGATAACATCTACAGTACATGTATCCAGTACATGTACACCGAATAACATTTGAAATCCTTCATCATCCAGTCTTGGACAGAATTAATAATATTGGTATTAAGGGTCACCATGCAGTGTCTGCAAGAAGCACTCTGACAGGAAACATGATTCTATGATTGGTTATCAGATAATCATATCAGGCCTTGAATGAAATTTTGATGTCTCAATCCAGTCAAGCAGCTCCTCCTGTCTGAAAAAAACAGATTTAAATGCTTGTAATGACATCAGAAATGAGGAATGACTGATCATATACATATTATTAAGATACATCATCCAAATTAATCACCCGGGGGCCGAGTTATAACAGTAAATTATATCCATTCAAATGCTGCATGATGGTCAGAACCAGCTACAAATACATGTACCGGTATCATATACCGGTGTAACAGATATCTCCCCCTGGATATATCCCCCACTCTGGATACCACCCCCCATGAATGACTAAATTAAAATTTCACTCATTTGATAAATGTTACTTGAACAAACAAAAATAAAAAATAAAAAAACAAACTTAAATCTCATAAAACATTTCTTTCTGGCCATTTCAGGGTCAAACGATATTAAATGAGTGAATTTTCTTTTAGTCATACATGGGGGAAAATGCCCAGGGTGTGCGAGTGAGATATCTGAGGACATTCGCAAATACACTCCCCCATGGAGGAAGATATCCAGACAGGAGGGGGTGACGTGTTACACCGGCAGAGGCGGACTGGGCCAAGAAACCGGCCCGGAAAATTAATATAATACCGGCCCATCTGTTTGGTCCACCTTGGAAAATTCCAACTGCACCCTCCCCCCTTGAATCAGAATCAGACCAAATACATATTTTTGCATAATTCCATTTGCACCCCCCCCCCCTTGAATCAGATGCAGACCAAATACATGTTTTTGCATAATTAATTCCATTTGCACCTCTGGTCTAATATCATATATATTCATAAACCATGGTTCTATATATTCCCGGTATGAGACCATTCAGATATTTTTACCTAAAAAATTGCATAAAATCTAACATCTAGCGGTCTAACTCCAGACAAATGCACACGGCTACGCGCAAGAGACCAGGACACACCAGGCTGTTCATGGTTGTTCGGCCCGGGGTGAGAACATTTTGAAAACTATACAAGAAAATCTCGAATCCGATAAACTAGACTGGCATCAACTGAAGCGTTCCTATTTTCTTGTAAATTTCAATTGGGGGAGGGGTGCGTAAGAATTTTTTTAGGATTTACAGCTGGGAGTTACCGTTAAAATCTCGAGATTAATGGGGTGTTTACGTGGAGTTATATGATGCCGACAAGTTCATTTAATGTCAAAATTACGATTAGCCATTTCGGCTGGTTAAACAACACATGTGGCGGCCCACGTCCGGAATTTTCCCGGTCTCCCGATCGGCCATGCAGTCCGCCTCTGCCCTCATGAATTTATGTGAGAAGAGTACCATCTTATTGGATACACGGCTGGTTAAACAACACATGTGGCGGCCCACGTCGGTTTCATTTGCGGCCCAAGTGGTGGTTGGGCGGCCCAACCACATATACCCCCCCCCCCCCCCAAACCGTAAAAAAAACCCTCGGATTCTCGCTTGATAGAAAATCACGTGGGGGCAATGTGTCAATACAACATTTGATTTTATCATCTTTACTTGAATAGGTGAGTTCACAAATACTCTATTTCCATGCATATACTAGTAAACACAATTATACATAATCATTGGGGAATTGAACAAATATACTGTATAATATACAAGCATAATTATGTATACTAGAAGATAGCAGCACAAACTAGTACTTCTGCATGTCAAATATCACACATACCAGTATATACCACTTATACTGCGGATTGACTTCTTTAAAAATATTGGCCGTCATATCAGGGGGGGATTTCCGGGCACGTATGCCGGGGTGGATGAACTTGATGGGACCAACAAACATTTTTTTCCGCAACTAAAATGTTTTTTTCCTGCAAGTCGTATGACTGTTTGGCTTAAAACTCATTACAATAAGAGAAATACCGGTATTTATAAAACAGAAATGACAAATTTCATGATGATCAGACAAACAGTATAGCTTGTAGCTCATGCTAATGGATTGAATTTTGAATTCCAAGATGGCCACCGGCTGGTGACCGGCAGCCATGTTTTTTTGCTGAATGACCCCAAAATGAGTCGTTCCTATTTACATGTCAATGTTAACATCCATGACAAATAGTATTCACAGAAATTCATATACAGCTGTTTACAGTGAATCTCCCACACCCAGAGGCGGACTGGCCGATCGGGAGACCGGGAAATTTCCCGATGGGCCGGAGGCCGGAAAAATTCTGATTCCACGTGATTTTCTATCAAGCGAGAATACAAGGGTTTTTTTTACGGTTTGGGGGGGGGGGGTATATGTGGTTGGGCGGCCCCAACCACAACTTGGGCCGCAAATGAAACTGACGTGGGCCGCCACATGTGTTGTTTAACCTGCCGTGTATCCAATAAGATGGCACTCTTCTAAGAATATATTGATTCGGAAATTATTGCACATGTCAAATGTTTTACTTCGGATAATGTGTACTGCCAATATATATATATATAAATATATATCACCCGAGAAGCGGAAAACCGGCGAGGAAAGACAGAAGTTACCTAAATTGGGAAGTTGGCAGGTTCCCCATGTGAGCATAATGTGACGATGGGGGGGGGGCAGAGGCGGACTGGCCGATCAGGAGACCGGGAAAACTCCGGACATGGGCCGCCACATGTGTTGTTTAACCAGCCGAATTGGCTAATCGTAAGTTTGTCATTAAATGAACTTGTCAGCATCATATAACACCACGTAAAGACCCCATTAATCTCGAGATTCCAGCTGTAAATCCCAAAAAAATCTCACACCCCTCCCGGACCCTCCCCCAATTGAAATTTACAACAAAATAGGAACGCTTCAGTTGATGCCAGTCTATATAGAGATGCTAGGATTTGCGAGCTTCTTGTATAGTTTTCAAAATTTTCTCACCCCGGGCCGAACAACAATGAACAGCCCGGTGTGTCCTGATCTCTTGTCCGTAGCTGTGTGAGTGTGTGCATTTGTCTGGAGTTAGACCGCTAGATGTTAGAATTTATGCAATTTTTCAGGTAAAAATATCTGAATGGTCTCATATCGGGAATATATAGAACCATGGTTTGTGAATATATAAGATATATTAGGCCAGAGGTGCAAATGGAATTATGCAAAAACATGTATTTGGTCTGATTCTGATTCAAGTGTGGGGGGGGGGGTGCAGTTGGAATTTCCCAAGGTGGACTGTGGACACCCCCCGAACAGATGGGCCGGTATTATATTAATTTCCCGGGCCGGTTTTTTGGCCCAGTCCGCCTCTGCCCACACCCCCCCCCCCCGCAAATCTGTTTTATTGTTAGAATGGTGGGGGTGGAAACCGGTGGATGTTTGGACGCGGGGGTGGGTCCCAACAAGGGTCAAACGAAAAAAATCAGCATACGTGCCTGAACATATTTTCCGACCCCCTGATCATATGGCCATTTTCGTCTATTTTTCCAACTACCCTTATCGAAATGGTTGTTTGCTGCAAGTTAGCGGCAAATATGCGGCATGTTTGCAGCAAATGGTTTGTTCGCAGAAAGTCAATTGGACATATTCGCAGATCTTTGCCGCAAACTTTTTGTTTGCTGCAACTTTGCAGTAAATTTAGTTTGTTTGCTGCAACTTTGCAGAAAATTTAAATTCAAAGCAAACCATTTGCGATAAGTTTACAGTAAATTTTAGATTAGTTTCAAGTTTGCGGTAAGTGTGCTGGAATCTTGGTTTGGAATATTTGTTCGCTGCAAGTGCTTTTCAAACTTGGAATTTCATTTTGTTTTTCACTAAATATTTATTTAAAGTTTGGATTTGATCATTTGAAACATTAAATTAATTAAGGCATCAATCCTTGGCCGAGTGTTTTTATTTTAGCAATCCACAAATATTTCATGTATATTTTTTTGCAGTAAATTTAGATTGGATGGAAAAGTTTGCGATAAGTTCACAGTGAATTTTATATTAGTTTCAAGTTCGTAGTTAGTGCATTGTGAATCTTTGTTCGCCACATGTGCGTTTTAAACTTGGAATATTTCAATTTATTTTTCACCATATATTTGTTTAAAATTTGGGTTTGATAATTTGCATCATTGATTTCAACATAACCCACAGCAAAATAAAGCAATGCTGTGTGAAACACCGTGGTAACATGTGATTATTGTGATATCTATATTCAGCTTGATTAAATTTGCCATGGGGACATTTTTCCTAATTTCGGGGCCCGGGCTGATTATTTTTTTTTAAATTCCGATCTAACAAGCGATGGATTATGCAATTTATGGACAACAAAATTCCATATAATGTTTTTAAAAGGTTCAATACCCCATGTGGCTTTAACAGTTCTATTGTCGGATAGCTTTATTGTCACGATCCTGGGTTTGTTATCATGAAAACAAAACAAATATATCATGGCGGATGTGCCTTTTGAAATCGAAAGTTATAAAATTAAAAAGTGAAACGGGAACTGGAATTGAGTCATACAAAATGTGTGCCGTTTTAGATATATCAGTTATTAATATAATGCCAATGTAAATCATTGTTTGTATATACTTTGTGTAGAAATAATCCAGATGAAGCAAAATACCCATAAAACAACCTCAATGATCCGTTTCTTTCTGCAAGCTGCCTTTTCAAACAGGCGAAATTTGAGCGCAAATTTTTTTTAATTAAAAACTGCCGCTGCGATGATTCAGTGGATCTGTTAAGTTGATGGAACATTGAGGAATATAATTAATTAATTATATGGAATATGATTATTATGACAGTGTATGCACATCGTGAAACAAATAAATTGGAATACCGTAATCATTATTCTTGATCATTATTATATTATGTGAACTTGAAGTTGAAGGAAATAGTACTGTTTACAATAGGTCAAAATGAGTCATGACCGCTTTCGCAGATTGATGCTTCCAGAAGGATGTATACGTACGCACTACATGTACGTTCATGACTGATCGAACTATGTTTACAATTACATCCAAATTTCAACTCAAACTTCGAAGTGAAATGGTGTGTTGACACGGAAACCGGCGAGCTCGCCAATTTTGAATGGGATGAGTTTCACAGTGGAGACTGGATAGGAAAATTCAATGACCATGAAATTCGGATTCAGTTGATCAACCATGAAATTCCAGTGATGTTCCATATAATATATACATTCAAGTATATTAGGCTGTTAGGATCTAGGCCAGCCCAAGCCGACACTGCCATGAGTCGTTTTCCTACTGAAGTTCTAATGGCGTTGCCACTGTGCACAGTGCAGGTAACAGTACTGACACTGTCTGCAGTGCAGGTGGCTGCCCTTGAAGTTGAATAAGTTGAACTTGAATTGATTTTCCCCAGGGATCATGCATGGAAGTTGATGAAGATTAAGGTCATAAACTTCAAGGAACATTCTTTTAAAATTGTTCATCTTACAAATCCTGTGTCAAGTTCAAGTTAGTACCGCTGATGGGGTCATTGTCACAAGGCATTGATCACAATCGTGGCCAGATTTTTAAATTGATCACAAATGTAATGTTCCCAGCTTTTCTATGGTGATCACATTTATAGCCAGCTTTTCATATTCATGCGAGCATCGGTGAACACGATTAGGTTATAAATAATCTACGGTAATTTTTCTGAATTGGTGGATGAAAAACAACTTTACTTTTAAATTGATATTTATATTTCTGTCTAATAACCTGAGAGGTTTCCGATCAATGTCGTCAGAATGCTCGAATTATATGCCATTAATGTAATTTAAGTTGATAAACAAAGTCAGTTTTGGAGCATGATGTCGACATTTTAGTCACAAACATGATGACGTCGTACCGGTATTTCGCGCCATATAAAGCATGCGATTAGAAAAGCTGGCTACGAATGTGATCGCCGGTGAAAAGCTGGCTACATTTGTGATCGATTTAAAAAGCTGGCTATAAACCGTTACGAATGTGACCGGAGCCTTGTGACAATGACCCCATCGACCTTAGTACCGGTACTTACTAGTAGTCATACAATGAAACGACTTTGCATATGTACGTACTAGCTACTACTGCTAGTACATGGACAAACGATGGTACAATATGTCAAATTCAATTATATGTGACCGCCTTCGCAGATTGCTGATCCACATGCTGCTTCAGAAAGTTCATAATCCATGTTCTAGTACTAGTAGATGTTTGTCTAGGTACATGTTCATGTTTTACGCATATGAAGTTCCCCCAACAGAACATCAAAAAGTTCCCATATGTCAAATGATGGAATACGATCTCTATGTACGGGCATAGCCAAAGTAGAGTTTCATGACATGATCTATGTACCGGTACAGGTGTGTGTGCACATTATTTACGTAGAACAATATTGCAATTGAATTAAATTTAGATCAATATAATTATTATTTAAATTGTGCCTCGTTATTTCTTTTATCTGTTATCCACAGTTATCCTGGGCATAAATTTACAGGCCATATGTTGACCCGCACACATTCTTCCTAGTATGACATTAAAATGCTAACGGTAACATATACCCAAAAAAAATTGTGGTTCATGTTTCCCTACTAGTATACCAGCCCAGCCTACATGTATTCTAAACACACCAACCCCAGATTTTCATGGTGTCAAGAATTTTGTTGAAAAATAATTTTAATTTCTCATACATTTGTATATTCAGAATGGACTGTTTCGTATCTGTCAAAGCATATTGTGTTTATTACCACTTTATATACCGGTACAAAGAAAATCATGCATTAAGAGACGAAAAATCATAAGAATGTCAAAATTATATAAAATAAATTATATTTCAAGCTTGCCTATACCATACTGGCCCCAATTTTTCTGACATGTAACTTGACCCAAACCTTTATTTTTCTTTGGTCTTAAATTCTTGTTTTGTACATTTGTTTGAAATTCACCTTAATTAGCTCAAGAGTTGGTTGCAGTGAGTATGCAGGAAGCTGAGTAATTTGATGCACGCTTTCCGCAAACAATTATCTGCTGCGAAAACGTTTATCATGCAAATTAGTTTGCGGCAAATGTTCCGCAAATTTGCTGCACAGTTTGCCGCGACCTAATTTGCATGGTAAAAGTTTGCTGCAATCTTTTACCATGCAAATTAGGTCGCGGTAACCTTTGCAGCAAATTTGCGGAAAGTTTGCCGCAAACCTCATTTGCATGATAAAAGTTCGCAGCTGGTAGGTTTGCTGCAAATTTGCAGAAGGGTTTGCCGCACATTTGCAGCAAATGTTTGCGGCAAACATGTTTTTTCGATAAGGGTATACTTTCTATAAGCAATGGGAATGCTTGATAGAAAATTTGTAAATAGTATATACAAGTAGGGGGTTAAATGTAGCACACCATGAACTTTGAAGTTGCCGACATTGTTTCTGGTGTCAATTTTTAAACTCCACCCATCGCCTGTTGTCAGGCCGCATTCATTGGCATTACACAAACAGGCATGGAAATACAAGATAGTGATTCGTCTTATACATGCATATATAAGTTAATTTAACGATATCCGTGTGGTTGTATTAATTTTCAACTTTTGGTGTGATATCTTTTGGTGTATCATAACTACACGGTACTGTAGTTCCATAACAATGACCGTGGCTAATGAATCTGGCATTTCTGTAATAAGAAGAAAAATATGCTGCATATACATGGATACATGTATTTTTATAATTTGCAAACATATTTATAAACAAAGTGTAAAGTTCATTCAACCAACAATGTGAGCGTCCTCAGCAATTCAGATGACCATGGTTCAATCGTAAGTGGGGGAATCGGGCCTGACAAAATCATGGATAGTTTGTTGACACGATTACGATGTCATCACACATGAGTATATTGTCGGCGACTCGGCGGTTAACCATGTGATTAACTACCCTATGTTTTTTTATTTACTTTGTACAATTTTTAAGTACACACACAGTTCTGATTCAGTCACAAGTGGAGGTAGCCAAGGATACGCCACAATTTTGCATCTAAAATGCTTGATACTACTTTTTATCACTCATGACAATGCCCGACCATGCGCAGTACAACTATCACCGTATCGGTTACTACCCACAACAAAATCTTTCCACTTACGATTGAATCGTGATCATCAGAACATTCACTTAGTGAAAGTTCAGATGACCACGATTCAATCGTAAACTTGTCGAAACTTTTCCATCATAGGAAATAACTGATAATTGGACTGCGCACGCTCACATCGAAATCGTAGGTCAAAAATAATATCAAGCACTGTTTGATTTTACTATTTTTAGATGCCAAATTGAGGCGTATCCTTGGTTTATACCGGTACCTCCACTTGTGACGAAAGATTCGCAGTGGTGTGTGCATAAAAATTGTAGCTGAAAATGACCGGTGTAGTCAATCACATGCTTTAGGATGTTCAACCTACGGTATAATCATGTACGACGCCGCATTGCAATTTTGTGAACAAACCATCCACGATCTTGTCGGGCCTGATTCCTCTACTTACAAATTAATCGTGGTCGTCTGAACGTACACTACATGTACATGAGGCCACCACCCCCCATGGAATACGAAATACCACTTAACACAGAGGGTGGAATACAGAATACCAGTTAACAGCCATATGGAATACATAAAAATATATGAAAACTTCATTTTTTGGAAGGTCGGCGTACGAATACGGAATACCGGTATATTTGGAATACCGAATACCTCCTAACAGAGGGGCCGGAATACGGCGTACCTCATAACAGGGCATGGAATACGGCGTACGAAAAGGGGGGTGGGGGGCCTCTTACAGGTAATGATGAATTGGCCACACAATAACTAGAATGAATCATTGAATGAGCATTTTATTTTTAATATTATCAGGTTCACATTTGTTCAAAATTATTCTATGAAGAAGTACCTTTCTATACAATCGCCTTTTAAGTTATATTTTCAATAATTGTGACCTTTTTGTTTTCCAACTATTGTCATACAAATCTCGACCGATAATACACATCAATTATGCATAACTTAATGCCAGAATTGATTTTTGCAGAGTAAAATTTACCACTCAAGCCAGTTACGGAATACTTTTCCTTTTATTTACTATAGAAATTAAGCACAAAATATAATTTAATAAAAACAAATTTTGCCAAGTTTCCCAGTTTTGCGAATATTGTGGATGGGTACATTAATACACGAATGATCAATTCCATATAATCATAGTCCATCAGATGTTACTATTTTAACATGACAAATCATAACAAATGACAAGCAGATTGAACGTATCCTAAAATTTCGACCATATTTCACCGACAGTAAAATTCACCATCATTTCATTTGAAAAATATGAATAAATTACGCACGTGTAATCGTAGATCAATTAAGTATATCACTCGTAACAACATTTTCGTGAAGAGAAAACACTTTACAACAGTTTACTTACCTGAAAAATCAGATCAAATGGAGTTTATCTCTTC
The DNA here is from genome assembly GCA_032622095.1 of Siphonodentalium dalli. Classification (NCBI taxonomy): domain Eukaryota; kingdom Metazoa; phylum Mollusca; class Scaphopoda; order Gadilida; family Siphonodentaliidae; genus Siphonodentalium; species Siphonodentalium dalli. The sequence continues at coordinate 197,930,927 of CP136067.1, read as the reverse complement.
ATTTCCGACCTCAAAACTTTTTTGTTGCCAAAATGGCTGACGAAAGAGCAGCGTTCGCGAACAGCGGACACACCAAACGTTGTAATCCGAGTCCGACTTCAGTAAAAGGTGTATAGTTGTGATTATCATAGAAATCTGGTATATTTTATAATAGAGACATGTTCTGCACACAGATCTATACAATTTGCATGTTCATAAAAGGTATCTCGGGATTACTCAGATGGTGGGCCAATATAGACTTGAGTGATGTGTTTTGACCTGTGCCATTTAAATTTAATTGGGGGGGGGGGTGGGGGTGGGGGTGGTCAATGCGTATTATTTTTCATTTGCGTTTAAGCACAAATGATTTACGCTTAGGCATAAACATTTGCGGTTAAGCCTAAATGATAGAGGTTATTTGAACTTAAGCGAAAATATGTGTGCTTAAGCGCAAATATGTGTGCTTAAGCGCAAATATGTGTGCTTAAGCGCAAATATGTGTGCTTAAATGCAAATATTTTCGCTCAAACTTAAATAAATAATAAATGTTAAAAGGGCCTCCCCCATATATATATGACCATGGCGGGAATTCGCTGGTGCAGCATTAAAGTCTTAACATGCCATGTGCTAGAGCATTCTCTTATATATGTGAGTCATCCATATGGAGCCTCGCATCATATATAAAAGAATGCACTGGCTTACAAGGCTTGCCAATGAACTGAACATGCATTAGGTTATTGCATGCACTTTTAATACACAGGGCAAGGTAGATTACATCATTTTATAGATATTCTAAAATTTCTAGTTTGTGAAAACTATAATTAAAGCCATATTGTATGAACCCTGTCTAACCAACTGAACTATGAACTATAGACATGTTATCATTTTTATTATCAGAAACATGCCTTCTGCAAAGATATAGCCTTATACATTATAAACATGCAAATAGTTGCTTCATTTGGGCTAACTACCATCATTTAGTGAGTCAAACATGAAGAAATTCTCTTAGTTTGAAAGTTGTAGCAAGCCTGGCCCGGTGAGTTGATGTCACAAACATCAAATATTGTTACTTCTTGTCAGATGGACATTCCTGCCAATAAATTAAACATTTCTCATTGCAACTGTATGCATTTTAATACACAGAGCCTGATATAAATTACACCATTTGATGGATATTTTATTAAATAGTCTGTGGAAACAACATAAAAGCCATATTCTATGCATCCCTGTATAGCCAAAAGAAATTAAACTATGGATATTTTATTGTTTATTTGATCAGAGACATGTATTCTGTTGAGATATATGTTAAAAACATGCAAATAGTGGTTTCATTTGGGCTTGCTCCTATAAATTAGAGAGTCAGACATGAAGAGATTCCCTTATTTCAAATTTATAAGATGCCAAGCCAGCTGAAATGGTGTATCAAACCTCAAATGGCAGTATTTCTTATCAGATGGACATCTCTACCAATAAATTAAACATTTCTCATAGTCATTGCATGCATTTTAATATACAGGACAAGTTAGAAAACATCATTTGATGGATATTTTACTTAAAATAGTCTGTGGAAACAACCTAAAAGCCATATTGTATGCATCCCTGTGTAGCCAAAAGAAATTAAACTATGGATATTTTATTGTTTATTTCACCAGAGACATGTATTCGGTTGAGATATTGCCTTATATATGTTATAAACATGCAAATAGTGGCTTCATTTTGGGCTTGCTTCCATAATTTAGAGAGTCAAACCTGAAGAGATTCCCTTATTTCAAATTTGTAAGATGCGAAGCCAACTGAAATGGTGTATCAAACCTCAAATGGCAATATTTCTTATCAGATGGACATCTCTACTAATAAATAAACATTTCTCATGGTCATTGCATACATTTTAATATACAGGACAAGGTAGAAACATCATTTGATGGAAATATTAATTAAAATAGTCTGTCAAATCTACATAAAAGCCATATTGTATGCATCCCTGTATAGCCAAATGAAATTAAACTATGGATATTTTATTGTTTATTTCATTAGAGACATGCATTCTGTTGAGATATAGCCTTATATATGTTATAAACATGCAAATAGTACCTTTATTTGGGTTTGCTTCCATAATTTAGAGAGTCAAACCTGAAGAAATTCCCTTATTTCAAATTTACAAGATGCCAAGCCAGCTGAAATGGTGTATCAAACCCCAAATGACAGTATTTCTTATCAGATGGACATCTGTACCAATAAATTAAACATTTCTCATAGTCACTGCATGCATTATAATATATAGGCCAAGATAGAAAACATCATTTGATGGATATTTTACTTAAAATATTCAGTGGAAACTACATAAAAGCAATATTGTATGCATCCCTGTATAGCCAAATCAAATTAAACTATGGATATTGTATTGTTTATTTCATCTGAGACATGTATTCTGTTCAGATATAGCCTTATATATGTTATAAACATGCCAATAATGGCATAATTTAGGCTTTTTTTCCATAATTTAGAGGGTCAAAGCTGAATAAATTCCCTTATTTCAAATTTGTAAGATGCCAAGCCAGCTGAAATGGTCTATCAAACCTCAAATGACAGTATTTCTTATCAGATGGACATCTGTACCAATAAATTAAACATTTCTCATAGTCACTGCATGCATTATAATATATAGGACAAGGCAGAAAACAACATTTGATGGATATTTTACTTAAAATAGTCTGTGGAAACAACCTAAAAGCCATGTTGTATGCATCCCTGTATAGCCAAAATAAATTAAACTATGGATATTTTATTGTTGATTTCATCAGAGACATGTATTCTGTTGAAATATAGCCTTATATATGTTATAAACATGCAAATGGTGGCTTCATTTGGGCTTGCTTCCATAATTTAGAGAGTCAAACCTGAAGAGATTCCCTTATTTTAAATTTGTAAGATGCCAAGACAGCTGAAATGGTATATCAAACCTTAAATGGCAGTATTTCTTATCAGATGGACATCTCTCCCAATAAATTAAACATTTCTCATGGTCACTGTGTGCATTATGATATATAGGGCAAGGTAGAAAACATTATTTGATGGATATCGTACTTAAAATAGTCTGTGGAAACTACTTAAAAGCAATATTGTATGCAGCCCTCTATAGCCAAATGCAATTAAACTATGGATATTTTATTGTGTATTTTATCAGCGACATGTATTATGTTGAGATATAGCCTTATACATGTCATTAACATGCAAATAGTGGCTTCATATGGGCTTTCTTCCATTATTTAGAGAGTCAAATCTGAAGAAATTCCCTTAGTTTGATATTTATGATCCCATAATCCCATGAAATGGTATTTTAAACCTCAAATGTCAGTATTTCTTATCAGATGGACATATCAACTAATTAATTAAACATTTCCCATGGTCATTACATGCATTTTAATATACAAGGCTATGTAAAAAACATCATTTGATGGATATTTTACTTAAAATGGTCTGTGGAAACTACATAAAAGCAATATTGTATGCATCCCTCTATAGCCAAATGCAATTGAACTATGGATATTTTATTGTGCATTTTATCAGAGACATGTATTCTATTGAGATATAGCCTTATACATGTTACTAACATGCAAATAGTGGCTTCATTTGGGCTTTCTTCCATAATTTAGAGAGTCAAAGCTGAATAAATTCCCTTAGGTTTCAAATTTAAAAGATACCAAGCCAGCTGAAATGGTGTATCAAACCTAAAATGTCAGTATTTCTTATCAGATGGACATCTCTACCAATAAATTAAGCATTTCTCATGTCCATTGCATGCATTTTAATATATAGGACAAGGCAGAATACATCACTTGATGGATATTTTACTTTAAATACTTTGTGGAAACTAAATAAAGTCACATTGTATGCTTTCCTATATTGCCAAATGAAATTCAACTATGGATACATTGGATATTTTATTGTTTGTATCATCAGAGACATACATTCTGCTAAGATATAGTCTTTTGTGTGTTATAAACATACAATAGGTGCATGGCCTCATTGGGCTTGCTTTCATAATACAAGAGAGTCAACTCTGACCATCGGTTTGAAATTGGTAGCATCTTCCATCCTTATATAAGAGGGGTATATACCAGCTTGAAGTACCGGTTTAATTAATAGGTTCAATGCAAGGGGCCACCAAAGAGGTTTGTCTAGTTCGGGATGGTGTGGCAAACCGCCAACTGGAGATTTCAAGGGAGGCCTCCTCAATGGCGACCCACTATATTGTGCAAAATTTTTTTATTAAAATTGTATAAAGGTCAGCATGCCCTACGAGCATTGAGAAATAGATAAAAACACTTACTGACAGATTGCCAATAACAAAATTACATCTGTTGAAACTATTGTTATGTAAACAAAACTGTTACAGTGATTTGTCAACAAATATATAATTCTAGCTGTATTATTAGTTCAAATATTTAACTATGAATAACATTTTCAGAATATTTAATCAACAGGTTGGACCTTTTCCAATGTTATGTAAACAAAACTGTTACAGTGAGTGACTTGTCAACAATTATATAATCTTATAGCTGTAGTATTACATGTAGTTCAAATATTTAAGTATGAATATGAATTTTCAGAATATTTAATCAACAGGTTGGTCTGGTTGGACTTTTTTCAATGTTTACCATAAACTTTTGATCACAATTTTGCTCTCGTTGGACTTTTACAGTTATTCCAATACAGCAGTAATTTCTACATAACAATTAATTCTTGGTTTAGAAATATTTTCTTTAAGTATTTCTTAACTTAGAAAAAAAATCTTGAAACAAGAAATATATATTTAATTTTTGAAGCCATTTTCTTAGTAAGGAAATTGTTTCTTGTTTCAAGACTAAAATCTATCTTATTTGAGAAAACTATCTCTTGTCTGGTGGGAGTTTCTTAAATTTTCTTGATGTAGCAGACTTGGGGGGTATATTTCCCAAAATAAGATTTATTTTCCTGTTTCAGGAAATAGTTTTTCTTGTTTCAAGATATTTTATCTTATTAAGAAATTATTTTTGGCAGTGTAGCTCCGCGATTGGAATGGCTCTAGCGCGTTGTATACCATCCTGTATTAGTTTCTGCGGATAGTTTTGTTTTTTTAGAAAAACATTTAGTTCAGAGAGTCTGTGGTCACGTTGCTTGTTTTGGCTGACAATTGTGCATACCCGTCTTGCAAGACAGTAAGGAATGTTGCGCTTAGTATGCGACGGGTGACACGAACGGAAGTCTAGATATTGATGTGTATCTGTTATTTTGTAGAATATATCCGTTTGTAATTTGTTTTTGTCAGCCAAAACAAGTACATCTAGAAAGGGCAATTTCTCACGGCTCCGTTCTGATGTAAATTTGATTGATGGATGAAGTGAATTCAAAAGTGAGAGGAACTGGTTGAGGGTCTCTTCGGATTCTTCCCAAATAATAAAGCAGTCATCCAGATATCTTTTCCAGGTGTGGATAATATGGTCACTGATGTTAGTCGGGAAAGTTTCCTTTGCGTGTATATACAGTTGGTGTTCGAGATATCCCATCACTAAATTTGAGTAGGTTGGGGCCATTTTTGTACCCATAGAAGTACCTTTAACTTGGAGGAAATATCGCTCATCAAAGAAAAAATTATTATTTTCTAAAACAATGTTCACTGCGTTTAGAATAAAATCCTCACTGAAGCGATGGTCCAGTATGTCATTATGTTCCTTTATCCAAAATATAAGTGCGTCCTTTCCAAGTGAATGGGGATGCATGAATATAAATTTGTAACATCACAGCTCACTAGTACCGACCCTTCTTTTATTTCACGTGGTAATTTACGGATAAAGTCCATGTCATCTCTGAGGAAGCTCGGTATTTTTCCACAGAGGGGTTTGAGAATAATGTCTACAAAGTTACTCAAACGATTTGTTGGGCACGATGACCCAGCGATTATGGGTCGTAATTTGAGATCGGTCGGTTTTTTTCCATGTTGACATAGGAGTTGTTCTGAAGTTTGATGGCTTCTTGTATTTGTTTACTCTTGTGTATTTTTGGAAGACCGTATATATTACTGCTGTGGTATTCAAAATGTATGAGATAGTCTTTTTCTTTTTCTGTTGTACAATTTGGAAATGTAGCTCGTAATAATCACGTTGTTGGGCGTGGCTAACCGGCTATTGTGTCCAATCGCGGCCAGTGCACGGATTGTGCGTCGTGGTCAAAACACGTTCAATGGTACATTTTCATTTGATTGCATTGTGTGGGATCACAATTACACAATGGCATTTTATTTAGTAAGATTGCGGTCGCTGTTCCAGCGTTCGTCACAATGTAATCGATATAATCCTAGCAATGCTAGCTACACGGGGTTAAAATGTTTTCAAACGTGCCGTATTAAGTCTTCTACATTATAACCTACCATACATTTGCGGCTTTCTTCAAACTTATTTTTCTAAAAGCATTTGACGTATACGTCGCTAACATCCTGTGCCAAGATATTATCCAAACAGTCCTTTTGTGTTTTTGTTTTGTCCCGAATCAAATCAATAGTTCACTCATTTACGCGAATGTGGGTCTGTTTAAATAGCAATCAGTGTTATACACTGGTTCCTGGGAAAGCACTCGGTGTTATATACTGGTTCCTGTGAAAGCACTCGGTGTTATATACTAGCTCCTGTGAAAGCACTCGGTGTTAAATACTGGTTCCCGTGAAAGCACTCGGTGTTATATACTGGTTCCAAGGAAGCGACGCTTTGCCTCTCTACTATATAAGTGTCCTTTTAAAAACACTCTTAAATCAACTGTTTCAGAATGAAGCTGATGCAAAACTATAGTCGATAAATGTACTGAGTTCAAGTATGTAAATAGCGTGCCTGTCATTTGCAGAATGAGGTCCACAGAGGGTGAATTTAGTTATGCTATCCCGCATAGCGGGCTAGCATCACCAAATTTACCCTTCGGATACCTCATTCAGCTTAGGCCCCATCTTCTGGGAAGTATCTATAGTATAAAATTAACATTGTTTTTAGTTACATTTCCCTTCTAGGAAGTTTCAATAACCGCCTAAATAACCGCCTAAAATTCATAATTGAGGTGCCCAATGGGTGAACATCACCAACTTCAAATGGGGAACTTCAATCTGATCCTAGATTTGCCATAGCAGTTGAGGGCCTTAGCAGAATGAGGTCCCCAGATGGTGAATTTAGTGATGCTAGCCCGCTATGCGGGATAGCGTCACTAAATTCACACTCTGTGGACCTCATTTGCAGGCTTGACAGAGTTTGCCCATCCGCTGGTATCTCAGAGCTCACATCACCATTTGTCTCGCTTCCTTCTATAAGGGTTTACGGGCTCGTAGACGCAAATATGCATTGAAACTGTTGCAGGTACGAGTACTTCGAAACGCAAAATCTTTGAAGGCACAGGCGGCGTTCGTTGCAGAAATATTTTTTACAATTTTAATAACTTTTTCTTGTATTCTTTAACAATTTTATAATTTCACCCATACAGAGCCCCTGCAGGGTAATGGATGTTTTTTATTTTATGTCCTAAAAATTGTAAGAAACATTTATTTAAAAAAAAAATTGTTAGGCCAATGCATTCTCTTATATATGCGAGGCGACCTATGGTCGACACGCATATATAGGAGAATGCATTGGCACAGGGTAAAAAAAATCCCGACTTCCGACTGGATTTGATATGGCGGGTCACATATCTTATATCTATATTTGCGAATGTTTGTCTGTCTGTGTGCTATAGGAAGTAACGGGTGACCATCTGGATGACACCAACGGGGTCTAGCAGGGGTATCTTTATACGAGGAAGATAATGTTGCGGGTTTTTCTAAAGTGACACCGTTCTTGTCATGGGGGAGAAACGGGGAAGGGTGGCAAAACATTTTGTCGCCGATTTCCAACCAAACGTATACATAATCATCTCCATGATATGGGGACTCTATTGGTGTGGTTTCATGCTGTTAATGGTGGCGCCGTTCGAGTCAGGAGTGCACGGAAGGGAGAGGGGCACCCAAAACTGATAACAAATTTCCATTTGGGTGTGAGGTGGGGGGGGGTCTTAATTTGATTACATTACGCACCAATCCCTCAGAAAACCCAACCTCAGTAATTACCAAGACAGGTGAATTACTGGGCTGAAGTCCAGCTCCAGCCATTGACCAGCTGCATGCTGCAGTAATATTGATATGTGTACTGCTTGTGGCCAGTATGGTTATTATATAATAGCTTTTTACTCAGTGCCAGTTAATTTTTATTTTATCTTCATTGCATTGTTTTGCTATTTAAGTATCATATTCTTAATGTCTGGAAAATTCCATAGCATTTTAGTACTTTGATTACTGGAATCCGACAATAAATAGTGAAGTTATAAATATTTAAGCTTATTTTCCCCCATTTTCAAATTATGTTCCCGGCTTACCGACCTAAATAGTTTGACACAAGACCGGAATGACGTAAACCGGGATTTTTTTACCCTGTGCCAATGCATTCTCTTATATATGCGAGTCGACCATAGGTCGCCTCGCATATATAAGAGAATGCAATGGCCTAACAATTTTTTATCATGTTTTTTAAATAAATGTTTCTTACAATTTTTAGGACATAAAATAAAAAAAACATCCATTACCCTGCAGGGAGCCCCACACATATATAGAAGCACCTAGAAGAGTGTCGTCTGCTCATGTTTGTCCGGGGCTCTGTATGGGTGAAATTATAAAATTGTTAAAGAATACAAGAAAAAATTATTAAAATTGTAAAAAATTGTTAGGCCAATGCATTCTCTTATATATGCGAGGCGACCTATGGTCGACTCGCATATATAAGAGAATGCATTGGCACAGGGTAAACAAATCTGAGATACGTTTTCTTAACAATATGTCGGGCCAGGATTTGTGAGCTGATTTCAACATATATTGTAGCCCACAATACTACAAGATTTATAAAACATAACGTATATACTGAATTTCAGAAATTGTGTTGTCCATGAATGGAAAATCATACTGAGCTAATAATGAGGGGGTCTAATTGTACTTGTGTGATTACAACATGAAATATCACCATTTCATCAAGTTCAGTTGAATTTCATCAATATTGTTTTCCACAGTTCAAATAAATAGACAGAACACAACGCGCATCTTAATCGAGAATCTTTTATCGAATGAGTTGCGGATGGCGCAAGGATATATTTCGCGAAATATAACTTTGCGCCGTCCGCGACGAGTTCGATAAAAGGTTCGAGATTATGATGCAAGCTGTGTTCTGTATTTATTCTACACCGTTCAGTCAGATAAGTTCAATCCATGAATGTCACCTTCATTGTTACTGTAGATATACCTCTATTGCGATTTAAGTCTGACAAATAACTAGTAATTATGGGGGGTCATGCACCAGAAGCGGATGATCGACGTAATGTACGTCATCGTTCTTGGTGACAACGTCAACAAGAACAGTTCCGACTTGTATTCCACTAGAGGTATACACTAATATTTATTCAATGGCTGGGATTCCGTTGAATACATGTGACTCACGTCAATGGGTGTGGAATAAAGAACGTTTCTTGATTTATGAAAGTATCCGTGCTATGTATTCTTGTATACACCCGTATTGTAAATTCTTCTATCAGAATCTTGAGTTTCTGTCACTTCACCTACGTAGTGAGTGAAATTACAATGGGAATGTATGGTGATTTGAATTTTTCTTTAATTTTAATTCATAGTTCAACAAATACTTGAACATACTAACCTCTCAATATTGAATGTCCAAACACTAGTGTTCAGTCACCAAGGAAGAAAATAGGTATGTTATGATGTTGACATTTAATTATTTCAGTTAGTATTAACGATCCTCGTTCAGATTTGACACCAATTTTCAACTCACCATGCACAATAAAAAATACTTGAATTTACCCTCAAGAAAGTCGATTTCTGGTCATCAAACCTAGTAATGTGTTCACTGCTCTAAACACTTTCTTGCATTGGAAACGTATACTAATGGTGATTTTATCGTGACGGTGTCAAACCGGATAGGATATCTGTTAGTGCAGTTCCCCGTTTCCTGATACTACGACACACATCCATGTAACTTGATGATGCAAGACCAACATTTCTGGCTATTGTTTCATAAACTTAAACCCTTTACCCAACAAACCGGCCAAAAACGGCCAAATAAAGCTGCAACAGCCTAAATTATCATGGGTCTGTCTCAATAAAACCATACAAATATGGATATCATTGGACATATGATACTCTACGTACCGATTATATGTAAATTAGTAATACATAATAACGACAACTAAAAATCATTACTCACCATGTTCCCATGTTACAGATATATTGTTTATTGTTGTGATATGTCTTCACAATGGTTTAAATTGAAAAGCCAATTTAATTCATGACAATACACGGACTAAATATCATTAGCTTAGTAAATAAACATTTGCGGATATTTCTGCCTATAATCCCAGTATGCCAAACGGACAGGTACCAGCAATATTAATTGCCAATACCTGGTATGGAGGTGAGAAGCTCGTAAGCTACAATTACACTGGCATGTGCATGTAACAGTTGTCAATCATGTTGGCTATAGAGTGCATGCGGTGTATCGGACTTGTCACATGTGTGGTCCAGCAACCAACATTAGCAACTACATGTATAATTCATTTAACAGAAAGAGTTTCCGTTGGAGATTTCATTAACGCCACCGGTGTATATAGTAGGGCGGCTCCGTGTCAAAAAAAGGGTGAATCGTGCATTTTATGGTAAAAGCAACAAACTTTGTATACAACATCCTGAGGTGATATCTTGTGGATTTGGATATCATGCCAAGCTAGGGAGATCCCATGGTTGCCATGGTAACCACCGAAAAACATCGCCGCCAAAAATGCCAAATTGGCTTTTTGCGGAAGTGCGATTTTGGTGCCCCTCTCCATGCACTGCACCCCTGACTCAAATAGCGCCACTTTTGCCATCTTGAAATCACACGATTAGATTCCTCGTTTCATGGAGAAGAATGTGTATCAACTTTGTGTAAATCGGCGCTAAACAGGTTTATTAATTCTTGTGCACCTCTCCCCTTCCGTGCATCCCTGACTCAAATGGCGCCACCATTTACGTCTGTAAACCACACCATTAGATTCCTCATATCATGGAGATGATTATGTACAAGTTTGGTGGAAATCGGCGACAATTTTGTTTCTGCCCTTCTCCGCTTTTGTGCCCCTGACAACAGCGTCACTTTAGAAAATTCTAACCCGCACTATCTTATCCATTATCTTTCTTGTAAAAAAATCTTCCTTCCGGGCTCGGCGTATTCTGTTTGCTGAGAACAGTTTTTGGAATGGGAAGATCGAATATTGATTCTTTCCACATTCATCGAAATGTTCACTCAGTGAAATTTTGCGATATTGTGGTTGATTTATCTCGAACACCAACTGTATATACACGCAAAAGATGTTTCCCGACTAACATCAGTGACCATATTATCCACACCTGGGCACTCGGATATACGCGGAATTCTGTTCTTTAATTGCCTGTTGGATTGTGGGACTTTTATGAATTTTGGGTAATCCGTAAGAGCTGCATTTCATCTCAAAGTTTGTGAGTTATTCGGCTTCTTTATCAGTTAGGCATTTAGAGAACTTTGTGACAAACATCTCCTCATTTGTAGGAAGTTTCTTGTGAAAACGATCGTCCAAGAGTGTATCTTCCGATTTGTTGGCATAGTCGGTCGTGTCCATAATCACCAGTGCACCTCCTTTGTCTGCTCTTTTACAAACAATAGTGTTGTCAGAACAAAGTCGATTTTTTGAACAGTTGGATGGGCGTATGTGACCCAGTTTGTGGTTTCTAGATGGACTGGTGGCAGCACAAGAATACACAAGGATAGCCCCGTGGCTGCTGTGATTATGCATACATATTGGAATTTGGCAACGAGAAATTGTTAATTTCCTCCACGCACGACTTACACCCTATTTTTGAACAGCTGGACAGGTTAATTGTGACCTCGTTTTTTTAAATTTTGAGATGGACTAGTAGCGGCACAAAACGAATCCAGAACAATAGCCTCGTGTCTGCTATGGTTATGCATACGCGTGTCGTTGCCCGGATTGACCACTCGTCGTTCGTCCGTCTGTCTGTCCGTCTGTCTGTCTGTCTGTCCGTAGACACTTTACGAGTAATGCGATAACTCAAATATTTTCTATCCGATCGTGAGTTTCACAGCCCAAAATACAGATCGAGTCCGAATATGGGTTTGATCCGATTAAGTTTAAAGGAGATATGACCCTTTTTCAAGAAAAAAAATATTTAATTTTTTTTAGATTTAGCTCCTTGCTAAATTTAGCATATACAAATATTAAATTTTGTTTGAACTTTAATAACAATAAAAAAAAAAAAAATTGACACTTTCATCTATTTTAGTTTTATACGATTAATTACGTGTGATATCCTGTTTTGAAAATATGAAGATTTTATTGCAATAGTTTCATGTAATATAATGATATCAATAAATTACCATGTGATCATCCAACATCCAGAGTATATGAGAGGATTTTTTATAGATGTTGTCATTCCAAGTGAAATCTGTTATGAAATGAGTGATGACATATGATACAGAGCTCTGGTGGGTCAAGCAAGATAAACAACACTGGTGGCTGGCTGTTTGTTTATTCTAACTGTCAAATTGATTAATGGCAGTAGACGACTGGTGTTTTTCCTATTCTTGAAATTTCATTACAGGGTGGGATAAGGGCCCCCTCACCTATATAAGTGTCTTCTAAATTCCATTAATTTGCTTCAAAAATAATTAACCCTTTCCAAGGTTTCCATAGACACATGCTATAATGTACATGGACTCTTCCTCATATCTCTTAATATATATTGGGTATCTTTGCACACTATTCACTTTTATCAATTCTGGTATTGACTGATTAATTGATTTTTGAAAAATATATTAACCCTTCAGACACGTGCATTCAATTTGAAATTAAAACAACAGCTGATAGCCAATATGATTTATCTATGCAATGCGAAACAGGCAGATAAATATACATGACTATTGTAAGTGATGACTTGTTTTAGGGGCCACAGAGCACTTAGAAGATTAACATTGAAGATTGTGGCTTTTAGTGCCCAAGCTACTTGTAAAACATTGTAATGTGTGAAAACATTCAAATGAGGGCTAACTTACTTTCTTTTATATGAACGATTTAGTGGTCATAGGGGCCAGCATCCCCATCATATTATGTCTGTATAACATATAGATAATACTTTTGAATTGTATAAACTACATATATTTTTGAAAACCATACACCCCTGTTATGAAACACTTAATCTTATTTAATACACAGGTCAGATATAATCTTATATCTGTCCATGTTTGATAAACAAATAACTGGGGAGAATGGGGGAAGGGGGGGGAGCTAATTAAAGTACCATTTAAATACGAGATGGAATCCCCTACATATATGTTGTTCTAAGCAGTCTGGCTTGTCAACAATTATAATTTCTCTTTATAAGTGAATAATAAATTTTGAATGTCTGGCATGTCAAAAGTGGCAAAGATAGGGATTTATCACTTTTGCTTCCAATGAGTTAACTTAAACTCCTAAACATGTCCTCCGAAATCACTAAACCATTGAATCTCACAGTGAGAGGTCCTTGTGTGAATAGGGACAGAGTTATGAGATTTAAAACTACTCCTCCCCAACCCAAATACTTAAACCCTTTCTTAAGACAAATTATTTGAGCTTTTGATTTCAAGTTGGGTACTGATATATGGATTAATTCCTGTGATCATATCTTTGACAAATTATCAGTTATGGCTAGTCGCTATCGCCAAGGTATGGGTTAAACATCTGCCGATCGTGATCGGCCTCTCGTTTCATTATATTGACCCCATGCACGACTTACGCCCAATATTGAACAGCTGGATGAGCGTTAGTGACCTGGTTTGTGATTTCTAGATGGACTAGTCGCGGCACAAGAAGAATCCAGAAAGGATGGCACCGTAGCTGCTGTGATTATGCATACATACATGTGGGCGATTCAGTAACGATTATTATCATATTATGAGAACTGGGAACTAGAAACTGGGGTTGGTCTGGGAACTAGTAACGGAATTCTTGGAACTTGTGAAAGGGCAGATATGAAGCTACTCACAAACTCACAAACAACCTTCAACAGCACAATAAATTGGTTTGATACAGTGCAATGCAAATATGGGTGAATCTGTGTTTTTAAAAGAAATAAGAATTAAAAGATTATTTAGCTGGTTTTGAATGAGATGATATATACCGTACCACGGTACCACACACCAATGCAAACTGTAAGTACTCTATATATGTAGACATCAGAGGCTACATAGGTGAAGCTGTACCTCACTGGTGTTACTTGTAACAATCTTAGTCGACGAATCTTAATGCGTCATAACTGATGGAATTATACCTGCTAAGTTAATGGCACCTAATCGTATCGTTGTCTCCTAAAAGTTTGTGGACCGAACAATGAAGAGCATTTTTTTGATAATTCATGTTTCCGATGGGTGGGAAAGTAAAGTGGGGACCGTGGATATAATCTAGGAATCTGGTACTGATATATACGGCGCGGCAATGCCGATAGTTGTGTGGTTTAGAATAATTCAAGTGTCCGATGGGTGGTCGAGTTGGATTGTCTTCATCTAGAAATGATACACTGATATGACCGTCGCAAATCATATTAAATAAAAGGTCGACCGACCACAATGTCCCTGGACACGGTGGCTAGCTGGAGGATTGGATATGTCCGGAATAAATGTCATCATCCGGAAACCCCAAATGTTGAAAATCAAGAAATATCGTCAAACTAGGGGCCATAACTGCGGTAGAAAAGATCGGATAAGTCTGGTTTTCGAACTCGTTCAAGATATTTTTTTAAAACAGCTCTTACGCAAAAACATTGTTAAAATCAATTAATAATTGTTCAAGTTATTGCGCTAACGAGCTAGAAAAGTCGGCAAAAATGGCAAGAACTCGACAAAAATGGTTCCAACCAAACTCAGAATTGCAGGTTCCAACGATGTTTAATATCTGTGCCAAATTAAAAACAAATGACTGGAAAATGACGGAATATGTACACAGGCTCGGGCTAAAGTTGGGTCCCAGGATGTATGATGCTATGTCAAAAATGTTTTCTATTAAATATGTATGGCAGTGTGCGTTTTAGTCATGGTTCTAACGATGAACCCATTTCTTTGTGATAGATGCCAAGATTAATCAATTAATTTGCAATTGAGTTAAAGGGAGGTAAAAGCTATTCTGCATCATAAGTTTCAAGATCTATCCAAGTAGACCCACGGAGCGTCGATAAACCTAGCAGTATTTTCAATTAGGAGATTCATTTCAACAGAACATTGTGTGTCAGTATCTAAAGAGTGATTTTTAATCACCTCTCCAATTCTGTTCGCTGGCGACCACAAAATGCCACAGTCTCATAAGATTAATATATGGATTTCCAGAATAACAGGTGGGCCTTGGGTGGTAAAAGTCTTTTGTATTTATCACATTGAGTGCTTCTTTCAACGGTTTACATTTAAACATCAGAATCCCCTTCCTGCTGAAACTTTGACGAGCGACACATGCCAATCGATATAGGTCTCGCTGGGCATGTAGTGACAAGGCTGAAATCTAGCTCCAGTCTTATAATTGATGCTACGTACACAGAATGACAATGCTTTCAGGAAATTCCTATCCGATTGATTTAAAACTATTACAATACAAATTGGCATTGTCTTGGAGAATGACTATATACATATATTGCATATTTTGGTTATAAATGTTGGAATCGTTGTCCGACTTAAGTTGGCTGAATATCAGGCACAAATCAATTGCTAGTTTTCCGGGTGACATCCTGTCTCAGTGTAAACAAGAAGTCAAGACTGTCACCATATAATCAACTTGTTTTATAGTATTAGTGTATACATAATGCAGATATAAACAAATAAAAATACCATATACACGAAGATGTTGTCCGGGTGGGATGAGGTGTGTTGACAATTAATTTGGAAATGCCGCGCCGCCTCATACATGTACTATAGGCTATAGTCCCGTGTTTGGTCAATGGGTCGATAGTCGGTGTGACTATACAGAGCGTTTAGGATTTCAAGTGGGTTTCGCTGATCTCTTCGTGGTATACCTGCCAGTATCTTGGGTTCTGGGACTTCTCTTCCCGATATCGTGACGTATCGTTTATACCACTATATAGACAGGGCCGAAAATCGCCACCATCTGCTCCTCTGGTATTTAAACAATTAAATCGACAATATGGATAGAGAAACCCCAGATCCATCAGGACCTAAAACTCATACGTATTTTCAACAACAGACTGGGAGATGTTACAAAAAACAAAGAAATGTTTTTGAAAACCGTTTCGCAGCCCATAAACATGATTACGTAGCTAGAAGGATGGCGGCCTCCCGGGAATCCTTGCATTGTCATGCGGTGCCACTCGGTGGGCGTCCATGGTACAGGGGCGCAATCATATAACCCCTTCCAAATTTTCGATAATTGGGCTGAAGTCATGCACGGAGCTCAACATTGCAATTTTTGTTGCTAAATCGGCTGCGTGGCCAGAACCATGGCAGTCACAAGGGAACCCTTCCGTGTATATATGGTCGTGTCCCTGTCATATATAAGATGCCCGCTCGGTGGCACCGCACGGAAATGCCAGGATTCCAGGGTGGCCGCCAAGGTTTTGGCTACGCAGCCGATTTAGTAACAAAACGTGCTATTTGGTATCCATGCACGACTTCAGACCAATTTTCGAATATTTTGAAGGGGCTATATAGTCACGTCCCTGCCCTATAGATGCCCGCTGGGTGTCACCGCACGAAAATGCAAGAATTCCCGGGTGGCCGCCATGGATCTGGCTACGCAGCCGATTTAGTATCAAAAGGGGCTATGTTGACATTCCATGCACGACTTCAGCCCTATTTTCGAAAATATGGAACGGGTTATATGGTTGCCTCCCTGTCCTATATAGATGCCCGCTGTGCGGCACCGCACGAAAATGCAAGGATTCCATTGTGACTGCCATGGTCCTGGCAACGCAGCCGATTTAGCAACAGAACGTGCAATGTTGAGCTCCATGCACGATACATATATCATATTTTTATCAAGGTAAAATGATCAAGAAACCGTTGGGGTTAAACACAATTAATAATGATTTCCATATTACTACGGGACATTTACTAGGGTTGGGGCAACTGTTCAAAAACTGGTTCCTTGTATACCTTTTTAGTAGAAACATGGCATGTATATTTTCAACATCGGATGGGTTGTGATAAAACAAATTGCACTCTATTCCAATGTTTTAATGTCACGTGATCTCCAAATCCAAGATGGCTGCCGTCTTAAGCAAAAATCGGGATATTTTCGAGAATTTTTGTGCATGTTTTTGACCAAATCTACCCCACAATAGCCGCCATATGTCCCCAAATCATCCGATTCACTTGCTTTTATTATTTACTGGTTCAGTCGAAACAGCAGATGTGCTCAGGAAGTTTAGAGTTAACATTGTGGGTTGTTTAACTCAGATAAAATATAAATTTATAACATTGTACGCAAGACCCGATATAGTTGAAAACGGTCATTGTTCATTTTGCTGTTAGAGCTGTATGGCTAGTTAACTTTCATCAATTTTGTTCTATCTCTAACTCTATGGTTAATTAACATTCATCAAACACCTTAAAGACAATACAAGGAATGAAGTAGATTTCACTATGATGTTGGTGTGATTTAATGTGGTTTAATGTCACGTGACCTCTATGGTTGCTCAGATAAAATATAGATTTATAACATTGTACGCAAGACCCGATGTAGTTGAAAACGGCCATTGTTCATTTTGCCGCTAGAGCTGTATGGCTTGTTAACCTTAATCAAATTTGTTCTATCTCTAACTCTATGGTTAATTAACATTCATCAAACACCTTAAAGACAATACAAGGAATGAAATAGATTTCACTAGTATGGGGGCAATTGTTCAAAAACTGGTTCCTTGTATACTTTTTTTAGTAGCAGCATGGCATGTGTATTTTCAACATCAGGATGGGTTGTGCTAAATAATTGGACTCTATTCCAATTTTTAATGTCACGTGACCTCCAAATCCAAGATGGCTGCCGTCATAACCAAAAATCAGGATATGTTCGAGGATTGTTGTGCATGTTGTTGACCAAATCTACCCCAAATAGCCGCCATATGTTCCCAAATCATCCGATCCACTTGCCTGTATTGTTTACTGGTTCAGTCGAAACAGCAGATGTGCTCAAGAAGGTCAGAGTTAACATTATGAGTTGTTTAGCGATTTTCGTGAAGGTTGAGTGAGGGTGATTTACATGCCGTTTTCACCATATCGGTACCCTCTCATCCTGTTCTACTTCCGGTTGGATAAAACATTGGAATAGAGTCTTTAAAATCCCTCCAAACTGGATAGGTTATGAAAATCATAGTGGCTTGTTTCTACTAAAAAGTATACAAGATCTGCACTTGCCCCCACACTAATAACTGTGGACTATCGGCAAAGGCACTGGTGATGGTCTGTTGATCAGATTAAATTCTCACTCGCGAGGATGCCTCACCAGCAGCACTACATACTTCTTGATCAGTATGGCATTATCACTGATCGCCGCCAAAAGAGTAGCCGTTAACGTGTCACTTGCAACACTTAGGAAACAGCCGCCCACACCATACTGTGCCATAACCAATACAAAATCGAAGACTGCCCCCGCCCCTCCAATGTGTTGTTGTTCTTGAGGACACAATTGTCATGGTTATTCCCGCTGTTGGGGTAGGATTGTAATATATGACAACTTCAGAAATTAGCAGTCTTCCGGGGACTCAGTATCGAACGTGTTTTCATTTTTGAAAACAATGAAAACCGGTTCAGCCAGTTACAGAGGTGTTGACGATTTAAATGCAGACGGGGAACCACAGTGCAGTTATATTTGTCGATAACTTCCTGTTGATCTCTCCGAGACAAAATCCATACATGGGAATGACATGACCACCATCCGATTTTAAATCTTCAAAATACATTTTCAATGTATAAACCTACACACACGGATTGAAATAATTGGATGGGACATGGCATGACATGATATTAATTATTTGATACAATAAAGTGCACTAAGACATAGACGCATGTTTTGCTTAAATCGGGACAGCAATACATTGTCAATAAGTGATTTGTTCTGGATCGTGAGAGATGAGCAACATTGAGTTTCACATATCACCATCACTGACTATGAAATGAAAACAGCCAAAGAGAAGACCAACAACAAATATAACTACAGTCCATGCATGTAGGTTAAAATAGTACATTCCTTGGAGTATAAATAACAATTGAAAAACACAATCAAACCACCAAATACATGTAGTGTGCTGTCCAAAATGTCTTATTTTTATATGTAGTACATGCGTGTCAAGTTTGGTGCTTTTACCATAAAATGCACGATTTTGTCATCTATCCGCCCCACTATTTGTGCATTAGATTAGACGCCTTCAATCATAAACAATCATTTTATAGAACTGGAAGTGGAATTACGAACAAAAATCTGCGATAAGAAATTCTGTAAGATGGTTGGGTGTGGGCTGGGGGGGGGGGGGGGGGGGGGTATCGAATAACTTTATTCTCAATAATTGGATGTCATATGAGTTTGTTATTTTGTGCATAAGATTAGATAATCCTTCAATCAAAAACAATCATTTTTAGAACTGGAATTGCAAACAAAAATCTTCGATCTGAATTGGGTGGGGGTGGCGAATAACTTTATTCTTCAAACTTGGGGTGGCGAATAACATTAGTCTTTAAACTCGGACGTAGATAAGTTTCTTACTTTTTGTATTTGATTAGACGATCCTTCATTCATAAACAATCATTTTATAGAACTGGAAGTCGAATTGCGAATAAAAATCAGCAATCTGAAATTATGTATTGGTTGGTGGGTTGGCGGGGTGGTGAATAACTTTATTCTTAATACTTGGATGTCAGATGAGTTTCTTATGCTGTACATTAGATTAGTCGATCCTTCAATCACAAACAATAGACAAGAAACAATAAACAAATGTGTTCCTTACAACTTGTTATATCTAGTTACTTAACACACAACAACGGTTCTGGGGTTAGGACGAAAAGTTGCGAACGGACGGATGGATAGATAGACAGATCTCATAATATGTCTATATAAACATACATGTAAACACACAAACTTTTGTCTTTTCGGGTAAAGCATCTTGCGGAAAACCACAAAAAAGTGGTGAACAGCACGTGAAACTCGCGTCGAGAGACATGCCCTTTGTCAGATTTGTTTAAACGCAGAATAAGAATGGATTAGTGGTGCATGAGCGATACTTGTTTCTCAATGAATACATATCGTTCGCGAGAATTTATGGCGTGTCAATAAGCGTTTTATCGGCCTGCACATTGTTCCGATTGGTAACAAGGTAGTTTGACTGCATGTTCATACCACCGAATAGAGTTATCAATTAAATGACAACTGAACGACAAGATGCGCCCTTTGACCACCAATGTAGGTCTAAACCAGGTTTAAACTCGGAGGTTTAAACTGGAGATGATGACTCCGGCCTATATGTTCAAACATAAAACCCAACATCATAATTTTGCATATATACATAATAACTGCTAGTATACAATTTATATGCATACGTAACAAATGGAGCACATAAGAAATACTGCTCAGTTGTATGTATTTGATTGTCTATATTGAGTATAACATGTCATACAAGTGGGTTTATTCATAGGCCATGTTAAGTGATACATGTTTATCTGGCTGGTATATATATATATATATGACATGCACCACGGATACCGACCAAACATTTGGTAAAACATTTTGTCGCCATCAAATTGTTTCCATCAAATTGCCGTTCGATTCAGGGATGTGAGAATGGAGGGGTACACACGCTAATACAAGTACTTATAATTTATGTGCACATGACAATGGTCCGGTTTTAGTCTGCACATGTCATGCCGTTACTTGCAGACTTTAAGTTGTGAACGTATTGTCTGTATGTGTATGTAGTCTTAACGATAGGAGTAGAGGCAACTTGAGCCTCACTGCCACATATTCACGATCACCTATATTGACTGGCTAGTGTCGCTTTTTACCGATCCAGCAGGAAGAGAACTTTTAATGTTTAATTGAAAAACTTTGAATGAATAACTCGACACGACAAACACAAAGGGCGCTTACTATCTCCAAGACACACCTGTTGTGTTGTGATGTTGTAGATCGCTCATATGAGGTTCGTGGCCTTTTGTTGTCGCTCGATTATCGTGAAAGGTCAGATTTGGAGAGGGGTCCAAAATTAGCCTTTAGTTTATCAAACAACGTTCTATTGAAATTAATTTCTATGGGAAATACCATAATGCCTATCGAAGCTCCCCAGGTCTACCTTGATAATGACTTTGCTTAGAATAAACTAGAACAATAAACCGTTAAATTTGCGAAATACAATCACAATTCAATTTTCTAGAAGGATGTAGCCTTTATGTCTTTTGCAAAGAAACTGGCTGATATTGACCACTTTTACACACTAATTGGTTCATTATTCTAACATTCGATCCAAGACTAACAACTCACAAACTCTAAAATATTTTTAAAAAACGTTGAATGAGTTACTAAACACGACAAGCACAAAGGGCGTTTACTGTCCAAGACATACCTGTTGTTTTGTGATGTTGTATATGTCTTTTATGAGACTGGTGCCCTTTTTGTCGCTGGATTATCGTGAGAGATCAGAATTGGAGAGGGGTCCATAATTAGCCGTTGGTTTATCAAACAACGTTCTATTGACATTAACGTTCTATAGGAAAGGCCATAGTACTCATAGAAGCTCTCCAAATATTCTTGGAAAATTGCTTTGTCGGGAATAGACTAGAAGATTAAACAGTGAAATTTGCGCACAATGGCATTCAAATTTCGAGAAGGATGTAGGCTTACGTCTTTTGCAAAGAAACTGGCTAATATTGACCACTTTTACAAACTAATTGGTTGATCGTTCTAACGTCCGAACCAGTTATTCATGAACTCTAACACATTTGACGAATATGGCACTGAATGAGCATCCATGTATGCATTTCCAATGGCATAGCGTCCAATTAGAACATTAACATAAAACGGATTTAGTGGTAAGCTAATATAATATATATGTCGGAAGTGACTTCAATGTTCATTAAATATTATGATTATCTATATATATCCACAGGTTTATAATTATGATGACTAGTACACTTGCTTGAATACATAATGCTATCATGAGAATGAGTATCGATGAGCATGCCATGCACAATTAGTTGTCATCGATAGCAACATCCAGTAAATTCGCCTCTTATCGTATATTAGACTCCCAATAGAATATGGCACGTGGACCAATGCCTCATATTCCGATAGATTATGTGCCCTCTGCAACTCAGAAATAGGCGACGAGTATCATGTCATCCTTAAATGTATTGAACCCCAAGACATAAACGTACAATACCTGGGACCATACTATTACCGGATACCAAACGCTAACAAGTTAGCAGCACTATTCAATAACCACAACAGAATAATTACCAAGAATCTCTCAGTTTTTATAAAAAAGGTCATTGATATATTTCGGAACTCTTGAGGCTACATTTTCGGACAAACAAGTACCCCCATCAAAATATACCGTTATAATATACTTGTTTCTTACACATGTACCAACATGTTATGAAGAAGGACCCCAACACCAATATAATAGTTTATGGCTGCAGATGCGCTTTTTTGATAAGCACAACAAGTAATACAGTCTGATTCCTCTTGAGGCTTAATCACTTAAACCATTCAAAATCCATATCCATTGACCGAACACGCAACCATTACGCCGAAATTAATAACAATAACCCTATATATCTATCAGGCAAAATATAAATATAAAAGAAGCATCTTTCCCTTCCCGCGCTCTCTCTCCATTCTCCATCTATATACCTTGTCTTTCACTCCATATTATCTTTCTCTCTCTACGTCTGTCGTACATATAATGTTTGTGTTCTATTGAAATAGTTTTCAACTATCCTTTCCCAGTGTGCAGTCAGTCGAATTTTTCAAAGCAATCAAACAGAAACAAAAGGCCCATTGTCTATTTAAAAAAACCTAATGTCGTCATCGCGATATATAACTTGAACAAACGTCGACCGATTTGATGCATAGTTGATAAACGGATTTTCATAGCAACATCTCGGTCGTTTTCGCAAAGCGGATGTTTTACCTGAGATATGGATTTTAAATTGTGTACTTGAGTAATCCCAGGGCGATAACTTTAAATCACTTCAACTGAACTGATCCATGTTCTACAAAAATATCTGGAAATAAATAAAAACATCGATGCTCAACTGTTGTTAAATATATTACTAGCAGGTAAGCCCGCCACTGGCGTGGTTGGTCAGAAACATGACATTTAAAAAAAAAAAATTATTTCATGTTTTAATTGTTTAAATTTTAATTTTTAAAATTAATATTTAAATTAATTTTTTTTAATTAATTATTTTATTTAATTTGTTGTTATTCAATGAGTTAATTGTGCCTTTTTAATTTTTTAATTTAATTTTTTGTTTTTCAATGAGTTAATTGTGCCTTTTTAATGAAGAGAAATGATGGTACCCGTCCCTAAAAGAGGTATGATTTACGGTACATCGGGCGGAAAACTGACCTGAAGAAAATCTCCCCATTCATAGGAACGACAGACATAAGAATCACACAACACGCATTTTTTGTTTTTCAATGAGTTAATTCTGCCTATTTAATCAAGAGAAATAATGGTACCCGTCCCTAGGGCGGAAAAACTGACCCGATGAAATCCCCCCCCCCCCCTTCCTAAGAACGACAGACATAAGAATCACACAACACGCATTTTTTTCTTTCAATGAGTTAATTCTGGCTTTTTAATCAAGAGAAATTATGGTACCCGTCCCTAAAAGAGGTATGATTCAATGGAAATCTCCCCCGTTCCTAGGAACGACAGACATAAGAATCACACGACACGCATTTGTTGTTTTCCAATGAGTTAATTCTGCCTTTTTAATCAAGATAAATGCATTCCGCCGTTCCGGTGCGTTTTGCATCCGTAGTTTCGTACGCATAGGTGACCGTTTAGCAACGCCGATGGCAATAAAGAGCGTTACTCGGTTAACAACGCCAAATTTGGTCAATATGAAGAGCGTGACTGCCTTAACCCCTCGCAGTGCCGATGACGGTGATTTTGATGATTGGGAGTGGAGAATGAGTGCTCAGAGCTTCTCGAAACGCCGCGACGACCATTCCCGTGGGGTTTTTACCCTTAGATGGGAAGTTTGGTCTCGATAGGTCCAGCCGTTTTTGATTCTATAGCGTCTATATATACATATATATATATATACTTAGTTCTCAAATTATATAGTAGATTATTATTATTAGCGTACATGCGTCCTATTACCATACTGTTGGGGATAACATTTTGAATCTACCCATATATAAAATTTAAATGTTCTTACAAGTATATGACCCAATCAAAATGGATGCACAGCGAACAGTGTTTATGAGGTTGCTGGTCATTAGCAATACATAATGGATAGAGTATGGCAAAAAACAGGTGATTTCATCAAAATGGTTGCCATGCCAACGGTGTACGTTATTCGGATCATATCCAAAATGATAAATAATGGTGTGATATACATGTGTGCCAACTGCGATGCTTTTACCATAAAATTGACGATTGTGTCCTCTTTCCACCCAACTAATGGTGTGGCCATTGTCTATCGGGAAGAGCAATTTCTAATTTTAAGGGTCGCCAATTGGCCCGGTCACATGTTTCGTAAAATCTCTCACACAAGTAATAATCAGCCTGTGGATAAGATATGTTTCACAAAATAAAGGTTATGATCTCCAGAATGTGACAAAATATCAATATGATGCAATAAATTGAGAAAGGTTCCTCATAAAGACAAATAATAGCACATGAAGTGATAAAACACTTGACCTTTCATAGTCACCTTGACTCTTGAGATCAGTGCTGGCGGTTCGTCTTGGAGAATGTATGCACGCAAGTATTATTATATAACCATATCCACCAACAAGTCCACCGTTCTCACTAAAATAATTCATATATGATCATTTTCCAGAATTCTCAGAAACCACATACTGTTGCTATGGTAACGCCATTTTGAGGCTACTAATCGATAAGAAGCTTATCAACAATGGTTTCCAATGTCTTCAGTATATGGGATTTACGAATAACTACATTGCCCAAAATCCCCAATTTTGTTTACGAAACCCATTTTGTATACAAATGACAGGCTACTATGAAGGAAGTTGGAGTGTGACATGGACCGATCTTCCTGGAGCATCCAAAGGTTGCCAAGAACTATTGCGATGTGGTTGCAAGAATGGGTGCAAACACAATTGTAAATTATCGAGGGCATCATTACGCTGTACTGCTCCATGCAGTTGCAATTGCAAATACAGTAATGCCCTAAGTAATCGACCCCTTAACCACATCATAATTATGGGTAATTTTCAGGATTTACTCGGAAATAAATATCCATATTTCCGACTAAATCCTGAAAGTTACCCATAATTCTGCTGTGGTTAAGATGTCCATTACTTAGGGCATTACTGTAAGTGTTGCCAACAGTGACATGGATGAAATTTTTTCCAACTCTTTAGGGTGCGTTCACACAACTAGCAGAATTGACCGGCGATTTGTCATGAATTCTTCATACATGACTATCCATTGCACATTTTTGAATGCCACTTATCGCAGAATGAGTGTCTTCGACTGTTTTATCCCATATTGGAGCGGCGAAATGCCACGAGTTATTGCACGATTGATTCTCATAATATATTAGAATCAAATTTTTTAGCACACTTCAGTTGTATAACAACTATATAGGGAATTACATATATCTCACGATATTGCTATTGCAAATGTAAACAATTCATATCATACCTTGTCGCACATGATTCGCACCTACGCTCGTAATAAAAACATTTGCTTACCTCTATTTTGAAGAATTATAGTTAATATCATAAATATGTAAACTTTGCGGTGCTTGTAGTTGCGCATATAATGCCACAATGATTAGCAGCTTGTCAAATTGTGTGTAAGTGTTATTATAGCTGCACAAAGGTAATCGGGTAGCTCCATAGCAACGGTTGCCAAGCAGTTTTGTACCAGACCAATATTGTCCACACACACTCGCTAAAATGATATGATATAAAGTTAACGCGGAAGATTGTCATAATCAACTTTCAGATAGTTTTATATCATAGAAATGCTTCTCGTGTCATTGTAACCATCAATTATAGTAATCAAAACAAACAACCCATTGTTGTTTTTTTGCATTATATTTACGCTATTCCATCATCTTCTAGCCTATAATTTTTGTTTTGCAATCCTTAGAATTGTCATATATATACAGAGTGATTTATCAGTTTATATTTTCTTGTCAAAGAACATTTTATAATAAAAAATGTACACACATATCAATAAAATGTTGATACACGCAGCCAATAATAGGGACTTTCAAACAAATGGCGGCCATTTTATCCGCCATTTTGATTCTACCCAACTATAACGGACACATGAGTCAATGGATATATAGCCTGATCCCTTTTCAGTACAAATAGGTACATACAACATTGTTTTTCGATCAGAAGCTGAGTCATAACGATGCATACTTGTTGGGATTGAGAGAAAAACAAGATTTGTTGTCAAAACGGTTGCCATAGCAACCATGGGCATTCTCCAGCTTGGCATGATATCCAAAATGTCTTATTTTTATATGTAGAACATGCGTGTCAAGTTTGGTGATTTTACCATAAAATGCACGATTTTGTCATCTATCCGCCCCACTAATACTGTTGGCCAAATATTAGAAAGACGTGGGCCGATGTAGGTTTTATAAATAGATTGGGTCGCTTAAAAGCTGTAGTGCTACCCCGAATGCGGTTATTTTGGACCGCGTTAAAGTTGTACTGTTACCCCGTCCGGTAACAGCTGTAGTTGGAATATCCAAGTTCGTGAAAGTTCTATTGACTATGCCTATGATTTGAGAAGCTTTTTTGTTTTAGGATATTGTAGAAATGCTAATCTGGCCGTGTCAAATTGAGCTATAGCGATGGGATATCTCGCAGGACAACACATTTCGGGTTTTCTTGGGGTGTGTATTCGCTGGATGTCTTATAGTTGCAGTATGTAACCATTATGACCGCGTTAATTGCTTTCGACGTTTAGGTATGAACAATGGCTGGGCCATGCACTCTTGGCGGGAACACAATACCTCCGATTTGTTTTTATCCGCATTTAGAAGATTTCTGGTGTGTTGAATGAGAAACCTGCAGTATTAAGCCGTAGTTTTTTTGTAATAATTTGAAGGATTAGTTGTTTTAACGGAATTCTGAGGCGGTGCATTCATGTAACCAATATATTTTATATTATAATTTATTTTTATGGCTAATAATATTATCTTGGTGGCGTTACCATTTCTGACTATGGTTTTCTTGAATGTATATATTTGCGAATGTCTGTATGTCTGTCTGTGTTCTATGGAAATTAACGGGGGACCAACCAGATGGCTATAACGGGGTCTAACATTTTACGAGAAAGATAAAGGTGCAGGTTAATTTGTTCCAACGTGCCGTAGTTTCATATTCACGATATGATGAGTCTATCAGTGTGATTTAAAGATGTCAAAAGTGCCACTGTTCGATTCAGAGATGGGGAGGAGAGGGCACTGGAATTGATCAAACTATTTTAGCGCCGATTTACACCAAAGTGATATATTCATATTCATCTCCAAGATACGAGGAATCTAATCGTGTGGGTTAAACCATGCACCAATTTCAGCCAGAGGTGTGTGTTGGTGTGGGGGGGGGGGGTAAACTTGATAGGAATTTATTATTTAGTCGCCGATGTCCACCAAGCTTACATGTAGTCATATCTCCATGATATATGTAGTCTAATTGTGTGGTTTAAAGATGTTAAAAGTGATACCGCTCGGGTCAGGGAGGGGGGTGCACCGAAATTGATAAACCATTTTAAGCGCCGATTTCCACCAAATTGATGAATATAATATATCCATGATACGAGGAATCTAATCATTTGATTTAAAGAAACCAATAGGACCCTACTACATGTATATATATATTCGGTGCTGGGAGGGGAGATTGATAAAAAATTTATAGTCGCCGATTTCCACCAATGTTATATAATATCATGAGTTATGGTTGCAGGAGTCATCTGTATGTTACGAGGAATATAATACTGTGATTTAACGAAACCAATATGACCATATTCGAGCCGGTGATGGGGAGGGGATGGGCCCAAAAGTACATGAACACATGTCGCTGTTTTTACCCAACTTTTTCAATGATCATCTATACATGGAATATAATGATGTGTGATTTTAAATGCGGTGTCGTGTAGGGGCCATTGATTGGGGGCACCATTATACCGAGATAAAATATTTTACGCCAATTATTTCCAAATTTGGATCTAATGCAGGCATCCCCGTGAGTCTAAGGGTGTGGTTCAAATTTGGCAGAGTGATGCCACGCAGGACCAGGTACCTACGAAATAACTTCCTCTAAATACCAACATTCGTTTTTTTTTCTCAATATTTCCCTGAGATATCAGCAATCAATATATTGGACTATAATGGGCTCTCACAGTAACTTAAGTCATCGCGGATATTTCAACAACTTCACCAACAAGGGGATTTCACAACCTCGACAAATGGTGACCCAATTAAGTAACCTGAACGCTTCTCAAATATAAAACTAAGAAACAGATAGGAAACCGAACTGTGTTGTCTACGTTTTCCGAAGTGGCACTATTCGGGCCGGGACTGTGGATCAGGGAAGGGGGCACCAATATTTATAAAACTGTTGTTTTACTGACTTATATGGGCGATGACTCAAGGGGTGTGGTTTAAAGTTCCCAAAAATTTGGTGCTATCCAAGTCAGAAATTGAGGTCGGGTAAGGGCACCAGCATTGCTAAATAGTGTCGCGTAATTCACCAATTTAACAAGTCTTATTCATTATGCGATGTTGTATATAAACATATAGATTAAAATTATATGTAATAGCTTCCATGTCAGGGGTTTGGGTTTGATCGGACTCTATAAAAGTAATGGATACTGGATAACTTTTGGCGTTGCTAGATAATGCACCTTTATTGTGGCACGTGCTTCTCTACAGTTTATTAACCAGATACTCCTATAACAAAGCTTGGTTCCGTTTTAACCCGGGTTATCCCGGACAAGCATGCTATAGTATAATGATCTCCATATCAAGTACGCATATCCCCCGAAACGATGTCAAGTATATTTGCTTGCTGGTGTCAACGCCCGACTGAATAGCACCCACGTTGAATACACGTATAGCTTTTAACGGCAAGCCACAGTCATTCTTGAGTTGACAGTAACGTGACACAGTGGATGTTTTCAAAAGAGCCCGAGCCACTTGTTGTGGTCGGTACATCGATTTTACAAATCATTTCCGAAGCTGTCGTTTCTTTAAGTTCGCGATAACGTTTTGATGGCCATCGATCGTGTTGATTCATTTTGAAATGTCTTCCCAAATGTTCATGTTTGTACAATAAACTGTCATATCTCTGTGGATGAGTCAGATGTGATTCAATTTAATATTCTGGGGGACCCCGTGAATAAAATATACATTCCTGAAGGCACACTTAGATATTATGGTGCGGTTTAAAGAAGCGTGAGTCCATGCATGTCAGGGATTGCATCGGGCGGGGTGTAAAACTGTTTAAAACTCTTTTTGTTGTCGATTTCCACCAAAGTGATATAGAGTCATCCCCGTGATACATGTACATGGGAATATAATGCATGGTGTGGTTAAGTGGCATTGTCAATATTACGTGTTTTCCCTTGCTACGCCGGGGCAGCTATTTCCATATAATTTGACAGTGGCCGTAAATATTTTACAAATATCAAGACTTTAATAGAGAAATATGCCATTTTCTGAGATGAAGTTGGACACCTGAGTGATTTCTGAAGTTTGTAACGGATTTATCCCGTGATACTGATAGCGCTCCTTTACAAAATATCAAGACTTTAGTATAGAAATATATATTTTTCGAGGTGAGGTTGGACACCTGAGTGACTTCTGAAGTTTGTAAAGGAATTATTCCGTGTTGACAGCGTTTCTTTACAAACTATCCTATTATTATAGATAAATAAACCATTTTCGGAGGTGAGGTTGGGCACCTGAGGGATTTGTGAAGTTTGTAAGGAAATTAAGATATGTGTTGCACGATATTTGTTGCAGAACCTTGCGACTGTAAGATCTGTGTGAACACACGGTTCGAATTTAGAAGTGCGACTTCTGTTTTTATCACTTGCGGTAGACCACCGCACACGATGCGATCGGATCGTACGATCTGGTTGTTTACTTTCTCGTGAATGCAATGTGTTATTATTAACGTGGTATACGTTATAGGTATATGTTTATATGTGCTTTTATCGCATATATTTTATACGAATAAATATTATTATTACAAGAGTTTGTAGTTCTATAGACGAGTATTCAGTATACCTGATGTAATTCCCCACACACATTCGCAATCAGATATTATATAGACACCAATTTGATGATGTCCAGTCCACCTGTTTTGTTTAGTTTTGTATTCAATTGTAGTTGCATTGTTATAGAGACATGAATATATTCCGCCGTTCAAAATATCCCGCTACTCTGACTTTGCTAATCAACTTGAACTCAAGTTGAAGGACACACTGGACGCCATGTTGTTGTGAAATAAAACATGTGATCGCCGCATGATCATATTAATAGTTGAATCTGATTGGCTATTTCGAATAAATGGCACGACTCGATCGTAGAAAATCAAAATTATTTGATTCCATGCGGGCCCGATCGTGCGACAAAATGTCGTACGATTTTCCACCGCACACGCTAGGATTTGACCCATAACCGGTGTGCCCGATATTTGTCGTACGATATATATCGCATCGTGTGCGGCGCGCTTTACAAAACATCAAGACTGAAAAATATTAAATAAACCTTTTTCTGATGTGAGTTTGGACACCTTTGTGATTTCTGAAGTTTGTAAGGGAATTATTCCGTGATATTGATAGCATTCCTCTACAAAATATCAGGACTTTATCATACATATAAATAAACCATTTTCCGAGGTGAGTGATTTCTGACTTTGTAAGGGAATTGTACCGTTATTTTGTCAGTGCTCCTTTACTAAATATCAGGTGTTTGATAGTTAACTAAACCATTTCCGAGCTGAGGTCGGACACCTCCGTGATTTCTGAAGTTTGTAAGGGAATTATTCTGGCATTTCGACAGCGCTCCTTTAAAACATATCGATATATTAATAGAGAAATATACCATTTTCCGAGGTGAGGTTGGTCGCCTGAGAGCTTTCTGAAGTTTGTAATTATCCCATGATATTGGTAGCATTCTTTACAAAATATCAAGACCATAATAATTAAATATACATTTTTCGAGGTGATGTGGGGCACCTGAGAGATTTATGTAAGGAAGTTATCCCTTTGTGTTGATATGATTCCTTTACAAAATATCAAGACTTTAACCCTTTACCCAACAGAACGGCCCTGTGCCAATGCATTCTCTTATATATGCGAGTCGACCATAGGTCGCCTCGCATATATAAGAGAATGCATTGGCTTAACACATTACAAATTATAAAATTGTTAAAGAATGTAAGAAAAAATGGTAAAAAGTGTTAAAAAAAATTTGTTTTAGGCCAATGCATTCTCTTATATATGCGAGGCGACCTATGGTCGACTCGCATATATAAGAGAATGCATTGGCACAGGGCTAACTGTAACTGTAACAATGTGGTCAAGGAGCCGGTTCCAATGATATCCATATTTGTATGGTTCTATTGAGACAGACCGAAGATATTTTAGGCTGTTGAAGCTTTATTTGGCCGGTTTTGGCCGGTTTGTTGGGTAAAGGGTTAATAGAGAACTATACCATTTTCCGAGGCACCGGGCTTTGAACGTAGTCACCAAGCAATTCAACATGTTCATGTGTGCCACTTTACTATATTTATATATACCCAGCCTACCTGTGAATAATAATGAGGTTATTAAATTATATGCTTAATTTTATATGATACTTGTGAGACGAAATGGAAAAAATACACCTGGAAGTTAACAGTTTAATATTAATTCACATCTCCATTATTGGAGGTAATAGAGTAATTATTGTTCAAACATCTCTTTACATTGATAGGTGATGAACCCACATTAATTTGTTTTCTTCTGGACTTTCCTAAAACTCACAGCGCCTACCACATGTCATAATATCATAGCCCAATAATTAATCTATACTGAGGTCTGCCACCTGAGTCCGAAGTACATAGGTCTGGTAGGTGGTTTGTAAGAGATTGGTGCGTAATGAGAATTTGTTTAGTCTCCATATCGCATGATATCATGCAGGAGTCTAAAAGTGTGGTTTAAAGATGTCAAAAGTGGCGACGTTCGAATCAGGGCGCACGTTAAAGGAGAGGGCACACAATTTATAAAAATAGTTTTAGCACCGATTTCCACCAAAGTGATAAATTCTTCTGCATGATAAAGAAATCTAATCGTGTGATTTAAAAACGCCAAATCGGTGTCGTTTGTGTGAGATGGTGGCACTAAATTTGATAGCCACCAAATTTTAGATATATTCATCTTCATAATGAGTCTAATTGTGTGGCTTAAAGATGTCAACAGTAGCGCCGTTTGAGTCAGCTGTAAGAGGGGCAGGGTCACCAAAACTGATACAAATATGTTTAGCTCAAATGTCCACAAAATGAATACGCGTTCTTCTCCAATGATTCGATGAATCAAAATCGTATGGGTTAAAGACGCCACATTATGTGCCTATATTTGCAAATGTCTGTCTGTGTTGGTGTCAAGGGCAAATAATGGAGAGGAGCAGCATTTATGAAATATTTGTTTCGCAGATTTCCAACAATCGATACATTTCCATGATATGGCACCGTTCGAGTCAATGTGCACGTAGCAGGAGATGGGCACATTAATTGAGAAAATTGAAACGAAATTGATACATATTCCTCTCTATGATACGAGGGATCTAATCGCGTGATGTAAAGACGCCATATTGGTGCCGTTTTGGGTGAGGGATTGGGGAATTAAATTTGATAAGAATTTGTTTAGTTGCCGATTGCCACCTAACTGATGCATAATCACCTGCATGCTATCGGGAATATAATTGACGTGGTTTCAAATGTGCCAAAAGTGGCACTGTTCGAGTCATAAATGGGGAGAGGTTTTGGCATCAAAACTGGCACAATTATGTCTGGCACTAATTTCCACCGAATTCAAACACGTTCTTCTCCTCATGTTGGTTAAAGATGCCACAGTGTGTGCCATTTTGGTCAGAGATGGAGAGAGGAGGGCCACTAACATTTATAAGAATATTGTTTAGTCGCCGATATCCACTAAAGTAATATACAATCTTCTCGGGTTGCCGAGTTGGCTCGGCTATTGCAACATTTTATTTTAATGAGAAAGCTCAGATGACCGAGTTGTCCCGGCTAGCCGAGGTGTCCCGGCTCATGTACCAATCCCCTTAGACCTGTTTATAGTCTAATATCATGAGCCTCCGCCATTCTAGTGGCCTTTTTAAATTGGAACGACAGCTTAGGACGTTGAAGCGTTGACGTGACCAAACGATGCGTCAAAGTCATGGTTACAAGCTCAGACATTGGTAATGTGATATAGGACACCACGATCCCAGTTAAGTCCCCTCTGTAATGTGCTCAATTTATGTATATAATTTCAATAGTCCTGCGTTTTGATATTGATTCCACGTTGTATACTGTCTTATTACGCGCGCCGCGTGTATACTAACTATATATTCTTGTTGCGCCTGGGCGCATGGGTGTTTTATTTATAGAATGGGAATTTTTGGGAGGATTAAAAGTCGAATTGCGAGCCGGAGGCCGAGTCCGTTAAAAGGTGTAGTTGGGCATTTCAATTTCGTTTATTGTCATTAAAGTTATGTCAATAATGTTGATTTTTGGTTTGTGATAAGCTATGTCCATTACAAATAAAAGAAATGAAAAAGATAATGTGTAAGTCTTATATTTCAACTTTTATAGACTTTTTTCGTTCTGCATCGACTGGGAGTTGTGATCGGAGACGGCCGAGTCGGCCGCCGGTTCGTTAATTATGTGCTGGTTGTTATTGTTATTTAAACGAAATTATGAGTTGGTCATTCGCAAAACCAATACATTCAATATTCTATAATTACAATCATGGGTATATAATATATGATCGTGAGCGCGCTACAATTTCTGACATTGGTTTTCTTGCATCTCTTATATCGGTTATTAAATAGTCCGGTGAGGAGTTGTAGAGTGAACCGACAAAGCTTTCTGCCGCAAGTGTACTCCGACTTGGACAGATTGGGCCAAGTATCGATCTGAAAAATAACGAATACTACCAAACAAATTGTATGTACACCACTGTCGCCACTTTAGCTGTTTCTTGAAAGGGTAGAGCTTTCCAGCTAACGATTGGACACAGATTCAGTCCTTCAAGCTTTATAAAGCACCACAACCTCCTCGTGTTCAATGTAGTGGCACTTATCCAAATCAATGGAATTTGTTTCTGAACTTATTGTGTCTGGGCCGGAGCAACCATTAGCTTAAAAAGATAGCTGGAACCATTTACGCTAATTACATTAAAATACATCAAATGGTTGGAACCGTGGAACTAAAAGAAAATCAATAACAGCATTATTGATCTAATGTTATGAATGTATGTTATTCGGGATAAAGAACGTAGGATCGTTTTGAAATGGTTTTAACGTTGTGTTTAATTCCATCCACTGCTTGTCGATCCAAGTTCTGCTTAATTGTTTTCGGCATGGTTAGTTGGAATCCCAAAGATGCATGGTTCTTTGTGAAATTGGATACCAAAAGCTTTGAGATTATAGTTAGGAGCTTGAGATGCGGTAGTAAACAACGCATGGCGTGTTTTTCGTGGATAGTAAAGAGCGAGACAGTGTTTACCACCACCATGTGGTCACACAACACAAACTGATCTAAGAAATAAGAGTGAAATAACATTGTCGTACAAAACGACGTATTTTATCGCACAGGGTTATAGATGCGTAAACTTAAACCAAAAATTTGGTACAAACATAATCATGTTTGATCACGAGATCGTTCACTCGTATCTATCACTACATCAGACCTCATGACAGTTCAGATAAGTAAGCTATACATTGATATTGCGGAGTACTTAGACGAAAATAATACATAATTATAAAGTACAAGTATTTTTTGTAGTATTGCTATTTAGTTAGCGAATGGGGATAATTTGAAGAGCAGAATAAAGTGAACTATATCTTTGGCCGGGGGATGCGCTCAGTTATACTGCGTTAAACATTCTTTCCAATAATTTCTTTGCTGAGGACAGTCGCTTGTGTTGACAACCCTCCCTCCCTCCCTGTTTTGTTTTGGGACATACGCGTTCGATTGGTGTCTCCCCCATTTTGGCTTACATCTGTATAGGCGGTTATTGTGCCTCAAAAATTTGTCACCCACATGTTTGTATTGGTTACTACTACATTTATTGTATCGGCTTCCGGTAAATAATTATGATTTTCTGAACAGGTAGCTATAAACGCATTCCAGTTGTTGTCTTTCACTCTAACCCTGTGGGATAAATAGGTCGTTTCGATACTTCTGGTCTCTTTGAAAAGAGGTAGTTTTAACACGTTTTGAATTTGTGTCACCCATGCAAAAATCCAATCATCGCCTTTTATAAAGAGCGGTCATACTGCTGTTGCCAAAAACGATAGACCTGTCTTTGAAGTTTAAATTCTGCCGCATGGACAGGGGTCGCTAATTGAGGGATTGCAATGGAGTTCATTGATTGGGTAGTCCTTCATTGCAATTTGGATGAAAACAAAAAATCGGTAAGTCGATACAATTGGAACAATTTGAATGACATTTACTAGTAAATCAGAAAAATTACTTGGACCAATTCCTGAGGTCACATAACCGTTAACTCAATCATGTACAGTGCGTTAGTCAGAGTGTTCATTACTAGTATTTCGATTGTCAGGAAGTTCAATAGTTTGAGGGTTCAAATGGTCCAACGTTTCAATTCATGGTACCCGGGTTTGAAAGAATTGATTGTGTTTCACAACACATTAATTTTAGTTATATACATGTATGGTAATAGTATTACCCTCATACAAAATAAATTACTCATGACATAACATGTATTGCCCATAAAAATGTACACAAATTAATGCAATATTTATGCAATTGATAGTTTATGCATACATGTACTGATGCTTTGGGGAAGATATTTTGTGTGTAAATGGGTGTCTATAATTATACATGCCCTGACTGCCTCGCTATAAACTGGGCATGAAGATTACAAATTTTGAGACAATATACACTGTATAATAACCAAACAGTGGGACTATTAAACACACAGGTTATCAGACTCTCGGACTAATGCACAGTACTCAAATGATTTCCGGTTGGATCTCACATATTTAAAGATAAAAAAATTGTTAGGTGAATCAGCTACATGTGCTAATTTGGTAGTCGGAATTCATTTGCACAGTTTAACCGGTATTCAGGATTCAACAAAAAGGCCGGTTCGCAGATTTTCGGGCACAAAATTAATTTTGTTTTACTATTTACCAGCCCAAATGACATTTATGATGTAATTCAGTCTATTATCTACAGTATATGCAGAAGCTATTGATACAACTTCAGCAAATACTAGTACATGTATATGAAAACTATATTATTGGTTTAATATTAGTTTTCATTCAATATTATCTTACTTGTAACTGGTACGCATGATTCAACCTTTTACATTAACTGGTATTGAGGAGGCGGGGCGGCGACCCCTTCCGGACTGGTCTATTCAATTG
The DNA here is from genome assembly GCA_032622095.1 of Siphonodentalium dalli. Classification (NCBI taxonomy): domain Eukaryota; kingdom Metazoa; phylum Mollusca; class Scaphopoda; order Gadilida; family Siphonodentaliidae; genus Siphonodentalium; species Siphonodentalium dalli. The sequence goes on along the minus strand of CP136067.1, from coordinate 197,893,962 downwards.
TGATTGGCCTTTATGAGGGGTGTTACCCCCCCCCCCCCTACCACCCATGAATACTGAACACCAGTTAACAGTGTTCTCACATTTGCTGGAATAGTATCAAAAACATCAACATATCAAGAGGTATTATACTGAATTAGATAAAACATATATCACTTGGGTCTGTTTGGGCTGGAAATACTCAAAATTTAAGTTTGTGCTATAATATCAGCATACCAGCCTTTTTGCTGAATCCTGAATCCTGAATCCTGAATCCTGAATGCCGGTTATATTACAGTGTGAAATCCTAGTACCAGATAACATTGGGTATGTATATAGCATACCACCTGAAAATGGCCTGAATAGCACATACCAAAGCGGGGTGGGGTGTGTATGTGTGACACCATCCTTGATCATAGTCTGTATTATACAGGGTATGTTAACTGTTTCGAGTTGGTCCAATTAATGTAATTGTTTAATCTCTACCATCTGAATACTATTTATAGCATATATTGCTATCTGATCAATTGCTACTGATATAAAAAAGGATAAAGATGGTGTGTCTCTTTCCCAAATGTTCTGTTTCCATGTACATTTGGGGGTTTATGAGTCAGATAATAACAGTCAACATGTCCTTCTAACACTAAGAAATAATGTGTTCTTATGAACCAGGACAAAATATGGCTATTTCTGGAGCATTACAGCATACTATTACAAATCTATATTTTTAAGCAGTACGATAATGACAGGAAACATGTCCTTAGACTAAGAAGTAATGATTTTTTGGTATACATACAGTATGTATTTCACATCAGAGCTCATGTGTATACTCACATTAATTTATGTCATTCAAAGGGAGAAACTCATTTAGAAAGATTAAATGAGACAAAACTACCTCACTCTAGATGTAGTTGCAAGGTACATGTATACTTGTAAATGCCATTGTAACTAAAATATTGATTTTTGTGTCCACCGGTATGTCATGTACCGGTATACATTGCAACTACATGTACATGTAACTTGCCTAACATACCATATACATGTATGAAGAGGGATTTTTTAAGTGTTTTTTAATCAAAATTTTAACCCAACTCTTGACAGTATGTTTTAACCCATGCAGTTTAAAGGTACTCAATCCGATCAGAGGGTCCTATATTATTATTTATTGGGCTTTGGGGGTAACAAATAATTGATTTGAGTCGAGGAACCTACCAATCAAAGCTTAGGGTGATCATATATCGATATTTGAAGTTTTGTTAGTTCTATTCTTTCTGTCCCAGAACACGGTCAAAATTGCGTTATTATTACCACTTGATTTTAGAGTTATCCATCCTTGTCTGTTTGAATAGTGTTTCTGGTGTACACATCTCGAGCAAATTACGAAGTTAGGGGCAATTATTAGTTCTCATCTCGAGAAAATATAATCAAAAATCAATATTTAATAACTCTGAGTTTTGTTTGATGGGTTCCTCGACTCGAATCAAATATTTTTACCCCCAAAGCCAAAGAAATAGTAATATAGGACCCTCTGATCGGATTGAGTTCCTTTAATGAGTTTATATATTTATGTATTACACGTGTTTCTATACATGTATTTTATCTTTAGTTAGTTTGTTGATCTTGAATAAATTTGTATTGCTCCACAATCAGTGTCCTTAATGTTCTATTATACTAAAACAACTCCATTGATAACAATACCTCTGCATCCCATCCAAATCTACTGCATTGCCGTCCTCATCATTTCACGCTGGTATCCCCACCCAGGTGTACCTTGGTGTTATTCACCCAGGTGTTCCTTGGTGTTTCCCACCCAGTTGTACCTTGGGGTTTTCCTACCCAGGTGTACCTTGGTGTTTCTTTGCCTGGGTGTACCTTGGAGTTTTCTAACCCAGGTGCATCTCAATGTTTCCACCAGGTGTACCTTGGTGTTTTCGACCCAATTGTTTCCCCAGGTGTTTCTACCAGGGTATATCCCAGGTGTTCTTAAGCAGGCTCAACTCAATGATTTACCCTGGTGTACCCCAGTATTTTTACCCAGGTTTAACCCAAGTGCAACCACCCTGATAAACCCTGGTGTTCCAACACCAGGATATAACAGAGTGGTATACATGGGATACATCTGGGTGAAAATGATGGGGTACACCAGGGTAAAATATAAGCGAGTGGTACCTGCTTAAAATACCCGAGGTATACCCTGGTAGAAACACCCGGGGAAAACCCGGGGAAAACACCAATGTATACCTGGGTAGAAACACTGGGAAATCTACCTGGGTAAGAAAACACCAAGGTACACCGGGGTAAGAAAACAACAAGGTACACCTGGTTGGAAACATCAAGAAACACCTGGGTAGGGAACACCTGGGTAGAATAACACCAAGGTACACCTGGGTGGGAAACACCCAGGTAGGAAACACCAGGGTATACCTGGGTGAATAACACCAAGGTACACCTGGGTGGGAAGCACCCAGGTAGGAAACACCAGGGTACACCTGGATGTGGTCACCTGGGTAATTACACCCAGGTTTATCCACACCAGGGTTGTTATCCAGTTTCAGCTGGGTTAATCATGGTAAAACCCAGGTTTCCGGGGGTCTTGATGGTTGGTGGATTCTTAGTAGATAGATTTATACCCGGGTTTTGACCCAAACAACCTGGGTGGATTTACCCGGGTACATTTTTATATGGGGATTGTGACACATTTTATGCATAGATGTCATCCCCGTTTGTATTCCATGAGTCAACCTGGTGGACCTGAAAAATCTACTTTATACAATGAACACAAGAAGTCAACTTTTATCGTCCCAATTCATTAAAAAAAAAAAATTTATCTACATGTATGTTTGTCATAAAATATACTGTATAATAACGTCGAGGAATCGTTAAACTGCCGTAGCACCGTGGTTATCAATAAAGCAGCAGTATCGTGGAATTGGTAGTGGATTGTGCCATGTGAAGTTGAATTGAAAAAAGTTTCAAAATAATTAACACCTTCTGTACTAAGTACTTATTGATTAGTAGTTATCCTGTAAACATGTTCAGGTAATAAGTTAAAACAATCACCATCATTATGTCGTTTGTTGAACTTATTATCTGAACATTTCCCTGCAATATTTATGACTCATTTTGTACTTGTAGTATCTTTAATAGTTTACTATTGAAATGCAAACTATATTTATTATAGAAAATGTTGAAGCGGAGTAATACACACCGAACAAAACCTGTCGGAAACAAAACCAAAACAGAACAAAAATTCGGAAAATTTTGTGAAATTAGCCCCGTATATCTGATCCGATATTTAGCGGTAAACATGTTTCGACAGCGGTATAAATAGTATACGCATGCTAAGTTTCACACACGTTGAACAGAAAGTGAAGGAATAAAAGTTCGGAAAAATCCGTCGACGACAAGATGTTGATACCCCACCCGCCCGCACGTCCTCATTGTTCATGGGTGTACGTAACTAACTTATAACTTTCTTACCTGAAGTTCATTCTCTCACATGACGTCGCTGCTTGCCCGCGAATTCGAATCATTTCCTTAACATGAGCCCGGCAGCCTTTCTGTTGCGATACTAACACGCATTCCGGTTACATTGATCTCATAGTGTTAAGGACGCTTAACAACAAGGTCGGATCAATATAGTATATTTAAGTTAAGCAGCCATGGCAGAAGTATAATTCTAGACAGAAGACCTCAGGAAGTATATCGATATATCCTTAGATATCATTTGATCGGCTGCTTTTGATACTGATGATACTATCGTTCATGACGTAGACTCATCTGGAACACAATCGACATCAGATGGATCAGCTATGGCTCAAAAGAAAAAACTTTAAAAAACAACAGAAATCTGGACAAAGGTGGGTTTCATTCTGCGTGGGATTTGTTAAAACAATAGTGTTGTCTTGTAATAATCCATACATGCATATATATAAGTGAAAAGTTATACCTTTCTCGTCGTGTCGATATGTTCCGTTTGGACATATAAACCGTAAAGTTAGATGTGGAAACGTCTACTTTACTGGTCGGGTCAATCTGTTCTGTAGGAAAATTGTTAAAGTCAACCAACCCGTTCCCGGTGTGTACATGTAAACAATCATACAAAGTTTGGTTAAATAATTTATTGCCGACAAGGATATGAAAAAAATAGAAGAAACCTGTCGTTATTTTCATCGATATATATGCGCTCCGTCTGGGAGGCCACACCACGTCATGCATCGACCTGCGGGTATGGCTTAGCTCATGGTCCACTTTGGTCCTATACCTCTTCAAGGCGGGTGGTTGAGTTAACCCGACTCAAACATTCGGCTAGTCACACCTCTCCAAAGTGTTTCAGATTCGATTTGTTGTAACATTCGTTTGAAATACTGTGTTCTGTTTTGTTCACGTGTGATGTTACTGTTCTCTCCTTCTCTTTGGTGTTCGTCCTGATGATTGTTGAATGTTGACTTCTTTATTGTTCACGCCTGTCTTACTGTGGTGGGTCACCGCTTCAGCTATGTATCCGTCTTTGGTCCGACCAGAATTCGAAGGATGCTGCACTAGTTGTCGATTTTCTGCTTTGTATATGGCAACTCAAACCAAAAAACCATGACGTGATCGTACGGTTGGTGACTCCATTGTGCTAACGATGCTGTGGTATTCACGCAGTACTGTATTTGGTTCTTATCTTCGACCCGACTGTCACAGATTTTCCAACGATGCTGTGGTATTCACACAGTACTGTATTTGGTTCTTATCTTCGACCCGACTGTCACAGATTTTCAAAGACAGTTGATGGACTAAAGGTTCCTTTGTATAGTTATATGTTGACCAATCGGTGTAAACATCCGTCGGCATTGAGGGTTGGATATAATTATGAAGATAGATTTGTCTACATATGTTCCAAGTCCCTTACAATGTTTTATATTTCAGGGGTATGATCATGGCCAGGAACATTGTAAACGTAAAGAAACCATTTGTGCACGCTGTTCTATTTCTGCTCATGATCATAATGATTGTTCTAAACAATAAAGTGTTCAAACTATTAAGGTTCACATGCTGAAATGGATCATTCGTATCTCTTATGGGACTATGAATTCAATATTCAACTGTGTAGGGCTGCAAACCATCTATAATGTGTGAATGCAAAGAAAATAGTTGGTGCTCGACCATCAATTCAACAAGTCACACACTCTGCTCTATTTTCTACAAACAGTGTGTTGGTGCCAGCACTCATACAGAAAACAGCCAAACCAGCACCAATCGTCTACCACAGTCAATACAACTTGACGTAAGTGATATAACTCCAGTACCAGAACCTGTGTCCATTTATATCCATACATCTAAGCATACTTGTTTATTCGCTGGAATCCATATCTATATCTAAATCAAATTTAAATATTAATTTAATCTGAAAATTATAGTGAGATATTTAAATTATTTATGTAGCCTTTATTGAGTGCATTATGTAAGTCAGGGGTGCCGGGTAGACGTCATAGGCCACGTCACACCACACAATATTATACGAATATCAATTGACTTATATTATAATGTATTAACATATTGCATTGTGAAATAAAATATTATCCTATCCTATCCTGTATCACATGCCATGGAAACGTTTACTGACGATGCACCCGTTGCTCACAGACAATCCAATCAAGTTCGGAAAGTTACTGCAGCACAATCTCTTCGTGTTGATTTTATTGCTCCACAAAAAAAACGCATTTTTTTGTTTTTTTGTTTTTTATTTGAAAAAAGACAAATACATTATGATAATACAAGTAGTATATTACAGTTAATGGTTGGTAATACAAACAGTTTTCGTCTCGTTCGTTTTTTTTTTTGAGACTGTAGAAAGGAAGAAGAGAGAAATGAGTGTGGAATGAATGGTTTTATGAATGTTGTGTTATTAAGTTATATTAAATTTTCATTAGTTATAATAATAAATATAATGAAAATGAAATATTGGGTACATGTATTATTTATAATTTTTTCTGAGTCCCTCACGTTATTATGTATATATATGCTAATTACATAATGCAAAATATTAAAACTGAGGGATTATTAATTAGACTAGTGTTAGCATCGAGCTGCAATCTTAATTATTTTTATATTTACGTAACGTGATTATGTACGGCGTGGATTGGTGGTATACAATTAATATAACTCACTATATGATTCAAATAAGTAAGCATACTGTTAGGTAAGTCATTCAACACGACACAGTGTCTGGTCAGCATTCGTGTTTTAAACACAGTTTTTGCAATACTAAATACTATTTACGAATACTTGTATGCCAGACATGTGCAATGTTATGTACTATATTTCCAGCATACATGTAAATAGCTCTAGTTATGCATGTGCTGTTTAACTGTAATAGTGTAACAGACCTTTCCATTTGTCCCACCGAGATTCGAACACAGTTTATCTAGATTTGCTGTAAAAAATCCATTTTTCAGTTTTTGCGTACATTCGTATTTCTGCTTGGATAATATTTATAATTTTGGTAATTCATATCTCATCTTTGGTCGGTATATATTATACTTAATTATGACCAAGATCGTTTGGAGGAGTGGATCAAATTGCTCAGTATCAGCTTTGCCAAATAAAATAGTGTTTAAATTAATTTCTAATTTATTTGAAGTCGTGTTAATTATCCATACATGAATCTCGTTCCACAGCGAAGCAATAGTGTGACATTGAAACATAAGATGGCTATTGGTCTCTTTTTCGATTTTACAAAATAAACATGTATCATTTTCAGATCGACCCATTTTATTTAGTACATTGTTAGTCCCTAATATTCTATTGTTTATCCGATATTGAAACCATATATATTTCATACAAAACCACATGTTGTTTAGAAAGAAAAATCGCAAACGTCTCTCAAACGTTTAGACTCTCAGAAAGAACGGTTCATATTGGTATAACTATCAATTAAGATTCGACCAGATGCTTGATGAGAAACGATTAACACTATAAGTCACCAAACAGTATTTGTGACCCGCCATATCAAAACCAGTCGTAAGTCGGGATTTTTTACCCTGTGCCAATGCATTCTCTTAAATATGCGAGTCGACCATAGGTCGCCTCGCATATATAAGAGAATGCATTGGCCTAACAATTTTTTACAATTTTAATAATTTTTTCTTGTATTCTTTAATAATTTTATAATTTCACCCATACAGAGCCCCAGACAAACATGAGCAGACGACACTCTTCTATATGGTTCTATATATGTGTGGGGCTCCCTGCAGGGTAATGGATGTTTTTTATTTTATGTCCTAAAAATTGTAAGAAACATTTATTTAAAACAAATGATAAAAAATTGTTAGGCCAATGCATTCTCTTATATATGCGAAGCGACCTATAGTCGACTCGCATATATAGGAGAATGCATTGGCACAGGGTAAAAAAATCCCGACTTAAGACTGGATTTGATATGGCGGGTCACATATATAAAGACACGATACGGCGGTTTAAACTTAATTTTGCAGAGAATACCTTACATTTACAGAGAATACCTTACATTTACAGAGAATACCTTACATTTACAGAGAATACCTTACATTTTGCAGTAATGGTTAGTGCTAACAAGATATAGTTCTCCCACTTATTATGCGCTGAATGTTTCCGTGAAGTCGCTTGAAGTTTCATGGCCGATCTGTTCTACAAAGTATCCCGCATAACTGTCACAAGGTTGTGTATCAATTGATATATATTTGAGTACGATTTTTTTCTGGTCTAATTCATAGTCTTTTGTGATAGTTTTAAGGGCTATTAAAAAAATAAACTTCAGGCGATCTCGCGGAAATGTTCGGAGCGTATGAATAGTGAGAGAAATCTATCCTGTTAGCAATCAATTCAAGTTTCAATTTCAATTAACAAATTTCACCGCGCACGTTATGTAGACAAATTAACAGCCCCAGTTTTGTCTGTATTTAATTGTAAAGGAACAATGTATAAGGTTTAAATCTGTTTGATACAAATTATCATTTGTATAAAATCAGATTGAACTACCTTAGTGTGGTTTCATTGATACATTAGTCTGTTGTCAAAGATTCACACTAAACATATATTCCAACAGCCAATATATGTGCATAATCTACAATATGTGTTATTGTCATTTTAATTGTGGCCCAGAAGAGATACACTAAGTTAACCCTTTACCCAACAAAACGCCCAGAATAATAGCCCAAATGAAGCTGCAACAGCCTAAATTATCTTGGGTCTGTCTAAATAGAACCACACAAATATGGATATCATTGGAACCGGCTCATTGACCAAATTGTGATAGTGACAGTTATGCCATGTGCCAATCATTATCTTATGTATGCGAGTCGACCATATATAAGAGAATGAATTAACACTTTTTACCATTGTTTTCTTACATTCTTTAACAATTTTATAATTTTTTCTTACATTTTTTAACAATTTTTATAATATTTGTCTACATTCTTTGACAATTTTATCATTTTTAATATGTGTTAAGCCAATGCATTCTCTAATATATGCGAGGCGACCTATGGTCGACTCGCATATATCAGAGAATGCATTGGCACAGGGCCGTTTTGTTGGGTAAAGGGTTAAAGAGTCGCTATATAATATTGATTGTTGCAATATATGTTTAGTGTATATCTTTGATAACCGACGAATGTAACAATGAGACCCCATTTGTGAAGTAATGTAGTACATTGTATATATATAGAAACAGAATGTAACTTCCTGGAAAACTCTTAAGCTCTTAATGCAACTATATAGCCTACCGCCATTCGCGTTGCAATAGCCATTCGTGTCGTATATAAGGGTAATATCTGAGAAGCAAAACACTTTACCACATTCATATGCTGAGTCCACACTCGAGAAATGTACTGAAAGCATTTGGGTTCATAGTTTATAATGGGTTTGTGTCATTGTCCCCAAAGCGAGCTCGGTCATTGTTATGGCGCCAACTGAATTCTGCATTAATATATGTTTCGAACCACCACGTATGGTACTTAGGACATATTGGAACTCAGGTAGCGTAGTATATGTGAAGCACAGCTCATAGCAGGATAAAATTCTGGACAGCGACCGTGTCTCCGTCGCTCTTATTAACTTAAAACTCTTCGATATGGTACATGAACATGTAAGTAGTATATATATTTATTAATTAGATACGACATATGTGTCCCAGAACAGCCTGTTATCGAACTACTTTAATATGGCGTCAGTTTGCCCTTATACCGAGTAATATCGTGTTATGACATCACAAATCCGAGATATATCGTTTTACGACATCACAAATCCGAGAAATATTGTTTTACGACATGCTGCAAATTTACTTCACTGCTAAATTAATGTGTAGATATCGATTTTTTTGTATGTCGCTCATTTGAAAAAGTTAAATCGTTTTACGACATCACAAATCCCATTAATATCTTTTTACGACATCAAAAATCCCAGAAATATCGTTTAACGACATGCCGCAAATTTACTTCACTGCTAAATTATTGTGTAGATATCGAATTTTTTGTATGTCGCTCATTTGAAAAAGTAATATCGTTTTACGACATCACAAATCCCAATAATATCGTTTTACGACATCACAAATCCCAGAAATATCGTTTAACGACATGCCGCAAATTTACTTCACTGCTAAATTATTGTGTAGATATCGATTTGTTTGTATTTTGCTCATTTGAAAAAGTTGTCAGTTGCTACAAGATGCGATCTAATTTATAAATAGGGCATTACTTTATTGATTTGATATTAGGCCCGATAGCAGGTCTTGGTAACCTCATGTATTATATGAGGTTATCTCGGGCTGATATCAGGCCTAATTTAAGACCAACCGAATAATATATTCTACATATTATCGATTTGAAAACTAACTGATGATGTGTATCGTTATATCGCCGAAGTCCATACAAAACAGGTGCAGGTTCTGTGCACCTTTTCCTGAATACGAAAACACACTAAATCCGGCTATTTTTGGGACCATATCCTTTTATACTCAACAGAATATATGCAACACTGAATACATTTGAGATATTAATGAGTGCAAAATACAGTCATTGATAGTATTAACAATACAAACAACATGGTTGTTATAATAAAAATTTATTTATGATTGCAGTCATAAATTAATTTCCATCATAATTACCATGTTGTGTGCATCGTTCATAGAGCACATGAGTGTATATTGCACTAATCCATGGCTCAAATTCATTCATTTGTTACATATATTATGTTCAGTATAAAAGGAGATGGTCCCATAAATGGGCGGATTTAGTGTACACTACCCCTTTAACTGTCAGACTATGTATGTGGACACAGTGCCTGTGTATTCACTTATCAGCCTGATATAAAAGAAAGAAGACCACATTGTGTCATTAACACAATTCTCAGAATTTGATATGACATCACATTCATGTGTATATACATGCGCATAATCCAATGTCGGCTAACTGTACTCAATCCGATCAGACGGTCCCCATACCATCAAGTTAAACAACAACATTTCTTCAAAATACGCTTTAGTTATCAGAATCGACTTATTGCAATAAAATAATGATAACCACTGTCAACTATGGTATCAAATTTCCCAAAACTTGTTATTTATCAACATTTTGTTCAACAAAATATGGCCGTATTATCTGGTATTATTACTAAAGTATCACGAAATTTGACCGTATTACCACCTGATCTTAGAGTTAATCATCTTCATCCGCAATTTTGTCCGAGACCCTCCGTTTGACCACGTGTTTCTGGGCCACATCTCGAGAAAAAAACAAACTATTTTTTACCCCGTAAGCCAAATAAATGGTAATTTAGGAGCGTCCGATCCGATTGAGTACCTTTAATTATAATCAGGCAGCTAAAGCTATAGGACATTTTCTATCTTTCAAGTCGCGTGAATGGTAAACCGTTGAGAATAAATACGCCGTGGTATTTACCGTACTAATTGGAACAGGTAAAATTATGTAATTTTACCAGGGTGTCACTCGGGTAAAATCTGTCACTATATTATACGCATACATGTAGACTCACCCATGTATGTACTCTAATGAACTGGACCCATACAAATATTTCACCAATATATGTTACCGAGATGTAAGTATGTATGTTGTGGTTTTACTAGAGTAATTATACCAGAGTAATTTAACTCTATGCTACACATGTATTGTAATTTACCACGGTAGTATCGGGGTACGGTTTTATAACCCTTAACAATTTAGACAACATATTGGAGGTCATATGAATTGCACATAGGAGCACATAAGTTGTTAAACTCTTCTGGACTTATCTGACCTATTTATAATAATATTATGTTAACTGTTGAGATTAACACCCGGTACAATTGTTTTCCAACGATTAACGAACAAAATATGATTTTTTTTATCATAAAATATTTCGAAAACACCTCAGCTGCTATTTCTCATGTTCGTGCATACACACTCTTGTAAAAGCCATGTAAAAATAACATAGCCTTGTAAATTCCAAGTACATGCATGGCGTAACCAACTTAAAGGCACGTGAGGCCTTAGTTGTCGAAAATATTCATATTTGTTCTAATCACCGTACACAGAAAAACATTAAAACGCATACAGTTTCGTTCATATATACCATGACCATCACGTAAACAGCATGTTATCATAAAGACCTACTATATGTTACCTAAGCAAGAGCCTGATTGTGTTACAGAAGACAGCACAATGATAATGGCTAATCACACACAAATGACATAAACGCTCTTTATTAGTTCCATATCAGGAATTCACCAACAAAGAACGCTCTTTATGTTTACCATCATAATATAAACAAACACCAGAAAAGTAACTTTTTATGCTTTTGTTTACATAACAATGGTCAAACATTTGACAATAACATACTGTTTATGCGATATTTCTTATTTGTATACGGACAAAGTCTGTCCACATTTTGATGTTCTTTCTGTTTGTGGCGGTTTTTGACGGGTGGAAATATTTTCACAGGATACCGACCACCAAGGCCAACCGTACCTTTAAGTTATACTATGGTAAATCCTGGTGTACCATCATTACCTGCAACACATTAACCAACACGGGAGCATATGTACCAGCCTATGTACCAGCCTATGTACCAGCCTATGTACCAGCCTATGTACCAGCCTTTGTACCAGCCTATGTACCAGCCTATGTACCAGCCTATGTGCCAGCCAATGTACCAGCCTATGTACCAGCCTATGTAACAGCCTATGTACCAACCTATGTATCAGCCTATGTACCAGCCTATGTACCAGCCTATTTACCAGCCATTAACCAACACGGGAGCCTATGTACCAGCCTATGTACCAGCCTATGTACCAGCCTATGTACCAGCCTATGTACCAGCCTATGTACCAGCCTATGTACCAGCCATTAACAAACACGGGAGCCTATGTACCAGCCTATGTACCAGTCATTAACCAACATGGGAGCCTATGAACCAGCCTATGTACCAGCCTATGTACCAGCCATTAACCAACACGGGAGCCTATGTACCAGCCTATGTACCAGCCATTAACCAACACGGGAGCCTATGAACCAGCCATTAACCAACACGGGAGCCTATGAACCAGCCATTAACCAACACGGGAGCCTATGTACCAGCCTATGTACCAGCCTATGTACCAGCCTATGTACCAGCCTATGTACCAGCCATTTTGAGAATGATTGGACTCCTCCTTTCAGAGTTATTTCAATTTTGGACTTAAATATACAACAACAACAAAACACATTACACACAGCCAAACCCGTCTAAAGTATTGTCCCTGCATGGTTGAAATACGCTTTGTCGGATCAGCTTGTGAGTGTAGACTCAGTCAAGTCTGACACAATACCAAACTTCAGTCTAGAAATAAGATTAAGATTCATTATATCATTCCCCTTGTATTAATTGTATTTTATTGTATGATATTACCTCACCTCATTCGCTGCCACACAACATTAATAGTAGGGACAATATAACACAGGTATTCACAAAAAACATCTCAGATAAGAACCAACGCAGATAAAAGCAAATTTATTGTATCGCCAGGGGCCTATACTATAGAATACAATTTTTGTAATAGCAGGCTTATTTGAGCCGTACAGAAGGTGTCGAGTACTATAGAACACTGTAATTTGTCGAAAATATTCATATTTGTTCTAATCACCGTACACAGAAAAACATTAAAACGCATACAGTTTCGTTCATATATACCATGACCATCACGTAAACAGCATGTTATCATAAAGACCTACTATATGTTACCTAAGCAAGAGCCTGATTGTGTTACAGAAGACAGCACAATGATAATGGCTAATCACACACAAATGACATAAACGCTCTTTATTAGTTCCATATCAGGAATTCACCAACAAAGAACGCTCTTTATGTTTACCATCATAATATAAACAAACACCAGAAAAGTAACTTTTTATGCTTTTGTTTACATAACAATGGTCAAACATTTGACAATAACATACTGTTTATGCGATATTTCTTATTTGTATACGGACAAAGTCTGTCCACATTTTGATGTTCTTTCTGTTTGTGGCGGTTTTTGACGGGTGGAAATATTTTCACAGGATACCGACCACCAAGGCCAACCGTACCTTTAAGTTATACTATGGTAAATCCTGGTGTACCATCATTACCTGCAACACATTAACCAACACGGGAGCATATGTACCAGCCTATGTACCAGCCTATGTACCAGCCTATGTACCAGCCTATGTACCAGCCTTTGTACCAGCCTATGTACCAGCCTATGTACCAGCCTATGTGCCAGCCAATGTACCAGCCTATGTACCAGCCTATGTAACAGCCTATGTACCAACCTATGTATCAGCCTATGTACCAGCCTATGTACCAGCCTATTTACCAGCCATTAACCAACACGGGAGCCTATGTACCAGCCTATGTACCAGCCTATGTACCAGCCTATGTACCAGCCTATGTACCAGCCTATGTACCAGCCTATGTACCAGCCATTAACAAACACGGGAGCCTATGTACCAGCCTATGTACCAGCCATTAACCAACACGGGAGCCTATGAACCAGCCTATGTACCAGCCTATGTACCAGCCATTAACCAACACGGGAGCCTATGTACCAGCCTATGTACCAGCCATTAACCAACACGGGAGCCTATGAACCAGCCATTAACCAACACGGGAGCATATGAACCAGCCATTAACCAACACGGGAGCCTATGAACCAGCCATTAACCAACACGGGAGCCTATGAACCAGCCATTAACCAACACGGGAGCCTATGAACCAGCCATTAACCAACACGGGAGCCTATGTACCAGCCTATGTACCAGCCTATGTACCAGCCTATGTACCAGCCATTTTGAGAATGATTGGACTCCTCCTTTCAGAGTTATTTCAATTTTGGACTTAAATATACAACAACAACAAAACACATTAAACACAGCCAAACCCGCCTAAAGTATTGTCCCTGCATGGTTGAAATACGCTTTGTCGGATCAGCTTGTGAGTGTAGACTCAGTCAAGTCTGACACAATACCAAACTTCAGTCTAGAAATAAGATTAAGATTCATTATATCATTCCCCTTGTATTAATTGTATTTTATTGTATAATATTACCTCACCTCATTCGCTGCCACACAACATTAATAGTAGGGACAATATAACACAGGTATTCACAAAAAACATCTCAGATAAGAACCAACGCAGATAAAAGCAAATTTATTGTATCGCCAGGGGCCTATACTATAGAATACAATTTTTGTAATAGCAGGCTTATTTGAGCCGTACAGAAGGTGTCGAGTACTATAGAACACTGTAATTTAACAGCGAACGCGATTTCTTGTAAATCACAAAAAGACGGCAGATCGAGTTCTATCGACCACCGTTCGTTAAACGCACATCTAAACATTTGTGATTTTGTCAAGGGAAATTACTCTAATGATATATGCGAATGATATGGCAATGCCTATTTGTGTCAGTTGGTGAGTGATTTAGTTGATGAATACAGGTACATTATGTGTGACACTTGGGTTAGTTTGACCACAATTGCACACGATGAAATGTAATTCCTTCCGTATTATGTGGAATATATACTTACCATTTTCAGATGTTTTATGTTACATGTTTCTTAGCGGTTTGTCGAAAATGGTCGGCAAACACACATATCGGTTGCCCTTCAAATGGCCACATCAACTTTGTATAGCAACATTACCATGGGTGGAACCTGATTTGTCTAGCAAGCTTTGGGGGCATGGACAGCGGCTGAAATATTTGTTGGAACATCTAGATCTTAATAGTTGACAAGTTTGAGGTACCATGCAGCTGGAAAACTTCAACCCGTGATGGGGTGCGATGCTGTTCACGGGCTTTGTATTTTCGACCTGTGTCAAGGATGGGTATTCATTTGGAAATTCCAATGTGGACCAACACTCCCTCGTCCAGGGTCTCCGGGGAAATCCAACCTCGATTTTAAAACATATGTCTATATATAGCACCATCTACTTAAACTATACCTATACTTAATTTATACCCAACTAAGCGGCTGAATTTAGGTAAACATATGACATTTGGCTTATAACCAACACGCACTACTACATTGGTAAGTTAAAGGCACACTTAATTTTCGAATATCCAGATAACATTATTCCATAGTATATACCATTTGGAAGAGGAGCCAACAAAATATAAATTCCACCAGGATAAGAAGCAGCTGTGGCCTAGGACTGTCCACCAAGTGATATACATTCATTCCATCCCCGGGATTCCCCCCCCCCCTTATCAACCCAGAATTCATCAGAATTCAAACTAAGAGATAGAGTTATTCCCCTTCCATTGAGTATAATAGACTTTATAGTATATTCCGGATCAAAATTAAATACAGGACACACCTTGGTACCTCAACAGAAACAACATGTTCCCAGTGTATTTGACCGGATCTGTTAATACTACAATGTGTTGGAGCTTCCTCTTTCAAATGGTATATAATATGGAATATGTTGTGTATAATGTGATCTGGTGATTCGAAAATTAAGTGGGCCTTTAAGGATAAGGGGACCCCGATTTTTTCTAAGAATTCACTCATGGAATATTATGTGCGGCCCTATTGGCCAAATTAAAGTGTTTAGACCACAAGGTGAACGCAAACTTCTTGATCACACAAATGCCATGCGGTTCAATAGGTTGCATAATGTCATGGTAAATATTTGGGGTCTACTGATTCTTAACGCAACTTAGCCTGAAATTATCAGTGACTGTTTCAACACGAAATGCCACCACCCCGATTCACCGCATCCGTGTACCTTCACACAAAGAGTCCAAGCCCGACAATTTACTGTAACTCTTTAATTCCATTCATAATTAAAATCTAGGCCGCTGACATGGCTATCTCCTTTCAACTCCATTGAGCGTAAACCATCTCAATGGGTTAACAATTGAGATTCGGTGACCGCATTACAAAGAACATGTACCCAGCTAATCGCACTCACCATTATCCGCACGGAAATTCGTCGTGAACACGACCTGAAAAAAATCAAAAATGTAGCCTATGCAGTTGTAATCTAATAATGATTTTTTACAAAAATGGTATTATTGCTGTACTATAGAACCCACTTAGTCAGTACTTTATCATTCCGTATTGCGATTTTTAACATATTACAAAGCTGCAGCGTTCGAGTACTATGGAAACATGCAAAGATGAAACTTTCAGGCTCCTTTCTCTCCACCAAATGCAAAGATTTTCCGGTCAAGTGAATCCCGGTATATAGATGGTTCGACAAAAAAGATCATATAAGTCATTACATGTCAATATATTTGGCATATAAAGAGTTTTTGGTATATGGTTAGTTGCAATCTACAATGAAAGAAATACACTGATAGAAATACAGTCGAATAATATAGAACACAAAATATGTATTACAAAATTCTATAGTATAGGCCCCTGGTTTTGAAGTGACTGACGACTTTGAAGTAAAGCGTATTATTTTTCTTCGAAGAAATCTATATTGGCTAAATAACGGAGATATTCAGAAAAGAAAAGAAAAATAATGCAAACGTTTAAAGAGATTTTTTTTTAAACAGCGTGTTATTCCAGAACGATTTTAAATAGGTGGTACCAGACTATATCCCATTTCACCAATGTAACCAGAATATAATCTGGTACACCATGATTCCTTAAAATATTAGAGCATGTTGTTGTTTACATGTTTTTTGTTTGTTTGCCCATGTATGTCCTGTTTCACCAGAATTGTTACTAGAGAAAAGTGGGGAAAACCATGCTTTTACTAGGAATTTACAAGGGTGTGTCCTTCTACATGGGCTTTACATGGTTTGCACCAGAGTATATATATATATATATATAGATTATCACTACAGTGAAGTGATCTGAGTCTCCGTATCACGCCGAGTTGAGAAGGTGAGATCCCGGATCAGACTAGCTGTCGCAGGCTGCGAGTCTGATCCGGGATCTCAACTTCTCAACAAGATGTGATGTGGAGACTCAGGTCACTTCACCGTAGTACTAATATGTTTATTATATGACCAATTGAACTTAATTATTACAAACAACCTCTGAATTTTTTTTTTTTAAAGAGGATCAGTTGAATTCAAATTCAATTAACGAATCGCAACCATTTAATCAACAACAATTTTAAGATTAAATTTTTCAATTGAAAATATTCCAGGAGCATGATCTGGAAACGGATCACGATACTATCATGGTCCGATTTATCGGAAGAGAATCACCAAACGAGAGTGGTATTTAGTGAAACCGTCACTAAACGAGAGTGGTATTTAGTTAAACCGTCACTAAACGAGAGTGGTATTTAGTGAAACCGTCACTAAACGAGAGTGGTATTTAGTGAAACCGTCACTAAACGAGAGTGGTATTTAGTGAAACCGTCACTAAACGAGAGTGGTATTTAGTGAAACCGTCACTAAACGAGAGTGGTATTTAGTGAAACCATCACCAAACGATAGTGGTATTTAGTGAAACCGTCACTAAACGAGAGTGGTATTTAGTGAAACCGTCACTAAACGAGAGTGGTATTTAGTGAAACCATCACCTAACGATAGTGGTATTTAGTGAAACCATCACTAAACGAGAGTGGTATTTAGTGAAAATAATGAGTCATATACTAAAATTGTTAACCAGGGTTGTGTCAGAGAGTCATATGTTACACCATGGTCCATGACTCCATCAATAATTTACTACATTATGTTCTGGTTTACATGGGTTTTACGCACGTATGTCCTGTTTCACCAACATTATACGAGAGTAAAGTGAGGTACACAATGTCTTTATTTGGAATTTACAAGGGTATGTCCTTTTTACATGGACTTTACATGGCTTTTACAAGAGTATGTCATTGATTACCTGACTTTGCCATAGTTTACCAGATTACAAAGCCAGTGTATGATTCTATAAGGGTTCACCCGACTAATATCATTGCGCTATCCAAAAAGAATTATCCACATAGAATGATACGCTTTCCCTCAATTATTGATTCTTGCCAGGGCAAAAACCTTCAACCGAGATTTGTTGTCATAGTATTAATAGGTGTGTGTTAAAGAGTATGTATCTCTTTCTAACAAATCATAGTTTCCGGGGTATAAAATAATAAATATTAATCAAAGACCCACCGTCGAGAAATGCTTCTATCAATTACTATTGCTTTTATTTCGATTTTCTGGTATAATATACACAACATTGTGAGTTATGCGGTTTACAGATCAGCCATGAAATTTCAAGCGACTTCACGGAAACGTTCACAGCATAGCAAGCGGGAGAACTATTTGTTATAACCACTCTAAATTAAGCCAAATTTAAGATAATTTTTCTCTGCAACATTAAAGGTACTCAATCGATTCGATGGTCCCCATATCATCAGATTCCAACAACAACATTGTTTTTGAAATGCCGCTTCAGTTATCAGAATCGATTAATTGCTACAAAATAATGCTAACCACAGTCAAATATAGTATAAAATTGCCCAAAACCTGTTATTTATCAACATTTTGTTCAACGAAATTTTGCTGGTTTGTCAAATATCTGACACAAATAAGCTACTTGATTTTAGAGTTATCCATCTGCACCCGCAAATTTGGTCCGAGACAGTCTTCTCGTCGGCTTTACTGGGCCACATAAAATTATCGGTGGTGAAAAATATAGATTTTAAAAATCGATATCTGATTACTCTGAGCTTTGATGGGTGGATTCCTCGACTCGAATCAAATATCATTTACCCCCGAAGTCAAATACATAGTGATTGAGGGGTGCTTAATCGAATTGAGTACCTTTAAGATTAAATCGCTGTATTATGTCTTTATATAAGGATTAACTGTCATGTGGACTGTTTTTTATGGAGATGTAACCGTGAGGTAAGTGGTCATAACTTGTGTAAAACATCTCAATAAAAACAGTCCACATGACAGTTAATCCTTATATTTATATGCATTTGGCGAAAAGGCCACTTTTGTAAATGTATTTAAATCTAAAAGTGTATCGTGACAAAAACCAGCCCAAAATAACCCATAGCCCCCTTAGCAAAAGTTAACACGAACAATTTCTCTTTTTATTGAAACCCGATGATTTATTAAGTCAATCCTGCGCAAGTCCAAATGCGCCCAATACATTACGCGTTCGTCTTTCCAAAACCAATGACGCGTCGATGTAATTATGAGGCTGCAGTTATGACCTGTTGCGCGTTCACCGAGAAATAGTTGCAACTAGCCACGTGGGCGCCGACCAATCAGAATGCTGGATTTAGTGATTAATCACACTTAGTATGTAAATATATCAAGTTATCACCCTTTCGATTAACTCATGATACTCATTTTGGAATATAATCGTAACATCGAGTGGCACGTTCTCTCGGCGATTGGGTATCAACCGCTATATAATCGAGATCCCTGTTAAGTACGCTATCTAAGTATTTGCGTATTATGTGAATTGTATGCACTCTTCGACATTTTTGTAGATATTGCTTGTGTGCGTACTGGTGCCGATCTTTGCGGGAACAGGTTAGTAATACATACATGTATATATATATATGCGAATGTCTGTCTGTATGTCTGTGCTCTATATAAATTCACGTGGGACAATCTAGATTGGATAAAACTGGTCTGACAATGGTCACTTTTTCGGAGAAAGATAATGGTGGGGGTTAAAATGTTCTAAAGTGACGTTGTTGTTGTCAGGGGCAGAAAATGGGGACGGGCAGAACAGAAATTTGTCGCCGATGTTCACCAAACTAAAAATTATATCAATAATCTAATGGTGTGGCTTAAAGCTGTCAAAGTGTCATTCGAGTAAGGGGTTCACCGAAGGGGAGAGGGGCACCAAAATTGATACAAATATTTTTAGCGCCGATTTCCAGCAAATTGATACTGAAATTTCTTCATGATAAATTGGTGCCGTTTGGATGAGAGGTGGGGGCACTAAATTTGGTAAGAATTTGCTTAGTCGCCGATTACCACCAAACTTATAAATAGTAATCTCCGTGATATCAGGAGTATAATATTTTACCCTGTGCCAATGCATTCTCTTATATATGCGAGTCGACCATAGGTCGCCTCGCATATATAAGAGAATGCATTGGCCTAACAATTTTTTATCATTTTTTTTAAATAATAAATTTTTAGGACATAAAATAAAAAACATCCATTACCCCGCAGGGAGCCCCACATACTTACAGAAGCATATAGAAGAGTGTCGTCTGTACGTACAGTATGAGCTACTGTCGGCAAAACATGCAACCCCATGGATGGAATTACCCATTGGTTTTTGGCTGTGAAATAAATTTCCAAGTTAGTAAAGACTCTGACCAGGTGAGAGACCTGGACACAAGCTTTCCAAGTGTTGGAAATTTCCAACCAGACAACCACCCCTAAAGTTGAAAAATTTCAAACTGATGGCCATCTCAGTCCAAAATATTGGTCTGAAACAACAAATCCCCTAGGGTATCGCCAAACCCGAGAAAATGGGAAAGTCATTTCCACGTATATGATATGGGAATATGTTGGTTTCTCATCGTAAAACAGAAACGAATAACGTATGTGTATGTCCACATGAAGCAGGAGTATTTATCCATCCGCTGTCAATCTGTTTTCCCAGATCAAACCATTTAATATTTTTTTGCGAACTTTTTCAATAGTGTTTTTACTTTTACTTACTCAAATTTTCGAGAACATCCACCCACTGGTATAGTTCCTGGACTTCCACGCTGCCAAAACAAATGTCGGTATATATAGTTGAATCTGTCAATGAAGCATAGGATGGAACATAATTTAAAAAGTCAGTGTCGTTCTCAATATCTGCGCGATATAGAGTGACCACTGTCGGCACAGAAAGATGTTAACGCCGCAGTAAATACGCGTAGTACTTAAGGAGTTCTGATGAGATTTCGAGTGTTTTATGTGTATCTGAGACTGATCAATTGGACTGCGAATGTCATCTGAAATATGAATCCATAACATATGTGACCCGCCATATCAAATCCAGTCGTAAGTCGGGATTTTTTTACCCTGCGCCAATGCATTCTCTTATATATGCGAGTCGACCATATGTCGCCTCGCATATATAAGAGAATGCATTGGCCTAACAATTTTTTACAATTTTAATAATTTGTTCTTGTTTTCTTTAACATTTTTATAATTTCACCCATACAGAGCCCCAGACAAACATGAGCAGACGACACTCTTCTATATGCTTCTGTAAGTATGTGGGGCTCCCTGCGGGGTAATGGATGTTTTTTTATTTTATGTCCTAAAAATTTATTATTTAAAAAATATGATAAAAAATTATTAGGCCAATGCATTCTCTTATATATGCGAGGCGACCTATGGTCGACTCGCATATATAAGAGAATGCATTGGCACAGGGCAAAAACAAATCCGACTTACGACTGGATTCGATGTGGCGGGTCACATATTCGAAATACTGTGTACATATTGCGTGTAGACTATACGTCGGGGAATTATTCCACCCCAATCCGCGTCTGTCGTGGCCCTGCACTCCGTTTCAGTTCTGTTCCTCTTATTGTTTACCGATTTATTGTAAAGTGATATCCACGTCGATAGCCACAATGTTTTTGCTATAAGTATGTTCTGTCATTATATCGATTAACCGCTTCTTTACTATATAGATTCCCCAACCCTGTTATAAATTTCATTATTGGAATATTTAATTATTCATCTGGAGGAGTGGTAAAGAAAAATGAGTAGATGACAGTATGACGAAAAGATAATACAAGAGCAGAAGATAATACCGGAGCAGAAGATAATACCAGAGCAGAAGATAGTACCAGAGCAGAAGTATTCATATTCTTTTGTAGGAAATGTACAGATAATAAATTGAACTTATTATCTAAACGGGTTATTATTTAAACGGGTTAAACGGTACACATTCATCGGACTCTTTCTTACGTGGTATTGAACCATGACATGAATGCCTGTCCCAATGGATCTTATCGGATATGCATAGTATTAGCGTCATCAGTCATCATTGAAAACTAAGGGGTGACCATAAAGGCCATACATTGATTGTCTTTGGCTAGACTATATACGGCATGTCGCATGCCATTGATACGCTCTCTTTTGAACATCAAGTATGCATATTGTATGTCGAGCTCGAACGAATGAATTGATTATTGAGCGACCTAGGGAACTTTAGAGCCAGTCTGTGTTGGATATACACATTGGAATTTCAATACACAGATGGAAACACATTTTTCTAAGGTTAAACAACACTGTTATCCTCGTTAAGTATAAGAGATATTAAGGAATATGGAATCTCAAATTTTGAAAAATTCAAAAAAATGTATAAAAATAATAAACAACTTTTAGCTGTATCCGAGTGTGCCTACATGCTAAACAAGCTAGATAAAACACCATATTTGATACTTTTGGCACCGAAACTACCAAGGTATCCCAATTTTAAAACTTTGAAATTTCATGTTTCCTCATTACTTGCGCCAGTCCATGCTGGACGCAAGTAATGTTTTCGGTTCGGATCTTTGTCTGTCCTTCCGCGAGCATGTTGCGTTATACCGGAAGTACATACTGTAAATAATGGACATGCAAAATATGAAATGCTTGCATCGATTGTAATTTAAATACAGATATATGCTTAATTTGCATCGCCATCTGGTTTTATTTTGCTAATAAATCGTTCATAAATTAACATTTTTGAATTATTTCTTTCTGGAAACCGATCAAGACGACATGACGTCACGACGCACATCAGGTCGTCACGAGCTACATGGGCGCGCAAAACACCAGACATGATTGCGTCGATGTCCAGACAGCTGAGACTCGTATTACACGGACTGGCTAAACCATTCCATCTGCCAACAACTTCGTGTTGTATTATTATAAATATATATATATACTGCATGAAAACAAAGTGGACAATAGTACTGCCCATTAGAAGCCTATTTTATATACATGTAACTTGAAACTCGCGGAAATGAGTTGAGATCAAGTCTAAAAGACGCGTACGGAATCGTTTTCTTTTTTCGCAGAGACATTGAGTTACGAACATATTTCTAGAAAGTTTAAAACATTTTCGAAAGATCCTGGTACATATAAATCATGTCCGGCCAAACAGTCGAGCGCGTGGTTCAATTGAAAAACAATTGCACTGAAAAATGTGAATGTGGAAACATAGATTATTAAAATGCCATATTAATTAAATAGGAAAACAAGCTTTCTCATAGACATTATGATTATAAGTTCCCGACGACTGTTGCTCAGTCGATAATGGAATGTTCTCATTGACACACTATTAATCCAATGGTCGCGTGTCTTTTATTTAAGGCCGTGGCTAAAGAGCGGTATACCACTCTTTATAGCTATATGGGCCTGACACGCTAAAGAACGGTATCCCGCTCTTTAGCGTTTGGTGCTAAAGGGCCGTATACCGCTATTTACTAACAAATGCTAACACGGTATACTGAACGGTATATATACTGCTATTTAGTGAGAAACGCCTATGAATGGTGTACCTATCATTCACTCAAGAGTGGTGTACACCAGTCTATACCGCTATTTAGATATACATGGTCCTGGCGCGATAAAGAACGGTCTTTCGTTATCACCCGTACTGCACGATCTTTAGTGTCCGGCTATAAAGAGCGGTATAGCCCCCATCGCTAAAGAGCGGTATACACACCGTTATGTATCCTTCAGTGCTAAAGAGGGGTATACCGCTCTTTAGCCACTCCGTTTATTTAATTGTGTCGGTATTTGTAATTTACTTTGATGGTTTTTGCCACTGAAGTGCAATGGCATACATACTTTATGTCATTCTAGTAAAAATAGTAATTTAACCCAATTGGTATATATATAATATGGCATCATCGGCAACCAATCGTGTTCACGGCCTTTATATGAACAATGTCTATATTGTTCTATAAATATGTCAAACAACTCGTATTCTGTCTGTACACACAACTATTTCAGCGATGGATGAACTGAGATTTGATATCTATAATTTTGTTATTGATCTCTCTCAAACGAGGGGCCAGCACCCGTGGTTCAAACTGTTGTTGGTAAGACACTACAACACATGCCAAATGTGTAATGGGCGCAAGTATAGGCAGCTCCAGTGAGTGGATTCTAGTTTTCAATGTAAACATGTGTCACAAATTGGCCCAAGAAAACATCTCATGGATATCTTACAACTAGACCGGACGGCAGGCAGATCACAACAAAGGGATTATCTTGATTAAATTAGTCTGTCTGGAACAGGCCACCGCCAACCCTTCTGGTTATATTGGGAGACTAGGAAAGCATGCATGATACTAGTGGTGATCCATGGCCCTCTGACTGGGCTGACTCTTTTCTGTCACTGTTGACACATTTGAAAATCGAGATTCCATATTTCTTAAACCTCTTTGATGCCCTATAGGGCGTCGCCACTTTATATAGCTAACAGGTAGACAGTCCCACATTCGAAAATATAGGTACAAGACGAAACCAACTTCGCATAGGCGATGTGCGCCTACCGCCTGAGTCATTCTGCCACGTACTTTGGGTAGAACATTATCACCCCCGTGTACGTGGTATCGCCAAACCCGAGGGTATCGCCTAACCCGAGAAAATGGGAAAGTCATTTTCACGTATATGATATAGGGATATGTTGGTTTCTCTTCGTAAAACAGAAAACGAACAACGTGTGTGTATGTCCACACGAAGCAGGAGTATTTATCCACACGCTGTCAATCAGTTTTCCCAGATCAAACCATTTAATATTTTGTTAACAATGATTCATTCAGCGAAGCTGAGGCCGACTCACCTGACAATAGCATAAGACCGATAAAGCCGACCCGTTATGCACGAAAACAGAACGCCGCACCAATCAAAACACAACGGTTGTTTGTCGGCAATCTTCCATGTGAGGTCGTCACAGATGTGATAATGTCGTACTTGGAAGACTATGATATCCGGCATTCAGTTATTACAAGTATACGGTTCGGCGAAGATGGCAAATCTGTCTCTGCACATGTAAACATTCACGAGGATGATATCGACTCAGTGCTCGAGGAATTAGTGTGTCCGTCTCAAGTGTTTTGTAGAAGATGGCTTTCACTCAAATCGTTCAGTGAAAGTTTCCATCGGGAAGACCCCAGTCGATATGATCATAATTCCCGCACACTACACAGTATCAACGACGACACCAGCTTCAACAACAACAACAACAACAACAGCAGCAGCAACAACAACAAAATATACCCCCATAGTTACAAATCATACTAAACAATTGCATTTGAATCACCCAACAACGTTATACAATTCACATACACACGCTGGTGTAGTCAGCCCTTATCACCGTTTCATCGGCCTGATCATCGGCATATTGTTGTTGAATATATGCACATGTAATGCTACTGGAATTTTCGGTAGCAGCTCCTACCTCTCGAGCCTTCTGGCACAGTAAAATGTTGATGTAATTGGAGTGAGTGAGCATTGGCTCTGGGAGCACAATTCTCACTTTCTCGACACATTACACAAAACCTATCGCCACCATATTGTGTGCGATTATTCACATAAAATCCCAATGCAAATGAGAAAGGCGGATAGGCTGAAGGGGGAGTTGCCATTATGTGGCATGCGAGACTGGACAGTGCCGTTTCAATCATCCAATACGACGACGATCACATTTGCGGTATCCAAGTACGAATCTCAGAATCGCAGTATGTCTACATCTTTCAGGTGTACCTACCGTCCAGTAATTACCCAGTTGCATTGTGTAGAGAATATATAAATGATATACATGATCTATTTGATATGTACTCAGCTATAGGGCATGTTGTCGTAATGGGTTATTTCAACGGCAGTATGCAGTTGGTGTCTGTCAATAACACGGAAGTTTGCACTGGGCCTTCTGCAACATATGTCCCTGCCGATGGTGGCCCCGGTACCATGATATACCACATCATCATTCCCGAGGAAGAAACATATTTAGTGCAGGCAATCGAAATCATCGGCGACGATGCACTGGACTTCTCAAATTACAGGCCCATTAGAATGGTCATAAAATACCCACAAAACAATATTATGCGAGTGGGAACGAGTCATAAAGTCTGTAAAATAAACATAATTGTAACAATTCGTTGATACGATGTAGCGTTTCGACCTGCGTGTGTGGTCTATAAACAAATTCCAAGCTTGTTAATACTAAACGATTATCCGGTTAGCTGCATGCATGCGAACGGCAGCATTCACGTGCGTGTGATCAAGACATCACGTTATCATTCATTCACCTTTTTGAGATCGCAAATCTGAATGCTGAGATGGATGTTCAATTAATTTCAATTGAAATACATTCATAATAGATATGTACAAATATTTCGAATATGTTATGGATTCATATTTCAGATGACATTCGCAGTCCAATTGATCAGTCTCAGATACACATAAAACACTCGAAAACTCATCAGAACTCCTTAAGTACTACGCGTATTTACTGCACATATTATCGGCGTTTGGTGACATCTTCGTCTGCGGCGTTAACATCTTTCTGTGCCGACAGTGGTCACTCTATATCGCGCGGATATTGAGAACGACACTAACTTTTTAAATTCTGTTCAATCCTATGCTTCATTGACAGATTCAACTATGTACCGGCATTTGTTTTGGCAGCGTGGAACTCCATACTAGTGGGTGGATGTTCTCGAAAATTTGAGTAAGTAAAAGCAAAAACACTATTGAAAAAAATCGCAAAAAAATATTAAATGGTTTGATCTGGGAAAACTGATTGACAGCGGGTGGATAAATACTCCTGCTTCATGTGGACATACACACACGTTGTTTGTTGTCTGTTTTAGGATGAGAAACCAACATATCCCCATATCATATACGTGAAAATGACTTTCCCATTTGCTCGGGTTAGGCGATACCCTCGGGTTTGGCGATACCACGTACACGGGGGTGTTGATGTGCTCCCGGATATGGGATAATCTTCCATTCCCCGTTATTGTATTGATAGGGTTAATTATGTTGTGGTAATTACCGCGTAACAGGAGTGGCATATGAAACGATGAATACGAGCGTACACACACATACCTTAATTGCCCGTGACTGGTTGCATTCATTGTACAACATAGGTATGAGTAGAAGAATAGAATAATCCAGTAACAATAGTGTGATATACGCAAAAGTGAACGTATATATAACATGGATATCATGATACATCAGATCTTATATGGACACAAGGTACCAACGATACGAGAAAATAACTACCCGTTCTTACGGGACAGAACGGCACTTCTCCTGGAACCTTCCTACCAGAAACACCTCTTCATAACCTGTTTACATAGTGCTTAACGGCAAATACTTATACACAAATATAACAGTTATCAAAACCTTTGGACTCCTGACTTTGTTCCTGTACACGGCTAATCTACCATTCTCCACTAGCTACGAGACAGACTGCCATTTGATAACTTACATATCACCATATCGCATATCGGCTCATTCTTAAAAGGGATATCTCGCAGAACAACACATTTCGGATGTCAACGACGCGAGTTATTTTAGGAAATTGTATTAGAATGAAGATTAATGTCCTAATCCCACAATATAGCACACATTTAGTTGACATTCAATGTTTTTTCTGAGGATATTTTTCCAAGATTAGTAATATAACCAAGACATCAGGTATCATTTGCAGAAGCTGTAATTTAATTTCGGTAAATATACAACAAACTGTTTTATCGGAATACGTAAAATATTACGACAAATCAAAAAAGCGGAACGACGCTAAACAGGCAACGGAAAAAACTTCGATAAGAAAGGATTAATCGACAATTATTGCATATATGATATGCACCGTATTATAATATGTAATAATCAAATAGTATATATATGATATGTACCGTATTATAATATGTAATAATCAAATAGTATATATATTATATGTACCGTATTATAATATGTAATAATCAAATAGTATATATATGATATGTACCGTATTATAATATGTAATAATCAAATAGTATATATATAATAAATGCATTGTATTTGCACTGTATTTATATGAGCTGGTTTATGTTTGTATATTCGTTTCTTGTCTTATTTTTGACGAATAAAATATATAATAATAATAAAAACAAATATATATATATATAATATCTCATATATATTTTGAAGACCTCTGTCTGTCTGTCTGTCTGTATGTCTGTCTGTATGTCATTGACACAAATCTACGATTCTCGACCGATCGGGACGAAACTTGGTACGTGTGTGTAGTTTGACCAGGCGGTCGTCGCTGTCGTATTTGCGAGCCCGTGCGACGCAGTGCAGCGCATGCGCAGACGAGATCTGGGAAACGGGTGGAGCGATCGACTTGAAATTTACTATGTGAATGTATCTTGCCCCGGGTACGAATTTTATCGGGTCGCCGAGCCCGTGCGACGCCAGATTCGCGCATGCGCAGACGAGATCTCGGAAACGGGTGGAGCTATCGACTTGAAATTTGCTATGTGAATGTATCTTGCCCCGGATACGAATTTTATCGGGTCGCCGAGCCCGTGCGACGCCATCTTCGCGCATGCGCAGACGAGATCACGGACACGGGTGGAGCTATCGACTTGAAATTTGGTTTTTGAATAGCCCGGACAACGTCGGGCTCATCGGCTAGTCTATCTATACTATATATTTTGAGACTTCGTATATATGTATGTATGTACTTCATAGAATCCAAAACGCGTGTAAAGATTGAGCTCAAACTTCCTATGAAAGTGTCAAATACCACCGACACGACCGTGGTCGCAGTTTAGAAAAGCTCAGAGCACCCGTTCTCCAATCTCAAATCACCGCAAAGGCACGGCGTGGGTTAATCAAGTGATTATTTAATGAGCGTTTGTTTTTGACGCATCTCTATAAAGAGCGTCTGTTTGCCATTCAACGTTATTTGCATCTGCAGAGAGATATACGGAACATACATTAAATTAAAAAAACATTTGTTTCTGACCAACCCTGCGAGCACGGATGGCGCGCTTTGTTTTTACAGTATATAGTTATATACCGAAATCATCCCAGATAATCACGAATATAGCATCAGCTTTCTCCCCAGATATAGCTACTGGAATCTGCCAATCTACGGGAAATTCCAGGGAATGCCGATTGAGCTCAAACTTGCTACCCACGGGAAGTGTCATATATATGAGTGTGTCCTTTATAGACTCGAACCGATTGAGCTCAAACTTGCTAAATAAGAAAATAGCCCCCAAGCCGTAAATATCAACAACAACGATATTGCTACCTACGGGGAGCAACGTTGTTAGCATCTGCAGAATTATGCAGACAGAAAGTGCTTTCCTATTTTTAGAGCGCAACACATGTTTACGTCGCGTTGGTGATTGAGGTTCACAACGGGGTTAATTGACTGTCCGCTCTTTGCGACGATGAGGTTCACGGCGGGGACTATTGACCAACACTCACAATTTCGTCTTTTGCATCAGATACCAACACCTCGACCGATCGGGACGAAACTTGGTACGTGAGTGTAGTTTGACCAGGTGGTCGTCGCTGTCGTATTGGCGAGCCCGTGCGACGCCCGTGCAGCGCATGCGCAGACGAGATATCGGAAACGGGTGGAGCTATCGACTTGAAATTTGCTATGTGAATGTATCTTGCGCCGGGTACAAATTTTATCGGGTCGCCGAGTCCGTGCGACGCCAGCTTCGCGCATGCGCATACCAGATCTCGGAAACGGGTGGAGCTACCGGGTACAAATTTTTCTTATTGAAACGCGTGGAGCTAAATATTAAAAAAACAAAAATTTTAAATGTCATGTTTCGGACAAGCCGCCGGTGGCGGGCTAACCTGCTAGTCTAATATATATTTTGAAGACCTCTGTTTGTCTGTCTGTATGTATGTCATTTATACAAATCTACGATTCTGGACCGATCGGGACGAAACTTGGTACGTGTGTGTAGTTTGACCAGGCGGTCGTCGTTGTCGTATTGGCGAGCCCATGCGCAGACGAGATCTCGGAAACGGGTGGAGCTATCGACTTGAAATTTGCTATGTGAATGTATCTTGCCCCGGATACGAATTTTATCGGGTCGCCGAGCCCGTGTGACGCCAGCTTCGCGCATGCGCAGAATAGATCTCGGAAACGGGTGGAGCTATCGACTTGAAATTTGGTATGTGAATATATCTTGCCCCGGATACGAATTTTATCGGGTCGCCGAGCCCGTGCGACGCCAGCTTCGCGCATGCGCAGACCAGATCTCGGAAACGGGTAGAGCTATCGACTTGAAATTTGGTTTTTGAATAGCCCGGACAACGTCGGGCTGGGTAGAGCTATCGACTTGAAATTTGGTTTTTGAATAGCCCGGACAACGTCGGGCTCATCGGCTAGTCTCATATATATTTTGAAGACCTCTGTTTGTATGTTTGTTTGTCTGTTATTGATACAAATCTACGATTCTCGACCGATCGGGACGAAACTTGGTACGTGTGTGTAGTTTGACCAGGCGGCGGACGTTGTCGTATTGGCGAGTATTGACGAGATCTCGGAAACGGGTGGAGATATCGATTTGAAATTTAGTATGTGAATGTATCTTGCCCCGGATACGAATTTTATCGGGTCGCCGAGCCCGTGCGACGCCAGCTTCGCGCATGCGCAGACCATATCTCGGAAACGGGTGGAGCTATCGACTTGAAAATAGCTCGGACAACGTAGCCCGGACAACATCGGGCTCATCGGCTAGTCTATTATATATTTTGGAAGATCTATTTGTGTGTAATCGATGAACTCTAAAACGGCCGGCCCGATTTCGATGAAACTTGGTCTGTGGGGGTATTTTCGGACGGGGGGTGACAAATTTCAAGTCGATAGCTCTACCCAGCCCGACGTAGTCCGGGCTATACAAAAACCAAATTTCAAGTCGATAGCTCTACCGGTTTCCGAGATCTGGTCTGCGCATGCGCGAAGCTGGCGTCGCACGGGCTCGGCGATCCGATAAAATTCGTATCCGGGGCAAGATATATTCACGTACCAAATTTCAAGTCGATAGCTCAATCGGTTTCCGAGATCTCGTCTGCGCATGCGCGAAGCTGGCGTCGCACGGGCTCGGCGACCAGATAAAATTCGTATCCGGGGCAAGATACATTCACATAGCAAATTTCAAGTCGATAGCTCCATCCGTTTCCGAGATCTCGTCTGCGCATGCGCGAAGCGGGCGACACACGGGCTCGCCAATACGACAACGACGACCGCCTGGTCAAACTACACGCACGTACCAAGTTTCGTCCCGATCAGTCGAGAATCGTAGATTTGTATAAATGACATACAGACAGACATACAGACAGACAGACAGACAGAGGTCTTCAAAATATATATGAGATATATTCAATAAAGCCATGGTTCTAGAAAATATTTATGTTGCTATAGGCCTTTCAATGTTTTACATATCTTCAGGCAACATATATAGACATTACTGCAACATAGTTTTGTTGTAGCAATGTCTATATATGTTGCCTGAAGATATGTAAAACACTGAAAGGCCTAGCGACATAAATATTTTCTAGAACCATGGATAACTTACTTTTATGAATATATGAAACTGCACATACGGAATACAAACTACTTAAATATATATGTACATTAATATATACATTGGTTCAAATGTACTTCTTAACATATTGACAGCGGCTATCATGGTAGGGTCTGACACAGAGATTAGCACCATAATGAACTCGACGACGTGGGAGAAGGCTAACCAGTACTGCGTCGGCCTATATGACGGTCATCTGATGGTACTCGACACAAAGGAAAAGACTAATGCTACGATGGTAGCACTCAACGCTAGCAGGTACATGTACATGTAGTGTCAAATATAATTGGTGTCAGTGGCACTTTTGTTTAGCGATGTGCATCCCATAATGTCGTTGCGGAACAGCACCATGTTGGGAACTTTAAAGCACCTAATTTGATCCATCGTTACGTGGATGCCCATATGCATTGTATCCAGTTTACCGGGAAATCGGCATACAGATATTTCATCAGTTTTTGGAGCTGTACCTCTGTCCGATAGTACATACGATAGTATAGCTATTGTTATAGGTATTCCCGGAGGAGCTGTACCTCTGTCCGATAGTACATACGATAGTATAGCTATTGTTATAGGTATTCCCGGAGGAGCTGTCCCTCTGTCCGATAGTACATACGATAGTATAGCTATTGTTATAGGTATTCCCGGAGGAGCTGTCCCTCTGTCCGATAGTACATACGATAGTATAGCTATTGTTATAGGTATTCCCGGAGGAGCTGTACCTCTGTCCGATAGTACATACGATAGTATAGCTATTGTTATAGGTATTCCCGGAGGAGCTGTACCTCTGTCCGATAGTACATACGATAGTATAGCTATTGTTATAGGTATTCCCGGAGGAGCTGTACCTCTGTCCGATAGTACATACGATAGTATAGCTATTGTTATAGGTATTCCCGGAGGAGCTGTCCCTCTGTCCGATAGTACATACGATAGTATAGCTATTGTTATAGGTATTCCCGGAGGAGCTGTCCCTCTGTCCGATAGTACATACGATAGTATAGCTATTGTTATAGGTATTCCCGGAGGAGCTGTACCTCTGTCCGATAGTACATACGATAGTATAGCTATTGTTATAGGTATTCCCGGAGGAGCTGTCCCTCTGTCCGATAGTACATACGATAGTATAGCTATTGTTATAGGTATTCCCGGAGGAGCTGTCCCTCTGTCCGATAGTACATACGATAGTATAGCTATTGTTATAGGTATTCCCGGAGGAGCTGTACCTCTGTCCGATAGTACATACGATAGTATAGCTATTGTTATAGGTATTCCCGGAGGAGCTGTCCCTCTGTCCGATAGTACATACGATAGTATAGCTATTGTTATAGGTATTCCCGGAGGAGCTGTCCCTCTGTCCGATAGTACATACGATAGTATAGCTATTGTTATAGGTATTCCCGGATCTACGATACCCTTCCTTCCCCCAGTGATTGTAATGATAGGGTTAATTTTATAGTTAAGCACAGTACGTGGTAAATGTAAATGATATAGTATAATAACACACAAGCATAATTAACAAGATCATATTCTTAATTGGTTATGACTGGTATCAACCATTGTATAAGTGAGGGAGGATCAAACAAGTATCAATCTATAGTAAACAATAGTACGGTACACGTCATAGACAAGTGTATCGTGGTATATCAGACCTTATTTGGATGCATGATACAGCATACGTTGGAATAACTACTCGTGTCGAGGGATACAGATACACTCCCGCTTAGACCACCGATCCACCAACTCCTCTGTTCATCTACCGACACTGTGCTTATCGACGGAGACTTACTTAATAATATAAAAGTTATCGAATATTCTGGACTCTTTATTGTTCCAGTACGCGGCCAACTGTACCTTCATCACTAGACCACGATACACCTATCTCCATTCCTGCCATGAAAGATAGCACTAATATATCACACTAAGTCTACATGTATATATGTGACCCGCCATATCAAATCCAGTCGTAAGTCGGAATTTGTTTTACCCTGTGCCAATGCATTCTCTTATATATGCGAGTCGACCATAGGTCGCCTCGCATATATAAGAGAATGCATTGGCCTAACATTTTTTTACAATTTTAATAATTTTTTCTTGTATTCTTTAACAATTTTATAATTTCACCCATACAGAGCCCCAGACAAACATGAGCAGACGACACTCTTCTATATGCTTCTATTTATGTGTGGGTAATGGATGTTTTTTATTTTATATCCTAAAAATTGTAAGAAACATTTATTTTAAAAAAATGATAAAAAATTGTTAGGCCAATGCATTCTCTTATATATGCGAGGCGACCTATGGTCGACTCGCATAGATAAGAGAATGCATTGGCACAGGGTAAACAAAATCCCGACTTACGACTGGATTTGATATGGCGGGTCACATATGTTCGGAGGAAATCGGAGATATTTTGTTGTCGAATTTGGCGTTGCTCCAATCATGATCTTTGACTCCTCGCGGTGCTATATGATTCGTACCATAGATTCCAAGTACAATGGGGTGACTATTAATAAGTTTGTGGCAATTTCGGTGACCAAAACGTTTTCGTTAAATATCATTGGTGGCAACTCTGCTGCCGGTATTTTACCATAATATTTACAGCCTATATCTTACTGTGAAGAACAATACTATGGTGGCATATAGGATCATCTTCCGAATTGAATTTGGTCATGTGATAATGTGGTGGAATGGCTGGTGACCATCGGGTTGTCAGCCTTGTCTGACTACTTTAATTAATCCGAATTAACGCTAATAAATTACTATTTCGTTGGCTTCGGGGGTAAACAAATATGTGATTCGAGTCGATGAACCCACCCATAAAAACTCAGAGTGATCAGATATCGATTTTTGTTATTTCTCGAGATGAGCAATTAAATGTGGCCCAGAAACACGTGGTCAAACAGGTGGTCTCTGACAAAATTGCGGATGAAGATCGATAACTCTAAAATCAACTGGTAATACGGCCAAATTCCGTGATACTTAGGTGATAATACCGCCATATTTTGTTGAACAAAATGTTGATAAATAACAAGTTTTGGAAATGTTATACCATAGTTGACAGTGGTTAGCATTATTTTGATGCAATAAATCTATTTTGATAACTAAAGCATATTTTGAAGAGATGTTGTTGTATCTTGATTATATGGGAACCGTCTGATCGGAATGAGTAGCTTTAACGGTTTAAGATGTCTTATTATATAATCTTTACTTTAATTGCACACACATACATACATTTGGTCGATTATTTCAGACATGCAGACACATTTTAATACATGTAGGGGAAAGAATACTATCCCTATCAGGTACCAGTACATGTTTTCCACATAGTCACGGGGGTTCATCTGTTACACGACAAACGCGCCTCTCTCCGATAAACGCTGCGCGGCACTTTCCGATCGCTATACGCTTCACACCCGATGAAGAAAAAGTTTATTAATGAACATAGAGCTGCATAGAGAACAACAAAGGAACAATAGGTAATATGTTTGCTGCTAAATTTATTGTGTACGGTAGTCCCAGTCATTACTAACAACTATACATACTCCTATATTCATTATTCGACATGTATGAGACAACATGAAATTCGTGTGCTTTTATCACTAAAATGTGGACCAAAAACAACGGCTGCTGTAGTGTGATAACACCTCGCCATGGTTATAGAAACTTGCATTTCCATAGATATATGTCTTGTTGATACATGGATATGCATTGTTTAGAGATATATACCTATAATTTGACAACAAACGGCAGTTAAAAAGTGCTCAAAAACGCTACGTTTCATCTCCGATAAACGTTACATCAGTTTGACTTTTTCCGATAAAATATGTTACATTTCCGAACCGATAAGCTTATTCATATGATCTTTGTTTGTGTTTTTTTCCCGTGTTTTTTCGGGGTTTGATGCTGCCTGATTTCTTCTAGCACGAAAGCAGTGATTGTGCATCATTGCAAATTGTCATAAATATAATTGTAACAGCATTGATAACTCGTGAATGATGGAATCCCCGAACGACTATGCTACTTCCACTGATACGAGGTGTCATGCATATATCACATAGTTCTATATGCAGCCAAATGGCGACGGAAGGATATGTGGGGACAACATTATATAATTACGACTTTTCAATCACGCTCTATTTGACATTGGAGAGATAATCAGTGATTTATTTATTTAATATTTCCAAATGAAATCGTCATACTATTACATAATTGGTACCGCATAAATGGGAGAATCTTCAATGGTTATGCTATTGTGACCACGCTATTCAACTGAAACTGATACACGATGTCTTAATCATATATACGCCTATATATACGTGGTTATATTCGTAATGTCGTATAATATTATTGGCTCTAATAAACGTTCTTTATTTGTTTCAGAACGGGTCAAAGATGTGTAACTCTGTATATTGAACCATGATTATGCATTTAGTACTTTCGATTTCTAACTAAACCAGTTAGCATTTCCATAGAATACAAAGGATCTTTTCTGTCAATGGCATTTTATGCAATAGGGCAGGGGTATGTTTTTAAGTACATCTAATAACACATTGATATCATAAGATTCGTTTTACGGTAATGCGCGTAGAGTTATCTTATCCTGCAAATATATTTTTTGGAACAGGGCCTGGCGGCAATTTCATGTAGTGTACGGTAACATATAAAATGTAATTTGAGGCCGGTTTAAATCGTGTGCGCAAAAGTGAAGAGTTAAGATTTGTTCACGTCATATGTGGCTGTGTCTATATATTAAAATATCCCGACATAAATAGCAATAATATATATACATATATCCGAGTACTAGTAGGCCTATATATATATATGTCTTAGCATATACTTAGTAGACATATTGTCACCTCGGTTCCAATTTGTCCTAGATGTATGTGATTTATTTATGGATATAAGACACATTGGAACTGAGGTGACGATATGTCTTACAGGGATGGATCCAGGGATTTTTTGGGGACCCCTGTTTTGGGACCATGATATGCCGAAGGCATATCCCGAGGGCCGTAGGCCCGAGATGGGGGTAGGTACGGGAGGGGGTCGCCCCCACTCCCTTAGGTGCAGCATTAAAGATCCCGCATAAGAAAATGCACTGGCTTACAAGGACAAGATAAAGGCCAATGTATTATCTTATATATACGAGGCTCCTTACTAGTAGATGGGAGACTCCCATTTATATAAGAGAATGCATTGGCACAGGATTTTTGCAAAAATGTCAAGAAGCCCCAGTCATGAAAGGGTTAAAATATTTCTCACTGGACACTTGATTAAGCAAATAAAGGCTCTATATCAACTGTATATTGATGATTTGCATTGCATGTTGTTGAATTATAATAGAAGTTTTCCTTCAAAATATAGAAAATTCTGCTTTAATAAAACTATCCACTTGCAATTTGGGGACATTTAGGCCACCAGAGTTTGGGCCCCCAAACCTGTAACAGGTATCAAAAGAGCCCTGGATCCTTCCCTGATGTCTTATCACATACCTCATTATATAAATAATAACCTACCAGTGTAATAACACCTCTTTAATATATATATATATATATATATATACATATATATATATATATATATATATATATATCATTTTATTGTAGAATATAATTATGCTGGAACCGAGGGGTCCATCCACATGGCATTAGAGGAGTCGGCATTTCAGTTATTTTAACATTAAAGGCCTATCATCCGAATCCGATTCTGCGTATAACGTCTTACGACAATGGACATATTTCATTGTTGTGTCTTCACGTTTGATCTTTGAATGACGTTCTCCACATGGTGGCGTGTGTGGGTTTTTTAATGTCAAACACTTCGCATCTATAGCCAGAAGATATTCCTCCGGTCGATCATCGAGGTCATCTGGTGACACACCGAATCTAATCGAACGGTAGTGTGCTTTCCCGTCCTCCGAAGTTGAGGAATTCTCTTCTCTCACGAGGATCATTATTTCATCTGTTCTGTGATGATGGGCCGTGTGTATAAATGTATCTTGTGGCGTGGTGTGCTTTTCTTTGCAATGGAAACACCTGTATATCTGAAAAAGAAACAAGCACATGTAAGAATAACCAGAAATAAGAATAATCAGACACGACATCATACAACAATAACCTTAATTAGTGTGTGCCAATCAGAAATAATCATAATAAATCGCGTAAATACCAAAATATAACGACTGAAAGCAAAATAGTGTCATTTTTACTCAATAATGTCGTGTAATTTGCATACGTGTGTGCTTATATTGAATAATACCGTTGACATACATTCAAAAATCTATGCATATACTCCGAATATGGTAGATTTTTGCCGTATTGATCAAGGCGATGTTTGGAGAAGAGAAGAGTAGCATATCAATTATCGGAACATGAGAAAAGTAGCGTGCCGAAAATCGGAAACGTAGCGTATGTGTATTGGTTTCAAATCATTTTTCGCTATATAAACGGGCAATATAAGTGGAAATTTTATGACATCACAAATATAGATATGCAGAACAAAATATATCTCGCCTCAAAACGTCCAGCTGTATCTTATTCACAGAAGGGATTGAGTTTGTTGTGAGATTTTACAAATGAGCACCCAAAAATCGAGCGATAAATGACTATTGTATTACAATTAAGGAACAGTTCTGTGTTATAGTAAGGTACAAATCATTGTTAAAGCTGTCCGATCATATATGTTAATTGTTTTTTCAGAAATAATTTATGAATACTGTAAAAACTTACCATTTTGGCGAAAATATGCTGATTTCCACACCATTATCCGGTGTGAAGCGTAGCAAATCGGAATGTACCGCGCAGCGTTTATCGGAGAGAGGCGCGTTTGTCGTGTAACAGATGAACCCCCGTGATAGTACGTAACTTCGAAACTCAAGAGGAAGTGCACCTTTCAGAATTAAACTTGGCGAGAGTGAGATACCATTAACCGATTCTGTAAGAAATCTTGGCAGATTTTTTGATGACACAATGTCTATGGTCTTATTTTCATCTGCGATGTTTTAGAAGAGTGCGTTGTCATTCATCAGTACATGCATGCTGTTTTAAGTGTTGTGGTTTCCCGCACTGACCATCTCAACTCACTATTAACCAACATAAAGCAAGACCATGTTTACAAATTGAATATGGTGTTGCATAACTGTGCACGACTAATCAAGAATGTCTCAATATATTCCCACATACAACCAGATATGAAAGATTTGCATATGATGAATATGTTGACAATACAAGTGTGCTATGGTTGTATACAAGTGGTTAAATCATAATATGCCTTCTTATATACAAGATTTGTTTATTGTGAGTACTGGTGGTTTCACTCGATGCACTGCCAGTTGATTATACTTGAAGGACATTGCCAAGACCAATGTTAAACATGGTCGTATGTGCTTTCAAAAACATGCATTGATGTGTGAAACTGCTTGCCATATGCTATACGAAGATTGGACGATGCCAAGGACTGCCATACGGCTGTGAAGACTCATCTCTTCAAATTATGTTTTGAGATAAATAACTAGCTAGCTGTTTGTGGTGCGGTGACAATCTTAAACATTACTTATTGTATTATATGTTCTGTGGGATTTTCCTATATTGCGCATTGGAACTAATTGATTGTGGAATGCGTTTGAAATTAATTATATAATAATAATACCTGGATATTTGGTAATCCAGAGAACCCTGACATCAACTCAACATAGTACTGAACCTGGATATATGGTACTCCAAAATACACAGACAGGTATTCAAGAGTACCCGGACATGTACCCCAGAGTACACGGACAGGTACCCATATTACCCGGACAGGTACTCCAGAGTACATGGACATGCACTCTGTGAAGTACAAGGAGAGGCACAACAGAGTACCAACAGTTTGGTATTCTGCACGGGCCAGGTAGCGTACCTACGTAGTTACTCCGTGGTATATACCTGGGTTTTAAGAGTATAGATAAGAGGAAGCTTTTATTTTTACTATTTCGTAAAGTATCAGCAATTTATACATTTGACTGTCTTTTTATATCGAGTAAATGCCACCCCACGACACTACACCGCATTGTCCGATGTAGAACAAGTGATACCGACGACTATCCAACCAGCACCAATATGAAGCCGATCAGGCTTTTCTAGCAGGCAATCGAGACACAGACTCACACAGTCTCAAACGGCATCGGAATAGTCGGAAAGTTATACAATTTGTCTTGCAAATATATGTATTTTAAAAGGGTTTGATGTCAATTTGAATTTGTATACGTCTCAGTTGAGCTTGACGTGCTGCAGTTTTTAACAGAGCCCGAAGGGAGCTCCATTTGATATTTCATTGGAGATCCAGCCATGCAGGTCTTAATGCGTAATACTATTGTTCCGACAGCTTGGTGTCCGAGTTTTGGGTTGGCTTGAGGAACATAGTGCCTGGCTACTCGGATTCTGGCTACGTGTATGTTTGGCAAAGAGACGGACAAAATTCAACCTGGGAAAACTGGAACGTGGAAACAGGAGAACCCAACAGCGAAAGTACACATAAGTGTGTCAGGGCGGGCATGGAATACAACCTCGAATGGAAGACCATAGACTGCAGCTATAACTACAAATTCATTTGTGAGCGGAATGTGATTCCAGACGTCAGTAAGTTAACACACTGAATCATCAATGAATTTCCTATCCAGCTATGCACGTCATTTGTGGTGGAAAACGCTCAAATACCATAATGTCAACGAACGGCCTTCGGGACCACACTATTAACTTTGAAATTGGATGGTGTTGTTTGGACCCCGTGACAATTGTTTTTTTCCAATATGTTGTGCAAAGGTTGTATTCAGATCAATTTATTTTGGCCAATAGCTCTATTCAGCAATGTACATTTACAATATTTGACGAATATTACACTGGTTAAATTTTTAGGAAAAATTGAGGTCCCATAATGCTTAACATTAATTTACCCAAATAAACCACTGATCAATGAATATTATTTAATTAACCAATTCGTTACGGGAGCTGCGCTGGTGCAGCATCACATATTATGTGCATGTGCATTATCTTATATATGCGAGTGTCCCATAGGAAGCTTCGCATATGTAAGAGAATGCACTGGCATATATACAAGGTCAAGGTAAATATTGTTACGCCAATGTAATCTCGTATACATTGTACATGGGAGACTAGCAGATATATATAAGAGAATGAACTGACTTACAATGTCAATGTACATATTGTTACGCCAATGTATTCTCGTATATATGCGACGCTCCTCATGGGAGACTAGCATACATAAACGATTCACCAAATCCGCATTGCATTATTAGATACAGATACTTGTTTGCGAATATTATTATTTACCATCTATATATACTTAATTGTGGATACTATTTGCCATCTATATATACTTAATTGTGGATATTATTTACCATCTATGTATACTAAATCGTGTACCGTGTACGCCCCGCGAGCCCACTCAACTTCAATATCAATTTGTGTTAACCCCAGCCGTTTCGAGATGATCGTCTTTCCTTGCTAAATTGTGATTATGTGATAAAATGGATCTCAAATTCGTCGCAATTATATTCTAAATGTATTAACCTCGTCCACTAAATGTGATTCAAGCCTCTCTAAATCTCGGCTCGAATCGAATGTATTGCACTCTGTTAATAACAAGCAACAAGTTACTAAGGCGTTGTTAGGACATGTCCAATCAGAATCGAGGAAAATGAAAGAGAAAAATAGATGTGCAATTCTACTACCATAGATGAAGATATCCTCAACAAAATGTCAGGGGGAATACGTTTGTTTAGGTGTTTAGTACAGTATGGATTGTGAATTGTGATTGTGAATTATCCAAAAACCTCACTCAACAAAGAAACTTTACGGCGATCTATATAGATTCTCATTTTGTTTTACCGAACTAAAGATGGTGGTATCTCTCGCCTGAATCCGTTGTAGCAACAAAAAACTAACTGTTTTGTTCCTAATAAACCCATGGAACTGGAACTGGAACCGAAACTATCATATGCTTAGAAAATCTTAACAGTTCAAAACATTCATATGGAGAGATAATACATTTTCGATCTTATAACTCCTCTGGATTGGCTCAAAACCACACCAATACTTTGATATGCCCTAAGTACTAGATTATATAACGTTGTACATATGATTATAGTATGTACGTGTGCGTGGATATGAATACAAGCATATACAAATTCTATTATTTATACTGATACTTGTTTTAGGGTGCAGCAGGAAGACAGCCCGGTGGGGCTAGGCTTCCCCGACAATATACTGCTTTACCGTATTATGTATTTATGCCATTATATAATTCATGTATATTGTAAATAAATTATCCTATCCTTGTGGCTGTCAACATCGCGCCGTTTGGCACAGAGAGCTTGCTATTCAGGTCGTTATACCCTCGGATCTCCGTCAATGAGAGATAACTCTATCGTCTTTCCTTGCTAAATTGTGATGTGATAAAATGGATCCCAAATGCGTCGCAATTATATTCGAAATTTATTAACCTCGTCCACTAAATGTAATTCAAGCTTCTCTAAAGCTCGGCTCGAATCGAATTTATTGCACTCTGTTAATAACTTAATAACAAGCAAACAAGTAACTAAGGCGTTGTTGGGACATGTCCAATCAGAATCGAGGAAAATAGATGCGCAATTCTATTACCATATCTGAAGATATCCTCAAAAATGTCAGGGGGAAGTTACTGTTTTTGGGTGTTTTGGTACGGTATGCAATGCGACTGTCAACATCGCGCCGTTTAGCAGAGAGAGCTTGCTCTTCAGATCGTTATCCTCGGGTCCCCGTCAATGAGAGATAACTCTATGACTAACATTTTGTGTTAGCTCCTAACCAAATATGCATAGCATAATTTAATTATGACAACATTTCTCTTTTAGTG
Source organism: Siphonodentalium dalli (assembly GCA_032622095.1). Classification (NCBI taxonomy): domain Eukaryota; kingdom Metazoa; phylum Mollusca; class Scaphopoda; order Gadilida; family Siphonodentaliidae; genus Siphonodentalium; species Siphonodentalium dalli. The sequence goes on along the minus strand of CP136067.1, from coordinate 197,851,066 downwards.
GAAATCCACTCTAATTATTAAAAAAAATAATTGCGCAGTGTCATGTGAAATTGTCTGCATTTGAGAAAATCTGGTTCTTACTTAGAGACGAAAACTTTAGATCCTAATATTTTATGGCAAACTAATATATAGATATAAGGTTACGATACCCCACCCCGCAAATGGGTGTTGTGTTACACCGACAGTTCAATCCACTGACAGTCGATATTAAATTAAAATGTACTATTACCACATGATTTCAATTTGAGTAATGATCGAAGAAACACATATATTATAATGGGATTGGGTGTGGACGAAACGGCGAGTGGATGGTGGTATGTCTGTGTTCTTTTTGTGAGTTTCTGTTTGAATGGTCATACGAAGGACAGAGTTTCAAGATTAATTCATCATGTTTATAATTATTCATAAGTAATTTGAACACTTTTATTAACAATGAGAGCTACTTGAGCTCTTTAAATATTGTTTTCGCTAACCATACTGATCACATATTCCAGATGAATTCACTACAGAAACGACCCCTAGAACAAAGTCATCATTAATACCAATAAAAACAACAACAGCAACACCGACAACAACAACGTCAATAACAACAACAACGTCAACAACAACGACAACAACAACAACGACAAAAACACACAACATTACAGCAATGTACACATCGACGGCAACAGTCGGAGAGGCCTCACAAACAACCACAATGGATATGGCACGAAACCTCTACGACGGAAATCTCATCTTCGTTGCTTTGCTCGACAGGAGAAACCTATCATCCTACCGACGATCTAAATGCAGCGTTTATGAACCAGCTATATTTCAAGTGGCACTTGGATCAATGTCTATGTTGTTGTGCAGTCTGGCGACGTTGCTTCTAATCTCGTCTGATGTTGTGGCGTTATACCAGATTACAAAGAAGTTAATCACTGGCTTGTTGCGACGCGAAGGCGCAATTAGAGATGAACAAACAGAAAGTCAGAGCTAGCATTCATCTGTGAATGGACCAGTATCAATACAGTGTCAATGTATAGTACATATAATCACATTGTCAATGGTTTTTGTTTGTGAAGATCTGATTGACAAAGTCAAATGTGTCGCACATAATATATTAGATTTACATAAGTTATGTATTGTTTTATATTATCGTCTGCGTATATACCCTCACCCATTTGTGGATTGTTGCTTGTTCAACTTCTGGTCAACCAGCCGATTTGAAGTGCGCGACAACTGGAGCAGGTAACCTCGATTTGTCAAATTTACGTTTGTCGCATTGAAGGGGTGGAGGCTAATTAAATGACAAGTTGCTATTCAACAATCAAATGAGTTAATATTGCTCACCAAGGTTGTTGGGTATATATAACACACGGGCTATAGTTGTGAACGCTACCAAAGTGGGTTAAATTACTTGGATGCAACCACCTGATAAGTTGAGAAAACCACCACTTAATTGCCACCTTCCAAAGGGCAAAAGTACCCTTTCCAACCAGGATCAAGTTGCCACCCGAGATGGGTAGAGTAATAGCTCCCCCGGGAGGGATTACCTTTGCCACCAAAAGTGGTGTATAATATTTGCTCCGCTAGAATTTATCGTGCGTATAGCATTTGAATCAATTTCACTGTTCTTGTACAGTCTGAAAACTACTCTGAGTACGCTTCTCATCTCCTCTAATGTCGTGGCTTTATATAAGCAATCAATGTCGTTTTCGATGCACCCCCTTGGCGTATATAAGTGTCAGATACCGAACAACATACTGTATAATTTCGCGAAATTATACCAAGTACCGGTATGTTGTTCGGTATCTGACACACTTCTATACGTCAGAAATGCATCGAAAACGATGTTGAATCGATTGCTAATAATTACACCAACGAAACTTTATTTTCGACTATTTAATACGTATTTCGCTAAACAAAAAGTCTTTGGAAAACATGATTTTCCGTTGATAGATAGCTGAATCCGAATGACGGGTCGAAACCGGCCGAAAGTTCATAAAATACACACACTTCGATCTCTGTTTCCAACGATAAATTACACAAAAATAAGACAATACAACCGTAAACTATATTTGCTGGTGTAAAATTCACACAATTAAACCGATACTAGAACATATGTGACCCGCCATATCAAATCCAGTTGTAAGTCGGGATTTTACCCTGTGCCAATGCATTCTCTTATATATGCGAGTCGACCATAGGTCGCCTCGCATATATAAGAGAATGCATTGGCCTAACAATTTTTTATCATTTTTAAAAAAATAAATGTTTCTTACAATTTGTAGGACATAAAATAAAAAACATCCATTACCCTGCAGGGAGCCCCACACATATATAGAAGCACATAGAAGAGTGTCGTCTGCTCATGTTTGTCTGGGGCTCTGAATGGGTGAAATTATAAATTGTTAAAGAAAACAAGAACAAATTATTAAAATTGTAAAAATTGTTAGGCCAATGCATTCTCTTATATATGAGAGGCGACCTATGGTCGACTCGCATATATAAGAGAATGCATTGGCACAGGGTAAAAAATCCCGACGTCCGACTGGATTTGATATGGCGGGTCACAACTCGTCACCAACACACTCATAGAGTCGATATAACTTCATCCAAAATCGTGTTCTGAACTTCCTGACCGAATTTGCGGTGCCCGATGACAAACTCGAAATGTAAACAGACACTGTAATTGTCACATGTATGCATTCCTGATCATATTAGTATTGGTATGAAGGCAAAGAAGCTGTATGAATGTTAATAGGGAGATATGTATGAAACACATTACTTTACCCACAACTAAATTATCGCATTTCACAGTTTCACTGATTAGAATTATTCGTTGATTTTTTTTCGCGGTATTGTTACTACGAACGCTCGTATTTACAAAGTGACGTCATGCTGTGGGGCGACGGTTGGAGTTGCCAACGTTCTTGAAGTGTGACTGTGCGTTGTGATAAGGGAAACGACGCTTCTCTCGGCTGGTAGGGATTGTCGCTACCAAGTGCATCAACGATTAAAAGATGAATGCATCAGATCGCCCGTGAACTATTTACAAGAATTAATCAGGTATATATTTGGAAAATATTAAACCCAAATTGAAAGTGATTGATGATTGACACAAGAACGTAATGTGTGGTTTAATCGCAACACATGATACTTACACGACCAAATTAGATCTGAAGGCTCGTCATACATGGACAATTTGAAAATATATGTTCATAAAGACGGGCTCTATCGTTTGCCGATAAATTAAAATTATGACATTCAAGATTCAGGCGGAAAGATGCATGCTGTATATGCGAATGTAGTCTATGTTAGTACCGCTACAAGATGTTTATTGCAATGCACATCAATGGGCAGTTGCACAATTATAATTAAATAAATTATATAAACATTACATAACTATATAATTATGATATATATGCATGCACAATAAATTATCGGTATATATATATGCAATATTGTCGCTATCAATTGTCGCGTCTACTTTAGCTGCGTGTTTCTCTTTTGACAAAGGCTCGGATCATGTCGCATATATATGATAGATTAATAATTTCCTGTATCTCATTATGAATAAGCATTTACCAAGATCCGCAAGATCTAAAAACTTCGGACGGGAATTGGCTAATTGAGTAAAATAATTGTGCCTTCCTGGCTCTATCTTAAGTTTATGATTGCTCACTCTTAATCTGGTAAAAGTCAACCTTGCTTCAGCTGATTTATACACTCCAACAGTAATTTTGGAACACAATGTTTTACATAAATAAATAGGTGTTACATATATGTGTGGAGTTCTTATCGGTTCGATGGTGACATGGGGTCTCGCCTGCAAGGCATGTCATTGCAGGTACCATATTGAAATTCTGACAAGTTATGTGTTAATATCGGCACTTTTGTGTGGCCGCGGCCCAACCGTGCGTGTATGGGTTTATATGATCTCGATCCGACACGTACTGTTCTTGTCTCTAACATCACGCCTATAAACCATGGGGTCGATCTGGGCTGATCCAGATCCGGGCTAGTACCGCGATTTTTAGTCACACCGGTAATTGGCACCCTGTCAATATATTTGGGCTGATTTTATGTCATTAGGGGGCTGGTTTAATACGATTCCATGATAACAAAGAAAACCAATGGTCATTTCGGGCGATACCATGTGAAATCTATTGACACTGAGTAAGCGGCGGGTTTCAATATTAATATCATCCGCTGGGCGAAATAAGCGCCTTGACCAATCAGATGCACGAATTTAAGCGAAAACGAAAGTAGATGTAATTACACGAACAGAGGTAGAATTCATCTGTGAATGGACCGTTACCAATGACGTGCCAATGCATATTACATAACCACCCTGTGAATGTTTTTTTATTCGGCAAGAATCCTAACACCTACCGTGTTCTTAACATATTGTAAACATGTGGCTCAGCGATTTAAGCAAACAGTTCAATTATTGGAAATTCCCAACGTAATACATTCTAGGGTTGAAATTTCCCAACTAATTGCAATTTCAGTAACACAAACTCGCTATTTCGGTCTAAAAACAATATATCAAACTTAAACTACCATGTGAAATATCAGAACTAATTCAATCTATTGTGGTCGAAAATTTCCAAATAAAGTTTAGTCACGCATAACATGCCCACCTTTGTGTTTTGGGGATCCACTCCCTGCCACACGTCCCTGGAGGTAAAGTAAAGTATTACCTTGATTGGCATCGGTTATATTGTGTGTTGATACTACATGTGACTCCAACAATTTGAAACTATTTCAATGTTTATCTTTATGTTTCTATTACATTTATGATTTATTATTATGAACAAAATTTAAAAAAATTAAATCAAGACGTAATTTTAAGTTCACAATTGAAGTCTCCCGAACCAAAAAACAGTGTTCAGTCATTTCGTGAAATGTCTGACCACTAATATCAGTCATTTCATGAAATGACTGGTTTCACAATCTGACTGTAACATATATACAACTATTCAATCAATTATTATGTTTATATGTATATAGGTTATTATTATCTATATGTATAGTACTGACAGAAAGCATATACAAATACGTTCTAACCTAGGCAACAAACCCTGTTAGTTGAACATGATTCCGGTATTTTCATTAATAAGTGTCCTACTTATATATAAGCGTTAGCAATGGCAAAGACTAACCATTATCCCTACTGTCACAAGCAGCGTCACGTTTATACCACTGTGTTATATTAAGACTTTGTACCATGACGTTATTCAGGTTTGGTGAAGTTTGCGTCAATGTTTGTTACCAATCCACCCCCCCCCCCCATATTTCTGACTTGCCAGCACCACATTTAGGACACTTTATATCACGCCATGTGATTCCTATTACAGCGGAGATCCGTACAAATGTATAACTACGTGTATATGACAATCACCGAGAACAAACTGTTCTATCAATGCCTATCCCCGATCAAATTCGTGTCAAGGACGGCACTGGGTACATACACCGACAATTATTTCGCGCGCCGCGTGTATACTAATGTACACATTCTTGTTTCGCCTGGGTGCTGCCATAGCGCTGGGGTTCTATTTATAGAATGTTAATTATTGGGACACATTAAAAGTTGTAGTGCGACCCGGAGGCCGAGCTGTAGTGCGACTCCGATGCCGAGCCCGGTAAAATGTGTAGTTGAGAATTTCAATTTCGTTTATTGGCGTTTACATTATGTCAATAATGTTGATTTTTGGTTTGTGATAAGCTATGCCAATTACAAATAACAGAAATGAAAATGATTCTATAATTACAATCATGGGTATATAATATATGATCTTGGGCGCGTTACCATTTCTGACTATGGTTTTCTTGTCGTCAGTGGTCTCGATTTGTGGCGACCGGCAGAGAGATACACGGCGTCACTATAACTCATCGTTGATTTCCGATCAGCCTGCCACGACAGAACACGATATTGGCGTCGGCTGGCAAAAATACCAGCCAACTTAACGACCATCTGGCATGACATTTTTGCAGATTACAGTGCAGACTTGCCAGCGTATGAACGTTACCCTAAGGGTACGTTCATACGCTGGCAAATTTGCACGATATTTTGTGTAGGCATTTTCTCATAGAAAACCCTATGGCGCCAGCATATGAACGGCAAGATGCATATAACATTATTATTTACCAACGCTAACGACATGAGGAGTAAAATTCGATAGGTCCACATCTAACTGTGGTACTAACACATTGCCTTAAAATTATTGTATGATTGATTCTTGCTAGATATTTGCAGGCTATTTACAGGCAAATTTCAATATAATTGTTACCAGTGGAACTACACAGTTTTATCTTCCCATTTAGTTAGCTGTGGTACAGATGCATTTTTGCATTCGGTTGCTGGCACAGTGTATAGCGTTCTGTACCGAAATTCCTGCAAAAGTTTGCCTGGCAAAATTGCGACAGTATGAACAAAAGGTAAGTGAGTGAGTGACGTCGATATATAATTGCAATATTATTTACTATACTACACTCTAAATCGCGTTGGGTAAATATTTTACCAGACACAATGGTGCATATACGCCACACGAACGTTGGGTAAATTTTAACCTGCGTTGAGTATAAACATTACCCAGCATTGGGTAGAAGTTACCAACGTTCGCGTGGTGCTATATGCACCATTGTGTTGGGTAAAGTTTACCAAACGCGATTTAGCATTGGTTTTTGGTATTTTAAAAGATCGTTTTTAAGCATTTACATCACGACAAAAGTTCATCAGAGTAATTTACGAGAGCGCCATAAGCGTCGTCTTAATTGTCTCGCCATATCATACATCAGTAGATATAACTAATATTTAGTGTCTATTACCGATAATTATGAAACTGCTTGTATGGCCAAATTATGTGATAAAATACAATCCTAACATGGCGTGGCACGTGCTAGTCAAATAGAATACCAATCAGGGGTAATGTTATTTCTTTCCCTCACACACCGTTTATAACCATGAATAATGCTTAGCATATACTTGGAAGCATAAACGCAACGAAACGAGTGAAATGTCATATTCCCACGCAAAAAAAGACAAGTCACATGCAATGCGTTACAACCTTGTCAAAATATGTACTCAAGATTATATACACACTGCCAAAAATATTTTCTCAATTCAGGAAAAAAAAAATCTTGAAATGAGATATTATCTTGGGAGAATAGCTAGAAAAATAAGAAAAAACATATTTTCTAGGTCAAGAAATGAAAGGGTGGGAAAATTTCTTGTCTGAGAAAATTTCTTTAAGAAAACACAGTAATCTTAGTAAGAAAATCCTAGTAAACAAATCTTAGTATAGATATTTTTTCTTAATGTAGGAAAGATTGTTTTTCTCACATAAGTTTATTTTTCTTGAAATAAGATAAGTTTAAGATACTGCGATTATCTTGGGAGAATAGCTAGAAATTTAAGAAAGCTATACAATTAATCTAGAACAAGAAATTATATTTTCTATAGTTAGAAATATCGTCAAGATATTTTTTCTTAAGTGAGCCAATTTTTTCTAGAATGAGATTTTCTCAAGCAGGAAAATAAATCTAAGTAAGGAAAACAAGTTTTCTTAACTAGGAATATTTTTCCCAATTAGGAAAGATATATTAGAAACAATTCTTAATTAAGAAAAACATTTAATTTTAAATTAATATATAATTTCAATTGTGTGTTAAAATATACAATTGACATTTATTCTGAATATAAAAACTTCTATAATAGAGACAATAAGGGGGCTTAAAGGCACGGGAGGCCTTAGTTGTCGAAAATATTCATATTTGTTTCAATCACCGTAAACAGAAAAACATTAAAACGCATACAGTTTTGTTCATATATACCATGACCATCGCGTAAACAGCATGCTATCATAAAGACCTACTATATTTTACCTAAGCAGGAGCCTGATTGTGTTACAGAAGGCAGCACAGTGTTACTGGCTAATCACACACAAATGATATAAATGCTCTTTATTCGTTCCATATCAAAATTCAGCAACAATGAACGCTCTTTATGTTTACCATCTTAATATAAACAAACACCAGGAAAGTACCTTTTTATGCTTTTGTTTACATAAGAATGGTCAAACATATGACAATAACATACTGTTTATGCGATATTTCTTATTTGTATACGGACAAAGTCTGTCTGCATTTTAATATTCTTTCTGTTGGTGGCGGTTTTTGACCGGTGGAAATATTTTCACAGCATACCCACCGCCAAGGCCTCCCGTACCTTTAAACTTTAAATATACAATCAACAATTTCTCGTTACAGTTATGGGTTTCTAAAATTGCAAGTGGCCAAACAAGATACTGTGTACATTCGCGAAATGAAACTATACAAAGTACCTGTATCTTGTTCTGCCTCTTAAAATTGTATAAACCTATATACGCAACAAAAAATATATTGATTGCTAATAATTACATCCCGACACATGATTTTCAATATATTTATAGAAAGAGTTACCTCAAATCTGTCGGTTGAAAAAAAAATATATAACAATTTCTGTTATTTGAGTATCCAGTTCAAACGATAGGAAAAAAAATCATCACACATGACAAAACAAGCACTGTATGTGCCTCAATAAACATCGTAACCCTGTATTTTTAAATGCACATATTCTAGGACGGGTGATGTGTAATAAACACAGAAAGACACTTGTATTAATGGATTTGTTGATACAGCACTTGTGCCATTGAGGAAAGATAGAACTCTAGGGTGTGCTGTTCATTCCGTCATTGTGCGCTAGCACTCGTGTCATATCAACAAACCCATAAACAAAATTGTGTAATTCTGAGTATATACAGCATGGTTTCAATAGCTGTTTCATGAATCATGCAGATTTACTGTTCAGGTACTAGCCCAAGTCTTTTCGGTATGCAACAGCTTGAGATATCGAATACAGTAATTCCCCGAGTATAATCGACTCCTTAAACACAGTAGAATTATGGGTAACTTTTCAGGATTTAGTCGGATATATGGCTTGTTGCCATTCATCGGAAAGCTCTCTGAGAGCTTTCCGATAAATGGCAACAAGCCATATTTCCGACTAAATCCTGAAAAGTTACCCATAATTCTGCTGTGGTTAAGGAGTTGATTACTTAGAGCATTACTGCAGTTGAAACTGTTTTGGATCGAGTCCTGTCCGGCTACTCTTCTATAACCTCTCAAGATTTTGAAGTGTTGAATGGGTCACCATGAATCGCTCAATTAAACAATCGCAACGGTGTTGAGTGTTTTGCTTATCGCTCACTATTTACTGCTGTATATAAACAAACGATTGACTCACACAAAGTGTGTTTTGTGGATAATAACGCATTCATATGAACATTATCCTATACTATTAGTATATTCTTGGGAAACTTTTTGTAAATGTTATTTATAAATTATAACCTATAACGAAGGCCATCCATTCCTTTAAGTTCCAAAGATATAAGGAGAATCACTGCATTTTAATTGCATACCGCATCCATCGTGGTGCTGTTTTGTGTTCAAGTGACAACCTTACCATGGTGTTGGAAATTACTGCAGTGTAATACCGCAGCATTACCTGGGTAACACCACGTTAGAGATGGTCAATTACTTTAAGTATATGCAGGTTTGAAATCATCACGCTTGGGAAAGGCTGCCCTCTATGTTCTTATAAAAAAGCGTCACTTTGACCTAATCTGACGAAATACTGGTAGTGCTACAATCAAGATAACTTCAACCCACAATTCTGGGCGTAAAGTCCATTATAGAAGAGTATCGGGATGGGACTCGGTCCAAAACAGCATCAACCCAACCGATACCACAAGTTGTGGACAGGGAAAACTTGGTCTAAACAGGTACTAGTACATGCATGTATTACAAGCATTAAAGGGTACACTAAATCCGGCCATTTATGAGACCATCTCCTTGTATACTCAACAGAATATATGCAACAAATGAATGAATTTTGCCCATGGATAATTGCAACACCTGTGTGCTCTATGAACAATGCAAACATGGTATTTATAATGATAATGAATTATTGGCTGGAGTCATAAATTCATTTTCATTATAATTTATACCATGTTGTTTGCATATATTCTGCTGAGAATAAAAGGAGATGCTCTTAATGCTCAGTGTAAAACACTGCAAATATGGAACTTAAAGAGCTTTTCTCTATCTTCTACTGGAAACAACTGTTAAATTTATTAAGACTTTATCAAGTCTTTTCACAATATATAGTCTACATGTTTAATAGTATAGCACTAGTACTCACTAGTATTTCCAGACTTTTTGTGATAAAAATGCGGATAAAAGTGCAGAATTCTAAATTGATGCATTAAGTTGCAGAATTTTAAATTGATGCATTAAGTGCATGAGCGTCTTTAGAGTTCTTTGAAGTGCGGTCATGCAAAATAACATAAAGTTTGTAAAACAAGGTACATGTACATACTATGATTATAGCGGTATGAAGTGTCTGGAGCACCTTTGATGGATAAAAGCGAATGTATACAGGCCTTAAAATTTAGCAAGAATCAAACTATAGCATTTCTACATCAAATCAGCTGCTTTTTACCAGACTCAAACGAAGAATCATGATTCTGACTCTCATCACACTAAAATCCCTACAAAATAATCTACTGGTGTGCAGATATTTCATTGAGTGTTTCAAATCATTTTAAAGGGACCCAAGGCACTCATAGTGAGTAAATATGCCAAACATATAACATACAACAGTTCGTAAAAACATCACCACTCAGAAAAACATGAATTCCTGATTTCTATATTAATTATTGAAAGTTTTCCAATAACGAAATTTCTCCTGTTGGAACCATTGCTATGTAAACAAAACTGTTACAGTGATTTGTCAACAAACATTGCTACTAGTAATCGCGTAGAAGGTTAAACATATTTTAGTCTATTAAAATATTATTTTCAGAATATTTTTCAATGCTTTGGCCATGCAATGTTTAACCCTTTCATGATGGGAGCTGCGCTGGTACAGCATTAAAGATCATGTACCAGTGAATTCTTGTATATATGCAAGTCTCACATAGGAAGCCTCATATGTATAAGAGAATGCACTGGATTACAAGGTCAAGGTAAATATTGTTAGGCCATGTATTCTCTTATATATGTGAGGCTCCATTTTGGAGACTCGCAAATATAAGAGAATGCATTGGCGCAGGGTTTTAGCAACATTTCAAGAATCTCCAGTCATGGAAGGGTTAAGTTTTTATTAAACTTTGGCATCTTATTGGACTTATTCAACATTGGATGGTAATGTCACTGTAACAGTGATGTTTATCAGAATTGCTAGCATGCAATGACAATCTTTCATATAAATTAATTAACTCACAGAATATCGAAAGACCAGATGTGAGTATAATATAAATTTATCACCCCATTTTATAAAGGGATACAAAAAATAAAGATAACATATGTTATGCTTTAAAGTCAGCATGGACAATTAAAGGTAAACAATCTGAATTGATGGTCTCCATACCATCAGATTCCAAGAACAACATTTCTTAATCGATTAAATACCAAAACATAATGCTAACTAAGTACTGTCAACTCTAGTGTAACATTTTCCAAAACATGTTATATATCAACATTTTGTTCATCGCAACTTGGTATCAAGATTAGGTCAGTCGACTCAGTCGGCTCGTTGAATATTTGCTAGGCCGGGAAATATTCAAGGCGGTGAAAAATAACAGATTTCAAAAATTTATATTTTGTAACTCAGAACTTTAAAGGGTGTGTTCCTCGACTCGAATCAATTATTTTTACCCCCGAAGCCAAAGAAATAGTAATTGAGGAGCGTGAACTCGGATTATCTATCTTTAAATGTGCATGTATGGTACATGTATAAGCCACTTTAAGCTCATTGTACAGATTACTTGGTGATACAGCAGGTTGACAAAGATAAAGGAACATTAGAATATTTTGATTCTGTTATGGATTTTAAGGCCTGTATGTGTACATGAATCTGATTATATTGACATACTGCAATAATATGTCACTTAAAAGTTCATATCCTTCAGATAAGCTCAGAAACAAGGCCTGAGACTGTTCCATGGGTACTGTTGTGCTTTGTGTGGAGATTTGAAACTGGTACACCTCCAAATTCTGGTCAATGTAGTATGAAATATAAAAAAAATTATGCATACGCTGGATGCCATAGTGCACATTTTCTGAGACTCGATGAAGCATACAAGTACACGTCTGTTGTAGAATTGAATTCACTAACTTCACTTGCCAAGATTTTCACCACATAAGTCTGATAAAATGTAGAGGTCACTGATCGGTCTCCATCAAGGAAGGAATGCATACATATATGTGTCATTTTTGCCTTTGATGAACACATTGATCGTCATTTGGTTATAAATTAAAGCCTCCCCTTCGCTGCAGTGTGCACTAGTTACCAGGTAAGCATGGTACTGGATTCAGTGCATACCGACCGTAGGTATACATATGGTACATGTGTATAGCCAGGAGACTCAGGACTTTTGATGAACACATTGATCGTCATTTGGTTATAAATTAAAGCCTCCCCTTCGCTGCAGTGTGCACTAGTTACCAGGTAAGCATGGTACTGGATTCAGTGCATACCGACCGTAGGTATACATATGGTACATGTGTATAGCCAGGAGACGCAGGACTCACTGTCACACAGCAACAACACACATGTCATCATCATTGTCATGCATGAACGAATACCGATAACATCTACAGTACATGTATCCAGTACATGTACACCGAATAACATTTGAAATCCTTCCTCATCCAGTCTTGGACAGAATTAATAATATTGGTATTAAGGGTCACCATGCAGTGTCTGCAAGAAGCACTCTGACAGGAAACATGATTCTATGATTGGTTATCAGATAATCATATCAGGCCTTGAATGAAATTTTGATGTCTCAATCCAGTCAAGCAGCTCCTCCTGTCTGAAAAAAACAGATTTTAATGCTTGTAATGACATCAGAAAAGAGGAATGACTGATCATATACATATTATTAAGATACATCATCCAAATTAATCACCCGGGGGCCGAGTTATAACAGTAAATTATATCCATTCAAATGCTGCATGATGGTCAGAAACAGCTACAAATACATGTACCGGTATCATATACCGGTGTAACAGATATCTCCCCCTGGATATATCCCCCACTCTGGATACCACCCCCCATGAATGACTAAATTAAAATTTCACTCATTTGATAAATGTTACTTGAACAAACAAAAATAAAAAATAAAAAAACAAACTTAAATCTCATAAAACATTTCTTTCTGGCCATTTCAGGGTCAAAAGATATTAAATGAGTGAATTTTCTTTTAGTCATACATGGGGGAAAATGCCCAGGGTGTGCGAGTGAGATATCTGAGGACATTCGCAAATACACTCCCCCATGGAGGAAGATATCCAGACAGGAGGGGGTGACGTGTTACACCGGCAGAGGCGGACTGGGCCAAGAAACCGGCCCGGGAAATTAATATAATACCGGCCCATCTGTTTGGTCCACCTTGGAAAATTCCAACTGCACCCTCCCCCCTTGAATCAGAATCAGACCAAATACATATTTTTGCATAATTCCATTTGCACCCCCCCCCCCCCCCTTGAATCAGATGCAGACCAAATACATGTTTTTGCATAATTAATTCCATTTGCACCTCTGGTCTAATATCATATATATTCATAAACCATGGTTCTATATATTCCCGGTATGAGACCATTCAGATATTTTTACTTGAAAAATTGCATAAAATCTAACATCTAGCGGTCTAACTCCAGACAAATGCACACGGCTACAGACAAGAGACCAGGACACACCAGGCTGTTCATGGTTGTTCGGCCCGGGGTGAGAACATTTTGAAAACTATACAAGAAAATCTCGAATCCGATAAACTAGACTGGCATCAACTGAAGCGTTCCTATTTTCTTGTAAATTTCAATTGGGGGAGGGTTGTGTAAGAATTTTTTTGGATTTACAGCTGGGAGTTACCGTTAAAATCTCGAGATTAATGGGGTGTTTACGTGGTGTTATATGATGCCGACAAGTTCATTTAATGTCAAAATTACGATTAGCCAATTCGGCTGGTTAAACAACACATGTGGCGGCCCACGTCCGGAATTTTCCCGGTCTCCCGATCGGCCATGCAGTCCGCCTCTGCCCTCATGAATTTATGTGAGAAGAGTACCATCTTATTGGATACACGGCTGGTTAAACAACACATGTGACGGCCCACGTCGGTTTCATTTGCGGCCCAAGTGGTGGTTGGGCGGCCCAATCACATATACCCCCCCCCCCCAAACCGTAAAAAAAACCCTCGGATTCTCGCTTGATAGAAAATCACGTGGAATCAGAATTTTCCCGGTCTCCTGATCGGCCAGTCCGCCTCTGTACACCGGTACCTGCACCAAATATTCCCAAAAACATTCCAGATACATGTATATAGGTACCGGTATGATATCATATTGGTCTTGTAAATATCATATATTTGTAAATGTTTTAAGGCATGTTAAACAGCTTGGGGGGGGGGGGTGAAAAAAAAATTCCGGCACGTATGCCGGGGTGCGTGGGTGGTCAAAGCCACCAACAAGCAATTTTTTCCGCAACTAAAACAAAAATTTCCTGCTTGTTTTTTTAGTGTTTTGGCAATGAGTTGGGCTTCAAAACCACTTTGAATGAGAGAAATAATGTAATTATAACTGGTAAACTGACTGCAGGCAGTTATCGTGTTGTATTTTGTTGCAAATCTTGAAATCCAAGATGGCCACTGGCAGCCATGTTTTTTTGGCCGAATGACCTCAAAATGACTCATTCCTATTTACATGTCCATGTTAACATCCATGATAAATAGTATGCACAGAAATTCATATACAGCTGAATTTCCCCCCGAAAATCTTTGTTTTAGTGTTAAAAGGGGGGTGGGTGTAAACAAAATGGTCGGAAAAAACTGCTGAAAACGGAAACAAATTTGGGTGGGTGGGTACAAAAAATGATCGAAAGGGAAAAAATGCCATACATGCCTGAAATTTGTTTCCGACCCCCCCGGGGGGGGGGGGCAATGTGTCAATACAACATTTGATTTTATCATCTTTACTTGAATAGGTGAGTTCACAAATACTCTATTTCCATGCATATACTAGTAAACACAATTATACATAATCATTGGGGAATTGAACAAATTATACTGGATAATATACAAGCATAATTATGTATACTAGAAGATAGCAGCACAAACTAGTACTTCTGCATGTCAAATATCACACATACCAGTATATACCACTTATACTGCGGATTGACTTCTTTAAAAATATTGGCCGTCATATCAGGGGGGGATTTCCGGGCACGTATGCCGGGGTGGATGAACTTGATGGGACCAACAAACATTTTTTTCCGCAACTAAAATGTTTTTTTTCCTGCAAGTCGTATGACTGTTTGGCTTAAAACTCATTACAATAAGAGAAATACCGGTATTTATAAAACAGAAATGACAAATTTCATGATGATCAGACAAACAGTATAGCTTGTAGCTCATGCTAATGGATTGAATTTTGAATTCCAAGATGGCCACCGGCTGGTGACCGGCAGCCATGTTTTTTTGCTGAATGACCCCAAAATGAGTCGTTCCTATTTACATGTCAATGTTAACATCCATGACAAATAGTATTCACAGAAATTCATATACAGCTGTTTACAGTGAATCTCCCACACCCAGAGGCGGACTGGCCGATCGGGAGACCGGGAAATTTCCCGATGGGCCGGAGGCCGGAAAAATTCTGATTCCACGTGATTTTCTATCAAGCGAGAATACGAGGGGTTTTTTTTTACGGTTTGGGGGGGGGGGGTATAAGTGGTTGGGCGGCCCCAACCACAACTTGGGCCGCAAATGAAACTGACGTGGGCCGCCACATGTGTTGTTTAACCTGCCGTGTATCCAATAAGATGGCACTCTTCTAAGAATATATTGATTCGGACATTATTGAAAACCGGCGAGGAAAGACAGAAGTTACCTAAATTGGGAAGTTGGCAGGTTCCCCATGTGAGCATAATGTGACGATGGGGGGGGGGGCAGAGGCGGACTGGCCGATCAGGAGACCGGGAAAACTCCGGACGTGGGCCGCCACATGTGTTGTTTAACCAGCCGAATTGGCTAATCGTAAGTTTGTCATTGAACTTGTCAGCATCATATAACACCACGTAAAGACCCCGTTAATCTCGAGATTCCAGCTGTAAATCCCAAAAAAATCTCACACCCCTCCCGGACCCTCCCCCAATTGAAATTTACAACAAAATAGGAACGCTTCAGTTGATGCCAGTCTATATAGAGATGCTAGGATTTGCGAGCTTCTTGTATAGTTTTCAAAATTTTCTCACCCCGGGCCGAACAACAATGAACAGCCCGGTGTGTCCTGATCTCTTGTCCGTAGCTGTGTGAGTGTGTGCATTTGTCTGGAGTTAGACCGCTAGATGTTAGAATTTATGCAATTTTTCAGGTAAAAATATCTGAATGGTCTCATATCGGGAATATATAGAACCATGGTTTGTGAATATATAAGATATATTAGGCCAGAGGTGCAAATGGAATTATGCAAAAACATGTATTTGGTCTGATTCTGATTCAAGTGTGGGGGGGGGGGGGGTGCAGTTGGAATTTCCCCAAGGTGGACTGTGGACACCCCCCGAACAGATGGGCCGGTATTATATTAATTTCCCGGGCCGGTTTTTTGGCCCAGTCCGCCTCTGCCCACACCCCCCCCGCAAATCTGTTTTATTGTTAGAATGGTGGGGGTGGAAACCGGTGGATGTTTGGACGCGGGGTGGGTCCCAACAAGGGTCGAACGAAAAAAATCAGCATACATGCCTGAACATATTTTCCGACCCCCTGATCATATGGCCATTTTCGTCTATTTTTCCAACTATACTTTCTATAAGCAATGGGAATGCTTGATAGAAAATTTGTAAATAGTATATACAAGTAGGGGGTTAAATGTAGCACACCATGAACTTTGAAGTTGCCGACATTGTTTCTGGTGTCAATTTTTAAACTCCACCCATCGCCTGTTGTCAGGCCGCATTCATTGGCATTACACAAACAGGCATGGAAATACAAGATAGTGATTCGTCTTATACATGCATATATAAGTTAATTTAACGATATCCGTGTGGTTGTATTAATTTTCAACTTTTGGTGTGATATCTTTTGGTGTATCATAACTACACGGTACTGTAGTTCCATAACAATGTCCGTGGCTAATGAATCTGGCATTTCTGTAATAAGAAGAAAAATATGCTGCATATACATGTATGTGATATGGATACATGTATTTTTATAATTTGCAAACATATTTATAAACAAAGTGTAAAGTTCATTCAACCAACAATGTGAGCGTCCTCAGCAATTCAGATGACCATGGTTCAATCGTAAGTGGGGGAATCGGGCCTGACAAAATCATGGATAGTTTGTTGACACGATTACGATGTCATCACACATGAGTATATTGTCGGCGACTCGGCGGTTAACCATGTGATTAACTACCCTATGTTTTTTTTATTTACTTTGTACAATTTTTAAGTACACACACAGTTCTGATTCAGTCACAAGTGGAGGTAGCCAAGGATACGCCACAATTTTGCATCTAAAATGCTTGATACTACTTTTTATCACTCATGACAATGCCCGACCATGCGCAGTACAACTATCACCGTATCGGTTACTACCCACAACAAAATCTTTCCACTTACGATTGAATCGTGATCATCAGAACATTCACTTAGTGAAAGTTCAGATGACCACGATTCAATCGTAAACTTGTCGAAACTTTTCCATCATAGGAAATAACTGATAATTGGACTGCGCACGCTCACATCGAAATTGTAGGTCAAAAATAATATCAAGCACTGTTTGATTTTACTATTTTTAGATGCCAAATTGAGGCGTATCCTTGGTTTATACCGGTACCTCCACTTGTGACGAAAGATTCGCAGTGGTGTGTGCATAAAAATTGTAGCTGAAAATGACCGGTGTAGTCAATCACATGCTTTAGGATGTTCAACCTACGGTATAATCATGTACGACGCCGCATTGCAATTTTGTGAACAAACCATCCACGATCTTGTCGGGCCTGATTCCTCTACTTACAAATTAATCGTGGTCGTCTGAACGTACACTACATGTACATGAGTCCACCACCCCCCATGGAATACGAAATACCACTTAACACAGAGGGTGGAATACAGAATACCAGTTAACAGCCATATGGAATACATAAAAATATATGAAAACTTCATTTTTTGGAAGGTCGGCGTACGAATACGGAATACCGGTATATTTGGAATACCGAATACCTCCTAACAGAGGGGCCGGAATACGGCGTACCTCATAACAGGGCATGGAATACGGCGTACGAAAAGGGGGGTGGGGGGGCCTCTTACAGGTAATGATGAATTGGCCACACAATAACTAGAATAAATCATTGAATGAGCATTTTATTTTTAATATTATCAGGTTCACATTTGTTCAAAATTATTCTATGAAGAAGTACCTTTCTATACAATCGCCTTTTAAGTTATATTTTCAATAATTGTGACCTTTTTGTTTTCCAACTATTGTCATACAAATCTCGACCGATAATACACATCAATTATGCATAGCTTTATGTCAGAATTGATTTTTGCAGAGTAAAATTTACCACTCAAGCCAGTTACGGAATATTTTTACTTTTATTTACTGTAGAAATTAAGCACAAAATATAATTTAATAAAAACCGATTTTGCCAAGTTTCCCAGTTTTGCGAATATTGTGGATGGGTACATTAATATACGAATGATCAATTCCATATAATCATAGTCCATCAGATGTTACTATTTTAACATGACAAATCATAACAAATGACAAGCAGATTGAACGTATCCTAAAATTTCGACCATATTTCACCGACAGTAAAATTCACCATCATTTCATTTGAAAAATATGAATAAATTACGCACGTGTAATCGTAGATCAATTAAGTATATCACTCGTAACAACATTTTCGTGAAGAGAAAACACTTTACAACAGTTTACTTACCTGAAAAATCAGATCAAATGGAGTTTATCTCTTCATTTCCGACCTCAAAACTTTTTTGTTGCCAAAATGGCTGACGAAAGAACAGCGTTCGCGAACAGCGGACACACCAAACGTTGTAATCCGAGTTCGACTTCAGTAAAAGGTGTATAGTTGTGATTATCAATTTCGTCCATCATAGAAATCTGGTATATTTTATAATAGAGACATGTTCTGCACACAGATCTATACAATTTGCATGTTCATAAAAGGTATCTCGGGATTACTCAGATGGTGGGCCAATATAGACTTGAGTGATGTGTTTTGACCTGTGCCATTTAAATTTAATTGGGGGGGGGTGGGGGAGGGGGGGGTGGTCAATGCGTATTATTTTTCATTTGCGTTTAAGCGCAAATGATTTACGCTTAGGCATAAACATTTGCGGTTAAGCCTAAATGATAGAGGTTATTTGAACTTAAGCGCAAATATGTGTGCTTAAGCGCAAATATGTGTGCTTAAGCGCAAATATGTGTGCTTAAGCGCAAATATGTGTGCTTAAATGCAAATATTTTCGCTCAAACTTAAATAAATAATAAATGTTAAAAGGGCCTCCCCCATATATATATGACCATGGCGGGAATTCGCTGGTGCAGCATTAAAGTCTTAACATACCATGTGCTAGAGCATTCTCTTATATATGTGAGTCATCCATATGGAGCCTCGCATCATATATAAAAGAATGCACTGGCTTACAAGGCTTGCCAATGAACTGAACATGCATTAGGTTATTGCATGCACTTTTAATACACAGGGCAAGGTAGATTACATCATTTTATAAATATTCTAAAATTTCTAGTTTGTGAAAACTATAATTAAAGCCATATTGTATGAACCCTGTCTAACCAACTGAACTATGAACTATAGACATGTTATCATTTTTATTATCAGAGACATGCCTTCTGCAAAGATATAGCCTTATACATTATAAACATGCAAATAGTTGCTTCATTTGGGCTAACTTCCATCATTTAGTGAGTCAAACATGAGGAAATTCTCTTAGTTTGAAAGTTGTAGCAAGCCTGGCCCGGTGAGTTGATGTCACAAACATCAAATATTGTTACTTCTTGTCAGATGGACATTCCTGCCAATAAATTAAACATTTCTCATTGCAACTGTATGCATTTTAATACACAGAGCCTGATATAAATTACACCATTTGATGGATATTTTATTAAATAGTCTGTGGAAACAACATAAAAGCCATATTCTATGCATCCCTGTATAGCCAAAAGAAATTAAACTATGGATATTTTATTGTTTATTTGATCAGAGACATGTATTCTGTTGAGATATATGTTAAAAACATGCAAATAGTGGTTTCATTTGGGCTTGCTCCCATAAATTAGAGAGTCAGACATGAAGAGATTCCCTTATTTCAAATTTATAAGATGCCAAGCCAGCTGAAATGGTGTATCAAACCTCAAATGGCAGTATTTCTTATCAGATGGACATCTCTACCAATAAATTAAACATTTCTCATAGTCATTGCATGCATTTTAATATACAGGACAAGTTAGAAAACATCATTTGATGGATATTTTACTTAAAATAGTCTGTGGAAACAACTTAAAAGCCATATTGTATGCATCCCTGTGTAGCCAAAAGAAATTAAACTATGGATATTTTATTGTTTATTTCACCAGAGACATGTATTCGGTTGAGATATTGCCTTATATATGTTATAAACATGCAAATAGTGGCTTCATTTTGGGCTTGCTTCCATAATTTAGAGAGTCAAACCTGAAGAGATTCCCTTATTTCAAATTTGTAAGATGCGAAGCCAACTGAAATGGTGTATCAAACCTCAAATGGCAATATTTCTTATCAGATGGACATCTCTACTAATAAATTAAACATTTCTCATGGTCATTGCATACATTTTAATATACAGGACAAGGTAGAAACATCATTTGATGGAAATATTAATTAAAATAGTCTGTCAAATCTACATAAAAGCCATATTGTATGCATCCCTGTATAGCCAAATGAAATTAAACTATGGATATTTTATTGTTTATTTCATTAGAGACATGCATTCTGTTGAGATATAGCCTTATATATGTTATAAACATGCAAATAGTACCTTTATTTGGGTTTGCTTCCATAATTTAGAGAGTCAAACCTGAAGAGATTCCCTTATTTCAAATTTACAAGATGCCAAGCCAGCTGAAATGGTGTATCAAACCCCAAATGACAGTATTTCTTATCAGATGGACATCTGTACCAATAAATTAAACATTTCTCATAGTCACTGCATGCATTATAATATATAGGCCAAGTGATGATACCCCGCCCGTTTGGTCTCATTTCAGGAACGATAACTCTATCCGAAGTACACGACCTATATGCAGTACATGGAGTTTGACCTATATTCTCTGCCCACGCGTCGGTCTATTTGTATACCGGTTGGACATGTCCGGACATGACCCGCTGGTTATATCCAGATTTCTCCATATGAATGGTATATTATCTACATGTATATCACGTGATGATCTCGGTGTAGTAGCTTCAGTCTTGAATATTAAAGGGATACTAGTCTCTCACGGGGGATGATTATTAAAGTGACACTCACTATGGATGAATGTTAAAGTAACACATGGCGCACACTGTGGGATAATGTTAAAGTGACACTCGCATTGAAAACTTCAAAAAGTTCAAAAAGTTCAAAAAGTTCAAAAAGTTCAAAAATTTCAAAAACTTCAAAAATTTCAAAAAGGTCAAAAAGTTCAAAAATTTCAAAAACTTACAAAAGTTCAAAAATTTCGAAAAACTTCAAAAACTTCAAAAAATTTCAAAAACTTCAAAAACTTCACAAATTTCACAAATTTCACAAATTTCACAAATTTCACAAATTTCACAAATTTCAAAAAACTTTAAAAATTAAACAAAATTCAGGATTTAGTCATAAATGTGACCCGCTATATCAAATCCAGTCGAAAGTCGGGATTTTTTTTATCCTGTGCCAATGCATTCTCTTATATATGCGAGTCGACCAGCCACCGCCGCCGGCGGCGGCGGCGGCAACTACATAATCCTATGGCATGCAAAGAAATTGGCGCCGGCGCTGCCGCCGGCGGTTCAGGATTTAGTCAAAAATATGGCTTGTTTCCATTCATCGGAAAGCTATGGGGGTACGGTGGTGAGCGCCACTGAAAAAAGCAAGTGAGCGAGGGAAAAAAGAGAAAAATAACATGACAAGTAGTACATAGTACAATTTATTATATTAACTATTCACAGTCACTTTCGTCCGAATTGTCATCACTTTCGTCAGATGTGTCATTTGTTTCGTCCATGAACTTTTCTAGCAATGGTCTGTACTTTAATATTGACATTTTCACTGCATCACGATCTTCAAAACCATTCTTCATATATTTCTCCACTTTATCCATGACACTATTGTGCAGCGTACCATTGCGCAGCCACATATTCTTTATTATTGTCCAAGCATAAACATTCATAAATAGCCTCATGCCTTCAGTTTTAAGATCTGTACTTTTAAGGTCCTTGTCAGCTTGTACTTTTGCCTCTTTTTCTGTCGAGCCATTTTCCATATACGTTTCCACGTTATCACTCCATGCTTCTTGTGCTTTATCTCTACTCTCATCACACAAACTTTTGAAGTATTCATCTTCATTCGATTTAATTTTCTTATTCTGACTATCATCCGTGTCCTCAGTTAATTTTCGTTTTAACTTATTTTCTTGACACCAGTTTTTTACGTGTCTCTGGACATCATGCTGATCTTCGAACAAAAGCCCACAGTCATTGCAAGGGTACGACATGTCTTCTCGAATGCCTATGTTTTTATGGTTTTCTTTATTAATTTCATTGATCTCACCAGGTGTCCTTATGTCCTTAGTATAGCCATTATGTTGACCCTGGGGCACACTATAATTATATGTCATGCACTCCCGTTGACCAGGGAGATCTCTGTCATCATATTTCATCTCATTCCGTTGATCCGGGCTATTGTTGTCATCACATTTCACCACATTCTGTTCATCTGGGTGCTCGCTGTCCTTATGGAGATTATATTTCATGCCATTCCATTCACCCATATGTTGGTTCGTGTCCTCTTTTAGCACATTCTGTCGCAGCCGTAATGTGTCCGGGGTTGCGGCTTTTAAATCCACCAGTAGGTAACCGTACGGTTCACTCGTCGCTTCCGAAAACTCTCGCATCATACGTTGAGGGCATTCAGGATACATCTGTCTTGATAATGTTGAAATTAAACCCTTGTCAATTGGATTATTGAACAATACCAAATATTGACAATTTCGTCGTTGCGTCGGATCCTTGTTGTAGTAGAAATTCTGGTTCAAACTTATCAAAGATAAGTTCAAATGGTGACTTCCTTCGGAATGTAAATCATTAACTCTCTGGTCTTTTGATGAAGTTTGCATCAAGTCATCGAGTACAACTAGATTTTTATACTGGGGGTTGATAAGAGAATCCAAGTTTGCTGGTATTCCCCGTATAAAGTTGACCTGAGGGGTGACGGTATACTTTATGTCATCATATAGGGGCTGCCAATATTTATAAAACCATATTATTCTGTCAGGTGCGGGTGATATTTTTGAGGCAGACTTTTGTAGCAAGGTTTTCACGAAGTACGTCTTCCCACTAGATGTTGGTCCACTTACACATGCCGTGAATGGATGCTTGAAAATAAAATCTTCTTGGACATTGGCCATTGAATCATCAAAGCAGGATGTTATGTCGCTTTGTTGCTGTTTCCCCTGCTGGTGTTGTAGTATCTGGTGTTGCTGTAATGGCGGTTGTTGTGGCTGATGATGCTGCTGCCTGTTGCTGCTGCTGCTGTTTGTTGCTGCTGCTTGGTGGTGCTGCTGTGGGTGTCGGTTAACAAACTCAGTGTGCTTAGATTGTACATGTCTTATCAAATCATGGTTCCGCACATACTCACTAGAGCAAATTGAACACTGGTGCTTCATTTATACTTGACTAAAATATCTCGGGGGTATATGGCTTTCCTTTATACAAATGTTCCTTATAACCTCAAATCTGTCCTGTATTAACGGCGGCGGCGTTTGCCGACGGCGTTTTTTTCCACCGGCCTTTCAATAGCCTTCGAAAATTTAGGTAAATTACTCATTTTAGTTCAGTGAATATGTCGTTTGGAGTTTTCTTTTTAACTTTTCCAATGTTTGTCTTCTTCGCTTTTCCTGCTTTTATCTCTTTAACTTTTATCTTCTTAGATCCGGGTTTCCTTATAAGTTTTTCAGGTTTCACTTCAGTCTCGGGTAGGTACTTCGAGTCATCGTAGGGTACATATTTTTTAAGATCAAAGTCATAATAGTGCGGAGTCCCCATTCCGGCTAAAGTTCAAAGTGTACTCTGAAGTAGTAATTTTTATATACGCCAAAATACCATCCAAGACGTATACCCTTATAAACTACGGGTCAGTCCTAGTAACGCGCACGTCAACGCCGCCGGCGGCGGCGGCGGCGGCGGCGGCGGCGGCGGCGGCGTCTGTTGTTGTTGTAGTTGTTGTTGTTCACATGTTCAAACTTCCTGCATTATATACAAGGACGACAGGGACGTGGCGACAGGGGGCTGGGATGTCTGCCCCCACCCTCAACTTTGATAGCAATAAGTTGAAAATGTCATGCCCGACACATTAGTTGGAATTTTACACCACATGTAGGTTGAACTTGTTTCATTGTCTGATTTTCCAACATGTTATTAGTGTGAAATTTGTAGTTTTTAGACCAATAATAGTCTGAAATGATGTCCATCCGTCTGTTGGAAATTTAGATTAGACATTTCAAACTGTTCGAACGTTTGAGGTACCAACTTTCCAACCTAAGGGAGGAGGTGCAAATATGGTATTTGGTATCGGAGTTTGGTCTGGTTGAAGGAGGGGGTGGTGCAATTGGAAATCACTCATAATTGCAATGACATTTGTATCAACAACAACTACAACAACAACAGACGCCGCCGCCGCCGCCGCCGCCGCCGCCGGCGGCGTTGACGTGCGCGTTACTAGGACTGACCCGTAGTTTATAAGGGTATACGTCTTGGATGGTATTTTGGCGTATATAAAAATTACTACTTCAGAGTACACTTTGAACTTTAGCCGGAATGGGGACTCCGCACTATTATGACTTTGATCTTAAAAAATATGTACCCTACGATGACTCGAAGTACCTACCCGAGACTGAAGTGAAACCTGAAAAACTTATAAGGAAACCCGGATCTAAGAAGATAAAAGTTAAAGAGATAAAAGCAGGAAAAGCGAAGAAGACAAACATTGGAAAAGTTAAAAAGAAAACTCCAAACGACATATTCACTGAACTAAAATGAGTAATTTACCTAAATTTTCGAAGGCTATTGAAAGGCCGGTGGAAAAAACGCCGTCGGCAAACGCCGCCGCCGTTAATACAGGACAGATTTGAGGTTATAAGGAACATTTGTATAAAGGAAAGCCATATACCCCCGAGATATTTTAGTCAAGTATAAATGAAGCACCAGTGTTCAATTTGCTCTAGTGAGTATGTGCGGAACCATGATTTGATAAGACATGTACAATCTAAGCACACTGAGTTTGTTAACCGACACCCACAGCAGCACCACCAAGCAGCAGCAACAAACAGCAGCAGCAGCAACAGGCAGCAGCATCATCAGCCACAACAACCGCCATTACAGCAACACCAGATACTACAACACCAGCAGGGGAAACAGCAACAAAGCGACATAACATCCTGCTTTGATGATTCAATGGCCAATGTCCAAGAAGATTTTATTTTCAAGCATCCATTCACGGCATGTGTAAGTGGACCAACATCTAGTGGGAAGACGTACTTCGTGAAAACCTTGCTACAAAAGTCTGCCTCAAAAATATCACCCGCACCTGACAGAATAATATGGTTTTATAAATATTGGCAGCCCCTATATGATGACATAAAGTATACCGTCACCCCTCAGGTCAACTTTATACGGGGAATACCAGCAAACTTGGATTCTCTTATCAACCCCCAGTATAAAAATCTAGTTGTACTCGATGACTTGATGCAAACTTCATCAAAAGACCAGAGAGTTAATGATTTACATTCCGAAGGAAGTCACCATTTGAACTTATCTTTGATAAGTTTGAACCAGAATTTCTACTACAACAAGGATCCGACGCAACGACGAAATTGTCAATATTTGGTATTGTTCAATAATCCAATTGACAAGGGTTTAATTTCAACATTATCAAGACAGATGTATCCTGAATGCCCTCAACGTATGATGCGAGAGTTTTCGGAAGCGACGAGTGAACCGTACGGTTACCTACTGGTGGATTTAAAAGCCGCAACCCCGGACACATTACGGCTGCGACAGAATGTGCTAAAAGAGGACACGAACCAACATATGGGTGAATGGAATGGCATGAAATATAATCTCCATAAGGACAGCGAGCACCCAGATGAACAGAATGTGGTGAAATGTGATGACAACAATAGCCCGGATCAACGGAATGAGATGAAATATGATGACAGAGATCTCCCTGGTCAACGGGAGTGCATGACATATAATTATAGTGTGCCCCAGGGTCAACATAATGGCTATACTAAGGACATAAGGACACCTGGTGAGATCAATGAAATTAATAAAGAAAACCATAAAAACATAGGCATTCGAGAAGACATGTCGTACCCTTGCAATGACTGTGGGCTTTTGTTCGAAGATCAGCATGATGTCCAGAGACACGTAAAAAACTGGTGTCAAGAAAATAAGTTAAAACGAAAATTAACTGAGGACACGGATGATAGTCAGAATAAGAAAATTAAATCGAATGAAGATGAATACTTCAAAAGTTTGTGTGATGAGAGTAGAGATAAAGCACAAGAAGCATGGAGTGATAACGTGGAAACGTATATGGAAAATGGCTCGACAGAAAAAGAGGCAAAAGTACAAGCTGACAAGGACCTTAAAAGTACAGATCTTAAAACTGAAGGCATGAGGCTATTTATGAATGTTTATGCTTGGACAATAATAAAGAATATGTGGCTGCGCAATGGTACGCTGCACAATAGTGTCATGGATAAAGTGGAGAAATATATGAAGAATGGTTTTGAAGATCGTGATGCAGTGAAAATGTCAATATTAAAGTACAGACCATTGCTAGAAAAGTTCATGGACGAAACAAATGACACATCTGACGAAAGTGATGACAATTCGGACGAAAGTGACTGTGAATAGTTAATATAATAAATTGTACTATGTACTACTTGTCATGTTATTTTTCTCTTTTTTCCCTCGCTCACTTGCTTTTTTCAGTGGCGCTCACCACCGTACCCCCATAGCTTTCCGATGAATGGAAACAAGCCATATTTTTGACTAAATCCTGAACCGCCGGCGGCAGCGCCGGCGCCAATTTCTTTGCATGCCATAGGATTATGTAGTTGCCGCCGCCGCCGCCGGCGGCGGTGGCTGGTCGACTCGCATATATAAGAGAATGCATTGGCACAGGATAAAAAAAATCCCGACTTTCGACTGGATTTGATATAGCGGGTCACATTTATGACTAAATCCTGAATTTTGTTTAATTTTTAAAGTTTTTTGAAATTTGTGAAATTTGTGAAATTTGTGAAATTTGTGAAATTTGTGAAATTTGTGAAGTTTTTGAAGTTTTTGAAATTTTTTGAAGTTTTTGAAGTTTTTCGAAATTTTTGAACTTTTGTAAGTTTTTGAAATTTTTGAACTTTTTGACCTTTTTGAAATTTTTGAAGTTTTTGAAATTTTTGAACTTTTTGAACTTTTTGAACTTTTTGAACTTTTTGAAGTTTTCAATGCGAGTGTCACTTTAACATTATCCCACAGTGTGCGCCATGTGTTACTTTAACATTCATCCATAGTGAGTGTCACTTTAATAATCATCCCCCGTGAGAGACTAGTATCCCTTTAATATTCAAGACTGAAGCTACTACACCGAGATCATCACGTGATATACATGTAGATAATATACCATTCATATGGAGAAATCTGGATATAACCAGCGGGTCATGTCCGGACATGTCCAACCGGTATACAAATAGACCGACGCGTGGGCAGAGAATATAGGTCAAACTCCATGTACTGCATATAGGTCGTGTACTTCGGATAGAGTTATCGTTCCTGAAATGAGACCAAACGGGCGGGGTATCATCAGCCAAGATAGAAAACATCATTTGATGGATATTTTACTTTAAATATTCAGTGGAAACTACATAAAAGCAATATTGTATGCATCCCTGTATAGCCAAATCAAATTAAACTATGGATATTGTATTGTTTATTTCATCTGAGACATGTATTCTGTTCAGATATAGCCTTATATATGTTATAAACATGCCAATAATGGCATAATTTAGGCTTTTTTTCCATAATTTAGAGGGTCAAAGCTGAATAAATTCCCTTATTTCAAATTTGTAAGATGCCAAGCCAGCTGAAATGGTCTATCAAACCTCAAATGACAGTATTTCTTATCAGATGGACATCTGTACCAATAAATTAAACATTTCTCATAGTCACTGCATGCATTATAATATATAGGACCATGCATAAAACAACATTTGATGGATATTTTACTTAAAATAGTCTGTGGAAACAACCTAAAAGCCATGTTGTATGCATCCCTGTATAGCCAAAATAAATTAAACTATGGATATTTTATTGTTGATTTCATCAGAGACATGTATTCTGTTGAGATATAGCCTTATATATGTTATAAACATGCAAATAGTGGCTTCATTTTGGCTTGCTTCCATAATTTAGAGAGTCAAACCTGAAGAGATTCCCTTATTTTAAATTTGTAAGATGCCAAGACAGCTGAAATGGTATATCAAACCTTAAATGGCAGTATTTCTTATCAGATGGACATCTCTCCCAATAAATTAAACATTTCTCATGGTCAATGTGTGCATTATGATATATAGGGCAAGGTAGAAAACATTATTTGATGGATATCGTACTTAAAATAGTCTGTGGAAACTACTTAAAAGCAATATTGTATGCAGCCCTCTATAGCCAAATGCAATTAAACTATGGATATTTTATTGTGTATTTTATCAGCGACATGTATTATGTTGAGATATAGCCTTATACATGTCATTAACATGCAAATAGTGGCTTCATATGGGCTTTCTTCCATTATTTAGAGAGTCAAATCTGAAGAAATTCCCTTAGTTTGATATTTATGATCCCATAATCCCATGAAATGGTATTTTAAACCTCAAATGTCAGTATTTCTTATCAGATGGACATATCAACTAATGAATTAAACATTTCCCATGGTCATTACATGCATTTTAATATACAAGGCTATGTAGAAAACATCATTTGATGGATATTTTACTTAAAATAGTCTGTGGAACCTACATAAAAGCAATATTGTATGCATCCCTCTATAGCCAAATGCAATTGAACTATGGATATTTTATTGTGCATTTTATCAGAGACATGTATTCTATTGAGATATATCCTTATACATGTTACTAACATGCAAATAGTGGCTTCATTTGGGCTTTCTTCCATAATTTAGAGAGTCAAAGCTGAATAAATTCCCTTAGGTTTCAAATTTAAAAGATACCAAGCCAGCTGAAATGGTGTATCAAACCTAAAATGTCAGTATTTCTTATCAGATGGACATCTCTACCAATAAATTAAGCATTTCTCATGTCCATTGCATGCATTTTAATATATAGGACAAGGCAGAATACATCACTTCATGGATATTTTACTTTAAATACTTTGTGGAAACTAAATAAAGTCACATTGTATGCTTTCCTATATTGCCAAATGAAATTCAACTATGGATACATTGGATATTTTATTGTTTGTATCATCAGAGACATACATTCTGCTAAGATATAGTCTTTTGTGTGTTATAAACATACAATAGGTGCATGGCCTCATTGGGCTTGCTTTCATAATACAAGAGAGTCAACTCTGAAGAAATACCATCGGTTTGAAATTGGTAGCATCTTCCATCCTTATATAAGAGGGGTATATACCAGCTTGAAGTACCGGTTTAATTAATAGGTTCAATGCAAGGGGCCACCAAAGAGGTTTGTCTAGTTCGGGATGGTGTGGCAAACCGCCAACTGGAGATTTCAAGGGAGGCATCCTCAATGGCGACCCACTATATTGTGCAATTTTTTTTTTATTAAAATTGTATAAAGGTCAGCATGCCCTACGAGCATTGAGAAATAGATAAAAACACTTACTGACAGATTGCCAATGACAAAATTACATCTGTTGAAACTATTTTTATGTAAACAAAACTGTTACAGTGATTTGTCAACAAATATATAATTCTAGCTGTATTATTAGTTCAAATATTTAACTATGAATAACATTTTCAGAATATTTAATCAACAGGTTGGACCTTTTCCAATGTTATGTAAACAAAACTGTTACAGTGAGTGACTTGTCAACAATTATATAATCTTATAGCTGTAGTATTACATGTAGTTCAAATATTTAAGTATGAATATGAATTTTCAGAATATTTAATCAACAGGTTGGTCTGGTTGGACCTTTTTCAATGTTTACCATAAACTTTTGATCACAATTTTGCTCTCGTTGGACTTTTACAGTTATTCCAATACAGCAGTAATTTCTACATAACAATTAATTCTTGGTTTAGAAATATTTTCTTTAAGTATTTCTTAACTTAGAAAAAAAATCTTGAAACAAGAAATATATATTTAATTTTTGAAGCCATTTTCTTAGTAAGGAAATTGTTTCTTGTTTCAAGACTAAAATCTATCTTATTTGAGAAAACTATCTCTTGTCTGGTGGGAGTTTCTTAAATTTTCTTGATGTAGCAGACTTGGGGGGTATATTTCCCAAAATAAGATTTATTTTCCTGTTTCAGGAAATAGTTTTTCTTGTTTCAAGATATTTTATCTTATTAAGAAATTATTTTTGGCAGTGCATGTATATATTTATTACATGATCATACCCTTATTCCATTCAATAAACCCATTCTATAAATTATGATATTAAACGTTCGTTTAATAACAGGAAATAGTGTCAGGTGACCTATGTCTTCCGGTGTGTTACCTGTTTACATTCCGTACGCTACATCTCAAAATACTATAGTTTCCCATTTTTTCCCAACAAACTATAATGAATGAAGAGTTTGAAAAGTTATGTCATTATATATACGCCATTAAATACGACATAGTGTCTTTATTTATCTGGGACTATTTCTTTACGCGGACAAACAACGCATAGTTACGTGCAACGTCATCGCATGCCTTAAATAGAAGCTGATGTAAAGTTCGCGTCCCGTTTGTTGATTTAAGTATGTTTTGTCGAGGTTTTGGATCATGTAATAAATATAATCTACAATTCGTACCCAGTTTATAGCGGAATTTACAAAAATCGTCCAGTAAATTAGGTCTGGACCTCACTAAAGGCTAGGTCCAGACCTAATTTACTGGACTCGTTTTGTAAATTCCGCTATAAACTGGGTATTCGTTGTATATCCTCTATATATGGCACATACATTTAGGATAATACTGATATTTTCGGAGTGGAGTACTAAAGAGCGTCCCTTGTTAATATGTTCCAGATATGGTAAACCTACAGAGAATACCTCGAGTTTTGTGTTGTTTCTGGAAAGAAATATCGAATTTACAAGAGCAACTGCAATCCGCGAGTGAAAATTCGCTATTTCTTTCCAAGCACGAGTGAGATATTTCCGGTATTCAAACTAAAAAATACCATGAGAATTATTGAGATTGCAAATATTTTTTCACTTTTCCATTCTCCGGTAAGCTAAAATTAAGCTCAGGAAAGTTTGATTGATAGTACAGTAATGCCCAAAGTAATTGACCACTTAACCGCAGCAGAATTATCGGTAATTTTTGAGGATTTAGTCGGAAATATGGCTTGTTGCCATTCATCGGAAAGCTCTCAGTTGTGATTGACTGACATCGACGTAATGCTTGGGGTCTGTGGGTGACGTCACATGACATGATTTTAACCAACCAGTCCTCCATTTAAGTTCCACAGCGCGATTGCATGTCGATATGTAAATATATATTTGTGGTTAAGTGGTCAATTACTTTGGGCATTACTGTATGTCAAATCGGATCGTGTGTCTTTAACCATTTGAGTGCCAGGTCGATTTTTGTATCAACCCATATAACATGTGCCAATGCATTCTCTTATATATGCGAGTCGACCATAGGTCGCCTCGCATATATAAGATAATGCATTGGCTGCGGACACACGTACCACAGTTTCGATGGCATAGTAGGTGTGACAATTAATTATGGTGGAGTTTGGTGACAATTGGCCAACATAATTTATATGGCATAGGAAGTCATGTCGCCCACCGCATATTCACACAGTGAGTCGACTGACCAATTAACCCATTGCGTTTCACCAAGGCTGATCTCTACTCATTACGTTTAGCCACATTGTATTCTCTACGATACATAAAATTGCACGATCGATCGTCCATAATTGTGTTTGAACCTATTCACTCACATATCATGCAAGTGGCATGTTTTTATTGATATGAGCTGAATATATGTTTATCTACTTATATTATTTTCACGCGTATTAAGTCAGTTCCCCAATTGCGTGTTTTATTTTGCGACGTTAAATTCTACGCATAATTAGGCTAACATCATGTGGACAGATGCAGCTGTATCGGAATTGTTGGAAGCGATGCAGATAAGAGAAAGTATATGGAATAAACAAAGCGACTTATACAAGGATCTAAACAAGAAAAAAGCTGATTATAACGAACTTTTGGAAATTTTGTCCACGATTATTCCGGGTTTATCGGAAAAATCACTGAAGAGTAAAATACAGAGTTTAAGGACCATGTATCGAGAGGAAGTGAGAAAGGTGAATAAAAGCAAGAAAAGCGGCGTTGCTGCCAAAGATATATATGTACCAAAATGGAAGTTTTTTGAGGAATGCTCTTTTCTGGAGGAAAGTCTGTGGACCGGACCAGGGACTTATTCTAACATTCCACAAACACGTGCAAATACCGTCGTTTCTGACCACTCCGATGTAACACAAGCCAGTATCTCGGATAGTATTTCAGGTGATGCTGATGTGCCTGCTACCAGCAGTAATGACACAAACGATAACAGTTCTGTGCAATCGACGCTACCGTCGACATCCAACGTGAGAAGGAAGCGTGGTGCTACGTCATGGGTGGACACAGCAGCCCAGGCATTCGCTACAATCGCCGATAATGTTACACAGAAAGAGGATGAATGTGATGTGTTTGGTAGAGACATCGCGATGGCAATGAGGCGTTGTCCGGATGCAGAAAAGCGACGTAGACTCAAGTTTTTGCTACAAACCACTGTATATAATTTTGAAGAGAGCAGCAGCTATTTACAAAATTTCCAAGGAAATCAAAGTTTCCCTTCAACTTTTATTTCCGGACCGACGGTGCCAGCGTATCCAAATGTTGGATCTTCGATGAATGGACAATCTAATCAAGGATCTAATGTTATGTTCACATCGAATTATAATTCTCTGAATGGAATGCAGAATGGTAATGTTTATCCGACTGGACAGTCATGTGTCACCACGGACGTACAACCCCCTAGTACACCAGACTGTTGAACTGATGACTGACATTTTGAACTAGTTCGTTGGTGTCTTGAGATAATTGATTAAAAGAGCGTTCGTGAGTTTCTTATGTGTCATTCCATTTTATCACTGACATGGGGATAGGGAGAAGTGGATGGTAATCGACCGCACTGATGGTAAAAAATTCCAACTAGTTAAAAAGAGACACAAGGCAGTCGCAGTGGGTTCAAGTAAATGTGGAAAATAAAATAAAAATATTTAATAAATATAACAAAATTAATTAACATGGAAAAAGTATTTTTTATTATCAATACTGATAACTCCGATGACGATGTATAGCATGTTGGCACCATTCTTTTGTAAACAGTACTGTTACACGCCAGTCATCCCA
Source organism: Siphonodentalium dalli (assembly GCA_032622095.1). Taxonomy (NCBI): domain Eukaryota; kingdom Metazoa; phylum Mollusca; class Scaphopoda; order Gadilida; family Siphonodentaliidae; genus Siphonodentalium; species Siphonodentalium dalli. The sequence continues at coordinate 197,817,048 of CP136067.1, read as the reverse complement.
TACATATCGCCAAATGGAGTAGCTAATCAAATGTTAAGTCGAATTTTTTTGGGGTTTAATTTATTGTTGTTACCATTTGTAAATTGATCTTAATTTGCTGATCTGTTTACATAACATATGTTTTAACATGTGACATCTCATCATTGGATGACTGCATATAGACAGTAATGTGGATATTTCCAACAACAAATATGGAGAAAATAAGACTTTTGATCTTTCATATCGGACTCGGGGGGGGGGGGTCAACATTCGAAGTTGGACATACGCAGAAAAGATAACTTATAAACACACCCATACACGCCGGAACCACATATATTAATGTTAAGAACAGTTGTTCCGGGGATAAATTAGCTTGGTAAATACGTTACTCAAGGAACGACTTGCAGATCGATTGGGATCATTGGATTTTGACCGGCAGAGTAATTAAATAAAGTGTGTGAATCCCAAAATGATTCAAACGAACTTTGTTTAACTACCCTGCCGGTCAAAACCAATGACCCCAATCAACCAGCAAGTCATTCCTTATAATCATATATCAGTACATGTTAATATTAGTCATTTGAAAAATATTTCAAAACTACCAAAACAATTGTCAAGAGTTCAATGACACCTACATTTAAGCAGCGAAATATTTACATATGGCATATTACTGGGACTACACGACTATACACATAAACCGCACACATTATAAAACATAGTTTATAGTTTAATCTCATTAAATCGAGTGTTGAATTTTGCAAGCACATAATAATTATTACTCAATAAGACTCCACTGAAAAGGGAGCGCACCCTCATCAAAAAAAAAGTCACTGAGTTCGTCCCTCACTTCACGAGCATCGACATTCGGAACAGTTGTCGAATCTCCAATATCTCCAGTTGCAGTCAACTGTGCATTATGTTCAGCATATCGTAAACATCCGCTCTGCGAAACACCTAAATCCGCATCCTTCCCAAGAAAATTGTGAAGAGCAATGCATGCACGGACTACCCGATTCACGTTATCGGTGTCCAACTGTATGGACCCTAGAAGTATTCTAAATCTAGCCACCAAAACACCAAATGCACACTCGACGGTCCTACGTGCCCTCGAAAGTCGGTAATTGAAAACTTTCTGATCACCAATGGCTGTTCGATGGGGATACGGCTTCATTAGGTGATTGCTTAATGCGAAAGCGTCATCACCAACAAGGAAATACGGTATGCTCAGTGTTCTGTTAGGACTGGAAAGTGGACTAGCATCTGGGAAGTTCTGCTGTATATCACACATCCCACTGTCCTTGAAAATGCCACCATCAGCACTACTCCCTGGTGATCCCAGATCATAACATATAAATTTTCCCGTTGCATCAACTACAGCCATCAGAACAATGCTCTCGTAGTCCTTATAGTTCCGATGATCGCATGCACTGTCAGACGGCCTCCGAATTTCAATGTGTTTCCCATCGATTGCACCCAAGCAATGAGGAAACTGCCACATTTTGTCAAAGTTATCTGCGTGGAGCAACCACTCTTGCTTGTTTTCGGGCATTCTCAAGAAATCTCCCTGTAGAGTGTCGTAAATAGCATCACAAACTTCCGGAATAAACGCACCAATGGTTGATCTGGCGATTCTGGAAGTGAAGTGTAGACTTGTGTACGTTTCCCCTGTAGCAAGAAATCTGAGTGTTGTGGCAAGTTTTTCATATGGAGTCAACGCTGATCTCATAACTGTATCTTGTTTCGCAATCAATGGGGTCACTTTTTGCAATACGGTATGGAACTCCGACTTGTTCAGCCTGAAGAAAAAAGAAAACACCATGTAAAGTAGCTCATAACATATTTTGACAAATTATCACCCCCTCCCATATGCAATCATAGAATGGGCCATATTTTATACGCTGAAAACGACGCAGAAGACACAGACGCCGAAAACACAGAATGCCAAAATAACTTTACTGCAAATACGCACGCATTCTCACCCAAGAACATTCGCACGATGCGTTGTAATGTATAGGCCCCCGGTGGCACTGGAACTATGTACATCATGGGACTGTGGCACCAGCCATCAACTCACCCTATAATATATTTTATATTGTCCACCCATGTGAAATGGTTATGTCTCAATAGTAATACTCTCCTGGTAATATGCACCTATCAACATAAACATTTATATTTACCTCGTGAAGTTGGTGAATTCTTTCTCATCCGCGTCTTCTAATTCCTGCAGTAGACTGTGAGAAATTCCATACCGGTTCCGTTCTAGGGTGGAGTTCATTGGTTTTGTCCAGCACTTACGATTTAGATGTCGTTTTGTTCGTTCCAGTTATCCCAATAGTAACGTGCCCAGACCCACAAGGGCCAACAACGTATCATCATTCGACCGTACATGTGAACGCGACATAACACTTATAACTGATCGCAATGTTTGACCCACTTTTATATATGCTGAGAAATTACACCGGTGATTTGTTCTTAGTAAGAACAATCATGACTGTTGACAGAAACAAGGTATTCATTAAGTTATCAAGTGGACTTGTGTGTTAGCATTAAAATATAACATTGCGTGTTGAGTAAAGATCAACAGCGACAAGACATTCGGTTAGATAAATCATTGAGATGTCGATCTCGACGCTGATAGAGCTTGGAAAAGACTCATTGTGTGAATGTGCGGCGGGCGACATGGCTCACTATGGCACAGAAATATGACGACCAAGTGTCACCAATATTGCACCATAATTAATTGTCACACATACTATGCCATCGAAACTGTGATACGTGTGTCCGCAGCCATTGTCCTAACAATTTTTATTTTATTTTATTATTTTTTTACAATTTTTTACAATTTTAATAATTTATTCTTATATTCTTTAACAGACTTATTTTGTAGGTTTAGGGCCGATGAGATCGGCCCCTGGCACTGAAAGGGTTAAAATATCGACTCATATGCATGCTACAAATTCATGATACAAGTGCGATGCCATGTTCGTGTCCGTATGAAACAAGATATATCTGATTGTTGTCGAGAATGATTGGAATTATTTGTACTTTCTCTACCAGGGTCAGATAACCATTTCCCCAAAGCTTCTATACTATATTAAAATACCCGTAATGCTGACAGCAGTTATCATTTACTAATGAATATTGCGATTTGCCCTGCCATAATTCATTATCACCTATACAACCTATTGATATTTTCTGTCTATAGTTTATCCTTCTATACACTGAGAGATTTATTGTGCTCGATCACCGAGATATTACCTGGTAGCAATTTAAAGTGACCCAAGGTAGTACTATAACATTATAGTGGTTTATCTTATACCGGTTTGATGTTATACTGTGTGCTAGATTTTTGCTATATCTTACATAATATTATGTATATTAAGCTCCAAGAAAGGACTATGCGCAACGTGACCTTTCACATCACGACGTTGCTGCTATGGCGACATATCAACAAAAACTCACCTCGAAATTTGGTCACATCTACTTTAGCGTTTCGGATGGTTTAAACGAATACAAAATTAATGCATACATGTGGAATAAAATAGTAATGTAGCTACATATTCAATGAAACATGATTACATGTCAATTTAGCTTTCACTATTCTGTTCCCGTCATTTTAGACAGCTTGCACCGCACAAAATTTGCTAAATTTACGATGTACACTTGACTGTTCTCAGAACTTGCATAGTTATTTTCAATTTAGCGAATTCTGAGCTATAACAGTTTGAACATTGATATTTTATTGAAAGAATTTCACTGTTCTGATTTCTGTACATGGATTCATATTAAATCAAGACTTATATCTTGTTTATTGCTGACAAATCACCCCAATGTTCCATAAATTCGCGACCTCATCACATGCACTGTAACTGCGTATTCGTGCGCAACGGGAATTGCTCTTCGAAATGACCAAAATGTAGGTTGTTTTTGTCTGAAAATTGTCATAAACTTGGCTTAATTTGACCAAAAATGATAGTGTCAGTTGGCATAAGATAAATACAACAATAGCATAGTGTGTTTTATCTCAACTCGACAGAAGTATGATTTTTCGCGAGGCTCTTCTAACTCGTTGAGATAAAACACATCTCAAAACACACTATGCTATTATTAATAAATAGAGCATGGCTTGGAGTGAAATACGCCGATATAGTGCATATATAATAGTGAGGTTGTGTAGTTCACGACGCGAAGCGGAGTGAACTACACAACCACACTATGCACTATATCGGCGTATTTCACGACAAGTCATGCTCTAATTGTTATATTGTATCGAACAAATGCAGAAATTAAAGGCAAACCAGTGGGCAAACACCATTTTTTTTAAAAGAAAAAATAATAATATGTAAACAAAATAAATTTAAATTCCTCTTTGTTCAGGTTTGTTTGTTTGTTTTTTTTTAATTAATTAGCAGTAGGAAACTACTATTTTCAACTTTTACTAAGTTCAGACAATTGATGTTCGCCTTACTGAAGCTTTAATTTGGATCAGCGGCGAAATAACAAGTAGTTTCAGAACAAAGTTTGATGTAGTGTTCGTTACTATTTTTAGTAGTCAAAACTACATATGCATAGTGCACGATGGGAGAGTCTTGAAGGCGTAGTATACAACTACGACTAATAGAGTCGAGTAGCCAACCAATCGGAAAGCTTGATTTTAATAACAAAGTCACGTGAGATACAATATTCGTATATAGATCATGCCAATGAATCTTTACTCCAGATATACGCCCGTATAGGTTACAAATAACTATTTAGTTTCCATAGGCGACACTGTTAACTTTAATTCCCGCCGGTGATATGTTAAGCCTATTTGAACTCCAAGTGTAAATTTTCCATTAGAATGTCATCCGATACACAATTTGGTGACAACAAACGCGCCTTCGCGGTATTTTTTAAAACTATAATCTTGCATTTCCTCAACTACCTATTTACTGCATAACAATCAGCAGCATACAAATACCCAGACCCCTCCCATAACTTCTGGACACCACCAGACCCCTCCATAACTTCTGGACACCACCAGACCCCTCCCATAACCTCGTAACCGCATCATAAAAATACCCAGACCCCTCCCATAACTTCGTAACCGCATCATAAAAATACCCAGACCCCTCCCATAACTTCGTAACCGCATCATAAAAATACCCAGACCCCTCCCATAACTTCGTAACCGCATCATAAAATTACCCAGACCCCTCCCATAACTTCTGGACACCACCAGACCACTCCCATAACTTCGTAACCGCACCGGACTCTTCCTGACTATCTAGAAAAAACTTATCGCCATATTTACGTAGGCTATGATTGTCTGTTCCCTTTTAGGGAATTTTCCCTCAAAGATAATCAACCAATCAGCAGCCTGAATCTTGTTTATGCTGACTCTTTGTTTCCCTACAAAAATTCAGGAAAGCTAACTCAAACATTAGTTGCTTGTAACGTACAATGTATATAGATCATATTCTCAGCGGCGCGATGGGAGATAACTCTGCCTGGAGTTTGGATTTATAGTAGTGGGTAAATGCAGGTAAATGTGCAAAAAACATATTCACCAAGATTTACATGCATAAATCGCTACACGTTTGTCATTTTATTCAGTAGTGATAGTTTTCAGACGGAATTAACCCTCTCTTTGCTGAAGATTTTCTCCAACCCAGTTATATAATTATTTATTGGAATGGACTATTATGTATTTGGAGGGGTGTTCAGGAAAAATGAGCAGACGGCAAACACTCAAACAGATGATAAATGCAGAAGGATTCCTACATATTGGCGACAATTGTTCAAAACTTATTATCTGAACATTTCCTAAGGTGAATATTCGTTAATGAGTATGTAGTAAAGAATTAAAGGGGTAAAAAGGCACAAGGCCAAAAAAAAGACACAAGGCAACAAAAAAAAAAAAAAAAAAAAATAGGTTTTGTTAAAAATATATATATAACATCACCAGCAAGTAGAACATGGAGAAATAGACACATTTGTGTTAATATATTCATTATTGATAGTTCTCCAACAACGAACGTTCGCAAGTTGAACCCATTGCTATGTATACAAAACTGTTACAGCGATTGCTAATCATGCAGTACATCGTAAAATGTAAGTTCAATTATTTTAGTCTCAATATCATTTTCAGAATATTTGTTCAACGATTTGACTTTTTACCAATGTTTACCGTAGCGTTTTGATTAAACTTTGTACTAACTGTTTTATTATCGGTAATGTAGGGGATAAATAAACTGTCTGGTGTAATTTTGGGACGATTATCGGTGGGTTTTCCTATGAAAATTATTCGGTTTAGCGGATCCTTACAGGATATTTGTCATCGGAACACCAACCGATCAACGGAGGATAAAGACCCCTTTAGCCACGATTATAGATGCGTACCGATTAAACGCCCATCAATTACTATTTATTTGGATTCGGGGGAAAAACATATTTGATTCGAGTCGAAGAACCCATCTATCAAAGTTCAGAGTTATTAGATATCGATTTTTGACATCTATTATTTTTCACAATCGAGAATGAATAGTGGCCAAGTAAGCAGCCGACGGTCTTGGACCAAATTGCGAATGAAGATGGATAACTCTAAAATCAAGAGGCTTTCTGTTGGTAATAAGGCCAAATTTCGTCGAAAAACATGTTGATAAATGACACGTTTCGGGCAATTTTATACTATAGTTGACAGCTGTTTGCGTTATTTTTGGGCAACTAATCGATTATGATAACTGAAGCGGCATTTCTAAAAATGTTGATGTTAGAATCTGATTATATGGGGACCATCGAATCGGATTGCGTACATTTAATAATACATTGTATTCCCGTCTCTATAGCATTGCTCTATCATAGGCTCGCTAGTCTAATCGGGCTTCGAGAATAAAGCTATCGAAATGTATATAAAATGCGAATTCCATACTAAATATCATTTGGATCCAAATTCTTATCACCGGCTAATCATCGTGATATATTATAACATCTCGTTATAATTTGTTATCATCGGCTAATCATCGAGTTATATTATAACAACTCGTTATAAATATGGTAGCAAACGTTTATTATGAGTAGTTTGTTTAGACATCAGGGGGCCCAGTTTCATGAAGCAATGCCTTAAGATGGTTTTAAGATGGTCTTAACCTAAGACGTAAAGTGTATCTTATTATGTTACTTTTCCGTATCAGGAAAGCGTTTCATAACACAAGCTTAAGTCCTACTTAAGTAGTAAGTTAAGTTCCCGCTCATTTAGACTGGTTATCGACAATTTTCTACAGTCCGGAACAATCAAAAATGTGGGCTTGTGCAATCTATATGTACGGCATTGCAGAGCTTATCGAGAAAGAGCCGAGTCCGAATTGACATGTTTGTGTGATAGGGATACTGTATAGCGGGTGGGGTAGTGTGGGCGAATCAGCGCATGTATCTTACTGTCTATTAGTCAGTGTCCTTATATTTGCATATGGATCTTAGACTTGCATGGTTTCCACGATGTAAATTCGAATATAAATATATCACATGCTCTTAAAATGACGAGATTTGCGTTTACTGGTGAGGGCGGTGTTACAAATCAGACACTATAGGTATATGGATCGATGCATGATTGTGACCATGCATTCATGCCGACTTAATCCACTGAGAACAATGATCAGGCAGCGATATTTTAGGTGAGCCGACATAACAAGTGTATTATCGACTGTCGCTCTCTATACATGTAGCAATAATCAAAATAAATCGGCGTTGTCATCAGGACACACATAGGTCATTTTTCGATTCAACGGGAATTGAAAAGTATGTATTACAGTAACTTTATATTCTTATATGTATCTGTATCGGTTGTCATATAATTGCGATATATAGCTATGTTTTCATCAGTAAACTAGCACAAGGGATGTCATTGTTACGGGTGTGTATATCATATACAGCATGCAGTACAATGGTTATCGAACCCCTGCACACAACATAAACATGACAAAAATTTGAACAGCATTGAAAATCACGGCATTTACTGTTCCAAAAGAACAGCGTGATAATGTTCTAACCATTTCGAATATGATACTATTGTTACTAGACGCATTGCTTCCGAAATGTTAGCAACGAAAAGAAATCCTAATTTTTCAAACCATGAACTCGAGGCACTTACATAATCTGTCCAAGCAATTACAGATGTTTTGTTTTCTAAATTCAAAAGCACAGTTACATATTCAAGGAAGGACAAACTATGGGCGGACATTTGTCGGAAGGTTAATTATGTGAACGATTGCTCGGTTCAGTGGACAGTCGCCGATAAACGAAAGAAATGGACCAATTTGGCCAGCGGGACGAAGAGGATGATCGTACACTTTAACAAGGATATTGGCATAACTGCACTGCCAAAAATATTTTCTCAATTCAGGAAAAAAAAAATCTTGAAATGAGATATTATCTTGGGAGAATAGCTAGAAAAATAAGAAAAACATATTTTCTAGGTCAAGAAATGAAAGGGTGGAAAAATTTCTTGTCTGAGAAAATTTCTTTAAGAAAACACAGTAATCTTAGTAAGAAAATCCTAGTAAAAAAATCTTAGTATAGATTTTTTTTCTTAATGTAGGAAAGATTGTTTTTCTCACATAAGTTTATTTTTCTTGAAATAAGATAAGTTTAAGATACTGCGATTATCTTGGGAGAATAGCTAGAAATTTAAGAAAGCTATACAATTAATCTAGAACAAGAAATTATATTTTCTATAGTTAGAAATATCGTCAAGATATTTTTTCTTAAGTGATGCCAATTTTTTCTAGAATGAGATTTTCTCAAGCAGGAAAATAAATCTAAGTAAGGAAAACAAGTTTTCTTAACTAGGAATATTTTCCCCAATTAGGAAAGATACATTAGAAAACAATTCTTAATTAAGAAAAACATTTAATTTTAAATTAATATATAATTTCAATTGTGTTTTAAAATATACAATTGACATTTTATTCTGAATATAAAAACTTCTTTGTAAATATCATTGTTAAATGTATAATAGAGACAATAAGGTGGCTTAAAGGCACGGGAGGCCTTAGTTGTCGAAAATATTCATATTTGTTTCAATCACCGTAAACAGAAAAACATTAAAACGCATAGAGTTTTGTTCATATATACCATGACCATCGCGTAAACAGCATGCTATCATAAAGACCTACTATATTTTACCTAAGTAGGAGCCTGATTGTGTTACAGAAGGCAGCACAGTGTTACTGGCTAATCACACACAAATCATATAAATGCTCTTTATTCGTTCCATATCAAAATTCAGCAACAATGAACGCTCTTTATGTTTACCATCATAATATAAACAAACACCAGGAAAGTACCTTTTTATCCTTTTGTTTACATAAGAATGGTCAAACATATGACAATAACATACTGTTTATGCGATATTTCTTATTTGTATACGGACAAAGTCTGTCTACATTTTAATATTCTTTCTGTTTGTGGCGGTTTTTGACCGGTGGAAATATTTTCACAGCATACCCACCGCCAAGGCCTCCCGTACCTTTAAACTTTAAATATACAATCAACAATTTCTCGTTACAGTTATGGGTTTCTAAAATTGCAAGAGGCCAAACAAGATACTGTGTACATTCGCGAAATGAAACTATACAAAGTACCTGTATCTTGTTCTGCCTCTTAAAATTGTATAAACCTATATATGCAACAAAAAATATATTGATTGCTAATAATTACATCCCGACACATGATTTTCAATATATTTATAGAAAGAGTTACCTCAAATCTGTCGGTTGCTAAAAAAATATATAACAATTTCTGTTATTTGAGTATCCAGTTCAAACGATAGGAAAAAAAATCATCACACATGACAAAACAAGCACTGTATGTGCCTTAATAAACATCGTAACCCTGTATTTTTAAATGCACATATTCTAGGACGGGTGATGTGTAATAAACACAGAAAGACACTTGTATTAATGGATTTGTTGATACGGCACTTGTGCCATTGAGGAAAGATAGAACTCTAGGGTGTGCTGTTCATTCCGTCATTGTGCGCTAGCACTCGTGTCATATCAACAAACTCATAAACAAAATTGTGTAATTCTGTGTATATACAGCATGGTTTCAATAGCTGTTTCATGAATCATGCAGATTGCAGGTTTACTGTTCAGGTACTAGCCCAAGTCTTTTCGGTATGCAACAGCTTGAGATATCGAATACAGTAATGCCCCCAAGTATAATCGACTCCTTAAACACAGTAGAATTATGGGTAACTTTTAGTCGGAAATATGGCTTGTTGCCATTCATCGGAAAGCTCTCTGAGAGCTTTCTGATGAATGGCAACAAGCCTCATTTTAACAGTGATGTTTATCAGAATTGCTAGCATGCAATGCCATTCTTTCATATAAATTACTCACAAAATATCAAAAGACCAGATGTGAGTATAATATAAATTTATCACCCCATTTTATGCAGGGATACATAAAATAAACATAACATATGTTACTAGTATGCTTTAAAGTCAACATTGACAATTAAAGGTAAACAATCTCTCCATGGTCTCCATATCATCAGATTCTAAGAACAACATTTCTTAATCAATTAATTACCATTTACCAAAACATAATGCTACAGTAATGGCCAAAGTAATCGACCACTTAACCACAGCTGAATTATGGGTAATTTTTCAGGATTTAGTCGGAAATATGACTTGTTGCCATTCATCGGAAAGCTCTCCCCCAAGAGCTTTCCGATGAATGGCAACAAGCCATTTAATTCTGCTGTGGTTAAGTGGTCAATTATTTTGGGCATTACTGTAACTACTGTCAACTCTAGTGTAACATTTTCCAAAACGTGTTATAAATCAACATTTTGTTCATCGCAACTTGGTATCAAGATTATGTCAATCGACTCATTGAATATTTGCTAGGCCGGGAAATATTCATGGTGGTGAAAAATAACAGATTTCAAAAATTTTTATTTTTTAACTCAGAACTTTAAAGGGTGTGTTCCTCAACTCGAATAAGTTATTTTTACCCCTGAAGCCAAAGAAATGGTAATTGAGGAGCGTGAACTCGGATTATCTGTCTTTAAATGTACATGTATGGTACATGTCTAAGCCACATTAAGCTCCTTGTACATATTACTTGGTGATACAGCAGGTTGACAAAGATAAAGGAACATCAGAATATTTTTATTCTGTGATGGATTTTAAGGCCTGTATGTGTGTACATGTACATGAATCTGATTATATTGACATGCTGCAATAATTTGTCACTTAAAGTGATGTGAAACACTCCAATAGGGTGATAAAATATAAATGGAGAATAATCTTGTTCAAAGTAGTACTTTTTACAAATATTATATCCAAATTAACAACACACACCATCATTCGTATACATAATTAAATGCAGTAACTATCAAAGGCGAACTCGTTTTCGTTATATTATCGCCGATAGATGCGCCCCGAATCGAGTAGTAAATATTCACAAATGAGCGTAGTTCAGACAATGTGTTCTATGGAGTGATACGGTTGATTTGCTTTCGATTTTCGGCTATGTTAGTAGAATGCTACCTTCTTCCTGCCTTGGTACTAACTGATCAGTTTCACGCACCAGAACAAGTGCATAATATATCTTTAAAAGTTCATATCCTTCAGACAAGCTCAGAAACAAGGCTTGAGACTGATCCATGGGTACTGTTGTGCTTTGTGTAGAGATATGAAACTGGTACACCTCCAAATTCTGGTCAATGTAGTATGAAGTACGGTATAACAAAGGTTATGCATACACTGGATGCCATAGTGCACATTTTCTGAGACTCATACAGGTACATACAGAAGCATACAGGTACATGTACATGTATGTTGTAGAATTGAATTCACTAACTTCACTTGCCAAGATTTTCACCACTAAGTCTGATAAAATGTAGACGTCACTGATCGGTCTCCATCAAGGAAGGAATGGATGTGTCATTTTTGCCTTTGATGAAGACATTGGTCATCATTTGGTTATATATTAAAGCCTCCCCTTCGCTGCACACTGCACGGTACTGAATTCAGTGCATACCATTCATTGGTATACATATGGTACATGTATATAGCCAGGACTGTCACAAAGCAACAACTCACATTATGTCATGCATGGACGAATACCGATAACATCTAGATTACATGTATCCGTTACATGTACACCGAATAACATTTGAAATCCTTCCTCATCCAGTCTTGGACAGAATTAATAATATTGGTATCAAGTGTAATCATTATCTGCAAGAAACACTCAGGAAACATGATTCTATGATTGGTTATCAGATATCAGGCCTTGAATGAAATTTGTATGTCTCAATCCAATCAGGCAGCTCCTCCTGTCTGAAAAATAAGATTTGAATGCTTGTAATGACATCAGAAAAGCGGAATGACTAATCATGTACATATTATTAAGATGTACGGTCCAAATTAATCACCCGGGGGTGGGGGGGGGGGGGGGGGGGGGGCAGTTATAAGAGTATTGTTATCCATTCAAACGCTGCATGTTGGTCAGAATCAGCTACAAATACATATATTTACATACTAAGTGTTGTCATCACTAAATCCAGCATACTGATTGGTCCGCGCCCACGTGGCTAGTTGCAGTTATTTCTCGGTGAATGCGCAACGGCTCATAACACCAAGCTCACAACACCATCCATACGTCATTGGGTTTGGAAAGACGAACGCGTAATGTTTTGGGCGCATTTGGACTCGCGCAGGATTGACTTAATACATCACCTGGTTGCAATATGAAGAGAAATTGTTCCTATTAACTTTTGCCAAGGGTGCTATTGGGTACTTTGGGCTGTTTTTGTCACGATACACTATTCAATTTAAATACATTTACAAAAGTGGCTTTTTCGCTAAATATATATAAATATAAGGATTAACTGTCATGTAGACTATTTTTATGGAGATGTAACCGTGAGGTAAGTGGTCATAACTTGTATGTAAAGGGTTTTACACAAGTTATGTCCACTTACCTCACGGTTACATCTCCATAAAAACAGTCCACATGACAGTTAATACTTATGTACATGTACTAGTAGCATATACCGTTGTAACAGGATACCTCCCCTTAAATATCTCCCCACTCACGATACCCACATGAATGACTAAAATAAAATTTCACACATTTGATATGCTACTTGAACAAACAAAATTAAATAAAAAACAAACGTAAATCTCATAAAACATCTTTTTCGAGCCATTTCATGGTTAAACGATATCAAAACTTCAAAAGGGTGAATTTTCTTTTAGTCATATATTGGGGGAATGTCAGGGAATTACAGTAATGCCCAAAGTAAGTGACCACTTAACCTCAGGATTGTGGGTAATTTTTCAGGATTTATTCAGAAATATGGCTTGTGTGGTCTCACACCAGAAACTTCTAACACAGCAGTACTAGAAGGTTACCGCTTCAACACTGCACAAAATCGGTTGATATTTATGTAAAATATACTAAGCAGACTAGGTGTTATGTATTGCTCCGCGTACCTATTTTTCCATGTACCTAAGAATAAGTCAAGCCCTGTTCCATGTGTGAGGTATGGCTACATGTATACTCAAAGTAATTGGCCACCTCTTAATATAGTACCCCCCCCCCCCCGTTAATACTGCAGTATTAAAGATATAAAGCACAGTAACCTCCAACACCTCAGTATGGTTACTAGTACAGTTTCAACGCTGCATATACCGCAGTTACACCCCATATGCATGTTGTCATGTTACACCCTATATGCATGTTGTCATGTTACACCCCATATGCATGTTGTCATGTTACACCCCATATGCATGTTGTCATGTTTCGCATGCATGAAAATAAAATGCAGTGTTTTTCCTCATATCTGTGGAACGGATGGCCTTCGTTACATGTACATGTATATAGTACTCCAAATATAGGACATGGGAACGCTGATAGAAAAATTGTATTGTATATACGGGGGGTTAAATGTAGCACATAATGAACTTTGAAGTTGCCAACATTGTTTCGGCTGTCAATTTATAAACTCCACCCATCCATGTTGTCAGGCTGCATTGATTGGCATTACACAAACAAGCATGAAAATATAATTTAGTGATTCATCTTATTCATGCATATATAAGTTCATTGAACAAGATCCATGTGGCTGTTTTAATTTCCAACTTTTGGTGTGATATTTGTTGGTGTATCATAACTGCATGGTGCTCCACAACAGTAATCGACTTGATACCGTGGTGGATATCATATACTGCGATCATTACCAGGTATCCCCCCCCCCCCCCGCGGAAAAAAAACTGCGGGACACAACGTACCGGGGGTGGGGGGGGGGTACCTGGGCGTAAAAAATTTACACGTAAATTTTGTCCTTATTCATTTAGGGGGGGTTGCATGTAAAAAAAATTCCAAATATGTATTTTCAGACTCACAACTTCAATTTTCTCTCATTTTATAGAATATGGATTAACCTTAATATCCAAATCATATATACATGAGTAGTACAATCCACATAAAACAATTTTGGATAACCACTGTCTTGGTTTACATGTGATATTGACCCCATTAACCCTCTTAATAATGCCAACTATGTCAGTGTCTACCAGTCGATTGCAGAATTCTACCCTGCGATCGCTTATATGGCAAATTTTTACTGCAGAACTATCCCATGTATTAAACAATTTCTCCTCCAATGGTATCAGAAAACAGTTATATGCTGGTATCTCACTCATCTCATTTGCATCAGATTTTTCAAAGTCGAGGTAATGACTAGTTGTCATTTTTTAAAGTGCATACATAGCGTTGCGATCACCAATATACATGTTTGTACATGTCATGACATCACGAGGTACAAATCTGCGTTCTACTGGTAGACAATGACCATTTTAGTCATAATAATCTAAACTAAGTTACCAAGCACCTTCTCGTGAATTGTATGCTCAGGTGTTTTTTTCGGTTTCCGGTCAAACCGAGTTGTTGTCCGGCTGGGGTAGATTTGATATTTCTGGGGGGGGGGGGGGGGGCAAATGGTCAGTGGAAAAAAACTGCAGTTTTTGCTGTTTTGGGGGGGGGGGGGTACCCAAACCGAAGAAAACAGTTTTTTCCACCCTGTGTCTGCAGTTTTTTTCCGCCCCCCCTGCCCCCCCATTTTTAAGGTCCATAATTTTGAGGATAGCGGTATATACATGTATTGGTGACAATGTACAAATATTCATCTGCATGGTAGCTATAGATATAAACTCACCACTGGTATTTTGGCGAACAGACTTCCAGTGATATTTCACCTGTCATTTGTTCATTGCCACGTGTCTAGCTAGACAGGACCGACGCTTAAGACTATATAATCATGGGCGAAATCAATCTTCATATGTTGAAGATGAGAGGGCATGATGCCGCATCCACCATGGCTAATGAATCTGGTATTTCTGTAATTGAAGAAAAAATACATGTACATGTATGCTGCATATATATGTATGTGATATGGATGCATGTATTTTCATAATTTGCAAACATATTCAAAAAACAAGTGTAAAGTTCATTCTTCCAACAATATTAGCATTTTCGGCGATTCAGATGTCAGAAGACCATAATTCAATCGTAAGTGGAGGAATCGGGCCTGACAAAATCATGGATAGTTTGTTACGATGTCATCGCAGATGAGTATATTTAATATCGGTGGTTAACCACGTGATTAACTATCCTATGATATTTCCATTTACTTTGTACGATTTTTACGTACACGCAAATTTCACCAAGTGGAGGTAACCAAGGATACGTCACAATTTTGCAATTCTGCATTGATATAACTCGTGATCATGTCGTGAGCATGCGCAGTCCAACTATCGGTTATTACCCAAGATGGGAATCTGTCCACTTACAATTGAATCGTAGTCATATGAATCATGAATGTTCACTCAGTGAACGTACAGATGAAAGATACAATCTTAAGTGGAGGAACCGGGATCGACGAGATCGTGGATAGTTTGTTCACATGATTACGATGTCGTACATGATGAAATCACAGTTTTTTGTAAAGCATGTGATTGACTATCATGCGATCCTTCAGGCCACAATTTTTACATACACATGACTGATTAGTGATTACGTCGCAAATGGGGATAACCAAGGATACGCCACAATTTCGCTTTTAAATAAAACAGTGCATGATATTATTGTTTACCTACGATTTTGAGGTGAGCATGCACAGTTGAGCGGTTACTTCCTACGACAGAAATATTTCCACTTACGATTGTATCGTGGTAATCTGAACGTTCACTTAGTGTTAAATTGGCCATGGCATGACAATATTATTATTAAAGAGATTGTGGGAATTCTATCAGGTTGACATTTGTTAGAATAATGGTATGAAGTACCGGTATAACTGATCATAACTGACAATTTCCTTATAAGCTACATGTATATTTTCAATAACTGGGACCTTTTAATATTCCAACTATTGTCATATTAATGTCGACCGATAATGCACTGCATTTATGGCAGAATTTGATTTTGCAGACGAAAATAGCCATTCCCGGACAGTTTTTCCTTTTATGAAGCATCAAATTTAGGCCAATTTATAATTCATTAAAAATCGTTTTTGCAGTTGGGAACACAGTTGGGAATATTGTGTAGGGCTACCTTTATATATGATTCATAAATGCCATATAATCATAGTCCGTCAGAAGTTACTATTTTGACCAAACAAATGTTCATTTATCAATGACGGATTCCATTTTCTGAAATATTTAACGGAAACAAAATTAGGCCGATTTACTATCAAATTTCATTTGAATAAAACAGGATAAGTCGTGCATTTTAAATTGTAGTTCGATTAAGTATTTTACTAGTAACAGTCTGTTCATAATGAGAAATCACTTCAATTGATGACTAATTAGTTTCACTTACCTAAAATCCGATCAATTTGTATCCTATGAAAACGTAAATTGGACGTCCAGCCTCGATCTGCGCCGGTAGGTTAAAAAAATAGGAATCATTTTGCCGCTGTTGTAAAGTGGAACGAAATTACACGCTTCAAGAACTTTTACCTCAAATTTGCAATAATAAAAGTTCAACGAAGCAATAGATTGATAAGGCCACCACCAACAGGAGCGTGAAGACAGGGTTATTGGGGTGTATATATCCCAAACAGTTCTAATAATTAAAAATTTCATGACTGCCACATTAGTTGTAAACTTCACACCATATAAGAGCACCCCACCCCCTGGAATACGGAATAATACCACTTAACACAGAGGGTGGAATGCGAAATACCAGTTAACAGCCATATGGATAAATTCTCTATTGCCGTACGAACGCCGGTCATCATGTCCATGTCTAAATTGATATAAATTGATGATCGACGATCTGTATGTCAAACCGTGCATTTATTGTGACAAACATCGCATTTGTATTATTCTTATGATCGTTTTATTGGAAGGTTGGTATACGAATACCGGTATTTTTGGAATACCGAATACCTCCTAACAGAGGGGCCGGAATATGGCGTACCTCATAACAGGGCATGGAATACAGCGTACGAAATGGGGGGGGGGGGCTCTTATACCGGATATAACATATATTACATAAAAAACACACTCACCGCGCTGTTGAAGGGGGGATGTCTGTGTAACCTTTGTTTATTAATTTAACCCTTTCATAACGGGAGTTAGGCTGGTGCAGCATTAAGGACGCTGTTTGTATTAAACATTTATCATGGTCAGTGTATGCATTTTAAAACACAGGGCAAGTTAGATTACATCATTTAATTGATATTCTAGTTAAAATAGTCTGTGAAACTACTTTAAAACCACATGTTATGCACCCTGTTTTGCCAACTAAACTATGAAATATAGATATGTTATTTGTTTTATTATCAGAGAAAAGCATTCTGCAAAGATATGGCCTTATACATGTTATAAACATGCAAATAGTGGCTTCATTTGGCCTTTCTTCCATCATTTAGAGAGTCAAATCTGAAGAAATTCCCTTAGTTTGATATTTATGATCCCATAATCCCATGAAATGGTATTTAAAACCTCAAATGTCAGTATTTCCTATCAGATGGACATATCACCTAATAAATTAAACATTTCCCATGGTCATTACATGCATTTTAATATACAAGGCAATGTAGAAAACATCATTTGATGGATATTTTACTTAAAATAATCAGTGGAAACTACATAAAAGCAATATTGTATGCATCCCTGTATAGCCAAATCAAATTAAACTATGGATGTTGTATTGTTTATTTCACCTGAGACATGTATTCTGTTCAGATATAGCCTTATATATGTTATAAACATGCCAATAATGGCATAATTTAGGCTTTTTTCCCATAATTTAGAGGGTCAAAGCTGAATAAATTCCCTTATTTCAAATTTGTAAGATGCCAAGCCAGCTGAAATGGTGTATCAAACCTCAAATGGCAGTATTTCTTATCAGATGGACATCTCTACCAATAAATTAAACATTTTTCATGGTCATTGCATGCATTTTAATATACAGGACAAGGCCGAAAACATCATTTGATGGATATTTTACTTAAAATAGTCTGTGGAAACAACCTAAAAGCCATGTTGTATGCATCCCTGTATAGCCAAATCAAATTAAACTATGGATGTTGTATTGTTTATTTCACCTGAGACATGTATTCTGTTCAGATATAGCCTTATATATGTTATAAACATGCCAATAATGGCATAATTTAGGCTTTTTTCCCATAATTTAGAGGGTCAAAGCTGAATAAATTCCCTTATTTCAAATTTGTAAGATGCCAAGCCAGCTGAAATGGTGTATCAAACCTCAAATGGCAGTATTTCTTATCAGATGGACATCTCTACCAATAAATTAAACATTTTTCATGGTCATTGCATGCATTTTAATATACAGGACAAGGCAGAAAACATCATTTGATGGATATTTTACTTAAAATAGTCTGTGGAAACAACCTAAAAGCCATGTTGTATGCATCCCTGTATAGCCAAAACAAATTAAACTATGGTTATTTTATTGTTGATTTCATCAGAGACATGTATTCTGTTCAGATATAGCCTTATATATGTTATAAACATGCCAATAATGGCATAATTTAGGCTTTTTTCCCATAATTTAGAGGGTCAAAGCTGAATAAATTCCCTTATTTCAAATTTGTAAGATGCCAAGCCAGCTGAAATGGTGTATCAAACCTCAAATGGCAGTATTTCTTATCAGATGGACATCTCTACCAATAAATTAAACATTTCTCATGGTCACTGTGTGCATTATGCTATATAGGGCAAGGTAGAAAACATTATTTGATGGATATCTTACTTAAAATAGTCTGTGGAAACTACTTAAAAGCAATATTGTATGCATCCCTCTATAGCCAAATGCAATTAAACTATGGATATTTTATGGTGTATTTTATCAGCGACATGTATTCTGTTGAGATATAGCCTTATACATGTCATTAACATGCAAATAGTGGTTTCATTTGGGCTTTCTTCCATTATTTAGAGAGTCAAATCTGAAGAAATTCCCTTAGTTTGATATTTATGATCCCATAATCCCATGAAATGGTATTTTAAACCTCAATTGTCAGTATTTCTTATCAGATGGACATATCAACTAATGAATTAAACATTTCCCATGGTCATTACATGCATTTTAATATACAAGGCTATGTAGAAAACATCAATTGATGGATATTTTACTTAAAATAGTCTGTGGAAACTACATAAAACCAATATTGTATGCATCCCTCTATAGCCAAATGCAATTGAACTATTGATATTTTATTGTGCATTTTATCAGAGACATGTATTATGTTGAGATATAGCCTTATACATGTTACTAACATGCAAATAGTGGCTTCATTTGGGCTTTCTTCCATAATTTAGAGAGTCAAAGCTGAATAAATTCCCTTAGGTTTCAAATTTAAAAGATGCCAAGCCAGCTGAAATGGTGTATCAAACCTAAAATGTCAGTATTTCTTATCTGATTGACATCTCTACCAATAAATTAAGCATTTCTCATGGCCATTGCATGCATTTTAATATATAGGACAAGGCAGAATACATCACTTGATGGATATTTTACTTAAAATACTTTGTGGAAACTAAATAAAAGCCACATTGTATGCTTTCCTATATAGCCAAATGAAATTCAACTATGGATAAATTGGATAATTTATTGTTTGTATCATCAGAGACATGCATTCTGCTAAGATATAGTCTTTTGTGTGTTATAAACATACAATAGGTGCATGGCCTCATTGGGCTTGCTTTCATAATACAAGAGAGTCAACTCTGAAGAAATACCATCGGTTTGAAATTGGTAGCATCTTCCATCCTTATATAAGAGGGGTATATACCAGCTTGAAGTACCGGTTTAATTAATAGGTGCAATGCAAGGGGCCACCAGAGAGGTTTGTCTAGTTCGGGATGGTGTGGCAAACCACCAACTGGAGATTTCAAGGGAGGCCTCCTCAATGGCGACCCACTATATTGTGCAAACAAAATTTTATTAAAATTGTATAAAGGTCAGCATGCCCTAAGCGCATTGAGAAATAGATAAAAACACTTACTGACAGATTGCCAATAACAAAATTACAGCTGTTGAAACTATTGTTATGTAAACAAAACTGTTACAGTGATTTGTCAACAAATATATAATTCTAGCTGTATTATTAGTTCAAATATTTAACTATGAATAACATTTTCAGAATATTTAATCAACAGGTTGGACCTTTTCCAATGTTATGTAAACAAAACTGTTACAGTGAGTGACTTGTCAACAATTATATAATCCTATAGCTGTAGTATTACATGTAGTTCAAATATTTAAGTATGAATATGAATTTCAGAATATTTAATCAACAGGTTGGACCTTTTTCAATGTTTACCACAAAATTTTTATCACAATTTTGCTATCGTTGGACTTTTACAGTTATTCTATTACAGCAGTAATTTGTACATAACAATTAATTCTTGGTTTAGAAATATTTTCTTTAAGTATTTCTTAACTTAGAAAAAAAATCTTGAAACAAGAAATATATATTTAATTTTTGAAGCCATTTTCTTAGTAAGGAAATTTTTTCTTGTTTCAAGACTAAAATCTATCTTTTTTGAGAAAACTATCTTTTGTCTGGTGGGAGTTTCTTAAATTTTCTTGATGTAGCAGACTTTGGGGGTATATTTCTCAAAATAAGATTTATTTTCCTGTTTCAGGAAATAGTTTTTCTTGTTTCAAGATATTTTATCTTATTAAGAAATTATTTTTGGCAGTGTGGCAGTCACGCACCGAATTTAAATGATGTAGCTGAAAGTGAGGGAAGGATCGCTGACCCGCTTGGGTCCACTCGAATATATGACATTCCTAATGGGATCGACATTCAGAGTATCGCCAAGAGTAAATGGTACCGGTAAGTATTTTTTTTAAAGTTCATACACACATTGAATAATGATTGTATATGTACCATGCATGACCATTACTACGACTACGATCAGACGCTGGTAAATGTGCTGGTATATATATATATATAACCCACACCCATCATCACCACCACCACACCAGCATTCATATATATATAACGATAGAGTTCCGCTGACTCTGCATTCTCGTTGTTTCAGATATCGGGGACGACTACACTGCAAAAATAAGTGTTCTGAAATGAACGCGTTCATACAACCGAAGTCTTTAAACCGTATCGGCGTTAGAGTACAATGTTTAGGACATAAAATAAATATAATCCATTACCCTGCAGGGAGCCCCACACATATATAGAAGCATATAGAAGAGTGTCGTCTGCTCATGTTTGTCTGGGGCTCTGTATGGGTGAAATTATAAAATTGTTAAAGAATACAAGAACAAATTATTAAAATTGTAAAAAATTGTTAGGCCAATGCATTCTCTTATGCGAGGCGACCTATGGTCGACTCGCATATATAAGAGAATGCATTGGCACAGGGTAAAATAGAAGAAACATGTAATTAATGGGCCCATAAATTGGTGTTCAATTATAAGGCGCATGAGTTGGGCGTTATACTTTGGGCTTTAGAGTACCAGTCATCTAAATACATAGATCTAAAACGGTGTTGTTCAAACGTTGAACAATGGTATTCAGTCTTTGAATAGTGGTGTTCAGTCGATGAACAGTGATGTTCATATACAATATAATCACTGGCGTTGAATACCGGTATCGAACGGTACCTTTCGTTTAGTATTTCCCGTTGATCGGTTCGGAATGGAACTATATAACATATTTTCAATTATTGCACTAAACATAACAAACTATACATTTAGCTGAACACCAGTGTTCTATGGTGCGTTCAGGGTGACTTAACATCGGCGTTCAAATTGCCTTCCGCTCCGTTGCCGAGTCCGTTAATTGCAGGAATCAACGCACGTATTGCCATGCGCAGAAGTGCTATTTTGACAAATATCGTTTCGTGCTCTTGTAATTTTTGGAGGGAAATTCGTTGTGCTGTGTTTGATTCTAATTCTAAATAATTGCAAGATATACGTTGTTTTTCTTGTGCTCGCGAATCTATAATTGTGTAGAACAAATGGCTGAATGAGTTTGTCGTTCGACTTTGAAAGTGTGATTTCTTGATTGATAAATGCCATGACTCGAGAAAACATTTTGTGAATCGGCATCGGCTATAGCGGTGATATTGACCATATTGTTAAACAACTCTTCATTTTAAAACATCGCCGTCGCTTCCATGAGTTGACTCCCAAATTACCACAGTTAGAACTTGGCCAACGTTCTAACAAATTACATACCCAGAAAGTTACAAATGATTCATCAGATTTTCGCTTGCATCGCTTGTACATAACATGCGGAAATTATCCTTGAACCATTGAAATTTGAATGCACACCTCAATTATAGTTTATGGTTGCGTTGAACATCAGTATCTACCTCCTGCTAACGTCAGCGTTCACAGTTATTACCGCTTCAGTTGTATTATTCACAGGTTTCATCAGCTGTTCTCAGACTGGGTATCGGCTATCGCCAACTAGCCATCCGATCGGAATTTCCCTACTCTCCAGCATTCGACACAATTCCGATGTAATGTATATGAAAGAATCGTGTGTTGATCTGGGCCACTAAGCCAAAACATTCCTAACTCGCAACTCCGAGTCACATACACCTGCACGTGTATAGAGTGGTAACGCTTACGTTCACGTAAGCCACCTCATCAACCGACGTTGATTTAATTCTAATGTGCGTGCAGTCTATAGCACCAATTGGGGAATACAGCGATATCAAGAACGCCAGTCATAATGACCCTTAACCCTTTCAGTGCCAAGTCCGATTTTTGTATCAACCCTTATTTCCTTGATCATTTTTCAAATTTATTGATTATAATAATGTGATACATTGATGGAAAGAGCTCTTAGAGTTTTTCCATCAATGTATCACATTATTATAATCAATACATTTGAAAAATGATCAAGGAAATATGGGTCGATACAAAAATCGGACTTGGCACTGAAAGGGTTAAACTTGCTTCATCCCTCGGTATGGAAATGTAGTCACAATAATGTTCGCACATAACTAAAGTAAAGGAGTTAACAACCCGTGAAATGGTTGATTTACTAATTCCGTGAACCTCTCCTGTTACAGTTTGGAAACTGCCGCTAGCGTAGAAGAGAAGTGCTACCATTACCTGCATAGAAACAGATAGCGAGTGCGATCGTCTCGTCGAATGTTGGAGTGCATCACGCACCAAATCGCACAATTCCATTATCATTGGTTTTGTGAAGCGATATTCTGCCCTAATTTCTTCATCGTCCGTATAATCCAGTGGATTGTTTCTGTCCCTAAATAACCTTTGTAAATCTCTCCGTAATTGCAAAATAACATAGGACGTCGCCATATTTCTGATCGATATGCCACTAGTCAAGTGGGTCTTAAATTTAAGATTATCTTAAGACACCTCACACCAGTCTTAAAGTTAAGACCAAAGTTAAGGCCATATTAAGTTAGGACCTTGTGCGTGAAACGCACGTATGACTGAAGTTTGAACTTATGGCCATCTTAAGTCCCAACTATGTCATAAGTTGCTTTCATGAAACAGGGCCCAGGCGTCGCTTTCTCTTCGTAAAGTGAAAGTCAAACTTTGGAATCAAAAATAAAATGTGTATGCTCATCAGACATACACTTGTCGTTTTGTGTTCAACTAAAGATGCCAAAATTGTGCAGATTCAGAATACATGTTTGGGCACAAACATTCAGTACCTCATTGTGTGTAATTGCCAAAATAATGAGATTGAGCTGTGTAGAATCCAGGGGCCTGTTTCATGAAGCAATGTCATAAGATTATCTTAAGATGGACTTAATCTAAGATCTAAGGTGGATCTTATGATGTAACTTTTCCGTTTCAAGAACGCGTTTCACAAAACAAGATTAAGTCCTACTTAAGTAGTAATTTAAGTTCGCGCGCTTTTAGACTGGCTCTCGACAATTTATTACAGCTATGCACAGAAAATGTTGGTTCTGCGTGTGTTATATGCCTAGGTACAGTGTCTGGTGACATATACTAGGGCGTGTCTAAGAATAATTATGATATTTTAATGCAAGGGCGATAATCAGTATAATGACTGGTGCATACTTAACTGTACGAGCGCGCTTTTTAACTGTGTTTTCGCGTCAGACCCCATCCACACATAGCTGCATGCTTCCAATGCCTATTTTATACAAACATATCGAGCTCAAATATATTATTCCAGTTATTAAAGGGACCTATACATCCTAACTCAGAATGTGAACCTTCACACATATAACATGCCATTAAGGCGACGCGAGACACATGTTCGCTCCTTTCAATGCTGATATTAGGTTCTAATACATTATACGTCTTTGAAGCATCTATAATACCAGGAAACCGAATATGTCGCCACGACGGCATACACATACAATACACCACAATGGAAGCACTGAGCTAAACGCTCTTTATTGATTGCCAACATTCATGGAATACTAACACAAAACGCTCTTTATTTATATTGCTATAATGTGAATAGGACTTCATATCGTGCTCCAAATAGACTTATTTCCAATCTGAGACATACTTGTAGAAGCCATATATAAATGATGTTAGTGCCATTTGCTATGGTTCTGTTGACAAATGTGCTAAACGCCTGTTATAGTTAACAAACTGCGTATGAACTTCGAAAGTACGTTACGTTGAACGACATTCTGCATATATGTTTTAATAAAAACCAAATCAACGACTTCTAATAAAGAGCGTTTATAATTAACAACACGTGAACAGACGCCGGTTCACAGGCCCCTGGGGAAAATTACTAAATACCAATATAGACTATACCACTGGTATAGTCTATATTGGTATTTTAGTAATTCCCCCAGGGGTCTGTGGGCCAGTTCACAGTGATATTATATGTTCTTTCGCGGATCCCGGTGTGCCCGCGCGGTCCGTATACTATATACATGCTATATATCTTTTTATTTCATAGTTAATAGATTATGATAATATACATAATCATAATATCTTGTTGATATATATACGGGGTACATATACAATACATTTTTACAATCAAATTATAACATAATAATATAGAAAGGCAAGTAAATAATAATAATAATAGCTGACATAAGCATTTATAAAAAAACTGAGTATAAATCATTCACTATTATCCTCGATGTGAAAATGTTCGGACTAATTGTCTCAACATGACTATTGTCTACAGTGCGATTGGGTGATTTGAATCGCAAATGATGTTCAACTCTATGTAAATATATTCTTTTTGTTACAGCAATTAGAAATGTATATATAGTCCAGTCTTGGCGGTTTACAGTTAGTAGCGGACACCCCGCAAATCTTGCAACCACTGGCCACGTCACTGCTATAGCTTACCAGTTGGTTATTAATTACTACCATTTCTGAAACACCCCTCCGTGCTAGCAAGGTGTTATTCAGTTAAATGTGTTTATAATAATATATACATGAACTAGATCCCATCCACATTTCGGACCAACTGCGGATCACAACGTTGGTCTTAACTTTAAGATTATCTTATGACACCTCACACCAGTCTTAAAGTTAAGACCAAAGTTAAGACCATCTTAGGTTAAGACTTTGTTCGTGAAACGCACTTATGACTGAAGTTTGAACTTATGACCATCTTAAGTCCCAACTATGTCATAAGTTGCCTTCATGAAACAGGGCCCTGATTATTGACATAATTAAAATACTGTTCGCGGAAGTATATATATTTAGCATGCAATTTTTTCTGTGTGGATGTGCTAGACACATAAGTATGTCCATCACTGATCGCTTTTGGCTTATCCTTAGTATAAGGGATTTTGACAGAATGGAAAACGACCCATGACTGGTTCCAAGAAGTAGGTTATAAGGCGATCGAAATATGATTAACCCGCGGGTCAAAAAGATATCACCGAGAACAAACAAGGCTAGCCAAAGCATCCGTGGGTATGCTGTCCAGATTATGGTAATTTATTCATAGACTCTAAGAGAGCTTTGTTGCGTAGGCATATCATAAATCCCTCTACCATATACCTTATAGATGAATGCGTTCATGTAACCAGCTGGTCCATGTTATAGAGCTGTAAGTGATGTAACTTAACATGCACACATAAAGCCAATAGAATTTATTGATCTTTGTTGGGAAGAGAAAGGGGACTAACTTTCACATGGATTCCGGAGTCAATAGCATTTATCGATCTTTGTTGGGAGAAAAAGGGGACTAACGTTCAACCGGATTCCGGATCCCGATTTGGCCTAAAATGTTCTTTATCAGGATCCAACCCACATTTAGAAAATCATATTATGTGGCTTTTTTGCATTATATTACAGCTAAATGTGACCGTACATTGCTATTTACCAGGTTGAAGGCATATACGAATGTCAAGTGTTGCCAATTATCATTATCATGTGTGTGTAATTTGTATTTTATGTTAGTTTTGTGTATAACAATTATGTGGGGAGAGAGACCCTTTGTAAATTGTAAAACTTGTGTCTCAATTCGGTTGCGTTATTATGCAATAACATATGTGCTGACCTCATGCTCTAGAAATCCGGCTGCGTGGGGTTAAATTGTAATTAGGGCTGATGTGTTGACCACAATGACATACCGGTTATATTCGTGGGTTATGCGTGTGGAGTGTCCTGGAGCTCTAAAAACGGGCCATAATAGCGATAATGTCCGGTTTGTACATACAAGCTTGAAGTCCGTGATTACCTACTTTTCCCAAATTTCAACTGCGTGGGGTGGTTTTCCACTACCAGCGGTCACACTCTCTACAAATATGCATCAACTAATGTGGAGGGATATCTCTGTAGAGTGTCCTGGCGCCTCGAATTTAGGTAAAAATGACAATTTATATGAAATCACGACGAATATGTCGGGACCCGTGCTGACCTCATGCTCTAGAAATTCGACTGCGTGGGGTTAAATTGTAATTAGGACTCATGTGGTGACCAGAATGACATACCTATCATGTTCGTGGGTTATGCGTGTGGAGTGTCCTGGAGCCCTAAAACGGTCCATAATAGCGATAATGTCCGGTTTGTACATACAAGTATTGAAGTCCGTGATCACCTACTTTTAATAAATTCCAACTGCGTGGGGTGGTTTCAACTACCAGCGGTCACACTCTCTACAAATATGCATCAACTAATGTGGAGGGATATCTCTGTAGAGTGTCCTGGCGCCTCGAATTTAGGTAAAAATGATAATTTATATGAAATCACGACGAATATGTCGGGACCCGTGCTGACCTCATGCTCTAGAAATTCGACTGCGTGGGGTTAAATTGTAATGAGGACTCATGTGGTGACCAGAATGGCATACCTATCATGTTCGTGGGTTATGCGTGTGGAGTGTCCTGGAGCCCTAAAACGGTCCATAATAGCGATAATGTCCGGTTTGTACATACAAGTATTGAAGTCCGTGATCACCTACTTTTAATAAATTCCAACTGCGTGGGGTGGTTTCAACTACCAGCGGTCACACTCTCTACAAATATGCATCAACTAATGTGGAGGGATATCTCTGTAGAGTGTCCTGGCGCCTCGAATTTAGGTAAAAATGATAATTTATATGAAATCACGACGAATATGTCGGGTCCCGTGCTGACCTCATGCTCTAGAAATTCGACTGCGTGGGGTTAAATTGTAATGAGGACTCATGTGGTGACCAGAATGGCATACCTATCATGTTCGTGGGTTATGCGTGTTGAGTGTCCTGGAGCCCTAAAACGGCCCATAATAGCGATAATGTCCGGTTTGTACATACAAGTATTGAAGTCCGTGATGACCTACTTTTACTAAATTCCAACTGCGTGGGGTGGTTTCCACTACCAGCGGTCACACTCTCTACACGTATGCATCAACTATTGTGGAGGGATATATCTGTAGAGTGTCCTGGCACCTCGAAATTAGGTAGAAATGACAATTTATAGGAAATCACGACGAATATGTCGGGACCCGTGCTGACCTCTTGCTCTAGAAATCCGACTGCGTGGGGTTAAATTGTAATTAGGGTTGATGTGTTGACCACAATGACGTACCTATCAAGTCCGTGGGTTATGCGTGTGGAGTGTCATGGAGCCCTAAAAATGGGCCATAATAGCGATAATATCCGGTTTGTACATACAAGCATTGAAGTCCGTGATGACCTACTTTTCCCAAATTTCAACTCCGTGGGGTGGTTTTCCACTACCTTCGGTCACACTCTCTACAAATATGCACCAACTAATGTGGAGGGATATCTCTGTAGAGTGCCCTGGCACCTCGAAATTAGGTTAAAATGACAATTTATATGAAATCACGACGAATATGTCGGGACCCGTGCTGACCTCGTGCTCTAGAAATCCGACTGCGTGGGGTTAAATTGTAATTAGGAATCATGTGGTGACCACAATGACATACCTATCATGTTCGTGGGTTATGCGTGTGGAGTGTCCTGGAGCCCTAAAACGGTCCATAATAGCGATAATGTCCGGTTTGTACATACAACTATTGAAGTCCGTGATGACCTACTTTTCTCAAATTTCAACTGCGTGGGGTAGTTTTCCACTACCAGCGGTCACACTCTCTATACATATGCATCAACTAATGTGGAGGAATATCTCTGTAGAGTCTCCTGGTACCTCGAAAAGTAGGTAAGTAAAATGACAATTTATATGAAACTAGCTGATGTGCCCGACTTCGTCCGGGCTATTTAGGGATTTCTTAGTGATCGTCTCCGTCTGGACTAACTATTGTTCGATCGGTAGCAAAGTAGGCCTACATAATTGGACTTGCCCATATTGTTCCCGGGATCAAATTAGGTCCAGAAACATGCCTATATGAGCGTATATGAGCGAGGTAACGTTCAAGGACACGGCCGCGGGTGAAATTGGACCCGTCCATATTGTCCCCTGGATTAAAGTAGTCCTACATACCAAATTTGAGCTGGATCGGTACATATCAAGAAACATGTCTGTATGACCGATGTCAAGGTCAATGTCAAGGACACAATCGCACGTGAAATTGGACCCGCCCATATTGTTCCCGGGATCAAAGTAGGCCTATATCCCAAATTTGAGTCGGATCGATCGAGGTTCAGAAACATGCCTATATGAGCGAATATGAGCGAGCTCAATGTCAAGGTCAATGACACGTTCCCAGGTGCAATTGGACCAGCCTAAATTGTTCCCGGGATCAAAGTAGGCATATATACCAAATTTGAATGGGGATCGATCAAGGTCCAGAAAAATGTCTACATGAGCATACACGACAGAGGTCAAGGTCAAGGACGCGATCGCACGTGAAATTTGACCCACCCGTATTGTTCCCGGGATCAAAGTATGCCTACATATTAAATTTTAGTCGGATCGGTCGAAGTCCAGAAACATGCCCATATGAGCATATATGAGCGAGGTCAAGGTCAAGGCTAATGTCGGGACTAGTACTGACCTCGTTCTGAAAAGTCTGGGCTCTGTGGGGTGTTATATTAATTACCACTGGTGCGCTGCCCACAATGACATTTTTATGATGTCGGTGGGTATATACGATCTGATCGCGATATTTGGAAAGTGTGGAGAGCACTGGCACAGGTCGGTTATCCGATTTTTTATGTAATTATTTCTATGGAACTAGCTAAATTTTGTTATGTTGTGTCGGAAATTGACATAAAATATTGTGTTGAGCACAAACACAGGACAATGATGTTGAAATTTCTAAAAAGCTAATTGAACTGCGTGTTAATCAAGGTCTCAGTCTAGATCGAACGAGCATATCTCTCAAACTGGGATTTTTCTTGTAGGCAATAATAACCCGTTTGACGAGAGGCTCGGTCAATTTAGTGTTTAACAATGCAAATTTTTTTCGGAAAATGTTTGCGATTTCAACATTTCTATGATTGTAGATCAGAGGAAAGCACAAGAAATTTCGAGAAACACCTTTGTAGTCAATGTTAAGTCCGAACGGAAGATATGTTTTAAGTATGCCCATCCAATGATTTTCGCGTTCTAGGCGTATTGAATCGGTTTGGTCTTCGTCGGCTAGAATTGTTGTCTGTTCTATTGGCTGAAAGCTGAAATGGGATTTAATGTCATGATTAGATGAGTTGAAATGATCGGAAATTTGCATGTCGAGTTTTTTGCGAACACTGGAAAGAAGATTAGACATTCTAACTTTGAGAGAGGTTTTTGTTTGTCCAACATATTGTATACGGCATTTTTTGCATGTGATTAAGTAAATTACATTTTTAGAATCACAATTAAGTTCGCTATGCATTTGATACGATATGCGTGTTTGTTCTCTGGTGAAAGTGTTACTAGTATTGATATATCCCATTGTATTGATGTCACATCGTTTATTGTGACAAAATGAGGCTGAACCATTACCCAACACCGGCCGATTGTGCCGTATCCTTGTTGGCTCAGTCGATCTTGGGTCATGGCGTAACGATTCCAATTCTCTGAGAGTTTCGGACTTTACTTGGCGCAGTAATCTACTAGAGTAGCCGCGCGGTCGTAAAGCCTGGAACAGCACTGAACAAGCTTGATTTAGCTATATAGGTCGCTTCTGTTCGTGCAGTTCCGGTGGTATCGAATGATTTGAGATTTAATCAATCCATTGAAAAGTTTTGGCGGATGGAAACATTTACGATGAAGAAGCTGGTGAGAGTCCGTTGGTTTCGTAAAAAGTTTTGTATCTAAAATGTTGCATGATGTAAATTGTGGGGCCTTAAATATTGTTAAATCAAGGAAATCAATGCTGGTTTGCGATATTGATTATTTGAGTTTGATTGATTCATCATGACTGTTCAAGATGTCCAAGAACACCCTAAACTCATCCAGACCATGAGTCCAAATGATAAATATGTCGACCAAGAATCTATAATAGGCTAATGGTTGTTTGTCAGATTTGGCTAGGGCGCCTTTCTCCCACTCTGCAACAAACATTGAGGCAAAATTAGGACTAAACTTCTTGCCCATACTGCAGCCGGAGACCTGTAAATAACATCGTCCATTAAATTCAAAGTCATTCCCTTTAAGAGAAAGTTCTAATAATTGAAGTAGTTCATCTCCAGGTCTATGAGGATCATGGTGGAAATCAAATGCATTCTTAATTGCCTTTAATCCGGCATCGATTCCAATATTTGTATACATAGATTCCACGTCGAGACTAATTAGGTAAGCAGAAGATGGAACTTCAATTTTCGACAATTTAATGAGGAAGTCCTCCGTGTCTTTTAGATAGCTCGGATGGCGGGTAGCAATTGGTTTCAAATAGAAATCAATAAACTCCGAAATGTGGTACGACTCCGAGCCCACGTCTCTAATGATGGGGCGTCCGGGTGGTGTGTATGGATTAGTCCAACAGCTCAAAGGTTTATGTATTTTAGGTAGCAAATAAAATGTCCTATTATTGGATTCAGGTTTTGCAATTAGATACTGAACATGTTTTTTCTTTAAAACGTTCTGGTCCAGCAAGCTTTTGAGAATGAGATTGAATTTTAAAACATTGGATTTCCAAATTGGCTCATCCAATGATTTGTAATATTTAGTGTTGCTTAATTGGCGCGTCGCTTCTAGAATGTAATTTTCTTTAGACATGATGACGAGCGAGCTGCTTTTGTCACAAGGTTTGATTACAATGTTTTTATTGCTGCGAAGGGTTTTTAGTGCAGTTCTTTCAACTTTAGTGAGGTTATCCTCGTTGTGAAATTTTGGTAAATTTGTAATGTCGGTTTTGACTAAGCCAGCGACCTCGGGAATTGAGTTGTCAATCTGGCGATCAGTGGGGGTCCACATCGAAGGTTCTTTAAATTGATCTTTTAAACCTGTCGAATTGCGAAAGAAATCAGCCATAGCTGTTACTTCCCTAAATTGCATGCTTGCTGGACCGCCGTTCATTTCCATGGCATACATAGAGTCTGGTAAAACCAATGTTCCATCCTCCGTCTCAACCACATGTGGTGTTTCTTTGAGATCGGTGGGGGTAGGAACAAAGGTTAGACCATACCTAAGTATTGATTTCTCACCAGCGCTCGGGGAAAGGTCGGGTACAAGATTGACTATCTCGGTGCCGAGACCGACTCTTTCCACATGGCTGATGCCCTTCTGAGGAATTAGTTTAAATGACCTTTAAAGATGTTAGTCCAGCCGTGGTAGATTTTCGCCGCCGTCTGTGATGTCCAGTGGATGTTGTCATTCTCCACGTGGAAGTCGCGGGGGGATATTGCCTGTATGACCTTGAGGTTCATATATATGTGGTCTCAGGTAGCAATACACAATTTCCCGAGCTATACATAAAATATATGATAGGTCATAATTATGCATGAAATAAACATTCTGGCATTTTGAAAATTTGGAACAATAATACAAAAATATACATGTACAGAACATGTTTTAAAAATAAACTATATAGCATATGACGTGAACATTTATAAGTATAGTTGGCATTGTGTTTGTGGCGTTTCTGGTCGCAGAGAATCTTTGTCAGTCTCCAAGATTTATGTAAATTAGTCTTACTCGGCTCCATGATAGTTCGCCCCGGTGATCCTCCGTGGGTTTAGTGTCGCCCCGTTGTGTTGATTGGTTTGCTTATACCCCACACACTTTACATATTGTAATAGTACTTTTATCCGAATATGGTAATACCGAGGAGAATTTTGGGTAATGTTGAACATTGCTAATTAATTTATAGTGGCGGTATGTCTTTCAATAAATACATGTATATAGAAATAAGTCATGATTATTCATGGTATTTTTGATCCCCGCATTGTGAGAAAACCGAGTAAGTATCACCCCGGATCAAATGGACCTGCTATCGGTGGGTCCTACTGAATTTCGATATGCCGGTAGGGCAACCTGATGCCGTTACGAACAAGTACCGTTAACGTGGTTCTATTGTTCTATTTCGTTATTTTTTTCTTTGCTGTGCTTGGCTATTCTGGGAGGAGATTTGAGCACTAGTGTCTGTGTGAAACAATCAAGAACATAAATTATATTTGTTTGCAAATATTTGAATAATGGTGAAAGTGGGGTTTTTTTAAATAAAAGTAATGGCCATCTCAATCATGGCCTGTTTTATATCCTGTGCCAATGCATTCTCTTATATATGCGAGTCGACCATAGGTCGCCTCGCATATATAAGAGAATGCATTGGCCTAACAATTTTTTATCATTTTTTTAAAATAAAAAGTTTCTGACAATTTTTAGGACATAAAATAAAAATCATCCATTACCCTGCAGGGAGCCCCACATATATATAGAAGCATATAGAAGAGTGTCGTCTGCTCATGTTTGTCTGGGGTTCTGTATGGGTGAAATTCTAAAATTGTTAAAGAATACAAGAACAAATTATTAAAATTGTAAAATATTGTTAGGCCAATGCATTCTCTTATATGGTCGACTCGCATATATAAGAGAATGAATTGGCACAGGGTAAAAAAAATATTGCTGGTTATAAAGCCATTATTAAAATATTCACAATGTACATGATTATACCGCACTAATGTAATCAGAACAGGTGCATGTGTTCAGCGAATTACGCGAGTATAAATTTAAAAGAAATATGTTGTGTTTTAGTGTTTCTCGCCATAATATCGGTTCTATTTCTTAGCCAACGTCGACGTAAATAATGGCATATCCTTAGCGACGTTGCCTTCAATTGATAATGGCAGAGAAACAGATGCAATCAAAGACAACGTCGGGAGGAGTTTGTGCCAAGACCGGGGACATATAACGTTCAGACATTAAAATTATTTGATTATTTATTTACAAACAGTTCACTTCGGGTCGTCGGTTTGGCTTCTCCTAGTTGTGTGCGTCTTCGTGTCGTCTGCGTGGATCGTGGGGCTTCTCGTTTCTTAATAGGTTAAGTGTGTATTCCTGTCGTATGCGTGAATCGGGGATCTCTTGCGTCTTCATGGATTGAGTCGTTGATCGCTAGTTGAGTATATCGGCCTCTCGTCTGCTCTCGTTGGGCGTGCCTTGTCGATACATCGGGGATGCGTTGTTCAGAACTACAAACGATTTGGCTTACCAATTATTTTCTGCCATCTCGCTTGCAAGTATTTTCTTCTCGGGGTGTGTCTTCTGTCGTCCTCGCGGGGACATGTGTTGACTGCGGGAACTGAATCCCAGTGCTATCTTGTCGAGCAATCGGCCATTTAAGTCAGTCTCATTTTATCTTTCAATATGAATATGAGACTAAGAAAATCTATCATTGGTGACAAGGAAGCATGTATTTTCTATCAAAGAGGTAATAATTGAAGGGCCGAGAATTTTCATTGACAATTACCCAGTTGATTCCCCCCTACATGATTTGTTCTTACCTTAACATGTAGTGTGGCCAGTTGGTATCATTTTATCATTCAATATGACTATATGACTTAGAAAAAATATCATTGGTGAGAAGGTAGGATGTGTTTTCTTCGGCAGAGGCATTACAGTTCAGAATTGTTTTGTGCGAAAAATTGCTTAGTTTACCGGGGACGCGGGTCCGAGATCAGCCAATCAGGTACTATCTTCTTGATTCTATCTACAGATTGTTTCGAGTGATCAGCCAATCCATAGTATTTTGCCGACCTGTATCCGAGCATTCGTGTCGAGTGACCAACCACGCGTTTGCACCTTAAGATTATATCTGTAGATTTGCCGTTATGCGATGTGTATATAGCTAATGGAGTCGTCCTCGTCATTGGCAGGGGCGTAAGGGAGTTGTCTGCTCCCCCGTATTGAAGAATCTGTCCGTGGGTTCCGTCCGTCGTTGTGTTCGTCCAGCATAGTAGCACAGTTTCTAGTGACATCGATGTGGGTGATGAGGGCATATTTTCACTGAGAATGGTAAATATGAAAAAGAAACTTGACACATTAATGCGGCTATGTTGACCATTTGGATGAAAAAATCGGCAAAAAAGTAGAAGTTTCAAATTCAATCGAAAAGAAGGTGACAGATGGGTAAACAGACATTTGAAACAGAGAACAGATTACAGGAGATAGAAACAAAAATTAACAAAATCGAAAAACGAATAGAAAGATTTGAAGAGACATACGAATCAGAAAAGGGACGCACACAAACAAAGGAAGAAGCCATTACAAGAAACTTTGAAAAGCAATTAAAGGATTCTGAAGAAAAACAAGAGTTAGCCTTAGAGAAACAATAGCAATAACGTAGAGGAAATAGAAATAATAACATTTTCCCGGTAAACATCCCAGAATATCCACATACGGATGATAATAATTCTAAACTGAAAGATTGTGAAAAAATAGAACAAATAGTAAAAGAAATGACATCATTTGGTGCCGAAGACGTAATATCATTCCATAGAATTATAAAGACAAAAACAGACCCATAAAATTAATAATAAAGTCAGAAGTTCGCGACAATATGACAAAAACTCAGAGTATTCCAGAAAAGAAATGGCAGCATTCAGAAAACCAAGAGAAGAATTAAAGGCGACAAAGAACAAATGTCCACTAATGTATTTCCGGATTCAAGGGAACGAAATCGTTCAGCATATATCAAACTAATTATGGCATTGTAAAAGTATTTTATATGTAAAAGGGACTAAAAGTCAGTGCGACTCGTTCCTTAATAAATTCTGATTATTTTTATTTATCGTCCAGATCGTCTAAACTGAACTGTCACTATTCATTTGAAAATTGGCTACGTCAAATCAGTATGAATTGTAACTGACACAAGTCTTACAGGTAAATACAAAAATGCTATATTTAACACATTCCTATATGCCATGCCAGTGCATGGTCAGATCAGCGAGGGGTCGGGACTGAACTGCATTGCAGTTGGTTTCTAATTTTGTGAGATTTGTTCTTATCTTGTTACTTTCCAAATTAAACGCAACACTAGACGTTGCGTGTTGCTCCATCTGATAATATAATTTTACTTTGGCAAGCTCATGCACCACTCTTTCACACACCGCCCAGTCACGTGATTATACATCTGGTATACGCAGTCAGCAGAAATATCGAACATTCGTGTGATTTCGCAGCCTCTATCCACCCGAGAAGCACCCCATATATGTACGGACATCGAGACATATACAGATATATACACGTGCAATTTGCGCCATCCACGAATTTCCACTCATCATTAGATTTAATATATGTTGGACACATAAGATAATTATTATATTCCCAAATTATTCGCATTCTGATTTCCACTTCTAAAGATATCGAAAATAGCAGGAGGACTCTTACTTTCTGAAGGTGTATATGACTCCCTTAATGCCATGGTCACTCGGCCATGGTTCACGCTGTCACAGGCTAGGTTGCCAAATTACCAATTTGTTTCGAAAATGGTAAAAAAAAAAATTATTTGGACAAACTTTTGGCCAAAGTTTATTGTGACGAAGATCGGAAATCTAATTCAAAAACCAAAATATATATAGTAACTGGAGTGACATGATAATCTAATATGTAATATGAGCATCTGCTAATTGATTAGGTGATACAGTAAATGTGTAGCAAAAGGAGCTCATTGCAGTGCACTAGGACAAATAATTCACAATTTTGGCGAACTCTGAAGTCAGCTGACCAGGTATCACGCTCGAATGGTCTATGTTCAGTTATGAAGTTCGACGACATCACTCTTCGGGATCCAGTTAAAATTTTGTCAGCATGGGGATCCTACTTCAAGAACCTGTACACTCCGAATGCGCATAGTGATCCTGAATTAGAATTCGTCGTACGAACGCGCATAGAACAGCTCCTCGACGTATCACACACAAACTATACTGACATTATATTCTGTGAACGGATAACTATCCCAGAACTCAACTCAGTTTTAAAGAACCTTAAACGCAATAAATCAAGCGGAATAGACAATGTGGTGAATGAGCATATTATAAATGAGAGCGAATGTCTTAAAGTGGATCTTTGCCATCTCTACAACGGCATGATTGACTTGGAGTGGATACCTCCCTGTTTAAAACTGGTATCATCGTACCCCTCTACAAGGGATCTCCAAAACAACACGCCATTCCTGACAGCTATCGAACTATCACTCTTCTTCCAGTTATGTATAAAGTATTCGAAGGCATCCCGCTTAACAGGTTCCTCACGGACGGTAACTTTCCAAATTTCCCTAATAAATTACAACATGGTTTTCAGAAAGGTGTGAACTGCCTCATGACCTCCTTCATTCTCCAAGAGTCTATCTCCACGACCTTGATGCTCGAGCATATGTGTGCTTCTTGGATTCGCAGAAGGCTTTTGATCGTGTATGGCACGAGGGCCTTCTGGTAAAACTGCATGACATGGGTTTCAATGGAAAAATTCTGCGACTTGTGACAAATATGCACCAATTTTGCAAAAGTCATGTTTTATATAACGGATCTCTTTCTGAACCATTCCATGTTTTACAAGGAACAAGGCAAGGAGCGGTGACTTCCCCCTTTTTTATCTTGTGTACATAAATTACATGCTGGAAACTTTGACCAAATCCAGAAATGGCCTACACATCTCTGAAATTTCGTGTACTTCGCCGTCTGCGACCGACGACATTGCTCTGATATCACTCACGAAATCAGGTCTTGATAGTCTCATCGACATCTGTTATAGATACAGTCGGCAGTGGAGATTTAATTTTTCAACGACGAAAAGCACAATTGTTGTATTCAACGAGACAAAACGTCAAGATAAACTCAACGATAGACAATGGTTTCTTGGTGATCAACCGCTTCCAGAATATAACAACTGTGTTCATCTTGGAATCAAACAGTGCAAATTCCAAGCTGATACAACTAGGAGCTCAATTCTTTCGGAAAAGTTACGAAAATCGTACTTTAGTATCGCTGGAAGAGGTTTGCTCAAATCGTGCACACCACTAACAATGGCAAATCTGTTAGGATCAATCGTGCTGCCAAAAGCTCTATATGGTTGTCAGTTGCTGAATAGCACAAACAACACAACCATGTATTCAATGGAAAAGGCATACCGATTATGTGTGAAACACATCCAAACGCTCCAGACGCGAACCCCGACCAACGTTGCGATGCGTCTCCTTGTGTTAATACCGCTTGAGACAGAGATACACATCAACAAACTATATTTTCTCTCTGAACTGATCCATCTGCATCAAGGACACCAGGTGCCTCTTACGATCTTTCTCCAGAGATTTTTCCAGCACACCATTTTCGCTCGTCAAACAACTGGATTCGTCCCGGATATCATTGAAATATTAAATCGCTATGCCCTGTATCATGTCCTAACATCATACGTGAAAACTGGAATTTTCTCAACGAAATCTTCTTGGAAAAATCTTGTGCAGACAGCAGTCCGACATAATTATTATCGAGAATGGTGCCGGTCTGTGTCAGTCGATCGAAACCTCGATGTCTTTAAAATTGTACACGGAGACCCAGCATCATGTTGGAATATTTGGAGAATCCTACAAAAATACCCACGTTTTAATAAAGAACTGCGAAATCTTGCCTTGTTGCTAAACAAGACAACATACAGTAATAATTTTGCACGTGTAAAAATACATATAACAATGAATTAATACATGCAATTCGCTACTGTAATTCAACCTGTTCTGTCTTCCTGAGGAACGACTATCTGGAATACATAACTGACCAATATATAGACTCGTTAAGTGATATTGAACTTTGTGCATTTCTACTCGGCACCGACGTCATGCAGTCGCTGGTGGAAATAGCACAACGCATGGACCAAATAGTTATCGACACTGCTTCATTTCTGTTCGTCTTGTGTCAACTGATTCGAGGACAATAAGTGCATTATTAATCCATGACGTTGGAATGTCGACCTCGGCTCTCACATCCAAATGGACACATTTGAGCCATATGAGACAGTTAACATATTACGGCGGAGCCACTCCGCAAACACAGTGTATATTATTGTTCCATTTATATGAACTATACATATTCTTCTCCATATTGGAGGTCCACAATACATATAGATATAGTATGGTAGATGGTGGGTAGTGGTACCAAAGTAATAGACCCCCCACGCTTCAACAACTCTAAGAAGAAGACAACAATATCTTCTGATCTGAAGCAAGATACACCAAGAAAGGTGACTTTTCAGTTTGACGATACGCTGAACAGTCCAATCGCACACGAGAAGATAGGGCTCGATAACAATCTTCCGCCGTCCACACTGACCCCAGATGCGAGATAAGAAAAACAGATCGCATCACTCTCGTATCACTCAACGCCAAAACCTAACAGATCGGATGTCACTTTCCATACAAATAATAATCCTCCTCAACTGCCTCTTGATACGCATGAAGATTCGCAGACAGAATGAGAATCTGCCTATGATGATAGCACACAGTCTTTTTATACCACGGCCGTGCCTCCAACAATGCTCGGAGAAAAAACTTACAATAGGCACCGACCCATGTTAAGAACATCCAAAGAAATACAGAATATTAAGGACCTTAGACGAGAATACTCATATCATTTGGGTGCATGACGTTTCGGCACCTGGACGTTTCGCCACCTGGTTTTCTGGACGTTTCAGCACCTGGATTTTCGGCACTTGATTGTTTCGGCCCAGGTGCTCGGACATTTCGACACTTCAACAAAGACGTTTCGGCACTTATTTCTTTGATGTTGCATATTCGCCGTTTGTTATGATTGATGGTCTCAACTTCGTTCCTAAGCATTGTATGACTTGTGTTCTTTATAAGATAAGATAAGATAAGATTTTAAAGCAAAATACACCCAATGGGCAGTTGCACATATAATAAATACAACATAATTATATCAACATGAGGAATAATTGAACATGAGTAATCACATACGATATGCATATACGCTCGTGAATTTACTGTCATAAAATCTCAGATATACTTGCTTTTATTAGACATGTGTATATTGTCTCGAATGGTGAAGAAAGACCGGATCATGTCGCATATAACGTTAACGGTTGCAATTTGTTCATTCTGCATAATAAATCTGAACTTCTCATAATTTGTCATTTCTAAGAAATGAGGGCACGTTGCAATTATGTCCTTTACATAAGCTTCGCGAATACTTTCATAGGGCCGACATTCTAAGATGAAATGATATTCTGACTCAATTTGTTTTGAATTACACGCAGAACACAATCTTTCTCTCACTGGTTTTGGGGGCTGTTTGTGTCTCCCTTTTTCGATTTCCAGTCGATGATTACTGATTCTCAATCTGGTGAATAGAATTCTCGCTTTGGCGGATCGCGCATTGACAATGTATGGTTCAATTTCATACTTTGACTTGAATAATCTATACGTTCGTATTTTATTTCCACTGATCGTTTCTTTTTCGGCATGCTTTACATTATAGAATCGCATTAAATGTTCGGATTTCAGTTTATCCACCAAGGCGCGCTCTTGTATCCCTTGGAATCTCAGGCGGTCTGAAATATCGACGCCGTATTTTACATATAATTCATTGCACAATGAAATAGAAGGGTCTCTAAGTGATTCGATGTATGCATCATGTACCAAGCACCCACTTGAAAGGTTCGAAACTTTTTTCATATAAATTGTTGAGTAATCGCATCATGTATAACTGGGAATCTGCCCAATTCTGCGCGGACGGCATGATTAGTAGCATTTCGGTTAACACCTAATGTTATTTTGCAAAACCTCAGATGGACTTGTTCGCTTGGTATTGTATCTGAGTGAAGCATGTTTGTTTCTCCTGCCCATATCTCACATCCGTATAACATTATCGGTTTTATTAATTTGTCGAATAATTTGCATTTAGTTTGAATAGATAGCTTCATCTTTGAAGGAACAGACTGGTTTAAAAAGAACATTGCTTTCGTGGCTTTTCCGCTTGTATGTTCTTGTGATTTTGCTATTCTACCAGTCGATGTGAATTTTATCCAGAGATATGGATACTCTGAAACTAATTCAAGCGATTTCGCATTTATATTGAAACTTGGTTCACGTTTAGTTCTCTTTGACCTAAAAACCACACATTTTGATTTACTTGCATTAACCACGAGACCATTGTATTGGGTATATTTCTCTAACTTTTCAAGACAATTATGTAGACCTTGTTCAGTATCTGACAACAACACTAAATCGTCGGCAAATAAAACATGACTGAGCGGACGATTATTAAGGAATATTGGATCGCAGCCGGATACATCAAGTGAACATTTGATGTCATCAATGAATATTTTGAACAGCGTAGGCGACAATGACTATCCTTGTTTAACTCCAATCGTGGACAGATGCGGTGTTCCAATTCCTGCACCCGTCTTTACTTGAATATAACTGGATTGATACATGGACTGTATTATTTGATTTATTTTACCCTGAATACCATTGCTATGCAACTTTTGAAACATCAACGACCTATCTACTGAAGCGAAAGCTTTTTGAAAATCGATAAATGCAGCATAAATTGGCTTCTTCTTCTGTTTATATTTATTTATACAAGTCTTTAAAACATAAGCGCTGTCAATCGTACTCCGATTCTTTCTAAAACCAAACTAATTGTCACTGATGAGACCATGTCTTTCTAAATAGTCGTTTATTCGGTTATTTATAACTTTGTTGAAAAGTTTCCCTAGACCATTACTGAGCGCAATTGGTCGATAGTTATTTGGGTCCTGTCGATCTCCCTTTTTATAAAGCGTCTTAATGAGTGACACATTCCAGCTGTCTGGATAATGACCAGAGTTTAATACCTGGTTAAATAATTTTACTGCTTCGTCTATTGTCGCGGGAACAACAATTTTAAGCAATTCATTCGAGAAATGTCCATATCCAGATGATTTTCTGTTTTTAAGTAGTTTAACGCAATTAATTATTTCACTGGCTTCGATATCACTTTCATAAATTTATGTTGTTTTGGAATTCGTATATATTTTCTTATTTGCAAAAATATTATCTGGGCAGAGTATCTTTTTGAAAAAGTCCACACTTTCGTCTGGATGCAAGTAATTTGTTTCATCACGTTTATTTCTAAATTCTTTTATCAATCGCCAATACTCGGAAGGGTCTGTGCCCTCCATTTTGTCTAGTGATTCTGCTAACTCCTGGAAGTACATTTTTGATTTGTTCTTTGTTTCTTTCTTATATGCTTTTTTGGATGAGATAAACATACTCCTAACTGTTGCATCGGTTGGGTTTTGCTTCATTTCACGACACGCATTTGTCATTTCATGTTTTAATTGCTTGCATCCCTCATAAAACCATTTCCTTTTCTTTTGCTGTCGTTTAAACTTATTATTTTTAATTTGGGCAGCTTTAGTGTTGATAGATGTTAAAATATTTTCATAATGCCGAATTGCACATTCTGTTCCGTTGCGATTATGTTCATAATTAGTCAATCTGAATTGTAAGAGACGCTTTTTAATATCGCTATCATTGATCGCTTCTGAAGCTTTTGAATTGCTGTCTGGGGTCCATTTAATGGCAACTTCCGGTTCGCTATATTTATATTTGAATTGACATGTATTTAATGTATTCACGTTTCCTTTGGGCTTAATGTGCATTGTTAATTGGCAATGGTCAGAGTATTAATTAAGTTGCTTCACGCAAAAGTAACTTACATCGGACAGATATCTTTCAGACACGATAATATAATCTACTAAACTTGCCCCGTTATAATGGTAAGAGGTGTAGTTTCCCAAACAATCACCAGATTTATGACCATTAAGTATTCTAATTGAAGTGGATTTACATAACTTGATAAGTTGTATCCCAAAGGAGTTTACATATCTGTCTTTAACACAATCCAAAACATAACTATCCGGAAGAGAAATATATTTATCATCATCTTGCTCGACATAATCCGGTCTCCCACCTGTTCGAGAGTTAAAATCTCCGCCCATGATTATTACTGATCTATCGCCATATTTTCGAAGTTCTATTGCGACATCTCGAAAAATCAAGTCATAACTTTTTCGCTTTTTCCAGTAAGTCGATGATTAGGGCGGAATATAAATTGAAACAAAGACAACGCTGCAATTTTGATGGAAAATTTCGCCTTCAAATTCGACAAACAGTGCAACATCTTCAATATGAGTTACATTTTTAACCGACCTTCAGTATTTTGTCCGATAGTAGAATGCGATTCCACCTCTCTCGTTTTCTTGAGAACTTCTACATAAGTCATTACAAGTATAGCCAGGTAAATTAATTTGTGTCGAATCGTTGTACCAGGTCTCAGATAAAGTTATGAAATCGTAACGTTCTATTAGTTTACGGAAATCGGGGTCATCGATTTTGTTTACAAGCCCTTGGGCATTCCATGTTGTGTAAAATAAAGTCACATCATTGGATTGATTTGAATATGTCATTAATGTAAATATTTTTCACAATAGGAAATATGTATGAACCGGGGGTCATCGGAGATAATAAGCAGCCATTATTAAACGTTATACGTACTGTCTCTGTCAAAAACGTGCATACATCTGTATTTTATACGGTGATATATCATTTCACTTTTTATAACGGAAGCTGAAATAAAAAGTGATTTGTTGAATAATGCATATCTGAGCATATAATATTAATATAGACGGAATAATTTGTGCATAAATCAATTAGGCCACCACACGAATCAATCCCGACAGCATGCTGCTTCAAGAAAGAAATGTCTTTCCGCAAGGAAAACAACTGTGATTCTCTTTGGTTATGTGTACCATATCTATGTTCCATTCGA
Source organism: Siphonodentalium dalli (assembly GCA_032622095.1). Classification (NCBI taxonomy): domain Eukaryota; kingdom Metazoa; phylum Mollusca; class Scaphopoda; order Gadilida; family Siphonodentaliidae; genus Siphonodentalium; species Siphonodentalium dalli. The sequence goes on along the minus strand of CP136067.1, from coordinate 197,772,978 downwards.
GTGTCTGCAAAACTTGGTTTCCTGTAACTATGCCATGATGAATCGTATTGCTGATGTTGCGTGTGACTGACCATTCTCCGCTGCCTGGGTGTAAAACTTCGTTGGTAGCCATAATTCTGCCTTTCCCGTGGTATCACTATCTGAATATCCTGCCAGTCCTTGTCAAGAATCTGATGTGAGTATTTAATACTCTTTGCAAGAACTTTGGTTCCAATTATACTCGGATGCCAGTTATCGCGGTATAATTCGCTGCGGACTTCTCTGTGCGAATTTACGAATTGCTTTGTATTGTCAATATAAGTATACCCACGTTGCAAGCATAAATCGTGATACTTTCGATTCGTATGTTCTACCATGCGGTTAATTGAGTTGGGATGCTTCGTAGGGAGAACAGAGGAGAAGCAAATCTCTGCTAGTGGTAGTTTTCTCTTCATTTCTGCACACAGGTCATCCAATTCTTTGTCACTTGTCTCTCTACCATGCCTACAACTGTTAATTCCGACATGGATGGTAACTTTACGTACATTATTGTACCTTGTCGTGTTGTCGTCCTCCAACCACCGCAGAAGGCCTTTCAACCTTTGGCCGGGTCTAACAACTCATTATACTTCCTAATAGACAGCTTATGAGGGATTAGGTTCCTTATAACAGAATCTCCGAGAATCAAATGCACTGAAGTTTCACTGACCACATGCTCTCGTTCGGTGTCGACATCGTTTCCATTTTCGTACTTGCACATTTCTTCTATGCCTTCCCCGTTTTCAAATGGAATTGACTCCAATGATAGATTTTGATCCTCAAAGCAACCGAATCTGTTTGATGTAGTAATTTGGATATCATCAATACAATTTAAACCATTTTCGATTTCCCGCGATGTTGCCGTGTCAAGAGCCCCAATAGCCACCAGTTTCATGCATTGAAGTAGATGAATCGTGTCCTCCAATCAAAGGTTTAATTTGAACATCGATCTTTTCCGACAATTGATCCTTCATACTGGTGACCGTTTTCTTCAGTTTTATGTTTTCCGTTTTCAACCCATCAATGTCACTTTCTAGTTCCGAAATTTTATTTTTGAATTCTTCGGCTTGCTGGATGAGAAGGTTCTTAATGTCCGCTATTGCATCATTCGTAGATTCATGTTCCTCTCTCTGATCAAGTTTGTTTTCTTCAATGGTGATCTGCAATTCATCTACGGACGACTTCAGTGTCGACGTTGAAATGTAGTCGCCTTTCGTGACACTACTGACTTTTTTCTTCAGTCCAAATCTAATGGGTCCCATTGAACGTTTTGGGGTATTGAATGTTACGGTTTTATTTGGATCCCATTCAATAGGTTGCAGATGTTTTCTACCCGTGTCATGAATAAATGGAACACAAGTTTTAGCATGCACGTTGCTATTTCCTCTAAAAAACGGACATTTTCCTTTCACAAATACTTCACTAAGAACATCCGAAATATTTCCAATATCCACATTGAAGCCTAGTTGATAAATGTCGGGAAGCATATTTGTCAACCACCATGTAATATTTTGTTTAGGTCCCTGCAGCATGATTTTATTCTGGGTTCTAAATGCATGTATGGTAACTTTACACGATTTGGTTCTTGTCGGTACATTCAATATGTCCTCCACTTCAACATTTTGATTGTCACAAAATATTCGCCATACAGCACCGTTCTTTTCTTTTGACTTACCATCGTCCCAATGTTTAGCTGTGAGTCCTTTTCTGTATGATTCAAATCTCATCGTATCCATTTCAAATGTTATGCATCTTCCCTTATTTTTCACCTCAACATTTTTCACCATAGTTACCATTCGTTCCACCAAGTGTTTATTTTTTTTTACCATGTGACATGTTTTATTACATTTTATTGAAATAAATAACAAAACAAAAGAAATTTGGTCCTCACCCATAATTTCGTTGATCCGAAAATTAGCAGGTGCCGAAATGTCCAAAGTGCCGAACGCAACCCCGGGGCCGAGACGTACAGGTGCCGAAACGTCAAGCATTCCTCCGTTGCCTTCAAGTTCACTGGCTTTTCTACTTTTCGATAATGAAAATACTAAAGGAGTTATTCAACACCCACTATGTTCATGCTAAAGCAGTCGACACGTATGATCCAATTCCACCGATACAAGTCCCATGCGGATGTTGTAGAACTGCAAGCATGTGCAGAAAAACATCTGCAAATTAAATTAAATAAGCACCCTGATGGAAGCAGTCGAAGGATAGGATAGGATAGGATATTTTATTTCAATACACATACATATTACATAATAATGATAACAATTATGGATTATTCTGTCGTATATTGTGGGGGATGGCATAATCTGGCAAGACTGTCTTCCTGCCATCCCCAGTATGGTAAATATAGAAAGTAATAACTTATAATAATATTTGTGAATTGTCGAATTGTGGTATTGGAAACTGAATCAACAACACCTTTATGCATAATCTCTGCATATCTACCCACCAGACGCAGCAGTTATTCACAAAAAATAATAACTCTCAACAACTCTCTTCGAAGTGGTAGAAGTGATAACAAAATTCAGCCCGACCCCATGCAGTTTTCTTCTGCGGTGACATGAATGGATCTCTTGAATTACGTAAAGGAAATGATCGCGAAATCGTCCGAAAATAATTCTGCGATAAATTCAACTTGAAGGCACTCCAACCTCAAACAGCAACACTGCCATGATAGCAGTAACAGCAACTCGAACATACCACAACAAACAAATCAGGTAAAAACAAATAATACGCAAAATCACCGTCCATGACAAGAAGGCCTCAAATACATCATACCATGTACCAGTAACAGCCTATTTGAGTCTTACGCTCTCATCATCACGTCAAATCAAATGGAACAACAGCCAACGAAGTGAACTGGCCGAAATTAGATAAAGTCCGATATCAACAGGGAAGTGAAGGAGAAGATCACTCGATCTTTTCGACCATCGCGGGCGCTTCGCGCCCATCTACTCACTTCTCAATATAGAAAAGCCTTAAATTGGGGCTACCGTCAGCCCCAACAATTTCCAGATCCACCAGATTTAGCAACGTCTAGTATCCCGCAGCCTACCCCCCCCCCCCACCCCCAGAAAATCACCCAGCAAAATATGTTATATTGAAATAGCATCTGCCCGCAAAAACAGTAAAAGAACTTTCTATCTCTGGAGAAACAAAGGATGACGAGCCGACCCGCAGAATCCCACCAGTCGGGATATGAAATCCACACAAAAATACAAATAAAGAAAACCAGAGAGAGTCCTTAGCCCAGCAGCGTCAGAAGCAGCTATGTGACATAATGGAAGCTGGAAATGATTCCAGAACCTTCATCAAACTGGTCCGGTCACAAAGAACCACAAAATCATACTCGACTCCTGAACTCGAAGTCGATGGTCGAACTTGTAATACCACAGAGGGGACACCTCAAGGTTGGAGCGAATACTTTGAAGAGCTCGAAACACCAAAAATTTACTCCAAATTTGATGAACCATTTAAATCCCTGGTTGAAGAAGATACTCTATGGATTTCCCATATATGCAAAGAAGCCGGTATCACCACCCACCCAAGCACTCCGCCAGAAGTTCAGGAAGCAATAAGAACACCCAACTACAACAAGGCTCCGGATAGTTTCTGCATCACCAGTGAACTGCAGCTGCCATCTCCATTATAACCATCCTAAATGCAGTCATCAGGAGATGTAACATTCCTGACACCATGAAAGAGGGCATACTGACCCCGGTATTCAAGAAGGGTAATCCTCATCGACAGAGGCATCACCGTCACGAAAATCCTCCTGAATATCTTAGAACATATACTAAATACCAAGACACAATCAAATGTTATCATTATACTAGTCAAAGCCAGACCGGATTCACTAAAAGCACATCCTGTAAAAATTCCTCTCCCATCGTCACTGAATGCGTCAATGAAGCGCGAATGACAAAAAACTCTAATCTTCGTTAAACTTGACGCGCACAATGCTTTTGATGACTCATTGGTGAGTAGTTACCTTATGTGTCAACTTCATAAACAAAAGACACTGGAGGTGCGAAACTGTCCGATACAGAGTAAATAAATGAAACAGGTGAATGAAATTCATGTAAATTGTCTAGGTCAATACACAATGATATGGAAGTGTGATCAATTGGAACGCACTTGACTGGCAATATCTGATTACTACATTCAATATCAAACTGTACTGGATTCACCTTTGTTGTTTTTTTCCTTTGATTGATTTTACTACATGTACCATAACAATGATCTTTATTAATCCGGAGTAAGTCTGCTCGATTTCTGGCAGCAACTACATGATCGTCACACACTTCACGTGATGTGACAGTATATGGGATATTTGGATTACATGTATATGGCACATTTGTGTCATACATAACACCATACAAATTTGTTGACAGAAAATTTCTATCATTGTCCACCGAAGCATTTAAGACTACATTAACAACATCCTACTCAGGAAACTGTACCTTGGTGGATTCAACGGATCAGACTCGATATTGCTCAAAGTTATCTGCACCAATATGCCATCTCGAGTAAAATGGGAAAACATATTATCGGAACCATTCAACATCTGACAGTGAGGCAGGGAGGCATACTATCAACCAATAAATACAAACGATTTAATAACGAACTACTTCTTCAATTTGAAAGCGGCTTCAAGGGCGCAACTAACGGATCCCCACACAATGCTAGCCCTTGTAGGACCTTCTCCAGACATAATAGTTACTACATCAATGCCCCAGAGAGAAACTGCATTGTCGACAACCTCAAGGCACAATCAACCATCGATTTAAAGATCGTCAACCAGCCTATTCCTCATCCTGAAGAAACCAAACATCTCGGGCTAATGCGTAGTATGAAATCAAGTCCAGGCATCAACAGCATGCAGGGTTGCCCTTGGGCGACGAACAACTTACTCATTAGTTGGAGCTGGCATTCACGGAAGAAATGGAATCGCACAAAGAGTTAAAATAAAACTATGCAAGACCTATGTCATCCCTCGTATGATATATGGACTTGACGCTACAATGATAACGTCAACGCTGCTGAAAAACACTTGATAGCTTCCAAAATAAGATACTGCGACAGATTCAGCACTTACCAGAAGCTCCTCACTAATATAAGTTAATGGCGTCTTAGGAATACCTCAAATATCAGTCATCATCCACGTGAACATATTCAACATCTTTATCAGGATAGCAAGAGCTCCCAGCTCAACAGAAAAACGCAGTGCATAGCGCCAACTAGCCACGAATGACATAAATGGCACAAGCTGGTTCTCAAGAGTCCGTATATTACTTGCTGATTATGGCATTCCTTCGGCATTTGGTATTTTTTGACAAATCCCCCAGCAACGAATGAGTGGCGAGATACCCTGGATAAAGAGGCTGCGACTAAATTAGGGTCATCATGGGCAGAATACATCCTCGTCAAATCTTCTCTCAAATATCTCAAACCGACATCTTTGATACTCAAAAAAACACATCAGATCTACCGCACAGTTAGACCCAGCATACATGACATTAGGCGTGAAAAAATCAAGGCAAAGATACTCTGGGGTACGTATATCCTGCAAAAAAACAAGGTACTATTCAACCAATATGCTGTCGACCCTACCTGCCCGCCACCTCACCATGGACAGGAGTACAGATAGCATCTTATTGCCGCCTGCCAATATACATGTACAATAAGGAAAAAAATCGAATAAAGACAAAAATCTCCAACCTTCTGTCAGATGACATCTGTCAGATGACAAACATGATACAATTCTCCTAGAACATTCAAATCAATTCACCAAACTGATGCTAGGCTCCAGCCATACTTGCAAAACTGATGTGGACCACCCATTTGATAAACATCTTACTGCTCAGCTAGAACTCTCCTCCAGGAAATATATGTACCCAATACGTTATCAGAATGTTCTAGTCTGTTTCCAGTACAAACCCTTTGATGGTGCCATAATATACTGTAAATATACCAAAAACAAAATTCACAATTGAGGACAAATTCTGAGTATTCATCGGATCAACTTGTATATATTCTAAGGATCACATTCATCAATTTATACTGGAGTGCCTCGTCAAATCATCGGGGGAACTTCCTATCAAAGAAGAACAAAAAGATACCTGTATATTGTCAAGTAACAATGGTGGGATTAAAGAAGTCTAGACACGGTATTTGAAGCTATGACCATAATTATATAGAATGTTATATCATAAAACAAAAAAATATTCATTAACTGTGAGACCAGAACTGAGGATTTAATTTAAATTTTGCCCCAAAAAAGTCAGAATTGGCCAATATATTGATCGGCCCAGCGCCAACACTGCACTCAGACCAGCGTCGACGTTTATCGAATTTGGTGGTCTATTTAACAAGAATCTGGTAACAATGAGCCATATCCCTCTCTGTAACCAAGCACGTTTGATGTCACATCACACTCTGTTCTATATCGAGCTATACTTCGTTCCGCTATACTAAATATATTTTCAATCAATTTCTTTCTATTATTCCATATAAAACAAAAATCTCATTTTGATATATCGATCGATCCAGCCCACACTGTGAGTAGCTGAGTAACAGATATACCAACAGCGATCTTCTAAAATTATTACGAACACCATTTCCTAAAATTATGTCATCATTCTCACAGTGTGGGCTTATTCACGCGTAATCGGAAACGACCCCCATAAGCTTTATGATTGATTGATGTCGTATCCCCTCCATACAACCAATATTTATGCTTCATAATTTGTAACATCCATTTATTATATATTTATGGAATAAATACTCTTTGCATCAATCAAGCATGGAACTGGAGCATTGCATTATGTATTATATTATGAAGTGCGCCAACTTGAGACACCTGCGGGTAAAATGCGAATCCGAACATTATTGGGATTCAGCATCTTAGAAAAAGTTTTACGAGCTACTGACAAAGTCTAGTCACGTTGATTTGATCAAATGAACCCTTTATTTAGCATTCAAACACAGAAATAGACATTTATAGATACAATACATTTTATTAATGTTATAGAATTTTCACGCTATATTGCCACTGTTGTTGCCATTGTTGTTGTTAGTATAATTTAGTATAGCTATAAGTATACTAATATAATATATTAGATGAATTCATATGAAAATGACCATAACGCGCGATGACTGACGATGGATAACAGAGAGACTACCGTGATATATATATATATCTATCTATCTATCTATCTATCTATCTATCTCTATATCTATCTTCTTCTATCTTCTTCGTATCCTTCATTTGTCTTCTTTTATGTATATGTATATATCACACTTATCACTTTGTCAATAATGCACACCTCCCAGTGACATGTGAATTCGTGTCTTATAAATTAAAGCATAGCATTACCAGAAAAAAATACAGTAACAAGCGTCCTTTCGGGGAGGCAAATCACCATGGCCTTCATTTGTGTACACAATTACCCAGGCTAGTAATAATGAATACAAATTATCCTGCTAATGTTGGAATGACCATCATCAGTTCCCATGAGAACATAAGTTGACGGTGTAAATACTGATATTAACGGGGAAGAAAGTATAAACAGACCAATTAAATGGACCGATCCAATACAATAAAATACGCGCTGCCATCGAGTCAGTATTATTGTTCGTGGTCTGGTTTATTGGCGACTGGTATAGGGTACACGGCGTTATCATCAGACAGTGCTTCCACGACAAAGCACGAGCCAGTCGGCAGCCGGCAAAAATGCCAGCTAATTAAAGGACCATCGGGCATGGAATTGTTACAGTTAGCAGTGCAAACATGCCAGCGTATTAACGTACACTAAGGCCGAACTGCGTATTAATTCCATGTCCCCTAGTGACCTTGGTTCTGCTTGCAAGCTTTTCAGATTATAGAGTGTTATCCTGAGGTCATCTCGGAATATTGATACATACAGGTGGCATTCATATTTTTGATATGCATGCACTGGCTATATGAGTTATGTATGATGTCACCGGCACCTATATGGTATGGTATATAGACAGATCCACGCCCCTGTGTGAACTGGTTAGTGTTTGTTTATGTGTTATGTTCTAGTGTTCTATTAATAGTAAAGGCTATTATGTGATATCCAATAGTATAGGCCCATTAAAACAGTGTAAATTAACACTAACACAGTGTAAATCATTAGTAATCAGGGACACGTCTAGAGGGTCCCCGTTGCGGGCGTCCACCTAAAATATTCTTAATGCAACCCGCCCCTTTTCGGGAACTTCAATTTGCACCCCCTGTTAGGTTGGAGTTTTCATCGAGTTAACATCGGGTTCTTCAGCTGTTGCATATGGCAACCCCCTCCCTTAAGGTTGGATTTGTTATTACCGGTGGCAATTTCAGTTAACATATCAGATGGAAATTATTTAAAATGTATGAACATGCGGCTTTTTGTCTCAAAGCAACATTATTTACCTTGAATACTAAACAAATTGAACCAATTTTAGTCTTAAATTTCCAACTGAGGTTGTATAGGGCAAGACATTTCTGGATGTTGAAACTGTTGAACAACTTATGTCACACCACTGTCACAATCCCCGTAAGCGAATGTGTGAATTAACTAAGAGAACAGAACAAATGAGCTTCGGATGTAACCCGGTATGTTCGTGAATCATATGCTTCATCGACATATTCAGCTCTATCCCGGGAAATGTTATGATTTGATCTGGGACACGTGTGTTGTCCGTTGTCTGTTTTACGATTAGAAACACAGATGTTCCCAAATTATATACGTGAAAATGACATTCCCGCATGGTCCGTTTTTGTGATATCTTCCGATTTGGTGATACCAGGTACACGGGGATGTTAATAGACCAACCGTGGCTGCATGCAAGTTCCCATACAAACATGAAACAAGCAATGCTTGGGACTATATGTACTACATGAACAACCCGCTTGCCAACCAATAAGAGTACAACATACACGTATATGGTGTGTCGAATACAATGCATCAAAAGCCGATTCGCGGGGCAGTACCAGTTGTACGTTAAATAATTATTATGCTCCTTCGATATATCCTCGGGGAAATAGGTTCATTTTGAACCAAAATATTGACATTAGTTCATATTGGATGGACTTATTTTGGTTCTTATTTTAGCCCATAGTGAACTTATAGCTGTTTGCTGTTGGATGGCGCGGGCCACAGTGAAAACACACATATAAAGAGCGTACATTTGGTGCTGAAATAGGCCCATAATGGACGTATTTATTGTTTTGTTATTATTTGTTTTTTTAAATCAAAATTTTGACAAACTAATGCCGTTTTAACCTTCGCCAGGGTACCCCGAGTCACCACACCAAATATGGTTGAAATCTGACAATCAGTCTGGAGGAAAAATCCGGACAGACAGACGGACAGACATATCATACTCCTTTATACGGCCCCTCCCACGCTGAGTAATATATATATATATGCGTGTGTATGTGTGTGTGTACAAACATACGAAAGACTAGGCTCTGTGTGTCTCTGTATCTGTTTATCTGCTTACGATTTTTATCTCAGATCCCTGGACCGATTTAAACAAAACTGGGTGTGATACTCGTGGTACCCGGCGATATTTAACATTATTTGATAGCATACCTATACAGAATAACCATATTCTAGTGGTAACCTACGATCACGATGTATACATAATTATGAATATAATTACAGAACAAGAGGGACAATATGCTGCATAGGCATGCAGATATGTGCATATGATAAACATTATAAGATACATGTACCATAACATTATTTTTAGTATATTTATGTGGTACACAATCGTCATGTAAGAATACAGTAAGATAGGCAATGTATAATGTCACCGTCATCAACGATTCATTTTTGTTTAATGCAATCCACGGCGGCGGTAAAGTTAAATACTTTTTCGAACCGGCTGACCCGCCGGATAAATCTTGATCCGATGAATACAAATCTCTATCATCTAGCTCGAGTAATTTGCGGTCACAATAGCACGCACCAACAAGAAAACCATAGTCAGAAATGGTAACGCCACCAAGATCATATTATTAGCCATAAATAGAAATTATAATAATATGATTTAAACTAGCTTTCAAATCCCATGTGCGAAATTTGGATACTTCCATATGTCAAGTATTCCCCGTTTCTCGTGTTATACATTACATTCTTCAAGCTGTCTTTTGTATTACACTAGCTGGTGGGCCCGACTTCGTCCGGGCTGTTTCCCATCTGATTTCCGGCGAAAGGCGCGATTTGACCTTGAATTGACTATTTTGAAAGTCAAGGTCAGGTCGGGGTCACGATTTGACCCGTCCAAAATACCCCCTGACAAAAGTACCCCTAGGTATCAAATTTCGTCGAAATCAATCCGTCTTACCTGATTTGACCTTTGATTGGCCATATTGAAGGTCAAGGTCACGCCGGGGTCACGATTTGACCCGCCCAAAACACTCCCCGGATAAAAGTAGCCATATGTATAAAATTTATGTATCAAATTTGACCTTGTCAATTGTCAAGGTGAGGTCGGGGTCACGATTTGACCCGTCCAAAACACTCCCCGGCCACAAGTACCTCTAAGAGTCAAATTTCGTCGAAATCCATCTTTGATTACCACACGATCGCATGCTTTCCAAAGGGTGTGGTCATATCAATATCAGCACATGTGCTAATCTGTGTCGGACTATTTTATTCAGCGGGGTAAGACTACAGCTTTTAAAGCAACCCATTTTCACTTTTACATCGACCTAATTACTAGCCTAGTAACCAGGCCAGAAAGGACAGAATCTCTTGGGATCTGCATTGACTGAAGCGCGTGGTGAAATTGCAAAGGAAAGTAATGGCGGCGATTTCAAATGTGAAAGCGAAGAGAACCCAACACATGACTCTGCTGTGGGGTATGTAAAATGACGGAGACGCGTGTTGAAATTTCAAAGGAAAGTAATGTACGTGACTCTATCGGTACGATTGAATCAGTTACGACACTACCTAATTACCCATAATGCAATCCCCCATTGGACAAGAACATATTACACCTGTGGCAATTACATATAAAATTATGTAGCTTCTCATGTCTCAGCCACAAATAATGATAATCCTATTTATTCGATCAACGTATTCGGAAACACACATGAATAGTACAACCACCGACCCCTGGCACAAATTGGTCATAATACTAAAAGTACATATATATAAGACACAGGGGTCTGGGATTTTTTTTTATTATATTATTTTTAGGGTCAAATTCCCCATTTTAAAGAAATAATACCAAGCTTCGTGAAAATGGCTTCAAAATCACTATTTTTTCAAAATACCAAATGTGTTGACAGGACTGCCCCTTCCTTAAATAGTATAATAGTCTTCAAAACTAACATCCATAAAATAGAATAAAGCAAAACAAGTTTTAAAAATATATTCCCAAATTTTTTTAAAAAGCTAATTTTTTAAAACATCTGCCGATCTGCATGCCCGTCCGTTTGATCGCCTATATAATTCATAGCAAAAGTTATAAACATTATTAGCGCCCTTAATCCCCGGGTTACGTGCATGCTATGACCCCATGTACACATTTTCAGAGGGGTTCAGTCGTTTTGTCGCCTTTTGCCTGACAGACACACGAACTCAATTTATTTTTATAATAGTAAAATGTAATGCTAATATGTCACTCTACATTTGCACGCCTGACATTTGCACGCCTCTACATTTGCACGTCAACAACCCCGCCATCGCCAGTGTACGCCCGTGGCATCGGCACAGAAACTGGCCAACATCCCGCGACTGGACGTCGCCTTGATATGAATCAAGCATAGTTCCCAGTTTTACTATACGAGTAGGCTGCACTTTCAAGAATGGACAGTCCGTAGGTAAAATAAAGTCCATCCTGATTACGATACGGCAAACTAACTTCATTTTTATTATTCGATTAATACAAGTCGTTACTCTTTTCATCATTACTATCAATAAAACACGAATTATGCATGCACGCAAGAAACAGGTCTGTTGTCTGGTGACAAACTCATGGCCAAATATCCTACAGGTCTCTTTGAAAAGCCGACGAAATTTCTAACAGATGTACACATCGTTTATGAATTTCGTCTGCTTTTCAAAGCCAAAGGCGAAGCAGTTAACCAATCTCCAGACAGAGGTATCTCATCGTTTAGGGGCGATAGTGTAGAGGGCGCTTAATGGAGGTATCTCATCGTTTAGGGGCGATAGTGTAGAGGGCGCTTAATGGAGGTATCTCATCGTTTAGGGGCGATAGTGTAGAGGGCGCTTAATGGAGGTATCTCATCGTTTAGGGGCGATAGTGTACAGGGCGCTTAATGGAGGTATCTCATCGTTTAGGGGCGATAGTGTACAGGGCGCTTAATGGAGGTATCTCATCGTTTAGGGGCGATAGTGTAGAGGGCGCTTAATGGAGGTATCTCATCGTTTAGGGGCGATAGTGTAGAGGGCGCTTAATGGAGGTATCTCTCATCGTTTAGGGGCGATAGTGTAGAGGGCGCTTAATGGAGGTATCTCATCGTTTAGGGGCGATAGTGTAGAGGGCGCTTAATGGAGGTATCTCATCGTTTAGGGGCGATAGTGTATAGAGGGCGCTTAATGGAGGTATCTCATCGTTTAGGGGCGATAGTGTATAGAGGGCGCTTAATGGAGTTTGGGGGCGATAGTATAGAGGACGCTTAATGGAGTTTGGCAGTTAACGCATTCGATTAATTATCTTCATCGCGGCACTCTGAACCAACGGAGCATGTCGGTACGATTGAACCAGGGTACAAAACATATTTTTCCCAACAGTGATACAGTGATACAGGCGATATGAAAAACTGCAAAACAACTTATGGCGTAATAATCGTTGATTTTTGCCTTTCACGTATGGGATTTTTTCAGGCCTTATTGTTTTGGCCAAAGTAACTTTTTGGTTTTCGATCGTATGATCAACTTGGTAATAATTTTCAACCCATATTCCCACCCATCTTTTTGTAAAATTATGATATTCATATGAATGCAGTTGCAGTTTTGTTTCAATGAGCTCACTTAGGATGACGTGAGCCCAAGGCGGAGATTTTGGTGAGATATGATTCATGCTGTATATTCACGTAAGTTTTATGTATATCATCCTTATATATGTTGTTTCACACAAACAATTTAAGTGGGTACATATATATACATGTAAGGTTATTTAGATATATTCAGGACTGATTTTGTTATACAATTTGGAATTTCAATTTAAATACATCATAATTCGGCGAAAGCAATAAACGCTGTTGTTTAATTTGCGACTCCTTATATTACGACCCAATGCCAATACGATTCCATTTAAGCAGATTGTAGCAAGAATGGCGATGTGTCTCCGTTAGTGGCATAGAGGCAAATACAAATACATGCATATATGGCATAAAGCCCCATCATGATTTGCATTAAAATGCGACAATGAAGTTACAGTGAAGAGACGGGCCGGAAATAGAACCCATCATGAACTGTTGCAATTTCTAAAATCATAGTCTCGGCACACCAATAGCGGATGTTCCTCGGACAAAGACGGGACACTAATGGAGATTCCTGTTATCTCTCTGGCATCTTGGCGTCACGTGATCGTCCATTGTAACTCTGAAATTGAGCAGCGGCCAGTCCGTGGTCAATAAGTTGATATACAATTATTTGCGTTTCGGACTGACAACTCCATGCCATCGCTTCGTGTCTATAATTGAGTCGCGCGGGTCATACTAAAAGCCGATCGCACCCGACCGCACCCGACCGCCCCGCGCGCTGGAGTCCGAAAGAGATGGAACATGCACTATCGTGAAGAATATACATATTTGTACCAGTGCTCCAATCCCCAAGTCGATATCTCGAGCGGAAACGGCAGCGTTAACCCCTAAATTGCGGTCAGTTTCGTCAAGTACGCAAAATAAAAAAGCACAGACCGCGCCTCTCCTTCAAATGAAACTTCATCGAGAAATTGAAAATTGTTCCATATTGTGCAGACATAACTTTGTAACTGCAACTAAGCGCTTTGAACCGGGCTAACATTTAACGAACACGACCAATTCGATCCTTCTCATCATATCTTCTCACCGCGCATATACCTTTACAACTGCATATGCAGACAATTAATATTGAATGAATAAATGATAGCCCTGATCTCGTTTCTTTTCAGTCGTCGACATGCATAAATAAATAAATAAATAAACAAATAAAAACAACATATGTACATTAGTCGCAAGACAAGTTACATTTGTGGAGTTAGTTGAGTGGTCCATAGCTCACTTCCCTGCCTGCTGCCATATTACTTCCTTTGTTATTAATCTAGACCCTTTCATCAGGCTAAATCATTCAGCATATGCAAACGTTCGTGCAATAACAACTCATGAATACAATTAGATGGTACATTAGCCATACTTTGTCTCAGTATTCAGCAATACAATAGCATCATCGGTAATCGTAATGAGCCCGATACCTTTAAACAGCAATTATCGTTGGCAACTTCTATTTCAGGGTCAAAATTATGCCAAAGGCGCCTTGAAAGAGGACCCAGGGTTCCACTTGGTTAGTAACGCCACATGAGTCGTTGGTATCTCAGGCAACTCATTAATTAGCGACAGCACCACTTTGAAATCTGTGCCGATATTTTATGTCCGCGACAAGTGTAACCCAGTTCTCGAGTGTGCCTCAACCGGCAGCCCCAAATAAATGTTACTCTCGGCCACACCTTGCCATCAACAGCGGAGTTCGCGGTGACCCCCATCGGCAGTGTACTCAGGATTCTCTCACAATCATGGGTGTTAGATCAATTACAGCATAACTCCTCTTGGTTGCCGCACCACAAAGTGTCAACCGCGCGCAGCTACCGTCCTTTGAGATTACGACGTCATGCCCAGTTCCGCAGATGGTTCAGCCTGTTATTAATTAGGCGCACATTGACTCTGAAACTCAACCCAATTCAAATTGTACTTCGCGAAGGCTAACCAACAGGGTGAGCATAACGATGGTCAACCAGGTATTAATCCTGCCATTTTGAAGCCTTCCTACATCAACGGCTTGCTTCAGCCCACTATCCCATCTATCAGGGTGAGAGCTTTTATCAAATTTCGCCCTCGGTCCTAATATTAATTGCTGAATAAAATTTGGTCAGAAAAATTCATAAATTTGGCAAGCATTTTAACAGGCAACGAGACATCAGCAATATATTTTATGATAGTAGCCCTTTCAGATAACAACACCCCTGCATCGGCTTTCATTCCGAAGGAGCTCAAGACATTGAAAGGTTTGTCAACAGCACAGACCAAAGCTTTTCGATTGTATACTTTCATATATTGTAAAATATGTACGACTACGAGAGGCATTAGTGACATATATGGAGAGAATATACAGACGATGGATTATGGTTATCATTGGTCAGCTTATGACCACAGTTTCCGTTAACTGCGTACCAGCAATCAAACCGTTTTGTTGGAGGGCGAGAGTGAGTAGATGGGCGCGAAGCGCCCGGGATGGTCGAAAAGATCGAGTGACCTTCTCCTTCAACCCACGGTTTGTTGTTGTTGGAGATATAGCACATAGAAAATAGCCATGTCTGAACCCGGCAAAAGCGGACATAATGAATTAATGTTATTTCTTTGATTGAATTGATTGGATGGATTTGTTTGGGGAAGAGCCCACGAGCTTTAATATGGGGTGTGAGGGGTGACCCGGTGGGTCCCTTTAATATATGGTTGAGCTGAGCGTGTCATCTGGTGCGCTGAAAAAGGAGCGGGGCCCGTGTTATGCTATTAAAATAGTGTTAGTTTGTTAGTTGTTTAAAAAAACAACCAACCGCAAGGCAGAGCGTGTGATTCAATGTGATTCAATGCGCCATCATACCGCTATTCTGCTTTAGCCAAATGCGCAGAGACAGTATGTTTTGTTTATTTCGTTGTTTCTGGATGGGCCGCCCTACATTCCATAGCACGGGCGTTTGTTGGAGGGCACTAATTGGGACTTGTTTATGAGGGCCACACCCCAATAATAACACGCGAGCACACAGGAACAACGCCCCACTCAACGCTAAGAAGCCCTTTTGTACACGAAACCGGTTTTCATGGAACATGTCCACCAACATACCACAGGGTTTCTGCCCAGAAGCACGCATGCTTCATCTGCACGAAACCACATGCAAGAGTCAACTGCACAGACAAGCAAAATGGTCAAAATAAACAATTTCAAACAAACAAGGTTCATAACACCGGTAAACCAAACAACACTAAATTACTTCTTAACCCTTTACCCAACAGAACGGCCCTGTGCCAATGCATTCTCTTATATATGCGAGTCGATCATAGGTCGCCTCGCATATATAAGAGAATGCATTCGCTTAACACATATTAAAAATGATAAAATTGTCAAAGAATGTAGAAAAATATTATATTTTTTTTTTAGGCCAATGCATTCTCTTATATATGCGAGGCGACCTATGGTCGACTCGCATATATAAGAGAATGCATTGGCACAGGGCATAACTGTAACCATCACAATGTGGTCAATGAACCGGTTCCAATGATATCCATATTTGTATGGTGTTATTGAGACAGACCGAAGATATTTTAGGCTGTTGAAGCTTTATTTGGGCGTTTTTGGCCGGTTTGTTGGGTAAAGGGTTAAAGAGATGCATCGACGTAGAAAGAACATTCTTAGTGACTAGCTTTTTGGAGGGATTCCGATTAGGTTGCAAAATTTCCCCTTGAATTCTGAAGCTAAACATATCAGGCCTGCTTCCTAGTTTAAAGACGAGTTAGCACAGAAAATATTATTGTGTCCATTACCCAGCAGTGAGCCCCACACATCTATAGAAGCATATAGAAGAGTGTCGTCTGCTCATGTTTGTCTGTGGCTCTGTATGGGTGAAATTATAAAATTGTTAAAGAATACAAGAAAAAATTATTAAAATTGTAAAAAATTGTTAGGCCAATGCATTCTCTTATATATGCGAGGCGACCTATGGTCGACTCGCATATATAAGATAATGCATTGGCACAGGGTAAAAACAATCTGACGAGTTAGCACAGAAAATATGATTGGAAACGGAGGCGGGCAGGATTGCGGGCCTATTTTTGTCAACCCCTTTGACAATCGGTTATATCACCAATAGGATTGGTGCCCCAAAAGACGCCGGGAAAATTCCAAATAATCCAACATCTCTCATTTCCCCCAGTGAAGTCAGTTAATGGCAATATTGACGATGCTTTGAAATTCGTGCAGTACTCATCACTACAGACAGCGATTGATATGATAATTAAATTCAAAACACCATGCTTCATGGAACTAGATAATAAGTTCAAATCAGACTACCCATTTCTAGGCTTTATATTTCGAGGAATTTACTAATATGATAAAGCCCTGGTAATAGGGGCTTCAAGAAATAGCATCTGTTCGAGAAGTTTAGTTCAGCGTTAGAGTGGATCGCACGCTCGTTTGTTCTGTGCTCGCCATGTCCCACTATCTCGACGACCTAATTTTCATCGCGCCCACATCATCATTATGGCAAATGTACTTAGACGTCTTTATATTTCTAAGAAATCGGATTGATGTTACATTTTTCCCGACAAAACAATTTTACCCTGCACATATATGTCTTAGTTTGTGGCATATAGGTGGACACTGTTCAGAAAGAGGCTCGCCTCCCTTTGGACTAGTTGTGGTCATATCATGCTCTAATTGGCAACTTTCTAACCCGCAAAACTGTAAAGTTCAGGGAACTGCATTCGCTCAAATGCTTTTGACACTTTTCGTGCTCTGTCGTATTATCATGAAGACTCTTTCTATGTCGGTTAATCAATTTACCAATTTGCATCATCTGGTGCTGCCAAGTAGGATAACACAATGTGGTAGGAATTCCCCCGAACACTTTAATGGAATAACCATATTTTGGACCAGTATTGGTTGTCCAGTGACATTGTAGTCGGATGCAGCCAGCTCAGTTGGATTTGGTGCAATTTTAGGAAAACAATTTATTGTGGGTCTTTGGTCAGACTGTGATAAATCCCTTAACATTATAATGATATACACACGTAGTGGCAATCAACATTTGGGGCCCTATAGTTTTTTTTTCTCAGATAATTCAGCAGTTGTGTCAGATATAAACTCCAATACTTCGAGGTATCCCGATCTCCTCTCTCTGCACGTTACGCCATTTGGTTTTAGGGTGCTTACGCTACAACATTCTATTTAAGGTTAAACAGAATAGGAAAACTGCGGACCTCATTTCTCTTTAACCCTTTACCCAACAGAAGGGCCCTGTGCCAATGCATTCTCTTATATATGCGAGTCGACCATAGGTCGCCTCGCATATATAAGAGAATGCATTGGCTTAACACATCAAAAATTATAAAATTGTTAAAGAATGTAAGAAAAAATGTTAAAAAGTGTTTTAGGCCAATGCATTCTCTTATATATGCAAGGCGACCTATGGTCGACCCGCATATATAATAGAATGCATTGGCACAGGGCATAACTGTAACCATCACAATGTGGTCAAGGAGCCGGTTCCAATGATATCCATATTTGTATGGTTCTATTGAGACAGACCGAAGATATTTTAGGCTGTTGAAGCTTTATTTGGCCGATTTTGGCCGGTTTGTTGGGTAAAGGGTTAACAAGTCAAAGAATGCAGGGAACTCACTGGAAATTTTGGAACAGAGCCAACTTTGATTCAACTCGTATCAGCATAATACCGTGCAAATACGCACATAATCGACCAAAATGTGAAATAGGTACAAATGTGATTATTTCATTCTTTAAAAAAAACAGAGAATGAACTGTTACCCATTATTTCGTTTTATGGCGCTGGACATATTGAAAACGCATGTTAAAGATCGTACACCTGAACAGTCGTGAGTTGACTTATTTGTGTCATGTCCCCACATAATATGCTTAGAATCGCCTCATTGTGAATCGATAATGTGACAAACATTTTCAGCAAATTATGGACTCAAATTGAGTCCATTTTAAGCAGAATATCTACCTAAAATAAGTTATATTATAAGCAGATATTGTGCTGATTTTCGGGAGAAGAACACATTATCGACTCGAAATGAGGCGATTCTAAGCAGATTATCTATCTAAAATAAGTTATATTATAAGCAGATATTGTGCTGGTTTTCGGGAGAACAGGCTGCTCGTATGCTCACTGTAGCACCAGTCGGCTAATCGATCAACCATTGGCCCCTAAATCAAGAATGCAATACACAAATTTCTATACAGGCATTATTTTATTTGGACTTATAACTCTCTATCTCAGTCATCAAAGGTCGGATTTGAATTATCCTTGGTATATATTCACAAACACCATATGGGGGAAGGGATATCCGCATGGAACGGGTTTTATCCAATCCTTTTCCATAATTATGGCAGTTAAAGCCACATGGCGGTTTGCACTCCAAATACACATAGTATTATTCGCTTTTGAATTTTTCTCAGTATCGAAATAGTCGATGAATATCTGAGCTATCTTGTTACGGGCATTGTGTAACACAAAAATACAACTGTGAATACGCGGTTTGGGTCCCAAACACAAAACAGCCATTTGCACGACATGGAACAGAAGAGAGCGTTCCGTAGTAGTCTATTCCTGGTATGGTAGCAATAAAGAGCGTTTGTCTAACTTCTGGTGAAAAGTTGAAAACTTATATAAAATATATAAGTGTTTTTCAGAGCACATGAAACCGTTATATCAATAGTTCGTGTGTTGGTCGACCTATCGTATCCGTCGCTTCAAAATCACGTAGAAACAAAATTGGAGGTTCGAATGAGCCATGTCCGTTTAAAATGAAAATGCGTCGGTAGATATCAGCCTTGGATCTCAGTCTTATAATGTCATGACATTATCTTTCGTGAGGAATTCAAGTGGCAGAATGAATAGAGTCACCACGTGTAAAGGCCGTGTACATAAATACATTCAATGAATGAATAGAGTCACCACGTGTACATGTCGTATACATACAGACATTCAATAACTTATAGTATCTCAGGACATTAATACGGGTGTGACTAAACACCGCCCGGACCAGCCCGGACCAGCCCGGCCCAGCCCGGACCAGCCCGGACCCCCCATATGGACTATATTAGTGATTTTAAGGGCAATATAAGTGCAGGGGTGTCATGGAAACCCACTCAGGGTCGCTA
Source organism: Siphonodentalium dalli (assembly GCA_032622095.1). Taxonomy (NCBI): domain Eukaryota; kingdom Metazoa; phylum Mollusca; class Scaphopoda; order Gadilida; family Siphonodentaliidae; genus Siphonodentalium; species Siphonodentalium dalli. The sequence continues at coordinate 197,752,816 of CP136067.1, read as the reverse complement.
TTAACCCTCAAAATGCCGGCATCGGCGAAAATGTTCGCAGCGAAATGAAGCTAACAGCCCGGACCGCCCCTGCTGCGTCCAGGTGTGATTTTATTATCCATATCTGTGCGAGGAGAGTGGTCAAGGTCAAACGGAAGTGCCGCTTATTAACCCCTAAACTTCCCAGATTCAGTCCAGAATTACAAAATTGCGCCCCCAATAAACAAACTCACAGCCCGGACCCCCTTAATGTCCTCGTACTTCTAATAACCCCTTACATATGTGTTGTGGAACTACCCTCGACTACACTCACGAAGATACAAGGGCGAGTCGCCCACGAATGCCTGGCAATTAACCCCCAAAATGCCGCCATCGCCGATTATGTTTACCGATAACGACGCTGACAGCCCGGACCATCCTGGTCCAGCCCGGAAACCCCATATGGACTATATGAGTGATTTTAAGGGCAATATAAGTGCAGGGTCGTTATCGGTAAACATAATCGGCGATGGCGGCATTTTGGGGGTTAATTGTCAGGCATTAGTGGGCGACTCGCCCTTGTATCTTCGTGAGTGCAGGGGCGGTCAGGGCTGTTAGCTTCATTTGGCGGCGAACATTTTCGCCGATGTCGGCATTTTGAGGGTTAATAGCGACCCTGAGTGGTTTTCCATGACACCCCTGCACGTATATTGCCCTTAAAATCACTCATATAGTCCATATGGGGGGTACGGGCTGGACCGGGATGGTCCGGGCTGGTCCGGGTTGTCAGCGTCGTTATCGGTAAACATAATCGGCGATGGCGGCATTTTGGGGGTTAATTGCCAGGCATTCGTGGGCTACTCGCCCTTGTATCTTCGTGAGTGTAGTCGAGGGTTGTTCAACAACACATATGTACGGGGTTATTAGAAGTACGACGACATTAAGGGGGTCCGGGCTGTGAGTTTGTTTATTGGGGGCGCAATTTTGTAATTCTGGCTGAATCTGGGAATTTTAGGGGTTAATAAGCGGCACTTCCGTTTGACCTTGACCACTCTCCGTGCGTATTTGGGTTTCATTAACACCCTCGCACAGATATGAATACTAAAATCACACCTGGACGCAACAGGGGCGGTCCGGGCTGTTAGCTTCATTTCGCGGTGAAAATTTTCGCCGATGCCGGCATTTTGAGGGTTAATAGCGACCCTGTGTGGGCTTCCATGACACCCCTTCACTTATATTGAACCTTAAAATCACTCATATAGTCCATATGGGAGGTCCGGGCTGGACCGGGCTGGTCCGGGCTGGTCCGGGCGGTGTTTAGTCACACCGCATTAATACATTACATCTCAACGAAATGTCACCGTTGTGTGTTTCAATTGTGCTGTGCACTTGTTTAAGTTCACATGTGAATATCCCGTCCATGACTGGAGCTACCTCAAACGTTTGCGAAAACACTGTGCTAATACATTGTCGTATATATGATAAAACACTGTGCTAATACATTGTCGTATATATGAAAACACTGTGCTAATACATTCTCGTATATATGAAAACACTGTGCTAATACATTCTCGTATATATGAAAACACTGTGCTAATACATTCTCGTATATATGAAAACACTGTGCTAATACATTCTCGTATATATGAAAACACTGTGCTAATACATTTTCGTATATATGAAAACACTGTGCTAATACATTGTCGTATATATGAAAACACTGTGCTAATACATTGTCGTATATATGAAAACACTGTGCTAATACATTGTCGTATATATGAAAACACTGTGCTAATACATTGTCGTATATATGAAAACACTGTGCTAATACATTGTCGTATATATGAAAACACTGTGCTAATACATTGTCGTATATATGATAACACTGTGCTAATACATTCTCGTATATATGAAAACACTGTGCTAATACATTGTCGTATATATGAAAACACCGTGCTAATACATTGTCGTATATATGAAAACACTGTGCTAATACATTGTCGTATATATGAAAACACTGTGCTAATACATTCTCGTATATATGAAAACACTGTGCTTATACATTCTCGTATATATGAAAACACTGTGCTAATACATTCTCGTATATATGAAAACACTGTGCTAATACATTCTCGTATATATGATAAAACACTGTGCTAATACATTCTCGTATATATGAAAACACTGTGCTAATACATTCTCGTATATATGAAAACAATCTGCTAATACATTCTCGTATATATGAAAACACTGTGCTAATACATTCTCGTATATATGAAAACACTGTGCTAATACATTCTCGTATATATGAAATCACTGTGCTAATACATTGTCGTATATATGAAAACACTGTGCTAATACATTGTCGTATATATGAAAACACTGTGCTAATACATTGTCGTATATATGAAAACAATGTGCTAATACATTGTCGTATATATGAAAACACTGTGCTAATACATTGTCGTATATATGAAAACACTGTGCTAATACATTGTCGTATATATGAAAACACTGTGCTAATACATTCTCGTATATATGAAAACACTGTGCTAATACATTCTCGTATATATGAAAACACTGTGCTAATACATTGTCGTATATATGAAAACACTGTGCTAATACATTGTCGTATATATGAAAACACTGTGCTAATACATTGTCGTATATAGGAAAACACTGTGCTAATACATTCTCGTATATATGAAAACACTGTGCTTATACATTGTCGTATATATGAAAACACTGTGCTAATACATTGTCGTATATATGAAAACACTGTGCTAATACATTGTCGTATATATGAAAACACTGTGCTAATACATTCTCGTATATATGAAAACACTGTGCTAATACATTCTCGTATATATGAAAACACTGTGCTAATACATTCTCGTATATATGAAAACACTGTGCTAATACATTGTCGTATATATGAAAACACTGTGCTAATACATTGTCGTATATATGAAAACACTGTGCTAATACATTGTCGTATATATGAAAACACTGTGCTAATACATTGTCGTATATATGAAAACACTGTGCTAATACATTGTCGTATATATGAAAACACTGTGCTAATACATTCTCGTATATATGAAAACACTGTGCTAATACATTGTCGTATATATGAAAACACCGTGCTAATACATTGTCGTATATATGAAAACACTGTGCTAATACATTGTCGTATATATGAAAACACTGTGCTAATTAATACATTCTCGTATATATGAAAACACTGTGCTTATACATTCTCGTATATATGAAAACACTGTGCTAATACATTCTCGTATATATGAAAACACTGTGCTAATAAATTCTCGTATATTATATATACGGTATATATGATAATGTCCCATGGGGAGCCTCGCATATAAGAGAATGCATTGGCCTAACAATATTTACCTTGGCATTGTAAGCCAGTGCTTTCTCTTATATATGCTAGGTTCCTTATGGGACTGGATCTTTAATTACGCACCAGCGCAGCTCCCGTAATGAAAAGGATATATAACCCATTATACAGCGACTAGTCCGTATTACCCACATATATCTCACGCAAAGACCGCTGATCCATTGACGTAACACATCTATGTGTTTAATGTCGAACAAATGTTTAGACTGAAAACGATAAATAAAAACGCACGGGCGGAGTTAGTATGAATACAGTGACATTTCGTCATGGGTTTCCAAAGTGTCTCCTTCTCCGCGACATTGACGTGGGTGAAAAGTTTCAAAAAGTTCAAACATCATTTGAAAAGTTCAGACCCGAAGCACATTTAACATATGCTGAAAGTTAGATATTGCAACAAGTATTTTGTGTCAAATTTGTTCTTTTCAGACCAAAAATCGTTCCTACTTATAATCAATTGTTTTGAATAATGGCAATCAGGTGGATATTTCTAACCATTCTATGTATGGTTAGAAATGTCCAAATACAATTAATTCCCAATTTTTAAAAATAAGTGACCAAAAGTATAGACATATTAGGTTGCAAATGTCTAACGGCTGGATAGTTTGAGATCTTATGTGTACAATTCCAACCCAAGGGTGGAATGCAAATAGCATGCCTCGGACATGATGATTACGGTCTTCTTCGATGCAGGGGCGGCGTGTTAACCCTTTACCCAACAGAACGGCCCTGTGCCAATGCATTCTCTTATATATGCGAGTCGACCATAGGTCGCCTCGCATATATAAGAGAATGCATTGGGTTAACACAGTAAAAAATATATAATTGTTAAAGAATGTAAGAAAAAATGGTAAAAAAAGATTTGTTTTAGGCCAATGCATTCTCTTATATATGCGAGGCGACCTATGGTCGACTCGCATATATAAGAGAATGCATTGGCACAGGGCATAACTGTAACCATCACAATGTGGTCAAGGAGCCGGTTCCAATGATATCCATATTTGTATGGTTCTATTGAGACAGACCGAAGATATTTTAGGCTGTTGAAGCTTTATTTGGCCGGTTTTGGCCGGTTTGTTGGGTAAAGGGTTAAGGAAGAGGTCACGTGACAAATTTTGAATGGGCATTCCCATGGAAATCTCCACAGAAAAAGTTACAGAGCTGCAAATATTTGTGGGTGTGACTTTGTGCGGTATTGGAAATAATACACATTTATCTGGCGGGTCGGCTTGGAATTTGTTCCATTAGAATGTTGTTACGCCGAGTTATGTAGTAACTGACGAGTTTTGTTTGTGGTAGCTCACGAGTTATGTAGTAACAATCGACGATTTTTGTTGTAGCTCACGAGTTATGTAGTAAAATCGACGAGTTATGTGGTAATTTCAGGTTACTCGTTAGCTTGTTTTTTACTACAAAACTCGTCGATATTTTACTACAAAACTCGTAACCCAAATTACTACATAACTCGTCGATTTTACTACAAAACTCGTGAGCTACCACAAAACTCGTCGATTGTTACTACATAACTCGTGAGCTACCACAAAACTCGACAGTTACTACATAACTCGGCGTAACAATGTTGATGTATTTATTTTTTTACTTTTTTATTGATTTTTCAAAACTAGGTCAAGTGTAGTAATTCCTGAAAAACATTCTCAAAAATAAATTTATAGCAAACATTGTCTATTTACTATGGAGCCCGGGAGGTGACATGGTAAATATATTTTATAATCCGTGCTCACGGATTAATAAACCGTGCGCACGAATTAATAATTCGTGCGCACGAATTATTAATTCGTGCGCACGAAATAATAATTCGTTCGCACGAATTAGTATTTCGTGCGCACGAAATAATAATTCGTGCGCACGAATTAATATTCCGTGCGCACGAATTATTAATTCGTTCGCACGAATTAGTATTTCGTGCGCACGAAATAATCATTCGTGCAAACGAATTAATAATTCGTGCGCACGGATTAACACCCCCCCCCCTTGCATTTCCCAAGGAATGTCAATGGGGATAAAGTGTCTTCGTTATATCTTGAATTGAACATAATACCATTGCTGACTATAATAACCCATCGTCGCCCTATGATGAGTTTTACTTGCGAGTTCCTATAACATGGCATGTTTGTGGTACGGGTGTGGTTAACAGGTGGGGTGGACCAAAAGCTTTTGTTCCAATGCCATACATGCCATATTGCACGGTGGAACCACCACTGCACAACGATCCATATGGGTATCTATATTATAGAGTTAAGGAACATGGGGTATTCATACTCTCCGTGACCACAAGGCACCGCGGGTCACATATATATGCTCGTACATGTAAAAACTGTTAAGTCGGAACTGGCTTACACATGGGTCTATTATATTCAACTCAGCCCGCGAAAGACACTTTAGCCCCACTCCCTAATTGACCCTCATTCCATCTTCCACAAAAATAAATACTGATGCATGTTTTCAGTATTTAGTCTTGCTGAAGAGGGTATCCTACATCTTACACTCCATTTCCGCCATTCCTGATATCATATCGGTACGGTGCAGTCGTCACTGCGCAACGATCCAGTATGCATGTATACTTGAGAGTGAAATATACTGCCATATACTATCCGTAAGCATCACATAGCATCCCGGATTATATATGTATACATGCATGTGCACTCCGGAACTGGCTTACACGCGAGTGGGGGCACACTAACTAGTCACCATGGTCCATATGGACAAATACTCCAATCGTGAGCCCACGTGGACACCACAGCCTAATATAATTTGTAACTAAGTAGCCCTATTGGCAGACGGTCGCATATATACCCCCCCCCCCCCACCGGAAGCATCCACGTATCAAACATACTCTCATGCATAATTTGTTGTCGCAACTGCGTTGTAAAGGAGTCCGCAGGCGTGAGGCCATTTTGACTGAATTACCGATAGCACAGTATATATATATGTTAAAACGTGCGCACGGATTATTAATTCGTGCGCACGGATTATTAATTCGTGCGCACGGATTACTATTTCGTGCGCACGGATTACTATTTCGTGCGCACGAATTAGTAATTCGTGCGCACGGTTTATTAATTCGTGCGCACGAATTATTAATTCGTGCGCACGGATTATTAATCCGTGCGCACGGATTATAAAATATATTTACCATGTCACCTCCCGGGCTCCATAATTTACCAAGCCCAGCCGCCAGTTAAATGTTACGTCTGTTTAATGATATGGTTGCTTTGGTTCCCAGACAACTGCTTCATATAGAACTTTTGCTGGGGAGATTTGCATGGAAATCCCCATTCAAAATTGTTCACTCGATCTCCCCCATAACACTAACTAAACCCGTGCGATGTTTTAATGTGTTGTCTTGATGCAGTTTGGAATTCCAAGGTGGACCAAGCCGAAACCCTGGCCACGTCCCTGTCTCCACCACCTCACCAAATGCTAAATGACTAATTGGCGTGTCCACGTCCCTGTCTCCGCCACCTCACCAAATGCTAAATGACTAATTGGCGACCCCAGAGTAAATTGTGAGCCACATTGATAAGCGGTTTGTCGAACGAAGAATGAGTCTGATCCGTTACGACAGTCTGATTATTGATGTTATTCAGTAACGCTTGCTATTAAACCCGCAGAAGTTAGAACTGTACGCAATGTCAACTTTCCACTGGAAGACAGTTGTGTCAGTACCGTGATTCACGTGTGATTATCGGCTGTGTTTTCTCACAGTACACACAAACTAATTTTCCACTCGAAGTGTTTCTTTCGGACTGTATCAAATGTTAATAAGAACAGACATGTCCAGTGTATTCGTGTAAATTCAGTTCGTGCGAGTTTTACGTCTTGCTTTTCGCACTAGATGTCTTAATCGGATAAGCTGCTGCATGTTTAATTCCGTCAAAAGTAAAGGTGGGTAAACCTCTTTTAAAGTGATATGAAACACTCCGGTAGGATGATCAAATAGAAATGGGGAATAATCTTGCTCAAAGTAGTTATTTTTACGAACATTTATCCAAATTTACAACACACGCACACACCGTCATTCTTATATACGAATTAAATGCAATGACTCTCGATGGCGAATTCATTTGCGTTAGTTTATCGCTGATAGTTGCGTCCCGAATCAAGATCTAAATATTTACAATTGAAGGTTGTTAACGCAATGTTTCTATGGAATAGTATGGTCCATTTCTTTGAGATTTTCGACGATATTAGTAGAATGCTACATTCCCCCAGTTCCACGCACCGAACAAGTCCATAATATGTCTTTAATACATATTTAAAATGTATATAATATTAACTGTATAATTATATACGTACATTTATTAATCTAACCACCACCTTGTATCCCCCTCTATACTGTATATGATCTGGCAGTGTCAGTGCATTGGTGGATGTGGTCGATAAAACACTTCACGTGTACTAGCTAACTGACCATGACCACTGACATAATAATCATGTAAGAATACACGAAACCACACACCCCACCCATTCCCCATATGTGTTAGGGTTAGGGTTAAGGGTAAGGGATAGGGTTACAGTTATGGTTACGGTTAGGGTTATGGTTACGGTTAGGGTTAGGGTTAGGGTTAGGGCTGGGATTATGGCTAGGGTTTAGGTTATATTTAGGGTTAGTGTATTGTTACATGAAGGACATACCTTTTGAATGTTGCACAGTTGTCACACTCAGTGGGAAATCCCTGTGAATTGTTTAATTGACCACAGCCACGAGTACACTGAAATTGCCAAATCCTGGTAGAGGGGATGTACATGATTGTGGTTAGATTCATGACTGTGCTTATAAATGGTAAGTATGTATTAAAATGTATTAAAATTACGTATAATCACCCCATAAATACAACAATTAGAAGGACTGTGTAAAACTTTGCCACAATAGAGAAGACAAATCATGGGACTTCAATAGGAATTCAATATTGCTCAATACTCATCATATTTAGTAGCAGTATATTGCCGAAATACATTCCTTCTAAAGGTTGCAGATATTGGGTGATAAAATGTAATTTTATTTAATATTTACCAATTAAATCTTATTATAGATATATGTGACACTATTTTTCAGAATCAAAGTAATTGTTTTAATTTTAAAATATTTATCGCATTTTTTTCGAACTAGATTATATATTGGTCCAGTGTCGTTTCTCATTTGTTTTTATGGTGATTTATTATTAATATAAACGTTTTCTTGTTCATTTTTTAACAGCAATAATTTGTTTATACGCTATACTTGTACTCGATGAAAATTTTATTTTATTTTAGGATAAGAGTTGTCTTCCCTGAAAAAATTATTTTGGGACACATTCTGAAGCGGGCAACAAGCAAAATCGGATGCGTCATATTATAACCTCTAATTTGATATATAAAACCTTTGTTGGAGGGGGTGCAGCCAACTTCTAAACTCGAGGCTTTCTGAGAATTGGCCCACGGACTAAGATGACGTATCCACTGGGCACATGCACTGGCCACTATTTATGACACAATATCAACAAAGCTTTTAAATTGTGTCTAATTGTCATTCCCAGTTAGTTACATCGTGTTAAGTGTTAAATTGGGCACAGCCACCAATACACCGAACCTGCTACATCGTAGTAGAGGGTAGATGCAAGGTGGAGATTACATGCATAGCTGTTTTTATCCATATAGTACTTCACGATAAGCATATTTTAAAGTGTCTGAAAATATTTACAAATACATATGGAATTGACAGATTGAGGCACACTTTTTTAGAACTAACATGGAGCATCGCTCCTGATATATGTATATAGTTAAATATAATATAATTGGTAAATATTGATTAAAATTATATTTTATTACTCAATGGATACAACATTTAGATTGACTATGTGCTGAATTGGGTTATTTACTAAACTAAATCATTCACTAACAAAATGACCACACAAACTGTCATGTGCCATCCATAACTTACCAAGTTCCACGGTAAGAATCGGTATCCATGATCATTAACGGTGTGCGACTGAACCGGTTAAACGCATGTCGCTTTAACGAATAATGAATCTCAAATTTATAAAATTCAAAAAACTAAATTAATAATAATATAAATAACCAGGACTTAAATTTCTGAAATTCCAGAAATTTTATAATTTTCAATGAACACAATCTTTATATTATATGGAAATTATATATTAAATAATCTAAAGAAATGAATAAGCAAAATAATATCGTGCACATGCATGCTATTGACTACATGTATGTACTTGCTGTATGTATCCATCTGGTATATGAACTGGAAGTGATCCAAAACCTGCCTGGAGATGTATAAGACATGCTATACGATAAAGTTCTCTGCTTATATTAGCAACTAGCAGGGAAACCCGGCGTTGCCCAGGTTAAAGTGACGTGAAACCCTCTGTACGCTGTAGATATTTGGTGGAAATAGATGATACTCTTGCTCAAAGTGTTACACGTATTCTCATAAATTGTATATCCAAATAGCATCACAAAACATGATTCTTACACATGGAATGTAAGTAGTGACTCACCTTGTAGGATCGGAACGATTGTCATTTTATATATCGCCATTAACCCGTCCCACTATTAAAGAAGTATTTATTCATTTAAAACTGCACATACTTCAAATTTTAAAACGTGAAACATGAACATCAGAAACACAGAAATAAAAGACGATAATTGGGTTTTACATAGAGATGTATCAATCAATCTAGTGGGTTAGACTAAGATTTTGAGGACACCTGGTTATCATATCTCCAAGAAAATACTGATGTTTTAAAGAAATGTCTGGGTGCTCCTCTGTTCATGGTGCTATATACGGGGTAATTATTCTCAGTTTAAAAGAACTGTTGCTATGCACGTATATCAGCTACATGTGCCTAACACAAAGCGTGATTTTTAGTTGTTTATGTTAGGCGATGAGTCTGTTCCAAAAAATGAAAGAAATCCACTGTATGGGGCAGATATAACATTGTCAAATGTCAGCGTTGGAGGATCTGTGTTTTCTTTTATCTCAGAAGAAATTTTATTTGACTGCACACTGTGACCACTTTGTTAAACAAATATCTCTTGACAAACTGTAACTTTTTTGTGGAAACTATATATTGAACGGGTTTATATAATATAGACATGAGCCATTATAATATGCAATCCTCTGACGAGTCAAGGTCACTCAGTTTGCAAGAATATATGTATATTTTAAACACAATCTATATCTATAGCATAGTGATAGATATACTATGAATACTTTCTTCTATGTATCTGTTTTGCTTGCTCATTGTTTGAATGCCATGATTCCCATCCCCATATGAATATGACAGTTGAGAAGATATAATTGTTCATTTGTAGAGATTGTGAACTTTGAACACCAAACAATCCTTAGAACGATATGGAGATGGCCTGGGAGATAACTATATAACTTTGGTGGATAGCGGCGAATAGAACAACCTTATCAATCCTATACGTCATCTCCTCTCGCCATCCATGACCCAAACAACACCAAATGTGATTAAATTCATCGTATCATTAGAGAAGAACGTGCATGAACTTGATGGAAATTAGTGCTAAATAAGTAAATATATTCATATCAGCTTTGGTGCAACTCCCCTCTGCACGAATGACTTGAACGGCGCCACTGCTGACACATTTAAACCACGTCCATTAGACTCATGTATGCATCATATAATGGAGATGATAATATATAAGTTTGGTGGTAATAGGCAACTAAACCAATTCGTTTCATAATCATTAACCCCCCCCCCCCCCCCCCCCATCATCTCTCACCCAACTGCACCATTTTCGCGTCTTTAAATCACACGATTATAGCGCCCGCTCCCCCGCGGCGAAGCCGCGGAAGCGAAGCGACCAGGGTATACGTATGCGAATATGAAATATATACTAATCGACTTTTTCGGCCCAATCTAAAAATAAATTTATTCATAACTGAAGGGTCAACCAGGGTCAGCGGAGTCCAAAATTATATTGTTGCTCCTAAAGCCAAATATATTTCCAAAAAGTGAATGTAAATTGAACAAAAGCTCTGGTTAACAAAAAAAGGTAAATTGCATGAAAATGTTTTGTTTACATATTTCATAAAATTATTAAATATATTTACCGCGAAAGAGGAATATAGCGACCTTGCTGGCCGTTTACATATTATCTTCAATTTTCTAACGGTATTTCAAGGCGGACAAACGGAAACTTTAAGTTCCGATTGAAAGATCGCAGAGTCATTTTAAGATTGCTTCTTGGGAAACCAGTAAAGGCGTCATGACATCAAGACGTACATCATGACGTCACTACCGACACCGGCGCGCAAAATTCCAGACAGGACTGCGTCGATGGCCAGACAGCTGAGACTGGTATTACATGGCAGGCTAAATATCCATATTTACGTTATATGTGATTATTTACATACATTGTATATATCATTTTCTTGTGTCCCATTATAATTAGGGTGGATACACACATGCATGTAATTTCTGTGTGTAAATTACATGTATTTTACATGGCCACACCAATAATTCACAACATTAATCACCTGCGCGTGAGCGGTTCATTGTTAACAGGCCAGACAAGTGAGCAGTGCTAAGCGAAGTCAAATTTAAGGCCAGTCCAAAACATGTCTTCTCTCACGGATGCGGAAATTATTCAAGTCTGTGTGATATCTGGCATTTTATTAATGCACGACCACCAGAAGCCATACGTCTAGCATATACAGGCTAGATGTAGAACATTTTCAACCATGATGCATGTGTTTGGGTGGGGTCTCGAAAGCTTCAAATCGCTAAGGGACTTAGTTGAATGTATCGGTCGGAATAATCTGGGCAAGAAGGTACAATATGATATGTTTTACTTAAATAGCTCAGAGTTAGTCACCCCCTCCTGGTAGCTTTCGGGGTCATATATAGCCCCTGCATGCGTCGGGGAAATCCTGATCCACCACTGCTAGAAATAAGAGAGGACTGGTCATTATTTAAATAGAAAGTCTACCATATGTGTTATCCCACGAACAATTATTTTAAGTGGCCTGGCGACTCGGTTCAATATAACGGCTTATCTACATTCCGACTTAATTGGAACTAGAACTCAGTGCGTTCAATACGTAGGCAATGATTAGGTTGTCAGTGGACACATATTACATCGTCTGTATGATCCATGTAAAACGCCAAATACACGATAATTACAGATATTACATGCATGTGTGTATCCACCCTTAGGGTTTATCATCAAATCCTTCTATAAAGATAACAATTCATCCGACAATCCCATGAACAGTAACAAGCTGGGGCAAATTACGTTTACGTACATGGTCATATTATTCCTCGTATCATGGGGAAGAATAATATATCAATTTGGTGGAAATCTGCGCTAAAAATAGTTTTTAAAATTAATTGTTGGCCCGCCCCCCCCCCCCAGTGCACCATGACTAGACCGGCGCCATATCATGGAGGTGATTATGTATGAGTTTGGTGGAAATCGGCGACAAAACTATTTTATAAATGTTTTGCTGCCCCTCCCCTTTTTCTGCCCCTGACACAAACATCGTCACTTTTGACAATTTTAACCCGCGTCATTATCTTCCTCACAAAGTTACCCCCGTTAGACTGCCTTGGCGCGATCTCGATAGTACCCCCGTGACGTTATATATAGAACATATACAGACAGACACATATTCGCACTAGATATATCAAGGCACCAAATATGGCATTTTTAACAAGCACGATTTGATTCCTTGTCTCATTTGAAAATAACGTGTATGAATTTGATGGTAATTGGCACTAAACATATTTTTATCAGTTTTGGTGACCCTCCCGTCCCTATTTCGGACTCAAGCGGCACCACTTTTGACATCATTAAACCACACACTTAGACTCATTATGGAGATGAATATATATAAAATTGGTGAAAATTGGCGAGTATACAAAGTATCAAATTTAGGTCCCTCATATCTCTCACTCAAACGGCACCATCTTGGCGTATTTAAACCACACGATTAGATTCCTTGTATCACGTATCAATATGGGGGGAAATCGGCGCTAAACATATTGTTTATCAATTATTATGTCTTTCTCACCCTCTCACATCACCCCCACACCACCTCTCATACAAATCACATGATTAGATTAGATAAGAATGTGTAACAATTTGGTGGACATTTGGGCCCCTCTCCCGTTCAGTGCACCCCTGACTCAAATGACGCAATTTTTGTCATATTTAGGCCATGCCATTAGACTCCCCATACCATGGGGGATGATTTTGTGTAAGTTTGGTGGCAATCGGCGACTAAACCAGTTCTTATCAAATTCAGTGCCCACCCCTGCCAATCTCTCATTCATCCAAACTACACCAATTTGGCGTCTTCTAATCACACAATTAGATTCCTATATCATGGAAAAGAATGTATATCAATTTGGTGGAAATCGGCGCTAAAATTATTTTTTATCAATTTTTGTACCCCTCTCCCTTTCCGGGCATCTCTGACTCGAATGGCGCCAGTTTTCACATATTTAAACCACATCATTAGATTCCTTATATCATGGGGATACTTATATATAAGTTTGGTGGCAATCGGCGACAAACAAATTCTGCCCCTCCCCTGTTCTGCCCCTGACAATAATGGCGTCACTTTAGAAAATTCTAACCCGCACTATTGTCTTTCTCGTAAAAGGTTACCCCTGTTAAACCCCTTTGGTGCCATGTTAATTTCTATAGAACACAGACAGACAGACAGATAGACAGACAGACAGACAGACATTCGCAAATATAGATATCGATATAGTTGTAATAGTATTACTCGATCATGATTGAGACATAGTATAATAAAATCCACTCACCCTTCTGGTGGTAATAGTATTACTTGATCATGACGGTGACATAGTAATAAACGGTGCCACATTCTATACTCGTTCGCTCAAAAACAGAAAATCGCAAGAAAGATGCGCAAATATACTGCCCATCACATCCACTCGTCAATTTTGTTTTATCTCGAACCCACCCGAAGCGAGCTCTCCGTTGTGCAGTTTCCTTTTATAGTAGAGGGATCAAACTGGGGGGGGGGGGACCTACAGTATACCGGCGTTACTGTTCCTGCATTAGCATCACTCATCCATTCGCCAGTTTTGATTTGGCAGGAAAATAGCTGATTGTTTTGTCCCAGGAATGCATCGGTATCGGCTGGGACAAAACACTTTTAAGTGGAACATTTCGGTCCAAATAACTCTTCCCATTTGGAAAACAAAATAATTATTCGGCTCCTCTATTATTCATGTTCTTAATTATAGAGAAAGAGATGATTAATGTTTTCATCATTCAGCGGCCTACCACGCGGTCAATGTTTCACCGATTTGGTCTCGATCGGAGATAATTTATTGTTATGACATTTAACACCATCGAAGCCGTCAATATACAGACATTTTGTAGCCATGAAGATAAGTTTAAGTCGCTCTATATCACATTATTATGTCAACTCTTGCGATTAGCCAATCAGCGTCGATAAATGGTGACGGTATATGAACCCATATTAGATTAGTGACCCCATCATGCATATGAAATAAATATTAGGTGCTTATCCACCATCTTGTTTTTCATAAACTCTGTCGTCTCGGGGATATTTTTGGTGTATTATGGCGCCAAGAAAGGGGGATATCTGTCAGAAATCGACATTTGTGATTCATACATCAAAAGATGGCGTTTTACGTTCTCTCAAACAAAAAGCGTTGTGGTCGTATTCAACGAGACACGCTATCAACATGAATCCAACAAACACAGGACATGGTCCCTCGGATCGAGAGATCTTATGGAGACTACCAGATGTCACCATCTTGGCATCATCCAGCACAAATTCACACATAGTACATGTCGAGCAGAAGATATAGCAAAACCATGCGCAAAACATACTTCTCAATAGCTGGTAGGAAAAGTCTCAAGCTATGCAGCCCACTCACGATGTCAAATCTTCTTCAGAGCATCGTTCTACCAAAAGCTTTATAAGGTGCAGAACTTCTCAACACACCGAGCAAAGAAGCAAAGTATACTATCGAAAAATCTTTCCGAACCTGCTCGAAACACATGCAAAATCTTCCTCGCAGAGCAAGCACAAACCTATCCAACGGACTTCTTGGACTTCTACCTGTAAAACACCAGCTACATGTTCGGAAACTTTTATTTCTGGGAGACCTCATTCATTTACCCACGACACACGACACCCCTCTCAGAATATTCCTATACAAAATATATCAACTACAACTGTTCAATATCCCAGCAACAGGCTTTGCTGCTGACATCACTGACATCATTCAATTGTACAATCTCGAGTCGTACTTGAGCAATTTTCTCAAGGAAGGATGTTTTCCGACTAAACCCTGTTGGAAAAGTATCGTCAAAACAGCTGTGCGTGACCATTACTCTGATGAATGGATAACATAATGGACACACAGTTACGCCGTCTTCTCTCGACCCACAGCGATCCCCTCTCTTCCTGGAGCATCTTGAGACTCCTTGTTGAGAACCCACGTCAGTCAGCAGAATTGAGGAACCTCGCTATTCTTTGTAACAAAACAACGTTCAAAAACAACTCTGTGTGCTCAGATTGTAGAGCAATCTATAACGACGAGATGGAGCACATCACAAACTCGTGTACCTCCCCGGCAATGGTTCAACTACGTTACATGTTCTGGTGTGGTATCTTGGACCATTACGGAATCGATGTCTTCGTGTTCATGGATTCCCTGAAACCAAATCGTCTTCAAGAATTCTTTCTATGGGGCACTGCATTTGACCCACCACCGGTCGTAGAACTCTGTTGGGACAAACTTTTGATATTCGCGGCACAGTTTCTCATCCGGGCATGTCGGTTCATCAAACAAAGTGTATAAAATGACGGAGTTCGCGTTCTCCGATGAAAGAATATTTGTTTTGTGACAGTAACCACTAGCGTGTGAGAATGAAATAAGACAAATACATTTATCTCTCTTCCACGAAGCCACTTGCGTGTGAGATAGACATCATACTATTTGTATCTTTATAACTATCTTCTCTTTCTCTCTTTCTCAATACCACTCCCTCTCTCTGCACTCAGTGTCACTCCAGCACTATCCAGCTCTCTCTATTTTCTGTTTTCGCAATGTATATATCCTAATTTATTGTATATAATGTGTTATCGGATCTAGATACTTATGAATACTGTGTAACACTATGTATGCTCTTCAGTAATGGAGGTAATAAACACATATATATGGTGATTAGCCACTGACTCAATGCGTTGACGTTCAGCGACTATGGCGCGTCACTGTGACGTTACATAAGTTAATGGCCATAAACAAACTCCAGCATATCCCTTTAATTAATCGTCGCTGTAATTTATTTTAATTTGGTAAGTTAAATGCGACGTAACGAACATTTCTTATTTTTTGGTGCCAAAATAATTGCAAAACAATGAATTTCATCGAAAAATCTTCTTATATTTACTTGCGCCAGTCTATGCTGGACGCAAGTAATGTTTTCGGTGCGGATCTTTGTCTGTTGTCTGTCCTTCCGTGAATATGTTACGTCATACTGGAAGTACATAGGGGTGATTCTACGGTAACTGAGCAATTTGAGTATCCCGGTACATCAGAAATACAAACTTCGTTATGTGGTGTATGATAGGGCACATTATGTGTAGTTAGACAGAAATATTCGAGAAATGTGGTTGGTAAAAATTATTTTCTCATTATTTTCTCATTTTGTCTGTTTTAGACCGTTAGTGTAAACCAGAAACGTCATTACACTAACGCACTTTATCATCATTTCACGCAGGCACCACATGTATAGTTACGAAGCTATGGCCATTTATAGTTACGAAGATATGGCCATTTATTATGGTTATTCGCGTTCCTTGGCAAGTTCGCAATTTTCGGAGTGCCGGGGAGGTTCTAGTTCTGAAAATAAAAGCTTCATCTGAATTTTCGAGGCACAAACATGTGTATTTTTTCGCCCATTCTTCGGAACACTTCTTGAATATTCTCGGACGTAACCACTTTTATGGGGAATAATGATTCATATTATATTAAACTCCCACGAAGAATAAATCGATGGAATGGGAGATTCATTGTGTTATATATTTTGGATAACTCAGCTGATAATCCTTAGCGTTAGTGTAATGACGCACCGTTAGTGTAATGACGTTATATCCTCCTGTTGGACAGTAGATGGCTGATGAAATGACCATGCGACACCAGTGGTGGATGTACATATTGTACGATACCTATTATAACCATTTATATGTGTTTTGGGGGTAAGTGTGGACATTATGATGCACAGAGAGGTATGTTGCTGTCAGATGTGTAACAAGCCCGTGGCTGATCCGATACTTCTACTGATGGTTAGTCACCGTTAGTGGTCGCTATTGACCATCAGCATAAGGCTTTGATTTGGATTACCCCGTAGCCAGCTTTTGTGGTGGGCGGTTACGAATCTGATGCCGCATGCGCGTAGTGTTGAGTAAGAGGTTGTGCGTGTGGCCCCATCCTGCGGATTGGGTCCGGTGCCCACCCCATGCAGCGCCCTTGGGAATATATGTGTATACTCAGTGCACCGAGATCGATTCTGGGCCTCAATTTTGAATCTCTAATTGAGAAAAACAATCAGTTTAAGGTGCCAATATAGAAGCTAAATTCCTGGGCGGCCTCCATCGGGGAACTTTTGGGAAAAATCACTGCTTTGATAAGATTCTGGAGCCCATCAGTGTCAATTTCGATTTTCTATAGTTCATTGAAAATGCAATCAATTAAATATGTCAATGAAGTCAAATTGCGTCAATGCGTGTTGCGCGAAATAAGGGGCCCGGTGTGGGCCTTCCCTGGAATTTTTGTTGTAAACGTCAATGTTCTGACAACGATTCCGGACCCCATATATGAAGCGTCAACTTCCAGTTTATAACTCAGGAAAAATATAGAAGTTTAAAGTAGACCAGGGTTTCACGTTCTAAACTTATGAGTGTTCGCGAGAGTTACTTCGTGCGGATTGCCTTCTCCCTTAAAGTGCTGAAAAATCCTTTGAGCTTCCACCCCTCCCCTCTCCAACAAAAATCTGGTGATGAAAGGGAACAACTGGATACATAATTGCGGAGACAACCTTCCCGCCATTTATTCCCGTCCCTGCCCGTCAAACACAAGTTAATTGTTACATATATGTATCTTCGAGGGTGGGGATAATTTCCCCGGGTATAGGTTGTCATAACATCCACACGTAAACAGTGATGGGCGAAATCAGATACAGCTCAGGATATTTTGGTCCAAGAAACCTTATGAAGATACAATCGAACTATTATGTGTGTTATATGAAAATGACTACACTCTTCTATTTTTTCGAATGCTAAATGACAACTTGGAACTAGGTATATTAGCAACTAACCCGAATTGTTTCTGACCGCAGAAGGACCATGGCGCTGTTACATAGTGTAAATACCAGGTACCCATATTCAGACTGTGGACTCAGCTGCCTATATGTATATCATGCACATTGTCTGTAGTATATCATGGATTCATAGGATGTCCATATGTACTTTAGGTTATATGGACACATCGGACAGTTATGCCACGTATCCACCTACACATATAGATATTTGACCAATGCCCTATATAAAGATCATGGGTGGTGGTCCCTTTGAATATTCCACGCACCAATGCCACCATGCTGCAGGCTGGCCATGGGCCGGGGGTTATATATGTAGGTCATGGGACACAGGTCGATAAAGGTATGATATGACATTGTACCCAAGAATGAGCAGGTGTTTATACGTAGGACATTTATGGACCCAGCCCCGTATACATGATATATCTACGTCATGGACAGAGAAAAGTATGTTGACGATGCCTTCGAGGAAAGAAAAAATAATTGTCTTCATCGACAAAATGCTACATGGTGAAGTTTAGTTTGTTAAAATTGCCATAATAGCAGTCATATGTCATATTTTCGATTTCGGGTATGTCCCTAGCAACCGTTATCACCCTGGTAGGTAAGAAATGTGGTAATTTTCCTGTCAGATCCACACTGTCAACAACTATTATAATTGTTTTCACCATTAAAATGATACATGGCGTATTTTAGTTTGTTAAAACTGCCATAATATTAGTCATATGTGCTTTTATTCGATGTTGGGCAGTTTCCTAGAAACAGTTGCTAAGGAAGGACATGCCGCCATTGCCTCCATATCTGAAAATGATGAGCAGTGCTTGTCTTGTGAATTGTGCCCATTGGACAGTGTTTTGCTCAGTTACCGTAGAATCACCCATAGGCCCTACTGTAAAGAATGCACACGGAATAATATGAAATGGTTGCATCAATTGTAATTTAAATCAACATATATACTTAATTTGCATTGTTATCTGGTTTTATTTTGGTTATAAATCGTTCATAAATGAACAATATTGAATTATTTCTTTCTGGAAACCGATCAAGACGCGATGACGTCATGACGCACATCAGGACGTCACAAGCTACATGGGCGCGCAAAACACCAGACATGATCGCGTCGATGTCCAGACAGCTGAGACCCGTATTGCACGGGCAGGCTGAACCATTCTAATTGCCAACAACTTCGTGTTCTATTATTATAAATATATATATACTGCATGAAAAATAAAAGTGGGCAATAGTACTGCCCATTAGAAGCCTATTCTATGTAACTTGAAACACGGGAAATGTGTTTAGAGCATGTCTAAAAGATGCGCGCGGAATAGTTTTTTTTTTTCGCAGAGACAGTGAGGTGCGAACATATTTCTGGAAAGTTTCTTTGAAGTTCAAATCATTTTCGAAAGATCATGGTACATATAAATCATGTCCGGCCAAACAGTCGAGCGCGTGGTTCAATTGAGAAACAATTGCACTGAAAAATGTGAATGTTGAAACATACGGATTATTAAATGCCCTATTAATTAACTGGGAAAACAACATTTCTCATCTTCAACGCAATAGACATTTTGATGATATGTTCCCGAAGACTGTATAGATCAGTCGCTATAAGGGCATGCTCACATTGACACACTGTTCGCGTGGTCGCGTGTCTTTTATTTATTTGTGTCGGTATTTGTAACTTACTTTGACGTTTTTTGCCACTGAAGTGCTACGGCCATCACGCCGTATATATATAAATCATCTTCACACCCTTCATGTAAACGATGTCTCTATTGTTCTATAAATATGTCAAACAACTCCTACGTATCATTAGTGTAATAGATCAACTTGAAATAGTCTGCCCGTATACACAAATATTTCAGCGATGAATGAACTGAGATTTGATATCTATATTTGTTTTTATAGATCTCTCAAACGAGGAGCCAATATGCGTGGTTCATAGTGGTGTTGGTAAGACAAAACAAAACATGTCAAATGTGTGATGGGCGCAAGTATAGGCATCTCCAGTGAGTGCATTCTAGTTAACAACTTCATTTGTCATTAGGGTGTGTAATAAATATAGAGCTGCACAGTTTTTGGGACGGTTATCGCGCTTTAAAAGTTCCCGACAATCTGCATCGAGTTTCTTGAGATACAGTGCATGCAATACACGTACCACATGTTTTGTTACATCTTATTTGCTGTGAGAAAGACGTAAGTAAGTTGACAAAACGTGTGTCCCAAACCCCATACCTTACTCGTACTTATATTCGCGCAGTATTTTTTTTCGCTCACCGAAATTAAAACTGAGCAACAAATATAGCACGACTCCTGAGTTTATGCAAATCACAGGAAAAATCAGCTATGGTATTGAGTTACATGTACATACATTATAGACGGTGGGCTGAATATAGACAGTTATATTGACACGCGGGAATGCATTCTGACCACCATTATTCATATGTAAATCATGGTAAAATCTTCGATGTTGCAATATACTTGTAAGAAATACACATATTCCCATACGAAGGGACACGAAAGTATATATCCATATCCACGACCATTGGGTGACTATAGTAAATGATAACGAAGTCATACAGTCTGAATTAAATATGCAGCCTGAATTAAATATGTCTCTTGCTCTATGTTTATGTCGCATATTAAGGGGAGATAGCAGAGACATGGAATGCGTATGTTCTGGTTTACCTAAATATACATTTGGGAAGGACCTTAATAAAATTGAAAATAAATTGTGGTTAGGAGATTAGTGGTTGAATGCTAGAACAAGTAATATATACGGTTACTCGTGCCGAGTAAGATCCGATAAACATTATTGATTTCATGTCGAGAATCTTGTGGATGATTTTATAACCTTTATTTAAGGATTGCTTTTATACAAGAACAAAATAACGTTGCCATTAAGCGTAATGTTACAAAGCGAAAGGGCTTTGTGTGAATTACGCAACATGAAGCACTCCCATGGTGTAAATGAGTTTAGATCGTTTTGTCTGAGTACAATTGGGAATGTATTATGAAGTGCTTTGCATCTTCCCTAAGGTTTCCACAGGAACACGTAGAAATACTTATATTAAGAAGTGCTCTACATCATCGCTAGGGCTTCTTTATTGGGATTATGGGACTGGGCCCAGGGAAGATTTGATAGGGCCGGAACCCCTCTCCTACAACCCACTTGGGAGTGATATGATGAAGTTATGGGTGTGCATAACAATGAATCATGAAAAAAAAGATGATCTAGACATAATGTTTTTTTCTTAGGTTTCTTTTTCTTTCTTCTTTTGATGTCTTCTTCTGCTGTTGTTATTGTAAATTATGGCTGTGCCAAACTTGATCATACATTAAACTCTCTGAGCTGAGCGTTTGTTAATATACCGATATAGCACATAGGAAGTGTACGATAAGCAAAACACTAAACACCGTGGCGACTTTTTTGGGAGAGTCATTCCGGTGACTCATTCAACACCAAAATCTTGTGGCGATGATTAGTGAGCGCTATAACGGTATTTTGCACACAACATGGGGTCAGTTTTAATTAACCAAAGTTCATTAGTGGGGTCTTCCCATTGTTGAGTATTTTGCTTATCGCACACTATTTACGTAATAACATAATACTATCATTTCGTTGATTATGTTACTTCTGCCAATGTGGCCATTTCACCCAGATGCACTAGATCGACACACCCCGATAGTTTGCTTGACGTAGGTGACGTCTTGTGTGAATCCGCGACCGGCACTGCAACAATATGGGACAAGACGTCGTGGATAGCTTTGCCGGTATAGTATACCTTTGTTATAATTATTCTGTGTTCGATACACTGATTATGTAGGCTTTATGTATTGAGTGTATATTTATTTATATTTGCCAAATTTTGAAGTTTACAAATTTACACAACTGCTGACGGCACTAATTTGACTAAAGTAGTACACTCATACATTCAACACATACAGCCTACATAATCAGTGTATCGTACAAAGAATAAGTATAACAAAGATATACTATATATACCGGCAAAGCTATCCACGACGTCTTGCCCCATTTTACTTTCCAATCAACGTTGGGTAAACTTTCCAATCAACAAATGTCATCCAACCCTACCCAACACCCATTGCAACAGTTCAATAAACGTAGATAGGTGCTGTGGGCAATTAACGTTGATTGATTGTTGTGTGAAATTTCATCCAACACGTTGTATAATTAACATACAACCGTTGGTAGTAAATATATATGCAACGTTGTGTAAAAGGGTATCCAACAAAATTGTCATGCAACTTTTCACACAACGTAGATAGGTGCTGTGGACATACAACGGTTAATTGACTGTTGGATAACTTCTTATCCAACTAGATTTAGGGTGTAGATCGACCCACCCCGATAGTTTGCTTGACGTAGATGACGTCTTATGTGAATCCGCGACCGGCACTGCAACAATATTCAACCTTGTAGTGTGTCGAGTAGTTTAATAACTAGCACGCAAGTAAACAAACAAAAACATTTACGTGACACATAGATGATCTCCAACGATTTATGTTGGGATAAAATATTTTATGAAACGAGTTTGATAAATTTGATTCACAACGAGTCGAAGACATATCCCAACATATAACGAGTTGAAGATCTTGTATCACATGAAAAAAACTAGAGATTTATGACTTTTAACAAATCAAAATCCTTAATAGAAGCTGCAAAATGCATACATTTACATCGTTGGCTGAGACGTTTCACAACCGCATACGACAGCATTGCGCGCTCTGACACTGGAGACGGAAAATATTGTCCCGCAATTTGCCTCTTTGTTTTTGTGTCTAGTTTCGTTAGTTCAACGAAGTTGGACAAGAATTTATCTTTTATCAACAAAGCAACCAAGCAACCATTTTTGCATTATTTGGTGTTGGTGGCACGTGCGGCTTTTCGAAATAGCATTAATCCGCCTGAATCAATGTAAAGACACGCAGTCATTTTATTGACTCGATGCCAAGTGATATGTAACTCCTGAGAGATAAGGAAATATATAATTTAATAGCTTGTTTAATGATATAATAAGGGTATCATGTTATATTAGGAGAATATCGGCTGCCGGTGTGTAATAAACATAGAACTGTCTGAAGGAGGAGAACGTTATCGCATTACATGTAGTTTGTTATATGTTGAAAGTAAAATTACGCCACAACAAACTCGTACGATAACATTCACCATGCACAATCATTCGTCTGAGCGGATAGTTATTGGTGGGGGATAATTCACTAGGAAATGACTCCAAATGAGCATGATATAGAAACTGTATGCAGATAGACGGATCAGAAATATGCGTCTATAGTCGGAAATCTAACCATCACGGCATAAATAAACGGTTTACGACAGCCTATAGTGCGTTATGCATATTACAGACAGATCGAGACATCCCTGTGGCGCCTGTACGCTAACGATATCGCCAAAAAATGTGAGAATGCCTACAGTCTTGAAATTCTAACCCCAAATTATACACGGACTTGTAATGAATTGGCACAGGGTAAAACCGATCCGAGAACAGGAATTAGGATCGATCCACATCCAGGTGATTACAGGGGTAGGGATCTGTAACACGAGCGTATCACGCATACAATAATGATACACCGCCTCAGGGTATCAACTCAAGCAATTTCCGGACCAATTATAACTGGTAGGACCTATTCAATTTAGTCTCTTGAACTGAAATTTGATTTGAATGCAACCTCTTCCGTACAATGAATTTGTTTGAGTACTGCGTAAAACTGTTGACATAGCGCTCGAGCTCTATCGGACTGAAACTAATAGCCGTCTCCCCGATCTGTACGGAATATTCCGTTATTTTGTCCTGCTATAATAATATAGGGTGTATGTGGGTGGGCCCTGCTGAATTGTGTCGGTGCCAACTTGGTGGGGGAAGTGATTCTGTTAAATGCCCACTTAATTCTTGAATAACCAGATCACATGATATATAACATATTCCATGTTATATACCATTTGAAAGAGGAAGCTCCAAAACTATTGTATTATCAACTGATCCGGTTGAATAAACTGGGAACATGTTGTTTTTGTCGAGGTACCAAAGTGTGCTCTGCACTTAGTTTTGATCCGGACTGTACTGCAAAGTCTATTATTTCAATGGAATGGGGAATAGTTTGAATTCTGATGCATTCTGAGTTGGAAGTCTTGGAATGAATCTGAGAATTTCAATCACTTGGTTAGACACTCCCAGGCCACAGCTGTTCAGTATTCTGGTGGAATATATATATTTTTGGTTCCTCTTCCCAATGGTATATAATATGGAATATGTCGTGTGTACTGTTATCTGGGGGGGGGGGTGTATATAATATGGAATATGTCGTGTGTACTGTTATCTGGGGGGGGGGGGTGTATATAATATGGAATATGTCGTGTGTACTGTTATCTGGGGGGGGTGTATATAATATGGAATATGTCGTGTGTACTGTTATCTGGGGGGGGGGGTGTATATAATATGGAATATGTCGTGTGTACTGTTATCTGGGGGGGTGTATATAATATGGAATATGTCGTGTGTACTGTTATCTGGGGGGGGTGTATATAATATGGAATATGTCGTGTGTACTGTTATCTGGGGGGGGGGTGTATATAATATGGAATATGTCGTGTGTACTGTTATCTGGGGGGGGGTGTATATAATATGGAATATGTCGTGTGTACTGTTATCTGGGGGGGGTGTATATAATATGGAATATGTCGTGTGTACTGTTATCTGGGGGGGGGGTGTATATAATATGGAATATGTCGTGTGTACTGTTATCTGGGGGGGGTGTATATAATATGGAATATGTCGTGTGTACTGTTATCTGGGGGGGGGGGTGTATATAATATGGAATATGTCGTGTGTACTGTTATCTGGGGGGGGTGTATATAATATGGAATATGTCGTGTGTACTGTTATCTGGGGGGGGTGTATATAATATGGAATATGTCGTGTGTACTGTTATCTGGGGGGGGGGTGTATATAATATGGAATATGTCGTGTGTACTGTTATCTGGGGGGGGGTGTATATAATATGGAATATGTCGTGTGTACTGTTATCTGGGGGGGGGGGTGTATATAATATGGAATATGTCGTGTGTACTGTTATCTGGGGGGGGTGTATATAATATGGAATATGTCGTGTGTACTGTTATCTGGGGGGGGGGGTGTATATAATATGGAATATGTCGTGTGTACTGTTATCTGGGGGGGGGGGGGTGTATATAATATGGAATATGTCGTGTGTACTGTTATCTGGGGGGGGGGGGTGTATATAATATGGAATATGTCGTGTGTACTGTTATCTGGGGGGGGGGGTGTATATAATATGGAATATGTCGTGTGTACTGTTATCTGGGGGGGGGGGTGTATATAATATGGAATATGTCGTGTGTACTGTTATCTGGGGGGGGTGTATATAATATGGAATATGTCGTGTGTACTGTTATCTGGGGGGGGGGTGTATATAATATGGAATATGTCGTGTGTACTGTTATCTGGGGGGGGGTGTATATAATATGGAATATGTCGTGTGTACTGTTATCTGGGGGGGGGGGTGTATATAATATGGAATATGTCGTGTGTACTGTTATCTGGGGGGGGTGTATATAATATGGAATATGTCGTGTGTACTGTTATCTGGGGGGGGGGTGTATATAATATGGAATATGTCGTGTGTACTGTTATCTGGGGGGGGGGTGTATATAATATGGAATATGTCGTGTGTACTGTTATCTGGGGGGGGGTGTATATAATATGGAATATGTCGTGTGTACTGTTATCTGGGGGGGTGTATATAATATGGAATATGTCGTGTGTACTGTTATCTGGGGGGGGGGGTGTATATAATATGGAATATGTCGTGTGTACTGTTATCTGGGGGGGGGGGGTGTATATAATATGTAATATGTCGTGTGTACTGTTATCTGGGGGGGGTGTATATAATATGGAATATGTCGTGTGTACTGTTATCTGGGGGGGGTGTATATAATATGGAATATGTCGTGTGTACTGTTATCTGGGGGGGGGTGTATATAATATGGAATATGTCGTGTGTACTGTTATCTGGGGGGGTGTATATAATATGGAATATGTCGTGTGTACTGTTATCTGGGTATATAATATGGGATATGTCGTGTGTACTGTTATCTGGGGGGGTGTATATAATATGGGATATGTCGTGTGTACTGTTATCTGGGGGGGGTGTATATAATATGGGATATGTCGTGTGTACTGTTATCTGGGGGGGGTGTATATAATATGGAATATGTCGTGTGTACTGTTATCTCTGGGGGGGGGTGTATATAATATGGAATATGTCGTGTGTAATGTTATCTGGGGGGGTGTATATAATATGGAATATGTCGTGTGTACTGTTATCTGGGGGGTGTATATAATATGGAATATGTCGTGTGTACTGTTATCTGGGGGGGGGGGGGTATATAATATGGAATATGTCGTGTGTACTGTTATCTGGGTATATGTCGTGTGTACTGTTATCTGGGTATATGTCGTGTGTACTGTTATCTGGGTATATGTCGTGTGTACTGTTATCTGGGGGGGGGTGTATATAATATGGAATATGTCGTGTGTACTGTTATCTGGGGGGGGGGTGTATATAATATGGAATATGTCGTGTGTACTGTTATCTGGGGGGGGGGGTGTATATAATATGGGATATGTCGTGTGTACTGTTATCTGGGGGGGGTGTATATAATATGGAATATGTCGTGTGTACTGTTATCTGGGGGGGGGGTGTATATAATATGGAATATGTCGTGTGTACTGTTATCTGGGTATTCAAAAATTATGGGGGCCTTTAATAGAACTTACAGTGAAATATGCTGAATCTTCAGGTTTTTTTCTTCAAATGCATGATAGTGCACCCATACAGAGGTGCATGTATATATAGAGCTAGCACTGGGGAATACATCAGTTAGAACACTGCCCCTATGGCAAATCACAAATTATTCATAGCCGTCTGTTTAAAATGTATCAATCTGAGTCAATGTCTCCCCAACAATTATCTGAGATTCCGTTAATTCACGTGTGACTGGATTAAATAACTGCTGACTTCTTATTTAATGGTCCATCGGTGCTAACCTTGAGGCAAATCTTACTGACGATCCAAGGTCATATAGGAACATTTATTACCACGCACCACGAAGAAATAGCCCCACGGTAATAAGTCATATATAGTCTATCTGTTGATATGTATACCTGTCACACTACACTCGGCGTCATGTAGACACTACGCCACTAAGATGGTAAGTATACCAGACTAGCCATATATAGTCTGTCTGTTGATATGTATACCTGTCACACTACACTCGGCGTCATGTAGACATTATATATAGTCTGTCTGTTGATATGTATACCTGTCACACTACACTCGGCGTCATGTAGACATTATATATAGTCTGTCTGTTGATATGTATACCTGTCACACTACACTCGGCGTCATGTAGACACTATATATAGTCTATCTGTTGATATGTATACCTGTCACACTACACTCGGCGTCATGTAGACATTATATATAGCCTGTCTGTTGATGTGTATACCTGTCACACTACACTCGGCGTCATGTAGACACTATATATAGTCTGTCTGTTGATATGTATACCTGTCACACTACACTCGGCGTCATGTAGACACTATATATAGTCTGTCTGTTGATGTGTATACCTGTCACACTACACTCGGCGTCATGTAGACATTATATATAGTCTGTCTGTTGATGTGTATACATGTCACACTACACTCGGCGTCATGTAGACATTATATATAGTCTGTCTGTTGATATGTATACCTGTCACACTACACTCGGCGTCATGTAGACATTATATATAGCCTGTCTGTTGATATGTATACCTGTCACACTACACTCGGCGTCATGAAGACATTATATATAGTCTGTCTGTTGATATGTATACCTGTCACACTACACTCGGCGTCATGTAGACATTATATATAGTCTGTCTGTTGATATGTATACCTGTCACACTACACTCGGCGTCATGTAGACATTATATATAGTCTGTCTGTTGATATGTATACCTGTCACACTACACTCGGCGTCATGTAGACATTATATATAGTCTGTCTGTTGATATGTATACCTGTCACACTACACTCGGCGTCATGTAGACATTATATATAGCCTGTCTGTTGATATGTATACCTGTCACACTACACTCGGCGTCATGTAGACATTATATATAGTCTGTCTGTTGATATGTATACCTGTCACACTACACTCGGCGTCATGTAGACATTATATATAGCCTGTCTGTTGATATGTATACCTGTCACACTACACTCGGCGTCATGTAGACATTATGTATAGTCTGTCTGTTGATATGTATACCTGTCACACTACACTCGGCGTCATGTAGACATTATATATAGCCTGTCTGTTGATATGTATACCTGTCACACTACACTCGGCGTCATGTAGACATTATATATAGTCTGTCTGTTGATATGTATACCTGTCACACTACACTCGGCGTCATGTAGACATTATATATAGTCTGTCTGTTGATATGTATACCTGTCACACTACACTCGGCGTCATGTAGACATTATATATAGTCTGTCTGTTGATATGTATACCTGTCACACTACACTCGGCGTCATGTAGACATTATATATAGTCTGTCTGTTGATATGTATACCTGTCACACTACACTCGGCGTCATGTAGACATTATATATAGTCTGTCTGTTGATATGTATAC
Source organism: Siphonodentalium dalli (assembly GCA_032622095.1). Lineage (NCBI taxonomy): Eukaryota > Metazoa > Mollusca > Scaphopoda > Gadilida > Siphonodentaliidae > Siphonodentalium > Siphonodentalium dalli. The sequence goes on along the minus strand of CP136067.1, from coordinate 197,723,319 downwards.
CTGTCACACTACACTCGGCGTCATGTAGACATTATATATAGTCTGTCTGTTGATATGTATACCTGTCACACTACACTCGGCGTCATGTAGACATTATATATAGTCTGTCTGTTGATATGTATACCTGTCACACTACACTCGGCGTCATGTAGACATTATATATAGTCTGTCTGTTGATATGTATACCTGTCACACTACACTCGTCGTCATGTAGACATTATATATAGTCTGTCTGTTGATATGTATACCTGTCACACTACACTCGGCGTCATGTAGACATTATATATAGTCTGTCTGTTGATATGTATACCTGTCACACTACACTCGTCGTCATGTAGACATTATATATAGTCTGTCTGTTGATATGTATACCTGTCACACTACACTCGGCGTCATGTAGACACTACATATATAGTCTGTCTGTTGATATGTATACCTGTCACACTACACTCGGCGTCATGTAGACACTACGCCACTAAGATGGTAAGTATACCAGACTAGCCATTTTAGCGGCTGATCGTGTCCATTGCATGCTGAGTGTTATCTAAACCAACAAAAATTACTACCAAATAACACAAAATATCTACAAAATATGCCTTGATATTTTCTTATGGATGTATAATAACCATGACTGGTATAAATTTACCTTCGCTAAGCATAGCAGAATCCAAAATAAAAACATTAAATCGAATTCCTACAATGGACTCCCATTTTTACCATGTGGCAAAACACCTGATGAATGTGATGTCACTAGGCAGTGACCAGGTCAAAAGTCACATGGAAAAGCATCAGGCCATGCCATTGGTCAAAAGGTGAAAATTCCCCCTGGGTGCCTTGCTTTTCAGCCTGGAAACCCCATATTTGACAAAACATGTGATGTCTTTCCTTGGAATTTTTTGTCGATCCACCATTTCTGTGTGTCATTCTAGGAAACAATGTGTAAACATTGAGATTTCTTGGATTATGCTATGCTTACCAAAGGTATGCTATGCTTACCAAAGGTAAATTGATACCAGTCATGTTTATTATATATCTATAAAAGAAAATATCAAGGCTTATTGTGTTGATAGTTTGTTGGTGTAAACAGTATTTATTCCATATTATTCGTATATTACAAAAAACAAGACAAAGATTAACAGTGGTGATATGAAGGGGATTCGACAACAAGCTTTAAGCTTTTGGGGGTCGTTTCCGATTGGCTAATGACAAGGTCCATCCTGTGAGAGTGATTTTTTAACATTTCAGATTGTTTCAAGTAGATAGGGGCTTCATGTTTTAAATTGTTGACGTTTCATCGTGTGTATTATAGTCTACTCACAGGATGGGCCGGTTCGATAGGTGTTTCAAGATAAGGTAGTTTCATATGGAATGATTTGGGTTATGTGGGAGTATGTTGGAAGGGTATGGCGGTTGTCAGATGACTATAAAATAGTATTATATGGAATTATTTTGTTTATGTGAGAATAGTTTAAGGGGTTAAGATGGATGTCGGGTATGATAAGGAAAGTGTTAGGTGGGATGATGAAATATCTTGTTGGCAGTACAGGGGATTTTGAGGAGTGTGGATAATCTGTTGTGTCATATTATGCACTGGTTGGGAATCTGACCTTGCTTCTGATCCAACGTCACATCATTAGGGGACGCACTTGTATTGTCCATTCTTCTAAGCTGTATAACATATCGTGATCATAAGTTGCTGTGGTTTTGCAACAGTGTCCAATGTGTAATCCATTAACGTATCATATAGTTGACTAACATTAATGCGCTTAATATCAATAAGTGTGTGGCTCAGCGGACACTTATTTGGTGCCGTCATTAAAACGTTTGGTACGAATGATAAATTTTTGGACTTCTTTGAAAATTGTTAAGTTGTCTTCCAGTGAGATTTTAGTGGATCCACACAAGAGTGTCTCGGATGTGACGATACACAGATTAGAAATTTATGATAAGAGTGAGCTTCGTTGGGAGCGGTATCTAACACATTCAAGTAAATAGTGTTCTGTGTCCTCAATTTCACCACAGACACACCTGGGATGATCGGAGACAAAGTTGGAATAAGTATGGTAATTTAGGTGGCTACAATGTAATCTTAGTCGGGCGTGCAGTATTTGGGCTTCGCGGGTGTACGCATAGTAAAACCATCTGTGGGTCTTCTTCATTTTCAAGTCGAGAGACCTCTTAAATTCTGAGAGGGAATCCATTTTAATAATATTTTTGTCGAGATTGTTCCATAGGGACGTCGTTGATGGAAGAAATGATCTGCTGTGATATTCAAAGTCAAAACCAGGGATTATGAAGTGATTGCTTTGTCTAGTTTCGCGCCTAGATATTTGCCCATGAGTCGATAGTTTGTTTTATGTAGTAGTAATTTGTGCGTGTTCATGTAAACTTAATAGGTCAATGGAGCAAATTAGACGCTACTACTGATTGGATGGAATTAGTCTAGGCGTCATGGTGCGATCGCGTCATCCTTAATAGAGACCGTTCGCAAAAATCACTATTACGATTACGGATAGGATATATTGTCCTAGTAAGGTTGACACCATCACAATTTACCTACAATGGCTAATTGTTGAGACGGCATATGCCCCACTCTATTCAGTTACACATATATTTAAAGGAAAAAGTAATGTGTGTCTCTTTCAGATATCATGTTCTTATTCGTGTGTAATACACAACACGGATAATGTTAGAGCGCCCCCAAATAGGACAGGTGACACATCCTTGACACAGCTGCACACAATTAAACTGCGTGGGGTATATTTCGTCTCACATAAGAACCACCGTGCGTAAAGATCGAATTTTGGCCGTATATTGGCAGGATATTTCCTTATCCGTAATCGTATTCGTGATTTTGCGAAAGGTCTCCATTGTCTGGTTGTGTCACACCACATTGACGATGAACTCCATGTGTATCACTTTGGTTGGATTGGCTGCATTTAAACATGATTGTGTATTTGTATCAAAGAATCTGTATACGATATACCGTATCTTAAATGGGTACCGTAAACTACATGAAATTCACAGGTGAAATGTCACAAACAAATTGAATACCCAAGAACGAATAAACTAAACCTGCTATCCTCCTGGCAGACAACATATGACCTGAAGTAGAACACGGGTTTTTACAGTTTTTGCCCGTGCACATGAGCTGGTCTCCCCGCCCTGCTTTGAGCTGAGCGTGAATTTCTATACGCTGACCTGTCCTGCCCAGTTAACATATGATTGTACGATCAGTTTGACCTATATTTATTCCCCGACCATTCACTGCAGGGGTGCGCGCTGGGTGGGACCCCTCCGGTTGCAGCTCGGGTGCCATCGCCCGGGCTGGGTTGGGGTGCTTATCGGGGTCGCGGTGCTGTGGTGGCTGGTTGGGAGAATTTTGTTGATATATACATGAATATGTTTGTATTTAAACGCAGTGGGCAGGCGGGTCAGTGGAGCAATGTAGCACTATATACCACTGCATGGTTGTGGTCATTTAAGTGAATAAACGATATGCATGCATCAGGCCATTTATGAGACTGGAGTCATACTTTCGTTTTCATTATATTTACCATGTTGTTTGAACGATCATAGAGCACACGAGTGTATTTTGCACTAATCCATGACTCAAATTCATTCATTTGTTGCATATATTCTGTGGAGTATAAAAGGAGATGGTCCCATAAATGACACGATTTAGTGAGCAGTACCCATTTAAGACATTAACGACTGTTTCCATGTGGTCATGATATTTTGACAGTCAGATCAATTTACACTGGATTCATAAATTCATTTTCATTATACTTACCATGTTGTTTGCATCGTCCATAGAGCACTCGAGTGTATTTTGCACTAATCCATGGCTCAACTTCATTCATTTGTTGCTTTTAGTCTGTTGAGTATAAAAGGAGTATAAATGGCAGGATTTTGGTGTACAATCCGCCTTAAAGAGGATATAATACAAAGGAGGGATTTCATTTGACCGGGCTCACATTGCAAGGGTAGCACATGGGAAGGGATGTATTTGGGTAGTTCATGGAGGTATTCGATTACATAAAACGTTTACATGATCTCCATGGAAGGCCGGTATGTTAAAATTTACTCCGATTAATTGACATCCTCCGTTACAGGTGAACAGGTTAGCGGGGTGGAAACTGCAAGGGCGACAATTCGTTGTCTTTGGAATGCGCGGACTCACCAAAACAAAAACACAAATGGAAAAATAAATGACTGTTCCATGCATTAGATAGACATGGCCAACTTCAATTACTGCATAATGATGAAATGACAATTGGCGGCTTTTATCGTGACCTTGTTATATAAAGGCCGCTATTTCGTCGACTGATTGCTAATTTACACAACGAACCCATGGGAGCAGAGACTAATACGGAGGCGATTACTTTTCAGGAAATGGTTTGCTTTGTGTGAAATGAATAACGGAAGACGGCACATGCAGAGCTAATGACATCGCTGTGGTCACACGTACTATACATCGCTGTGGTCACACGTACTATACATCGCTGTGGTCACACGTACTATACATCGCTGTGGTCACACGTACTATACATCGCTCTGGTCACACGTACTATACATCGCTGTGGTCACACATACTATACGTTGCATCTGTTGACTTTCTGCACGTCCGCAAAATGCAATAATTCCCCAGAGTCCGAAATAAGGAAAACCAATATTTTCAGAACTAAAGTGTAGGTCGACCAGTTGGATCCATGTCTGTAATACCCAACGGGGGGGGGCAGCTAATGGTGACACTATTTTATATGTGAGTATGTAGTTTACTCCAGACTGATTAGTCGTACGTTGCCGGCCCTGATTTAGATATGTGAATATGAGTGAATGTTGCATGTACTATTAATTGACTGAACACATCGCGCTTAGTGTTGATAATATTTTATTGAATGAGTTGTGGACGATTCCACGAGAATGTGCTCGGTCCGCAATTCAATTTAGTTTATTCTGTTAATTGATATGTATATATTACAGACAAAATATATATGACATCAAGATATTTAATTATGACATATAAAACCAATACATTTCACAAAAGGAATACATGAGTGATTAGATATGTGGGAAGTTTCCGTTCGGTGATGATTTCGGGTACAGTTGGCGGGGAATTTATAGTCAGTGATGTATATAGGAATTATAAAAATAGGGGTTGGTACATGGAATACCAATGTTATAGCCACAAGTGGACTTTCCGAAAATATCACGGACTTATGAAAGTTGACAGATTCCTATTTTATTTTTTTTCTAGTCTAAAGACTTCTGAGAGTGTGTGGCTTGTATCCAACGCGTGGTGTATATAACAAGCCGTTGTCTGGCATCAGATGATTTTTTGTTGTTGAATGTTTGTGTTAAAATATTGTGCAGCACAATCTAATTTAGATCACTACACCATAACGCATGACATTTCAGATAAGTAAGCTATACACTGATGTTGCGAAGTACTTAGACGAAATTAAAACATAATTATAAAGTACACGTATTGTGACAGTAATGCTATTTAGTTTGCGAATTGGAATAATTCGCAGAGCAGAATCGTGGGAACTATATTTTTTGCCAGAAGGGATGCGCGAAGCGGTTGTGTTAACTTTCTTTCCAATAAATTGATCGGCGAAGCCGGCCGCTTATTTTGAAAACCCCCCTCCCTCCCCGTTTTTTGTTGTTGTTGTTGTTGTTTTGGGAATACACATTCGATTGATGTCCGCCCTTTTGGCCTACATATATATGCGGTTATTGTGCCTCAAAAATTGTCACCCACATTTGTTACAACTACATTCATTGTATCGGCTTCCTGTAAATACTTATGTTTTCGAAACAGGTAGCTATTAACTCATTCCAGTTGTTGTCTTTCACTCTAACCCTGTGGGATAAAACAAGCCGTTGTCTTGCATCAGATGATTTTTTTGAAAGTGTGTGTTAATATATTGAGCTGGTACTTGTACCATCCTCATTACACTTTAATCTCCGGAGAAATTTAGAGCTACGATTAGCGGACGAAATAGAATCTCGAGTATTCGCGGGACCCTAGCAATGCGCTATACGCTTAACAAATTATTGAGCAACTGTTGAATACAAGCTACATGTATTATTCTGAACGACAGTATAATCAGGTCTGGAAACTACATATACTATAAATCATGCCGTGAGTCTCAGCCTTACCTACGCCCGTAGAAATTAAATTCCACCGGTTTTAAAATGGAAAGTGTTTTTAAAGTTCTGACGGGTTTATCGCAAAGTACGGAAGTTTGCGATTTATCACAAATATGTTGTTTTGAAATTTATCGCAAAGTAACTTGCGATTCGCAGAAGTTTGCTATTTATAGCAAAGTAGTTTGACCGATTATTTCAGACATTCAGACAAATTTTACTTCACGTGTAGTGAACAGGTCGTCAGGGAAATCCTGAAATCGAGGTATTAAACCTCGAATTAAGTACAAAAACACGATCGAAGTTATGTACTAATAAAAGTTAATAAAATGCGGATCATTTCATTTTGCCCTATGCAAGGGAGTCCAGGTAACTGATAACAATATCTTGAAGAACCTCGATCAGGGATTTGTATTTTATTCGATGTTTAAACGCCAAGGCATAATTTGGAGTCTAACATGCCACAACGTTAAATGTGACGTCGGACATTTTTTTCTAATTTCGAGGGCTTGGTACCTGGGTAGGTATATATACCAACATTTTGGTGCTCCAGACTACCTGGATATTTGGTACTACAGATTACCTGGATATTTGGTACCCCAGAGTTCCAAAACTACCAACATGTCCTGGATAATTCCAGAGTACCAAATACCAACATTTTGGTACCCTAGAGTACCTGGACATTTGGTACTCCAGAGTACCAACAATTGGTATCCCCACGGGACAAGTTCAGTACCTATTTGGGTACTCTTGAGTACCTATTGTTTTAAGAGTGACGATACACAAATTATAGAATATACACGTCATACTATTATTATCCATCCCGTAGCTAACACTATTTCTGATTTGGCAAAAGCCCCCACGTGATAATCCGGGAAAAAGTCATATTGGACTCCCGAATGTCATATTGTACTCCCAAGTGTGCAATATGACTTTTTATCTGGACGTCACGAATTAACTATTGCGAAATGAATCGGTAAATTTGTGATGCGCGCGCAACACTGGTTGATTTAGCAGACGTTTCACTTCCGCATTGAGTTTTTTTTCTTCATTTCCGTGTTTACTGTTCCAAATCATGCTTTTTGATGATCAAATACAGGCTTTTATAGAGAATTAAGTACCGACAAATACCAAAAATAACCACACAAGTTTTATTCCCAAAATTTGGATAAACATACAGAAGGATAATAAAAATGTCATTATGTAATGTTGTGTACAGTATGAGTTTTTCTTGTACTCGTTCAGGTTGTGGTGAAAAGTCATATTGGACTCGACACTGCGTGTCTCGTCCAATATGACTTTTCACCACAACCTGGACCCGTACAAGAAAAACACATACTGTACACAACATTGTATAATAACTTTATAATATGATCATGTTCACACATTTGCTGAAGTGATGTCCATAACTTCAGCATGGCAATATGTATGAGATTGAACATCAAATGATGTCATTTTGGCTAAGAAATAGTAAAACTTAGAAAAATGTCATGCTATAGAAGGTGTTGCTTGTTGAATGCTTGTTAAAATGCATGGACATATGAGTCCAGAGTTGTCCATTTACATGTAGCACAGGGGTATCCCGCATAGCTCTCTATCGAGTTTTACAATCAATGCAAGCCGCGTGTTGATGCGACGAGCGGATATGCATGAACACGCATTATATTGGTGCATTGAAGTTGTTCCTCAAATCGGCTAGTTATCGAGTGGCTCGTTACAGTTTTATGACGATATTGGTTTTACAGGAATGTAATTATGTTTAGATGCTATTGTCTATTTTGACAGATACGAGATATATTAAGAATGCAGCGGTTACTGCACTCAATTCTCTTTTTATGGAATTCCGTTCATATCAAACTCGGCATGTGAAGCAATAACTAGTCTGTAAGGCAGGGCGATAGCTGTATAATGTACCCTACGAGATCGTGCAATTGCTATATAACATATTTACTGCTGAATTCAATTTAAGGCCATATGAACAAATTAAATAACGTGTCTCTCTCTATATATATGCGAGATTAATACTTGATTAGATTCCATAATTTCCGATTAATTTACTGACAATTTGTGACCAATTGAAGCATATTACTTTCAATAATACAAGCATCTGTATTCACCAGATAAGATTGCAATATATTACAGGCGGCCTACACTGGGCGAGCTTCAGCATATTACAGGCGGCCTACACTGGGCGAGCTTCAGCATCAGCGGTATACAATGTGGTCGTCGCTCGCATTCAAAGAGAAACGCTTTTAAACCATCCACCAGTAGAGTCAGTTGGCCAATTTTCAGAAAGCCTCTAGTTTAGCAGTTGGCTGCAGCCCCCTCTAGCAAAGGTTTTAATATATCAAATTAAAGGTCATTATATGATACATCCGATTTTGATTGTTGCCCGCTTCAGATTGTGTCCCAAATAGATTTTTCAGTGATAACAACGTCTACCCCTAAAATAAAATAAAAATTTCACCGAGTACAAGTGTCAGCGTATAAAAAAATGACTGCGTTTATAAAGTGAACAAGACATTGTTTATATTAATTACAGATCACCATAAAACAACATGAGATACACCACTGGACCAATGTATAAGCTAGTTTGAAAAATTGCGATAAATGTTTTGAAATTGCGAAAAATTACTTGGATTATTTTTTTAAAGTGTCATATATAATTGGCTATAACTTGTGAAACACATGGGCTATTGACAGGCAACATATCTCAAAAAATTGCTCAAAGATCTAGCAAAACAAATCGGGTGATGGAATGCCAATTATATTTATCTGAAAATGCGCTGTGGGCATAAAATTAATCCCACCCCATTAAAAATAATTTTCTCAGAAAAATTAATTATATAGTTCACACTTAGAATGCCGTATGCAAAGAAGGATTTAGAGGCATAAAAAGAAACAGTGTAGCGATTGATGAAGGAGATTTATATACAACCTTGTCCGAACGTGTTATATATAAATATATAGATATATATATATATATATATATATATATAGCTATACACATATATATATAACACGTTCGGACAAGGTTGTATATGGCTAACAAATGCTGATGAGTGAGACTCACGTTTTACAGGGAGGATCACGATATATACATCATCGGACACTTCATATTTGATAATTGTCCAAAACGGCCACAAACTTACCGACACAAATTTAACAGGGTTCGTGATATGGGAATAAGGGAATTGTCCACTAAGAAATGCATTGACTTGTGCGCCTCAACAAACTAAAGAACTCTAAGGTCTTGTCTCAACTCATTTGTGATGAGTAGTTGATTGACGAAAATGCCCAATAACTCTGCTCATCCTCAGAGTAGCCAGTTAAGTCAAAATTGGCACTACATCAGATATCCTAACATTTCATACACCAGTACATCCTGACATGTCGGCGGCCAAATAACAACACTTCGCATCAAACCAATTACAAATCGCAGAAATTCTATAACTACATTTCGATAGGGATGAAGTGCCATCAATGCGTTGTTGGTGTGCAGGACTTCCGGGTCCCTCAAGCAGCAACCACCAAGGCCGTCTTGGAAAACTAATCCCATATAATCCCATGCACCAATATAGCTCATGCACGGTAACTATGCTTTCTATACAGATACTTCTGATGCGGGGTCATTTTAGCCAGACCTATTTTCAACCTTGAGGGAACTCCCATGGCTTGATTATATATTAGCACAAGGAGACCAACCGGGCCGCCCAGGTCGATACGATACACTGCATGTCAAAAGGTTGAGTACTTCGTGATTTGCAGGAAACATTTTGACTCTACTTAGTTGTTATGTTTCTGCCCAGCTTGTGGGTATATATTCTGGGTCAGCTGAAATCATTTGAATTTATTAACAATACGAAGATTATAATAGTAGCATGGTGTTGAACTATGCTATGAACCCGACCGGCATGAAAGGGACAATGTGAGTTGACTGGCCGATCATGATTACGCCTGAATCTTGCTTCATCATTGGTTATCGATTCGTTCTTATGCATGTGTATCTGGGTGCTGACTATTCCCGCTCTCCATCCAGGTGATACTATTATCATTATTTACATGACACTCAAACGGGCATATAGAGTAAAGGGACATAATTTAGGGACACCTCATTTCACTATGGCTAGTGTTGTTATCATATAACCATTATAATGTATCTCGTGCACTACATACAGGGCTATGGTTATATATCCCACACAACATATGGCTATATATGGAACCCAAATTGCATAGGGTTATAAGGACATGATATTCCAGAATGGGTGTGAGTTCTTGTGCCAAGTAATTGTCTGATAGTTTGCAAGAAAAACGCGTTCCTTAAGAAGTCTACATTTGGTGTTATTGTTCCTGTTTTAAAACAGGAGAAAATTTATCATAATTCATCGACTTGAATACATGTCGGCTCGTCTCATACAGCAAATAAAAATTCTTGATAGGATGTGAATAGATCATCATCGATATTAGTAGATTGTTGAAGTTGTTGCATTGTATGCTACATTGCACTTCTTTTTCAGAAAATAAGTCATTATGCTATCTTTTTCCTGCAACCCGAGAATTCAATTCTGGTATTCAGGCAAGGCTTCACATATTCTGTGTCCATGACACCGTTCCAGACAATGCCAAATATTTATCAGGTGGCGATAACAAAGACTCCTTGACAGGCTTCTACTTGTTCGCGAATGGTCAAGTGCAGAATCTACATGCTGTTTCAAAAACACTGAATTATGTTTGCCATGTGGTCGAGTGTCACGTGATACTGTCCGTGCATGGCGACGTTCGCTTAGAGTTAATTCCTTATCTCGTGCTAGTATGTTACCACGAGGAAGCGGACACATATATGATGTTACATGCGGCCAATGCAGCATGTCTCGGTCTGAAACTAGTTATTGTTTTTATTCCCCTGACGTACATGTCGAAATACTAGAATGTTATGTTTCTCGATGAATAGGAGATATGATAAATCTTCATACTGAAACCAAAAATAGGTCATGTACCATTTCCGTGAACGACATAGCGGACAGTATTGTCCCAGATGTGTGTGAAACCTTGCCTCCAATTCACATTTGACAAGCTACGACATTCACAAACACCTATAAAATGAAGCCGTTTGACTTAATAGTAAAAAGCAGTAAAATGTGATTCGACTTTTGCATCAATTTGTGCAATCTACTAATACTACCAAGAGTTTGCATGTGGGCTATATTATGGTGAACCATGATGTCATCAATTCGACAAATTAATGCACACGTTCTTATAACCGAAAACTGGAACACATCTTCTACCACCACCAAACACCTTAAGAAATCATATTAACATATCTTCGTGCGAACTATATCAGTGATTGGCACATACTAACTCCCCAGTCTGGTGTACCATGTCCTGACAGCCATGGTTGGTCGCTCTTTGATTGATTCCTACAAACCAGACGGATTATACTTCCTCCCGATCTATTGTAACTATTGAGCTTTGGCTGCAAAGATTCATGTGAATCTAACAAATGATCTTTTTTCACCGCAGACTAACCATGTAATGATGTATGTGAGCATGTCTACAATAACCGAAATAGTGTAAATTGTTATTACTCATATGATTAGCAGAGTAAGAGAACATATAAGGAATAGATACTCAAATTATAGAACAGGAAGTAGTAGCATTCCTTGAAAACTGTTTGGCAACACGCAAAAGTCATTTCTTTATTGACAAAAAATCCTCTGTATAACTAATTTCGTTAATATAAAATATTTCACATTTTATATCAGAGATAGGTAATTTGAAATTGGAGGATGGTAATTTGGGCATACAATTTCAATTTTCTTCAGCAAAATTATATAAATTGATATTACAGACTCATCCAAAAGGCACGTTGTAAACTGGTCCAAAAGGCACGTGTTAGTAATGATTAGTTAAATTTTTCTATACTTTTATCAAGTATTCCCCCAATAAATGAGTATATATATAGTTCTAAAGACAGTCAATTACTCATTGGCTTAAATTAATTGAAACAATAGTAGGGTTCTTCGGTTTATTTACGGTTACCAGTGAACTCATGATTAACAATTCTCTTGTCCCCAGATAACGAACTGTCACGTTTGTGACGGAAAGTGTGACAAACTTGGAATTTGTTGGCCGTTTTGGATGCCATCTTAATCTTATTGTCAAATATGGCGCGCATGTAATGCCCTATATATTGCCAGTTGTGATCGATGTCCCGACATGCGCGGCACAAATAAGAAATTACCGTTCTGTATAACGAAAGTCTCACTCATAAGCCTTTGTAGCCATGTGTGTTCAGTTGAAATATGTGTTTATGTAATCTTTCCATAAAATTTCAAGTACAAATTGAAAAATATATAAAATAGTTTCCATAAATGTGATCGTATGAAGTTTATACACTTACTAATTCTAAACCAGTATTCTCGTGAAGTTATACCATAGCCTATCAAAATTTAATCACAATGCTGTAAAGTTTACAGAAATTAGTAAATATTCTCATTTTTCACAATTTGTTTTTCAAATTTTAATCTTAGAACCGTTATTTATAATTCCCTTCATCACTCTCTACACTGTTTCAGTTTATGCTTCTAAAACCAATTTGACATGCGGCATTCTAAGTGTAGACCACATAATTCGTTTTTTTCTGAAAAAGTTATATTTTTGGGGTGGTGTTAAGTTTACGCTCATATCACATTTGCACAGCAATAGTCTTGGCATTCCATTATTAAAATCGTTTTGTCATTAGGGCAATTTTGAGGTATGTTGTGAATCAATAGCCCGTGTGGTTCAAAAGTTATAGCCAATTATATGTGACAATTTTTCGCGATTTCAAAATATTTATCGCAATTTTTTCATAAATTGGTCTAGTTTTGTATCTCGTGTCATTTTATGATCATTTCTTATTAACATAAACAATATATTGTGCAGTTTATAACCACAATATTATGTTTATGCTCTGACACTTGTACTCGAGAAAATTTCATTTTATTTTAGGGGTAATACCTGAAATCTATTTTGGGACATGTGTTGAAACAAGAACAATCTGATGCGCCATATGATGGCCTTTAATTTGATATATATAAACCTTTGTTGGAGGGGGTGTGCAGCCAACTCGAAAAATATCTTGTTTGGCCCACGGACTAGTACAAATAAACTCGCTTGTTTATTAAATAGTTCCGTCTGGTGAATATCACTGCAATGTTTTCGCCATATGCACTAATTGGTAAAGCGACAAATGCACCACTCCATCATCTAAATTTCTATTCTCTATAAATAATCATAGCCACTGGCAGAATATTGTTTGATTGTTTGAGTATTAGTCAAGTTTGAGTTTTTAGATTTGATGTAGATTTCTGATATGATATGTCGTATGCTTTACTCTCTAATTCCTCGATACAGGATATTGAGAAACAGAAAAATTACAAAAAGATATATAGAATAGAAGCATATACAAATGTATATATTATATTTCACCTGACTTTCTCGCATTCTGATTGGCTGCACACTTCTATACTATTTTACGACATATTTTGGGGATTTATTTCAGTGTGTTATATTAATACTGTTTGAGATCGGGTGCGAAGTTCCTGCGTGTGAGGGAACCGATCCTGATATTAGGGTATGCAACTATAACTCATATAAATGATGATGTTTGACCTCACCCACAAATGGCTCCTTCTCATTGGTCGATAGCTGTGTCCTATATTGAAGTGCTGCATTTAGCACACCACTATATACCTGCATATATACATATATCACGTGACTTTCTCGCGTTGTGATTGGCTGCATACTGCTGTACTATTTTACGACAGTAACCCAGTAGGATTCATACTCGCCAATGTTCGTTTTCTATTATAGCAACAGACTCATTTCGCGCAATCAGATTGCCGCCTGAAGACACGGCCTATCTGAAATTAAATATTGTACGTTACTTGTTGCAATATCGGTATATCATTAGACTTGTTGGTGAATTTAATGATCTTTCAAATGTCCGACCATAGCTATCCAATGTGTTTAATAGTTTTTTTTCCGTTTATTTGGCAAGCAGACAGTCCTAATTTGTAATGCCAGTGAAAGTTATTTATAATATCCTTTTCCGTTTTCATCAAAGATAAACAAGTTATCTGTTAAATTTTCGTCAAAATGGCTTTACTAATGACGTATTTATAGAAATAAATGCATGCATCATGAATATATGCTATTAGGTGTAACTAATAACATAGTTATGCTCCCTTGCCGTCGTCAAAAGATTGTCGTAAATTGAAGATGCGAGACCGATTTCCAAAATATGACAAACTCAAATACAGAAAGTGTGTGAGCATTGACAACAATGTTCGATATAATATATGAATAATGTATGTCTTGTCGTTGACAAAATACCAAATTAGTGGTCCCCGATAAGGATTACTCCACTCACAGCACTATTCCTCCTCTCGGACCACTATTTTGGCATAGTCAACTCCTAGCCATGAATTATCTATTATTATTATTAATGCTTTATTTCAGACAATGCGGTCCATACTAATACATACATACACAGTACAGTACATCATGAATGCACATAAGTATACATACATTCACAAAATAATCATTACATGAAATTAATCCTGAGTCATTATCTCGATAGTACAGTAAAGTAATCCAATGTTTATACAATATGGATAAGTATTGAATATCCGATTTGCACACTGCACGTATAAAAGTGTTCTGGTGACAGGACACCCTCTCTCGAATCCATACACACACTTACGCAAGCACATACTAAAAGAAGACATTCGATCATTCACAAACATACCACTCACACTACATTTCCTTTCATATCCCAGTATAATTATATAAGCATTATTATAACAGATATTAAGTTTATTAATAGACTTCTTAGCGTAATTAGACCACAAATGAGCACAATATAATGGTGAAATATAGCACTGAAATAAATATCGTTTCACACCCTTAGAACGATAGAACATTTTTCTTGAAATAACATTTGCTCTAACACAGATGCTTCGATATTGTCTTTAAATGTCCGCATCGTCGGTGAGTTCGTCATTCAGCACGTGACCAAGTTAAGTAAATGAATTAACGAGTTCAACATATATATAATAGTACTGCGCTAAATTTAGTACGATACTATACCAAACTCGCGTGACAACAATCTCGAAAACATACAAAGAACTGTGTTCACTAATTTACTTAGACTTATCCAAATGAAATAAAAACATTACTGTGTTCAGGAACTACGTCAATTTGCGAAGTGGCAACATTCGGTTGAATTGAACATAACATCATTAAGCATGCAGTGAGATATAATATCTGCTTGTCAGAAACGATAGATGTCAATAGAGTAGCATCATTATGATATATATATATATATATTAGAGTTTTTATGTGTGACAAGACTTGACTCGCATCGATCACCAACATTGTCAGAAGTCCACTATTATCGACTACGTTCACACGCAATAAGACTATGCTCACACTCAATAAGACTATGCTCACACTCAATAAGACTATGCTCACACTCAATAAGACTATGCTCACACTCAATAAGACTATGCTCACACTCAATAAGACTATGCTCACACTCAATAAGACCAGTTGTACGTACGCTACCCTTAAAACTAATTTACCTTCCTGGATCAAAATCCTATTCTTCTAAAATTCTAATTGAAATTCAGAATCGATGAACACTTAAAATGTAACATTACTCACTTCGCATTGACCATCTTAGTGCCAGGTCTAATATAACAACTTAAACAGTCGGGATATATATATATATACTAGCAGTTCAGACGACGTTTTCAATGGAGCGGCACGGTCGATTTGCTTCAGATTTTCGACGGTGTTAGTAGAATTTTGCATTCCTCCAATTGGCATAGTACCTGAATACTGACATATCAGTTTCACGCACCCGAACAAGTACATAATATGTCTTTAATTATTGTAAATCCAAATGGTATCATAAAACGTCATTCTTATACACGAAGTAGTGGCTTACCTTGTCGGGGTGATTGTCATTTTGTTTATCGATAAAGATACCAATAAAAAAGTGTTTATTTATTTACATCTGCGCGTTCTTCAGACGTTATCACTTTTTAAATCGTACATGGAATTGACGTGTGTTTTTTTGTTATTTGTTTTTTAATATTTGTATTGGGATCAAAACATGAACATCACAAACAATAGTTTGCACAAATGAAAGACGACAGTTGGGTTGTATATACTTGTAGAGATGTAAAACTCAATCTAGTGGGCTATACTAAGAATTTTAGGACACCTGATTATCATATCTCCACGATGATAGTGATTTTTTAAAGAAATGCACAGGCGCTCCTCTTTTCATGGTGGCTAATACTGACTAATTATTCTCAGTTGAAAAGAAATATTGTTATACATCAGCTGTGTGTGCCTGACATTGCTTCTTTTAGACTATGAGTCTGTTCTTAACAAAATAAAGAAATTCTCTGTATCGGGCAGATGTACTCTTGTCAGATGCCAGTATTGGATGATGTTGAAAAGTCACGTGCTACTGTTTGCGTTTTATTTTATCTCAAAAGAAACTACATTTTGACTGCACACTGAGATCACTATTTTAACAGGCCTTCTGTGTAATAATGCATGAGCCATTCTAACATTCCATCATCTGACGGTTCAATGTTTCTCATTTTGCAAGAATATATGTATCTCTTTAATAGAATGGTAAATATACTTTTAATGCTGGCTTCAATGTATCTGTTTTGCTAGTTCACTATATAAATGCACTGATTCCCTTCCCCATATAAATATGACAGCTGAGAAAATATAATCGTATATAGGTAGTAACCATGCACCCACCACCCCATCCCGCCACCCATAGTATCTTATGCGCCGCAGGCGCTCGCATATATGTAGTACCCACCCACCACCCCATTCCGCCACCCATAGTATCTTATGTGCTTCAGGGGCTCGTATATAGGTAGTACCCATCCACCACCCCATCCCGCCACCCATAGTATCTTATGCGCCGCAGG
This sequence comes from Siphonodentalium dalli, assembly GCA_032622095.1. Taxonomy (NCBI): domain Eukaryota; kingdom Metazoa; phylum Mollusca; class Scaphopoda; order Gadilida; family Siphonodentaliidae; genus Siphonodentalium; species Siphonodentalium dalli. The sequence continues at coordinate 197,706,157 of CP136067.1, read as the reverse complement.
CGCTCGTATATAGGTAGTACCCACCGACCACCCCATCCCGCCACCCATGGTATCTTATGCGCCCCAGGCGCTCGTATATAGGTAGTACCCACACACCACCCCATCCCGCCACCCATAGTATCTTATGCGCCGCAGCCGCTCGTATATAGGTAGTGCCCACACACCACCCCATCTCGCCACCCATAGTATCTTATGCGCCGCAGGCGCTCGTCTTGTGCAAGTTATTTAATTGGGTCACCATGTGTCGGGGTTGTAAAATTTGAACGCGTATCACACCTTAGAACATATTATGGAGATGACTATAAATATGGCTTTGGTGGATATTGGCTACATCAATGTTAGGGTCCTCCTCTCCCTGAACCAAAAACGGCACATGAATTGATTCCTCGTATAATTGGAGAAGAACATGTATACATTTTGTGGAAATTGGTGCTAAATATATCTGTATCAGCTTTGGTGCCCTCCCCTCCCCTCCCCATTCATGACTCGAATGGCGCCACTTTTGACATATTTAAACCACGAACATATGACTCCTGATATCATGAAGATGATTATGTATAAGTTTGTTGACAATCAGCAACTAAACTAATTCTTATTATTTATCAAATTTAGTACCCCCATCTCTCACCCAAACGGCACCAATTTTGGTGCCCCTTTCCCCTTCTGTGCACCCCTGATTCGAATGGAGCACTTTAGACATTTTTTAATCCCACCATTCGAGTCCTCATGTCATGGTGATGATTATGTATAAGTGTGGTGAAAATCAACGAACAAAAAATGTGTTGCCCCTCCCCCTGTTCTGCCCCTGACAGCAACAGTTTTATTTTAGAAAATTCTAATCCGCACCATTATCTTCCTCGTAACATTGACACCTGTTAGACACCTTTGGTCCCATCTGGATGGTCCACCGTGAATTTCTATAGAAAACAGACAGACAGATAGACATACATTCGCACAAAATATATACATGTATATATATATAATATATCCCGGCACATACATGTACAGAAACCTAATTCTTATATATATATTGAGATACATGTAGGATACAGCAATCAAGTCAAAGTCGTTCATGTGCGACGGGTCCTTGTTACAATATGACTGTAATCACTGCCTAACACTGCTGCATTCTCCGGTACTCTGGTCGTCACGACAAACAAAATTAATATACACAAATTATCGCTCATATCTGAGTTTCTTAAACAATAATATGCGACTGAACATTCAATATTTGGTACCATAACCTTAAAGCCAAGAAATACACATGCAAAAGTCATGCAGTAGTTCGCCAATGCCCGTATATCTTTGGCATCGGGGGTAACACATATTTGATTCGAGTCGAGGAATCCACCATCAAAGCTCAGAGTGATCAGATATCGATTTTTGAAGTTTGTTATTTCTCCAGATGTGTAATAATATGTGGCCCAGAAACACGTGGCCAAACGGAGGGTCTCGGACAAATTTGTCCATGAAGATGGATAACTCTAAAATCAAGTGGTAACATGGTCAAATTTCGTGATACTTTAGTGATAATACGGCCATATTTTGTTGAACAAAATGTTGATAAATAAAACTTTTTGCGAAATTTGATACCATAGTTGACAGAGGTTAGCATTATTTTGTTGCAATAAATCGATTCTGATAACTAAAGCGTATTTTGAAGAAATGTTGTTGTTGTATTTTGATTGTATGGGGATCGTCTGATCGGATTGAGTACCTTTAATGGACGCGATATTGTGACTTTAGTAACTAAAGCATGGAACTTCAAATATATGTTGCTTAGTTATAAAGGAAATCATTTGAAGGGGGTACCGGGTGAGGGGTCCTTTGTCGGGATAAAATCAGGTTTCCATGTCAACGGCATCAAATATTTGGAGAAAAGTTGAAAACGCCCACTCTTGTCAACCAATGCGCCTTGTGTCTAAAGAAACGACGTTAACTCATGGTGGAATCAATGGTGCATCAAACGGACTGGGCCACTAGGACAATTTTTACGGTCAAGGTCATAGGAAAAATATCATATAGTAACATTTGTTTACCATTTGACCTCACATCGAAATCGGCTGTCAATAATGTTAGCTCTGCATTACATCGAAATCGGCTGTCAATAATGTTAGCTATGCATTACATCGAAATCGGCTGTCAATAATGTTAGCTATGCATTACATAGAAATCGGCTGTCAATAATGTTAGCTCAGAATTACATCTAAATCGGCTGTCAATAATGTTAGCTATGCATTACATCGAAATCGGCTGTCAATAATGTTAGCTCAGAATTACATCGAAATCGGCTGTCAATAATGTTAGCTCTGCATTACATCGAAATCGGCTGCCAATAATGTTAGCTCTGCATTACATCGAAATCGGCTGTCAATAATGTTAACTCTACATTACACATAAATCGGCTGTCAATAATATTAGCTCTGCATTACATCGAAATCGGCTGTCAATAATGTTAACTCTACATTACACATAAATCGGCTGTCAATAATGTTAGCTCTGCATTACACATAAATCGGCTGTCAATAATATTAGCTCTACATTACACATAAATCGGCTGTCAATAATGTTAGCTCTGCATTACACATAAATCGGCTGTCAATAATGTTAGCTCTGCATTACACATAAATCGGCTGTCAATAATATTAGCTCTACATTACACATAAATCGGCTGTCAATAATGTTAACTCTACATTACACATAAATCGGCTGTCAATAATGTTAGCTCTGCATTACATCGAAATCAGCTGTCAATAATGTTAGCTCTGCATTACACATAAATCGGCTGTCAATAATATTAGCTCTACATTACACATAAATCGGCTGTCAATAATATTAGCTCTGCATTACATCGAAATCAGCTGTCAATAATGTTAGCTCTGCGTTACATCGAAATCAGCTGTCAATAGTGTTAGCTCTGCATTACATAGAAATCGGCTGTCAATAATGTTAGCTCAGAATTACATCGAAATCGGCTGTCAATAATATTAGCTCAGAATTACATCGAAATCGGCTGTCAATAATGTTAGCGCTGCATTACACATAAATCGGCTGTCAATAATGTTAGCTCTGAATTACATCGAAATCGGCTGTCAATAATGTTACCTCTGCATTACATCGAAATCAGCTGTCAATAATGTTAGCTCTGCATTACATCGAAATCGGCTGTCAATAATATTAGCTCAGAATTACATCGAAATCGGCTGTCAATAATATTAGCTCAGAATTACATCGAAATCGGCTGTCAATAATGTTAGCGCTGCATTACACATAAATCGGCTGTCAATAATGTTAGCTCTGCATTACATCGAAATCGGCTGTCAATAATGTTACCTCTGCATTACACATAAATCGGCTGTCAATAATGTTAGCTCTGCATTACATCGAAATCGGCTGTCAATAATGTTACCTCTGCATTACATCGAAATCAGCTGTCAATAATGTTAGCTCTGCATTACATCGAAATCGGCTGTCAATAATATTAGCTCAGAATTACATCGAAATCGGCTGTCAATAATATTAGCTCAGAATTACATCGAAATCGGCTGTCAATAATGTTACCTCTGCATTACACATAAATCGGCTGTCAATAATGTTAGCTCTGCATTACATCGAAATCGGCTGTCAATAATGTTACCTCTGCATTACATCGAAATCAGCTGTCAATAATGTTAGCTCTGCATTACATCGAAATCGGCTGTCAATAATATTAGCTCAGAATTACATCGAAATCGGCTGTCAATACTATTAGCTCAGAATTACATCGAAATCGGCTGTCAATAATGTTAGCTCTGCATTACATCGAAATCGGCTGTCAATAATGTTAGCTCTGCGTTACATCGAAATCGGCTGTCAATAATGTTAGCTCTGCATTACACATAAATCGGCTGTCAATAATATTAGCTCAGAATTACATCGAAATCGGCTGTCAATAATGTTAGCTCTGCATTACATCGAAATCGGCTGTCAATAGTGTTAGCTCTGCATTACATCGAAATCGGCTGTCAATAATGTTAGCTCTGTATTACACATAAATCGGCTGTCAATAATGTTAGCTCTCCATTACATCAAATAATGTTAGCTTGTGTTGTATTCAACTGGTGGAAGCTTTTGTGGATTTTCGCGATGAGTGTTCAATGGTGGTGATATTTTCTTTTTTCTTTTGCTTGATGCATAGTAAGATTAATATTAGTTTATGAAAGTTCGACTGATTCGGTGCCAGATCGGACCGTAGATTACCCCATTCACGTATCAAACACCAAGGTTAAACAATAAATAACACCCACGGCCGGTTTCGTCATATCCACTGTTTGAACCTGATTTACGGAAACATCTAGGTTAAAACCGTAGTTTCACAGCTAAAACCACAGTTTAAACTCCAGACCGCAAGTCTAAGTCCACATATCTAACTGACACATTCGTCACCTTTATTTTAAACCAGGTTCAGTCAGACCCTGATTTAGCAGTTGTATATACATGTACATATATATCGTCGAGCCTAATATTGCCTAATGGTAACAGCTATAAAATCGACAAATATTATAAAGAGCATATGTTGATTGACACTTCATAAGCGAGTGGCGCTCACACCTGTAGGTGGCATCGGGCTATTTGTTTTGTCAATGGCGATCATGCTGTGCGTTTTATAGCCTTCATTCGATGGCAAAACGGGTTTAGGACAGCTTGACCTGAAATGGCGAATCCATCTTTTCTAGTCCGCCGTTTACAATAGTTATACAATCAAATCAATGGATGGAGGTGTAAATAATCTCGGTTGACCGCGTGCCTAACGTGAGAGCGGTGGCTTGGGTGTGATCAGGTTACAATTGATTCATCACCACACGAGAGTTGCTATATGTATGTACATATTCTCGGTAATTCATGGCGTGCCAACAACCATTCTACAGTTCTGATTGTGGTCTGCATGGTAATTGGGTAGTTTTATTGATTGCCCATCTCATCGTATACATGTATAATTATAGATATGTCAATCAGATATAGCCATTGAACGACCACAAGCATGCACCCACTTAGGCCCGATTAGGCTCGGAGGTTTAAACTGGAGAAGACGAATTCGGTTGTGATGTTCTTTTTGACTTTAAATTTAAATGCACATACCAGTTTCCGCTCCAAACTGTGTATACATGTACACCTTATAATATTTACTTTTGAATTTTCCCGGTTTCGAAATATGTCGATAAATACTTGAACAAAGTTTTCATAAGCATTATATACCATAAATACGCATTGAGGTCATAACAAATACAACTTTGAACACGATGGTTGGGTCTATATATTTAAAAACTTCACGCACTGCTTTCTCTTCTGTTTTGTTTCATTAACCCTTTTGAGTGCCAGGTCCGATTTGTGTATCAACCCATATACCCTGTGCCAATGCATTATCTTATATATGCGAGTCGACCATGGGTCGCCTCGCATATATAAGAGAATGCATTGGCCTAACAATTTTTCATCATTTGTTATTATATTTTACAATTTTAATAATTTTTTCTTATATTCTTTAACAGACTTATTTTGTAGGTTTAGTGCCAGGGAATCTTACGTTTTTCATGGGCATCAAAATTATCACTATGAATACTTGGTGATAGTTTTGTGTTATAACATGCCCCTAAGGTTTCATCAAGTTTGTTTTTAAATTTGCTATAGCATGCTTAAACATACCCAAAAAAAATTCAACCCAAAAAAACCCTGGCACTGAAAGAGTTAAAATCACGAAGTACCATAAACGTTTCCGCTATAAATGTTCTCATGGTCTTTATATAGTAACAGATACTTGAACCTACACTTATGCGAAACGATCTCAAATTCATCTAACAATAGATTAAAAGGAACGCGTATTTTCCGCGCTATAGGTTACACTGGTGTAAATGTCTTCCATAGGCCTCAGTGCAAACGTTTTAGTTTATAATATAAATCCTAGGTCCAAAATTGTCTTTAACCCTTTACCCAACAGAAGGGCCCTGTGCCAATGCATTCTCTTATATATGCGAGTCGACCATAGGTCGCCTCGCATATATAAGAGAATGCATTGGCTAAACACATTAAAAATTATAAAATTGTTAAAGAATGTAAGAAAAAATGGTAAAAAGTGTTAAAAAAATATTTTTTTTAGGCCAATGCATTCTCTTATATATGCGAGGCGACCTATGGTCGACTCGCATATATAAGAGAATGCATTGGCACAGGGCATAACTGTAACTATCACAATGTGGTCAAGGAGCAGTTTCCAATGATATCCATATTTGTATGGTTCTATTGAGACAGACCGAAGATATTTTAGGCTGTTGAAGCTTTATTTGGCCGGTTTTGGCCGGATTGTTGGGTAAAGGGTTAAATCTGAAAGATTGACATTTGCGGAAACTTTTTATGTATAACAAATCATGTCCATCTAGCAGGGAATTCGCCTTTAAATCTTGTGTTTTCGTAACTAGTGTCAGAACCGCACTAAAAATAATGTCATATTTTAGACCACATCACAAAATTCAAACTTCACTACAAAGGGTTAATGCATGTGCCAATGGATATTTTACCTATGGGAAGTCATAGGGAAGGGGTGTGATGTTTGTTTTATGCAAAAAGCACACAAGGCTATTGACCAGTCATGGTCCAGTGTCTATTTAACTCTCCCCTATATATCTCTCCTCCCGCATCCCATAGATGTTACTCCGAACCGTATTTAGACCAGTGTAACCTATATCAACGAATTTGTAAGGAAATCTTGCGCGTATATATGTTTTGAGATACCCATTATGAAGCTATGTATACAGATACCCATTATGAAGCTATGTATGCAGATACCCATTATGAAGCTATGTATACATATACCCATTATGAAGCTATGTATACAGATACCCATTATGAAGCTATGTATACAGATACCCATTATGAAGCTATGTATACAGATACCCATTATGAAGCTATGTATACAGATACCCATTATGAAGCTATGTATACAGATACCCATTATGAAGCTATGTATACAGATACCCATTATGAAGCTATGTATACAGATACCCATTATGAAGCTATGTATACAGATACCCATTATGAAGCTATGTATACAGATACCCATTATGAAGCTCTGTATACAGATACCCATTATGAAGCTATGTATGCAGATACCCATTATGAAGCTATGTATACAGATACCCATTACGAAGCTATGTATACATATACCCATTATGAAGCTATGTATACAGATACCCATTACGAAGCTCTGTATACAGATACCCATTATGAAGCTATGTATACAGATACCCATTATGAAGCTATGTATACAGATACCCATTATGAAGCTATGTATACAGATACCCATTATGAAGCTATGTATACAGATACCCATTATGAAGCTATGTATACAGATACCCATTATGAAGCTCTGTATACAGATACCCATTACGAAGCTCTGTATACAGATACCCATTATGAAGCTATGTATACAGATACCCATTATGAAGCTATGTATGCAGATACCCATTACGAAGCTATGTATACAGATACCCATTATGAAGCTATGTATACAGATACCCATTATGAAGCTATGTATGCAGATACCCATTATGAAGCTATGTATGCAGCTACCCATTATGAAGCTATGTATGCAGATACCCATTACGAAGCTATGTATACAGATACCCATTATGAAGCTATGTATACAGATACCCATTATGAAGCTATGTATACAGCTACCCATTATGAAGCTCTGTATACAGATACCCATTATGAAGCTATGTATACAGCTACCCATTATGAAGCTATGTATGCAGCTACCCATTATGAAGCTATGTATACAGATACCCATTATGAAGCTATGTATACAGCTACCCATTATGAAGCTCTGTATACAGATACCCATTATGAAGCTCTGTATACAGATACCCATTACGAAGCTATGTATACAGATACCCATTACGAAGCTATGTATACAGATACCCATTATGAAGCTATGTATACAGCTACCCATTATGAAGCTATGTATACATATACCCATTATGACGCTATGTATACAGATACCCATTATTATGAAGCTATGTATACAGCTACCCATTATGAAGCTATGTATACAGCTACCCATTATGAAGCTATGTATACAGATACCCATTACGAAGCTCTGTATACAGCTACCCATTATGAAGCTATGTATACAGCTACCCATTATGACGCTATGTATACAGATACCCATTATGAAGCTATGTATACAGCTACCCATTATGACGCTATGTATACAGATACCCATTATGAAGCTATGTATACAGATACCCATTATGAAGCTATGTATACAGATACCCATTATGAAGCTATGTATACAGCTACCCATTATGAAGCTATGTATACAGCTACCCATTATGAAGCTATGTATACAGATACCCATTATGATGCTATGTATACAGCTACCCATTATGATGCTATGTATACAGCTACCCATTATGAAGCTATGTATACAGATACCCATTATTATGAAGCTATGTATACAGCTACCCATTATGAAGCTATGTATACAGCTACCCATTATGAAGCTATGTATACAGCTACCCATTATGAAGCTCTGTATACAGCTACCCATTATGAAGCTATGTATACAGCTACCCATTATGAAGCTATGTATACAGCTACCCATTATGACGCTATGTATACAGCTACCCATTATGAAGCTATGTATACAGATACCCATTATGAAGCTATGTATACAGATACCCATTATGAAGCTCTGTATACAGCTACCCATTATGAAGCTATGTATACAGCTACCCATTATGAAGCTATGTATACAGCTACCCATTACGAAGCTATGTATACAGCTACCCATTATTATGATGCTATGTATACAGATACCCATTATGTAGCTATGTATACAGCTACCCATTATGAAGCTATGTATACAGCTACCCATTATGAAGCTCTGTATACAGCTACCCATTATGAAGCTCTGTATACAGATACCCATTATGAAGCTATGTATACAGCTACCCATTATGAAGCTATGTATACAGCTACCCATTATGACGCTATGTATACAGATACCCATTATGAAGCTCTGTATACAGATACCCATTATGAAGCTATGTATACAGCTACCCATTATGAAGCTATGTATACAGCTACCCATTATGACGCTATGTATACAGATACCCATTATGAAGCTATGTATACAGCTACCCATTATGAAGCTATGTATACAGATACCCATTATGTAGCTATGTATACAGCTACCCATTATGAAGCTATGTATGCAGATACCCATTATGAAGCTATGTATACAGATACCCATTATGAAGCTATGTATACAGCTACCCATTATGAAGCTATGTATACAGATACCCATTATGTAGCTATGTATACAGCTACCCATTATGACGCTATGTATACAGCTACCCATTATGAAGCTATGTATACAGATACCCATTATGAAGCTATGTATACAGATACCCATTATGAAGCTATGTATACAGATACCCATTATGTAGCTATGTATACAGCTACCCATTATGAAGCTATGTATACAGCTACCCATTATGAAGCTATGTATACAGATACCCATTATGTAGCTATGTATACAGCTACCCATTATGAAGCTATGTATACAGATACCCATTATGAAGCTCTGTATACAGCTACCCATTATGAAGCTATGTATACAGATACCCATTATGAAGCTATGTATACAGCTACCCATTATGTAGCTATGTATACAGCTACCCATTATGAAGCTATGTATACAGATACCCATTATGAAGCTATGTATACAGATACCCATTATGACGCTATGTATACAGATACCCATTATGAAGCTATGTATGCAGCTACCCATTATGTAGCTATGTATACAGCTACCCATTATGAAGCTATGTATACAGATACCCATTATGAAGCTATGTATACAGCTACCCATTATGAAGCTCTGTATACAGATACACATTATGAAGCTATGTATACAGATACCCATTATGAAGCTATGTATACAGCTACCCATTATGAAGCTATGTATACAGATACCCATTACGAAGCTATGTATACAGATACCCATTATGACGCTATGTATACAGCTACCCATTATGACGCTATGTATACAGATACCCATTATGATGCTATGTATACAGCTACCCATTATGAAGCTATGTATACAGATACCCATTATGAAGCTATGTATACAGATACCCATTATGAAGCTATGTATACAGCTACCCATTATGACGCTATGTATACAGCTACCCATTATGAAGCTATGTATACAGCCACCCATTATGAAGCTCTGTATACAGCTACCCATTATGAAGCTCTGTATACAGATACCCATTATGAAGCTATGTATACAGATACCCATTAATATGAAGCTATGTATACAGCTACCCATTATGAAGCTATGTATACAGCTACCCATTATGATGCTATGTATACAGATACCCATTATGAAGCTATGTATACAGCTACCCATTATGATGCTATGTATACAGCTACCCATTATGAAGCTATGTATACAGATACCCATTATGAAGCTATGTATACAGATACCCATTAATATGAAGCTATGTATACAGCTACCCATTATGAAGCTATGTATACAGCTACCCATTATGATGCTATGTATACAGATACCCATTATGAAGCTATGTATACAGATACCCATTATGAAGCTATGTATGCAGATACCCATTATGACGCTATGTATACAGCTACCCATTATGACGCTATGTATACAGATACCCATTATGACGCTATGTATACAGCTACCCATTACGAAGCTATGTATACAGCCACCCATTATGAAGCTCTGTATACAGCTACCCATTATGAAGCTCTGTATACAGATACCCATTATGAAGCTCTGTATACAGATACCCATTATGAAGCTATGTATACAGATACCCATTATGAAGCTATGTATACAGATACCCATTATGTAGCTATGTATACAGATACCCATTATGAAGCTCTGTATACAGATACCCATTATGAAGCTATGTATACAGCTACCCATTATGAAGCTATGTATACAGCTACCCATTATGAAGCTCTGTATACAGCTACCCATTATGAAGCTATGTATACAGATACCCATTATGAAGCTATGTATACAGATACCCATTACGAAGCTATGTATACAGCTACCCATTATGAAGCTATGTATACAGCTACCCATTATGAAGCTCTGTATACAGATACCCATTATGAAGCTATGTATACAGCTACCCATTATGAAGCTATGTATACAGATACCCATTACGAAGCTATGTATACAGCTACCCATTACGAAGCTATGTATACAGCTACCCATTATGAAGCTATGTATACAGATACCCATTACGAAGCTATGTATACAGCTACCCATTATGAAGCTCTGTATACAGCTACCCATTATGAAGCTCTGTATACAGATACCCATTATTAAGCTCTGTATACAGATACCCATTATGAAGCTATGTATACAGATACCCATTATGAAGCTATGTATACAGATACCCATTACGAAGCTATGTATACAGCTACCCATTATGAAGCTATGTATACAGCTACCCATTATGAAGCTCTGTATACAGCTACCCATTATGAAGCTCTGTATACAGATACCCATTATGAAGCTCTGTATACAGATACCCATTATGAAGCTATGTATACAGATACCCATTATGAAGCTATGTATACAGATACCCATTACGAAGCTATGTATACAGCTACCCATTATGAAGCTATGTATACAGCTACCCATTATGAAGCTATGTATACAGATACCCATTATGAAGCTCTGTATACAGATACCCATTATGAAGCTATGTATACAGCTACCCATTATGAAGCTATGTATACAGATACCCATTATGAAGCTATGTATACAGATACCCATTATGTAGCTATGTATACAGATACCCATTATGAAGCTCTGTATACAGATACCCATTATGAAGCTATGTATACAGCTACCCATTATGAAGCTATGTATACAGCTACCCATTATGAAGCTATGTATACAGCTACCCTTTATGATGCTATGTATACAGCTACCCATTATGAAGCTATGTATACAGATACCCATTATGAAGCTATGTATACAGCTACCCATTATGAAGCTATGTATACAGCCACCCATTATGAAGCTATGTATACAGCTACCCATTATGAAGCTATGTATACAGCTACCCATTATGATGCTATGTATACAGCCACCCATTATGATGCTATGTATACAGCCACCCATTATGATGCTATGTATACAGATACCCATTATGAAGCTATGTATACAGCCACCCATTATGAAGCTATGTATACAGATACCCATTATGAAGCTATGTATACAGATACCCATTATGTAGCTATGTATACAGCTACCCATTATGATGCTATGTATACAGCTACCCATTATGAAGCTATGTATACAGATACCCATTATGAAGCTATGTATACAGCTACCCATTATGATGCTATGTATACAGATACCCATTATGTAGCTCTGTATACAGCTACCCATTATGATGCTATGTATACAGCTACCCATTATGTAGCTCTGTATACAGCTACCCATTATGAAGCTCTGTATACAGCTACCCATTATGATGCTATGTATACAGATACCCATTATGAAGCTATGTATACAGATACCCATTATGAAGCTATGTATACAGCTACCCATTATGATGCTATGTATACAGATACCCATTATGAAGCTATGTATACAGCTACCCATTATGAAGCTATGTATACAGATACCCATTATGAAGCTATGTATACAGATACCCATTATGAAGCTCTGTATACAGATACCCATTATGAAGCTATGTATACAGATACCCATTATGTAGCTATGTATACAGCTACCCATTATGAAGCTATGTATACAGATACCCATTATGAAGCTATGTATACAGCTACCCATTACGAAGCTATGTATACAGCTACCCATTATGAAGCTATGTATACAGCTACCCATTATGAAGCTATGTATACAGCTACCCATTATGAAGCTATGTATACAGATACCCATTATGAAGCTATGTATACAGATACCCATTATGAAGCTATGTATACAGATACCCATTATTATGAAGCTATGTATACAGATACCCATTATGAAGCTATGTATACAGATACCCATTATGAAGCTATGTATACAGCTACCCATTATGAAGCTATGTATACAGCTACCCATTATGACGCTATGTATACAGATACCCATTATGAAGCTATGTATACAGCTACCCATTATGAAGCTATGTATACAGCTACCCATTACGAAGCTATGTATACAGCTACCCATTATGAAGCTATGTATACAGATACCCATTATAAAGCTCTGTATACAGCTACCCATTATGAAGCTCTGTATACAGCTACCCATTATGAAGCTATGTATACAGATACCCATTATGAAGCTATGTATACAGATACCCATTATGAAGCTATGTATACAGATACCCATTATGAAGCTATGTATACAGCTACCCATTATGAAGCTATGTATACAGCTACCCATTATGACGCTATGTATACAGATACCCATTATGAAGCTATGTATACAGCTACCCATTATGAAGCTATGTATACAGATACCCATTATGAAGCTATGTATACAGATACCCATTATGAAGCTATGTATACAGCTACCCATTATGACGCTATGTATACAGATACCCATTATGAAGCTATGTATACAGCTACCCATTATGAAGCTATGTATACAGATACCCATTATGAAGCTATGTATACAGATACCCATTATGAAGCTATGTATGCAGATACCCATTATAAAGCTCTGTATACAGCTACCCATTATGAAGCTATGTATACAGCTACCCATTATGAAGCTATGTATACAGCTACCCATTATGAAGCTATGTATACAGCTACCCATTATGAAGCTATGTATACAGCTACCCATTATGAAGCTATGTATACAGCTACCCATTATGAAGCTATGTATACAGCTACCCATTATGAAGCTCTGTATACAGCTACCCATTATGAAGCTATGTATACAGCTACCCATTATGAAGCTATGTATACAGCTACCCATCATGAAGCTATGTATGCAGATACCCATTATGAAGCTATGTATACAGCTACCCATTATGAAGCTATGTATACAGCTACCCATTATGAAGCTATGTATACAGATACCCATTATGAAGCTATGTATACAGATACCCATTATGAAGCTATGTATACAGATACCCATTATGAAGCTATGTATACAGATACCCATTATGAAGCTATGTATACAGATACCCATTATGAAGCTATGTATACAGCTACCCATTATGACGCTATGTATACAGATACCCATTATGAAGCTATGTATGCAGATACCCATTATGAAGCTATGTATACAGATACCCATTATGACGCTATGTATACAGATACCCATTATGAAGCTATGTATGCAGATACCCATTATGAAGCTATGTATGCAGATACCCATTATGAAGCTATGTATACAGATACCCATTATGAAGCTATGTATACAGCTACCCATTATGACGCTATGTATACAGATACCCATTATGAAGCTATGTATGCAGATACCCATTATGAAGCTATGTATGCAGATACCCATTATGAAGCTATGTATACAGATACCCATTATGAAGCTATGTATACAGCTACCCATTATGACGCTATGTATACAGATACCCATTATGAAGCTATGTATGCAGATACCCATTATGAAGCTATGTATGCAGATACCCATTATGAAGCTATGTATACAGCTACCCATTATGAAGCTATGTATGCAGATACCCATTATGAAGCTATGTATACAGCTACCCATTATGAAGCTATGTATACAGATACCCATTATGAAGCTATGTATACAGCTACCCATTATGACGCTATGTATACAGATACCCATTATGAAGCTATGTATGCAGATACCCATTATGAAGCTATGTATGCAGATACCCATTATGAAGCTATGTATGCAGATACCCATTATGAAGCTATGTATGCAGATACCCATTATGAAGCTATGTATACAGCTACCCATTATGAAGCTATGTATACAGCTACCCATTATGAAGCTATGTATACAGCTACCCATTATGAAGCTATGTATACAGATACCCATTATGAAGCTATGTATACAGCTACCCATTATGAAGCTATGTATACAGCTACCCATTATGAAGCTCTGTATACAGCTACCCATTATGAAGCTATGTATACAGCTACCCATTATGAAGCTATGTATACAGATACCCATTATGAAGCTATGTATACAGCTACCCATTATGAAGCTATGTATACAGCTACCCATTATGAAGCTATGTATACAGCTACCCATTATGAAGCTATGTATACAGCTACCCATTATGACGCTATGTATACAGCTACCCATTATGAAGCTATGTATACAGATACCCATTATGAAGCTATGTATACAGCTACCCATTATGAAGCTATGTATACAGCTACCCATTATGACGCTATGTATACAGCTACCCATTATGAAGCTCTGTATACAGCTACCCATTATGAAGCTATGTATACAGCTACCCATTATGAAGCTCTGTATACAGCTACCCATTATGAAGCTATGTATACAGCTACCCATTACGAAGCTATGTATGCAGATACCCATTATGAAGCTATGTATACAGATACCCATTATGAAGCTCTGTATACAGCTACCCATTACGAAGCTCTGTATACAGATACCCATTATGAAGCTATGTATACAGCTACCCATTATGAAGCTATGTATACAGCTACCCATTACGAAGCTATGTATACAGCTACCCATTATGAAGCTATGTATACAGATACCCATTATGAAGCTATGTATACAGATACCCATTATGAAGCTATGTATACAGATACCCATTATGAAGCTATGTATACAGATACCCATTATGAAGCTATGTATACAGATACCCATTATGAAGCTCTGTATACAGCTACCCATTATGAAGCTCTGTATACAGATACCCATTATGAAGCTATGTATACAGATACCCATTATGAAGCTATGTATACAGATACCCATTATGAAGCTATGTATACAGCTACCCATTATGACGCTATGTATACAGATACCCATTATGAAGCTCTGTATACAGCTACCCATTATGAAGCTCTGTATACAGATACCCATTATGAAGCTATGTATACAGATACCCATTATGAAGCTATGTATACAGCTACCCATTATGACGCTATGTATACAGATACCCATTATGAAGCTATGTATGCAGATACCCATTATGAAGCTATGTATACAGATACCCATTATGACGCTATGTATACAGCTACCCATTATGAAGCTCTGTATACAGATACCCATTATGAAGCTCTGTATACAGCTACCCATTATGAAGCTATGTATACAGATACCCATTATGAAGCTATGTATACAGCTACCCATTATGAAGCTATGTATACAGCTACCCATTATGACGCTCTGTATACAGCTACCCATTATGAAGCTATGTATACAGATACCCATTATGAAGCTATGTATACAGATACCCATTATGAAGCTATGTATACAGATACCCATTATGAAGCTCTGTATACAGCTACCCATTATGAAGCTATGTATACAGCTACCCATTATGACGCTATGTATGCAGATACCCATTATGACGCTATGTATACAGCTACCCATTATGAAGCTATGTATACAGATACCCATTATGAAGCTATGTATACAGCTACCCATTATGAAGCTATGTATACAGATACCCATTACGAAGCTATGTATACAGCTACCCATTATGAAGCTATGTATACAGCTACCCATTATAAAGCTCTGTATACAGCTACCCATTATAAAGCTCTGTATACAGCTACCCATTATAAAGCTCTGTATACAGCTACCCATTATGAAGCTATGTATACAGATACCCATTATGAAGCTATGTATACAGATACCCATTATGAAGCTATGTATACAGATACCCATTATGAAGCTATGTATACAGCTACCCATTATGAAGCTATGTATACAGCTACCCATTATGAAGCTATGTATGCAGATACCCATTATGAAGCTATGTATACAGCTACCCATTATGACGCTATGTATACAGCTACCCATTATGAAGCTATGTATACAGATACCCATTATGACGCTATGTATACAGATACCCATTATGAAGCTATGTATACAGATACCCATTATGAAGCTATGTATAGAGATACCCATTATGAAGCTATGTATACAGCTACCCATTATGAAGCTATGTATACAGATACCCATTATGAAGCTATGTATACAGCTACCCATTATGAAGCTATGTATACAGATACCCATTATAAAGCTCTGTATACAGCTACCCATTATGAAGCTATGTATACAGCTACCCATTATGTAGCTATGTATACAGCTACCCATTATGACGCTATGTATACAGCTACCCATTATGAAGCTCTGTATACAGATACCCATTATGAAGCTATGTATGCAGCTACCCATTACGAAGCTATGTATACAGCTACCCATTATGAAGCTCTGTATACAGCTACCCATTATAAAGCTCTGTATACAGCTACCCATTATGAAGCTATGTATACAGCTACCCATTATGTAGCTATGTATACAGCTACCCATTATGACGCTATGTATACAGCTACCCATTATGAAGCTCTGTATACAGATACCCATTATGAAGCTATGTATGCAGCTACCCATTACGAAGCTCTGTATACAGCTACCCATTATGAAGCTATGTATACAGATACCCATTATGAAGCTATGTATACAGCTACCCATTATGAAGCTATGTATACAGCTACCCATTATGAAGCTATGTATACAGCTACCCATTATGAAGCTATGTATACAGATACCCATTATGAAGCTATGTATACAGATACCCATTATGAAGCTATGTATACAGCTACCCATTATGACGCTATGTATACAGCTACCCATTATGAAGCTATGTATGCAGATACCCATTATGAAGCTATGTATACAGCTACCCATTATGAAGCTATGTATACAGATACCCATTATGAAGCTCTGTATACAGATACCCATTATGAAGCTCTGTATACAGCTACCCATTATGAAGCTATGTATACAGATACCCATTATGAAGCTCTGTATACAGATACCCATTATGAAGCTATGTATACAGCTACCCATTATGAAGCTATGTATACAGCTACCCATTATGAAGCTATGTATGCAGATACCCATTATGAAGCTATGTATACAGCTACCCATTATGAAGCTATGTATACAGCTACCCATTATGAAGCTCTGTATACAGCTACCCATTATGAAGCTATGTATACAGATACCCATTATGAAGCTCTGTATACAGATACCCATTAATATGAAGCTATGTATACAGATACCCATTATGAAGCTATGTATACAGCTACCCATTATGAAGCTATGTATACAGATACCCATTATGAAGCTATGTATGCAGATACCCATTATGAAGCTATGTATACAGCTACCCATTATGAAGCTATGTATATAGATACCCATTATGAAGCTATGTATACAGATACCCATTATGATGTTATGTATACAGCTACCCATTATGAAGCTATGTATACAGATACCCATTATGAAGCTATGTATACAGCTACCCATTATGAAGCTATGTATATAGATACCCATTATGAAGCTATGTATACAGATACCCATTATGATGTTATGTATACAGCTACCCATTATGAAGCTATGTATACAGATACCCATTACGAAGCTATGTATACAGATACCCATTATGAAGCTATGTATACAGATACCCATTATTACGAAGCTATGTATGCAGATACCCATTATGAAGCTATGTATATAGATACCCATTATGAAGCTATGTATACAGCTACCCATTATGAAGCTATGTATACAGCTACCCATTATGAAGCTATGTATACAGATACCCATTATGAAGCTATGTATACAGCTACCCATTATGAAGCTATGTATACAGATACCCATTATGAAGCTATGTATACAGCTACCCATTATGAAGCTATGTATACAGATACCCATTATGAAGCTATGTATACAGATACCCATTATGAAGCTATGTATACAGCTACCCATTATGACGCTATGTATACAGATACCCATTATGAAGCTATGTATACAGCTACCCATTACGAAGCTATGTATACAGATACCCATTATGAAGCTATGTATACAGATACCCATTATGAAGCTATGTATACAGCTACCCATTATGAGGCTATGTATACAGCTACCCATTATGAAGCTATGTATACAGCTACCCATTATGAAGCTATGTATACAGCTACCCATTATGAAGCTATGTATACAGCTACCCATTATGAAGCTATGTATACAGCTACCCATTATGAAGCTATGTATACAGATACCCATTATGAAGCTATGTATACAGCTACCCATTATGAAGCTATGTATACAGATACCCATTATGAAGCTCTGTATACAGCTACCCATTATGAAGCTATGTATACAGATACCCATTATGAAGCTATGTATACAGCTACCCATTATGAAGCTATGTATACAGATACCCATTATGAAGCTATGTATACAGCTACCCATTATGACGCTATGTATACAGATACCCATTATGAAGCTATGTATACAGCTACCCATTATGACGCTATGTATACAGCTACCCATTATGAAGCTATGTATACAGATACCCATTATGAAGCTATGTATACAGATACCCATTATGAAGCTATGTATACAGCTACCCATTATGACGCTATGTATACAGATACCCATTACGCAGCTATGTATACAGCTACCCATTATGAAGCTATGTATACAGATACCCATTATGAAGCTCTGTATACAGATACCCATTATGAAGCTCTGTATACAGATACCCATTATGAAGCTATATATACAGATACCCATTATGAAGCTATGTATACAGCCACCCATTATGAAGCTCTGTATACAGCTACCCATTATGAAGCTATGTATACAGATACCCATTATGAAGCTATGTATACAGCTACCCATTATGAAGCTATGTATACAGCTACCCATTATGAAGCTATGTATACAGATACCCATTATGAAGCTATGTATACAGCCACCCATTATGACGCTATGTATACAGCTACCCATTATGAAGCTATGTATACAGCTACTCATTATGAAGCTATGTATACAGCCACCCATTATGACGCTATGTATACAGCTACCCATTATGAAGCTATGTATACAGATACTCATTATGAAGCTATGTATACAGCCACCCATTATGAAGCTATGTATACAGCTACCCATTATGAAGCTATGTATACAGATACCCATTATGAAGCTCTGTATACAGATACCCATTATGAAGCTATGTATACAGATACCCATTATGAAGCTATGTATACAGCTACCCATTATGACGCTATGTATACAGCTACCCATTATGACGCTATGTATACAGCTACCCATTATGAAGCTATGTATACAGCTACTCATTATGAAGCTATGTATACAGCCACCCATTATGACGCTATGTATACAGCTACCCATTATGAAGCTATGTATACAGATACCCATTATGAAGCTCTGTATACAGATACTCATTATGAAGCTATGTATACAGCCACCCATTATGAAGCTATGTATACAGCTACCCATTATGAAGCTATGTATACAGCTACCCATTACGAAGCTATGTATACAGCTACCCATTATGAAGCTATGTATACAGCTACCCATTATGAAGCTATGTATACAGATACCCATTATGAAGCTATGTATACAGCTACCCATTATGAAGCTCTGTATACAGCTACCCATTACGAAGCTATGTATACAGCTACCCATTATGAAGCTCTGTATACAGCTACCCATTATGAAGCTATGTATACAGATACCCATTATGAAGCTCTGTATACAGATACCCATTATGAAGCTCTGTATACAGATACCCATTATGAAGCTATGTATACAGATACCCATTATGAAGCTATGTATACAGATACCCATTACGAAGCTATGTATACAGATACCCATTATGAAGCTCTGTATACAGATACCCATTATGAAGCTATGTATACAGCTACCCATTATGAAGCTATGTATACAGATACCCATTATGAAGCTATGTATACAGATACCCATTACGAAGCTATGTATACAGATACCCATTACGAAGCTATGTATACAGATACCCATTATGAAGCTATGTATACAGCTACCCATTATGAGGCTATGTATACAGATACCCATTACGAAGCTATGTATACAGATACCCATTATGAAGCTATGTATACAGATACCCATTATGAAGCTCTGTATACAGATACCCATTATGAAGCTCTGTATACAGATACCCATTATGAAGCTATGTATACAGATACCCATTATGAAGCTATGTATACAGATACCCATTACGAAGCTATGTATACAGATACCCATTATGAAGCTCTGTATACAGATACCCATTATGAAGCTATGTATACAGCTACCCATTATGAAGCTATGTATACAGATACCCATTATGAAGCTATGTATACAGATACCCATTACGAAGCTATGTATACAGATACCCATTACGAAGCTATGTATACAGATACCCATTATGATGCTATGTATACAGCTACCCATTATGAAGCTCTGTATACAGCTACCCATTACGAAGCTATGTATACAGCTACCCATTATGAAGCTCTGTATACAGCTACCCATTATGAAGCTATGTATACAGCTACCCATTATGATGCTATGTATACAGCTACCCATTATGATGCTATGTATACAGCTACCCATTATGATGCTATGTATACAGCTACCCATTACGAAGCTATGTATACAGCAACCCATTATGAAGCTATGTATACAGCTACCCATTATGAAGCTCTGTATACAGATACCCATTATGAAGCTATGTATACAGCTACCCATTATGAAGCTATGTATGCAGATACCCATTATGATGCTATGTATACAGATACCCATTATGAAGCTATGTATACAGATACCCATTATTATGAAGCTATGTATACAGATACCCATTATGAAGCTATGTATGCAGATACCCATTACGAAGCTATGTATGCAGATACCCATTATGAAGCTATGTATACAGCTACCCATTATGAAGCTATGTATACAGATACCCATTATGAAGCTATGTATGCAGCTACCCATTATGAAGCTCTGTATGCAGCTACCCATTACGAAGCTATGTATACAGATACCCATTATGAAGCTATGTATACAGCTACCCATTATGAAGCTATGTATACAGCTACCCATTATGAAGCTATGTATACAGCTACCCATTATGAAGCTATGTATACAGATACCCATTATGATGCTATGTATACAGATACCCATTATGATGCTATGTATACAGATAC
The DNA here is from genome assembly GCA_032622095.1 of Siphonodentalium dalli. Taxonomy (NCBI): domain Eukaryota; kingdom Metazoa; phylum Mollusca; class Scaphopoda; order Gadilida; family Siphonodentaliidae; genus Siphonodentalium; species Siphonodentalium dalli. The sequence continues at coordinate 197,683,867 of CP136067.1, read as the reverse complement.
CCATTATGAAGCTATGTATACAGCTACCCATTATGAAGCTCTGTATACAGCTACCCATTATGAAGCTATGTATACAGATACCCATTATGAAGCTATGTATACAGCTACCCATTATGAAGCTATGTATACAGATACCCATTATGAAGCTATGTATACAGCTACCCATTATGAAGCTCTGTATACAGATACCCATTATGAAGCTATGTATACAGCTACCCATTATGAAGCTATGTATACAGCTACCCATTATGAAGCTATGTATACAGCTACCCATTATGAAGCTATGTATACAGCTACCCATTATGAAGCTCTGTATACAGATACCCATTATGAAGCTATGTATACAGCTACCCATTATGAAGCTATGTATACAGCTACCCATTATGAAGCTATGTATACAGCTACCCATTATGAAGCTATGTATACAGCTACCCATTATGAAGCTATGTATACAGCTACCCATTATGAAGCTATGTATACAGATACCCATTATGAAGCTCTGTATACAGATACCCATTATGAAGCTCTGTATACAGATACCCATTATGAAGCTCTGTATACAGATACCCATTATGAAGCTATGTATACAGATACCCATTATGAAGCTATGTATACAGCTACCCATTACGAAGCTATGTATACAGCTACCCATTATGAAGCTATGTATACAGATACCCACTATGAAGCTATGTATACAGCTACCCATTATGAAGCTATGTATACAGCTACCCATTATGATGCTATGTATACAGCTACCCATTACGAAGCTATGTATACAGATACCCATTATGAAGCTATGTATACAGCTACCCATTATGAAGCTATGTATACAGCTACCCATTATGATGCTATGTATACAGCTACCCATTATGAAGCTATGTATACAGCTACCCATTATGATGCTATGTATACAGATACCCATTATGAAGCTATGTATACAGCTACCCATTATGAAGCTATGTATACAGCTACCCATTATGATGCTATGTATACAGCTACCCATTATGACGCTATGTATACAGCTACCCATTATGATGCTATGTATACAGCTACCCATTATGATGCTATGTATACAGATACCCATTATGAAGCTATGTATACAGCTACCCATTATGAAGCTATGTATACAGCTACCCATTATGATGCTATGTATACAGCTACCCATTATGAAGCTATGTATACAGATACCCATTATGAAGCTATGTATACAGCTACCCATTATGAAGCTCTGTATACAGATACCCATTATGAAGCTCTGTATACAGCTACCCATTACGAAGCTATGTATACAGCTACCCATTACGAAGCTATGTATACAGATACCCATTATGAAGCTATGTATACAGCTACCCATTACGAAGCTATGTATACAGCTACCCATTATGAAGCTATGTATACAGCTACCCATTATGAAGCTATGTATACAGCTACCCATTATGATGCTATGTATACAGATACCCATTATGAAGCTATGTATACAGATACCCATTATGAAGCTATGTATGCAGCTACCCATTATGATGCTATGTATACAGCTACCCATTATGAAGCTCTGTATACAGCTACCCATTACGAAGCTATGTATACAGATACCCATTATGAAGCTATGTATACAGCTACCCATTATGAAGCTATGTATGCAGCTACCCATTATGAAGCTATGTATACAGCTACCCATTATGAAGCTCTGTATACAGCTACCCATTACGAAGCTATGTATACAGATACCCATTATGAAGCTATGTATACAGCTACCCATTATGAAGCTATGTATACAGCTACCCATTATGAAGCTCTGTATACAGATACCCATTATGAAGCTATGTATACAGATACCCATTATGAAGCTATGTATACAGATACCCATTATGAAGCTCTGTATACAGATACCCATTACGAAGCTATGTATACAGATACCCATTATGAAGCTATGTATACAGCTACCCATTATGAAGCTATGTATACAGATACCCATTATGAAGCTATGTATACAGCTACCCATTATGAAGCTATGTATACAGCTACCCATTATGAAGCTATGTATACAGCTACCCATTATGAAGCTATGTATACAGATACCCACTATGAAGCTATGTATACAGCTACCCATTATGAAGCTCTGTATACAGCCACCCATTATGACGCTATGTATACAGATACCCACTATGAAGCTATGTATACAGCTACCCATTATGTAGCTCTGTATACAGATACCCATTATGAAGCTCTGTATACAGCTACCCATTATGATGCTATGTATACAGATACCCATTATGTAGCTATGTATACAGATACCCATTATGAAGCTATGTATACAGCTACCCATTATGAAGCTATGTATACAGATACCCATTATGAAGCTATGTATACAGCTACCCATTATGACGCTATGTATACAGATACCCATTATGAAGCTATGTATACAGATACCCATTATGAAGCTCTGTATACAGATACCCATTATGAAGCTATGTATACAGATACCCATTACGAAGCTATGTATACAGCTACCCATTATGTAGCTATGTATACAGCTACCCATTATGAAGCTATGTATACAGCTACCCATTACGAAGCTATGTATACAGCTACCCATTATGAAGCTATGTATACAGCTACCCATTATGAAGCTATGTATACAGCTACCCATTATGAAGCTCTGTATACAGCTACCCATTATGAAGCTATGTATACAGCTACCCATTATGAAGCTCTGTATACAGCTACCCATTATGAAGCTATGTATACAGCTACCCATTATGATGCTCTGTATACAGATACCCATTATGAAGCTATGTATACAGCTACCCATTATGATGCTATGTATACAGATACCCATTATGTAGCTATGTATACAGATACCCATTATGAAGCTATGTATACAGCTACCCATTATGAAGCTCTGTATACAGATACCCATTATGAAGCTATGTATACAGATACCCATTATGAAGCTATGTATACAGATACCCATTATGAAGCTATGTATACAGATACCCATTATGAAGCTATGTATACAGCTACCCATTATGACGCTATGTATACAGATACCCATTATGAAGCTATGTATACAGATACCCATTATGAAGCTCTGTATACAGATACCCATTATGAAGCTATGTATACAGATACCCATTACGAAGCTATGTATACAGCTACCCATTACGAAGCTATGTATACAGCTACCCATTATGAAGCTATGTATACAGCTACCCATTATGAAGCTATGTATACAGCTACCCATTATGAAGCTCTGTATACAGCTACCCATTATGAAGCTATGTATACAGCTACCCATTATGAAGCTCTGTATACAGCTACCCATTATGAAGCTATGTATACAGCTACCCATTATGAAGCTCTGTATACAGCTACCCATTATGATGCTATGTATACAGATACCCATTATGAAGCTATGTATACAGCTACCCATTATGAAGCTATGTATACAGCTACCCATTATGAAGCTCTGTATACAGCTACCCATTATGACGCTATGTATACAGATACCCATTATGAAGCTATGTATACAGCTACCCATTATGTAGCTATGTATACAGCTACCCATTATGAAGCTATGTATACAGCTACCCATTATGAAGCTATGTATACAGCTACCCATTATGATGCTATGTATACAGCTACCCATTATGAAGCTATGTATACAGATACCCATTATGAAGCTATGTATACAGATACCCATTATTATGAAGCTCTGTATACAGATACCCATTATGAAGCTATGTATACAGCTACCCATTATGATGCTCTGTATACAGATACCCATTATGATGCTATGTATACAGATACCCATTATGAAGCTATGTATACAGCTACCCATTATGAAGCTATGTATACAGATACCCATTATGATGCTATGTATACAGCTACCCATTATGAAGCTATGTATACAGATACCCATTATGAAGCTATGTATACAGATACCCATTATGAAGCTATGTATACAGATACCCATTATGAAGCTATGTATACAGATACCCATTATGAAGCTATGTATACAGATACCCATTATGAAGCTATGTATACAGCTACCCATTATGAAGCTATGTATACAGCCACCCATTATGAAGCTATGTATACAGATACCCATTATGAAGCTATGTATACAGCTACCCATTATGAAGCTATGTATACAGCTACCCATTATGAAGCTCTGTATACAGCTACCCATTATGAAGCTATGTATACAGCTACCCATTATGAAGCTATGTATACAGATACCCATTATGATGCTCTGTATACAGATACCCATTATGATGCTATGTATACAGCTACCCATTATGAAGCTATGTATACAGCTACCCATTATGAAGCTATGTATGCAGCTACCCATTATGAAGCTATGTATACAGATACCCATTATGATGCTATGTATACAGCTACCCATTATGAAGCTATGTATACAGATACCCATTATGAAGCTATGTATACAGCTACCCATTATGAAGCTATGTATACAGCTACCCATTATGAAGCTCTGTATACAGCTACCCATTACGAAGCTATGTATACAGATACCCATTATGAAGCTATGTATACAGCTACCCATTATGAAGCTATGTATACAGATACCCATTATGAAGCTATGTATACAGCCACCCATTATGAAGCTATGTATACAGATACCCATTATGATGCTATGTATACAGCTACCCATTATGATGCTATGTATACAGATACCCATTATGATGCTATGTATACAGATACCCATTATGAAGCTATGTATACAGCTACCCATTATGATGCTATGTATACAGCTACCCATTATGAAGCTCTGTATACAGCTACCCATTATGAAGCTATGTATACAGATACCCATTATGAAGCTATGTATACAGCTACCCATTATGAAGCTATGTATACAGCTACCCATTATGACGCTATGTATACAGCTACCCATTATGAAGCTATGTATACAGATACCCATTATGAAGCTATGTATACAGCTACCCATTATGACGCTATGTATACAGCTACCCATTATGAAGCTATGTATACAGATACCCATTATGAAGCTATGTATACAGCTACCCATTATGAAGCTATGTATACAGATACCCATTATGAAGCTCTGTATACAGCTACCCATTATGAAGCTCTGTATACAGATACCCATTATGAAGCTATGTATACAGATACCCATTATGAAGCTATGTATACAGCTACCCATTATGACGCTATGTATACAGATACCCATTATGAAGCTATGTATACAGATACCCATTATGAAGCTCTGTATACAGCTACCCATTATGAAGCTATGTATACAGATACCCATTATGAAGCTATGTATACAGCTACCCATTATGAAGCTCTGTATACAGCTACCCATTATGAAGCTATGTATACAGATACCCATTATGAAGCTATGTATACAGATACCCATTATGAAGCTATGTATACAGCTACCCATTATGAAGCTATGTATACAGCTACCCATTATGAAGCTATGTATACAGATACCCATTATGAAGCTATGTATACAGCTACCCATTATGACGCTATGTATACAGCTACCCATTATGAAGCTATGTATACAGCTACCCATTATGACGCTATGTATACAGATACCCATTATGAAGCTATGTATACAGCTACCCATTATGAAGCTCTGTATACAGATACCCATTATGAAGCTATGTATACAGCCACCCATTATGAAGCTATGTATACAGATACCCATTATGTAGCTATGTATACAGCTACCCATTATGAAGCTATGTATACAGCTACCCATTATGAAGCTATGTATACAGCTACCCATTATGAAGCTATGTATACAGCTACCCATTATGAAGCTATGTATACAGCTACCCATTATGAAGCTATGTATACAGCTACCCATTATGAAGCTCTGTATACAGCTACCCATTATGAAGCTATGTATACAGCTACCCATTATGAAGCTATGTATACAGCTACCCATTATGAAGCTATGTATACAGCTACCCATTATGAAGCTATGTATACAGATACCCATTACGAAGCTATGTATACAGCCACCCATTATGAAGCTATGTATACAGATACCCATTATGAAGCTATGTATACAGCTACCCATTATGAAGCTATGTATACAGCTACCCATTATGAAGCTATGTATACAGCTACCCATTATGACGCTATGTATACAGCTACCCATTATGAAGCTATGTATACAGCTACCCATTATGAAGCTATGTATACAGCTACCCATTATGAAGCTATGTATACAGATACCCATTATGAAGCTATGTATACAGATACCCATTATGAAGCTATGTATACAGCTACCCATTATGAAGCTATGTATACAGATACCCATTATGAAGCTATGTATACAGATACCCATTATGAAGCTATGTATACAGCTACCCATTATGAAGCTATGTATACAGCTACCCATTATGAAGCTATGTATACAGCTACCCATTATGAAGCTATGTATACAGCTACCCATTATGAAGCTATGTATACAGATACCCATTATGACGCTATGTATACAGCTACCCATTATGAAGCTATGTATACAGCTACCCATTATGAAGCTATGTATACAGATACCCATTATGAAGCTATGTATACAGATACCCATTATGAAGCTATGTATACAGCTACCCATTATGAAGCTATGTATACAGATACCCATTATGAAGCTATGTATACAGCTACCCATTATGACGCTATGTATACAGATACCCATTATGAAGCTATGTATACAGCTACCCATTATGAAGCTATGTATACAGATACCCATTATGAAGCTCTGTATACAGATACCCATTATGAAGCTATGTATACAGCTACCCATTATGTAGCTATGTATACAGCTACCCATTATGACGCTATGTATACAGATACCCATTATGAAGCTATGTATACAGCTACCCATTATGAAGCTATGTATACAGATACCCATTATGAAGCTATGTATACAGATACCCATTACGAAGCTATGTATACAGCTACCCATTACGAAGCTATGTATACAGATACCCATTACGAAGCTATGTATACAGATACCCATTATGAAGCTATGTATACAGCTACCCATTACGAAGCTATGTATACAGATACCCATTACGAAGCTATGTATACAGCTACCCATTATGACGCTATGTATACAGATACCCATTATGAAGCTATGTATACAGATACCCATTATGAAGCTATGCATACAGCTACCCATTATGATGCTATGTATACAGCTACCCATTATGATGCTATGTATACAGCTACCCATTATGAAGCTCTGTATACAGCTACCCATTATGATGTTATGTATACAGATACCCATTATGAAGCTATGTATACAGCTACCCATTATGAAGCTATGTATACAGATACCCATTATGAAGCTATGTATACAGATACCTATTATGAAGCTATGTATACAGCTACCCATTATGAAGCTCTGTATACAGCTACCCATTACGAAGCTATGTATACAGCTACCCATTATGATGCTATGTATACAGATACCCATTATGAAGCTCTGTATACAGATACCCATTATGAAGCTATGTATGCAGCTACCCATTATGAAGCTATGTATACAGCTACCCATTATGAAGCTATGTATACAGATACCCATCATGAAGCTATGTATACAGATACCCATTATGAAGCTATGTATACAGCTACCCACTACGAAGCTATGTATACAGATACCCATTATGAAGCTATGTATACAGCCACCCATTATGAAGCTATGTATACAGCTACCCATTATGAAGCTATGTATGCAGATACCCATTATGACGCTCTGTATACAGCTACCCATTATGACGCTATGTATACAGCTACCCATTATGAAGCTATGTATGCAGATACCCATTATGAAGCTATGTATACAGATACCCATTATGAAGCTATGTATACAGATACCCATTATGAAGCTATGTATACAGATACCCATTATGAAGCTATGTATACAGCTACCCATTACGAAGCTATGTATACAGATACCCATTATGAAGCTATGTATACAGATACCCATTATGAAGCTATGTATACAGATACCCATTATGAAGCTATGTATACAGCTACCCATTATGAAGCTATGTATACAGATACCCATTATGAAGCTATGTATGCAGATACCCATTATGAAGCTATGTATACAGCTACCCATTATGACGCTATGTATACAGCTACCCATTATGAAGCTATGTATACAGATACCCATTATGAAGCTATGTATACAGATACCCATTACGAAGCTATGTATACAGCTACCCATTATGAAGCTATGTATACAGATACCCATTATGAAGCTATGTATACAGATACCCATTATGAAGCTATGTATACAGATACCCATTATGAAGCTATGTATACAGATACCCATTATGAAGCTGTATACAGATACCCATTACGAAGCTATGTATACAGCTACCCATTATGATGCTATGTATACAGCTACCCATTACGAAGCTATGTATACAGATACCCATTATGAAGCTATGTATACAGATACCCATTACGAAGCTATGTATACAGATACCCATTATGAAGCTATGTATACAGATACCCATTACGAAGCTATGTATACAGATACCCATTATGAAGCTATGTATACAGCTACCCATTATGAAGCTCTGTATACAGCTACCCATTATGAAGCTATGTATACAGCTACCCATTATGAAGCTATGTATACAGCTACCCATTATGAAGCTCTGTATACAGATACCCATTACGAAGCTCTGTATACAGCTATCCATTATGAAGCTATGTATACAGATACCCATTATGAAGCTATGTATACAGCTACCCATTATGACGCTATGTATGCAGATACCCATTATGAAGCTATGTATACAGATACCCATTACGAAGCTATGTATACAGATACCCATTATGAAGCTATGTATACAGCTACCCATTACGAAGCTATGTATACAGATACCCATTATGACGCTATGTATGCAGATACCCATTATGAAGCTATGTATACAGCTACCCATTATGACGCTATGTATGCAGATACCCATTATGAAGCTATGTATACAGATACCCATTATGAAGCTATGTATACAGATACCCATTATGAAGCTATGTATACAGATACCCATTATGACGCTATGTATGCAGATACCCATTATGAAGCTATGTATACAGCTACCCATTATGACGCTATGTATACAGCTACCCATTATGACGCTATGTATACAGATACCCATTATGAAGCTATGTATACAGATACCCATTATGAAGCTATGTATACAGATACCCATTATGAAGCTATGTATACAGATACCCATTATGAAGCTATGTATACAGATACCCATTATGAAGCTATGTATGCAGATACCCATTACGAAGCTATGTATACAGCTACCCATTATGAAGCTCTGTATACAGCTACCCATTATGACGCTATGTATGCAGATACCCATTATGAAGCTATGTATACAGCTACCCATTATGACGCTATGTATACAGCTACCCATTATGACGCTATGTATACAGATACCCATTATGAAGCTATGTATACAGCTACCCATTATTATGAAGCTATGTATACAGCTACCCATTATGAAGCTCTGTATACAGATACCCATCATGAAGCTATGTATACAGCCACCCATTATGAAGCTATGTATACAGCTACCCATTATGAAGCTCTGTATACAGATACCCATCATGAAGCTATGTATACAGCTACCCATTATGAAGCTATGTATACAGATACCCATTATGAAGCTCTGTATACAGCCACCCATTATGAAGCTATGTATACAGCTACCCATTACGAAGCTATGTATACAGATACCCATTATGAAGCTATGTATACAGATACCCATTATGAAGCTATGTATACAGATACCCATTATGAAGCTATGTATACAGATACCCATTATGAAGCTATGTATACAGCTACCCATTATGAAGCTATGTATACAGATACCCATTATGAAGCTATGTATACAGATACCCATTATGAAGCTATGTATACAGCTACCCATTATGAAGCTATGTATACAGATACCCATTATGAAGCTCTGTATACAGCTACCCATTATGACGCTATGTATACAGATACCCATTATGACGCTATGTATACAGATACCCATTATGAAGCTATGTATACAGATACCCATTATGAAGCTCTGTATACAGATACCCATTATGAAGCTATGTATACAGATACCCATTATGAAGCTATGTATACAGAATCCCATTATGAAGCTATGTATACAGATACCCATTATGAAGCTATGTATGCAGATACCCATTATGAAGCTATGTATGCAGATACCCATTACGAAGCTATGTATGCAGATACCCATTATGAAGCTATGTATACATATACCCATTATGAAGCTCTGTATACAGATACCCATTATGAAGCTCTGTATACAGATACCCATTATGAAGCTATGTATACATATACCCATTATGAAGCTATGTATACATATACCCATTATGAAGCTCTGTATACAGATACCCATTATGAAGCTATGTATACAGCTACCCATTATGAAGCTATGTATACAGATACCCATTATGAAGCTATGTATACAGCTACCCATTATGAAGCTATGTATACAGCTACCCATTATGAAGCTCTGTATACAGCTACCCATTATGAAGCTATGTATACAGCTACCCATTATGAAGCTATGTATACAGCTACCCATTATGAAGCTATGTATACAGCTACCCATTATGAAGCTATGTATACAGCTACCCATTATGAAGCTATGTATACAGCTACCCATTATTATGAAGCTATGTATGCAGATACCCATTATGAAGCTATGTATACAGATACCCATTATGAAGCTATGTATACAGATACCCATTATGAAGCTCTGTATACAGCTACCCATTATGAAGCTCTGTATACAGATACCCATTATGAAGCTCTGTATACAGCTACCCATTATGAAGCTATGTATACAGCTACCCATTATGAAGCTATGTATACAGCTACCCATTATTATGAAGCTATGTATACAGATACCCATTATGAAGCTATGTATACAGATACCCATTATGAAGCTCTGTATACAGCTACCCATTATGAAGCTCTGTATACAGATACCCATTATGAAGCTCTGTATACAGCTACCCATTATGAAGCTATGTATACAGCTACCCATTATGAAGCTATGTATACAGCTACCCATTATTATGAAGCTATGTATACAGATACCCATTATGAAGCTATGTATACAGATACCCATTATGAAGCTCTGTATACAGCTACCCATTATGAAGCTCTGTATACAGATACCCATTATGAAGCTCTGTATACAGCTACCCATTATGAAGCTATGTATACAGCTACCCATTATGAAGCTATGTATACAGATACCCATTATGAAGCTCTGTATACAGATACCCATTATGAAGCTCTGTATACAGATACCCATTACGAAGCTATGTATACAGATACCCATTATGAAGCTCTGTATACAGCTACCCATTATGAAGCTATGTATACAGCTACCCATTACGAAGCTATGTATACAAGCTACCCATTATGAAGCTATGTATACAGATACCCATTATGAAGCTATGTATACAGCTACCCATTATGAAGCTATGTATACAGATACCCATTACGAAGCTATGTATACAGATACCCATTATGAAGCTATGTATACAGCTACCCATTACGAAGCTCTGTATACAGCTACCCATTATGAAGCTATGTATACAGCTACCAATTATGAAGCTATGTATACAGATACCCATTATGAAGCTCTGTATACAGCTACCCATTATGAAGCTATGTATACAGATACCCATTATGAAGCTATGTATACAGCTACCCATTATGAAGCTCTGTATACAGATACCCATTATGAAGCTCTGTATACAGCTACCCATTATGAAGCTATGTATACAGCTACCCATTACGAAGCTCTGTATACAGCTACCCATTATGAAGCTCTGTATACAGCTACCCATTATGAAGCTATGTATACAGATACCCATTATGAAGCTCTGTATACAGCTACCCATTATGAAGCTATGTATACAGATACCCATTATGAAGCTATGTATAACAGATACCCATTATGAAGCTCTGTATACAGCTACCCATTACGAAGCTCTGTATACAGCTACCCATTATGAAGCTCTGTATACAGCTACCCATTATGAAGCTCTGTATACAGCTACCCATTATGACGCTATGTATACAGCTACCCATTATGAAGCTATGTATACAGATACCCATTATGAAGCTCTGTATACAGCTACCCATTACGAAGCTCTGTATACAGCTACCCATTATGAAGCTCTGTATACAGCTACCCATTATGAAGCTCTGTATACAGCTACCCATTATGACGCTATGTATACAGCTACCCATTATGAAGCTATGTATACAGATACCCATTATGAAGCTATGTATACAGATACCCATTATGAAGCTCTGTATACAGCTACCCATTACGAAGCTCTGTATACAGCTACCCATTATGAAGCTATGTATACAGATACCCATTATGAAGCTCTGTATACAGCTACCCATTATGAAGCTCTGTATACAGATACCCATTATGAAGCTATGTATACAGCTACCCATTATGAAGCTATGTATACAGCTACCCATTATGAAGCTATGTATACAGATACCCATTATGAAGCTATGTATACAGATACCCATTATGAAGCTATGTATGCAGATACCCATTATGAAGCTATGTATGCAGATACCCATTATGAAGCTATGTATACAGATACCCACTATGAAGCTATGTATGCAGATACCCATTATGTAGCTATGTATACAGCTACCCATATGAAGCTCTGTATACAGCTACCCATTATGAAGCTATGTATACAGCTACCCATTATGAAGCTATGTATACAGATACCCATTATGAAGCTATGTATACAGATACCCATTATGTAGCTATGTATACAGATAACCCATTATGAAGCTATGTATACAGATACCCATTATGAAGCTATGTATACAGCTACCCATTATGACGCTATGTATACAGATACCCATTACGAAGCTATGTATACAGATACCCATTATGAAGCTATGTATACAGATACCCATATGAAGCTATGTATACAGCTACCCATTATGACGCTATGTATACAGCTACCCATTATGAAGCTATGTATACAGATACCCATTATGAAGCTATGTATACAGCTACCCATTATGAAGCTCTGTATACAGCTACCCATTATGAAGCTCTGTATACAGCTACCCATTATGAAGCTCTGTATACAGCTACCCATTATGAAGCTCTGTATACAGATACCCATTATGAAGCTATGTATACAGCTACCCCATTATGAAGCTATGTATACAGCTACCCATTATGAAGCTATGTATACAGCTACCCATTATGAAGCTATGTATACAGATACCCCATTATGAAGCTATGTATACAGATACCCATTATGAAGCTCTGTATACAGCTACCCATTATGAAGCTATGTATACAGCTACCCATTATGAAGCTATGTATACAGATACCCATTATGAAGCTATGTATTACAGATACCCATTATGAAGCTATGTATACAGCTACCCATTATGAAGCTATGTATACAGATACCCATTATGAAGCTATGTATACAGCTACCCATTATGAAGCTATGTATACAGATACCCATTATGAAGCTATGTATACAGATACCCATTATGAAGCTATGTATACAGCTACCCATTATGAAGCTATGTATACAGCTACCCCATTATGAAGCTATGTATACAGATACCCATTATGAAGCTATGTATACAGCTACCCATTATGAAGCTATGTATACAGATACCCATTATGAAGCTATGTATACAGCTACCCATTATGACGCTATGTATACAGATACCCATTATGATGCTATGTATACAGATACCCATTATGATGCTATGTATACAGATACCCATTACGAAGCTATGTATACAGATACCCATTATGAAGCTATGTATACAGATACCCATTATGAAGCTCTGTATACAGCTACCCATTATGAAGCTATGTATACAGATACCCATTATGAAGCTATGTATACAGATACCCATTATGAAGCTATGTATACAGATACCCATTTATGAAGCTATGTATACAGCTACCCATTATGAAGCTATGTATACAGCTACCCATTACGAAGCTATGTATACAGCTACCCATTATGAAGCTATGTATACAGCTACCCATTACGAAGCTATGTATACAGCTACCCATTATGAAGCTATGTATACAGCCACCCATTATGAAGCTATGTATACAGATACCCATTATGAAGCTATGTATACAGATACCCATTATGAAGCTATGTATACAGCTACCCATTATGATGCTATGTATACAGCTACCCATTATGAAGCTCTGTATACAGCTACCCATTATGAAGCTATGTATACAGCTACCCATTATGAAGCTATGTATACAGCCACCCATTATGAAGCTATGTATACAGATACCCATTATGAAGCTATGTATACAGATACCCATTATGAAGCTATGTATACAGATACCCATTATGATGCTATGTATACAGATACCCATTACGAAGCTATGTATACAGCTACCCATTATGAAGCTATGTATACAGCTACCCATTATTATGAAGCTATGTATACAGCTACCCATTATGAAGCTATGTATACAGCTACCCATTATGAAGCTATGTATACAGCTACCCATTATGACGCTATGTATACAGCTACCCATTATGAAGCTATGTATACAGCTACCCATTATGAAGCTATGTATACAGCTACCCATTATGACGCTATGTATACAGCTACCCATTATGAAGCTATGTATACAGCTACCCATTATGACGCTATGTATACAGATACCCATTATGATGCTATGTATACAGCTACCCATTATGACGCTATGTATACAGCTACCCATTATGACGCTATGTATACAGCTACCCATTATGACGCTATGTATACAGCTACCCATTATGAAGCTATGTATACAGATACCCATTATGAAGCTATGTATACAGATACCCATTATGATGCTATGTATACAGATACCCATTATGAAGCTATGTATACAGCTACCCATTATGACGCTATGTATACAGATACCCATTACGAAGCTATGTATGCAGATACCCATTATGAAGCTATGTATGCAGATACCCATTACGAAGCTATGTATGCAGATACCCATTACGAAGCTATGTATGCAGATACCCATTATGAAGCTATGTATGCAGATACCCATTACGAAGCTATGTATGCAGATACCCATTACGAAGCTATGTATGCAGATACCCATTATGAAGCTATGTATGCAGATACCCATTACGAAGCTATGTATGCAGATACCCATTACGAAGCTATGTATGCAGATACCCATTATGAAGCTATGTATACAGCTACCCATTACGAAGCTATGTATACAGATACCCATTACGAAGCTATGTATACAGATACCCATTACGAAGCTATGTATACAGATACCCATTACGAAGCTATGTATACAGATACCCATTACGAAGCTCTGTATGCAGATACCCATTATGAAGCTATGTATGCAGATACCCATTATGAAGCTATGTATGCAGATACCCATTATGAAGCTATGTATGCAGATACCCATTATGAAGCTATGTATACAGATACCCATTACGAAGCTATGTATGCAGATACCCATTATGAAGCTATGTATACAGATACCCATTACGAAGCTATGTATACAGATACCCATTATGAAGCTATGTATACAGATACCCATTATGAAGCTATGTATACAGATACCCATTACGAAGCTCTGTATGCAGATACCCATTATGAAGCTATGTATACAGATACCCATTATGAAGCTATGTATACAGATACCCATTATGAAGCTATGTATACAGCTACCCATTACGAAGCTATGTATACAGCTACCCATTACGAAGCTATGTATACAGCTACCCATTACGAAGCTATGTATACATAACTGTGGGGATCGAACGAGCCATATCCGTTTAAAACTTCCATGCAAATATTTAATGACGACATATACTGGAGTAGTTTATTGTTCTAAAATTGTTCTAAGAGTTGCCTGGAATGAGCCATCGCGTAAAACACCGCGAGGAAGCATATATTGATCAGAAATTACATCGTTCATGTCACGAGATATGCGACTTACCACGCGCTATTACATTTCATCAACATAAACCAACCTCTTATGTCACATTATGTGACTAGAAATACCAGACAATCCAATTGCAATCCGAAATGTGGTTACACTTATCCTATGGGAATACATAATGCATTGTCAATAACATCAAGAAACCGCACTCAAACTATCGATAACGACGCCAATAAATATGGTTTTATTGGATTTGGATGTTTTTGGAAGAGATATGCTGTGACACACAGCTATTAGATATTTCCCAGGAGCGAAGCTATTTGGTTTGTTTTGGGAGATTTTCGGTGAAAAATAATTAAAATTATTCTATGATTTCTTTACATCCTCCGGTTTTGGGGACATACTTTACAGGTTATGCCGTCCACAATCCCTCATTGTATGTATATATTAATTGTGTAAAAATATATGTTATATTGAGTTATGAGTACATAATCATAGTCATAGTCATATAGTGGTTCAGCCGTCAGGCAACGTTGCCAGTGTTACGGGCAGGTGAATTGCCGCGCAGATGTTTAGTTTTACCGGAAAATCATTGTAGAAACTAGTATTACTCATAACTGAAAAGTGATGGGTTGGCTTATCAGCTATTACTAGTATCGTTTTTTATTTACAGCCATATTTATACAGTAGTTAGTGAAAGGCGAACAAATTACGCGTGTGCAGCCTTTCCCGGATTAAATTCTATGAGGCAGATAACAAGCTTGATCCTCTGCAAACTGCAAAGTATATTGTCTATCACTTTATGCATTGAGGATTTACATTTCATCAAAACTATGATCGTAACATAAGAACTAAGATGTATTTTTCAGTTACGAATAATACTAGTTTCGACCATTGAAAAACATATGAATCGTAATGCCTACCGGGAAATAATTTTGTCACCATGGGAAATTCTATGGTGAATTAGCAAATTAAGAGCAAAAAATTGGTGTTGACCCATGAAAAAATACCATTGGTGGGACCTTAATTAGTTACGGTCTTGATATTAATTAAACGGTGCTGAACCGTAAAAATACAACGGTCTGACAGTTATTGGTTACGGTCTGCCCGTTACTTAAACGGTTTTATACCGTGGAACATGCTATACGGTCTGACCGTATGTTTAACGGTCAAATGTTGGCAGCGATGTTGCGCGGTCTCAGAACGTTGAAACGACGGTTTTTTTCTAACAGTGTAAGGGATTCATACTTACGCGCTGTCGCAGCCCTCATCCGTGCGTGGGCCCTAACCCTAACCCTAACCCTAACCGTGGGTTTGCATGTGCTACATAACTGTGGGGATCGAACGAGCCATGTCCGTTTAAAACTTCCATGCAAATATTTGATGACGACAATTACTGGAGTAGTTTATTGTTCTAAAATTGTTCTAAAAGTTGCCTGGAATGAGCCATCACGTAAAACACCGCGAGGAAGCAAATATTGATAAGAAATTACATCGTTCATGTCACGAGATATGCGACTTACCACGCGCTATTACATTTCATCAACATAAACCAACCTCTTATGTCACATTATGTGACTAGAAATACCAGACAATCCAATTGCAATCCGAAATGTGATTACTCTTATCCTATGGGAATACATAATGCATTGTCAATAAAATCAAGAAACCGCACTCAAACTATCGATAACGACGCCCATAAATATGGTTTTATTGGATTTGGATGTTTTT
This sequence comes from Siphonodentalium dalli, assembly GCA_032622095.1. Lineage (NCBI taxonomy): Eukaryota > Metazoa > Mollusca > Scaphopoda > Gadilida > Siphonodentaliidae > Siphonodentalium > Siphonodentalium dalli. The sequence goes on along the minus strand of CP136067.1, from coordinate 197,666,105 downwards.
GGAAGAGATATGATGTGACACAGAGCTATTAGCTATTTCCCAGGAGCGAAGCTATTTGGTTTGTTTTGGGAGGTTTTCGGTGAATCGGCCGTCAGGCGACTTTGTCAGTTTTACGGGCGGGGGAAGTGCCGCGTAGATGTTAAGTTTTACCGGGAAATCATTGTACACTGAAAAAAAAAACTTAGTTAAAAGTAACTAAGTTACCTTAGTCAGAACCCCCGTCTCAAAACTAACTAGCTTAGCTTAGTCAGAAATGACTAAGGTTGCCCTTAGTCATTTCTGACTAAGGTCTAAGGCCTTAGTCAGAAATGACTAAGGGCAATCTTAGTCAGACCTTAGTCAGAAATGACTAAGGGCAACCTTAGTCATTTCTGACTAAGCTAAGCTAGTTAGTTTTGAGACGGGGGTTCTGACTAAGGTAACTTAGTTACTTTTGACTAAGTTTTTTTTCAGTGTAGATATAACATATAATATAAGGCCTTAGTCAGAAATGACTAAGGCCTTAGTCAGAAATAACTAAGGCCTTAGTCAGAAATAACTACGGCTTGACTATGTCATCACTGTATACATTAGTACATTTAATTGGACCTAATTATTGGGGGTATCATAGCCCTGCAATCTCAGCTGAACATCGCAACTGCGGATTAAAATAACTGAAAATAATGACTTACAGGTATAAAAATAAATTTTATTAACTATTAAAACAATGTGATCATCCATCACGACACAGCATCGGTTTCATTGTTGTTTGTCTATTTGTTGACATTGAACCTCGTGTGAGTTACACTGGTGCGCACACTACAGTACTAGTACACGTATGTCCTCTCTTGTAGAACTTGTACATGCATGTCGATCATATTGATGTGCTCTGAAAGAATTAGATTCTGAACAAGTACTGTCATGAACTGCATTTTCAACATTATAATATTAATACACATGTAGCTGCTCGTTGAGTCGTTGATATTATTGTCACTATTGCTTGACATCAGACGACATTGTCAGACCATTGATTCGATTGAAAGGATCATATCATGATTCATCGATTAATTGGCATGCATCTCTGCTCTCGATGAATTTAGTGGAAATTGTCAATGATTAATAAGCCTTTTTTTCGCAGAATATAAACTTGTCCGGTTATCGAAGGAACCGAAATCAGACCGTCTTTAACAACTGTCCGCAATCGAACAGGTAACAGCCTCGACCACCAAGCCGGAATGCACATCAAGTTCAAGTTAGGCCTTAGGGTGCTCGTCCACAATGCCACTGCGAAAAACGTTCACCACACCGTATGTACTGTACTGTGTACATGTAACCTTGAAGAAGTCATCAGTCACACATCTAATTTTGGCAGCAAATATTTCAGGCGCTGTTCTTTCACATGTAGAATAAAGAATCAAACCATTATTGACAAATTGTCCACTTGTTGAATGAAAACAGAGCTCTGACTGAGTCTGAATAATTAGTTCAACAATACACGATGAACGGTTTCGCAGATTATTTTCATAACTTCTCTTTTATCCTGATTTTATCCGCTCTCTAAATACGCCATGGTTGTTATTTATGTAATATGTCGTCTCTTTTAGTTCGTTCGACGCCAATATCACGTCTAAATCACTCTGATTTTAGTGATTAAAATGTCGGCCACAAAATGGAGAAACAATAATTTGAGTTAAAATTACGTACTCGCCATATACGTACCGACCCGATTAACACAGAATGAATGCGATATTATATAATATACATTGTTTGTTGTCTATTTGTTGACATTGAAGCGTGTGAGTTACACTGGTGCGCACAGTGCAGTACTAGTACACGTATATCCTCTCTTGTAGTTGTACATGCATATAAAATGTACACTGAAAAAAAAACTTAGTCATAGCCTTAGTCATTATGTTACTTTTGGCTAAGTTAGTCAAAAATAACTGAGTTACGGGTTGACTAAGGCTATGACTAATTTTTTTTTTTGACGAAAATATTAACCTAAGTAACTAAGTATTAGTAATATGTGACTAAGGTCAAACTTAGTTACTTTTGGCTAAGTTAGTCAAACATATCCTATCCATCGAAGCAATTTTTCATTATCTGATGCACTCTTGGTTAAAGCCAATTGGCGGTTTGCGTTCACTTGTGCAAAACATTGAAAAAAGCAGTTATACTGTATGGAGCAGATTAAGATTCAGTTATACTGTATGGTGTCATTGCCGTGTATAATATGTCGCCGATAAGTATACTATTGAGTTTTGCCGGCATGACTGAATCACGAAAATGTCAACCTTAGTAACTAAGAATTAGTAAGATGTGACTAAGGTAACACTTAGTTACTTTTGGTTAAGTTAGTCAAAAATAACTAAGTTACGGGTTGACTAAGGCTATGACTAAGTTTTTTTTTTTCAGTGTAGAAACAACATATACCCCGGAAAAAGATACAGGAATCTGGAAAACAAAGCAGTGAACCCACCTCTGTCACTTCAAGTCGATCACGCATGTTGTTATATTGGGCGCACTTTCAACTCCAGTTGTCGGCTTTTCCAATCGGTTTCTTTAGATGTCTTCGTGATTTTAGTTTGGGCTCATTTTAGTTGCGATATCAGTTATATCTTTTAATACTGGAACAAAATCATAGAAATATTTCATCTTGATTTTAGCAATAAATCGACTGGTATATTATTACAAGGAATGACTGGAAGATCGATCGGGGTCATTTGGGTTTTGACCGACAGAGTGATTAAACAAAGTTCGTGTGAATCCCTTAATTACAGTGCCGGCCAAAACGAAATGACCAAAATCGATATTCCAGTCAGTTCTTATATAAATTCCCAGGTGAGAGGAACTGAGATTTCTGCAAGAGTAAATTTGGTTCACTCAGAATCATCTTAAGCATAGAATAGGACAACATTGTTGACAATATACACAAACCAAAACAATACATATATGAAACACGTGGAACGATGAGTATATAGTATTATGGGTGATATAGTCATATATACTTTCTTGTATATCCTGTCACCCCTAAGTGTGTTGTTACAATTGTATAAATTGGCGGCCGAAACAAATGAGTTGTGCATGGTATAGGTTATTATCGTGTGCAAACTAAATATGCTGGCCGGAGCCTGAAATCATATTATATTCACATAGTATATACGCTGACAATGTGACGAATATGCATAACAACACGCAGAGATAACACCAGGTAGGACCCATATGTGTGAGGTTGGGACGATACTACCTGTGCATGTAGTGACATGACCAAATACATATGATTACAAGAAAACCATAGTCAGAAATGGTAACGCGCTCAAGATCATATATTATATACCCATGCTTGTAATTATAGAATATAAAATATATTGGTTTCGCGAATGACCAACTCAGAATTCCTTTAAAATAATAATAACAACCAGCACCTAATTAACGAAGCGGCGGCCGACTCGGCCGTCTCCGACCACAACCATCAGTGGGCTGCAGAACGAAACATATCTATAAAAGTTGAAATATAAGACTTACAAATTATCTTTTAAATTTATTTTATTGGTAATTGACATAGCTTATCACAAACCAAAAATCAACATTATTGACTTAATAATGTAAAGGACAATAAACGAAATTGAAATTCCCAACTACACCTTTTACCGGACTCGGCCTCCTGGTCGCGCAGTTCGACTTTTAAACCGGAAAAAAACAATTATCTATAAATAAAATGCCCAGTGGACCACAGCTATAAAACAAATCGAGAACAGTATACAGGCGGTGTGCGTTAATGAATGTTAAAGATGTTGTAGAAGGGGTCATTGTTATTGTAAATTGGGAGTGACTATGTACACTCTGGACATCTTAGATTTTAGCATAGAACGCTATCAGTTTTTCATCCAATGTGACCAGTTAGCCTAAAAATATATACATGTATTCCCACTCACACATTAAATACATTATAATTTGATATACAGTTGTGTTCAATGCAGGGAAGTGGTTATGTGGTCCTTGTTTGGAGTGTTCCGCCTTGAACCAGATACCAATTCCGACGTCCGAGAACTTCGTGTTGGAATTTTACAACTGATATACCTACCCATCTGTTGGAAGTCCAACCTGGCACACTCCTATATGGTTCGAAATTATCCAACTCAAATGAAACTCGTCGCCACCAGACGTCGATTTGCACACATATACATTCGGTATATACTTTAGTTATAATAATTCTGCAACACAGATGTGGTTGTTTAGCACAGCGATACATGATCGTATAATTTTCGTTACACATAGTTCCGAAATCGACTCTCAACTAATGGAAATTAGCGACAGAGTGCATATTCATTACAAGGCAGGACGGTTGCAAGAACATTTGGCTATATAAATTAGAAAAAAACGATCAGGAAATACTCATAACTGACATATCAGTCATTTTGCTAAATTCGGATAAATTTCTTTAAAAGTCTGTTTCAAAGATATGGCCCCGGGCTCATTATGGAGCCTATTTCTTCCCCAATGATTAGATGAAATATACAGAAACGCATCAAATTCAATCAGGCAGAATCTGATGTCGAGTATTATGGAGCGAATATAACTCCTACTAAGCAAGCTTTACATTCTGTCAAAACATATTATAATGTTGAATTATTATTTAGTTGTGACGATTGCAACATATACATGGAGATGCGCGGTTGTATATCATTGAAGAAGAAACATAATGCGCGCGTTCGAATGGTCGGTGTGATCATAAATTCAGATGAAACTCAGATGAAGCGAATATCGGAGATCGATGGCAAGATGATTATCCATGTTCGACGCCCAGATGTGCATATATCACATTTAAAGGGGTACTATACACTAAGTCCGACCATTTTTGGGACCATCTCATTTTATACTCAACAGAATATTATGTAACAAATGAATGAATTTGAGCCATGGATCAGTGTAAATTACATGGCTCGTGTGTTCTATGACAGATGCAAACAACATGGTAATTACAATGAAAATTAATTTATGTCTCCACCTAGTATAATCGGATCCCAGTGAACAGTACCCCATTAAGTCGTTTTTCACGAGAAGTCTGCTAATTCCAGCACTGAAATCAGCAGGGTATATATCAATACCAACAAAAACAAAAGCGTTAGGATCTGATGCCGCAAATTGTGCAACAAATCTCTTAACAGAAGACATTTTGCATGATAGTCGGCCAAAAACACCATGCAGGAAATAGAAGTTTAACCCTTTCTATATTAAATTGATTTTCACACTCAGTTATACAATTATACATTGGCATGGTCTGTATAATATTCATTTGGAGAATGAAAACTAAGCAGACGAAAGATAACACAAAGTATAAAAGGAGTTATATGCGGCAGGGAAATGTTCAGATTATAAGGAGGTATATGCGACAGGGAAATGTTCAGATTATAAGTGCATGTCGGGTAATTAGAAGCAGTCACATATGTATTTAAGTTTGATCAGCAACGTTCGGCTTCCATGCCGACAATCAAGTATACACCCCTAAAGACAAGTTTGTGAACGCGTGCGCTATGATGGCAAACCTACATACCATTACTGTTATGGGTTTACGCAATTATAAATGGTCCCATATCACTTGTTAGTTGTTAAACATTTCTTACACACATCATCTCGCGAAACATGTGTTTTCCAAATAAGAATTTATCGGTTATAATACATGTGCATGCTTATATATCTTTTAATCGACGACCACGTGGTCGTGCTTACGTTTATAAAGGGTTAAATCCAGAATGAAATTGTAGTCAATCGAAATCATGTTGTGGCACTCGGGCAGCATTTCCATCTAATATACAGGATTCCCATCACTGATACGTCAGGGTCTGCATGGTACCAATCAACAGAGAAGCTTCGGAAAATAATGAATGATTACTTATTATATATAGTGTCTAATTTAATTTCCTGGTGTCATTCGTGTACGAGTTGTATACATATATAGCCAGGAGGGCTTTTGTCACGGCGCGGCTTGTCAAATTTAAAGCCCCCATGCGGTTTGAATCATGACGTTACCTGATAGTATCATAATGGACATTCTATACCACGGAAAGAAGTATTCAAGTCATTATACCACTATACTCTCGAAGAGAATAGGGGTATAATGCATTGACTGTCCCGTCCGTTTAACCGTCCGATTGTCTTACCATTCGTCCGGCTAGTCGTCCGTTCATCCGTCTTGATAACTCGAAAACAAATATGAACCAATCTCAATAGTGTTTGGCATATAAGATGCTGCTGGCCACAGTATTTCCAATCAGTAAGCAAACCATGTTTGTCCCGATGTTTTGCCTGAATTATTAGATTGTCCTTTTTCACGATTTGTGTCCGCCCTGCAGTGGTAGCCCATTGGTTAGAGTGTTGGACTTGTAATGCACCCGGTTCGCTTAGAATCTTTAAATAAGTCTATCGAGATCTGTATTGTTCTATTCCGGACATGTTAATGCAATATTGGACCGTAACTTATTATTATCTGCATTGTATTCTGTCTATGTATACCCCGGAAAGTTCTAATTAGTATATAGTGTTTATATGTTTTCTCATGTACCATGTATTATAATGGCTGAGAATAAAGCATTACTTACTTACCAGCGTGAGTTCGCGCCTCGCCTGTGGACTATCGTCTCCACAACAGTGGCTTGGCCAGATTATGAAGTGAGTGGTTCGGGGGGCTAGCCCGGGATTGTCGGAAGCACCGAGTGGTAACTCCCCTTAATCCCTAGATTGGCCAGATTAAGCTGTGTGTGTGCTATATATAGCCACACGCTGTTTCAAATCTCGCGACAGGTTGTGACCCTTGGGCAAGGTAACTTGTACTGTGCTCGCTTCGTCGTACCTAGACGAGAAATAGGGACCTGGTTGTTGGGTAAGTGTAAGCTAAGAGCAATATTGTGAAGCGCCATTATGACAGCATGCAGAAGACATGGCATTACTCAACAGCTGGGGTAATAATGTGAAGCGCTTAGGGCCCTCGCGGGGATACCGTATACGCGCTATTTAAGCTCCATCGTTATTATTATTAATAACCTTAACAAATATTAAACTAATCAATAGTTCTTATTGCAAGTTCTTATACAAGTTGCTTCCCACAGTATCTGAAAATTTATCGCGATTTTGGTCTATCCGATTTCATAACTCAAAATAATAATATAATTCGATTTCAATAATTATTGGTATATACAAGTTGCTTGTCACAATATCACAGATATGTGAGCAAACCAGGTTTATCCTAATTGTTTTGCCTGAGTTACGCGGCCCTCCGTTCGCTAATTTACTCAGAATTGTTTCCGCCTTGCTTGATATCTCCAACAATTATAAAGCGATTTCAATCAGTTTGATATATAGGTTACTCGCTACACTGTCTAGAATTATTGCGAAAATCAGGTTTATCTTGCCGAAGGGTCACAACCTGGCGCGAGATTTGAAACAGCATGTGGCTATATATAGCACACTCACAGCTTAATCCGGCCTAGCCACTGTTGCGGAGACGATAATCCGCATGCAGGGACGTGGCTAGAGGGTCTCCGTTCGGGGGGTGTCCACCTTGGGAAATTTCAACTGCACCCCCCCCCCCCCTTGAATCAGACCAGACACGCACAAGTTTTGCTTAATTCCATTTGCACCCCCCTTGCACCTCAGTGCTCAAGCCTATAAATTCATTAACCATGGTTCTATAGACAGGCCTCAACTGAAGCTGTCCTAGTGTTGGAAATTTCAAACCTCATACCCCCTCCTCAGGTTGGAAATGTTTGCACCAGCTGACGAACATTTCAGTCCACAAGACTGACCAAATGTAATAAAATATTGTTTTGTTAGACTAATTAGCAGTTTTGTATTGGCCACGAGGGACACACACAGTGACACACCGGGCCGACAATGGTTCGGCCCGGTGTGCGAAAATTTTGAAATCTAAACAAGAAAATCGCAAAATCCTAGCATCTAGACTAGCCTGAAGCCTTTCTAGTGCTAGAAATTTCAAACCTGACACCCCCACTTAGGTTGGAAAATTTCAAACTGATGACAATTCCAATTACAATGTTGACCAAATGTAGGACAATATTGTTTTCTTAAATTAACTAGCAGTTTTTTTACTGTCCAACGGGGGAGGGACAGTAAAGTGTTGGAAATTTCCAACCTGTCACCCCCCCCTCCCCCCCCCCCAAGGTTGGAAAATTTCCAACTGATGACCATTTATATCCAAAATTTTGACCAAAAATATGCAAATATTGGTCCAAAAACAATTAATTCCCCCCAATAAATTGTTTGAAAATGAAACTTACAAGAACATTTTCAACCTATTATCGGTGTGAAATTTCCAACTAATATTTTGGCAGGTATGAAATTTCCAACTGTTGAAAATTTTGACCACCCCCCCCCCCCCCTGTCGCCACGTCTCTGTCCACATGCGGGGCGCGAACTTCTGCTGGTGCGTTGACACCATTACAAGTCCGACACTCTATAACCACTGTATACCCATCGAGTCGACCTATCCCAACACTCATTTCACATTACCACCCCTGGTCAAGTGGTCCTGCTAATATGATATGATGCTGGTGGTCCTGCTGATTTGCTAAGATGCCGTTACGAAAAAAGTGCCGTTATTTTTTCTAAAGTTGTCATTTTCGCGGTGTTTGGTTATCCGAGCAATTTGAGAAAAAGCAATTGTCTGTATGAAACATTCAGGAACATATATTTTGTTTTAAATATATAATAACGACTGCGCTGGTGTTTCTAAAACGACGTGAATAATCATCTTGATTATAGTAGATTTTCAACAACTAATACAACCAGTATCAAAAATATTTCCGAATAAATATGTTTTTGAAAGTTTGATACGCATAACGGCTTTTCTGTATATGTTCATTTTATCGGAAAAGTCAAATTAAAAAAATATAACGGTACTTTTTTGTTAACAGCATCAGTTTGCCCTACCCGCATCACAGCAATTCAGCAGGACCCAACCGCGTCGTAGTACAATAGCAGGACCACTTGACCAGGGGTGATTACGTAGACGTAATGTTGAGTGAGATTCAAATGAACTATGTCTATTTATTTCCCAATAACAAGAAAGGCAACTAATTCTACGTGGCTTCTGTATCGACTACAGTAATGCCCTAAATAATCGACTCCTTAACCGCAGCAGAATAGTGGGTAACTTTTCAGGATTTATTCGGATGTATGGCTTGTTGCCATTCATCGGAAAGCTCTCACTGAGAGCTTTTCGATGAATGGCAACAAGCCATATTTCCGACTAAATCCTGAAAAGTTACTGATAATTATATAGTGGTTAAGGAGTCGATTATTTAGAGCATTACTGTATAACCGAGTGTGGTGAATGTTGATTCGATCGACAGTCGGAAAGAGGATGTTATCATTACTGATTTTCATGTTTGAAATAGTCTTCAACGGCACAAATTCAATAATATAAACATTTCGAACTTCTAGCTAATGGATCGCGAGCACAATGGATCGTGTGTACAATGACAATTATGTGTAATGGACCTTCTGAGTAAACGGACTTCTTACGATAGAGTATTTCAACCATTTGGCTTGTATTGGTAACACACGTTTAGTTGTCCGGAAGAGGAAGATACAATACTAGGTAATGCAACTACTGTTATAGTACGCTATAATATACAGTAATGCCCTAAGTAATCGACTCCTTAACCACAGCAGAATTATGGGTGACTTTTCAGGATTTAGTCCTGATAATTGGTGCATGTTGAATCCTGTATTGTTCACGCCTGTATCACTGTGGGGAGGTACCGGGAGGCTGCTACATGCAGTGGCTAAATGGGTCACCGATTCAGCTATTTACCAGTCTTTGGTCCGAACGGAATTCGAATGGTAGTCCGCGGCAGCTGCTGAGCTAGTTATTTGCTTTTGGTATCGTAACAAACTAAAAAGCCACAACCTGATCGTAAGAATGATGACCCACTAAGTTACAATGATGCTGAAGTATTCCCTCAGTGTTTGGTTCTTAGAATCGACCCGGCTATTAACAGGCCTTCTGTGTAGTTTGATAAGACACTTCAATGTATTGCTGGACAATTGAAAATTGTTAAACCGACCAGGACCGGGCCAGTGGCTGACTCTCTCCCGATTTAATGTTCAAAGAAAGTTCAATCTGATGTTTTGTTGCAGTTAACCCTTTACCCAACAAACCGGTCAAAACCGGCCAAATAAAGCTTCAACAGCCTAAAATATCTTCGGTCTGTCTCAATAGAACCATACAAATATGGATATCGTTGGAACCGGCTCATTGACCACATTGTGATAGTTACAGTTATGCCCTGTGCCAATGCATTCTCTTATATATGCGAGTCGACCATATGTCGCCTCGCATATATAAGAGAATGCATTGGCCTAAACAAAATCTTTTTTTAACACTTTTTACCATTTTTTCTTACATTCTTTAACAATTTTATAATTTTTAATGTGTTAAGCCAATGCATTCTCTTATATATGCGAGGCGACCTATGGTCGACTCGCATATATAAGAGAATGCATTGGCACAGGGCCGTTCTGTTGGGTAAAGGGTTAATAGTATCAGGAGCTGTTTTGGGAAGCCGCGATATATCCGACTATTCTGAGAGTTGGCACCACCGGGAGTTACTGATGTTCGCAGTTGATGGACTAAAAGTTCCTTTGCTTAGTCATCTTTTTGACTTGCAATCGGTGCGAACATCCGCGGCATTCAATGTTGGATATTTGAAGATAGATGTGCCTGCATATGGTCCAAGCCCTTACGATGTTTTAAATGTCAGGGCTCTGGCCATAGCCATATGTACAGGCTCTGTTTTGTTCAGTTCATAAGGATTGTACTAAACCGAAGAGGAATTCAAACTGCCAAGGTGCACGTGCTGCAATGGATAGTTCATGGGACTACAGATTCACAATTTAACGGTGTAAGGCTGAGAAACATCTATCATATTTCGGTTCAAAGAAAATAGCTGGTGCTAGACCATCAATTCAACCACTCACATATTCTGCTGTCGTTTCCGCAAAAAGAGTGTGCTGATGCCAGCACTCAGACAGACACCAGTCAGGCCAACATGGTTCGTGTCTCACAAGAAACACAACTTGACCTAACTAACATAACTCCTGTACCAGAACATGCATGGTCATGGACACGTCTACTGGATATCTACCCGTTGCCCCCGAACAATCCACGCCATATGAGCCAGTTACTGCAACACAGTCTCTTCGTGTTGATGCTATTGAACCACAACATAAATAGTCTTTTGCTTCAAACAAATAGCCAATCTCACTCCAACGTTTCGACTCTCAAAAAGAGATAATCATATTTGGACTTTTAACATTTGACCAGATTCTTCTTGGTGAAAAAGGATTAACACTAAAATACAGTAAAAAGTATTTGTGGATTGAAGCAGTCGGATGACATTGTCTCACGAAACCGAACACCAGCTTGACGCATTGATAAGAGTTCATGCGCGATTCATCAACTTTATAAATATAAACTACTTTACATATTTCGATGTGCAGCCAGATTAATTTTATTTTTATTTATTTTCCATTATGTATTCTTGTACTCATATTTGCGTTTTATATTTTGCTAAGTTCTTGAATTTATATTCCTGACTCCATGCGGGATCATCTCCTCTTTGCTGCTTTTATTTGGAAATAGCTCATTGTTTTAGTCTAATCCACTGTCTGATTTATCTACACAGTTGCGTCCCTACGAGATTTTTTGAAACCTGATTCTGTTCGTGTTGATGATATAGCCTAATCAATAAAAGGAAGTTAAACATTCAATCAATCAATCAATCCAGACATTGAGTTAGTTGGACAATACCAAATTACCAATAATCGAACCATTAGTAAAAGAGATGCGTGAGATACGTGACAGGAAAAACTCACTTTTAATTTCAAAAGAGATTCAGGATTCTGATTCGAAGACTATCAAGCCGATCAAGTAGAGAGAGATAATTTATTGACAAAGAGCAACTCCAACAAAATATGCACAAATAATAGTGAAGATAATCAAGTTCATTCAGATTAAAAGAGAAACAAACAACAAAATCTATGCTAACCCATCTGGAATAACTATCCACCAGATGGGCTGAGTGCTCCTTGCATGGAGAGGGCATATCCATGAATTGGCTGTCTTACTGCCCACCCCAATTAGTCATTAAAATAACACTCTGCTCAGCCTGGAAGCTGCGTGGACGTTGGTTTATTATATAGAATAACTGTGGTCAATTATGAAATATACAATGTTATGCATAGGATCATTTGGAAATGAATTCGGAATCAATGGAGCGTACGGATGAGTGACCACGCGAGTTTAACCTATATATTTATATATAATGATCGATTGGTCATATCACGCAACACTCTTTATGTGTTAGTTTTATTTACAATCATTAATTAGAAGAGCCACGGTCATAAAATTAGGTGAAAAACTCGCGAGGTTCCATTGGATGAGATCCAGTCAGAAAGTCATACTTTAGCTGGAGCAATGTACGACGGGAAATGTCATTGGTGTAGTTAAATACGAGAGCCATATACATTTATATAATACATGTATATATACATAATAGATGGGGATATTATTATGGGCATTCCGGGCAATATGGATTTGTACAAGTTACTTCAGTGGGATATGATCTAATACATTCGCTAATGAACCTTCTCCTGAATATCTTCCGAAAGGGCTCTTCTCGAAGCTTTTTGTTTAAGTATGATCCGCTTTGCATATATAAAACACAAGGGAAAACTGAAAGGGAAATGAAATTATGTATCATCAGTGTATTTACAAACACATGGTGATGACCATGTATGTGTATGCCTCCTCAGTATGTGACAACTGCAGTACTATAATTAATTAATTACGAAGCAGCAAGAATCGTAACTGCATGGCGCGACAATAATGTGTAGTAAAGAGGGCTATCTCCACGAAAGCTGACACATATTTGCAGTATGGTAAAACACTCACACAAGCTTATGTCGTGGAGAAGATCATCGCAGTTATGGCTAGACGAGATTGGCGCGGGTTCAAACTCAGACATGCATGGGCGAAAATCAGAACCGATTCTCAAGTTTGATCTGATCAATGGCCCATTATGATATTAAATGAGAAGCAATGACATTTGGAGCAATTCATAAACACTCATACTGAGACCGTGTCTCCATAAATATTATATACCAGATGGATATATGTCACCCCTGTATCAGGGTGTCTAACAAAATACTATTTCAGACCAAAAGACATGAAACGGGTATTGTGTAATACTGTGTCTTATAAGAATTAGTTGTTCCTGCAGCGGTGGGTCTATGAAGTGGTCTACCAATTGCATGGAAGCAAGAACTGTGAAACCATATCCGACTTCAAGGCTCGTATTCACAAACTGAGTTTATATTATACACCGGGTAGTGTATATGGCAGCGGCTGAACGCATATGGCGCCTTCGCTTTTGGTTTAAAGTGGTGTGAAACACTCCGGTAGGGTGATCAAATATAATTGGAGAATAACCTTGTTCAAAGTAGTATTTTTTACAAATATTATATTCAAATTGACAATATACACAGTCATTCTTATATATTAATTAAATGCAATGACTCAATGGCGAAATCGTTTTCGTTAGTTTATCGCCGATAGATGCGTCCCGAATCGAGTAGTAAATATTTACATTTGAGCGTAGTTCAGACGATGTGTTATATGGAGTGGAACGGTCAATTTGCTTCAGATTTTCGGCAATGTTAGTAGAATGCTACATTCCTTCAGATGACATAGCGCCTGGATACTAACTGAACAGTTTAACGCACCAGAACAAGTACATAATATGTCTTTAAACATATTTGTATTTCCAAATCCAAACAAATAACATAATATACAGATGAAACATATATGCAAAATAGAAGAGTTACTATATATGGAAACGATGAACTGACAACTAGCCCGTGGGCTTATATGAAGTCTTCTCCTCTTTGGCTACATGATCCGTCCCCAATAAGTGAGGGAGGGGTACATTTCAGATGGAAATGGTTGGAAATAATGGTTTTAAGAAAAAAGGAGATATATAAATGAATTTGAGTTAAGGATGGAAAAAAGGAGGACGTTAGTGTTAGGGATAACAGAAGACAGAGCGAGGGAAGAGAGAGGGGATGGGGTAGAATACAAGAGGGGACAGATGAAGTAGTGAGATAATGAGAGTGGTGAAGGGTTTTCAATAACTTTGTTGTTGTTGAGTGAAACTGATGCTTGAATATAGTAATCGTCCAACACATCCTCGCGGAAATACGCACATAATCGACCTATAATGTGAAATTACCTATAACCCTTTACCCAACAAACCGGCCAAAACCGGCCAAATAAAGCTTCAACAGCCTAAAATATCTTCGGTATGTCTCAATAGAACCATACAAATATGGATATCATTGGAACCGGCTCCTTGACCACATTGTGATAGTTACAGTTATGCCCTGTGCCAATGCATTCTCTTATATATGCGAGTCGACCATAGGTCGCCTCGCATATATAATAGAATGCATTGGCCTAAAACAAATCTGTTTTTAACACTTTTTACCATTTTTTCTTGCATTCTATAACAATTTTATAATTTTTAATGTGTTAAGCCAATGCATTCTCTTATATATGCGGGGCGACCTATGGTCGACTCACATATATAAGAGAATGCATTGGCACAGGGCCGTTCTGTTGGGTAAAGGGTTAATGTGAAATTGGTACATAATGTGATTATTCGATTCTGAAATAAGCAGATAATGGAGTCATACCCGTTATTTCGTCCTTATGGTGCGCGCCACAGTGAAAACACAAGTTAAAGAGCGTACACCTGACAAGTTGTGGGTTGGCTTAGTTGTGTCATTGTCCGCACATACTCTGCTTAGAATCACCTCATATGATTCGATAATGTGACTTAAATGATCTCATATTTAGCACATTTTAGACTCAAAATAGGGGCATTCTAAGCGATTATCTACCTAAATCAAGTTCTTTATAAGCAGATAATGTGCGGATTTCGGGAGGACAGGCTGATTCGTCATGCGTCACTCTTTTGAGCAATGAACGCCGCCTCACGATTTAATCGCGAATGCCTTGTAGCTAAAATCAACGACAAGAGAAGAGACTCACACTGAAACTTTCTGCAGAATGCTGAAGATATCATTGGACTGGAATGAATGTTGAAGATATAATTGGGCTGGAATCAGTGTTGAAGATATAATTGGGCTGGAATGAGTGTTGAAGATATAATTGGGTTGGTGGATACCTCCCGTTTCGTTGTGTTCAAGAATATGGACCTTAGTATACATTGACACAGATCATAACTGCAATGAACCAAGCACATGCGAAGGTGGCCAACAAGTGTGGTCAATCTATATAATAGAATAGAATAGAATAGAATTTATTACCATAAAGGACCCCGAGGGGTAACATGTAGTGCATAATCAAACTACGCACATATGAAAGCAATTTCAAAAATAACATGCATAATATTATTATATGACATTATAAGAAATGATAATAAGGCAGTTTTAGGACGGATAACAGAATGGATACAAAGAAGTTGTCTTGAGAGGGCAAATGTCTACTTACATGTACTTATGAATACTTGCTTGTGGTGGGAAGAGGAAAGCTTTAATAGAGCTGACATAATTATGGTCAGAGATATTTAAATGAAGCTGAAATTGGTTAATTATAATATTTGTTTGGAATTACAGTGAATTAATACGTCAGATGCATTCAGATAAGACATTTGCCCAAATCAGACAAGTGCTAAGCCAACAGTATTAACCAACTGCAAGGGCTGGGATAAAACAACAATTTAAATATCACATGAATGAAATCAATAATATGGCTATTTACATATAGACCACTCAGTGTGCTTTGGAAGTTAGGGCTTAAATGCCTGGTGCATTTCAAAGCCTTCTTTGACAAACCGGCCCATTTCAATCAGCAGATCTAGATTCTCAATTGTCTTTAGCCACTAAAATTTTGAATCATCACCAAGTTTTAGAAAGTTTTTGCAATATTTGGTAATTTTACTGAAAAGAAATTGCCTCGGTTTATCATAAAGAGGGCATTCTATAATAAACTGATGCTCATTCTCTATTTTGCCTAGGTTGCACCTAGTGCATGTCCTCAAAGGTCTCGTTGGTTTTTTACTTTTAATAATATGCCGTGCTGTTTCTATCTTGAGATTATGTGAACTTATTCTCAGTTGGCAGATGGTTTTTCTCATATCATTATTAGGTAGTGATAGATATGATTCCCTTTTGAACGTCTTTTTAAATGAGAAATACGTATCCAGTTTGCCTTCATTACTCGTGATATATGAATTTCTTATTGACTTCCATTCATTCAAAGAAATATGTCTCAGCTTGTTACGGACAATAGTTTTAACCACTGTCAGAGAGTTAACTGCAACTATATTTTCTGAGAGTCCAAGTTTGTCAAGTATAGATATAATGGTTGAATACCAGGTTCTGATGTTATTTTTGTGATCAAATCTTGGTACACTTAAAAGGATCAGATAGTAGAATTGATGGACAATGGTGCAACCTGTGTAAGTAACTAATTAATGTCTCAATTATTGTAAAATACATTGGAAACCGTCCCAGTTCTGAAATCACTCCAATATTAGAGCTTTTCTTGTTAACACCAAGAAGATATTTACAAAACTGGAGATGTGATTTGCCAGCTATATTATCCCTGTATAAGTTGGTAAAAGGATTAAATCCTTTCACTGAGTTATCAGGTGGGTCTCCAAATTCTGAAATTTATGTTCCCCAAATCTCAGCACCATACAACAAAATCGGCTTTATTGTGTGATCGTAGATATGAAGCATTGTATTAATATTTGGAGTAGTACCCGATAGAATTTTACTCAGCTTAAAAGTGGCTTTTATGGATTTGTTGTAGAGGTCTGTTTTACCCTGTATGAAGCGTCCACTGGCTTGGAAAATTAGACCCAAATATTTGTAACTTTGAACACATTCTATTTCTTGGTTGGAGTAATAGAATGTGCCTTGCATTCGTTGTCCACTTTTGTTGAATATAAGTACTTTTGTTTTACAAGTGTTGACAGTTAAACACCAATAATTGCAATATTTTTCGAGAAGGAGTAAACTTTTGTAGTCCTAATGCTGATGTGGAGAATAGGATCTAGTCGTCTGCATAAAGTAGGCAGTCAACCTCTTTTTCAGCCAATTTAGCTTTATCTGTACAAGAGGAGAATTGACCCGGGAGATCATTTACATAGAGATTAAATAGGGTTGGGCTCAATGTATGACCTTGTTTCACTCCGATGTCGGAGCCAAAATATGGACCTATCCTGTTACTGATTTTAACTGAGATCTCATTAGCTGAGTACATACTCTTTATTATGTCATAAAACGTGCCACCAATGTTATGATTAATCAATTTTGTGAGGATGCCTGGGTGACTAACAGTATCAAAAGCTTTCCTCAGATCAACAAAACAGCAGTAAAGTCTATTATCTTTGTTACAGGTATACCGGTATATTAAGCACTTAAGAATAAACATATGGTATGTTGTTCTAAACGTTTTCCTGAAACCTGCTTGGTTATCTGACAGAATGTTATTTTGTTCTAAGTATTTGTTCAGTCTATCATTGAGGATTTTGTTGAATAGTTTCCCTAGACATGAGTTTATGGTAATGCCCCTGTAATTGTTAGGGTCTGAGCGATCGCCTTGCTTAAAAATTGGAATTATATAGCCTTTGGTCCATTATGGTGGATACACACTGTGTGAGAAAGCCAAGTTAAACAGTTTGTTGTAGCATTTGATTAAGTCTTGTGAGCCCGACTTTAACATTTCGTTCGACAGAGAGTCAAGCCCCACTGCCTTATTGCTTTTTCAGCTTTTCAATCCTTGATTAATCTCTTCATTTGAAATGCGGTAATCAATTTCAGAGAAGGTTTTCTGCTTTTCTAAGTCTACTAGATTTAGTTCTAAAGCATGGTTTCTTTCTGTAAAGTTCTCATGTAATATGTTGAGATTTTTGAAGTGATAAGTCCATGACATGTGGTCGATGTTACTTTCCGGAGAAATTTCACCTCCACTTTTCTCGTTTTTAAGACGTTTCAGTAATTTCCAATATTCTTTTGGGCTATTATCTCGCATGTTGTCTAGTTTATCAATTAAGGAGGACCTGGATTGTTTGCGTTTGGTCTTTAGCAATTTTCTATAAACCCGATAAGTTTTGAAATAGTTGTCTCTTTTTTATCTGTTGTATGGTTCGTTGGACACAATGCGAGCTTTTAGTTCAAGTGTTTTGCGTCTTTTCTTTAGTGCACCGTCAAACCTCATCTTGTTGTGAAAGGGTTTATTTGATTTTGTTGTTCTGAATTTCAGGGAAAGATTGGCTGTTTTTATAATAATTTTCTGTAAATCTTGAGTTGCTACGTTTATTTTGTATGAAGAGTAATCATGTTTTTGGAAATTGTCTATGTCAGTTTCGGATTGTGGGGCATGCAAGAGCATGCTGAAATTTTACTTTTGACGTCTCAAGCCAACTAAATTTCCCTGGGGCTGAAATCGTTCCTTTTTTATGCCTGTCAGTTTTAGTGTTTACTACAAAGGATGCCAAGAGTGTACAATTCAACTTGCAGTGACAATCTGATAGTGTAGGTATGAATGGTGAAACCTGAAAGGTAAGAACTCGGTTAAATATTTCTTCAGATATTATCATATACTCTACTACACTGACACCATTTGGTTTGAATCATGTTGGACTATCAATGGAATCCCCCAGATGTATGCCGTTTAGCATCCGGAGGTCCAAAGAGACACATATTTCAATAAGATCCTTCCCACGTTTGTCTAAAGTTGAGTCTAAGCTAGCTCTTTTCGACCGAATATAACTCACTGAATCACCCCCAATAATTTTGTCGATGTCATTAGTGTCCTCCTCATCGAAGTCAGGTTCTTCCCCGGTTCGCGAGTTGAGGTCCCCGCATAACATAATGTGTCCCTTTTTTGCATAAATATCAGTTATGTCATGTTCAATACTGTCAAGTACATCAAAATCCACTCTATTTGCATAGTTTGAGTTAGCTGGTATTATGTATGCTAAACATATATAAAGGTCGTTCATAAAATGGAAGAAATTCTTGTCTAGAATTACCCATTGGTAGTCCACAAATGTGTTTCGCATTAGTTTTACACCTTCAACAAGTGAGCGTTTAACAATAATGCCCAAACCACCAAAATATCTACCATTTGAATATCTGATATCTGTGCAATCCCCTTGACTGGATAATCCTATACCGTCGCGACAACCACATATAACGTCGCGCTGAGTCTCGTCCGGTATAAACTACATGGACATTATATATATGTAAACCCAGTTGGTGAATAGAGCCAACATATTGTTTCAAAACTGATCGTGAGCCCCTGGAATTGGCATATACAAGACAAAGCCAAATTCCCCACTGTCCGCTACATATTGGGTGTAGCAACATCAACTACGATTTATGTCGCAACCATTTGCAAGTTGTATATGTGGGGCGGTCGAAACTGTTTCACATTTCTTGTATTATTGCCCAGTCTTTCGTTCCGAAAGAGACCTATGTCTCCGCAGCTTTGATGTCAACTTGCAAACAAAATAACTCACCCTACTCTCCACATGTCTCGACATCTACCTTCCATATAATTTCAATACATTAACATATGTTCTACATTATGCATGTCACTATATGTTATATGTTATATATTATATATTTTCCTTGTATCATGTAAAATGGCTGGAAATAAACAATCAATCAATCTACTCAGTTGCTAATGATAACTGGAGGCATGTAACATTCTACTAACATCGCCAAAAATTTGAAGCAAATCGACCGTACCACTCCATAGAAAACATCGTCAGAACTAGGGTCAATTGTAAATATTTACTACTCGATTCGGGACGCATCTATTGGCGATAAACTAACGAAACGATTTCGCCATCGTGAGCTGCATTTAATTCATATATAAGAATGACGGTGTGTGTTGTCAATTTGGATATACTATTTATAAAAATTACTAATTTGAACAGATTACTCGCAATTTCTATTTGATCATCATGCCGAAGTGTTTCACATCACTTTAAAGGGATATTGTACACCAAATCCGGCCATTTTTGGGACCATCTCCTTTTATACTCAACAGAATATACGCAACAAATGAAATAATTTGAGCCATGAATTATTGCAAAATACACTCGTGTGATCTATGAACTAATATGGCAATTATAATGAATATGATTTCTGTTTAATTGGGTCGTTGAATTTATTATCTAAATATTTCCCACCGGTGAATGTGAATTCTTCATCACTTGTACTATTTGTCCGCATGCTTAACTGTCGTATGCGTATATCCATGCAAATGAATAATATACCACTCCACTGTATACGTGTATAACCAAATTGGGATACTTTATTCGGTATAGAAAGGGTTACACTACGTGGGTTGTGAATACAATCACAATAGATGACACAATTTAATCTGAACTACCTAAACGATTTCCGATAATTAAACACGACTCTTGCTCATTTCCCGAGTGGCTTCGAAGTGTATGGGTATTACGTACAATTTAGCATAATTCCGTTGATCACGACACTGGCTGCTCTCTTGGGTGAGGACAGCGAACTTGTAAATGCGTGATATTTAACGCCTGTGTTCATTCGTATACATCACGTATAGCCACTGTTATGATTGTCCGCTAGTCACAGTCAGTACTGAACTGCATTGTATTGGACTCATTTAATTATCGTGACCATCACGGGAGGACGGATGTGTGAAAGTAATTGTTCGATACCCCGAGGGTGTCATAATATAAGTCCGCCGGGCAAAGAGTGCGATTACACCGCTGCTTTTATATATAGGCCGCGTTCGTGATTTCCAGTTTAAGCATCCGAATTGTAACATGTTATATTATTGCTTGTGCATCGAACTTTATTTAATTATAATAAAAAAGGATATTTTAATTTTGTTTATATATTATTATTGGGAGGGGAGCATTCCATCTCAGTGGAGAGTATATGTGAGCTAGATTTCCCTTCAAATACACACAACCGTGCTTATATACATGCATGCACACACATTAGTTGAGATTGACGGTGATGTAAACAATTAAGTTACTTTGCATCTTTCCAGTTTTCTGTTGACTTATTGATATATTAACAGTGGTTTCCAGTCTTGTTTTATAATAACGAGCCCTACCGACTTCCAAGTGACTGGTGCTGAGACATTCAATGTTTTGCTATGGACAACACAAACTAAGGTGTGTGGAATTGTCGCTAATGAGCTCTCAACAACCGACCTCGACTATTCATTTAACATACGTGACCCGCCATATCAAATCCAGTCGTAAGTCGGGATTTGTTTACCCTGTGCCGATGCATTCTCTTATATATGCGAGTCCGCCATTGGTCGCCTCGCATATATAAGAGAATGCATTGGCCTAACATTTTTTTACAATTTTAATAATTTGTTCTTGTATTCTTTAACAATTTTATAATTTCACCCATACAGAGCCCCAGACAAACATGAGCAGACGACACTCTTCTATATGCTTCTATATATGTGTGGGGCTCCCTGCAGGGTAATGGATGTTTTTTTATTTTATGTCCTAAAAATTGTAAGATTTTTTAGGACATAAAATAAAAAACATCCATTACCCTGCAGGGAGCCCCACACATATATAGAAGCATATAGAAGAGTGTCGTCTGCTCATGTTTGTCTGGGGCTCTGTATGGGTGAAATTATAAAATTGTTAAAGAATACAAGAAAAAATTATTAAAATTGTAAAAAATTGTCAGGCCAATGCATTCTCTTATATATGCGAGGCGACCTATGGTCGACTCGCATATATAAGAGAATGCATTGGCACAGGGTAAAAAAATCCCGAATTACGACTGGATTTGATATGGCGGGTCACATATCAGCTTAAATTACTACACATTATTAAATGTGAATCAGCTGTAACTGTTTTATTTATCAGAGAGTTAATGGGGCATCGCGGAACAAATCATGTTTGCTGTAACTAACTGTGCATTTTTGGATAGAAACCCCATGGAACTGTCCGATTCTGGAATATAGTGGACGTCGTGTGTCCATATGCATGCTTAAGCGTGTAATATGTAACACTTCTTCTCATACAAATCGCCGTTATTTAGTAAATTAACATTCCTTATAGAGTTATTGCCCTTCATATTAAATATGAAGCTAACATGCAGGATTAGCTATATACATGTCGTCATTTAGTGGATAATCCCAAGCTCGCGTGCCACGCGTGGTCGGATTGTCCATTAATTAACGAACATTTTAGGTACGGATTGTCCGTTTATAAATGGCCAATCCTTGAAGAATTGCCTGGTAATATGGCTCAATATTAACTGCTGGTTAGCTACTTGCTTCCCATTGAATTATCAAACTGTAATACAGAGTACCTTCCGATCCCTACGCTGATCAGAGCATTGCCATCACGTACAAGATGCAAGTTTTTCTCTCATTTTTACTGTTGCAATTAATTTTGCATTATTGTGAGAAACTAAACTATCCATATTCAATTGAAAATTGGACGGATGGAATCAATTTAGTCGCAAATTTTCCGATATATATATATATATATATATACTATAGGAGCGCAAACTAGTCCGCAATATAACTACTATAAGCGTCCAGTAGTAAATAAAAGCATTTTCTGAAACGAGCTTCGATATATTGAATAAACTTGAATAAACTTCATATGATGCGATGGTCCCCATATCATCAGATACCAACCAAAACAAAAACATATTTTGAAATGCCGCTCCAGTTATTAGAACCGATTTATTGCCCAAAAATAATGCTAACCACAGTCAACTGTATTATAAAGTTCCCCAACACCAGCCGACGGTCTCGTACCAAATTGCGGATGAAGATGGAACACTCTAAAACCATGTGTGTGTTAGATATTTTTTGACAATCCGGCCAAATTTCGTTGAACAAAATTTTGATAAATAACAGGTCCTGTTATTTATCCAAAAAAAATTCAACGAAATTTGGCAGGATTGTCAAAAAATATCTAACACCCACATGGTTTAGAGTGTTCCATCTTCATCCGCAATTTGGTACGAGACCGTCGGCCCGTCGACTTTTGCCAGGCCCCAAAAATTAATAGATTTAAAAGAATCAATATCTGATCACTCTGAGCTTTGATGGTGGGTTCCTCGACTCGAATCAAATATTGTATTATCCCCGAAGTCAAAGAAATAGTAATGTGGGAGCATTATTTCGGATTATGCATCTTTAACATGTGATTGTGGTGGTCTAATCAACGTAGCTATGTGACACAACTCTACCTTGTAGTTATATTAATTGAAATTATAAGCAGTGATGTAAGTTATTACATCAGGTGAGCATCATTACAAACGAATATCATGAATTTAACTGCATGTCATTTCCATATATATTCTGAACACCCATGCATGTAAAGAGTTGAAGAATGAACCATTCTAATGCATATTATTTTTAACTAAATGGAAGTATCCATTCAGTGGTTTTTGGGCCGATATCCCTTTCTTCAGTCCGGAGACGACCATGCACGTAGTGACCCAGACTGGTCGTAAATGTTATTTTTCTTTACGAGTATTACATAGGAACAGACTCAGACAAACACATATAAATCACGACAAGTCCTCCAGGCCGTTCTGATAAATCGTATCGATCTCGACTGAAACAGCAGTTTGAGTAAACTTCAGTCCCATGTGTGTCATAGTTCGTCTGATTACCCGATAGCCAAGGGTTTCTATATCCGAACCCCTGGATTTTTGCGTGTTCAAATGGCATATAAACCATATAATTAGACGATCCAGCTTAATGGGACTAGACCTGATATGGGAACCCGTCTTTTCTGGACCGATGTTTACAGTAGTTACACAAGCAAATAAATTGGTAGATTCGTAAATAATATCGTTTGACGTGGAGTCTATGGGGTGGGAGTGTCGTCTTGGTGCTATCAAGCCATAATTGATTCATTCTCGCACGAGGGTTGTTATAAGCTTGATCGCGTTAATTGAAGGTGGGTCAATAGCCATTATACCGGCCTGCTTGTGATCCGCCCAATTACTGGGTTAGTGTAAATATATTTTTATTTCCAAATCCAAACAAATAACATAATATATACAGACGACACAATGTCATATATGCAAAATAAAAGAGTTAATGCATGGAACCGAGGATCAGACAACAAGCCCGAGGGCTTATATGAAGTGAGGGAGTGGTAAAGATCTGACGGGAAGGGTTGGAAATAATGGTTTTATGAGAAATGGATATCTATAACTGAATTTGCATGTGCTAGGGATGGAAATAAAGGGAGAAGATAGTGTTAGGGATAGGATAAGGCAGAAAGAGGGGAGAGAGATCGATCGAGAGGGTGAGAAACTAGAAGACATGAGGGAAACAGATGGAATCGTGAAATGATGACAGTGGTGGTGAGTTTTCAATAATTGGGTTGTTGCGTGATAAAAATGAGGCGCGTCTATAGTAACCAGTCGTGAAAACATTGTCCCCGTGTACTATAAGTACGCACACCCAACCCCTTATATCGTCATGTTCCTACAAGGCTGAGTGTACATTAAAATTAACTTCCACACAGGGAATGGCGTGCATGGGTTTTCATGAGACACAAGCACTATGCTGCATGGCCACTAAACTCATCCTAATTCATTGGCTTCATTGGCGGCGAACATAATCGGCGATGGTGACATATCGAGGGTTAATTGCCATGAAATGTTGGGCAATATTTCTTATTACTTCGCAAATCTATAGTCGACATAATTATGTGGAGTTCTTCGTGGTACGATTGCGACAATATTGAAATTCTGAAAAGTTAGGTGTTAATAGCTACACGTATGAGCGGCCGAGGCCGCAGCCCTCATCCGTGCGTGGGTGGGTTTTCATGTGAACCCATCCCAATGTTTTGGCCAGTAAAATCACCCCAAACGGCCCATGGGCGGTCCTGGCTTGTTTGCTTCATCGCGACAAACATATTGATGTCGCCATTACGAGTGTTAATTGTCTGCCATGACTTTAGTGGGCGATTCCTACTTGTTTCTATGCGAATGTAGTCGATGGTAGTTCCGCTACATTTATATGTGTGGAGTTCTTAGTGGTACGATGGCGACATGGGGTCCAGTCTGCCATGTAATGTCAATTTTTTATGCAGATACCATATTGAAATTCTGGAAAGTAGGGGTTTATATCGCCACACTTCTGCTTGGCCGCGGCCCCAAACAGTGCGTGTAGGGGTTTTCGTAAAATCCCGCACTGTTCTGGTCTCTAAAATCCTGCCTAAAAACATGCGGCCGGTCTGGGCTGATTCCTAGCAGTTACGGGCGGTTTTTAGTCACGAAACACTGTTAATATATTGGGCTGGTATTATGCGATTCGGGGCCGGATTAATACGATTCCATATGATAACAAAGAAAAGTAATTATAATTTCGGGCTAACATTTACTCCATGTTGCCCATGCGAAATTTCTTGACACAGGGTAAACGAAGTTTCGCGTATTATATATCCCCTTTGGGGGAAATGATATACATGTATCCCGCCTCCTATTTCTAAATATGTACATATTTTTGTTATTTCTTAATGTATTTATGTTAAAATGTTGCAACTCAATACTCATGTTGTTTTGTGAGTTTGGAGAATAATATTGATTGATTGATTGATTGGAGACAGGACATCAGGACATTCCGGGAGTGTCTCGTTATCTATTGGCGCAACTTGCGAGCTCTGGAATAGTTTATTTGTTGGTATATACATGTATAATATAGACCTCTATAGCATGTATATACATTTTAAATATCCAATAAAGAGCTAACCCGAAGTTCCCGAACCGACTATCTTCTGCAAAGTATACACCACCTGCATGGAAATATCCGCGCCATCGCTACAAAATGGTGACGAATCGCAGCCAAAGCTGACCAATTTCTCCTATTCTTCAACACGAGTCAAGATTGAGTTGCACATGGGTTTGACGTTTAGAAAGCGAGTAAAATATAAATTTAAAACATCAAACTTCAAAACAAGCGCTTCATTTTAACAAACGCATCGCTATAGGCGTGGAGATTGTCAACTTCTCAAGGGAGATAACAAAACGAAATAGTCATCAAAAGCACTGCTATGGTGACGGAATTTATTACTGCAGAATACACCCTCGATTTTAAACACAGAATTTACCGATAATACAGCTACATTTTGTCAACAAATCTGCTCTATATATTCATTTAGAGCACAATGCCATTGTTGCAATCGTTCCCTGATTTTTGGTAATGTACACCAATTCCCAAGGCAGGCGAAGGAATAGTTCCATGATTATCCCACTGTTAGGCATCCACAACTCATAACAAACATATCGCACGGGCGCTTCAAAGTGGGAACAGTCCGTGTTGTTTCGGACATATCTATTCACATTAAGTTCATGCATGTTAATCACGTTTTTGGGCGTGGCTAACCGGCTATTGTGTCCAATCGCGACCAGCGCATGTGCACGGCACATTTCCAGTTTATTGCATTATTACACTTGCGCGTCTACCTATTGTTGTCGCTTGCGTATTATCCCGACGACTGTCTTCCACCGAAGACGCCGAGGTGTCAGCTCGCCCAGGTGGTAATAATTAGTTTGCGAGTCATTATTAGCTCATTTGTGCAAAATAATGACCACCTCGGAAAGAGGAATAAACACTCCTGGTTAAGTGGTCCTCATGTTATGCAGATGGGTGCTACGATGATTACTATAATGTTTGTAGAGCAAAGTGATGCTGTTTTTAAAATGTACCGTTGTTTGTTCTTATTTGGCATGTTCACGACCTGTGGGCTGATATGAATGGAGAAAAAGCCATTATGTTTATAAAACATTGGAAAAAATATATTGCAAGATATTTCAGGGGATGGATGGTTTGAAGATCCAAATTTTGCTCGCTTTTAATATGACCATATACGCTAGCCTAATTAACGAACCACAGCTAAAACACACAAATAAGCTAGGATATATCTGTGGCTTTTTAATCCTATAAAATAACTTCATAGATGCGTATTCCCATCAAATAAGATTAACTTAGACCTTATATCGTGGTGTGATTATGATATATTACACTCCATACATGCACAAGGGTTCATCGACAGAGTGGGTTCTATAGTAATTTCGTGTATAAATTAGGTCAATCATATCATACATCAAGGCATGTGAGAAATCAGATATTCACAATGCAAACAAACTACGAACTCACCGACTCAGACTTAAAACCTAAATAAAAAACTGTTAAAAGCCATTCCTTTTGAGCAAATTATTAGAAGATATAAACTACCAACATCAAACTGAAAGTATTCAAAAGTTGTTATTGTCTAGAGGGGAGTATTTTACTGAAATTAAACATTATATTATTGACGATGTGTGCGCAATCCGATTGATGTAATATTAGGATAATTTAAACGCGATATAATAACGTTTGCTTGCATCACGAATTTCGATTTCGATTCCAGTATTGTCCCCAGCCCAGCCAGAGTGATTGAGATTTTCCCATTGCACGCGACATTTATATTTTAGGCCACTCCATTGCAAATATTTGACAGTCCATAATATGTTATAATTATGTTCTCAATAAAATGTAAACCGCGGCTACGAATGAACTTCACTCTGCATAATTCCGATAGTAACTCCCCTCATTATGGAACGCCAGCCATTGAAAGACGCACATGTTTATTTCAGATTACGACATTAATGCTTTAACCCTTTACCCAACAAACCGGCCAAAACCGGACAAATAAAGCTTCAACAGCTTAAAATATCTTCGGTCTGTCTCAATAGAACCATACAAATATGGATATCATTGGAACCGGCTCCTTGACCACATTGCGATAGTTACAGTTATGCCCTGTGCCAATGCATTCTCTTATATATGCGAGTCGACCATAGGTCGCCACGCATATATAAGAGAATGCATTGGCCTAAAAAAAATCTTTTTTTAACACTTTTTACCATTTTTTCTTACATTCTTTAACAATTTTATAATTTTTAATGTGTTAAGCCGATGCATTCTCTTATATATGCGAGGCGACCTATGGTCGACTCGCATATATAAGAGAATGCATTGGCACAGGGCCATCTGTTGGGTAAAGGGGCCCACCGATCTACTGTCCGGCTTTGGTTCGTTATTCCATCGCCGTCCGGTTCCAGGGATCAGTAGAGATCGATAAATGCGCTAACATTATCGTGCGGCCTGATAAACCACAGAATGAATAATTAAAGTGATCGAATGCAGAAAGTTCTGGACGACACGAAACAATAAAGAACGTTCCTTGTTAGTCTATTCCTGAAGTGGTAGAAGTAACGTTTTTTGTTTCACATCGGTGCGAACATTGAAAACAAGTATTTTTCAGAGCATTACACTGCAGGGAGCCCCAGACATATATAGAAGCATATAGAAGAGTGTCGTCTACTCATGTTTGTCTGGGGCTCTGTATGGGTGAAATTATAAAATTGTTAAAGAATACAAGAAAAAATTATTACAATTGTAAAAAATTGTTAGGCCAATGCATTCTCTTATATATGCGAGGCGACCTATGGTCGACTCGCATATATAAGAGAATGCATTGGCACAGGGTAAAAAACCTCCTTCCAAAAATTACAGGGACAATGTTGCAGTTCTAATGAGCCATGTCCCTTTAAATAATTACTCTTTTGGTTATTACAAACTCGTCATAATCAAGATGGCTATTCCTGTCGCTTTTGCAAACACACGAGCAGCCTTGATTAAACTATTTTAAAATATACATGTGTTTGAATGTTTCATGCACACACTAGCTTTTTCTCAAATCAGATTAAACAGCTAAATAACAACTTTAGAAAAATAGCAATATATTGTATTTGACAGCATAAGTCCCCTACCAGCATTATATAGCAAATCAGCAGGACCCATATCATCATAGCAATTTAGCAGGACTACATAACCAGGGGCGGAAACAGCGTGTGGGTATCTTCCAGTCGACAAACAACATTCGATATGTTAATCCTCCAGTAACACCAACAGGGAAGAATTACACCAAACCGAATTGCAAATTTGCGAAAAATGTGGATTGAGATGGTTTCGCGCGAAACTTTTATCAAAATGTTCAATAGTTTGAAATATCAATGAGTCAATGACACATCAATTGTTTAAATAACAATAAGTTTACATTTATCTTATGTTAAAATTAAATTCGTTCTTACATTTGCTGTATATATATACAACAATTGGAAAGCTTGAGGTATACCAGTTGTATACTTGCAGCCCAAATAGATTTGTCCAGATTTTGTTTGGTTACAAGTGCAGTTGGAAATTCCCTGTTGGACATACCCAAACAGAAACTACATTACCACATCATAAAAGATTCAGTTTATTCTGTTAAAGATACGGGCGGCGTTGGCGGTGGGTATGCTGTTAAAATATTCACCTCCGTCAAAAACCGCCATAAACAGAAAGAAGCGGTCAGCTTATACATTAATTCACATTCGAAAGACCACTGTGTTCACAACACAGTGTCCGAATACCCATATGATGTGCACATGGGTGTGTGGGTTTTTAAGTCAGATAATGACCTCGTGCATGAAGTGTTTGAGACCAAATAATCACCCGTGGCCGCTTCGCGGCCTTGTGTGATTATTAGGCCTCAGACGATCCACTCAGTCATTATCCTTTACGTACACAAACCCAGTACAGATGGCACTCACATAATAAACAGCATCCCCGAAGAGATCGGTCAATAAATAATATGTCTGAACAATTAATGGAGCCGCCGGTAATCACTGTACAATACATAGATTGGGTTACCACTTTTGCGGTTAAGCGAACAGCTGTAATTATATAATAGCGATATAGTCAAAGATTTCATTTACATACATCTACACGAATAGATCTAATATCAATCCGTCGAACTATATATTGTCGCCACTAACTTCCACTGTGGTGCGTTGGTGTCATGTGTGGACATTCCCCTCTATATTACGTAAACATGTGACGTAAACTACGGGCCATTACCCAACACAGTCTACTCAGAAACTTGACAGACTTCAGATCGATCCAACGGTAGTGGTTTTGGGTAATTGACATATGTCTGCTCGATAGAAGCTTGACAAATCAGCATATGCATGATTCATCAAACAGAATAGTCGTCGCCATCATATGATTAGGATCGTATGTACTGACGTGGAATCACGGGGTTCGGGAAATAGAAACTCTGACACGTAATTAGATCCACTATTTATATGTATGGTATGTATCCGTTAACTCAGACTGAGAAATGTGTAATGTAGGCCATTGTTTACACACTTCGATACCATCTATTTTCATCAATGTTCTGACTAATAACCTGCCAAACTGCACCATATAAATAGAACCAATCCTATTGACTACATATTACTGTTTGCATGTCGGCACACAAACTCCATGAAGCGCCCTCTAGATCACTGCCACAAGGATGGTACTTTGCGGACCGATACATCTGTTTTACGAATCATCACAACAAAATGTAGTCACATATTATCTTATTTTGACCACCACAAGGTTGAAATAATGGTCATTATTTCGGTACTGATAACAACAATGTGAACTGGGCCAAACATACACAATTTTACTCCTAAAACATAAGAATTAAGAACATGACATCCTTACCAAATGTCCTTGTGCTAGTGGTCTCTCAGCGAAGCGATGGGAGATAACTCTGCCTGTAGTTTTGTCGGCACAGTGACGACCAGGTGAAGCGCAGGTGATATGTGCATGATTGTCACCAATTCTACTCCTCGCTAATTTCCGCCGAATGTCTGCCCTTCTGAATAGTATATATTACCGAACACTCATCTTCAATTATGTGATGGCGGTACAACAATAATTCCGTTCTCCCATATTCACATCTTGCATTACAAACAACTATGCATTTGAACAAAAACTTTTGCTGCGAACATACAACTTCCAACTACTCAGGTCAGGTATGAAAAGAAGTTGGTAGAAAATACAAAGTAACGATCAATGTATATCAACACATGAAACCTTTGTTGTATATTTACAACTACATTCGCTTTCGCTTAAACGCGTGCATTTGATTAGCCAATGATCTTAGATACGCTTGGTAACGACATCTCTATCAGCCGAGGGAAATGTCGTTTCCCGCATTACAACGCACAGTGATACTTTAAGAAATAGGGCGACATGCGCCAACGGTCGCTCCACATCATGACATCAATTTTCGATGAGTAGATTGGACCAACTCACACATATATTAGCCAATGGCACAGCTCAAATATGCTCCCAAATCTGCAACGTAGTCAAGCGGTTATTCGAGGCCAGATCACAGCTAAACTAGACAAATTACGTGTGTTGAATCATGTATGATAACTCACAATACAGATAAAAATATACGCAATTAATGAATATATATATATATATATATTATCACTATTATTCAATGTATGTAATGTCAATATATTGTATGATGTCACATGATACACTGTTAATATTATTATACATGGCAACCTGTCCCTATAATGGGGCGTCTTTTGCTGAATAAATATATCTATCTAAACGTGTGCATGCATGGTTACCATGCCGTGAAAACAAAATTAACGAATTAGACTGAGCAGTAAAGAAACGAAATGCGATACTTTATATTAGGAATGTGTTACATAACGATTCCACAAGTAGTATGAGCATTTATGCAGCTTCGTGTCAATACTAATATAACATGGCAGTGGTCATGAGAGCATAGAATGCATCATTGTAGCGATTGTTTACCTTTCGACTCAATTCGAGTTTGTCACCGGAGACCGCAAATTCGCTGGGGAAGTTTGGAAACACCGCTTCGGAATTGATATCAACAATGAGTGTATTGATGACAATAGATGTTCTAAACTCGTTTTAAATAAGTGAAGTTTACACCAGCAAGTACAGTTTACTAGTTTACGGGTGTGGTGTCTTGCTTTTGTGTAGTTCGAAAGTTGGAAACTGAGATAGAATTGTGTGTTTGAACTTCCGAGTCTGGTCGGTCGCCCAATTTGTTCTCGACCCAATTTCCCGTTTTCTGTTAAAATAGTAGATGAAGTCCAGACACAAGTATCACTTGGGTAGTTTTACTATGTTAGTGCTTTTAAAACATTTTCTTCATAAAACTAGATTAATCACCAACAAATGTATACGGATTGTCGTACTTATAAGCAACCAACGTCGTTTTTAGGTGCATCTTTCGACGTATAGAAGTGTCTGATGCCGAACTACATACTTAGTATAATTTCGCTTAGCGACATTATACAGTATGTAATTCGATATCAGACACTTCATTACGCCGACAGATGAATCTAAAACGACGTTGATTGCATATGTAATTACGATTTGAAATGTCAATATACCAGCAATATCATTGATTTTAACGGTGTCGTCTTTTGCTCCAAACGAAGCATTGTGTAGTAACATTGTCGCAAATGAAACACGACGGAATCGAAAACACATTCACAACAAGTTTTATATCATTAGCTTTGCTAAAATTTGGTACACCAATCGAGAAATACAATCAGCGCGCTGACATGAATACACAGATTGGGAACTCCAATTTATCCGGACTAAAAATACTTCGTTCGACTCTCGAGATTTTCAAATAAAAAGTAGTCCGTATACACAATATGGTGATTGTGTACAGACTAGTGTGAGATCGGTGTAAGCAGACTCGATGGGTTGCGATTGGACTGTCACGGGAAAACAAAAGTTCCAGATTAAGGGACAGACGCACGTTTTGAATAAATTCAGTCACAGGAACCGATTTAGTTTGAAACTACATGTTTTTGAATCATTTTGGTGAAATACAAATGAATGATATTGTGTTATGCCTCTTTCGCCGAGTTCACAAATCGGCGACATCCATAATCACATTGTTGAATATCATAGTTGAATATAACTAATTTATATGCACCATACATACAACATTACAAGTGGGATGTTCGGTTTTTCTCTTCTTTTTTACTTTGAAATTAGTCTAGTTTCTCTTTACAACAAGTGACTGATAAGAGTATCGTAGAGATATTGTTTCATTTACTATATATTTTAGAAATATTTTACCTATTCATGATGTTCGTTTATAGATGATCATGTGTTAATTCTCATCTGCAGCAGATAAAAAACTAACATAACACATAATAATTGACATAAAACCATGAAGAAATAATTTCTAATTCAGAAGTAACACAATGAGGAGATGACTTAAAAAAAACAACCCCTTTGTTGTCAGATCCTCCATATCTCACATTTGAAAACTCACAAAAAAATTGTTAAATTTGAATGAACCTCATAATGTAATTATTATATATGCATGTACATGTGAGAGCTAGAATAAACATTTTGTACACTAATATAACTATATTTGGTAAATCCAGAATGTGCCTGACCTGGCAATTGTGGACATATGACACTGTACGGTTCCAGCTCAATACCGCTGAATTGGTCAAGAACACATGGTTCCGTTGTGATGTCTCTCAACAAATTACAAGTCGGTTATCTTACTCTCTTCCAACAGGATCTCAAGAATGGCATAAAACTTCTCACAAATTCACTCAAATTTCAGAAACGTGTATATTGTTTCAAAATGGAATGGGTTGATCCTGGTAACCTGGCAACTTGATAATTGTGAACGTATTATACGTGTTGAACTAATATTTCACCATGTGGCACTTTGTCTTTCTTCTTGGCTTCGAAATGTTCGAAACAATTATATTTTCCATTGTGTGCTTTTTGGCATCCATGGATCTAGCCACCCCACAATACGAACGTTTGAGGGTCTCTGTTTTAACTGTTTATTTATCATCGCATGAAGCGTACATGTGTACATATATAGTGATGAAGTATATGCAATATATACCTTGGTTACAATAGCATGTGGATTTCAAGGGGCATCCAACACAAAACACCCGAACATGTATATATCGTGATAAACATCAAAACTATAAACTAGCTAAATCTATAAACTATTATACACGACGGAGTTCAATTTGCATTCAAAAAATATCCTATTTAGTAATCTACTACGTTGTAAGATTAATCTTGGTTGTGTGTATATAGCATGAAAACTCAAGCATTTCCTGGTCTGGCAGTTACTTAGGGCGCGTACACATGGCCAGCAAGAAAATATCAGGTATGCCCCATGTGACTTACTTGACCAATGAAATAAATAATACTGGAACAAATCCGACGAAGGCAGCGCGCTGATATTTTATCGCCGATTGGTGAAATGTGTTCACCTTGATAGGTGGCCATCGGTATCCGTTAACTAATCTCGCAGGGATATGATCGTAACAATTCAAGCACTCGAGTTATGATCCTTCAATAGTATCGTCTGTTTCAACATACTACGTATTTCCATTTTATATTGGTTATCAGAACCGCTGATGTATTATATATACATGTATATACGTGTGTACAGAGACGTGGCGACAGTGGTGGGCTGGGGTGTGTCTCACCCCCTGCAACTGTGGTCAATATTTTCAACAGTTGGACATTTCATACCTGCCAAAACATTAGTTGGAAATTTCGCACGAACAATAGGTTGAAAATGTTCTTGTAGTTTGATTTTCAAAAAAATTCTTGGGGGAATTAATTGTTTTTGGACCAATATTTGCATATTTTCGGTAAAAATTTTGGTCTGAAATGGTCATCAGTTGGAAACTTTCCAACCTCTGGGGGGTGACAGGTTGGAAATTTCAAACACTTTGAAAGCTTGTGTCCTGGTCCCTCCCCCGTGGCCAGTCAAAAGTAAAAAACTACTAGTTAATTTAAGAAAACAATATTGTCATACATTTGGTCAACATTGTCATTGGAATTGTCATCAGATGTAAATTTTCCAACCTAAGTGGGGTGTCAGGTTTGAAATTTCCAACTCTAGGAATGATTGAGGCTAGTCTAGATTATAGGATTTTGCGATTTTCTTGTTCAGATTACAAAATTTTCGCACACCGGGCCGAACCATGGTCTAATATTAGGCCTAAGAGCACTGAGGTACAAGGGGGTGCAATTGTGTTTTGTCTGATTCTGATTCAAGGAGGGGGGTGCAATTATAATTTCCCAAGGTGGACACCCCCGAACGGAAACCCTCTGCGTGTATGGGGATGCTTTATAATTTGGTACCTCACATGCATACATGCATTGATTTAGTTGTTTTACTTTAATTTGGACTGTATGCATAGAGGGGATGCATAAATGAACCAAACCAAAATTTTGACCAAAAGTAGGAAGATGTGCAAGTAGTTACACTGATTGGAATATCAAGTAATGAGAACATACATCAGAGCTCACCGCGTCCCTGAACACGCATCATTCCTTTCTCATTAAAATGGGTGGCATTTTAAATTTTTCATAACACTTTATAACTCTATGAATATTCGATATGGACTATAGGTTGTTTAGGTCAACTAACCCGCCGCTTTCTCACGGGCGTAATCTTTGCAGCAAGAAAATATCAGAGTACAATTGTACCTGATATTTTCTTGCAGATATTTTCTTGCAGCTTCATGTGTACGCGCCCTTAACGTGGGGCGTTAACAAGGTACCGGTATGTCACGAAGTGTCAAATACTCTAACAAGATTAAGGTGCGGCTGGTACAGGTGGCTCTGATACAATAAATTATCAAGTATGGGGTTATAACAAAACCGGAGCATATTCAGTAATCTACTACAATGTATGATTTCCCTGGTCTGGCAGTTACTTAACGTGGGGCGTTAACAAGGTATCGCGTATGTCACGAAGTGTCAACTGCTCTAACAAGATTAAGGTGCGGCTGGTACAGGTGGCTACTGATACAATAAATTATCAAGTATGGGGTTATAAAAAAGTATTTAGTCGGAAATATGGCTTGTTGCCATTCATCGGAAAGCTCTCGATGAATGGCAACAAGCCATATTTCCGACTAAATCCTGAAAAGTTTCCCATAATTATGCTGTGGTTGACTGCTGTGGTTAAGAGGTCGATTGATTAGAGCATTACTGTATGTTTATGTGATTTCTAATATTCCAGTCGCACATCATCAGACATTATTATTGGCTTTACAAATGTTTGCTTGATTGTTAATAACATTATTATTATTATTATTGATTGTTAATAACATTAGTATTATTATTATTGATTGTTAATAACATTATGCCTGTTTGGGAACTATTGAATTTGACCTTCCATGTGTCTGCAAAAAGTTTTATTTCCAACATATCTTCATTTACGATTCGTTCGACAGCACACTATGGCGATATATTATCAAATACAATTCTTGTAAATGTGTGTTTTATCGTATTCGGCTGAGTTTCTACCAGACTATGTCATTAATTGTTGATTTGGGATTACGCATATGTCTATAATTCTTAATTTACAGCATGCACCGACGAGACATTATTCATATGATCTTTTCGGCGAACCATATATTTGCTGCGATTAACTTGAATGGGAAACTATTTTTATTTTGAGGAGAATGGCGGGACTAAATGTTTAATTTCCTGAGGTCCATCGTACTCGATTTGTTGCAATATATAGAGATGCAGGGGCTGGGAATACCGCAGTATACATGGGTAAACCTGTCTTCGGCAACACGGACAAAGGTGTGTAATAAAATAGGTACACGTTCTGAAGCGCCACATGGATAATTTAGAAGTAAAATAAACTAAAAGGAGCATAATATGCTCGATGTTTTTTTTTATTTTGGAAATAAGATTATACAATATGACAAGCGTATGCGTACCAGTATCATAACATCATGCACCATCATAGTTAAATATAGGTGCGTCATACAAGCTTTAATAAGTAACAGTATCATGATTGTCATTACATTGGTAGTTTATTATAAAGATGTGATCGTGGTGCATAGTTGGGTTTTAACAATTTTGAAATTCAGAACGGATGCGTTGGCCGCGACGTACCAAAAGTGTTATTTTTGAAATTTAGAGTTATGTACATGAGCAATCAGGTGTATATTTGTAAATATAATAATGTATAGGGCTGTAGTAAAATATATGAAATTTCACATGTATAGTCGTCAGTTCTGTAACCCTGGGAGTACCATCGTTTGAGGTCGATACTACTCGATTTGAGGTCGATAGTACTCGATTTGAGGTCGATAGTACTCGATTTGCCTAGTCTGGTGATTTACAAGACGTCGCCCACGCAATTAAATTATCGAGGTTTATTGTGCTCGTCTGTGTGGCTGAAACCACCATATTCGTAATTGTATAGTAAAAATACGGCCCTGATTTGAACCGTCATCTGAAGGATTTATTTAACTGAAAATCACACACAAGAGGTAAGAACACTAATTGGTGATGAACAATGTTTGTATCAGCCCATCAGTGCGTAAGTCTCTTCAAACGTTGTAATCATTAATCCCACCACGAAAGGGAAATATATTTTCCATTAAGTGAGGGAAGAGAGATGGGTGGCGACGAATAGTTCACATTAACTCACCAGTACGAACGGTTCGTTTTGGCTTTGCCCAATCTATACAGTGTGTCAGCGGAAGTAAAATTACTGTATGGATAATACAAATTTGAACACTGAGTGTATTATCTCATTCGGATGTACAATAATATACAGTGGAGTATTTTATTAAACC
This sequence comes from Siphonodentalium dalli, assembly GCA_032622095.1. Taxonomy (NCBI): domain Eukaryota; kingdom Metazoa; phylum Mollusca; class Scaphopoda; order Gadilida; family Siphonodentaliidae; genus Siphonodentalium; species Siphonodentalium dalli. The sequence continues at coordinate 197,628,476 of CP136067.1, read as the reverse complement.
GATGACTGATGAATGCCAAGAGGCTCTACGAACCTATTTAATGAACATCATCAGTAGCCAAGTGAAATGAAATATCTTGCTTGCATGCATGATGGTGGTTTCTTCTCGAATCACGACAAATTCCACCGTAATGGCCGCGTCTGTAATTTAGACCAATTTTACGGGTGATTTTATGGGTGATTTTACGGTTGATTTTACGGGTGATTTTACGGGTAATTTTACTGTTGATTTTACGGGTGATTTTACGGGTAATATTACGGGTAATTTTACGGGTAATTTTACGGGTGATTTCCCCGTAATATATACGGGATTTTCTGCAGTGTACCCGTTGAGATATTATATTTCAACAGTGAAAATATGTATATATTAGTGTACTAATATATATATATATTGGTTAATCGGGTTAAGGTCTGATAACAACGAACGAAAAATTGTCAAAACCAGTAGTATTGCGACATTCAAGCGTATCGTTATCAATACTATCTTCAAAACTGATATAGTTGTGCCGTTTCGACAGCTAAACAATTTGATAGCACATGATCGTGAGCAAGGCTTGAGACTCTGATGCCAGAAAGCAAATAAGCCTGTCGTATTTCTATGGTTAATATGTGTATGACCACGTCTCAAGCGGACATAAGACAAATACTTCCTAAAGCTTCTATGCTATATCCGGCTCCACCTTGGATGTTATCACCTCCCAATAATCGATTGAATAACCAGCATGAGACTGATTATGTCTGCTTCACGCAGGGATGAGAGGATGGGGCACAGACACAGCTTCGGAAGTTCCGCTCTTTGTCGACATGAGGTCTCAATTTGTGACCATCGTCTCGTTATTCCAAGCACACGTGCTGAGAAGGCACGCACTTCGAGTCCATCCATGGACGTATGTTATATACATCACTGGTTCATTGCAACAAACCGTCACCATGAGGTCTCAATTTGTGACCATCGTCTCGAATTTCCAAGCACACCTGCTGAGAGAGCACGCACTTCGAGTCCATTCATGGCCTATATTATATATATCGCTGGTCCATTGCAACAAACCGTACATTGATGGCATTATACAATATTATAAATGGACAAACAAATTGTAGTGCAATCAATCTGCATCGAACAACCACATGAACGGGGACTAATTGTAACAGAAGCTTTTGAATGGCCATTCTCAACTGGAATGTGTCCAGTATAACGTCTATATTTGTAAAATATGATATCTTAGCGCTTTACGCTTTATTTCACTCGAAATAAGTCCAATGTTGTACTGCCTGTTGGACTGCCTGTTTTGTTCCTGGCACATAGACGTGTTGTCCAGGGACCCAAATTACTATCAACCAATTTTGAAATTGCAAGAGCAAGTAGAGATTTCTTTGCGGCCATATTAAATTGTATTCAGTTAATAATTTGGATTAGTTCCCTAATATATGCCATTCGTTCTTTTGAATATTGTGCCCATTAATTGAATTCACCATTCATATAGAGCTTTAATTTATGTGTCACCATTCATATAGAGCTTTAATTTATGTGTCACCATTCATATAGAGCTTTAATTTATGTTTCACCATTCATATAGAGCTTTAATTTATGTGTCACCATTCATATAGAGCTTTACTTTATGTGTCACCATTCATATAGAGCTTTACTTTATGTTTCGCCGTTCGTATATAGCTTTAATTTATGTTTCACCATTCATATAGAGCTTTAATTTATGTTTCACCATTCATATAGAGCTTTAATTTATGTTTCACCATTCATATAGAGCTTTAATTTATGTTTCACCATTCATATAGAGCTTTAATTCATGTTTCACCATTCATATAGAGCTTTAATTAATGTTTCACCATTCATATAGAGCTTTAATTTATGTTTCACCATTCATATAGAGCTTTAATTTATGTTTCACCATTCATATAGAGCTTTAATTTATGTTTCACCATTCATATAGAGCTTTAATTTATGTTTCACCGTTCATATATAGCTTTAGTTTATGTTTCACCATTCATATAGAGCTATAATTTATGTTTCACCGTTCGTATAGAGCTTTAATTTATGTGTCACCATTCATATAGAGCTTTAATTCATGTCTCACCATTCATATAGAGCTTTAATTCATGTCTCACCATTCATATAGAGCACTAATTTATGTTTCACTATTCATATAGAGCTTTAATTTATGTTTCTCCATTCATATAGAGCTTTACTTTATGTTTCACCATTCATATAGAGCTTTAATTTATGTTTCACCATTCATATAGAGCTTTAATTTATGTTTCACCATTCATATAGAGCTTTCATTTATGTTTCACCATTCATATAGAGCTTTAATTTATGTTTCACCATTCATATAGAGCTTTAATTTATGTGTTACCTTTCATATAGAGATTTAATTTATGTTTCACCGTTCATGTAGAGATTTAATTTATGTGTTACCTTTCATATAGAGCTTTAATTTATGTTTCACCGTTCATGTAGAGATTTAATTTATGTTTCACCATTCATATAGAGCTTTAATTTATGTTTCACAATTCATATAGAGCTTTAATTTATGTGTTACCTTTCATATAGAGCTTTAATTTATGTTTCACCGTTCATGTAGAGATTTAATTTATGTTTCACCATTCATATATAGCTTTAATTTATGTTTTACCATTCATATAGAGCTTTAATTTATGTTTCACCATTCATATAGAGCTTTAATTTATGTTTTACCATTCATATAGAGCTTTAGTTTATGTTTTACCATTCATATAGAGCTTTAATTTATGTTTTACCATTCATATAGAGCTTTAGTTTATGTTTTACCATTCATATAGAGCTTTCATTTATGTTTTACCATTCATATAGAGCTTTAATTTATGTTTCACCATTCATATAGAGCTTTAATTTATGTTTTACCATTCATATAGAGCTTTAATTTATGTGTTACCTTTCATATAGAGTTTTAATTTATGTTTTACCATTCATATAGAGCTTTAATATAAGTTTCACCATTCATATAGAGCTTTAATTTATGTTTTACCATTCATATAGAGCTTTAATTTATGTTTCACCATTCATATAGAGCTTTAATTTATGTTTCACCGTTCGTATAGAGCTTTAATTTATGTTTCACCGTTCGTATAGAGCTTTAATTTATGTTTCACCATTCGTATAGAGCTTTAATTTATGTTTCACCATTCATATAGAGCTTTAATTTATGTGTCACCATTCATATAGAGCTTTAATTTATGTTTCACCATTCATACAGAGCTTTAATTTATGTTTCACCATTCATATAGAGCTTTAATTTATGTTTCACCATTCATATAGAGCTTTAATTTATGTTTCACCATTCGTATAGAGCTTTAATTTATGTTTCACCATTCGTATAGAGCTTTAATTTATGTTTCACCATTCGTATAGAGCTTTAATTTATGTTTCACCGTTCATATAGAGCTTTAATTTATGTTTCACCATTCGTATAGAGCTTTAATTTATGTTTCACCATTCGTATAGAGCTTTAATTTATGTTTCACCATTCGTATAGAGCTTTAATTTATGTTTCACCATTCGTATAGAGCTTTAATTTATGTTTCACCATTCATATAGAGCTTTAATTTATGTTTCACCATTCATATAGAGCTTTAATTTATGTTTCACCATTCATATAGAGCTTTAATTTATGTTTCACCATTCATATAGAGCTTTAATTTATGTTTCACCATTCATATAGAGCTTTAATTTATGTTTCACCATTCATATAGAGCTTTAATTTATGTTTCACCATTTATATAGAGCTTTAATTTATGTTTCACCATTCATATAGAGCTTTAATTTATGTTTTACCATTCATATAGACCTTTAGTTTATGTGTCACCATTCATATAGAGCTTTAATTTATGTTTCACCATTCATATAGAGCTTTAATTTATGTTTCACCATTCATATAGAGCTTTAATTTATGTTTCACCATTCATATAGAGCTTTAATTTATGTTTCACCATTCATATAGAGCTTTAATTTATGTTTCACCATTCGTATAGAGCTTTAATTTATGTTTCACCGTTCATATAGAGCTTTAATTTATGTTTCACCATTCATATAGAGCTTTAATTTATGTTTCACCATTCGTATAGAGCTTTAATTTATGTTTCACCATTCGTATAGAGCTTTAATTTATGTTTCACCATTCGTATATAGCTTTAATTTATGTTTCACCATTCGTATAGAGCTTTAATTTATGTTTCACCATTCATATAGAGCTTTAATTTATGTTTCACCATTCATATAGAGCTTTAATTTATGTTTCACCATTCATATAGAGCTTTAATTTATGTTTCACCATTCATATAGAGCTTTAATTTATGTTTCACCATTCATATAGAGCTTTAATTTATGTTTCACCATTCATATAGAGCTTTAATGTATGTTTCACCATTCATATAGAGCTTTACTTTATGTTTCACAATTCGTATAGAGCATTAATTTATGCTTCACCATTCATATAGAACTTTAATTTATGTTTCACCATTCATATAGAGCTTTAGTTTATGTTTCAATAATTCATATAGAGCTTTTATTTATGTTTCACCATTCATATAGAGCTTTTATTTATGTTTCACCATTCATATAGAGCTTTAATTTATGTTTCACCATTCATATAGAGCTTTAATTTATGTTTCACCATTCATATATAGCTTTAATTTATGTTTCACCATTCATATAGAGCTTTAATTTATGTTTCACCATTCATATAGAGCTTTAATTTGTGTTTCACCATTCATATAGAGCTTTAATTTATGTGTCACCATTCATATAGAGCTTTAGTTTATGTTTCACCAGTCGTATAGAGCCATAAAACAAATTACGAATTTACGTCTACAAGACTATACAATAAATTAAATGTATCCACCACCTACCCCTCTCTATTATACATATAAAGCCCATCAGATAAGCCACGCCTCTATCCGTCCACTAGACAGATAAAGCATCATCTACTAGACAGATAAACTTAATAATATGCGAGGGAGAAAGGTTACAAGAACTTGGACCAGTTAACCTCCAGCAGTTCGTGAGTGACGTCACTGTGTCGTAACAACGTTATGGACCACCATTAGAACGTACCATGCTGGTTTCCGTTGTTAGCGACAGCGTCCTTAGAAACGTCAACATCTACTAAGTATTTTCGTACAATCGGTGGATCAAATTATTCCCCCCAAAACGCACTCAAATAGATATGTTCAATGCTCAGTTGGTGACGTCTATAACTTTATTAAGAAATTGGCAGTTTTCTACTATGAAGTATACGATATGCTTCCGTGAGTTGGTGCATTTGGACTGCCGATCTTGGTGCTAGTGCTACTGTTAAGTTCAAACTTTCAATTCATTAATAAGTTTCAAGCACAAACATCCAAATTCACATGACAGTTAAACTCGTACACATCAGTTTTAGATTTGAACGTTACGGGACTCATTTAGATTTTATTAGAAATTATACCATCCTATGATATTTTTCAGGCATAATTTATAAATTATAAAGCGGACTATTTCGCGGTACAGTCGCATGAATATAAAACTGTTTAATAATTAATTAGTCTCTACTATACAGATAAAGTGGCTAAGTAGGTCATCGCTTCTCTATATGGAGCCTGTGAATATTGCGATGTTTTTTGACAAATAAAATACATAAAATACATTTAAATGTGTTCGGTGGATGAACAGAACATCCGCATAGTGTAGCTGAATAGAGAATTTATTGTTGCATGTATGTGGGCATCTATTTGGCTTGCATAGATGCTCGCCAAATAGATGCACACATACTCGCAAAAATAAATTCTTTATTCAGCTACACTATGCGGATATTCTCTATGAGTATATGGGACTAGTATACATTTAACATTTATTTGATACATTTGCTTGAAAACTGTACAAAAATTCACTCCGGCTAACCTGCCATCCATAACATCACTTGGTACTCAACAGACTTTCAAATAATGGAAATATGGTTACCTTATTCTACAACTCAGAGACTATAGAAACCAAAAACAATATTTGTGTACTTTGGCATTCAAATTTTACTACCTCGAAAAAATGGTGACCCAAGTCACTTGAATAGTTGTATCTTCATATGTCATATGTCATATGTGACCCGCTATATCAAATCCAGTCGTAAGTCGGGATTTTTTTACCATCTGCCAATGCATTCTCTTATATATGCGAGTCGACCATAGGTCGCCTCGCATATATAAGATAATGCATTGGCCTAACAATTGTTTACATTTTTTTCTTGTTTTCTTTAACAATTTTATAATTTCACCAATACAGAGCCCCAGACAAACAAACATGAGCAGACGACACTTTTATATATGCTTCTATATATGTGTGGGGCTCCCTGCAGGGTAATGGATGTTTTTTATTTAATGTCCTAAAAATTGTAAGAAACATTTATTTAAAAAAAATGATAAAAAATTGTTAGGCCAATGCATTCTCTTATATATGCGAGGCGACCTATGGTCGACTCGCATATATAAGAGAATGCATTGGCACAGGGTAAAAAAAATCCCGACTTACGACTGGATTTGATATGGCGGGTCACATATGTATATGGGGACGGTACTCATATTGAGCTAAACAAAATGAATACATGGCCCATTCACTGTAATTTTGGTTGAGATATTAATATAGGCAAAGAAAATGAAAAGAAAACGGAAAGAAACGAAAACAAAACAAAAACGAAAAGAAAACGAAAAGAAAACGAAAAGAAGTGTCACACTTCGGTGTGACACTTCTATTCGCCATTTTCAAGTAAAACTGGCGCAAATTCTCGGCCCTGGATACGTTCTATATCACAGGAAGGAGTATCTGTGTATTTGGTGTGTATTGCGTGATTTTGTGTGAGCTCTATGATCTTCATTAAGCACCAGGGACTCTTAAGTATTGATTTCCGGTGAGAAGTGATTTCTAGTTTGTATGGGATTTGTTAACCGTGGAATTAATTCTGATAGTGGAAGCAATCACGTCAAATAACAGGTGACTGTTGATTTTACCACACGCGACCATATCTAGTTACGCTGAAAGTGAATGGAAAGGTCTCCAATTACGCTGTTGCATACACATGGATCCAGTGTCAAAAAAATCCTGCAAATAGTTCGTCAGCAGTCATTGCGTTCGTCAGCAGTCATTGCGTTGATTTTTTCGATTGGTTTTAGATTGACAATTGTCAACAGTCAATTTGTAGACTTGCAGATGCGAGTTCATCTCGTATGAGTGGTTAGGCTGAATTATATATCAGGTATTATAAATAGCAGAAAATATAGATTGGACAATCATACCATATCTGATGATAACACATCTGAAGTATATGATAATAATAGTACACGTTTTGAGAGTTCTCTAACACAATACAATGGGCAGTACATAACATAGGGTATCACCCCTCGTAAATGATCCCACTAATTTGCTATGATGTTGGTTTGATAAAATAATGTTGTTAGAAAAGTTCCGTTATTTGTTTACGCGGTCTTGGCTGATCTGAACGAATCGAGGAAAAGCCATTATGTTTATAAAACATTCACCAATGTATATTTTAATGCATCTTAAAGTCGTTATGTTTATAAAACATTCACAAATGTATATGTTAATGCACCTTAAAGCCATTATGTTTATAAAACATTCGCAAATGTATATTTTTAATGCACCTTAAAGCCATTATGTTTATAAAACATTCACAAATGTATATTTTAATGCACCTTAAAGCCATTATGTTTATAAAACATTCGCAAATGTATATTTTAATGCACCTTTTTAATAATTGTTGTGTTGGTTATTGGAATTCGACCATATTCAAAATTGCTATTCCTGTCATATCGCAAGCAACAGCGCATCCATTTCGGGGTGGGTACACATTTCAGGATGGGTATACATTTCGGGGTGGGTAAACATTTCGGGGCGGGTACACATTTCGGGGTGGGTAAACATTTCGAGGTGGGTACAGATGCATGATCTCCAACATAATGTTATAAAGTTATTTCCCCCGATAGGTGGGATATTTAATACGTGAATTTGCGTTTACGCTGTGCCAATAAATTAACATTGTTCCAATAGATGGACATCGTGGTGTAACTGTTAGCCCGAAAGTAATAGTACTGTTCTTTGTTATCATATAGAATCGTATTAATCCAGCCCTGAATCGCAGAATACCAGCCAAAATATATTGACAGTGTGTCGTGAATTAAAACCACGCCAAGCTGCTAGGATCCGAATCAGCCCGGACCCACGCATTGTTTTTATGCGGGAATTTAGAGGCCAGATCAGTGCGGGATATCATGAAACCTCTATACGCAGTGTTTGGTGCCGCGGCCACACAGATGTGTGACGATATTAACCCCTACTTTCCAGAATTTCAATATGGTATCGGCATACAAAATTGACATTACATGACAGACTTCCAGACACCCCATATCGCCATCGTACCACGAATAACTCCACACATATATGTAGCGAAACTACCATCGACTATATTCGCATAAAGACAAGTGGGAATCGCCCACCATAGCCATGCCAGGCAATTAGCACTCGAAATGGCGACATCACAATGTTTGTCGCGATGACGCACACGAAAACTCACCCACGCACGGATGGTGGCTGCGACCGCGCGTAAGTATTAACCCCTTACTTTCCACAATTTCGATATTGTCACAATCGTACCACGAAGAACTCCACATAATTTATTTTTATGTCGGAAAAGCGGAACTAACGTCGACTATATATTCGCGAAGTAATAGAGAGAGAGATGGTTTATTCCTCCACGAACGGGAGACGTAGTGTACAACGTATATACAATTACATAATCAAAAAACATTAAGAATAATAAGGCGTTACGTATATGTTATCAGAACAGACACGAATGCATCGTGTGAAATTAGAAGCAATTACTGTACTATATATACGTGTATGTATAACGTCAATACTATCCCATATACACATGTATAATTATATAATAAATTGCATGGCGATTGCAATCACAGAGGTCATATATCTGCAAATTATAATTATACTTCAATGTCTATAATGCCATATAATAAATTAGATATCGATATATGGTGGCATTCCATGAAATATACAGAGATGCGATGTTATCATTGATATTGTGATATTCGTATACTTCAGTATACTGCAGACAGTAATAATAAAATTGTATTGTTACATATGCTATATTGTTTCCAGATAAATTTGGGATATTAAAGATCAGCAGTATACATGATGCATGTATCTATATAGGAGTCGCCACTCGCAAACAATCATATGTAACATAATACACTTATGAACGAAAAGCAGTCTGTGAATAAACTATTTTCATTGGGAATATCTGAGGGATCAAGTCCGTCCAGCGACTGGCATCCAAATGCATACATTAGAAATTCATTGCAAGACAATTGATCCATCGTGACAAAGATTGGGATACCGTGGACATTAATAATTCTATACCAGAAGCAGTTCTTCAGTTGAACTATATGTGGTGAGAAACAATGGAGAAACATGTGTTCAACCTGGTTATTGTACAAATGGCCTCAGTGTTTGCAGATAGTATTATTATCATATGTCGTGCGGTTGAGAATGTTAGCCATTTGTACCGCTTTCTGTAGATAATTAGGGTTGTGCCAACAGAGCTTCCATCCACTCCAGGTAGACATATGGCAAGGTTTTACTCTGCGAAAAAACTCAAGGGAGTCCACTCGTTCAGGTTGATTTGGTTGTGACGTTGTGTGAGACATATTCTGTTTCACAATAGCTTTCCTATGTGATTGAATAGGGAAGAATCCTGTTTCAGCGAATGTTGTGAGATACTCATATAGGTTTTATTTTGTAAGAATAGGAATAATGTCTCCTGTGAAGCCAATTGGAGGGCGTTTAAATATTATATAACCATGTAGATTGAATAGGAAAATGCGGAGAGCGACACGGTGGTTACATGGTAAATGTATTAAAGTGCCTATGAATAACAGTTTTTTCTTTTCAATTTCGAGTCTGAGTGGATTGACTCCGAGCAGAGACAATGCGATTTATGTGCTCGCTCTTGTCGGTAGACCTTGAATTGTTTTGATGCACATGCGGTAATGTCGCTCAAGTTGTAATATGTTGGCTTCTGATAGCCGGTACCACATCTCACAGCCATAGAGAGATTTCGGGAGACCCACGTGTGTAAATATGGTCAGCTGTGAGATCGGCGAAAGACATTTCGTGGTAAATGACCTGCATGCAACAAAAAATGTTTTCCGCATTATCTCACATGACCTATCAATGTTCGTTTTACGATCTGATCTGCGGCTTTGTGGTATTCCGAGGTGCACTACACTCTCCACTTCTGCTAAGTTATTCTCACCAAGAATCCACTGTGTACCACGAAGAACTCCACATATGTCGGTATAGCGGAACTAACGTCGACTATATATTCGCGAAGTAATAAGGAATATTGCCCAACATATCCTGGCAATTAACCCTCGATATGTCACCATCGCCGATTATATGTTCGCCGCCATTGAAGCGAACAACCCGAACCGCCCGTGTGGCGTCTAATTATAATGATTGTAGTGGCCATAGTGCATAGTGCTTGTGGCCTTATGAATCCTTAGTATTGAATATTTTCCAAGAAATGCCATATTGGACTGTTTTCGGATGTTTTTGTCCATTTTAAAAGATATTTATGTGCACAAATAGTAAACAACAATGAACACAATTAGTGTTTAATGTGTATGATCATTTCAACGTTCCTCCTAAAATGCTTATGTTGGAAAAAATACGATTACATTGATTAAGCCAATCAACAGTTATTGGATTTCACATTATTTTTCAAGAAACTGAGTCCAAATTTGAACGTTGATAATGGGGTAGGTATAACCACAAAAGGCTATAGTCTTGTCATTCCACATTCTAGTCATTGCAGACAAAAGTTGTTTTATTCCAATTTGTGTAGATTGTTTCATTAGTACTTTAGTGGAGGTATATTTAGAACTTAATGGGCATGTCATATAATACAATCCCGAAATAATAATTCGCCATCGAGTGGCAACACAAATGATTGTAGCTCTGAATATGAATATCAGATCAGGAAGCAGTACACTCTGTATATGAAAGAATGTTTTTAGTAATGTTTTATGTAATAAGTTCCATGTTTTCTGAGATTTTGTCAGTATGGTTTCCCCTGCCTCCTTTTTCCGATATTCAAATTTGGAGTCAGTTTCCAGAAACTTGAGTGAAAACCAGTGACATTCATTGACATATACAATGTAAAGCTACTATTATTTCAACACTAAGAGTTTTATGGTAAACGAATGTTGATTTTACTATTTATACACAAAAACCTTAAAAATGGACAAAAGCGCCCCGAATTCGTTTTTTTTGTTGAAAAAAAGTTAATACTGGGGATTCATGGGGCCATAAGTTGATTTTCTACACAATGTTTTTGGAAATTCCTTCACATAATTAACAGTGTGTTTAACCATATATAATTAAGTTGTTATGAGAAATGAATGGAATATGGATTTATATTTATTGAGTTGTATGACCTCAAATATCATATTTCATCACGCCGGTTCTCGATCACAGGCACATTTGTCTGCCCATGTCATGGAAGACATGGAAGAATATATATTTTTATTTTTGTCTTCTCAATCATAGATGCATAAGGAAATGATTTTTGTTTGTGCACAATCTAGAGAAGACATTAATAAAACAACAAGAGATCCCTTCATTTTTCTTTAGTTTCCAAAATACAAGACCACACAAAATGAATTTTAGCTAATATTGAGAAATTGCGGCTGTAAAATTAGATAAACTGTCAATTTTTGAGGCAAATAACCCGAAAAATACTGAACATATCTGGGAAAGGTTTTCTGTTCTGTATTCAGGATTGTCTACGCACTTTACAAAATGGATAACAAATGGAAGGCCTTGTGAAATATTATTTTTATAAACATTGTTGAAAAGTCATAAATTTAGTATTTTACCAATGACAAATTTATTTAACACAATTCACAAATTGATCATTTTCGCCTTTCTTGATTCTTTTTTTTTTTAGCATGTTGCTTTTAATTGGCTAATGTACTCATTCCCAATGAGAAACTTTTGTTGCAAATAGTTTGAGGGAAAGCCACAAATGCACTGGACTTTTAACATAATACTAAAGTGCTTGTGTTGCAAATGATATAATTGCTTTAAGCAATAAACGTGTGTCTTGCTAAATCATGAGGCCGACTGTAGAGGCTAATTCTGTTATAACTATATATATTGAATGTACAATGCTTTCCAAATATACGTAATTAAATCTTGTAAAATAGTTCATGGGGGATCTGATGCATGCATCTTCTTTTCTGTTATACAATGCTGTGTACAGTATGTGTTTTCTTGCACTCGTCCAGGTTGTGGTGAAAAGTCATATTGGACGAGACACGCAGTGTCGAGTCCAATATGACTTTTCACCACAACCTGGACGAGTACAAGAAAAACTCATACTGTACACAACATTGTATGATGACATTTTTATTATCCATCTGTATGTTTAGTCATAAAAAATAGCATTGTTTCCAGTAACCCTCCCCCCCCCCCCCCCCCCCCCGCTCGCCAGACGGCCCACGTAAACTTTTTATTTGCAAAATAAAAAACATTCCAAAGTTCGCAATTTATAGTCTGAAAATTACCAAATCACCTTCTCCCAACTTTACTTTATTCTTCCAGTTTCTCTAAGTTTAAGTTGCTGGTCTCAATTCAATGAGTCATTAGCCTAATTAACTTGCAAAATCGCACTCACAAAACACACCAAACCCAAACTTTAACCCAGTCTTTTAGAGTAATGGGTATGGAATATGTTTATTTATAACTCAATTTGAAATGTTTGGGAAATGTTTGGGAATTTGAAATGTTTGGGAATTTAACGCTCTTTATTTCTACCATATCAGAAACAAACAAACACGGAACGCTCTTTACTGTTTACTCTTTACTCTTTACGTGTTAAAAAACATAGCCGACAGGAGCCATCTTGGATTTCAAATTCGAATCCATTGGCACATCCCACAGCCGCATTTATTGGAGAATTGATTTGAAAATTCCCAAACATTTCAAATTCCCAAACATGTTTGGACATATATGACAATTGATTGTTTCATACAAATTCTCTACAATCTGTTGTTAAATGTTCTGATAGTTAGGCACTGAAGCATGTAACCCCAGTATGAAAATTGGATGAAATATTGTTCACATACAGGGAATTCATGCTTTAACGCAACATGTTGTTATGGAATAACTACCTATTTCTACTTGCATGTACTAATTACGCCAAGAATCAATAATATATAATAGTCCTGACAATACATGTAATTTGTAAATAATAATTTCAACTAACTAGAATAAAGTCTATATCAGTTTTATATATGTATTGACTTAGTATTTTAGTGTCCAATGTGGGGAAGGCAGTGGTGTGGTGAAAGCTTCCCTAAGACAACAGATTCAAGACAGCCTCTCCTATATGCGAGATTTGTACAAAGCAGTCTTACTCCTGTTATTGCCAGGCCATATGATAAATACAAACTTAAATAAAAGAATATAAAATAATGTGCCTTGCAAGGTGATCATTACAATATTATATCTAGATAGACTATATACATTATTACATAGTATATCTGTATCTGCAATGCATTAAGGACGGGCTGTTATTACCTTTTGCATTATGGGAATTTAATAAATAAAAAAAAATAAAAAATAATAAAAATTACCCCCCTCCCCACCCTAATTGTTTGCCCTCCGTTACCGGAAACAAAGGTATTTTTTGATTTGGCCTTATCCAAATTTTGGGAATAAAACTTTAGTGGTTACTTTTGTGGTGAATAGTTTATACATCTACTAAAACTTCTGACAACTGAGGCGTTGAGTATCTTATCACATGTTCACTTTATAAACAAATTACAGCCAAGAGAATGTATCTCGCCCGTTACGGCTGGTTAAAATTACGTTATTTAAAAGGTGACGAAAAGCTATGTGTGGGTGCTATTTTCTCAAATCAGATATGGAGATAACAAGTATAATCGTCTGAGAGGATCGATATGTTGCATATCGCTTCTGATTAAAAGTGAGATGTGCCACTGTCACATGTCAGTACAGATTATTCACCGAATAGTGATTACGAAAATGTGTAGCTATTAGATAGACCTAATCAGCCGCAGATAACATAGGACCGAATGTGTTATTTTCGCCAACCTTTGACAGCTAACAATCTAACATATGTTTCTCTGATTGTCTGTACCTGTAGATATTTAAGTCCAGCAACCAATTATGGTATAGACGCACTGTTCCATGTGCTACCACGGCCGACTAACCGTACACTGCAACCATGTGGTGACTCCAGTAGCGTGCACACATCGCGGCGTGTACACGGGTCAGCCAGTAATGTCCGCGTCCGATCGGACAGCGCACTGCACCCACGACAACATACCTGGACAAATACTGTAATGGGGGGATTCTGCATTTTGCATTCGGTTCTGTATTCAGAGATCTCGAATGAGACTTTTCAGCCTGACAAACTTAGTATCTTACCTAGTTCTGATTTTTATCAGAATACCTTGACCAGGTTGCGATCCTCGGCCCGCTATCACCGAGAGACCAGCACGCTATCACCGGGAGACCAGTACGCTATCACCGAGAGACCAGTACGCTATCACCGAGAGACCAGTACGCTATCACCGAGAGACCAGTACGCTATCACCGGGAGACCAGTACGCTATCACCGAGAGACCATTACGCTATCACCGAGAGACCAGTACGCTATCACAGAGAGACCAGTACGCTATCACCGAGAGACCAGTACGCTATCACCGAGAGACCAGTACGCTATCACCGAGAGACCAGTACGCTATCACCGAGAGACCAGTACGCTATCACAGAGAGACCAGTACGCTATCACCGAGAGACCAGTACGCTATCACCGAGAGACCAGTACGCTATCACCGAGAGACCAGTACGCTATCACAGAGAGACCAGTACGCTATCACCGAGAGACCAGTACGCTATCACCGAGAGACCAGTACGCTATCACCGAGAGACCAGTACGCTATCACCGGGAGACCAGTACGCTATCACCGAGAGACCAGTACGCTATCACCGAGAGACCAGTACGCTACACCGAGAGACCAGTACGCTATCACCGAGAGACCAGTACGCTATCACCGAGAGACCAGTACGCTATCACCGAGAGACCAGTACGCTATCACCGAGAGACCAGTACGCTACACCGAGAGACCAGTACGCTACACCGAGAGACCAGTACGCTATCACCGAGAGACCAGTACGCTATGACCGAGAGACCAGTACGCTATCACCGAGAGACCAGTACGCTATCACCGAGAGACCAGTACGCTACACCGAGAGACCAGTACGCTACACCGAGAGACCAGTACGCTATCACAGAGAGACCAGTACGCTATCACCGAGAGACCAGTACGCTATCACAGAGAGACCAGTACGCTATCACCGAGAGACCAGTACGCTATCACAGAGAGACCAGTACGCTATCACCGAGAGACCAGTACGCTATCACCGAGAGACCAGTACGCTATCACCGAGAGACCAGTACGCTATCACCGAGAGACCAGTACGCTATCACAGAGAGACCAGTACGCTATCACCGAGAGACCAGTACGCTATCACCGAGAGACCAGTACGCTATCACAGAGAGACCAGTACGCTATCACCGAGAGACCAGTACGCTACACCGAGAGACCAGTACGCTATCACAGAGAGACCAGTACGCTATCACAGAGAGACCAGTACGCTATCACAGAGAGACCAGTACGCTATCACCGAGAGACCAGTACGCTACCTCTCGGCGACCGACTTCCTTTTTAGATATCACGGACTGAAATATTAGTGGATAGTTGTATCTGAGAAAACGCTGCAGTATTCCACAACAAGGGGACAGCAGACAAAACAACCGCCATTCATCGAACATCATAGAACAATTCCAGATACAATTTGAAGCTCATTGAGACATATGCCTATTGCTAAAGCAATAATTGAAGTCAACAATCAAGTAACTATTAATATTGGTGAGTGCAACAAGACACCGAAATATGAGTAATATGCTCAAACTAATAATTAATGACACATGTACTAGTAAATTCCCATGTTTAGCAGACTTATGTTGTGAGTATAGAGTTCCTTTGATGCAATATAGCATTATAAAGGTCCAACACGTACCCAGAGCAGAAATGCCATGTGTTATAACGCATGGTGCCGTTACTGTGAGGTTAATGAAAACCAAATACGTCATGTTTAAATTAGGACTTCCCGTTCTCAGACAAATCATATCTAAAAAAATCGATATAAATTAGTGTTTGAATATTATAAATTACAGAACACGACCGCATTGAAGTCTTTTAATTTCTGATTTGTTTTCCTTTTTACGATCATAAAATAAGATTGTAGCTATATATAAAATAAATGGCCCGTGGTGCCAAGGTGCATGACGTAATAAGACAACATAACCCAGACAGCGAGGCCAAAGCTGACTCGGATCTCAATAAGAGCGGATTTCGGATACACACAGACAACAAACAGACGTCGTCTAACAGACGTCGTCTAATAGCAACCACCAGCTCGCCGCAGGCAAGCGTTGTTGTTTATACCTTAAGCGCAGATGAATGATGTCATATATTTGTTCTATATCCATCAGTGAGTTATCAGATATCGCGGGTATGGATTTTGGAGAAATTTTCCGGTTAGCAACTGTGTGGAGATTACCAAAACGCGGAATCGGGAATGGACATCGCGATGAAAATTAAATTAGCTACTGGGCAAGATACGAAGAATTCCCAAGTGATTTCGGACTATTAGTTTCATTTGGACAAATTTGGTTGCTTAATGAAAACCAGCGAAGACGCCATGACAAGGGTTCTGACGTTATTTACGTCATTTTGGATTTGTGGGCCAGAATTCAGACAAGATTGTATAAATTAATTTCAATTTAGTTTATTGACCTTTACATTATTATGTCAATAATGTTGATTTTTGGTTTGTGACAAACTTTGTCAATTACAAATGAAGAAATGAAAATGATAATTTTTAAGTCTTGTATTTCAACTTTTATAGACATTTTTCGTTCTGCAGCCCATTGAGGGTTGTGGTCGGAGACGGCCGAGTCGGCTGCCGGTTCGTTAATTAGGTGCTGGTTGTTATTGTTATTGTAACGGAATTCTGAGTTGGTCATTCGCGAAACCAATATATATTATATTCTATAATTACAAACATGGGTATATAATATATGATCTTGAGCGCGTTACCATATCTGACATTGGTTTTCTTGTGGTTTATATCGGCTGAAACTACGATGCTGTTCATATCGCTGTCATCATGAGTTCGTAGAGTCCTTGAATAAACCCTAACCCTATGTATGACTATTCATATTTCCTTCTCTTGTCTTTCCTTCTTTCTTACTCTTAACTCAAACTTAATGCATTTCCTTTGTATATTTATCTATCAACACAATGTCAACTTATATTTTGGCGGGCATTTCCATCTATAATATAATGTGGTGTCAGGGTTAAAACTGACAACTGTTGAACATTTTTGTCGACGTTGTGGGTACATCACCGAACATGTGACCACACACTGGTCGCCACGTATGTCACTGGCAACTGTCGTCTGACTACTCGTCCGAAAAAGAAACATAGCTACTTCACTTCATTCCCCATGATTTGTATAGCAAATGAGTTGCAGACGGCAGACGGGGCAAGTATATATTTCACTAATCTGAGATGTGACAATGCGCCGTCCGCACTCGTTCGACTAAAGATTCTGGATCCTGATGCAAATTGTGTTCTGTATTTATTCCAGAGGCCTTAAAGGTACTCAATCCGATCAGACGCTCCAAATTTGTATTTCTTTGGCTTCGGGGGTAACAACTGTTTGATTCGAGTCGAGGAACCCATCAAGCTCAGAGTGATCAGATATCGATTTTTGAGGTTGTTATTTCTCGAGATGTGTAATAATATGTGGCCCAGAAACACGTGGCCAAACTGAAGGTCTCCGACAACATTGCGGATGAAGATGGATAATCACGTGGTAATACGGCTCAATTTCGTGATACTTAAGTGATGACACGGCCATATGTTGTTGAACAAAATGTTGATATATAACAATTTGGGAAATTTCGTACCATAGTTGACAGTGGTTAGCATTATTTCGTTGCAATAAATCTATTCTGATAACTAACGCGTATTTTGAAGAAATGTTGTTATTGTTGTATCTTGATGATTATGGGGACCGTCTGATCGGATTGAGTACCTTTAATGTGTCGGGTAAGTTTCCCTGCTATACTATAACATTGGTACTATAACCATATTTATTTTGATTTGAGTAAGACGACCAGCAATTAATATCTGTGCATTACCAGAAACGGATCGTTGATATTGTGTGCGTCGTCGCTCTTGTCAAAAACATCAACTCGAATACACAACTGTCATTTTATAACAGAAAATAGTGCCAGGTGTACTCACGTATATTATTGATGCCCATACATGACCTTTGACTTTAAGTTTAATTCTCGTATATGTAATTACGGGGACTATGTGTGAGTTTGATTCGTTACTTCAATAAATGATGATGAAATGATGGCGATGTCTACATTCCGTACGCTCTGGACGAGGAATGAAGAAGAATCGGTGTATGTGACTAATATTTTGTATAGTTTGAATAGCTATTTAAATTAAATTTACGTCATTAAGCACGTAAAAGAGTCTTATTTATTTGGAACTATTTCTGTGCACGGAAAAACAATGCGTAGTTACGTGAAACGTCATCGTAGGACATATAGCAACAGCTGTTACTTTCACGTCCCATTTACTGATTTAAGTGTGTTTTATAGGTTTTGGATCAAGTAATAACATCTATAACTCGTTCCCAGTTTATATCGAAATTTACAAAACTCGTCCAGTAAAGTGTGTCTCCTTTGGTATATTTGTTTTGCAGATTTGGACATCAAACCACCATTGACATCGACAAACGCCAAGTAATCAAGATAACTAAACGCACAGCTGCATGAATAGAAGCCGATAGACAAAGTACCAACAAAATATGTCTCTTTAAAGGACATAGTACAAAACATGATGCAATACTCATATTCTGTTGTGAAATTATTCAAGGGTTGCTAGGAATGTCGCTAGACCGAGGGTAGGTTATAAACCACAAGTATGCATACAGGCGATGATATTTCCTGGATACATAACATGGAGTAGGCTATAAGAGCCCTACTGGTTAGTCAACTGATTATACAGAATATAATTGGTGGCTTGGCGGTGGAGAATAGAATTTAGAAATGCTACTCACATGAAGGCTGTGTATGCCATGTGATAACTATAATGGAGTGTTTTGCAAGAGGTCTAAATCGTATTATAGTTAAAATCACAGCAGTTAACAAATGGGAGTACAAAGACCGTAACCTGATGTTGGGCTATTATCAATTTTGAAAGTAATTTGGAGTGTATGCAAGGGGCCGAATGAAGTTTATAGCCAAAGGGTTTAATTAGGAATTTAAATAGTATACATGTATGTTGTAGGATAAAGAGATGGTGTATGCATATATAGTATAAATGAGAGGTGTATTATGTTAAATTCAAAATTTCGCCGATATCATCGTCAGTTACAATATCTCGGTGACGAATATATCCTCTAAACGAAGAACCGTCGCTTTTCGGCGTGAACTGTAATAGTGTCCCGATATAAAAAAATTTCTCCAAGATATTACGAATCCAACCCCCTTTCCCATGATTTTGGTCCATTTGACTGCATTTTCAACTTTCAACGTAGGAACTTATGCAATCAAACATATATTTTTCTGATAGCTATTAAAAACCCGGTTTGACCTGTCTTCAGACCCTATTGATAGGAGCTGGGGACAATTGGCCGTTCCTTGCGCCGGAAAGTCCCTGTGTATGGAATGACTCCTGGTGCGTATTAGAGAGGTTTTGCAGCCTTACATTTTACATAATCGGTTAACTAGCTATCCATTATGTGTATCTAGTATATATATATATATATGTCAAGTTACATATGTTAAATACTCAGCCGTGCATGGTGCTAATATTTATTATAAAACGCATATATGTTCCTGTAATATCAGAGAGATTAGCAACCAGCACCGGACACGACAATATATTGCCATATACTTACCCCTTTTCACTGAATATTGCATCGCTTCATCAAGGAGCATTTCTGTGTAGGCGGACATCTGTTAACCCGAGTGTCGTGTATACCCCTGAGGCGTTATTTCGCTAAAATCCGATTTGGATTCTGGATTCAGATTACAGATTTGTCCCCGTACGACTTGGTTCGGCAAAAGAACAGACCACAAATTTCCAGAATCAGTAAACGAACAGACCGTAATCCTAATTTCGTGGTAATCCGATAGGGATTCGGATTCCGATTACGGACTCAAATGTTCGTAATGTAAACAAACCGAGATTCCGCCACCTCAGAGTTTAAAAACACAATAAAACATAAGAATCCGTCTCTTGTGTACAAATTATTGCAGAATATAAACGATCTATATCAAAGAATTTTAAATGCGGAGACAAATTTGTTTTATTGAATGTAAACTGGGAGAATATTACTGAAATTAGCCAAATAATAACGCTATTGATAGTAACGCTGGGGGAGCACTTCGGTTGATAGCGAAGCAATTGCAAACCATTGTTGATTGTCACTTTCATATGTCCATTTCATAATTCCATCCTTAAAATACCGCCCGAACGCATGTCGATTTCGAATTCAGCGGATACGTCACCATTGACCGAATTTATATGAACCTGCATGGCTATGTCTTCTGCTGTGTTCGTTATTATAATGTTTCTTCTTATTCAAGAAATAGTAGGATTATATGGTATCGATGGATTATCAGATACACGTATGTACTATCATCTAGTCTTAAAGTTATAGCAATTTTAACATGTTTTGTTTCGTTAAATGCAGTCGTTTTGCGCAATAGTCTCTGTATAGACAACAGACACATGTTCTAGAGACGTGGCTAGAAGTTTCCTCAAATTTCCCCCCCCCCCCCCCCCCCCCCATTGAACCAAACATCAATCTCACAGGTTCGCAGAATTCAATTTGCTCTCCTTGGAAATATCCAATCTGACAAACACTAAGATTGGAAAATTACCAACTTTACTGGTTGAAAAAAATCAAACAATGAGAACAATGCCAACCTATATATATGGTGTCAAATTAATGTCCAACTAATGTTGTGTCATGCATGAAATTTCCGACTGCTGGAATGTACCATATTTTAGTTTAGATATATTTATTTCAAATATATGTCAAATTTAGATAACACATACATTTGTTTATACATACAAAGGAATTGGGGGACAAGTACTGACTCACTTAATGGTACCCCCCTCTCCCATATGTTATTACACTGAAAAAATAAATAATTAGTAATGGCAAAGCAACATGACTACCAAAACAAGTTGAACATATATACAGATAACTGGACACCCCTCTCCCAAGTTAGTCATAAGTTCGTATATGTATTTATTTAAAATCGGGTTTGTTTGTTGGCTTGTACGTATCATTATTTGAAACAGTTAGTCAAAATAATCCTGATTTTCCTCACGTATGAATGACTGCACAGCTTAGCAAATTGTACCAAAGTTCGGGGTGGGGGTCGAGACACCCAATCAACCCCTGTCGTCACGTCCCTGTTCAACTGACACGTTCCGTGTGTTCTTCACAACATCTTCGGAATTTGATTCAGGAGGCCTAGAGCTGTCATGTTTAGATATGCTTGCCATCATCAATAAACACACTTTAACTTGAAAAAAAGATGCGATTAAGTCGGATTGGCAGCAAATGATGTGCCGTGTATACACACATAGAAGAAAAGCATGACTTTCACATCAAACATGCACTTTATAAATATAAGATACAAATGATACTTGTGTCAAATACATGAGCCATGTTTGACGCTGGGAGAGAGTTTCGGAGACCACGTGGATTTCAAAATCTGACCTAGAATCCGAAATTAGCTCCGCCCCCCGTAATCGGCTTTGGATTCTCAATCCGGATTTTAGCGAAATTACGGCTCTGGGGATTTTCTCAGTGTACGAATAGCGAGAACTATAGCTAATATGATACTTAGGAATAGTCCTTCCGCAATTAACTTAGCAACCAGAGGTTACGTTGCGGTACGGTTTCCGTTCTTTAGTTCATTTTGCTTTGAGCATCCGCGAGTACAACTAAAAAATCAGGAATCAATTAAACGGAATGATTGCTTTTTGCTACAGAGCGGTGCTCCAGTTGATTTGGGATTGGAGAAACCCATGATGACAAGGATAGGACATTGTATGCAATGATATATAGCGTACAAATATCACTCGATTGACACAAATCAATGGCATATGTCTCACCACTCGATGTCCCGTATCATTCGGCGCATCTTCATTCTTCATAATTTCCCCTGATAACAAAATATCATTATACTTACACTGTAAACGTGGCGTTTTCTTTAATAGTGTTCTTATTGTGGTATCAGGAGTACTAAATCGGCCTAACACAGTCACAGAGTACAGGTATTTATTATACACCCATTAATTTATTTTTTCCTAACACAGCAAAATACAGATCGTTTTAAAACATTCAATTGAAAAGTGTGTCTTGATGATATAGCTAAATTAATATAGTATATCTGACTTCTGTGTAAAATAGTGAAAACAGCTTGAACATTTCCATTATTGGTATTAGTATATTTACATTTAAAAGCGCATTTAATAATACTTACTTGCAATAATTAAGTTCATAAAGTAGAAGTACATGCATGCATGTATACAACTAACATATTAAAACATAAATAAAAAATAAAACCCTGTCACTGATAAAAACAAAATAGTAAATACTGTATAGATTTCTAAAAACAAAACACACAGTTTAAAAAAGATGCTGTACTTAAATCAGACATTCATGGAGCCATCTCCAACTATATTCAACAAGTTAACCAATAAAAAAATTAATATATAAGTGAAGAATGGGAGCTAAATACACACACGTACACAACGAACCGCGTGTAAGCGAGCTAGTATAACTAACAATCGAATCCGGATCGTGTAAGCGAGCTAGTATAACTAACAATCGAATCCGGATCGTGTAAGCGAGCTAGTATAACTAACAATCGAATCCGGATCGTGTAAGCGAGCTAGTATAACTAACAATCGAATCCGGATCGTGTAAGCGAGCTAGTATAACTAACAATCGAATCCGGATCGTGTAAGCGAGCTAGTATAACTAACAATCGAATCCGGATCGTGTAAGCGAGCTAGTATAACTAACAATCGAATCCGGATCGTGTAAGCGAGCTAGTATAACTAACAATCGAATCCGGATCGTGGGCAAAAAAAACTACTCCGATCGAAAGTGCACGCTATATGACGTTGAACTTGGTGATGAATACCATATCATATACTCAAATGTAAAATCTCCGCGATTTGAGACGAAAATATCTAAAATCATACTATTACACGCGTCCCAATGCCCACAAACTAAATGCCCTCTTCACGTGCACAAATAAAAGAATCCTCACCAATCTTAGCATGTTCATCCGAGACGCCCTTCGCCTAATGGAGCCCCCTGTGGCATAACTACGCGAACCTTGAAGCACCCACCTAAATCACCTCAGGTACGTCCATATACAGCGAAATTATACGGGAGGCAAACAAATATGATGAACACGATTGTCACATTACCGCAGTGATTTATGCCAGACCCGATGTTAGTCCCCTATACACACACCTAATCCACCCCCCAATCCTCTCCGCACGTGTACACGATTATTGACCTATATATTGTTTTCATTTGCTTTATTATCTATATGTATATATTGATGTGTTTTCATAACTATACTACGTTTTACCGGACACGTCCGGCGATTTGAGAATAAACAATTCTGATTCTGAATTCCTGATAGTTAAACGGCTTCAGCTCATTGTCATTATAATTACCATGTTGTTTTACATCGATCATAGAGTACATTATAATTACCATGTTGTTTTACATCGTTCATAGAGTACATTATAATTACCATGTTGTTTTACATCGTTCATAGAGTACATTATAATTACCATGTTGTTTTACATCGTTCATAGAGTACATTATAATTACCATGTTGTTTTACATCGTTCATACAGTACATTATAATTACCATGTTGTTTTACATCGATCATAGAGTACATTATAATTACCATTTTGTTTTACATCGTTCATAGAGTACATTATAATTACCATGTTGTTTTACATCGTTCATAGAGTACATTATAATTACCATGTTGTTTTACATCGTTCATACAGTACATTATAATTACCATTTTGTTTTACATCGTTCATAGAGTACATTATAATTACCATGTTGTTTTACATCGTTCATAGAGTACATTATAATTACCATGTTGTTTTACATCGTTCATACAGTACATTATAATTACCATTTTGTTTTACATCGTTCATAGAGTACATTATAATTACCATGTTGTTTTACATCGTTCATAGAGTACATTATAATTACCATGTTGTTTTACATCGTTCATAGAGTACATTATAATTACCATGTTGTTTTACATCGTTCATACAGTACATTATAATTACCATTTTGTTTTACATCGTTCATAGAGTACATTATAATCACCATGTTGTTTTACATCGTTCATAGAGTACATTATAATTACCATGTTGTTTTACATCGTTCATACAGTACATTAGTGTATTTTGCATTCACCCCCGACTCAAATTCATCTGCATTTATTCAATGCATATATGTGACCCGCCATATCAAATCCAGTCTTAAGTCGGGATTTTTTTACCCTGTGCCAATGTATTCTCTTATATATGCGAGTCGACCATAGGTCGCCTCGCATATATAAGAGAATGCATTGGCCTAACAAATTTTTACAATTTTAATAATTTGTTCTTGTATTCTTTAACAATTTTATAATTTCACCCATACAGAGCCCCAGACAAACATGAGCAGACGACACTCTTCTATATGCTGGGGACCTCATTCTGCTTAGGCCCTCAACTGCTATGGTAGACCTAGGATCAGATTGAAGTTCCCCATGCAGTTGAAGTTGGTGATGTTCACCCATTGGGCACCTCGATTATGCATTTTATTTGCTGCAAATTAGGGGATATAGAAACTTCCCAGAAGGGAAAACTAAAAAAAACAATGTTAATTTGAGACTATAGATACTTCCCACAAGGTGAGACCTAAGCAGAATGAGGCACCCAGAGGGTGAATTTTGTGATGCTAGCCAGCTGTGCGGGATAGCATCACTAAATTCACCCTCTGTGGACCTCATTCTGCAAATGACAGATAAACTATTTTCAGGCTTGGTTGAATCATCATTATAGTGGTAAGAGAATCGTTAGATGAACTTATTTAATATAGCATATGTGACCCGCCATATCAAATCCAGTCGTAAGTCGGGATTTTTTTTACCCTGTGCCAATGCATTCTCTTATATATGCGAGTCGACCATAGGTCGCCTCGCATATATAAGAGAATGCATTGGCCTAACAATTTTTTACAATTTTAATAATTTTTCTTGTATTCTTTAACAATTTTATAATTTCACCCATACAGAGCCCCAGACAAACATGAGCAGACGACACTCTTCTATATGCCTCTATATATGTGTGGGGCTCCCTGCAGTGTAATGGATGTTTTTTTATTTTATGTCCTAAAAATTGTAAGAAACATTTATTTAAAAACAATTGTTAGGCCAATGCATTCTCTTATATATGCGAGGCGACCTATGGTCGACTCGCATATATAAGAGAAAGCATTGGCACAGGGTAAAATAATCCCGACTTACGACTGGATTTGATATGGCGGGTCACATATATTCTAGTGAACAGATTAGGATATGGTTTAAGCAATGTCTGGAATTAAGTATAGTCTCGCTTTCAGAGATTTCTTGAAACAATAGTGTCTGCTCTTCGAGTAACGAGTGGATGAAGGTTGATAGTAAGTTAATACGTTTTTGTTTCATAGTATATGAAGCATGTTGATCGGTATTTCGTGTATTTTCATCTATCTTTCCCTTCATTAAAATTACATAATTTGGATGCACGAAACTTGGTGACAAGGATGCAGGGGGTCCTACCCCCTTCATGTTTGGCCGAACTTGTCAATAGTTGAATATTTCATTCCTGCCACAACATTTGGTTGGAATGTTCAGACCAAAATTATTTTCAATTTGTTCTCATCTATTGATAATCCAACCATATTTAGTGTGAAATGTGTTGTTTTAGACAAGAGTCGATTTCATCCTACTTTCCTACTTTTAATTGTTACATCAGTTGGTTGGAAATTTCCAACAAAACGAATGATATATGTTGGAAACCAACAGTTGGAAAACTTGATATACCAGTAAGTGTGGACTGCAAACGGGATTTGTCAGAGTTGGACATTTCTGTTTGGTTCAATGGGTGGTGCAGATGCAAATTCAAACGTTGACACCCCAGTCGACGGAGTCACAATAATCAAGGCCCTATGTGGCCCATGTCCGTTTAATTATGTACCGATCCGAGACAGCACTCGTTTAGTTTGGACATTCCGGGCAGTGACTTGTGTTTGCAGAATTCAATTACCATCGGCTGCCTGTCTGGCTGAAGTGCATATCAATTATTTAAAGTCAGCAATGAAACTCCATCGAGGCCTGCGATACTCATGTACAAGAAAACTAAGATGCATGCATCAGGTCGGCCGTGAACTATCTACCATAGAATTGTTGTAGCTATCGATTATACATTTTGAAACACCTGTCTGTATGTATGAATGTGTGTATGCATGAATGCATGTGTGCATGTGTTATAGACTCTAACACTGCTCGAATTTGGTATTTAACGTGTCAACTTGACCTCGCTCATAGGCATGTTTCTGGACCTTGACCGATCCGACTAAAAAATTGTGTGTAGGACTACTTCGATCCCGGGAGCAATATGGACGGGTCCAATTTCACGTGGGACCATGTTCTCGAACGTGCTGATATAGGCATGTTTCTGGACCAATTGAACAATAGTTTGGCCAGACGCTGTATATACTGGGTACTGTCCAGATGGAGGCGATCACAAAAAAATCCCTAACTAGCCCGAACGAAGTCGAGTATATCAGCTAGTCTAATATATATTTTGGACATTTGTCTGTCTGTTTGTCTGTTAGCTATGGCCGGGAAAACTGCCTGACAGATTTGACGAAATTTGATACCTAGGGGAAATTATTTCCAGGGAGTATTTCGGACGGGTCAAATCTTGATTCCGACCTGACTTTGACATTCAAAAAGATCAATTCAAGGTCAAATCTGGTAAAACGGAAGTATTTCAACGAAATGTGATACCTACTTTTACTTTTGTCCCAGGAGTGTTTCGGGTGGGTCAAATCATGACCCTGACCTGATCTTGACATTCAAAATTGTCAATTCAAGGTCAAATCGGGTAAAGCCGGGCGGATTTCGACGGGTACTTTTGTCGTGACTTTTGTCCGGGGAGTGTTTTGGACGGGTCAAATCGTGACCCCGACATGACCTTCACCTTTAAAATAGTCAATTCAAGGTTAAATCGCGCAATTCTCCGAAAATCAGAGGGGAACATCCCGGACGAAGTCGGGTCCACCAGCTACTATTATATATTTCTAGATTTAGTTACAAACTAAATACCTGTATATTGTACAAAGAAATGTTTGACAAATATATCTGTATCAATATTACCATGCGGGTCATTAAAATAGATACGACGAAACAAATTTTGAAGGGTGCATGTATCAGGTAAATTTTTATATTTCAAATGATGACAGGAATGCGGAAAGTTGAAGTACCTACGTAATACTGGCTATCCGCATGAAGAGATATACATGTATATAAAAACCAAAATAGAAGATGACTGCTGGCGACAATGTTTTCCAAAAAAATTCAAAGCATTCGATAGCTCCCATCTAGTTGTCAGCCCGAAGATCAATATGAAGTTTGGTGACTATCAGATGAGGGATATGACTGTACAGTTGCTAAACAATTCAGTCACGCAAAAGAGGATAAAAGAGTAAGATACCAAATTGCTGCCTGTGGTAATGTTTTTTAACGAAATTCGGGAAAATTAGATTACTCTCACGCTGGTTATCCAGGAGATCATTGTGGAATCTGGTGACGATCGGAAAAGGGGTGTCGTCTGTAGGATCAACCAAATTATTTAGCCATAAAAATAGTAAAATTGAAGATCACCGCTGGCAGTGATGTCTTCACAAGGACAGTTTGAGAACAAAATATGGCTCACATCTAGCGGTGACCCAAAATATCCACATGAGAAAAAGTTCTCCAATAAAAGCTGGCTGCAGGGTGCGCCAATTGATTCAAATTCGAAATTTAGCAGGGTGTACTGCTTGTGGCCATGTTTTCCCCGCAAATTTTATAGACTGATGGACAAAACCACTGAATCCGTTGAATCAATATACATGTATACATTGATTAATTTATATGCATTGTTATACACAGTACTGGTATATAAAGGTACTGAAAATAACTATATTACTAGTATACATAAAATAAACCCTATATCATGGCTATGGGTTCATGACAGCTGAGAACTTGGTGTGAATTAAAGAGTGGTGGTTTCTCAAGCATATCTAACCCTCCACGTTAGAAACGTGCCATTAAATGTCATAAGTATAATCTAGCTTGAGGACAGAAGTGATCCATAAAACCCCCTTTAATTCAACCATGTCCTCGCGCGATGTATGGTCGATCACATGATGATCTAGGGGGGATTAGAATTGTTGTATAAAAACAGCACTGCGTGTAAATATAAAATAAAATAGTGCTACATCTTATTACAGATTATTGCCATATATAATCAGTGAGTATACAGACAGTCTGACAAAATAAAGGTTCAGTGACACTCTATCCGAAGAGGGGAATAATTTCATCTGTTACAGTCAATGGAGCAATTATGAATCTGGAAAGGTGAAATTTCTAAGTAATACTAGATATCGACATAACGCGATAACATATAACGTAAATGCAATATGGCCGCTGGCGACCATTTTTTCCTATAAAATTAAAAAAATATTTGATAGCTCTCATCTGATAGATCAATATCAAGATAAATATGAAGTTTGGTGATGATCGGATGAGTGAAGTGGACTGAAGTGGACTGCTTAAAAAAATTCTTACCTTAATATTTTTATGTTCACTTTATAAACTTCACTGAGTCATCTTTGTCATGTGTTGAGTTTGATATCTTTTGTTAACAGTTTATAAATTATGTATGTCTCATGTTTGTTATTTTAATTTATGTGTTTATTATCATTAAATAAATTTGCATTCCTTAAAAAGATTCTTACCTCAATGTTTTTATGTTCACTTTATAAACTCCACTGAGTCATCTTTGTCATGTATTGAATTTGATATCTTTTGTTAACAGTTTATAAATTATGTATGTCTCGTGTTCGTTATTATATTATATACACTTTATAGTGTGTTTTCAGAACGAAAAAAAAAATGAATAAAATCAAACAAATTTGTAAATTTAAAAACAATTCAAACGTTGTTGTGTTCCATGTCCCATCCCGGACATATACACCAAATTTCAATAATATTCATTGAGAAACAACGGACAAAACGCTATACAACACCCGTATACATATTTTATTCCTAGCCGGACTCATCCTCGGGTACATGTTATAGTAAGTACCGAATTGACACACGTCGACTGGGGCGAGTTTGCCCTGGGGCGATTAGGCCGATTCCGGCACTTTCTATAATTTACCGTATGTATCCGTTTACGTGTAGTTTACTTTAGAAAGTTCCGCAATTAATACCGTAAATAGAGCGACCATATTTGACAGAGAATGCCTGTTATTGATTATCAAGTTGCTATACATTAAAAACGACAAATTCACATGCTCGTTCAAGCGCAGTAGTCTATTTCCCCCATGTTAAAGGACATCCACAAATACTAAATAACGCTAACCTACTGCCGAATGATTTACACGACAACTGTTAACATATTTGGGTTGAATTCACCTGACGCGGTATTATTCCTCAAAATAAACAACAAAACCATCGTTAATTGGAAATGTAGTTTGGGCTAACATTTACATAAATCCTCCACATCATTTATTCGACACACACGTCAGATGAAAAACAGACATGAAGTAAACGGCCAAATTGACCGAAATAAAACAACGATGGATAATTGGAGAAAGTGTGTTTGTTTGGCTATAGTTCTGGTTTAGCGTCATATTAGCCGCAGTTCTATGTCAAGGCTGAGATAAACTGAATCAAGAACAACCAACACAGTCAAAGTCGTCAGGTGTGAATGCAGTGAGCTACAATCAGATAAATAATTCAATTATATCGCGGTTTCCAAAGCCGGTAGATGCTGTGTTGGCGATGAAAACGCATTTCATTATTTATTCCAATGTCAATTGCATATTATTCCAAGAATAAATTTGCAGAACAAGCTACTACGATTCAATATTCATTCGGTAAAAACTTTACTATTTGGAGATCCAAGCTTAGCAAATACCAATAACTCAAGGCTGTCCAAATCTTTATAAGAGACACATCCCAGGATGAGAACACACGAATTTCAACAGCAGATGGTTATCAAGAAAACAAAAAATATATACAATATAAATAATGGTTCTGAGTATAGGACAACTGTCAGAAACGCTTTAAGAACTTAGCCACTGTCCTTTTACGTTGCCAATGTTAAGGACGGATGAGCACAGAATATTTTAGTGCAACCAGATACTTTCGAATTATATTTGGGAGAGACTAGCAACAACAACAACCTATACCATTATACACTTAAATACCATGCATAATTGTTTAATGCCATGTTCGTTTTTTTTTTCATTTGAGTGTCTGGTGATCGGGAAAGAAGTACCATATAAGTGACCAGCACTTGTTCTTCAATCTCGTTGTCGAATGTATGTATTTATATGCATATATGGTTAATAAATAGGTTTAAAAGAGTCAATGTCGGCAGATGTTCACACCGATTGAAGGTGAATAGATAACTTTTCAAAGACACTCTTTTATTGTCAACTTTTTCAGAAAATCTACGGACATATGTAACTTCGTGTGATGCCAGCTCAGCCAATATTTCCACAGAAGAATCAGTTATATCAAGGGTTCTCAACACACCCCTGTTGTTATTCAGTTCCAACATTGGTGTTTGTGCAATATATAGTAAAGGCACGGGCGGCGTTCTTTGCAGAAATATTCGTATTTGTTCAAATCGCCATCAACAGAATGAATATTAAAATATATATAGTTTTGTCCATATGTCAAACATAATTAGCGCGTAAATAGTATATTGTCAACAAGACGTACGATGGTGTACGTAAAAAAGAGCCTGATCGTGTTACAGAACAAAACTTCGGTTTACATAACACAGCGCAATTCTATTGGTTAATCACACACAAATTATATAAACGCTCTTTGTTATTTACATATCAGGAAAACAGTAACAAATAATGCTTTTTATGTTACCATATCCGGATCTAAACAAAAGCCAGGATCTGTAACGTTTGTTTCTTTTGTTTACATAACAAAGGAAAAACTTTTGACAATAACATAGTTTATGTCATATTTCTGATTGGTATAAGAACAAAGTTTGTCTATATATTACTATGCTTTCTGTTTGTGGCGGTTTTTGACGGAGGTGAATATTTTAATAGCATACCCACCGCCAACGCCGCCCGTATATTTAACTGACGAAGAGCGTCATATTGAAATTTCTTTGAACATTCAATCAGAAGAGAATCATTTACTGGTCTGGCTAAACAGATTTCATACGTACAGCGGTACGTTGAATCGTTTTATCAATAATATATTTATAAGGTATTTTAACCGTCGTTTCGAAGCAAATAACCAAGTAAGTCAGCATCATTGGGACTTATCAAGTCACAATTCCTACGCTCAATTCGATGTCGTGTTTGAGTTGACGACAACTAGCACAGCAGGCGCCTCGAACTACCCTTTGAATTGTGCGTCACGTGTACATACTGAAACGGTGACCCGTTTAACCACTGCATATACAAGCATTCTGGTGCCACCCACCCCACAGGGAAACGGGCGTGAATAGTACTAGATGCAAAAACTTAACAATCATAAAGTATAAGTTAAAGTAAACGGCATTACATGAACAAATTCATGCATCTAACCCTTAACCCTTTACCCAACAGAAGGGCCCTGTGCCAATGCATTCTCTTATATATGCGAGTCGACCATAGGTCGCCTCGCATATATAAGAGAATGCATTGGCTTAACACATTAAAAATTACAAAATTGTTAAAGAATGTAAGAAAAAATGGTAAAAAGTGTTAAAAAAAGTGTTGTTTAGGCCAATGCATTCTCTTATATATGCGAGGCGACCTATGGTCGACTCGCATATATAAGAGAATGCATTGGCACAGGGCCCTTCTGTTGGGTAAAGGGTTAAGGGTTAATGGTACTTACAATACGACAGATAAATCTAATCTTAACACAGTGGAGAGATGTGGTTAGTCGATTGATTGAGCCGGGTCAATTCAACCGCTCGATGCAGGACCGAAGTAGGCCATGAGCTAAGCCGTACCCCATGCTTGGCCATGCTTCGCGTGATACGACCGCCCTAGTAGCACCATGACTCCTACACCACTCTTCACGAGACGTACCGGCAAATAGGGTGCCACATTAGGGGGATTCTTACCCTCGCAGTGGGGCGGTGTACTTACCCGGGGCCACGCGGGGAAACTGAGCAAGAAGTCTCACCGTGAATTTAAATTTTAAACTGATATTCTATATGCTATGAGATGATACCAATAACGAAGTACATTCAACTATATATTTACATTTCACGCATTTTTTTTGCCGAAATATACCGTGAGCCAAATAATGTTGAACATATTTTGATAGTAAAACGGCGAACTTCAAACTTGGGTCCCGTTACTGTACCTACCAACGGTCAGCTTATTCGCGTGATCGCCATATACGTCCCCGTTGTGCTGAAACCGGTTTAGATAATTTTGAGTTTTTACTTTAAACATATTTTATTCGTAAATAAATATACAAAAGGGATCGGGGCACAAGTTATTTCAACTTAGGTAGCCCCTCTCCCGTACAAAATTGACAATACATTGTTATTAAATGACAAAAATGCGATAACAGAAACGTTTGTACATGGTGAGAAAACAATATGAGTTTGCATTATGTCGAATAACATCTTTCAGCGTATGTGTTTATGGATTACCATTAGGACGAGCATAAATATATGTATATCTATATCTATTGTGATATTTAAGGAAGATGTGAAATATAGGTTTCAATGCTATGTATGTATCAAACATTTGGCTGTAAGGTTAAGCTGAATTTAGAGTTCATACGATATCCAACATGTAACCAGCGCAACAAGCCACTACATAGTCCTACGCCTCAGCAACAAGCCACGACATAGTCCTACGCCTCAGAACATCAAACGTGTAACCAGCGCAACAAGCCACTACATAGTCCTACGCCTCAGAACATCAAACGTGTAACCAGCGCAACAAGCCACTACATAGTCCTACGCCTCAGAACATCAAACGTGTAACCAGCGCAACAAGCCACTACATAGTCCTACGCCTCAGAACATCAAACGTGTAACCGGCGCAACAAGCCACTACATAGTCCTACGCCTCAGAACATCAAACGTGTAACCAGCGCAACAAGCCACTACATAATCCTACGCCTCTAAACCTAACAAGGTCACGTTATTCATACATCATTAGGACATACAAAACGCCCATTACCCTGCAGGGAGCCCCACACATATATAGAAGCATATAGAAGAGTGTCGTCTGCTCATGTTTGTCTGGGGCTCTGTATGGGTGAAATTATAAAAATGTTAAAGAAAAAATTATTAAAATTGTAAAAAATTGTTAGACCAATGCATTCTCTTATATATGCGAGGCGACCTATGGTCGACTCGCATATATAAGAGAATGCATTGGCACAGGGTAAAAAATTTTATAAAACGTGTAATCAGCGCAACAAGCCACTACATAGTCCTACGCCTCAGAACATATAATAAGGTCACTTTATTCGTACATCTTGAATGTTTGTGAGATAAGGTGTCTCCGTATAGAACAAGCACGTGTAGATCCCTTTCGTGGCATACTAACACAACGGTAAATCGACCTGACATACGGAAACGAACGCCCAATTGTTAAAGATACATAATCCGAATTAACGCTTCTATGGAAAAAATATTTGATTCAGGCCGAGGAACCCACACATCAAAGAGTTATTAGATATCGATTTTTGAAATATGTTAGCATTATTTTTTGGTAATTAATCGATTCCAATAGCTACATGTAAAGCGTCATTTGAAGAAACGTTGTTGTTGTTGTTGTAATCTGATGATATGAGACCATCGGATCGGATTGTGTACCTTTAAATATGGATAATTCTAACATTTTAGTGGTACATTTTTCGCTTGTGGGATATTCAGATACCATAAGTGTGGAAAGCTCTGACGATTCAATCATACAGATATTCAAATGATACACATTGGCCTGCTTTATGCAAAAACACAAAACAAAAATAAAAACAGTACACACAAACAAAAATATGTCGAGAAAAATATAGACTGGGTATTCCAGCATCAAATCTGAATGTGCATATAAGCACACAAAATGCTACCACATAAAATATTGTTGACACACCCTCAATCCATTCTGAATAATGTTCATGGACCACAAATATGTACATATAACCACTGCTAGAACAACTGCAGTTTCACTAACAAGAGGCAAGCTCATTTATAATACAGTGCAGTACACTAATTATACATAGTATGGTAATCCCGCTGGTCTGCCTGCCCGCTTCTAGATCTCTCATGCTGTGTATATCTGTACTTACCAGTAGTAGTACGCAAATTATGCCAATAATTATAACTTGTATGTTTATGTTACATGTCTCAAAATTGTGTTGTTTATATGTAATTGAGGGGAATAAACTAAATTATTTGGATGGCAGTGTATACGAATGTAGTTACATCAATTGCAAGCACGCCTCGTGCATAAGCACTGAACCCCAAGGTTGCTATAGACCGGGTTCCCTTGACCAACGGCAGGGGTTATTGGTTGCACTGCTCTGTTTAGATTTTTTACCCTCTGCCAATGCATTCTCTTATATATGCGAGTCGACCATAGGTCGCCTCGCATATATAAGAGAATGCATTGGCCTAACAATTTTTTATCATTTTTTTTAAATAAATGTTTCTTACAATTTTTAGGACATAAAATAAAAAAACATCCACTACCCTGCAGGGAGCCCCACACATATATAGAAGCATATAGAAGAGTTTCGTCTGCTCATGTTTGTCTGGGGCTCTGTATGGGTGAAATTATAAAATTATTAAATAATACAAGAAAAAATTATTAAAATTGTAAACAATTGTTAGGCCAATGCATTCTCTTATATATGCGAGGCGACCTATGGTCGACTCGCATATATAAGAGAATGCATTGGCACAGGGTAAAAAATATCCCGACTTACGACTGGATTTGATATGGCGGGTCACTTATGTGACACATTGTTAAGGTAGAACGTACAACAGGGCATAGATCGTGTCATGAATCTCTACTCTGGCTAACGCCCGTAGAGATCATATTCCATCAGTACAAAACCTTGGAACTTTTTGCGGTTTTGGCAGGGAACCTTATAATGTCGAAAAATAACATGGAGAATACATTTCTTAGTTATTATCTGTTCCTTAATAATGTACTTCACTGAAAGTGAAGATCCCAACTCGAAATTTCACAATTTAAGTTAATTTGTGAACTTACAATTATGGAATTTCTCCTGGGTAATAAATTCCGATGTTTATTGCGACATCGGCTCACAAAAATCAGAGAAAAGCATGCATTTTTTAGTTGGGACATTAACCTTTTCAGTGAAGTACATTATTAAGGAATAGATAACAACTTAGAAATAAATTCCCCGCGTTACTTTTTCGGCTTTATAAGGTTCCCTGTCAAAACTTGAAAAAGTTCCAAGGATTTTTACATGCGGAATATGATCTCTACGGGCGTTAGTGTGGTGGAATATGATCTCTATGGGCGTTAGTGTGGTGGAATATGACATCTACGGGCGTTTGCTAAAGTAGATCTTCATGTCATGATCTATGCCCTGTTGTACGTTCTACCTTGACAATGTGTCACATATGTGACCCGCCATATCAAATCCAGTCGTAAGTCGGGATTTTTTTACCCTGTGCCAATGCATTCTCTTATATATGCGAGTCGACCATAGGTCGCCTCGCATATATAAGAGAATGCATTGGCCTAACAATTTTTTACAATTTTAATAATTTTTTCTTGTATTATTTAACAATTTTATAATTTAACCCATACAGACCCCCAGACAAACATGAGCAGACGACACTCTTCTATATGCTTCTATATATGTGTGGGGCTCCCTGCATGGTAGTGGATGTTTTTTATTTTCTGTCCTAAAAATTGTAAGAAACATTTATTTAAAAAAAATGATAAAAATTGTTAGGCCAATGCATTCTCGTATATATGCGAGGCGACCTAGGGTCGACTCGCATATATAAGGGAATGCATTGGCACAGGGTAAAACAAATCCCGACTTACGACTGGATTTCTGGATTTGATGTGGCGGGTCACATATAATACAAATTAACACTATTATAATAATAATCCAGTACTTCGAGCATTAGTTTTTTCTTGGATTGAAACCTCCAAAGGTCAAAGGTCGAGTGTTCGGTCAGATGAGTGGCTTTCAAAATGATACAATGTGGAGGTGCCTGGGCTGACCGGACCTTGTCGTACACAGGGTATAACAATTTGGTCAACGTGGGTTGTTGTTTTGCTAGTCGGTCACGTGTGGCGCTGTATTGTTGCTGATTAGCAAAAAGGATCAACGTGAATTTCTTTGTCGTTTTGGATATTATGTTATTTGTTTGGAATTGGATATAAACATATATTTAAACTAAAACGGTTGAAATTGACATATATGTTAACCTTGTTATCTTTGTTACGTTACATATATCCCGTATATTCCGGATATTATTAACCCTTTTGTTTGACTAAATACTCATCCTTTAGGAATGTTTGGATAATAAGTTCATCAAACGGTCATATGCCCAAATGAATGAATAGGAATCATTCTCCTTTTGAATTATCTGTCATCTACTGCTTATATTTGAGGGCATCACCCCCCCCCCCCCCTTCGGTACGCGGGATTCAGGGTGTTTTGAAGCCGTACGCGGGATTCATACCCCGGAATTAACTGATATTCGGGTTCAAGCAAAACATCTTGGACGCAGGTTTTGATGGCGCAAAATAATATTTTGTGCTAGTTATCTGTATGAATGAGTGGGTAGAATAGATTCTTGGGCATATTCGACCACCATGCCATCATAAGGTATCATTAATCGTATCATAACGGCCTCATAACGCCCATAATACTCTACTCCAATATCATATCAGGTATAATGGATCATAATGTGTCTATGTAACTTCTGCTTGTATCTGTCTGATATTAAAACAGTCAATTTGTATGTCATTTATCGCATATTATATCTTAACATGTATTCAGGATTCACCCCCCAAAATTAACTGGTATTCAGGATTAAGGGGGAGGGGTGATACCCTTATATTTTCTGAACATCCCTGTGGATGAATAATAGACCACTCCCAAGTAAAGTTTACATATATATCTCATGTGAGAATCAATTTAGTAAAATAAAGACATATTATGGACTTGTTCGGGTGCGTGAAATTGAAAAGTTAGTACTCGGTTGCTATGCCAACTGGAGGAATGTAGCATTCGACTAACATCGCCGAAAATCTCAGAGACATCGACCATACCACACCCTAGAAAACATCGTCTGAACTACACTCAATTGTCAATATTTACATCTCGATTCTGGACGCAACTATTGGCGATAAGCTAACACAAATGATTTCGCTATCGAGAGTCTTTGCATTTAATTACTTGCGCCAGTCAATGCTGGGCGCAAGTAATGTTTTCGGTCCGTATATCTGTTTATCTGTTTATCTGTCCTTCCGTGAATATGTTACGTCATACCGGAAGTACATAGTCTAAAGAATGCACATGCGCTATTATGAAATGGTTGCACCAATTGTAAATTAAATTCACGTATATACACAAATTGCATTGTTATCTGGTTTTATTTTGGTAATAAATCGTTCATAAAAGAACAATATTGAAAGATTTCTTTCTAGAAACCGATAAAGACGCCATGACGTCACGACGCACATCAGGACGTCACAGGGCGCGCAAAACACCAGACATGATTGCGTCGATGTCCAGACAACTGAGACTCGTATTACACCGGCAGGCTAAACCGATCCATCTGCCAACAGCTTCGTGTTTTATTATTATAAATATATATATACTAGAAGGTGACCCGACTTCGTCCGGGCTTTGACCTTGAATTGTCCATTTTGAAGGTGAATGTCAGGTGGGGTCACGACTTGACCCGTCCAAAACACTGCCCGGACAAAAGTACCCTACAAAAGTACCCGTCGAAATCCATCCGGTTTTACCCGATTTTACCTTGAATTGATCATTTTGAAGGTCAAGGTCAGGCCGGGGTCACGACTCGATCCGTCCAAAACACCCAGTGGACAAAAGTAACCCTATGTATCAAATTTCGTCGAAATCCCATCAAAATTCGCGATTTGACCTTGAATTGACCCAATTTCAAGGTCACGTCGCACGGGCAAATGAATAGGCTTATGAGACTCCCCACACGAAAGTATCCCCACATACCATTTTTCATCGAAATCCCGTGATATTCGGGCGTTTGACCTTGAAATGACCCGATTTCAAGGTCAAGGTCACGTCGCACGGGCAAAGTAATAGGCCTAAGCCACTCCCCGGCCGAAAATATTCCCAAATACCAAGTTTCATCGAAATCCCGTGATATTCGGGCGTTTGACCTTGAAATTACCCGATTTCAAGGTCAAGGTCACGTCGCACGGGCAAATCAATAGGCCTATGTCTCCCCCCTGCCGAAAATACCCACACATACTAAGTTTCATCGAAATCGGGTGGGCCGTTTTCGAGTTCATCGCGAACACACACACACACAGACACACAGACACACAGATCTTCCAAAATATATAATAGATACCCTGCATGGAAAATAAAAGTGGGCAATAATACTGCCCATTAGAAGCCTATTTTACTTGAAACTCGGGAAATTAGTTGAGATCAAGTCTAAAAGCGTGCGGAATCTTTTTTTTTCCGCAGAGACAGTGAGGTGCGAACATATTTCTGGAAACTTTCTTCGAAGTTCAAAACATTTCCGAAAGATCCTGGTGCATATGTATAAACCATGTCCGGCCAAACAGTCGAGCGCATGGTTCAATTGAGAAACAATTACACTGGAAAATGTGAATGTGGAAACATGGATTATTAAAATGCCTTATTTATTAACTGGGAAAACAAGCTTTCTCATTCTCAACGCAAGAGACATTTTGATGATATGTTCCCGAAGACTGTAGATCAGTCGCTAAGGGCATCTTCACATTTACACACTTTTAATCAAAGACTAACGTGTCTGTTACTGTTACTGTGTTGGTATTTGTAATTGACTTGGATGGGTTTTGCCGCTGAATTGCAATGGCATACACAAATCATTCTAGTCAAACTAGTAATTTAACCCATATTGGTATATAATATATAACATCATCGGCAACCAATCGTCTTCACACCCTTCATATCAGCGATGTCTATATTGTTCTATAAATATGTCAAACAAATCGTACGGTATTACTAAGACCATCATTAGTGTAATAGATCAACTGGAGATAACAGAGATATTCTGTCCCTACACACAAATATTTCAGCGATGGATGAACTGAAATTTGATATCCAGATTGTTTATCGATCTCTCAAACGAGGGACCAGCACCCGTGGTTCAAACAGTACTGTTGTTGGCAAGACACCACAGCACATGCCAAACGTGTGATAGGCGCAAGTATAGGCAGCTCCAGTGAGTGCATTCTAGTTAATATATAATAACTAGAAGGTGACCCGACTTCGTCCGGGCTTTGACCTTGAATTGTCCATTTTGAAGGTCAAGGTCAAGTGGGGTCACGATTTGACCCGTCCAAAACACAGTGCCCGAACAAAAGTACCCGACAAAAGTACCCGTCGAAATCCATCCGGTTTTACCCGATTTGACCTTGAATTGACCATTTTGAAGGTCAAGGTCAGGTGGGGTCAAACACCAACACCCAAAAAATGGTGGAAATCGGCCCAGCGGATACCGGGAAATCGGCCCAGCGGATACCGAGATACCCTATGCATCAAATTTCGTCCGTAAAAATCCGCCAGTTTAACCCGATATGATTTCCACTGAAGTATATAAACGCGCCTCATATACACACGCTCATTAATTATCAAGTTTCAACGTAAAGATAAATTACCATCGGTGCCCGAGATATCGCCAAGACGTCTGAAACAGTCAAATGCATCGGCAGGTTAAGAGTTAACGTGATCTAACTTTATGACCTCTAACGACGTCATAGAAGTTACGCATTGTTTTTACCCTGATAGAAGATCGTACCACTTCTTCTTAATAATTGAGGCAGATAACTAAAACGGATACATACATATTATATATCGTTGGAAAGAGGAAACACGAAAGATTCTCATAGTGTCATTATTATGACTGGCATGTTATTATTCGCGCTGTTTCGAATCGATTTGTAAGCACCGAACTGAAATATATTAGCGCAAAACGGCGTAAAAACAGATTTGACCTCGGCACGTGAAAAGTTGACCTCGCACGGACAAATTAATAGGCCTATGTTGGTCCTGACCCGAAAATACCCCCACATACCAAGTTTCATCGAAATCGGCTGGGCCATTTTCGAGTCCATCGATTACAAACACACAAACAAACAGATCTTCCAAAATATATAATAGATGACAGCGTGTGCTTTCAATTTGGATTAATATTCATAACAAAAAAATAATTTCTATTTGATCAACCTACCGGTGTGTTTCACATCACTTTAAGGGTTAATGTTATCTAAACACCTATGCTTGTTCGTGAGACAATTATTGTTTTTTTGGTTAATTGACTACCTAGGTTCACGGAAAATCCCAATGATGTAATACCGTAAATAGTAGCTATTCCGGAAATGAATGGCCTAAACTATATAATTATATTGAGCGCCGATATGCACGGTTGATAGTATAGAGAATGAGAATTGCGTATCAGGCAGTTGTTTACGTATAGAGCCTGCGGTTATATATAGAACTAGAAGGTGACCCGACTTCGTCCGGGCTTTGACCTTGAATTGTCTATTTTGAAGGCCAAGGTCAAGTGGGGTCACGATTTGACCCGTCCAAAACACTGCCCGGACAAAAGTACCCGACAAACGGGCCCGTCGAAATCCATCCGGTTTTACCCGATTTGACCTTGAATTGATCATTTTGAAGGTGAAGGTCATGTCGGGGTCACGATTTGACCCGTCCAAAGCACTCGGTGGACAAAAGTAACCCTATGTATAAAATTTCTTCGAAATCCCATCAAAATTGGCGATTTGACCTTGAATTGACCCGATGTCAAGGTCAAGGTCACGTCGTACGGGCAAATGAATATGCTTATGAGACTCCCCATACGAAGGTACCCCCACATACCAAGTTTCATCGAAATCCCGTGATATTCGGGCGTTTGACCTTGGAATGACCAGATTTCAAGGTCAAGGTCACGTCGCACAGGCAAATTAATAGGCTCATGTCACCCCTCGGCCGAAAGTACCCCCACATACCAAGTTTCATCTAAATCCCGAGATATTCGGGCGTTTGACCTTGAAATTACCCGATCAAGGTCAAGGTCACGTCGCACGGACAAATTAATAGGCCTATGCCAGTTCTCGGCCGAAAATACCCCCACATACCAAGTTTCATCGAAATCGGTTCGGCCGTTTTCGAGTCCATCGCGAACACACAGACACAGACAGATCTTCCAAAATATATAATAGAATATGTACCTAGTGTCGTCGCTTAAACTGTTATGTCCGTGAAGGGGATTTGATCATCTATTGGGCGAGGCTATGTCCAATAGATGCCAAATCCCCCGAGCGGACACAAACAGTTTTAGAGACTACATGGGCTAGATAATTTTATTTATCCATCGCAGAAAACTTGCATTTTGTGAGGTAAATCTGTCATTTTCCTCAGTTTTAAATTCTAATTAGAAAACTAATTATTATTCATGACGTGAAAACCCGGAGTGCAGCTTAGAGCGAAATAGTTCGTTTGTGTTTTTTAATAGTTATTCTAAGCCGGCCGTTAGCTAATGATTTGTAGATGTTTAAGGGCGAAAAAACATATCCGATTACGAATTTTGTATCAATTTCGGTGAATTATGGACGATAAAGACGTCCCAATAGCACAATGTCATTCAGGTCGGTTAACGTCCATGGTTACCTGCGCAATTTGCATATAAAAATACGTCACGAAAATAGTACTAACCTAATAACGAACCAAAGCCGCTTTGGGTCGTATATAGGCTATATCTGATTTTGTAACGTCACCAATTATTAACTAATACGACGCTCTAATTTTTTAATTTGGGGAGCACTTTTGTTGCACAGTAGATCGGTGGGCCTAAAGCATTATTGTCGTAATCGGCTGTTAAGAGGCCAACACAAATCAGTCGATGTGCAACACTCTCCTATTTATATAAACGTCATACATAGAGGATCTCACATGAGTTTCTATTTTATACGGAATTTATCAACCGAGTTCACTAAATTCGATTTGAGCCGTGGTTTACCGAGGCTCAAATAGAATTTAGTGGACGAGGTTGATAAATTACGTCTATAATAGAATGAGTGTGAGATACGTTTTATCACATCATCAAATAAATGCGAAGCAACGCGAAGTATTCATCGAAAACAACAATCATAAACTGCAGTCATCGTAAGTCATTTAAAGAACGGCGTGACGTCATCGCACGCGCTGATATTAAACGTGTGTGTCTTACCGATAATTATGAAACTGCTTTTATGGGCAAATTATGTGATAAAATCATCTATGTGTTTTGTTATTTATAAAGTCAAAATGCTTTTATGGGCAAATTATGTGATAAAATCATCTATGTGTTTTGTTATTTATAAAGTCAAAATGCTATAAATTCAGAATTCCGAGTTAATAAAGTCAAAATTCCGAGTTAAAAAGACAGAATTCCGAGTTTATAAAGTCAGAATTCCGAGTTTATAAGTCAGAATTCCGAGTTAAAAAGTCAGAATTCCGAGTTTAAAAAGTCAGAATTCCGAGTTAAAAAGACAAAATTCCGAGTTTATAAAGTCAGAATTCCGACGAGTTATAGTCAGAATTCCGAGTTTATAAAGTCAGAATTTCGAGTTAAAAAGACAGAATTTCGATATAAAGTCAGAATTCCGAGTTATAAAGTCAGAATTCCGTGCTTATAAAGTCAGAATTCCGAGTTTATAAAGTCAGAACTCCGAGTTAAAAAGTCAGAATTCCGAGTTTATAAAGTCAGAATTCCGAGTTAAAAAGTCAGAATTCCGAGTTTATAAAGTCAGAATTCCGAGTTTATAAAGTCAGAATTCCGAGTTAAAAAGACAGAATATCAAGTTTATAAAGTCAGAATTCTGAGTTAAAAAGAGATAATTCCGAGGTTATAAAGTCAGAATTCCGAGTTAAAAAGAGATAATTCCGAGGTTATAAAGTCAGAATTCCGTCAATCAAGACTACGCGGAAGTATGATAGGCCTAATTTTTACTCTAATTACTTTTACTGATAATCAACCCAGGAAATATAGGCTTATGTAAATTTTATTTGAAGGGAATACCAGGGAATCTATAAACATATTTTGATAAATAAAAAACAAAAAAATTAAACAAAAAAAGCCACAGCTACCCTCATGTGAGTGGTTTTGCCTTGGTTCGTTAATTACGCTAGCGTATGATCATATTAAAGCTACGTCGACCTATAAAGCTACATTGACGTAATAAACATAATGTTTATTATGCAGGCTTTATGTAGGCAACAGATGTAGTGAGCGGTGAATAAATATTGTTATCAACTTGCGCACAAATGATAACACTGTACGCTTGACGCAGGATAAAGTCGCTTCTCCTTCGTATTTTGAATGGGAACAGTGACAGTTATAGCAACCACCAAGGGTGCTTATACCTAAGGCAGGTAAATGACGTCATATTTATTTTTTTCTATATCCATCAGTGATTTTTCAAGATTGCGGGTATAGATTTTGGAGAAATTGTCACGTGACTTCCGGTTAGCAACTGTGTGGAGATTGCAAAAACGCGGAATTGGAAATGATGCATCGCGATAAAAATGAAAGTAACTACTTCACAACTTACGAAGAATTCACATGAGATTTAAGTCTATTAACTTCATTTAGACCAATTTCGTTGGTCAGCTTAATGAAAAAGCAAAATGAAGAAGTCATGACGATAATCCAGACAAGATTTTACAATCCACGACACGTCTTGTCAATTTGGCATGTCGTCTCCGTCGCGACCGCTGCATGATGTTACATACATTATTCTTAGAGTTATGTCGCCGAGAAAAGGCAAGTTTGAGGCACATCATGTGTAGTTGCTCCACTACGTGTCACGTACGATTCATATTATCAAAGATACATGTAGAAGTCATAGAGGCTGC
This sequence comes from Siphonodentalium dalli, assembly GCA_032622095.1. Taxonomy (NCBI): domain Eukaryota; kingdom Metazoa; phylum Mollusca; class Scaphopoda; order Gadilida; family Siphonodentaliidae; genus Siphonodentalium; species Siphonodentalium dalli. The sequence continues at coordinate 197,583,723 of CP136067.1, read as the reverse complement.
TGTTTAAGTAAACCATTAATATCACCCATCGCTTGACAGAATAACTATTACGAGAGGCAAGAATTACAAGCATAATTATAGCACGTACAATCGATAAACACAGTCTATTCCTTTCAATTATGCATTGTTTCTTTTCCTAACGACAAACATGTATATGTATGTATAATTCCCCCTGTTATTTCGATAATCGCTATATGTTATCTGGCTTTTACAAAACTGAGTTGTCAGCAGTGTATATATGTGACCCGCCATATCAAATCCAGTCGTAAGTCATTACCATGTGCCAATGCATTCTCTTATATATGCGAGTCGACCATAGGTCGCCTCGCATATATAAGAGAATGCATTGGCCTAACAATTTGTTATAATTTTTTTCAAATAAATGTTTCTTACAATTTTTAGGACATAAATAAAAAACATCCATTACCCTGCAGGGAGCCCCACACATAAATAGAAGCATATAGAAGAGCGTCGTCTGCTCATGTTTGTCTGGGGCTCTGTATGGGTGAAATTATAAAATTGTTAAAGAAAACAAGAAAACATTATTAAAATTGTAAAAAATTGTTAGGCCAATGCATTCTCTTATATATGCGAGGCGACCTATGGTCGACTCGCATATATAAGAGAATGCATTGGCACAGGGTAAAAAAATCCCGACTTACGACTGGATTTGATATGGCGGGTCACATATGCTATATTAAATAAGTTCATCTAACGATTCTCTTACCACTATAATGATTATTCAACCAAGCCTGAAAATAGTTTATCTGTCATTTGCAGAATGAGGTCCCTAGAGGGTGAATTTAGTGATGCTATCCCGCACAGCTGGCTAGCATCACAAAATTCACCCTCTGGGTGCCTCATTCTGCTTAGGTCTCATCTTCTGGGAAGTATCTATAGTCTCAAATTAACATTGTTTTTTTAGTTTTCCCTTCTATATCCCCTAATTTGCAGCAAATAAAATGCATAATCGAGGTGCCCAATGGGTGAACATCACCAACTTCAACTGCATGGGGAACTTCAATCTGATCCTAGGTCTACCATAGCAGTTGAGGACCTAAGCAGAATGAGGTCCCCAGAGGGTGGATTTAGTAATGCTAGCCCGCTGTGTTGGATAGCGTCACTACATTCACCCTCTGGGGACCTCATTCTGTAAATGACAGACACGATATTTGAAGGCTTGGATTCAACAGCACTCTCTTCGTCGTAATGACAAAATCCCGCAGACGAGAGCGTAGATTACTACTTCATAGTGGAAGAGTCTCAAGTCGTCACAAATATTGATGTTTTGGGAAAATAATTATCCACAAAGTATCGGAGAGTTATGAGGAACTTTGCCTTATTTCATGTTTTGTTAATTGACACATCCCGAATGTAGCCTATAATTGTACTGTTTCTATAATTGAGATATCTACTTCACCAAGAGAAACAATAATAGCTGCGTTCGAGATAAGTTACAGACGCCAGATCCGACAGAGACACCATACAATTACCATTGTATACCAGAAAATAATTCGATCGTACATATGAACCCATGGTCACATATTGACTTTCAAAAGAACAGTTTTTAATATGTTTTGAATTTTGGCGAGCAAAACGTCCAATTATCATTGTTTGACTACTTTCGTCCGCCACAAGTGATAGATAATTAAGAGCGTTCTCAATCGTGAGAGTTTGTGCTCATTCCAAAGTATTATACGGATGGATGATTTTTGTGGATTTTCGCGATTCCATATGAGGGCTTTGTAGGCAGGTGCATGCCAGAGAAAATCTAAAAGATTTTGCTGTCAAACTTTTGAGAACGTTTTTGCATAGAATGATCATTACAATTCAAAATAAAAAAATGGGCCACCTTGAAAATGTCCTTGAATCCAAGATGGCCGCCAAAATCCAAAATGGCCGCCATAAGGCCAATTTTCTTATCATGTGTCGCATTGATGGTGTTGAAGTTTAGTTTCATCACCATGAAACCTTGATATGTGCGTGACTAAACTGTTGTCAGGTGATGTCTTGATAAAAACACTAACAATCCAACCATATTGATGATGATTTTGATCCAAAATGGCCACCAAAATCCAAAATGGCGCCATAAGACCAATTTTCCTATCATGTGTAATGTTGCTGGGACTGAAAGTTAGTCTTATCAGCATAAAACATTTATGTATGTATGTCTTAATTGTTCTTAAATGATCAGTTAATAAAATAACTAATAACATTACCAAATTAAGGTTGGATATTATTTCAAAATGGCCGCCAAAATACAAAATGGCCACCATATGGTCAATTTTTCAATCATGTGTAATGTTTCTGCAACTGAAATTAGTCTTAGCAACATGAAACATTGATGTAAGTATGTATGTATTAATAGTTCTTAGATGATGAATTAATGAAAACAAGTAATAAATTGACCACAACAAAATATGAATGTTATTTCAAAATGGCCGACAAAATCCTAAATGGACGCCATATGGTAAATTTTCCTTTCATTTGTTATGTTGCTGGGACTGAATCTTAGTCTTAGCGGCATAAAACATTGATGTATGTATGTTTTAATTTTTCTTAAATGATGAAATAATAAAATAACTAATAAATTGACCACATTAAGGATTGGTGGTATTTCAAAATGGCCGCCAAAGTCCAAAATGGCCGCAATATGGCCAATTTTTTCAATCCTGTGAAATGTTGCTGCGACTGGAAGTTATTCTTATCAGCGTGAAACATTGATGTTGTATGTCTAAATTGTTATTAGATAATGAATTGAAAAATAAACTAAAGGATGAATGTTATTTCAAAATGGCAGCTAAAATCCAAAACGGACGCCATATGGTCAATTGTCCTATCGTGTGTTATGTTGCTGGGACTGAAAGTTAGTCTTAGCAGCATGAAACATTGATGCATGTATGTCTTCATTGTTCTTAGATGATGAATTGATAAAATAAAAAACTAATAAATTGACCAAAAAAGGATGAATGTTATTTCAAAATGACAGCTAAAATTCAAAATGGCCACCATAAGGCCAATTTTGTATGTCTAAATTGTTCTCAGATGATGAATTTAATTTAATAAAACATAATCAAATGACCGCATTAATAATGAATATTATTTCAAAATGGCCACCAATATCCCAAATGGGAACCATGTGGTCAATTTGTTCTAACAAGTGTAATGTTGCTGGAACTGAAAATTAGTCTTATCAGCATGCCACTTTGATGGATGTATGTCTTAATTGTTTTTGGATTATGAATCAGTAAAAAAAACTGATAAACTGGCCATATTAATGATGAAAGTTATTTCAAAATGGGCACCATAATCCAAGTTGGCCACCACAGCGATGTATATATACGTCCATGGCCACCATAAGGCTACGTCATTGCTGCATTTGTGATTGAAAACCCATGTAATCGTGATTAAAAATACACAAATGATGGCCACTCATACATTATGTGGAAACTAGTAAGTGACACTCTGTTGTAGAAAACATCTCGTGAACACCGATACATGGTAATACATCATGAAATACACTTTGTACTGACTACATGGTCGTCATATATAAAATTATTTGACAAGTGGAATGTGGTTGTCTAAGTAATTTCTTTCACTTCCATCCTATAATACCATGCCAGTTATAATGAGTTTATATGTGTAGAATCAGAGAACAATCACATCCCTTTTGGAAAAGAAACTGCTTAAGGGTGGATACACACTTGCATGTAATTTCTGTATGTAAAATCCATGTATTCCATGTATTTTACATGGTCACACCAATCATTGATAGCATTAGTCTCCTGCGCGCGATCGGACAATTCCAATACGCGAGACCAGTGAGCACTTATAAGCCATTATCAAACTAACTGCTATCAAGAAATTTCAGGCCAGTCATAAATATGTCTTCTTTCATGGATGCCGAAATCCTGTCTGATATCTGCTGCTGTTTTTCACGAGTTTTAATTCATTTCGAACAGTGGATTTGAGTCCGTCGATTTTATACTTTATTTGTTTCACGTCATTTCGTGGAAACAGGGTCATCCAAAATAAAAATAAAATGTGCAAAATTTGAAGCTCTTTAGGAATATTGTGATGAACGATTGTTTAATGTCCCACTCACTGACTCCCAATTTGATCTCGTACGGCTCTCTGGCTCCACATTTTGGAAGCGCTATATCAATGCACATGGATATCGACTAACTCATCCATGGTGTATGGGCGTTTGGGCACCGCAGATATCAGAACAGGTTGTCTTCGAGGAACAAAGGGGTTTTTATTAACAGTCCAATTTTTTTCTTATGACTGATATCTTCAGATAATTCATTTTCTGGATTCTATGTAGAAGCTGCTGACATAACGCATGTGGCTAACCTTCGTCCACCATGTTTGAGACGGCCTAATAAGCCTTTGCACTGGGTCGTGGTCATATTGGATCCATACAGCCCCGTTCCGGTTGTTTTTAGTGCTACAGGTCAAAGTTCTGGAGTAGCATTCCATAGATGGAGCTTTTGAATTTTCATGAATTCCAAACATGGAATGCTACTCCAGAACTTTGACATGTAGCACTAAAAATGGAACGGGCTGGATGGATGGATCCAATAAGGCTGTGAGTCAGTGATAATGCGTATTTGAGCGAAGGCGTATGTCAGAAGGATCAATCTCATACTATGTTCCATGCTCTATCCATGACATTATCAGAAGTTTGCTGTTGATGGCCTCTTCAACACGAACGAAGATGTGCTGCAATTCAAGGGTGTCAATTATCGCCAACATTCTCTCCCTATAGGACTTGATCACACTGCCATTTTTGGGAAGAGGTATGGCGGGTAAAGTGTTGTTCTCAGTGAATATTGTCGTCATAATTGCTTTAGTCTCTGATCCAATTTGACACGAGAAAATGAAATTAAATACAAAAGATAGATAGAATGAAGAAATTTTGAATGTACAAAATATACATGTACAGCGCGCGCCATAATGAATATTTTCATCATCACCGTGATCATCACCAATTTCATTGTCATAATAATAATCATCGGTATCATCATCATCATCATCACCACCACATATAATCAATGTCGTCGCGATCTTCATCATATCGTCATCGTAACCCTCCACGAACCAGCAGGTGTCAATTCGGTAGAACTGTCGCCTATATATTTCGCTAAACATTTACTCCCCTCTGCACAAATCACCAAACTTCATTGAAGCTGTAATATTTTTTCTGAATTTCAATGAAAAATATGGCCGCCAACAGCAATCTTTGATATTACTTTTTGCATGACTAAATCCCTCGGCTTGCCCTCTACAGCCAGAAATGGCATTGTGTAATTTTGTCATAAATAAACGCTAATTAGACTCATTATCGCATATAGATATCGAATACAACAAACAATCAATCTGGGACATTTGACGTTCGGTGCAATGGGTAAACTCGAATAATCGCTACCTGATATCGTCTGAACGGTCTGTTCTAAAATAGTAACAAATGTATGTCCCATTTAATCATCGCATAACAAATTATTACAAATAAAATCAAAATCAATTGATAGTTCTATACATTTCCGAACAGATGTGTTATATTCATATTTATTATTTTATACCCATGAAACTATATAAAACTTGTTATATGAAGAGATCGACCATCGTTAAGACATACATACATCAATATTTCATGCTGATAAGACTAAATTTCAGTTCCAACAACATAACACATGATACAAATATTTACCATATGGTGTCCGTTTTGGATTTTGGCAGCCATTTTGAAATAACATCAATCCTTAATGTGGTCAATTTATTAGTTGTTTTTATTAATTCATCATTTGGGATTTTTGCAGCCATTTTGAAATAAAATTCATTAATAATGTGATAATTTTTTTTAATTAATTAATAATTTAAGAACAATTAAGACATACATACATACATTTGTCATACTGATAAGACTAATTTTCAAGTCACAGCAATATTACACATGTTAGGAATATTGAACATATAGCGACCATTTTGGATTTTGGCGGCCATTTCGAAATAATATTTATTATCAATGTGGTCATTTTATTAGGTTTTTTATATTAATTCACCATCTAAGAACTCTTAAAACATACATACATCAAGGTTTCATGCTGACAAGGCCAACTTTCAGTCCCAGCATTTACACATGATAGGAAAATTAAACAAATTGCGGCCATTTTGGATTTTGGTGGCCATTTTGAAATAACATTCATTATCATTGTGGTCAACTTTTTAGTTTTGTTATGAATTCATCATGTAAGAATAATTAAGACATACACACATCACTGTTTCATGCTGCTAAGACTAACTTTCAGTCACAGCAACATTACACATGACAGGAAAATTGGCCTTATGGTGGCCATTTTGGATGTTGGTGGCCATTTTGGACTAACATTCATCATTAATACAGTTAATTTATTAGTATCAGTTATTAATTCATCATCTAAGAACAATTAAGACGTACATTGATCAATGTTTCATGCTGACAAGACTAACTTTCCGACCCAGCAATATATGCAACAATGATAGGAAAATTGGCCTTATGGCCTGTTATGGTGGCCATTTTGGATTTTGGTGGCCATTTTGAAATAACATTCATCATTAATGGTTGTTATTATATTAGTTTTTTATTATTAATTCATCATCTAAGAATAATTAAGACGTACACACATCAATGTTTTATGCTGATAAGACTATCAGTCCCAGCAAAATTACACATGCCTTATGGTGGCCATTTTGGATTGTGGTGGCCATTTTTGATCAAAATCATCATCAATATGGTTGTTTTGTTAGTGATTTTATCAAGTTATCATCTGACAACAGTTTAGTCATGCATATATTAAGGTTTCATGCTGATAAAACCTAAATTCAGCACCATCAATGTGATCCAAGATAGGAAAATTGGCCTTATGGCAGCCATTTTGGCGGCCATTTTGAAAAAAATTCATCATTAATGTGGTTAATATATTAGTTTTTTGATTAATTCATCTAAGAATAATTAAGATGTACATACATCAATGTTTCATGCTGATAAGACTAACTTTCAGTCCCAGCAACATTACACATGAAAGGAAATTGGCCTTATGGTGGCCATTTTGGATTTTGGCTGCCATTTTGGATCAAAATCATCACCAATATGGTTGGTTTGTTAGCGTTTATATCAAGTTATCATCTGACAACAGTTTAGTCATGCATATATTAAGGTTTCATGCTGATAAAACCTAAATTCAGCACCATCAATGTGATACAAGATAGGAAAATTGGCCTTATGGCAGCCATTTTGGATTTGGCGGCCATTTTGAAATAAATTCATCATTAATGTGGTTAATATATTAGTTTTTTTGATTAATTCATCATCTAAGAATAATTATTATGTACATACGTCAATGTTTCGTGCTGATAAGACTAACTTTCAGTCCCAGCAACATTACACATGATAGGAAACTTGGCCTTATGGAGGCCATTTTGGATTTTGGCGGCCATTTTGGATCAAAATCATCATCAATATGGTTGGATTGTTAGTGTTTTTATCAGGCTGTTATCTGACAACAGTTTGGTCATGCATATATTAAGGTTTCATGGTGATAAAACCTAAATTCAAAACCATCAATGTGATACAAGATAGGAAAATTGGCCTTATGGCGGCCATCTTGGATTTTGGCAGCCATCTTGAATTCAAGGACATTTTCAAGGTGGCCCATTTTTTTATTTTGAAGAGTAATGATCATTATATCCAAAAACATTCTGAAAAGTTTGACAGCAAATTTTTTTAGATTGTTCTTGACTCGCACCAGTCTATTGGTGGGTCCAAACTGAATTGAATTTTCTTCTCTTCGTGTGTCAAAAATCTAGGAGTCCATCTCGATCAAACACTGTCTATGGAAACACATATCGACCACCTCTGCAAGTCTATATTTTTTGAACTGGGACGCCTTGGCCAGGTCCGCAAATATCTCACTGTTGACGCAGCAAAAAAAACTTGTTGCTTCGTTTGTTATGAGTCGTCTAGACTACTTCAACGCTTGCATGACACCGCCGCCAGAATTGTACTCCGAAGAAGGAAAGGCTGTAGCGTAACAACCATGCACGCCGACCTTCACTGGCTACCGGATCGGATACAATTCAAAATAGCAACATTTGGTTTCCGTCGGATGTTTGTCTCTGAATCCCTTCCCGAATATATTAACAGTCTGATATATCCATACACTCCCCGGCGAACACTTCGTTCTGGTGAATCGTCCCTTCTCTGCCCTCAAGGTGCAAATCTTATGACCGTCGGCAACAGAGCTTTCTCTGTAGACTGTCCCGACATTTGAAACTCTCTACCAAATGAAATGCGACAATCTTGCTTGCTAACCGATTTTCGATCCACTTTAAAAACTCACATATTCCGACGACGCTACCCCGACACAAAGAAAACTAACAAAATCTGATTATATATAATTCCACATATCTATTGATTATTTTCCATGTGCATTTCTTGTGTATTTATATAATGTGTAAAGCGCTTAGGGCCCCTCGCGGGTGATAGGCGCTATATAAATATTATTATTATTATTATTATTATTATTATGAATGCAATTTGGTCCAGAAATTTACTGGTCCAGGGTACGGGTCAAGTTCGCACTTGGAATCCGCCCGACAATTTGTTATGAGTTATGACACCTTGTTGATTTGTTTCGGGCGAATATACCACGCCACGATTAATTTATTGGTTGCTTTTTGCACGTGAATATGATAAAGGGCGGTTAATCCATGGTAGTCTAGACTGTTATATTTTATGCTTTTGTTGCGATTATCATGACATATGTAAACTGGCGCAAGGTAGACTGCTCTAGTCACAGGTTCCCAGAAAAAAATTTGACCCCACCCCAATAATACTTAATCCATAGCATTAAGTATTATTGGGGTGGGGTCAATTTTTGTTCTGGGGACCTGTGGCTCTAGTTGTACAGCATTAGTGAAGTCTCCACTACCGGACTGAAAGACAGGGGTGCCTCTACTGTGAGACCGGGATACGAGCACCCCCTGCTCATATATTATGGGTATCACAAAACCAAAAAAAAAAACCTGTGTGACAAGAATTATGGTGATTGAAAGTTGTTTATCGTGTTTTGATTGCCTGGTCCATGTAAGCGGACAATTCGCTTATGAAATTCTTATTTACTTGACGTAAAATCTGATCGGACATCTTTAAGATGCTACTCAGTTAGGTGATATCTCGGATCTGATTGGACATCTTTAATATGCTACTCAGTGAGGTGATATCTCGGATCGGACATCTTTAAGATGATACTCAGTGAGGTGATATCGCGATCGGATCGGACATCTTTAAGATGCTACTCAGTGAGGTGATATCGCGATCGGATCGGACATCTTTAAGATGCTACTCAGTGAGGTGATATCTCTGATCTGATCGGACATCTTTAAGATGCTACTCAGTGAGGTGATATCTCTGATCGCATTGGACATCTTTAAGATGCTACTTAGTGCGGCGATATCTCGAATCGGATCGGACATCTTTAAGATGCTACTCAGTGAGGTGATATCTCGGATCGGATCGGACATCTTTAAGATGCTACTCAATGAGGTGATATCTCGGATCTGATCGGACATCTTTAAGATGTTACTCAGTGAGGTGATATCTCTAATCGGATCGGACATCTTTAAGATGATACTCAGTGAGGTGATATCTCTGATCGCATCGGACATCTTTAAGATGCTACTCAGTGCGGCGATATCTCGGATCGCATCGGACATCTTTAAGATGCTACTCACTGAGGTGATATCTCTAATCGGATCGGACATCTTTAAGATGATAGTCAGTGAGGTGATATCTCTGATCGCATCGGACATCTTTAAGATGATAGTCAGTGAGGTGATATCTCTGATCGCATCGGACATCTTTAAGATGCTACTCAGTGCGGCGATATCTCGGATCGCATCGGACATCTTTAAGATGCTACTCAGTGAGGTGATATCTCTGATCGCATCGGACATCTTTAAGATGATAGTCAGTGAGGTGATATCTCTGATCGCATCGGACATCTTTAAGATGCTACTCAGTGAGGTGATATCTCGGATCGCATCGGACATCTTTAAGATGATACTCAGTGAGGTGATATCTCTGATCGCATCGGACATCTTTAAGATGATAGTCAGTGAGGTGATATCTCTGATCGCATCGGACATCTTTAAGGTGTTACTCAGTAATGTGATATCTCGGATCTGATTGGACATCTTTAAGATGCTACTCAGTGAGGTGATATCTCGGATCGCATTGTACATATTTAAGATGCTACTCAGTGATGTGATATCTCGGATCTGATCGGACATATTTAAGATGCCACTCAGTGATGTGATATCTCGGATCGGATCGGGCATCTTTAAGATGCTTATCAGTGAGGTGATATCTCTGATCGGATTGGACATCTTTAAGATGCTACTCAGTGAGGTGATATCTCTGATCGCATCGGACATCTTTAAGATGCCACTCAGTGAGGTGATATCTCTGATAGGATCGGACATCTTTAAGATGTTACTCAGTGAGGTGATATCTCTGATCGCATCGGACATCTTTAAGATGCCACTCAGTGAGGTGATATCTCTGATAGGATCGGACATCTTTAAGATGCCACTCAGTGAGGTGATATCTCTGATAGGATCGGACATCTTTAAGATGTTACTCAGTGAGGTGATATCTCTGATCGGATCGGACATCTTTAAGATGATACTCAGTGAGGTCATATCTCTGATCGGATCGGACATCTTTAAGGTGTTACTCAGTAAGGTGATATCTCTGATCGGATCGGACATCTTTAAGATGCTACTCAGTGCGGCGATATCTCGGATCGCATCGGACATCTTTAAGATGCTACTCACTGAGGTGATATCTCTGATCGCAATGGACATATTTAAGATGCTACTCAGTGAGGTGATATCTCTGATCGGATCGGACATCTTTAAGATGCTACTCAGTGAGGTGATATCTCGGATCGCATTGGACATCTTTAAGATGCTACTCAGTGAGGTGATATCTCTGATCGGATCGGACATCTTTAAGATGTTACTCAGTGAGATGATATCTCTGATCGGATCGGACATCTTTAAGATGCTACTCAGTGAGGTGATATCTCTGATCGTATCGGACATCTTTAAGATGCTACTCAGTGAGGTGATATCTCGGATCGGATCGGACATATTTAAGATGCCACTCAGTGAGGTGATATCTCTGATCGGATCGGACATCTTTAAGATGTTACTCAGTGAGGTGATATCTCTGATCGTATCGGACATCTTTAAGATGCTACTCAGTGAGGTGATATCTCGGATCTGATCGGACATCTTTAAGATGATACTCAGTGAGGTGATATCTCTGATCGGATCGGACATCTTTAAGATGCCACTCAGTGAGGTGATATCTCGGATCGGAACGGGCATCTTTAAGATGCTTATCAGTGAGGTGATATCTCTGTTCGGATCGGACATCTTTAAGATGCCACTCAGTGAGGTGATATCTCGGATCGGATCGGGCATCTTTAAGATGCTTATCAGTGAGGTGATATCTATGATCGGATCGGACATCTTTAAGATGTTACTCAGTGAGGTGATATCTCGAATCGGATCGGGCATCTTTAAGATGCTTATCAGTGAGGTGATATCTCTGATCGGATCGGACATCTTTAAGATGCCACTCAGTGAGGTGATATCTCGGATCGGATCGGACATCCTTAAGATGCTACTCAGTGATGTGATATCTCTGATCGGATCTGACATCTTTAAGATGCTACTCAGTGATGTGATATCTCTGATCGGATCGGACATCTTTAAGATGCTACTCAGTGCGGCGATATCTCTGATCTGATCGGACATCTTTAAGATGCTACTCAGTGATGTGATATCTCTGATCGGATCGGACATCTTTAAGATGCTACTCAGTGAGGTCAAATCTCTGATCGGACATCTTTAAGATGCTACTCAGTGCGGCGATATCTCGGATCGGATCGGACATCTTTAAGATGTTACTCAGTGAGGTGATATCTCTGATCGGATCGGACATCTTTAAGATGCTACTCAATGAGGTGATATCTCTGATCGCATCGGACATCTTTAAGATGCTACTCAGTGAGGTGATATCTCGGATCTGATCGGACATCTTTAAGATGTTACTCAGTGAGATGATATCTCGTATCGGATCGGACATATTTAAGATGCTACTCAGTGAGGTGATATCTCGGATCGGATCCGACATCTTTAAGATGTTACTCAGTGAGGTGATATCTGTGATCGGATCGGACATATTTAAGATGCTACTCAGTGATGTGATATCTCGTATCGGATCGGACATATTTAAGATGCTACTCAGTGAGGTGATATCTCGGATCGGATCGGACATCTTTAAGATGCTACTCAGTGATGTGATATCTCTGATCGGATCGGACATCTTTAAGATGTTACTCAGTGAGGTGATATCTCTGATCGGATCAGACATCTTTAAGATGTTACTCGGTGAGGTGATATCTCGTATCGGATCGGACATCTTTAAGATGCTACTCAGTGAGGTGATATATCTGATCGGATCGGACATCTTTAAGATGCTACTCAGTGAGGAGATATCTCGGATCGGATCGGACAGCTTTAAGATGCTACTCAGTGAGGTGATATCTCTGATCGGATCGGACATCTTTAAGATGCTACTCAGTGAGATGATATCTCTGATCGGATCGGACATATTTAAGATGCTACTCAGTGAGGTGATATCTCTGATCGGATCGGACATCTTTAAGATGATACTCAGTGAGGTGATATCTCTGATCGGATCGGACATCTTTAAGATGCTACTCATCAGTGAGGTGATATCTCTGATCGGATCTGACATCTTTAAGATGCTACTCAGTGCGGCGATATCTCTGATCGGATCGGACATCTTTAAGATGATACTCAGTGAGGTGATATCTCTGATCGGATCGGACATCTTTAAGATGATACTCAGTGAGGTGATATCTCTGATCGGATCGGACATCTTTAAGATGCTACTCAGTGAGGTGATATCTCGGATCGGATCGGACATCCTTAAGATGCTACTCAGTGATGTGATATCTCTGATCGGATCGGACATCTTTAAGATGCAACTCAGTGAGGTGATATCTCGGATCGGATCGGACATCTTTAAGATGCTACTCAGTGAGGTCATATCTCGGATCGGCTAAGACATCTTTAAGATGCTACTCAGTGAGGTCATATCTCTGATCGGATCGGACATCTTTAAGGTGTTACTCAGCGAGGTGATATCTCGGATCGGATCGGACATCTTTAAGATGTTACTCAGTGATGTGATATCTCTGATCTGATCGGACATCTTTAAGATGCTACTCAGTGAGGTCATATCTCGGATCTGATCGGACATCTTTAAGATGCTACTCAGCGAGGTGATATCTCTGATCGTATCGGACATCTTTAATATGCTACTCAGTGAGGTGATATCTCGAATCGGATAGGACATCTTTAAGATGTTACTCAGTGAGCTGATATCTCGTATCGGATCGGACATCTTTAAGATGCTACTCAGTTAGGTGATGTCTCGGATCGTATCGGACATCTTTAAGATGCTACTCAGTGAGGTGATATCTCGGATCTGATCGGACATCTTTAATATGCTACTCAGTGACGTGATATCTCGGATCTGATCGGACATCTTTAAGATGCTACTCAGTGAGATGATATCTCTGATCGCATCGGACATCTTTAAGATGCTTATCATTGAGGTGATATCTCTGATAGGATCGGACATCTTTAATAAGTTACTCAGTGATGTGATATCTCTGATCTGAACGGACATCTTTAAGATGCTACTCAGTGAGGCGATATCTCTGATCGTATATCGGACATCTTTCAGATGCTACTCAGTGAGATGATATCTCTCATCACATCGGACATCTTTAAGATGATACTCAGTGAGGTGATATCTCGGATCTGATCGGACATCTTTAAGATGCTACTCAGTGAGGTGATATCTCTGATCGGATCGGACATCTTTAAGATGCTACTCAGTGAGGTGATGTCTCGGATCGCATCGGACATCTTTAAGATGCTACTCAGTGAGGTGATATCTCGGCTCGGATCGGACATCTTTAATATGCTACTCAGTGAGGTGATATCTCGGATCGCATCGGACATCTTTAATATGCTACTCAGTGAGGTGATGTCTCGGATCGGATCGGACATCTTTAAGATGATACTCAGTGAGGTGATATCTCGGATCGCATCGGACATCTTTAAGATGCTACTCAGTGAGGTGATATCTCGGATCGGATCGGACATCTTTAAGATGCTACTCAGTGAGGTGATATCTCGGATCGGATCGGACATCTTTAAGATGCTACTCAGTGAGGTGATATATCTGATCGGATCGGACATCTTTAAGATGCTACTCAGTGAGGAGATATCTCGGATCGGATAGGACAGCTTTAAGATGCTACTCAGTGAGGTGATATCTCTGATCGGATCGGACATCTTTAAGATGCTACTCAGTGAGATGATATCTCTGATCGGATCGGACATATTTAAGATGCTACTCAGTGCGGCGATATCTCTGATCGGATCGGACATCTTTAAGATGCTACTCATCAGTGAGGTGATATCTCTGATCGGATCTGACATCTTTAAGATGCTACTCAGTGCGGCGATATCTCTGATCGGATCGGACATCTTTAAGATGATACTCAGTGAGGTGATATCTCTGATCGGATCGGACATCTTTAAGATGATACTCAGTGAGGTGATATCTCTGATCGGATCGGACATCTTTAAGATGCTACTCAGTGAGGTGATATCTCGGATCGGATCGGACATCCTTAAGATGCTGCTCAGTGATGTGATATCTCTGATCGGATCGGACATCATTAAGATGCAACTCAGTGAGGTGATATCTCTGATCGGATCGGACATCTTTAAGATGCTACTCAGTGAGGTCATATCTCGGATCGGCTAGGACATCTTTAAGATGCTACTCAGTGAGGTAATATCTCTGATCGGATCGGACATCTTTAAGGTGTTACTCAGCGAGGTGATATCTCGGATCGGATCGGACATCTTTAAGATGATACTCAGTGAGGTAATATCTCTGATCGGATCGGACATCTTTAAGGTGTTACTCAGCGAGGTGATATCTCGGATCGGATCGGACATCTTTAAGATGTTACTCAGTGATGTGATATCTCTGATCGGATCGGACATCTTTAAGATGCTACTCAGTGAGGTCATATCTCGGATCTCATCGGACATCTTTAAGATGCTACTCAGCGAGGTGATATCTCTGATCGTATCGGACATCTTTAATATGCTACTCAGTGAGGTGATATCTTGAATCGGATAGGACATCTTTAAGATGTTACTCAGTGAGCTGATATCTCGTATCGGATCGGACATCTTTAAGATGCTACTCAGTTAGGTGATGTCTCGGATCGTATCGGACATCTTTAAGATGCTACTCAGTGAGGTGATATCTCGGATCTGATCGGACATCTTTAATATGCTACTCAGTGAGGTGATATCTCGGATCCGATCGGACATCTTTAAGATGCTACTCAGTGAGATGATATCTCTGATCGCATCGGACATCTTTAAGATGCTTATCAGTGAGATGATATCTCTGATAGGATCGGACATCTTTAATAAGTTACTCAGTGATGTGATATCTCTGATCTGAACGGACATCTTTAAGATGCTACTCAGTGAGGCGATATCTCTGATCGTATATCGGACATCTTTCAGATGCTACTCAGTGAGATGATATCTCTCATCACATCGGACATCTTTAAGATGATACTCAGTGAGGTGATATCTCGGATCTGATCGGACATCTTTAAGATGCTACTCAGTGAGGTGATATCTCGGATCGGATCGGACATCTTTAATATGCTACTCAGTGAGGTGATATCTCGGATCGCATCGGACATCTTTAATATGCTACTCAGTGAGGTGATGTCTCGGATCGGATCGGACATCTTTAAGATGATACTCAGTGAGGTGATATCTCGGATCGCATCGGACATCTTTAAGATGCTACTCCGTGAGGTGATATCTCGGATCGGATCGGACATCTTTAAGATGCTACTCAGTGAGGTGATATCTCGGATCGGATCGGACATCTTGAATATGCTACTCAGTAAGGTGATATCTCGGATCTGATCGGACATCTTTAATATGCTACTCAGTGAGGTGATATCTCGGATCTGATCGGACATCTTTAAGATGCTACTCAGTGAGGTGATATCTCGGATCGGATCGGACATCTTTAATATGCTACTCAGTGCGGCGATATCTCGGATCGGATCGGACATCTTTAATATGCTACTCAGTGAGGTGATATCTCGGATCTGATCGGACATCTTTAATATGCTACTCAGTGAGGTGATATCTCGGATCTGATCGGACATCTTTAAGATGCTACTCAGTGAGGTGATATCTCGGATCGGATCGGACATCTTTAAGATGATACTCAGTGAGGTGATATCTCTGATCGCATCGGACATCTTTAAGATGATACTCAGTGAGGTGATATCTCGGAAAGGATCGGACATCTTTAAGATGATACTCAGTGAGGCGATATCTCTCATCACATCGGACATCTTTAAGATGCTACTCAGTGAGGTGATATCTCGGATCGGATCGGACATCTTTAAGATGCTACTCAGTGAGGTGATATCTCTGATCGGATCGGACATCTTTAAGATGCTACTCAGCGAGGTGATATCTCTGATCGGATCGGACATATTTAAGATGCTTATCAGTGAGGTGATATCTCTGATCGGATCGGATATCTTTAAGATGCCACTCAGTGAGGGGATATCTCGGATCGGATCGGACATCTTTAAGATGCTACTCAGTGCGGTGATATCTCGGATCGGATCGGACATCTTTAAGATGCTACTCAGTGAGGTGATATCTCGGATCGGATCGGACATCTTTAAGATGCTACTCAGTGCGGTGATATCTCGGATCTGATCGGACATCTTTAAGATGCTACTCAGTGAGGTGATATCTCGGATCTGATCGGACATCTTTAAGATGCTACTCAGCGAGGTGATATCTCTGATAGGATCGGACATCTTTAAGATGCTACTCAGTGCGGCGATATCTCTAATCGTATCGGACATCTTTAAGATGCTACTCAGTGAGGTGATATCTCTGATCGTATATCGGACATCTTTCAGATGCTACTCAGTGAGATGATATCTCTCATCACATCGGACATCTTTAAGATGCTACTCAGTGAGGTGATATCTCGGATCGGATCGGACATATTTAAGATGCTACTCAGTGATGTGATATCTCGGATAGGATCGGGCATCTTTAAGATGATACTCAGTGAGGTGATATCTCGGATCGGATCGGACATCTTTAAGATGATACTCAGTGATGTGATATATCTGATCGGATCTGATTGGACATCTTTAATATGCTACTCAGTGCGGCGATATCTCGGATCGGATCGGACATCTTTAATAAGCTACTCAGTGATGTGATATCTCGGATAGGATCGGACATCTTTAAGATGCTACTCAGTGATGTGATATCTCGGATAGGATCGGACATCTTTAAGATGCTACTCAGTGATGTGATATCTCGGATAGGATCGGACATCTTTAAGATGCTACTCAGTGAGGTGATATCTCGGATCTGATCGGACATCGTTAAGATGCTACTCAGTTAGGTGATGTCTCGGATCGTATCGGACATCTTTAAAATGCCACTCAGTGAGGTGATATATCTGATCGGATCTGATTGGACATCTTTAATATGCTACTCAGTGCGGCGATATCTCGGATCGGATCGGACATCTTTAATAAGCTACTCAGTGAGGTGATATCTCGGATCTGATCGGACATCTTTAATATGCTACTCAGTGAGGTGATATCTCGGATCTGATCGGACATCTTTAAGATGCTACTCAGTGAGGTGATATCTCGGATCTGATCGGACATCTTTAAGATGATACTCAGTGAGGTGATATCTCTAATCGGATCGGACATCTTTAAGATGATACTCAGTGAGGTGATATCTCGGATCTGATCGGACATCTTTAAGATGATACTCAGTGAGGTGATATCTCGGATCGGATCGGGCATCTTTAAGATGCTTATCAGTGAGGTGATATCTCTGATCGGATCGGACATCTTTAAGATGCTACTCAGTGAGGTGATATCTCTAATCGGATCGGACATCTTTAAGATGCTTATCAGTGAGGTGATATCTCTGATCGGATCGGACATCTTTAAGATGCTACTCAGTGAGGTGATATCTCTGATCGGATCGGACATCTTTAAGATGCTTATCAGTGAGGTGATATCTCTGATCGGATCGGACATCTTTAAGATGCTACTCAGTGAGGTGATATCTCTAATCGGATCGGACATCTTTCAGATGCTACTCAGTGAGGTGATATCTCGGATCGGATCGGACATCTTTAAGATGCTACTCAGTGAGGTGATATCTCGGATCTGATCGGACATCTTTAAGATGCTACTCAGTGAAGTGATATCTCGGATCGGATCGGGCATCTTTAAGATGCTTATCAGTGAGGTGATATCTCTGATCGGATCGGACATCTTTAAGATGCTACTCAGTGAGGTGATATCTCTAATCGGATCGGACATCTTTAAGATGCTTATCAGTGAGGTGATATCTCTGATCGGATCGGACATCTTTAAGATGCTACTCGTCAGTGAGGTGATATCTCTAATCGGATCGGACATCTTTAAGATGCTACTCAGTGAGGTGATATCTCGGATCGGATCGGACATCTTTAAGATGCTACTCGTCAGTGAGGTGATATCTCGGTCCATCCAATTCTAAATAAACAGTTGGTCAAAACTTTAACAGTTGGTTTGTCACATGACATCTCAAGTCCACACGTATTGTCTCGGGCCACCTAGCGTGAGTAATAAATCACTCACCCTGTGGTCCTCTCTGGTAAAACCAGGTCCTCTCGATAGAACAAATTACAGCGCTCGAAAATCGACGAGAAATATACCAACTGTGACCATAAACATCATTCATATATATCACAATGGATGTCTATCTGCTCAGATGGCCCTATAATGGATGTCTATCTGCTCAGATGGCCCTATAATGGATGTCTATCTGCTCAGATGGCCCTATAATGGATGTCTATCTGCTCAGATGGCCCTATAATGGATGTCTATCTGCTCAGATGGCCCTATATGGATGTCTATCTGCTCAGATGGCCCTATAATGGATGTCTATCTGCTCAGATGGCCCTATATGGATGTCTATCTGCTCAGATGGCCCTATATGGATGTCTATCTGCTCAGATGGCCCTATATGGATGTCTATCTGCTCAGATGGCCCTATATGGATGTCTATCTGCTCAGATGGCCCTATATGGATGTCTATCTGCTCAGATGGCCCTATATGGATGTCTATCTGCTCAGATGGCCCTATATGGATGTCTATCTGCTCAGATGGCCCTATATGGATGTCTATCTGCTCAGATGGCCCTATATGGATGTCTATCTGCTCAGATGGCCCTATATGGATGTCTATCTGCTCAGATGGCCCTACTGTATATGGATGTATATCTGCTCAGATGGCCCTATATGGATGTCTATCTGCTCAGATGGCCCTATATGGATGTATATCTGCTCAGATGGCCCTATATGGATGTCTATCTGCTCAGATGGCCCTATAATGGATGTATATCTGCTCAGATGGCCCTATAATGGATGTCTATCTGCTCAGATGGCCCTATAATGGATGTATATCTGCTCAGATGGCCCTATAATGGATGTCTATCTGCTCAGATGGCCCTATATATTTACCAGAATCGACTGTTGACTCAATACATGTATATGGTGTGTAACGCAAGAAAAAGAAACGTTTTACGGCGCCATTTGAAAAACAATTTAGTTTTTTTCACACACGCGTGCACGAATTAAATACATCAATTTTGTTGCCATTTTTAAAGCTGTTATAAACCCTTTGGGTGGAGAAATATGGCCTTTCGCTCGCAACCGAAACGCGATCCGTTTCATAGCCAAACGTTGTGCGGGAACTATTACCAGGTGGTGTTATTGCACACGGAAATGATCATTAGTTTGGTGGTGTTCATTATGAGAATGAATGTTTAATTTACCATTGATGTTTGTGAAGTCCATATTACTATTTTGAGCAATATAAACTAATTCTTATTGAAGTCAGAGTATATATGCACCGCACTCCATTCTGAAACGTTTTCTTCTTTCGGATGAAGTGTTAATACATGTTAATACGCCCCGTATGGTTGGATCACGATAACGGGGATAATGAGCCGGCATTATTGGATATGTGACGCACAATCTGGTAGAACGATAATTGATAGCGTCACGTTTTGTTAGCGGATTTTTATTGCCTATTCAAACTGTAGGCTTTTTTCTTTACAGGTGGTTCACTATAAGTGAGTGAAATTGGTCACACCTCGGATACACAAAGGGAAAAAATCACGCAATAATAACACCATAGACATGTTATGACGTCATCTGAAGGTTGACTGCCGTGCCTTCAGCTATATATCACATGCACCTGTGTATGAGTTCATTCAACTTCACTGCGATATCATCTGACGTTCGACGTTACACTTGGATTACATATCACCTTGGGATTGTGTGGCGACCAGACATTGTGAATTATTCATCAAACACAGAATCAGCGATGGATCAGTACTGACGGGTGGAATTCGCCATGATCGTATCTTAGGTTGTTTTTGTGATCTGGAACTGTTCTGGTTTAGAAGCAGTATTTATAGTGGAAAGTTAGACGAAATAATTTATAAATATTATACGATCTACCTGCATATCTCCAAAATTCGTATTAGGCCATGTGGAATAACAGAACTT
This sequence comes from Siphonodentalium dalli, assembly GCA_032622095.1. Taxonomy (NCBI): domain Eukaryota; kingdom Metazoa; phylum Mollusca; class Scaphopoda; order Gadilida; family Siphonodentaliidae; genus Siphonodentalium; species Siphonodentalium dalli. The sequence continues at coordinate 197,562,832 of CP136067.1, read as the reverse complement.
ACATGTACATACATACACGTGTCTTATCTATGATGTCGAGCATGAATTGCAACAGTTCTAATGTTTATTACAAGATACCAAATGTCACTTGCTGCATATTCGGGTGGATTAATATCTCATCAGTCTTGTAACTCTATCGGGGAGCAATTTTCGCAGAAGACCGGGAGACTTATATACCGCTTGCACGTTCGTGGGAGAATTCAAACCCCGTTGATGTAAATGTGATCAGTGTATTGGTGCGTAAATGGAGATATGTTTGATGTAACATGTTTTGAGTCACACTTTCCTTGACTAATGATCTATCCTCAATTTATCGATGCACATTGTATTGACACATGACTCGCTCGATAATGCAAATTGTGTCAGCAGATCAAATCCCTGCATACCGCAGATTTTGATCCTGAATATCGGACAATTACCGCGGAGTAATCCGGTCGTTACACGTTATAACTCCTGACATCCTGTAAACGATTCGTCTGAGGGTCACTGTAGTCTGTCACAATATATCAGACACAAAATGACCATATTTACCGAGGATAGATCTTCCGCTTCCATACCAACATATGGTAACTGCTCAGACGATACGAGCCGCGGCTGTATGGACGGGAGAATGGTGGACCCACAATATAGGGATTTCTACTTGAATGCTCGTTTCGTGACTGGACTCATATTCTACCCGTCCATTTGCGTGTTCGGGCTTATCAGCAACGCTCTTGGCATCCGAGTGATGTGTCAGAAGCAAATGCAATCATCTACAAACGTATACCTGTTGTCGTTGGCAATATCGGATAGCATAAAGCTGCTTATAGACTTCCTGTACTTCGTTGTTATATTGCTTTTGGAACTGTCGCCTGAAACAGGACAACAAGCATACGGGTATTTGTATCCATACGCGCATTATATTTTCAACTCATCTGTGTGTATTTCGGCTTGGTTGACAGTTTCCGTCGCATTGGAGAGGTATATATACGTTTGTCACCCAACTCGCGTGAAACAGTATTGCAGCATACAACGCGCAAGAACTATTTCGTTTTGCGTATTCATAATTATGAGTCTTCTGGCTGTCCCTTATGCATTGCGTTACAGGACGGATGTGTGTCGCGTCAACGGGACCAGTGGAGCTATTCTGAAATACGATCTGAACGTCACGGAATTATGGCAGGACGAAACGTTCAAAACTTCATATACGTGGGTGCAGAACTGTCTTCGTTCCATAATTCCTCTAATAGTACTGATCATTCTGAACACGTGTATCATGTACGGAATTCGCCGCTGTCGATTCGGACGAAATCGATCCGCACGACGTCATCGGATAACGTTCATGTTGATTGCCGTTATTATTGTGTTCCTAGTATGCGTGACTCCAGACGCCATTATGTCGACGTTCTTTGGTTTCGGGTATTACGAAGAAAACTACCTCGCTCGCGGAATAAGGGAGATAACCGATTTACTAATCCTGGTGAATTCCGCCACGAATTTTGTTATTTATTGTATTTTCAACACTATATTCTGGAAGAACTTCATTTCTTTGTTTTGTGGATACTGTAGCACAGAGCCTATACGTTTGGACATTGAAGATACGAACATGAGACGTCTTTCGTTGATCGCACGAACGACTCCTCACAAACAATCGAATGGCGTTATGGTGACAGAATTGTGAGCAGAAACGTGACAACATGGGACTTGATTTAAAAACATATTAATTTTCTATTATAAAATACAAATTTTTGGGGATTGGAGGACACGTTCTTTGAACTTACACGAGCCTCCGCTCCCCGTGTGTAGAATTATGTATTATAATACAACGTATTATTACAAGAATAAATTATGTCAAACAAAGAAAATTGGGTTTGGTCAAAATGTTCTACAATGAACAGTTTATGTCTGATACTACAGTAGTTGGATATTTCAGACGAAAAATGTTATTAAAATTGTCATGACAGTTTGATTTTCCACCTAGACATTTTGTTAGGCATAAAATCGAATATTTTCAACCAGGATTTAGTGTGATATTTTGTTGTTTTAGACCTAAATTCGCCGAATATGTTCCTAAATTCGGTCAGATTTTCGCATTGAAAGAGCAGTGTTAGGTTGGAGACATTTCCAACAATTCGAAAGCTTGGGGTATCAGTCGGAAAATTCCATCCCAATATGGGTGCACTTCGATCTATTTCACTAGATGAGCTGTTGGAAAGTCTAAGCGGACAGTAACGGAAATCCTCTAACCGCGTCCCTGTGTATAATCGACTAATATAATGCGTGGTTGACCTTAATTTTCTCATCTCGAATGTATTGCGATTCTTATTAACATATGCCGAGAATAAAGTAAAATAATGATGAATGTTGCATCACATACAATGGTTGTCCCAGAGACAGTTCCAGGCTGTGAAATGAAATTATTCTTTGTTAAGAGATGTCAGAGATCGTATACAAGGAGACGAAACGATAGAGCGCGCTATTTCCTGTAAACAACATTAAACCATTAAATAAAAGTTACGGCGCAGTTAAAGAACCTCCTCCGAGTTGGCGCCATACAATAGTTTCCTAAGCCAATTTTCCGCTTAGGAGGCAAAATGAAATAAAACAAATATTTTCAATAACCACCATTTGTATCACACGGGCATTGCGAGTACCACGCAATCATATACAATTAATATGCACCAAATCATATAAAAAAATTCTCACTTTAGTCACGATAAAACCTGGATGCATCTTTAGTCACGATAAAGCCTGGATGCATCTTTAGTCACGTTAAAGCCTGGATGCATCTTTTGCTTATTTAAATTTATTTCCTTTGTTGTATTTCAAAATGGATTTTCTCAAGATATGTCTGGATATTTAAAAAAAATCAATTTGGCTAAATATTCTGGAAAATGGCCAACCATTTGTGGTCGCAAATTATTTGTGTGGGCACTACTCGTTGTTTGCCATTATAATGTTCAGCTTCAAATAACTGTTTTTAATCTCAAAGCATGAATCTATCACCCAGTCAACGTTTCCTTCGATGTAAACCAGCTAGTGTTATCGGTATGGATAATGCTGTTTTACGTTGAATAGTCCATGCGTCAGCTGAGGCAAGGTGTCACCCGGTGATGACACCCCGCCTGTTTGACGTCAGATCAGGAACGATAACTCTATCCGAAGTACATGACCTATTTGTTCTGCAGTACCCCCAGTTGGGGTTAATCTAGACAGTTTGTTGCGTCACGCGCATGACCTACTTTAGGGGGAGAGCAGCTGAGCAAGTGAGGAGAGGGGAAAAAGAGCAAGTGGGCAATATGGGAGTAGGGAAAAAGAGCAAGTGAGCAATATGGGAGTAGGGAAAAAGAGCAAGTGAGCAATATGGGAGAGGGGGGAAAAGCAACTGAGCAAGTGAGGAGGGGGAAAAGAGCAACTGAGCAAGCGCGGAGAGGGAAAGAGCAACTGAGCAATAGGGGAGAGGGGAAAAGAGCAAGTGAGCAATAGGGGAGAGGGGAAAAGAGTTTTAAAAAATATTTAGTTTTTTTCGACAGTTCTCACCTTGCTCGTTCAGTCACGACAATCAAGAATCGTATATGCTGTGTTGCACGGGCAATTTGATGGAATTTTAATTAAATAATAATTCACATACGTGTGTTTGTTATTCATTTGACATTATACGCGTCATATACAAACGCTCATTAAATTATCACTCGATTAACCACTCCCTGCCAAGGACGGTGACAGGGGAAGGGAGAAGGGGTCACCGGACAAATTTTGAAGTTTTTGAAGTTTTCCATTTTTTATTTTATTTTTGGAAAACAACGTTTTCACTGCGAGTGTCACTTTAACGTTCATCCACAGAGACTGCCGAGTGTCTCTTTAAATTCACTTTATGAGTACCGAGTGTCCCTTTAACATTCAAACTACCCCTTGTTCACAGCGAGGTCATCACGTGATATACATGTAGATAATACACCGTTCATAGGGAGTGACCTAAAATTATGCTAATTGGCCCAACCGGTATACAAATAGACCATGGCGCAACAATATGTCTAGACTGCCCCCAAACAGGGGTACTGCAGAGAAAGTAGGTCATGCACGTGACGCAACAAACTGTCTAGACTAACACCAACTGGGGTACTGCAGAGAAAGTATGTCATGTACGTCAGTGACGCAACAATATGTCTAGACTAACCCCAACTGGGGGTACTGCAGAACAAATAGGTCATGTACTTCGGATAGAGTTATCGTTCCTGATCTTGAAATTTCAGATACTTCGGATAGAGTTATCGTTCCGGGTCGTGAAATTTCAGTTATCTGACAAGAACATATAGGTTCCATAAACTCCCTCTCCGGGTGACACCTTGCCTTAGCTGACGCCTGGACTATGATGGTTACAACTTTTCCAATGTTCATAAATTGCTCTGAAAATAACAATGTCTTTGGAATTATTATCTAGTAAGTTTTTATTTTTATAGTTATGTATACAGCTGCTAACAACTTCTCTAGTAAAAGGAAAAATCTTCCCACAGATGGATGTCAATGCGTTCATACCGGCATGAATTTTATTAAAGACATATGTGATCCGCCATATCAAATCCAGTCGTAAGTCGGGATTTTTTTACCCTGTGCCAATGCATTCTCTTATATATGCGAGTCGACCATAGGTCGCCTCGCATATATAAGAGAATGCATTGGCCTAACAATTTTTTACAATTTTAATAATTGTTTCTTGTATTCTTTAACAATTTTATAATTTCACACATACAGAGCCCCAGACAAACATGAGCAGACGACACTCTTCTATGTGCTTCTATATATGTGTGGGGCTCCCTGCAGGGTAATGGATGTTTTTTTTATTGTATGTCCTAAAAATTGTAAGAAACATTTATTTAAAAAAAATGATAAAAAATTGTTAGGCCAATGCATTCTCTTATATATGCGAGGCGACCTATGGTCGACTCGCATATATAAGAGAATGCATTGGCACAGGGTAAAAAAAATCCCGACTTACGACTGGATTTGATATGGCGGGTCACATATTATGGACTTGTTCGGGTGCATGAAACTGATAAGTTAGTACTCAGCCAACTGGAGGAATGTAGAATTCTACTAACGTCGCCGAAAATCTCAACGAAATCGACCGCACCACTTCATAGAAAACATCGCCTAAACAACGCGCAATTGTAAAATATTTACATCTCGATTCGGGACGCAACAAACAGCGATAAACCAACGCAAATGATTTCGCCATCGAGAGTCATTGAATTTAATTGCTATATAAGAATGACGGTGTGTGTTGTAAATTTTGATTTATATTCGTAAAAACAACTACTTTGAGCAAAAGTATTCTACATTTCTATTTGATCATCCTGCCGGGGTGTTTCACGTCACTTTAAGTTATAAAATCACAGTAAATCAGGTCATAAAAACACATTGTGGTGGTTGATAGGCTTTCTCTGTTATTAAAACATGTTCCATTTTGCGACGATTAGCCAACCCCACCCCTCCCCCGGTGATGTGTCAACATTGCACTAACTGAAGTGTGATCATATTAAATTATTACCGTTTTGGACTTCCTGTTTTAATTTGTTTATAAACAGCTTTTGCTAATTTCTCATCGCTCACAGTGAGGCACATTTATCATCGTTCACAGTGAGGCACATTTATCATCGTTCACAGTGAGGCACATTTATCATCGTTCACAGTGAGGCACATTTATCATCGTTCACAGTGAGGCACATTTATCATCGTTCACAGTGAGGCACATTTATCATCGTTCACAGTGAGGCACATTTATCATCGTTCACAGTGAGACACATTTATCATCGCTCACAGTGAGGCACATTTATCATCGTTCACAGTGAGGCACATTTATCATCGTTCACGGTGAGGCACATTTATCATCGTTCACGGTGAGGCACATTTATCATCGTTCACAGTGAGGCACATTTATCATCGTTCACAGTGAGGCACATTTATCATCGTTCACAGTGAGGCACATTTATCATCGTTCACAGTGAGGCACATTTATCATCGTTCACAGTGAGGCACATTTATCATCGTTCACAGTGAGGCACATTTATCATCGTTCACAGTGAGGCACATTTATCATCGTTCACAGTGAGGCACATTTATCATCGTTCACAGTGAGGCACATTTATCATCGTTCACAGTGAGGCACATTTATCATCGTTCACAGTGAGGCACATTTATCATCGTTCACAGTGAGGCACATTTATCATCGTTCACAGTGAGGCACATTTATCATCGTTCACAGTGAGGCACATTTATCATCGTTCACAGTGAGGCACATTTATCATCGTTCACAGTGAGGCACATTTATCATCGTTTACAGTGAGGCACATTTATCATCGTTCACGGTGAGGCACATTTATCATCGTTCACAGTGAGGCACATTTATCATCGTTCACGGTGAGGCACATTTATCATCGTTCACAGTGAGGCACATTTATCATCGTTCACAGTGAGGTACATTTATCATCGTTCACAGTGAGGCACATTTATCATCGTTCACAGTGAGGCACATTTATCATCGTTCACAGTGAGGCACATTTATCATCGTTCACAGTGAGGCACATTTATCATCGTTCACAGTGAGGCACATTTATCATCGTTCGCGGTGAGGCACATTTATCATCGTTCACAGTGAGGCACATTTATCATCGTTCACGGTGAGGCACATTTATCATCGTTCACAGTGAGGCACATTTATCATCGTTCACAGTGAGGCACATTTATCATCGTTCACAGTGAGGCACATTTATCATCGTTCACAGTGAGGCACATTTATCATCGTTCACAGTGAGGCACATTTATCATCGCTCACAGTGAGGCACATTTATCATCGTTCACAGTGAGGCACATTTATCATCGTTCACAGTGAGGCACATTTATCATCGTTCACAGTGAGGCACATTTATCATCGTTCACAGTGAGGCACATTTATCATCGTTCACAGTGAGGCACATTTATCATCGCTCACAGTGAGGCACATTTATCATCGTTCATAGTGAGGCACATTTATCATCGTTCACAGTGAGGCACATTTATCATCGTTCACAGTGAGGCACATTTATCATCGTTCACAGTGAGGCACATTTATCATCGTTCACAGTGAGGCACATTTATCATCGTTCACAGTGAGGCACATTTATCATCGTTCACAGTGAGGCACATTTATCATCGTTCACGGTGAGGCACATTTATCATCGTTCACGGTGAGGCACATTTATCATCGTTCACAGTGAGGCACATTTATCATCGCTCACAGTGAGGCACATTTATCATCGTTCACAGTGAGGCACATTTATCATCGTTCACAGTGAGGCACATTTATCATCGTTCACAGTGAGGCACATTTATCATCGTTCACAGTGAGGCACATTTATCATCGCTCACAGTGAGGCACATTTATCATCGTTCACAGTGAGGCACATTTATCATCGTTCACAGTGAGGCACATTTATCATCGTTCACAGTGAGGCACATTTATCATCGTTCACAGTGAGGCACATTTATCATCGTTCACAGTGAGGCACATTTATCATCGCTCACAGTGAGGCACATTTATCATCGTTCATAGTGAGGCACATTTATCATCGTTCACAGTGAGGCACATTTATCATCGTTCACAGTGAGGCACATTTATCATCGTTCACAGTGAGGCACATTTATCATCGTTCACAGTGAGGCACATTTATCATCGTTCACAGTGAGGCACATTTATCATCGTTCACAGTGAGGCACATTTATCATCGTTCACGGTGAGGCACATTTATCATCGTTCACGGTGAGGCACATTTATCATCGTTCACAGTGAGGCACATTTATCATCGTTCACAGTGAGGCACATTTATCATCGTTCACAGTGAGGCACATTTATCATCGTTCACAGTGAGGCACATTTATCATCGTTCACAGTGAGGCACATTTATCATCGTTCACAGTGAGGCACATTTATCATCGTTCACAGTGAGGCACATTTATCATCGTTCACAGTGAGGCACATTTATCATCGTTCACAGTGAGGCACATTTATCATCGCTCACAGTGAGGCACATTTATCATCGTTCACAGTGAGGCACATTTATCATCGTTCACAGTGAGGCACATTTATCATCGTTCACAGTGAGGCACATTTATCATCGTTCACAGTGAGGCACATTTATCATCGTTCATAGTGAGGCACATTTATCATCGCTCACAGTGAGGCACATTTATCATCGTTCACAGAGAGGCACATTTATCATCGTTCACAGTGAGGCACATTTATCATCGTTCACGGTGAGGCACATTTATCATCGTTCACAGTGAGGCACATTTATCATCGTTCACAGTGAGGCACATTTATCATCGTTCACAGTGAGGCACATTTATCATCGTTCACAGTGAGGCACATTTATCATCGTTCACAGTGAGGCACATTTATCATCGTTCACAGTGAGGCACATTTATCATCGTTCACAGTGAGGCACATTTATCATCGTTCACAGTGAGGCACATTTATCATCGTTCACAGTGAGGCACATTTATCATCGTTCACAGTGAGGCACATTTATCATCGCTCACAGTGAGGCACATTTATCATCGTTCATAGTGAGGCACATTTATCATCGTTCACAGTGAGGCACATTTATCATCGTTCACAGTGAGGCACATTTATCATCGTTCACAGTGAGGCACATTTATCATCGTTCATAGTGAGGCACATTTATCATCGCTCACAGTGAGGCACATTTATCATCGTTCACAGTGAGGCACATTTATCATCGTTCACAGTGAGGCACATTTATCATCGTTCACAGTGAGGCACATTTATCATCGTTCACAGTGAGGCACATTTATCATCGTTCACAGTGAGGCACATTTATCATCGTTCACAGTGAGGCACATTTATCATCGTTCACAGTGAGGCACATTTATCATCGTTCACAGTGAGGCACATTTATCATCGTTCACAGTGAGGCACATTTATCATCGTTCACAGTGAGGCACATTTATCATCGTTCACAGTGAGGCACATTTATCATCGTTCACAGTGAGGCACATTTATCATCGCTCACAGTGAGGCACCATTCAATAGTTGCTAAATTACGTTTTTTGTTTAATATTCCGGCCGAAATGAAAACAATGCCCAGACTTATATAGTTGAAGTCATTAAGGGTACTTTCATACTCTGGCATATTTTGCGGGCATGTTCTTACTAAAAACCATATGGTGCCAGATTATGAATTGAAACATGCATATAATGCACCTCTACCACAGCTAACTACATGATAAGTAGAAATAAAAGGCCATCCGGCCACAGTGTCCCCCGAAAAAGTGGCTTCATTGGGGGCATCAGCTTTTCTGAAAAAAATAACAAGGACCCTAAATCAGAAGCAACCAGACAAAAATGTGTGGATCGTACCCATATTCGAACTTGATCTATATTTCGAGCTGATAAACTCATATACCAAATTTGATTCAGATATGATCACACAAACTAAAGTAAAAGGACCATAACTTTCGCAACTTTCGAACTTGCACTGTAAATAGGGCTGATAAACTCACATACCAAATTTGGTTAAGATATGATCACACAAACTGAAGTTATCATCCGTAAACCAGAAAATTATAAGATTCTAAGTTAAAAAAGGGCCATAACTCTCGCAAAAATGGGCGGAGCAAACCCATATTCGAACTTGACATGTATTTTGGTCTGATAAACTCTCTTATGTAATTTTCTTTTGATCTAATAACCGAAACTAAAGTTATCATCCGGAAACGGACGCACGGCTCGACGCACTGGTCAGAGTATACTTGTGGGGTGACCGCACATACCTATGAATACTTGTGGGATGCGATATTTTGTTTGAGTAACTTGTGGGGTGCAACCCACAACTGACGATTTTTTAAAGAGCGTATTTTTAAAGGGGGACAACTATGTAGTTCCGGGGACAGCTATGTAGTTTCACTAGTAGCGATGCTATATATATTTGGCTGTAAATAGCATGCAATTATCTCGCCGGAATACACATACAGGTATGTTAATGCAATGTGTTAGTGGCAACGTTACATGTGGAACTACAGAAATTATACTCCTCGCATTGTTAGCTTTGGTAAATAATCATGTTATATGCATGTTGCCGTTCAATAAATCATACAGGTATATTTTAACCCTTTACCAAACAGAACGGCCCTGTGCCAATGCATTCTCTTATATATGCGAGTCGACCATATGTCGCCTCGCATATATAAGAGAATGCATTGGCTTAACACATATTAAAAATGATAAAATTGTCAAAGAATGTAGAAAAATATTATAAAAATTGTTAAAAAATGTAAGAAAAAAATATAAAATTGTTAAAGAATGTAAGAAAAAATGCCAATGCTTTCTCTTATATATGCGAGGCGACCTATGGTCGACTCGCATATATAAGAGAATGCATTGGCACAGGGCATAACTGTAACCATCACAATGTAAATGAACCGGTTACAATGATATCCATATTTGTTTGGTGTTATTGAGACAGACCGAAGATATTTTAGGCTGTTGAAGCTTTATTTGGGCGTTTATGGCCGTTTTGTTGGGTAAAGGCTTAATGCAATGTGTTAGTACCGAAAGTTTACTTCTCATGTCGTTAGCGTTGGTAAATAATCATGTTATATGCATGTTGTCGTTCATATTCTGGCACAATAGGGTTTTCTGTGAGAAAATGCCTTAAACAATCCCGTGCAAACTTGCCAGTGTATGAATTTGGAATATGTCTCACAATATGGTTTCGTGGATCAATATCATGTCATCAAGCTATTCTGAGATCACGTTTTCGGTTTCTGGGATATACCTCAGAATTGTTTAAGGGGGGTGGTGATATGGGCGAGCTGGTTTTCCCCATGTAAACGGCTTGACCTGTGTTTGAACCGATTGAGTATCTAATTGGAAAACGTTATGGTTAAAAATTACATAATTTTAGCACTTTAGAAAACAAATAACGCTACATTTTGTTAACATTATATCAGTTTGAACTACCAGCATCATAGTGTAACAGTACTCGAGAGTTTACTTTCTTGACAGGCCCGGACAGTGCTGGTGGATATTTGACGGGAAACACAAATAAGTTGATCTTTTATGTTATAAATAGAGGATATGAAATGAGTGTTTCTCTCATATGATATTTATGAAACGAGTCTAAGAATTTATAGTTTTCTCGAGCCTCCGGCGAGAGAAAACTGAAAAATCGTGACGAGTTTCATAAATATCATATGAGAGAAACACGAATTACATATTCTATTTATCATATGACACCTATAAATTGATTATGACGCACACAAATCACTAAATAGCTATATGACATCGGCAGCAAAAGGTTAATGTGACGTCACTTCATTGCACCGGAAGTCCAATTACACCTGGTGAACTAGCAGAAATAATATGCACGCGAAGATATAGTGCGCTATTCTGTTCTCAGTTTGTGACATTATATCGTATGTTTATTAGATAAATACAAATTACATATTCTATTTATCGTATAACAATGTCCAAAACTATATATTTCAAGATTATAATTGCGAGAATATCGGCATCGCGTTGATTGACGCGCACGAATTTGACCTGCATTTAGTTAGAGATGCAGCTCGGCCCAGGCTGCCATTCAGCCAATCAGAACACACTTTTTGTCAACAAACCAATCAAATTATCGGAAGGTGATATGAACTAGTAGTTCATATGAAATTGATTTATGACATACTTTCCAACGTAAATAATGATTGAGTCATATGATAAACATAGATATCAACTTTAACAATGTCATATATATGTGTCAACATAGATTCTAAAAAATATATTTCCTTTATAGTTAAACTACTGAAGTGCCACTGTTCATTTCAACTGAATTAATACGTTCTGCCTTAATATATCATAAGATCCACAACTTACATGTTTCAGACGTGCGACTTTAATATGATGAGATAAATCAATCTCAAGTGTCCCTTTAACTATCCGTTTCAAATGAATTAATAAACTGTGTCTTGATATATAATTATATGATCCATAACTGATATATTTCAGAAGTGCCGCTTTAATACTGATAAGATAAATCAGGAAGTGTCCCTTAATATTAATACTGATAAGATAAATCAAGAAGTGTCCCTTTATATTAAGACTGACTAAATTACTGATGAACGTAATTTCGAAGATTTATTTTAAATGATATATTTAAAGAGCGTAGATGTAGAGCCATACATACTGGCGTATAGATCAGGTGTGTCACTTTAAATGACATATTTAAAGATCGTTATTATAAGACCATAAATAGTTAAATACTGTTGTATAATTCAGAGACAGAGGTGTCACTTTAAATGAAATATTTAAATCGGAAATTTAGAAAAGATCCATGAAAGAGAGTCGCGATGGTTCATATCAAGACCATTAGTTGGGCGATTGAATAATCCTGAACAACTGAAAGAAGAATGTAATGCTGACGTAGTAATTTCGGGAGGGGGGGGCTGACTCCGGGATTATCGAAAGGGCGGTAAGGCCATCTCCTTAACCCCTCGTTTTTAGTTTTTATTCAGAATCATAAAAAAAAAGAAGAAAAAAAAGAGAAATAAGCAGCATTTGATTTTAGTTACCCTTGGAACAAACGTCGCACTACCGACGAATCTAATTCAATTAGAATTAGACTCGAGTTTAATTCATAATTCGTCTGTTGAAACAAACGTCGCATTTAATTCAAGACGAATCTAAATGATTTCTTAAAATGGCATAAAGCGTTCATAAGGGTTTTCGTCAAAACGGCTAAAATAGGAAGTTTTATATCAATTGAGGCCCCACCCCCTGGAATACGGAATACCACTTAACACAGAGGGTGGAATACGGAATACCAGTTAACAGCCAAATGGAATTTTCCGGATAAATTTTCTATTGCCGTACGAACGCCTGTCATCACGCAGTGTCCACGTCTAAAATGATATAAAATGACGATGATCGACGATCTGTATATCAAACTGTGAATTTATTGTGACAAAAATCGCATTTATATTATTATTATGATCATTTTTTGGAAGGTGTCGAAGGTCGGCCTACGAATACCGGTATTTTTGGAATACCGAATACCTCCTAACAGAGGGGCCGGAATACGGCGTACCTCATAACAGGGCATGGAATACGGCGTACGAAGGGGGGGGGGGGTGTGTGGGGGCCTATCTAAAACGTAAAATGTGGCTTTTGACTTCCAAGCGACGAAATTAATGTTACTATTCTGAGGAGTGGAAATTATTGGTTTTATATCGCTATTTCGTAGGTATTTGATACATATTTTAGGTAGGACATGATTCTTTAGGTGGTATTTTGCTTTGAACTTGTCTGAAATAAATCAGGTCCAGTTTATTTTTATACGAAAACGTTGTACCGTTTTAACAATTTAATAGCAAGTTGAGGTCAACGCGCTATATCACTATTAGTCCATGAGCCAGGCTCCCCAAAAATGGAAAATGGTACCAATTCGGTGGGCAAATTCTATCAACATTTTTCTGAAAACCTATAACCTGAAGTTTATATCAGTCCTGGGGCACACTTGGTCAGTGTAGCTTAGTGTGCACAATTTGTGTTTCCATGGCAACTGAGGGTGTTTTTGGCCAGTATAAAAATTATGCCAATAATGGTTTATGACTAGAAAGTTTAAGGCAGTACGTCTACCTATGCATCGATATGGGGTGCTACCATTGTTGGGCTTTCTTTTGGCACTGGCGATTTCCCCTCAAGAGTTCAAGGTCACATATAAAGGTCAAGGTCATTGACCAAAATAATAACATTTTTCATAACGGGTCATATATATTCTACCCACTGAGTTTATATATCAGTTCTGAATACGTTACCTTTGCTCAGAAATAATATATAGCATATAGGCTATATTGACAACTGCGATGTTATTGAAACCGACAAGTCCCTCATGAGATATAGTCTTTAAACTTGGTGACCATTTTCCAAAATGGGTCAAAATCAGTTATTTCACAAGATATCGTACTTCTGTGTATAGTATCGATTAGATACTTATAGTGGGATCCCTTAAGGGTTGAATCGTGATTTTAGTGATTAAAGCATGAAACTTCCAATATATGTTGCTTAGGTATAAGGACATTTTTTTTGGAAGGGTGCTTGGGTTGGGCGGGGGTCATCTATTATGATAAAATCAGGTTTCAATGGCAACAGCATAAAATATTTAAAGAAATATTTTAAAAGCCACTTTTGATTCAACGAACATTGGGTTTAAACAAATTATGTTAACTCATTGCTCTCATTAATGGTCCATCAAGCGGACCTGGCCACCATGGCATATAGGGTCAAGGTCAATTACCAGGGTCAAGGTCATGGGAAAATGTATTATTTTGGTCTATTTGTTATTAATTGTCCAATATTTCGTTTAATGCAGTAAGTTTATCTTTGCAATGGTATGGGGTGTTAGCCATTGGTGTATATTTCACCTCCAGAGGTCAAGGTCATATACAAATGTCAAGGTCATTGTCCAAAATATTAGCTTTTTACATATCGGGTGATAGTTTCTACCCACTGAGTTTATATATCAGTTCTGAATACATTATCTTTGCTCAGAAATAATCTACAACATATATGCTACATGGAGAACTGCGTTATTATTGCAACAGACAAGTCGTGAGATACAGGTCTTTGAACTTTGTGGCCATTTTCAAAACTGGGTCAAAATAAGTTATTTATCAAGATATCGTGTTTTTGTGTATATTATAGTTAGATATTTATAGTAGGATACTTTAACTCATTCAGTGCCGGAGACGGATATATATAATTTCAATATTGGTGCACATGTGCTAAATTGTGAGATACTTGTCTGTTTAATTATCAAACGATGTATCGGGAAGCTCCACACATTGAAGCGTCTAGGAGATACAGCCGTCTGAATATACGTAGTGAAAATTGATGTGCTTTGTGGGCGTGACTTGCAGACTTGCAGAGTTCAAACTCTCTGAGAGGTCAATGCTTATGGCATACATATATGTTAATTGGAAAACCGATTTTGATTGGGTAAAGGGCGATTACTATCAAGTCGGGGACATGGTGCTTCAAAGCAGTTAATGAGTATGGCCTATACTAGCAATACCAACGGTAATTTTTTATTCTATCCAATATTGAACATTCAAACTAAGTATCTAGTTACTGTAAATAATGGCGTTCCCCCAGGAAACCTGGAACAAAATATGGTTTTCCCCAGGAAACCTGGCACTGAATGTGTTAATGGTTGAATTGTGATTGACTACAGCATGAAACTTTAAATATATGTATAGTCAATTTTGGACAAATATTTCACTAACGGCTCTACTTGGGCTATCGCATTATCTAACACAACATTATCTGATTCAAATTAAGTTGCGGACTTCAAAATTAGCCAACATAAACATTATCTCAATCAAATTAATGGGGCCGACTTCTCTGGGGCCGTCTTCGCGTGGGGCCGTCTTCATATGGGACCGACTGCGCGCGGGGCCGACTTCTCCAGATACCGACATTTCTATACGCCGACAGATGTGTCGAAAACAACATTGATTGCTTGTAATTACGACAATCCGCATAAATTAGTTGGTGATTAAACTAGTTTTATGAAGACACTATATTAAAAACAGCAAAATAGTAAAACTACCAAACTACTATGTCTGGACTTCATCTGGTGTTTTAGCGGAAATTGGGAAATTGGGTCGAGAATAAATTGGGCGACCGACCGGAAGTTCATAAAATACACATAATTCGATCTCGGGCTCCAACGATAAACTACACAAAAGCAAGACACCACACCCGTAAACTATTAAACTGTACTTGATTTTTTTAAATGCACTTATTTAAAATGATATTTGAACATCTATATATTGTCACCAATACACACAGTGCCAATAGAAATTCCGAAGCGGTGTTACCGAACTGCCCCACATAATTTGCGTACGTCTCAGATGACAAACTAGAATTGTAAAGAAAAGATATAATTGTCACATTTTATGCCCTCCCGATCACTGTCATGTCATATTAGTATATACTGGCACGAAGCTGGAAGTGTTATTGCTAATAGTGGTATAGTTATGTAACACATTCCTTTATACCCGACTAATTAAGTATCACATTTCAAGGATTCACTGATCAGTCTTATTCATTAATTTCATTTTTCGCGGTATGGTAATTATATAATTATGCATTGACGCATTTACGAAACCTGATAGAGATTGTCGCTAACAAGCGTATCTAAGGGCCTTGACCAATAAATTTCCACGCAGTTTTAATGAATCATAAAAATTCCAGGGGTCGTATTCACCAGCTGGGTTTATTTATAGTCCAGGTAGTTTATCCGAGGCGGTGCTCAATGCGAACCTCTCGGTGAAGTTGACGGGAAGATATCGCTGCGCAGTATAGGATTATCCAATCAAGGTGATTGGGAGAAATCATAGATTGACTACCACTTACGTACATAAAACATGCTGCGCATAGCAGACTAGCAGTACATTTGGTTCAGTTCAATCATGAGTAACCGATGGAAAGGAAGGGGTACACAACAGACGAACGCAACACTGTTTTGCGCATAGTGCATTCAAACATTAAAATTCTTGAAAATAAAGAGACCGGAACCATCCACCAGTGCCGGAATGCAATTTCTTCGGAAATGGTAGGGAATTTTCCGAATAGACCATGTGCAGTATTTGGATTGTGCTTAAATTCTTTAGCGTGCAACAAACCTCCACTCATTATATTCTTCTCAGGGATGTGGCAACAGGGGTTTTGTTTTGGGGGAGGGGTGTGTATCTCACACCCCCTCCAACTTTTGTCCAATGTTCAACAGTTGGCAATTTCATAACCTGACACAACATTAGGAAATTTCACACCAACAATATGTTGAAATTGTTCTTGTAGTTTGATTTTCCAACAATTTATTACTAGGAAATTTGTTGTTTTTAGACCAGCATGTGCATATATTCTCCTACTTTTGGTAAAAATGATTGACTGAGAAGGCCACCAGTTGGATATTTACCGACCTTATTTGGGTGTCAGGTTGGTAATTTCCAATCACATCACCGACAGCGTGTGTCGTTAGACATCGTGTGCGAAGATACATTGTGCGTTCAACCGCTACCAAATCTAAACTACCTGGTTTATAAAATAAATTCAGTTGTTGAATACTGCCCCAATTGTCCGAAACCTCAATAATTGGCATTTCATGTTTAAGTCGTTGCCATAACAACCGAGCAACCTTCTGTTATGTCTACCAAATTTTTTTTTGAAAGCATATAACTTACTTATCGAAGTCCACATATAGTCAGTTCTCCACATGATAATCCTACGGGGTCTATGGTGGGGCCAGTACTATTACAATCAAGATCAAAACAACTACAATTTTGTGACTTTAGTAACTAAAGCATGAAACTTCACATACGTGTTGCGTAGTAATAATGGAAACTTTTTGGAGGGTTACCCAGGTGAGATGTCATGTGTGAGTATAAATCTGGTTTTCATGGCATGGCGTCAACTAATGAATTCTTATGGCAAACGACGCATACAACATATTGAAGTAATTTCATTCATTTGTTGGCAGACTTACGATTAAACATACATAATATGATGAGACGCGATGCCTGATTTCTGCCTGTGCTATCGGAATTATGAGACTTTAATGGAAGTAAGATGTTACCAATGACGATAACTCGAGACTCATAAAACCGGCAGCACACGGCAGAATTTTTGCCCAATTCAGAAACCCGAACAAACCAAACCATGTGCAGGTGGGATCTGCCACTAAAATAGATAGTAGGATGTGGCAAATCTGCTCTGATATCAGGAAGTACGCAATATGGTCTGATGATCTCTGTAGGGCAATGTATCGTGACTTATGTATTGCCACAGATACTATAAAAAGTAATACTTAAAACTGTGATTATATATGAACTAAATGTTGTGACATATTGACATTGATCGTCTTATATCAAGTGTGTCATATATCAAATTCAACGTGGTGATATTGTGATGGGGATTGCTGTTATGACTAATGCACTAGGAGTAGCGAATTGTGAGACAATTAGTAATAAATAGACCAAAATAATAAAATTTCCCCAATGACCTTGGTAATTGACCTTGAACCTATATGCCCTGGTGGCCCAGTCCGCTTGGTGGACCATCAATGAGTCAGATATGATACATAATTTCTTTAACCACATGTTCGTTGAATCTTAAAAGGGGCTTTTAACATATTTCTTCAAATATTTTATGTCGTTGCCATGGAAACCTGATTTTATCATGACACATGACCCCCAACCCAAGCACCCTTCCAAAATAAGTTTTCCTTATAACTAAGCAACATATATTTGAAGTCTCATGCTTTGGTCACTAAAATCACGATTCAGCCCTTTAGGGATCCCACTATAAGTATCTAATCTATACTATACACAGAAGTACGATAGCTTGTGAAATAACTGATTTTGACCCATTTTGGAAAATGGTCACCAAGTTTAAAGGACTATATCTCGTGACAGTCTTCTCGGTTTCAATAACAACGCAGTTCTCCATGTAGCATATATGCTATATATTATTTCTGAGCAAAGATAACGTATTCAGAACTAATATATAAACTCAGTGGGTAGAAAACGTATGACCCGTTATGAAAAATGCTATTATTTTGGTCAATGACCTTGACCTTTATATATGACCTTGACCTCTTGATGTGAAATATCCTGTGACAAAAGAAAGCCCACCATGGGTAGCACCTCGTATCGATGCAAAGATAGACGTCATGCTTTAAACTTTCTAGTTATAAACCATTATAGGCATATTTTGTATACCGGCCAAAAACACCCTCCGTTGCCATGGAAACATTAATTTTGACACTAAGCTACACTGCCCGAGTGCGCCCCAGCACTGAGATAAACTTCAGATTATAAGATTTCAGAAAATTGTTGATAGAATTTGCCCACCAAATTGGTACCATTTTCGTTCCTGGCTCATGGACTGTATATATTGCGTCAGTATGCCTATCTAAAACCACGTGGTAAAATAACCATGGCGGGCAGGGGCGTACGGCTATAGGGTCTCGGTTGGGGGGGGGGGGGCTAATAAATTTGCGTAATTCAATTTGAACCCCCTTGGCTGTTCCTTCACATGCCTGGATAATAGACTATTCTGACTGGATCAGTATCATGCACTGGGGGACCATGGTTCTCCGATCATAGTTTGGCACAGCGGGAGAAAACTTTGAACATGAAAACCGCAAAAACCTATATAGCATTAGACTGGCCTCAAGCTTTCCAAGTGCTGACAATTTCCAACCTGACACCCCACGAAGGTTGAAAAATTTCCAACTGATGAACATTTAAGTTCATAATTTTGAACAGAAGCATAGGAAAATAATTAGCAGTTTTTCTGGCTGGCCACGGGGGTCACGAGGGACCAGGACACAGGCCATTTCAGTCAAAATGTTGGATCAAAAGTCGGAAAATATGCAAATGTTGGTCTAAAAACAACAAATTCCCCAATAATTCATTGCTGGAAAATCAAATTACAAGAACAATTTCAACCCATCGTTGATGTTAAATGTGCACACGTCCATGCACATGCAGTATAGCGTGTATATCCAAACGGAATAAATATTTATTTAGTGCGTCTACTCGCATTTAATTTGAAACAAACGTCGCACTTTCGTCGACTCGAATTCAAATACCACCAAATTACGTCATGCTCGTTGGTGTTTTCCAGTTTCAATTGGAATTCCCTCATTAGCATATCATTATGCAGCTCGTTTGCATGTCTCTGAATTAAATTCGAGTCGACGGTGATGCGACGTTTGTTTCAAACACGGATCTCAGACGCATCAGCAATTAAATTCGTGTTGACCACACGCATTCTTCGTCGGTAGTGCGTCTACTCGCATTTATTTGCAACAAACGTCGCACTACCGACGAATCTAATTCAAATAATTGAATTCGATTCGTCGGTAGTGCGACGTTTGTTCCAAGGGTTAGTCTTTATTTCTTTCTTCCTGGTTTTGTGGTGGGTGTTCTGAACAGCTAATTCCCTGGCATGTTTGTATGACTGTGTTGGTTTATTACGCGCGCCGCGTGGATACTAATGTAGAGATTCTTGTTTCGCCTGGGCGCATGGGGGCTTTATTTATAGAATGGGACTTTTTGTGAGGATTAAAAGTCGAACTGCGACCGGAGGCCGAGTCCGATAAAAGGTGTAGTTGGTCATTTAAATTTCGTTTATTGTCGTTAACATTATGTCAATAATGTTGATTTTTGGTTTGTTATAAGCTATGCCAATTACAAATACAAGAAATGAAAAAGATAATTTGTAAGTCTTATATTTCAACTTTTACAGACATTTTTCGTTCTGCAGCCCACTGGGGGTTGTGATCGGAGACGGCCGAGTCGGCCGCCGGTTCGTTAATTAGGTGCTGGTTGTTATTGTTATTTTAACGGAATTATGAGTTGGTCATTCGCGAAACCAATATATTCTATATTCTATAATTACAATCATGGGTATATATTATATTATCTTGAGCGCGTTACAATTTCTGACATTGGTTTTCTTGTACATATCTGGCCCTTGGTACATTTGGCGATCCCTCAGCAGGACGAACTCGTAATTGGAAAGTCCATATGTCGGTCCTGCTGAGTGGTGATGGAGTCCATATGTCGGTCCTGCTGAGCGGTGATGGAGTCCATATGTCGGTCCTGCTGAGTGGTGATGGAGTCCATATGTCGGTCCTGCTGAGTGGTGATGGAGTCCATATGTCGGTCCTGCTGAGTGGTGATGGAGTCCATATGTCGGTCCTGCTGAGTGGTGATGGAGTCCATATGTCGGTCCTGCTGAGTGGTGATGGAGTCCATGTGTCGGTCCTGCTGAGTGGTGATGGAGTCCATGTGTCGGTCCTGCTGAGTGGTGATGGAGTCCATATGTCGGTCCTGCTGAGTGGTGATGGAGTCCATGTGTCGGTCCTGCTGAGTGGTGATGGAGTCCATGTGTCGGTCCTGCTGAGTGGTGATGGAGTCCATGTGTCGGTCCTGCTGAGTGGTGATGGAGTCCATGTGTCGGTCCTGCTGAGTGGTGATGGAGTCCATGTGTCGGTCCTGCTGAGTGGTGATGGAGTAGATCGCTCTTTTGAGTCGTGCTCGCTCTTTTTCTACATACTCTTCGTCTGGTTCCTTGGGCGACGCAAGGCTCTCCTCGTATCTCGGCGTCACAGGGACGGAAGATGTTGTTTCCGTCCCTGGTGGAGACTGGCTAGATGGTGTTGCCATCTCCGCATCGAAGACAGCGGCGGGGACGTATGGTGTGACGTCAGTGTCCCTGTTGCCGCTACCTGTGTACGTCAGCGACAGGGACATCCGGGGTGACTTCGGTGTCCCTGTTCCCGCTGGTGGCAGTGACATCAACAGCCGGCTGATCTTCTTGCCCGGAGGCTATTTCAGTTAGTGGCGAACAATATACGGTGCCGACTCTTGTACCTTTTGTAAAAAAAATTGGGTTCATAACACAGCGCCCTGTTATTGAGAAAACATGTAAACAATATATAAAACAAAACAATAAAAGCGGGCGCGCCACATTAAGGAACACATCCCTTGTTAATATTTACGCCCTATGGGTGTTTACTGCTACGCTGATCTGGCCGTGACAGATCGGGCGATGGGCGATGGGGATATCTGGCAGGACAACACATTTCAGGTTTCATGCGATGCGAGTTATTTTAGGAAATTCCAGTAATGCTGATCTAGCCGTATCTCGCAGGACAACACATTTCGGGTTCTCGCAGTTGTGTATTGGCGGATGTCTCATTGTTTCAGTATGTATGACCGCGTTAATTGCTTTCGATGTTTTGGTATGAACAATAGCTGGGCCATTCTTGAAGATTTTATGGCGGGAACACAATATAATACATCAGCTAACTTTGCTGATGAAGTATGCGACATGTCTCAGTTGGAACGCATATAGACTAACTGTATTGCGAAGTATCGGGTGTGTATTTAATACGTTTAGTAGATTTTGGGTCAGTTTTTAGAGGCTTTCTGGTGTGGTGAATGAAAACCCTGCTGTAATAAGCCGTAGTTTTTGTGATAATTTGAAGGATTACTTGTTTTAACGGAATTCTGAGGCGGTATTGAAACCAATATATTTTATGTTATAATTTATATATATGCCTAACACAATGATCTTGAGGGCGTTACCATTTCTGACTATGGTTTTCTTGTTATATAATATCAACGCAATTGTAAAAGAAGCGCGCTGGTTTGAAATTGTTATTGTTTTATTGATAGAGTATTCGTTTTCTAAGCATCTGTGGTTCAAATTAGAATTTCTGAGTCGCCAGATAAAGATGTGGAACGTCTGACATTATTAATCAATCGATAAAGATGTGGAACTTGTGACATTATTAATCAATCGATAAAGTTATTGTCGTTGTAGTTGTGTTACCCGGGAAGAGAAAAAACTCACATATTTCGATCAGAAAACCAATTTCCGTATATAGAAGTGGGTACTTCAACCGAGACAATAGGCACTTTCGTGATATATTACACCCATTTGTTGATACTCAAAAAAATATCGACATCAAATATTTAAACCCATAAATTGGCGTGTTATGTACGATTCTAACACACGACAAGGACTTTTACCTGCCAAAGAAATGTTGAACTTATTATCTGAACATTGCGCACCAAAGAATATGAATCCGTCTGCACTTGAATGATCTGTTCGTCTGTTTGTCGTCTGCTAGTATTAACTAAATACCTCTCCAGATGAAGAATAGACCATTCCAGGGTATACATTTATAACTGAATGGTAGAATCCATATGTGACCCGCCATATCAAATCCAGTCGTAAGTCGGGAATTTTTTACCCTGTGCCAATGCATTCTCTTATAATGCGAGTCGACCATATGTCGCCTCGCATATATAAGAGAATGCATTGGCCTAACAATTTTTTATCATTTTGTTTTAAAATAAATATTTCTTACAATTTTTAGGACATCAAATAAAAAACATCCATTACCCTGCAGGGAGCCCCACACATATATAGAAGCATATAGAAGAGTGTCGTCTGCTCATGTTTGTCTGGGTCTCTGTATGGGTGAAATTATAAAATTGTTAAAGAATACAAGAAAAATTATTAAAATTGTAAAAAATTGTTAGGCCAATGCATTCTGTTATATATGCGAGGCGACCTATGGTCGACTCGCATATATAAGAGAATGCATCGGCACAGAGTAAACAAAATCCCGACTTACGACTGGATTTGATATGGCGGGTCACATTTATTAAATAAAGGTTTACCATGCAGTCGACGCGCGATTGCTGATTGGAATCAAGCTGTAAAACAGAGTTCAATCCCCTCGCTAGACGCTTTGTCTAACCGCTGCCGGCATTTGTATTTTCTTCATTAACATCTAACATTTTTTTTTATTGAAGTGTTTTGTCAGTTACAATTCATTCTGGCTTGATATGGACAATTCATTCTGGCTTGATATGGACAATTCATTCTGGCTTGATATGGACAATTCAGTTTCTCAGAATAATGCAGAATGATATCTAACCTACAAAAGTCTCAAATAAATAAATGAGTGATTTCTTCACATTATGTGTAGGTGCTGGCAGCGTATAAGTCCTGCGTAGCAGGGGCCTGAACTCTGCATAGAGCTTGGATGGGAATAGACCCTAATATGGTTGTTTACGGGCTGTGATTGTCCACAGCGGACGTCCAGCCACCAGCTGTCCTCATTACACTATCCGACGCCGTCGTTAACTGACATCCCACCTACGTCAGTACGTCCGCTGTACCACTAATTGATGGTACGTGAGGAGTATAACCACGGGATAATTCGAGATTACAAACCTACGGCTTACTACGAGCTCTGTAACTCGTGTTGTTTGCTATGTTGTTAGCGATATAGAGCATATGATTTAGAGTACTTGATTGCGGAATAACTATTATTTGCACAGTGCGGAAAATGTAAAATCACATAGTATGCATTTCAATGCCAGAAAATCAAAGAACCGGTCCTGTCTGGATACTAGTTCCAATATCTGTGAAATAAATATTTATTTATGTCTTGAGCGATCTTCTTGCTAATCGCGATGTATGTGTATTCAAGATGCATATCCCTTGAATATATCATATTATGTTATGGTATGTGCTTCCATGGGAAACCTATTAACCCTTTACCCAACAAACCGGCCAAAACCGGCCAAATAAAGCTTCAACAGCCTAAAATATCTTCGGTCTGTCTCAATAGAACCATACACATATGGATATCATTGGAACCGGCTCCTTGACCACATTGTGATAGATACAGTTATGCCCTGTGCCAATGCATTCTCTTATATATGCGAGTCGACCATAGGTCGCCTCGCATATATAAGAGAATGCATTGGCCTAAAAAAAAACACTTTTTACCATTTTTTCTAACATTCTTTAACAATTTTATAATTTTTAATGTGTTAAGCCAATGCATTCTCTTATATATGCGAGGCGACCTATGGTCGACTCGCATATATAAGAGAATGCATTGGCACAGGGCCCTTCTGTTGGGTGAAGGGTTAAAGCGATAGGCCGTGCATACCAGCTCTAACAAGATCATATGTTTGGAGCTTGAGATCCACTCTCCTTGCGTTAACACAGCTAACGTCTATATATGTAGAAGAGTAGGATCTGTCTGTCTGTCTGTTCGGATTTTTCTCCCAGACCCCAAGACCTATTTCAACCAAATTTGGTGTGGTGACTCGGTGCTCCCTGGCGGAGGTTATGCAATGTTTGACATGGTATAGCGTATAATATCGTAAGGGTCGCGGGTGCAATGTTTGACATGGTATAACGTATAATATTGTAAGGGTCGCGGGTGCAATGTTTGACATGGTATATCGTATAATATTGTAAGGATCGCGGGTGCAATGTTTGACATGGTATAGCGTATAATATTGTAAGGATCGCGGGTGCAATATTTAACATAGCATGTAGCGTATAAATGTAACACTGTAAGGTTCGCGGGTGCACTGTTTCGGCTTAGTTTACTGCACGATCATCAGGGATACTAAGTACCAATTGGAACAAATTTCCATCTTCTGCATGGAATCCGTAGTTTTCTGACAGAATTGAAGATATTTTTAAAAGCATGCTGATCGTATATGGAGGATCGAATCCCACATAAAGTATAAATGTACAGGTTGTAGATGCGAACAGTGCAACAGATAATGATGTATAGTGTACTTGTCGTCATTACAAAGCTGACACATACGATGTACCACTCTAAATACTCTCTGGAATCAACTAGTTCTCCGTCTAAACGACTTGTAACTAATATGAAGGATATTTGGTTCTAGCACAGTTTGTTTAGCACCCAATTATTTGGGTTCACAGGCCGCCAAGAGCCGAAAATTGGCCACCAAGAGCCAAAACATCGCCGTGAGATGGCGCAACGATCCGCGACATGTTGTTCGTGCAGAGCGCCATTTTTTATTTTCAACGAATCGACAAACGTTCATCCGAATCATCATTTTAACTGTGTTACTATGAAGTGGAGATAGTGGAGCGTGTCACAAGTACAAGAGTCACTGGTAGAATCTGGTCTGCTGCTGGTCTGCCAGAGTTGTTGGATTTTTAGAGGCGCTTAATATTTTATGACTTAGATTGTAATTTTGTACTAACTTGCATTAGTATAACATGTATACTGTTTAGTCACTTGACTTGAAAATCCGAAATTTTAGTCTGGTAAACAATTGAATATTCTCATGCATATGTGGCAGATGCTGCTTTTTTCTGTTACTCCAAAGAGAGATAACTCTAATCTGATATATACAATTTAACAGGTTTCCCGTGGTACATGTATATGTTACTTCATTGCGATTCTTGGGAAAACACGAACGGCGTAGGTTAGTGTGCCTCCCATATTGTTGGAGATCGTCAATTTCCGAGCGCAGCACGTATACAACCTTCTGGTGTGTTTCCGTTTGCACTTTCAGTTTTGTTTCAATTCCTGAAATTCGACTCGGGCTTTATCAACTCGCGGTTGAGGACCTCTGAGGTGATTATTTCATTTTTTGCATACTTGATATACTTCGATATTCGCCACTTCGGATACAACTGTTTGAACTTGAAAGGGGTCTGCATTACCATGGAACTCGACGGTGCGTTGATTATACCACTCTCAAAGTAAGCAAAACGTCCACAATGTTCTATTTCGCACGCGTTAATAACTTGCTGGTTGATAATTGTTTCTGTTTATAGTCGGACCAAAGCTGCAATATCTGACTTTCTGTTATCGTGGTTTACGTTCTTTGAATGCGTTTTAACTTTCCTTCCTTCCTTGGCCAGCTGATGTTGAATTTGGACTAGTGATACTTCTCTATGTTTACAATTATCAGGTTCATAGGAACATTGGCTTTTTGCGCTTTCTTGTTGAGACGATTGTGCCACTCTTCATCATCATTATGATCCATTATTGGTGCGTATGCGTTTCCGGTATCGGCACCATGCCGCTGGCCCCATGGTTTGAAGGAAATCCAGTACAAAATGTCGAATGTACTCAACTAATAATCGAACCTGATATGTGGCATCTGTCTCACTCTTCTCAAACACTGGCATTATGTGTTCCTCTGAAATATATGGTAGAGCCAAGATCAGAACGACCTAATCATGCAACGATTCTCTTTCACAATGCGCCGGTGATAAACCTAAATTCTGTACATTCTAACAGCCTGACCCCAGTGGAAGTTACATCCGTGTGTGTCAATATCGGAGGAAACTCTCTGAGCGGCCTTCCATATTCCTATGTGCTATAGTTGTCATTCGTCGGAAATCGACATTTAGCAAAAGAACTATGACGGTCTGGAAAACTGATTAATAATCCTTAACACGAATTCGTGACATGAATGCAAACATCAATGGCACTTGCATGGCATCAGTGTCGCTGTCGTTACTGATGAATACATACAAAAATATGTCGACCAGAGCTAAGTAATAGGAGGTCTCACCACATTGAACGTGTCGTCACATTCAAAGTGATGAACCGTTGAAGAAGATTAATTGGCGAGCATCATCAGTTTTTACATCAGATCTGAGATAGTCTTTCGGTGTGAAATATTCAGCAATATAAAAAACTAGTTGATCCAACTTCGGTTCTTTCGGCTTGAGTGTTTGGCGCTGTTAATTGGATCTTCGTGAGATACTACTAAGTACTACTTGGATTTGGTATTTGTGTCTGTATTTTATTGGGGTTGTTCAGACTTAGAGTAAGACAAGATAACATACTCGACAATTTTGGCTGCAGGTCGGAAGATATCGATTTTTTTTTTGGTTATTCATAAGCCCTTTTTGTACTCGTATCTGTGTCGAAATTTAATGTTTTCCCTGGTGGTTATGTTGTGTAGGTCCAGGTATGAAGTCGTCTTTCGTCTTTTTCACAGAGGAAAGACATGTATAAGCATAAGATTAAGATTTCATAATTTGGGGACAACTAAATTTTAACATTAACGACGAGACAAATGATGGATATACGTAGCTATAATGCTAAAAATTTAATCGATGGGCCGAATTAAGGGGCCGACTTCTTCTGGACGAACTTCCCCGGGAGCGACTTTGTTTTTGGGCCTACTTCGTAGCGGGCCGACTTCTAGCTCCTGCATTATAAAATAGTGTATCTTGACAAAGTGTATAATTTAACGTGTAAAATTTAACGCCATGACATATGCCTGAAAAGTCAAGTGAATCACCGCCCGTCTATCATTATTTAAAATCAAGCCAAATCGAGCTGATTTATGTACCAACTCTAGTTGCGAGCGAAACTGAATATAATGCAAGGGGAGAAACTGGTAACTCTTGCTTAAAATAAATTATTAAAACTCTCCTGCATCAGGTACATCATTTGAGACGTGTTGTTACTTCCTGAAACTTGAAGTTCAAGTTTAGCAATTCGTTGGGACGTATAGACGTATATGAAGTCAGTCAGTGACCAGTTGTTTGTGTCCAAGTCAAAAAAGTGCAACTGCAATGTCACTGTTCAATGTGCATGAAAAACATTCGAATCGGCGAAAACACAATGATTTCAATGACTCGGATGGAATTGAATTATGAGTATGAACGAAACATAATGTTAAATAGAAATGCCTTACCTTTCGACTTATTTCATTCAGAGATGACCATGTATTATTTTCAATCGATCGGCTAAACGTAGAAAGACATATCAAAGATCGCGCATGCAACGTATTCAGTGCGTTCACTATATGAAGGAACATAATCCACCACGCGCAAGAAAACATGAACAACTATCATAAATGCTTACCGTTTGCTATATACATGTGAATATTACGAAAGGAACTATTGTAATAATATTAGCAACCACCACAGCGCCACAGGCGCTGTGTTGCTTTTCAAGTTTAGGTTGAATGACGTCATTAATTTTTACAATACCATGAAACAGAATTTCGACGCGATGAAAATCCGGACAAGAAAAATGGGTTAAAAATCACGTGACTTCCGCCCCGCTTTTGCATAGCATCCTGGGAACAATAATATCAAATTGTGAAATCACGGAATCGGAAGTGGACCAAGTGGGATGGTTATGAAATTAGCAACTTCAGTTTTTCTGAACAATTCAGGCTATGTTATGTAGGCTTATTAATTAGTTTCATTTTGACCATTTTCGTTGGTTAGCTGACCGAAAACCAGCGAAGACGTCATGACATGGTCCATGACGTCATTTACGTCAGTTGGTGTTGTGGGCCAGAATCCTGACACATTTGGTCTTTACCGGAAATACCGATGTCACATCACTAGACCAAACGCAATTATATATACAAAATGGCCAAAGGACATTTTATATACAATACACTGTTAAAAAAATTCCGTTTTCAGACGGTACAAAGATCCGGAAAATTGCTGCCGGCACTATGTTCTGTAAGGTTACGGAACATTGTATAATTTCATTATGGCAATATGTTCTGTATGGTGACGGAACATTGTATCATTTTATTACGGCAATATGTTCTGTACAGTTACGGAACATTGTATAATTTAGTTGCGGCAATATGTGCTGTATGGTTATGGAACAATGTTCCGTAATCATATGGGACATAGGGCCGCGACAAAACGGTCCAGTGTGCCGTGTCTTGACGCAGTTATGTGCCGGCAGCAATTTTCCGGATCTTTGTTCTGTTGTATATTTGCGGAACTCTGTTCCGTTTGAGAATGTCAATTTTTTAACAGTGCATTAGTTGAATTTACTGTCTAAAATGTATTTTTCCTACAAACTAGGCAATTATATGACTTATTATCTTTAAACTGTGTCCTATGTCCAATGCCCTTTTAAAAAGTGGATTCCATATCCAAGGGAGGGGTGGCGGTTCAAACCACCTGAAGGTTATAACCCACTTCAGATGGAATACCGCTAAACATTTATAAATAAATACAAGACATTTCATCATTTTTTTAAATTACTTCGGAAAAGTGTCTTTCATAAATTTACAAGTCAATGTTTGCAAATTAATTTTTCTGACAAATTCCACACTATACTATTGACTAACAAGAATTTATAGCATCAGATACCCCATATGTGGTACACGTGCGCTCTTTGGTGCTATACATAAAATGTGATAAATAGTTGGGCTTTTTGAAGTTACAAAATCCATTGCATAATGTTACATTATACCGGTAACCATACTTGTCTAATGCAACGATATTTTGATAGGGAAGGCTAAATGCTCCAAGAATAAAGTATAAACAATAATTTTATATTAATGTATAATAAAATTGCACAACATACATGTATGGCAATGAATATAACCAGGGAGTGATTGCATGACAAACAGTTCCATATGCTGAAGTGTCAAATTACTCTTAAATACCATACCGGTACATACAGTACAGACAGTTGGTCCACAGGAGAATGTTCACTGGAAGCACTTCAAAATAATTTGAGCAATTTGTCACATATATATCCATACCATCATTACGTTGAATAGTTCAGCACTGTGCACACACAATATTTAGCTGAGGTGGAAGTGGTACCAACTGGTATGTCCACTGTTCCCAAATGGTCCTATGGTTAAGACATTCAAGGATGGTACACAAGTACGGATCGTCATCACGTCAATTCACCATCGCGCACAAAGAAGGTGATATTCCACACAAGTCACATATTTACACACAGTACCAGCACAGAAATACGATTTGTCATCCACCTTGAAAGAAAGTTATCTCACAGAATCACCTTGGCATGTTGGAGTTTAAGTATGCCAGTATACCGGTACATGTTCAGTAGCCCTTGACACTGCTTTACTGTAACCTTGTCTCCGGTTGTTAATGGTATGGTACATCCTTTCAAATCAGATTCAACAGCCATCCTGAAAATAGTCATATCACAAATATACATACATGTATACCAAGTCACTATGTTATATGCATCAATATTATCAGGATTTTAACTTCTTGCACTCGCCTCACTTTTCACCATATCATCTGAAAATAACTTTCTAATCTGCTCGTACATCATACATGTCATGTGTATCTATCTTTCAAGTTAATAATAAACACTCTTTATTAGCAATTACTAGTGTCCCTTTAAGTCATGTGATGTCAACAGCAGCTATTACGTGACATTTCCCACATCATTTTACTTTTGTGCACCAACTTTTTCACATATCTTCTGGGTTGATAATGAACGCTCTTTATTTATCATATAAATTATTAGTAGTCCCCTTTAAGTCACATTAGGTCAAAGGCGCCTATCCCATGATATTCCCCTCGGCAGGTAACCCACCTGTAACAATTCTCCAACATATCTTCTTCTAAGCTGATAAGGGACGCTCTTTATTGACCATTACCCCTTTAAGACATCTGAGGTCAACGGCACCTATCCCATGACACTCCATGGGTCAATGTAATGTATCTCAGAGTTACAATTTCACCGCCATATTGCAACCATTTTGGTATATAATTAATTATCTAATTAAATTATTTGTTAGTGCCCTTTTAAGACATATGAGGTTAACGGATCCCGGGGACCTATCTAATAAGATTCCCCAGGATGAATGACCCATATGTATATATAGATAATAGTAAACCCTGTGCTGATGCATTCTCTTATATATGCAAGTTGCTGATAGGGCGCCTATAGCATATATAAGAGAATGCAGTGGCCTATCAATATTTACCTTGATCTTTTAAGCCAGTGCATGCTCTCATATATGCGAGACTCCCTATGGGCGACACACATATTAGATAATGTGCTGGCACATGGTCTTTAATGCCAGCGCAAATCCCGCCACGAAAGGGTTAAGGCTTATATATTGTTTACGGTGTGAAATGATCACGTGTATTTGTATATTCGGATATTGTTCCTAAACTCAAGGATATAATTATGGACATTTTAAATTGTAGGTCATTCTCCAGATATGGTTACATCTATTGTTTTAAGTTGATAATAAACGCTCTTTATTGCCAATTAGTAGTGCCTCTTTAAGTTATTTGCATATATTTTTAAGCCCATGACACACCTGTGTCAAATTGCCTTGATGTTCAAATTTGCCGACATATCTTCTGAGCTGATAATAAACACTCTTCGTTGATCACCTAATTTATGTTAATATAATTTAGTACTCCACGTTTAAGTCATCTGATGTCAATGGTGCCTATGTCATTATATTTGCCTGGTCAGGTGACCTATGTGTACCAATTTTCCTACATATCGTCTAAGCTAATAATGAACGCTCTTTGTTGCTCGCATATGATAAATATAATTGTTAAGTCCCCCTTTAGGATCAACGGCACACCCCCGGTCAATTTACCACTGAATATCAATTTCCAGCGACCATTTCATTCACACGCACAATATTGACTGTCTCATGAGTCGTGCCACTAATCATAGTCTAATATGCCCTCAGACTGTTAATTATTCCTGTTGACAATTACTAAATCAAGAAACACCCAAATTTCAAAACTCATATTGTTGGTATATTACATGTATATTGGTATATAAATATTTGGATAGACTTTAAGTCTATCCAGACTGGTTGATGATATGCACAAGTTCATCTGTATCATATATACTCACCGACTAAGGCTGTACCTGTTCCTATTCACACGTTCAAGGATGTCGGGCAACTTCCACTGGTGGTCATTATCTGTCTTTTACTTGAGATGGCCTCACACTTCATCCTTCAGCCTTTATATTGTGTTTGTACTGTACTGCTTGCATGCATGCTATGTCCAATATATCCCCATCAGCTGTTTCAGGAATCGGACTGTGGAATACAAATTGATTCAAAACTTTAATATTAATAGGAATACATGTACATGTATATGTTTTTCAATCGTCTTTATTGCTAATGAATCGTAATGATTGCATGACGTGGATGTAAGTGTAACGCCTTACCCAACCGTCTCAAAACGCCACCACTACTCTTCAGAGGCCACATCATCACGGCGACTTGGGTTCGGGACCCACCATTAGAGCCAATTCACATTGACAACATCTAACTAGTATTTACATATAAACATCAATTTATATATACAAGGAATATAACAGACGGAACTGATGTCAAGACATGCGCATGGTTTACAACTAGATCTAATGTACCGTAGCGCGAACGCGTAATCACTCAAAATAAATCAGAATTAATTGTCTTTAAGTATTGGTTGAAAGATAATTATAGAACAGTTTACAATCACCCCTCTTCCCAAATCCATGATTGCTGCGAAAAACCGATCAGTCTATTTTACTCTTTAGCCCTGCCCGACTGGGCTATTATAATTTATAATATGACATTGATCGATCGCTGGTTCACCCATGCAGTCCCAGAACTGTACATGTAGCTGATATTTTTTGTTTTACATAGGGGCCCGTACTAGATCATGCCATGAATCTCTACTCGGGCTAACGCCCGGAGTAGAGAGTCGTGGCATGATATACATGTAGTGCCCATACTAGTAATCACATGATATGGCCATCAATGGGATCATATTATTTTCAAAATGTCCGAGTCTGGGCTAACAACTAATTTGTGAATATGCCAGTTGCAATTGCAATATATTATATATATATTGCTGATATACAAATTAATAATAGCACATCTATAAATGAACGTTCAGAAGACCACGATCCAATAGTAAATGGAGGAATCGGGCCCGACAAAATCGTGGATACATGTAGTTTGTTCACACGATTGCGATATTGTCATACTAGTACATGATGATATCGTAGGTTGTTCGAAAAGCATATGATTGACTACTGTGATCTTTCCAGACACGATTTGTACGTACACACGACTGCGATTACGTCGCAAGTGGAGGTATACAAGGATACGCCATGATTTTGAATCTGAAATCAAACAGTGCTTGATATTATTTTATGACTTGCGAGTTTGACATCATCATGCATAGTCCAACTATCGGTTACTTCCTACGGCGGAAACCCTTTCATTACGATTGAATTGTGTCATCTGAACGTTCACCAAACTGTGCAACAGCTAAAGTAAATTATAATGTATCGACGATCGTATGAAAGAAACGCAGAACAATACTTCCATTCACACAACGTGACACAAGTGATGTTTGGTGACCTGTAAAATGTTAACTGGTGACACAGAAACACAGAAAGTTGTGATAAACAATGACTGAGTGAATCAGATTGAGAAATTGAACAACAGTTACTGGCTGACTGGTGAAACTGAAAGTTGAAAAATCCAACATCAGGGGAAAATCAGACAAATTCACATCTGGAATGACTTTGTGACACTTCACCTGTTTTATTCCTTTTAGTATGTTACATCCAATAGCTGTTTAGTCGTACTGTGTGTTGTATCGCTTTGTTTAGCGTGACATTTGCTTGCTCAAAGCGCTTTTAAAATAATTTGACAGACAAAAATATCTGAAATGCGCGAATAAACGCATATAGTTATTTCCCATTTCGAACTTCCTTCTGGTTGAATTGCGAACCGAAACAGTAACTGACGTGAGCCTATTGAGGTCACGGTCAACATAATGTTTAACCCATACCTACATCGATTGCTATATAAGCATGTACACATATACCAGTTAATAACTGCACATGTGTGGGAGTTGATTTAGTCATTACTGACCGATGTCACTCATAAAGTAGATAAAACATCGTAACACACTCCTTTGGACATGCCACTAAAATAACTCCAATAGCTTACACATATTCCAACTGAGATACCGTATAGGGTCGTTAAATTGTTTTATATTGCGATTTTGTATTTTTGTTGGTTTGGTGTTTCAATAAAACAACTATAAAGGCAAATCATGAATCACTATTAGATTATTACTAGGTCCTAAACATCCACGGTCAATTTTACACCAAAATTAGTCAACATTTCCCAAGCCAAGTTTCCTCTTATACCAGGCAAAATAAAATCGAACAATAGATGTAATTGCCACCAATTCGTACTACACAGGTATCGCAGATATCCATAGAATCATCCAGAAGTAATTCGTCGAAAAGCATTGACAGTGCTCAGCTCAAAATGCATATAGAACGCTCTTTATTATACCGCATTTGGGCGACGGGAGCATAGTCGCGCATTATAAGCAGTTTGCAATATATCCCAATACAAAGGAAACCATATATTTCAAACCTATAACTTGTAAATAATATAACAATTTATATAATTACAGCTTTGTTATTAATGTGATGCAAACGGAATTCAGAAAACAAGCAAAGTGACACGTATACGTGACAAACGAGCATTCTCCAAAGACCATGTGCAGGCCTATATTAGAAACATAAATCTTTCAATTTACTTTAAATGACCATTTACGGCTGTCAGCTCAACTATATACACAGCATTGAAAAGATTCTTAATCACCCATCTATGGCATTCACGCTAAATCAACACGAACACGTAACTATACTGGTATATAACAGTTAGTGGTAACTCGGATTATAGCGGTTTTACGACGGCTGCTCTTGTCTAGTTTTACACTCCCCATATATGTTTAGTATGTGCTTATGTACACTGCATATGTGATTTTACAATTAGCAGAAACCCAGCTTGTACACCAAGTTAGTTTGCATTCCTGTGGTGTGGAAGTCCGGCGGGGTGCATGTCGATACACCATGCAGAGGCGATCATTTATGCGGTCCTCTACTGCAATGCCGTATATATGGCTTAGCAATCATCATTTTCCTGTCAGCAAAGTGACAATGTTACGACTAGTGATGTTATAAATGGATCAGAATGGATTGAGATAACGCCATTATATAAATAGGTCATAATACAGCATTCCGCAACAGAGATATTAAATTAGTTTATCAATGGCGCCGGTTGTTTAATCTATCAATAAAATTAGACTGCACGCACGAGGCGTCCGGTGTAATATATAAATGACAAGACTACGACGCGAAAAATGATTCACAATATATAGATTAACTTACCTGATTATAATCAAACACTCTGGACAAAATATATTTCGTGCCGACACTGAGTCTCCTGCAGGTCTTCTTGAAATATTCAAAACAAAGAGGATGTAACCACGTGACTCCGTACCCAGCGTTCAAATTACGGATCTATGTTCCATCAGGGTGATTACGGCACAATGAAAAATTTGAAAACGGATCATAGAGTAGTGTCAGAACGGACATTTTTAACAGTGTATGCACACAATAAATATGGGATCCCTCCCTACAAACGTGTTGTTTGTTTGTTTGGTTTTCATTGTTCCTTTTTTGTTTGTTCTTCTTTTAAAACTAGTGAGTGCATATAAGATTATATACTTCATCATGTTTTCAAATGTCATTTTGACTATCAGTTTGAATTTTTGACCATGCAATGAGCTAATTCAGCTGCCTTCCACAATATGTATACACTTAAATGTAATTAAGAGACTTCTCTAAAGACCATTTTCTAGAACAATACAGACTGGATTCAAACGAGAGATGTTTTTTATTGACAAGAGGTAGGTAGCTAGCTAGCGCATGAAACTGTTCGCGCGAAAGATTTCCCCAGTGATATTTTGGGATATAGCGCCCATGTAAACATTTATATTTGTCATATATAAACGTGGGAAGTTGCTAGCTTTAGTTTGGCATGGATGTGTATGAGTTGTTTTAACGAGATACGTGGTGGCAGGGTGGTTGTATTGTAGGCCTAGTGTTCCGCGGAATGCGCCCCTCCAACTTTGGTGAAAATATTCAACATTTTGAAATCCCATGACTGACACAGCAACAGTTGGAAACTACGTATATAGATGGAAATTGTTGTGATAGTTTGATGTATTTGTGTGGTTGCTCCACTACGTGTCACGTGCGATCATATTATATCTTCTTTGGGTGTACTACCTTATTTCTGCTTTTTAAATTTCCAAATACAACTATATTTACAAATTTGTTTTTTCTTTCAGTTACGATATTCACTCAAATACTGTATAACTTGATGTTATTGGCTCAGCAGCCTCGTCTCAACTCGCAACAAACAAGAAAAATATATATACGATAATAAAATAATCATTGCTTGATGCATAAATTTTTAATTACCTGTTCATAATAATCGACGATTTGAAAGGACGTCGTGCTTTGTTTGAACACCTCCTGGTGGTGTGGATTTGCAAGACTAGTTGATACCGATTTCACTTCCTACATTCTCGCGAGATGGCGTGTTACATGTTACACAATGTTCTCGGAAACGCCTAATATAAACACAATGTTTGATGTCGAATCCGTTTCATGACAACATACTTGTTTGTTTTTTTTAATATTTGTTATATCTCACATATGTTAATAGTTCTTGGAACAAATAGTGTTTAAACTAAAACGGGTGGAGCATATTTAACTGTGCGTTTCTATTCTTCCTTACTATGTGATGTAGAGTCAGCTCTTCAAATATGTACCGCATAGAAAGGTGAGGCACATCATGGATTTACATATTATATGTACCGCATAGACAGGTGAGGCACATCATGGGTTTACATATTATATGTACCGCATAGACAGGTGATGCACATCATGGATTTACATATTATATGTACCGCATAGACAGGTGAGGCACATCATGGATTTACATATTATATGTACCGCATAGACAGGTGAGGCACATAATCGATTTACATATTATATGTACCGCATAGACAGGTGAGGCACATCATCGATTTACATATTATATGTACCGCATAGACAGGTGAGGCACATCATGGATTTACATATTATATGTACCGCATAGACAGGTGGGGCACATTATGGATTTACATATTATATGTACCGCATAGACAGGTGAGGCACATCATGGATTTACATATTATATGTACCGCATAGACAGGTGAGGCACATCATGGATTTACATATTATATGTACCGCATAGACAGGTGAGGCACATCATGGATTTACATATTATAGACAGGTGAGGCACATCATGGATTTACATATTATAGACAGGTGAGGCACATCATGGATTTACATATTATATGTACCGCATAGACAGGTCAGGCACATCATGGATTTACATATTATATGTACCGCATAGACAGATGGGGCACATCATGGATTTACATATTATATGTACCGCATAGACAGGTGAGGCACATCATGGATTTACATATTATATGTACCGCATAGACAGGTGAGGCACATACTGGATTTACATATTATAGACAGGTGAGGCACATCATGGATTTACATATTATAGACAGGTGAGGCACATCATGGATTTACATATTATAGACAGGTGAGGCACATCATGGATTTACATATTATAGACAGGTGAGGCACATCATGGATTTACATATTGTAGACAGGTGAGGCACACCATGGATTTACATATTATATGTACCGCATAGCTATAGACAGGTCAGGCACATCATGGATTTACATATTATATGTACCGCATAGACAGGTCAGGCACATCATGGATTTACATATGATATGTACCGCATAGACAGGTCAGACACATCATGGATTTACATATTATATGTACCGCATAGACAGGTCAGGCACATCATGGATTTACATATTATAGACAGGTAAGGCACATCATGGATTTACATATTATAGACAGGTGAGGCACATCATGGATTTACCTATTATAGTTTTATTCACTTAACCCTTTCCCCAACAGAACGGCCCTCTGCCACTGCATTCTCTTATATATGCGAGTCGACCATAGGTCGCCTCGCATATATAAAAGAATGCATTGGCTTAACACATATTATTTTAGGCCAATGAATTCTCTTATATATGCGAGGCGACCTATGGTCGACTCGCATATATAAGAGAATGCATTGGCAATGGGCATAAATGTAACCATCACAATATAGTCAATGAACCGGTTCCAATGATATCCATATTTGTATGGTGTTATTGAGACAGACCGAAGAAATTTTAGGCTGTTGAAGCTTTATTTGGGCGTTTTTGGCCGTTTTGTTGGGCAAAGGGTTAAATAATACAGGTGAATATGGATATCATCGCTTTGTGATAACCCAACATCATATTTCACGAAAATTGTTTTTAAAAAGTGTCAAACTAAATCAGTTCTATGTTTGTCTTTTACGAAATAACATGTCTATACACCCATACGAAGGATTGGTCATGGTGGGACATGATAATGAAGCCAATTAACATTGAATTGGTCTGCAGAGTTTTATGGAAGAGTGATTGTGTATCTTAATGTCATGTAGAAAGGTATACTACATGTATATACATGTAGTGTGATTATTAAAGACATATTATGTACTTGTTCGGGTGCGTGAAACTGATAAGTTAGTATTCAGGTGCTATGCCATCTGGACGAATGTAGCATTTTACTAACACCACCGAAAATCTCAAGCAAATCGACCGTAACACTCCATAGAAAACATCGTCCGAACTATGCTAAATTGTAAATATTTACTACTCGAATCGGGACGCTTTTATCGGCGAAAAACTAACAAAAACGATTTAGCCATCGGCAGTCACTGCATTAATTAGTATATATAAGAAAGACAAATATTATATCTAAATTGACAACACACACCGTGTTGTCAATTTAGATATAATATTTGTAAAAATAACATCTTTGAACAAAATTATTCTCCATTTCTATTTGATCACCCTACTTTAAATAAAATATGTTAGCGCAACAGGTTGCAAAACGAATCTATCATCAGTTATTGACAAGAGAAAACTTGGGTGATTGGGTGTCTTTGCAGGCTTCACATGAAAAGACATCGAAAACGATTTTTCATGTTCCGTATTAAGAATCACAAACAACAATCTAATTGTATAATGAATCGTTTATTTCAGAAATCATAAGAATTCTTGACAAATATAACCTCACACCATATCTAACATCGTTTCTAGAAGGACACTTCCCATCCAAGGAGGCACGTAAATCCCTCATGGTACCAGAAATAAAACTGTCAAACGAGCAGGCATGGCAGACCTATATTTCTTTATTGCCTCAATCTGGGGGGAGTACATTATATACAACATTGTTTACAAACACAGATAGCATGAACGTCACAAGCATGTGGTTGAAAAAATTATACCGATATGTTATATTATTATATACAAAAAAACAACCAAATTTGAAGAAAAAGAGGGGGGGGGGAGGTCAAATAAAAATAAAAATACCCCCCCCCCTGTGAGAGAGTATTTAGTAAACATCATTTTTACGGAGGCACAGATACACATGAATTTCACAAGCATATGGCTGCACAAATTACAGCAATGTGATATTATATTCGTAGAAAGTAGACATTTTTTTTTAAGAAATGAAAGAAAAAAAATGCTGCGGTTTCTTGATTACATTGAGTTATTGAGATACATGGATAACTAACACAAATATCCTACAAAATGTTTTATACCTATATATGTAACTAAGATAATCGCATCCGTATGCTCGTTGAGAGCTACATACACAATCGAATATCTCACACGCGCGGAGATGTGAGGCAGAATTCATTATTATTGAAAACGCCAATCGTGTGAATGTTATATATGTTGTTTGTTTGCAATTAGTCTAGTATTTCTTTATTGCCTCCATCTGGGGAGAGTATTATATACAACATTGTTTACAAACACAGATGGCATGTCACAAGCATGTGGTTGAACAAATTAAACCAATATGTGATATTATTATATATAAAAAAAAACAATCAAATTTAAAGAAAAAGAGGTGGGATATAAAAATAAATAAAAAAACAAAAAAACAGGAGAGTATTTAATGAACAATATTTTCACGAATGTCACAAGCATATGGCTGAACATATTACACCCAACGTGATATTATATTCGTAGAAAGAAGGAAAAAAATAAAAGAAATGAATGAAATGAAAAACAAAAAGTGGCGGTTTCTTGATTACATTGAGTTATTTAGATACAATTGTGGCATCTCTGGATGGGTGAAGTTAACTGTGGGTCCCCTGAACCGAGTACAATATCAAGAAAGTCATCTCTTTGTAGACCGTCCAGATAGAGGAACACGCCAACGCCGTGGTGGTTTAATAATGTCTCCCATAGACGGTTCCTCAGTTGTAAAATTTAAAGACCTATACAAGAGAACATTAAGTGATAGAGTTCGTCATCGTATGTTTTGTAGCATTGGTGGCACGTCAGGTTATTTTTGGAAAGTTGTTTTGTTCAATAGTTTCGCCAAATTGAAGAATTTGTCCGCTGCATTCGGGCGAGACTGAAGAAGCCTCCAAATTTTCCACCCAGAGAGAGGGTCTCGAAAAACTTTGGTAGCAACAGAAAATTTCTTATCACTGGACATGGACTGATTCCATTGTGACATGTAGGTGATCTTCACGACAATTTTGACAATTGTCTTCCATGAATTTTTATCGGGGAAGTCGCCGTGGGTTAGAAAATTATCTACATGATCCAAAAGACTATACTGCTCGAGTAAGGGAAAGACTTCAGAGACGAATCCGGACACTGGACGATGAAACAGACGGTAGAGGTGTGCTTTGAAAATGAAGAGTACAAGTGGAGTTTGGTGTCCAAGAGGGAGGTGAATCAAATGTCCGAGGAAGCATAATTTCCGTATATGCATTTCTCTCTGAGCGGGAAGTTGACCTATTAATCCTAGCGCAAGACACTTACTTGTGCGCTTCGGACATTTCTACGCGAACTTCACACACGTGCGCAGAGAACGTTCTATCATAATGGCGGATGATTGAGATTGCAGTGAAATAATTTCAGTGCCATATAGTGCCTTTGGTAAAACAACTGTTCGCAGGAGATGGCCCATAGTCAGAGGAGTAACATATTTGAGAGAATCGTTGTCAATCGTAGAGAAAAACGTTTTTCGAAGTTTTGTTGCCACATCAGAAGAGTGTGATGAACTCTGGAAAATGTGTCCTGAATCAAACCAAGGTGAAGGCAATCCTTCTTGTCTTCTTTTAGACTATCAGATCCGAGCCGCCAGTGTCTGTATTGGCGATCATGTACGTGTCTGGGTTCATTGAAGACGACAATCTTGCTGTTTGTACAGGAAAATCCGAATCTCCACCGAAGGCTGTATTCATAGCATATATTTATGAGATTGTCCAACCCTTGTTTGGTAAGAGCGAGAATGGCAATATCATCGGCTGCCGTTGGTGCGGCACAATGGAAGGAACTGACATTGAGACTGAGCTGCGACTTGTTCAGGTCGACCAACAGGTCGTTGATGTAGACAAGGTAGCAAAAAGGTAAGAACACACCCCATTGCCTTGGCCGATGCTAAACTCTTCGGAGACATTAGCGTCATATAAAATGACGCTTGTAATGTCCTAGTGCATGTTAGACAATAGTTTAACGAATTTGTTTGAGAAACCTAGTTTCTTGAACTTATATAGCAGTCCTTGGTGCCACACACGATCGAATGCTTTATTGGAATCGAGGAAAGCAGCGAACACACGAGAGTTATGGTCCTCCGCATACGAAACCGCTTCTTGAACAACAAATGATGTCATGTTACACCCTAATCCTTTTTGAAAACCGCACTGAAGAGTGTGAGGAAAATTTTGAACGTTTTTGCTAGCAAGGATTCGATGTAGAGAAGGATTGTCTCGAATAGTTTGTAAATTACAGGTAAAAGTGTGATCGCCCTGTAACTGTCCGGTGATGTTGGCGGCTTTGTGTGTCCTTTGTACCGAGTTTCATCTTCAGAGGAATCCACTCGACCTTAATGATAGCATCAAACAGTAGTCAACGAATTAGACCATCAGAATTATTTTTAAGATGTTCGCCAACTATTCAGTCATGTCCAGGTGCTTTATTTGGTTTCAGGTTGCTAATTGCATCCGTTATTTCCGTTATGGACACGGGTTTGCACTGTGGGCATTCGGCTCAACTATTATAAACTGAGAGAATGAACTCTTTACCTCATTGCACACTTTACAATCAAATTGTGGAAGACCATGCTTATCTGGTGAGTACAGTTCACAAAAAATAAGAACGCCAACCAGATAAGATCAGTTTCTGGTCACGCAGAGTGTTTCCTTGGAATTCCATCACAAAACCGAGTTTTTTTCGCAGGAGATTTTCTTTTTAGGAAGCGCCAGAATTTAGTATGGTTGACCTTGGCCTATCGCTCAAGTTCATAGCACTGATTCAATTGAATTATGCGTAAAGCTGAGCGGTGTGCTCGGTGGAATGCCATTTTGGCGTTCCGGTAGTCGTCGCAACAGGATGACTCACGTCTAGGTAGACCCACATTCACCCACAGTTTATGCAGATGTTTAACGGACATGGCTCATTCGAACCGCCAATTTTGTTCTACGTAATTTGGAGCGACGGATACGATAGGTCGATAAATAAACGAACTATTGTTGTACCGGTTCATATGCTCTGAAAAAACAGCCATTTTTCAGCCGTTTTCAGCTTTTCGCCAGAAGACAGATAAACGCTCTTTATTACTACCATATCAGGCATTGACTACAACGGAACGCTCTTTTCTGTTCCATGTCGTGCAAATGGATGATTGTGTTTGGGACCCAAACACCGTATTCACAGTTGTATTTTACATTACGTCAATGCGTCTTTTTTTGGGTTACATAATGCTCGTAGAAAGGTAGTTCAGATATTTATCGACCTATTTCGATACTGAGTAAAATTTAAAAGCGCATAATATTATGTGTATTTTGGAGCGAAAACCGCCATGTCGCTTTAAGTTCACGTTTAAGACCACTCATATCAGAGGTCCAATATTGCTTTAAACGAGAACGGTACCTTTTCACTGTTACTACAGTATCAGAAGCCGCGAGAAGAGCACTCACAATGTCTGAGTAGAAATTGGCAATTGAGTCTTTCGAATCAATATCACTTCTGTGTGGACATGTCCACACAGAAGTGATATTGATTCGAAAGACTCAATTGCGCAACATACCTAATAACTGTTTATATAATACAATGTCTGCTCGTTCCAATGCGTAACGTTTCCTATTGGAATCCGGCATAAACAAGTATATTTCTTGAGGAAACAAAATGGAACATGTCACGGGTATGTGATTGGAAGTATTCGTGGCGTCATCGTTCAATATATTACACTTGGAGACCATATGCGTGAGACATTTAGGTATAATGATGTGGTCAATGAGTGAATGTATGTTAACAGTGTAATATGGGAAATATGAGTAATCGTTTCCAGAACATATGATCAGAGTCATCAGTGAAATTAACCCGGTCTATTCCAGGAATAACTTGAACATGTCCGTACGAGTATTTCGAGAATCGACTCTTGGTGTATGTGAAACCCTTTGCATGTGAGCGTTGAAGTCTCCCACCAATATAACCGCACCTTGTGAAGACAACATATCAATTATATTATCTAAATAGTCTTTAAATTGTTCAGCCCCATGGTTCACGTTCGGGAGATACACCTGTATGACAGAAATCAAGCACTTGAGTTCAGGCGGAGTTGAAAGCCGACCAGGCGATTATCGCCCGTTTCCCATTTGGGACCTCGTATGTGATATTAAAGGGATACTGTTCTCAAATGGTGTTGCTGGTTTCTATAGTCTCTGGCCGAGACTCTGTGTCGTAAAATAAGGTAACCAGATTTCCATTATTTGAAAGTCTGTTTAGTACGAAGTAAAGTTACGGATGGCAGATACACGATCATGTATGCCAAGCATTGTCCACTCCACTATCCGAGGGTTATTTTGATTACGTCTTGTACACGGAAATTCGTAATAATTTATGGCTCCAGCCATTATATCAAATTATTAACTTTCATTTTAAGATAACATATTAACATGAAGGTATACACAATACAACTTCGACTCAAATTACTTAGTTTTCTATATATTATCTATATTGAAAATGGAGTACAGTACCCCTTTAAGCAATTCACACTATTTCTTGTTCGTAATACAACCGCTTGTTTATTACATCCGCGATCCGGTTTGCGCAATATTTAACTGAGAAGCGTTTGTTGTGAATCATCAAAGAAGATGAGGGCACGCAGTGCGAGTTCGTCGCATTATAACGGAGAATGATATTACAAGGTG
Organism: Siphonodentalium dalli; assembly: GCA_032622095.1. Classification (NCBI taxonomy): domain Eukaryota; kingdom Metazoa; phylum Mollusca; class Scaphopoda; order Gadilida; family Siphonodentaliidae; genus Siphonodentalium; species Siphonodentalium dalli. The sequence continues at coordinate 197,518,401 of CP136067.1, read as the reverse complement.
TGCACGCAGTGTGAGTTCGTCGTATTATAACGGAGATTGATCTTACAAGGTGTGCACGCAGTGAGAGTTCGTCGCATTATAACGGAGAATGACCATACAAGGTGTGCACGTAGTGTGAGTTCGTCGCATTATAACGGAGAATGATCTTACAAGGTGTGCACGCAGTGAGAGTTCGTCGCATTATAACGGAGAATGATCTTACAAGGTGTGCACGCAGTGCGAGTTCGTCGCATTATAACGGAGAATAATCATACAGGGTGTGCACGTAGTGTGAGTTCGTCGCATTATAACGGAGAATGATCTTACAAGGTGTGCACACAGTACGAGTTCGTCGCATTATAACGGAGAATGATATTACAAGGTGTGCACGCAGTGTGAGTTTGTCGCATTATAACGGAGAATATTCATACAGGGTGTGCACGCAGTGTGAGTTCGTCGCATTATAACGGATAATGATCTTACAAGGTGTGCACGCAGTGCGAGTTCGTCGCTGTATAACGGATAATGATATTACAAGGTGTGCACGCAGTGTGAGTTCGTCGCATTATAACGGAGAATAATCATACAGGGTGTGCACGTAGTGTGAGTTCGTCGCATTATAACGGAGAATGATCTTACAAGGTGTGCACACAGTACGAGTTCGTCGCATTATAACGGAGAATGATATTACAAGGTGTGCACGCAGTGTGAGTTCGTCGCATTATAACGGAGAATGATCTTACAAGGTGTGCACGCAGTGAGAGTTCGTCGCATTATAACGGAGAATGATCTTACAAGGTGTGCACGCAGTGTGAGTTTGTCGCATTATAACGGAGAATAATCATACAATGTGTGCACGCAGTATGAGTTCGTCCCATTATAACGGAGAATGATCTTACAAGGTGTGCACACATTGTGAGTTCGTCACATTATAACGGAGAATGATCTTACAAGGTGTGCACGCAGTGTGAGTTCGTCGCATTATAACGGAGAATAATCATACAATGTGTGCACGCAGTATGAGTTCGTCCCATTATAACGGAGAATGATCATACAAGGTGTGCACACATTGTGAGTTCGTCCCATTATAACGGCGAATGATCTTACAAGGTGTGCACGCAGTGCGAGTTCGTCGCATTATAACGGAGAATAATCATACAAGGTGTGCACGTAGTGTGAGTTCGTCGCATTATAACGGAGAATGATCGTACAAGGTGTGCACGCAGTGCGAGTTCGTCGCATTATAACGGAGAATGATATTACAAGGTGTGCACGCAGTGTGAGTTCGTCGCATTATAACGGAGACTGATCTTACAAGGTGTGCACGCAGTGAGAGTTCGTCGCATTATAACGGAGAATGATCTTACAAGGTGTGCACGCAGTGTGAGTTTGTCGCATTATAACGGAGAATAATCATACAATGTGTGCACGCAGTATGAGTTCGTCCCATTATAACGGAGAATGATCTTACAAGGTGTGCACGCAGTGCGAGTTCGTCGCATTATAACGGAGAATGATCTTACAAGGTGTGCACGCAGTGCGAGTTCGTCGCATTATAACGGAGAATGATATTACAAGGTGTGCACGCAGTGTGAGTTCGTCGCATTATAACGGAGAATGATCTTACAAGGTGTGCACGCAGTGAGAGTTCGTCGCATTATAACGGAGAATGATCTTACAAGGTGTGCACGCAGTGTGAGTTTGTCGCATTATAACGGAGAATAATCATACAATGTGTGCACGCAGTATGAGTTCGTCCCATTATAACGGAGAATGATCATACAAGGTGTGCACACATTGTGAGTTCGTCCCATTATAACGGAGAATGATCTTACAAGGTGTGCACGCAGTGCGAGTTCGTCGCATTATAACGGAGAATGATCTTACAAGGTGTGCACGCAGTGCGAGTTCGTCGCATTATAACGGAGAATGATATTACAAGGTGTGCACGCAGTGTGAGTTCGTCGCATTATAACGGAGAATGATCTTACAAGGTGTGCACGCAGTGAGAGTTCGTCGCATTATAACGGAGAATGATCTTACAAGGTGTGCACGCAGTGTGAGTTTGTCGCATTATAACGGAGAATAATCATACAATGTGTGCACGCAGTATGAGTTCGTCCCATTATAACGGAGAATGATCATACAAGGTGTGCACACATTGTGAGTTCGTCCCATTATAACGGAGAATGATCTTACAAGGTGTGCACGCAGTGTGAGTTCGTCGCAAATGTTTCTTATTCAATTATCTTTAGTAGAACATGTAATACAGTTATCCCTCTGTAGTTGCAGGTATTGTGTTTATCACTAGCCGACTTAGTATTGTGCTTGGGTAGCACGCTGATTAATTTGGTAAAACTGGTATGCAGCATGTCGGTAGCATGTACTGCAGGATGTGTTAACCAGCAGAAAGTCCAAAATATCATTTATTTAAGTTAGCAATTGCAATCTACATTTTTAATGCATTATAATCGTATCGGGAGTTGTGAATATTCGCAATCTAAAAGCTTCAATGTGAGCATGCTATTCGAGTGCTTGTCTGTAGATTGAAAATTTCGATGTTTTATTCAAGGTGGCGTATTGATAACTATGAAATTGTGTTACAAAAAAACCCCTAAAACATCTTCCAAATACAAAGCTACATAATATACAGTTTGAAAAGTCAACGAAAATCCTATTGGATATCAGAGTACGCGCGATTTCATTGGTTAATGGCATAACAGATCACTTCACACATCAGAGATCAATGACATGTTTTCGACAATTTTCCCACGCATTGTCAAACACAACTATTGTTGAAAAACTGAATTTATACGTTATTATACTCATCGCAACATAGTAGACATCACCTTCAAGTTTTTATCAGTCAACGATATCCATGACTGATTATTCTTTCGCATCTTGTTGTATTTATAACTATTTCTAAATACTACGATTCTCACAATCAGTTACTACGCCGGGAATGCACTCTATATTTGGAAATGGTGTACTGTTGGGAATTCCGCGCCGTCTTAGAAATGAAATATGTGACCCGCCATATCAAATCCAGTCGTAAGTCGGGATTTGTTTTACCCTGTGCCAATGCATTCTCTTATATATGCGAGTCGACCATAGGTCGCCTCGCATATATAAGAGAATGCATTGGTCTAACAATTTTTTCTTGTTTTCTTTAACAATTTTATAATTTCACCCATACAGAGCCCCAGACAAACATGAGCAGACGACACTCTTCTATATGCTTCTATATATGTGTGGGGCTCCCTGCAGGGTAATGAATGTTTTTTATTTTATGTCCTAAAAATTGTAAGAAACATTTATTTTAAAAAAATGATAAAAAATTGTTAGGCCAATGCATTCTCTTATATATGCGAGGCGACTTATGGTCGACTCGCATATATAAGAGAATGCATTGGCACAGGGTAAAAACGTACATCCGTTAGGATTTTCGTCGTTTTTCAAAGAGACTGGATATTATACATCTTCAAACCAGTGGATTCATTGAAATATCTAGAGCGCTTAACAAGTAAAATCATAGTCTATTTTATCGGGGAAAAATGCAGTTTGTGCCATTTTGGCATATTTCTTCCATCATGACACTTTCTTCTTTTCAAGACAAAAGAAGTCTGTCCTACCAAACTTAATTAGTGTTCAATTTAATTTAGTGTTAGAAATAGTGTTCTGCTCAAAACATGTCACTTATTTCTAACTTATAAATTACATCCCTTTTAATTTCGCCAATAATTATAGTTCAGAACACATTTCTAGTTTATTTTAAACGTAGTTTAGTGGCACCATGTATTTATATTTTTCAGGTGTGGGGAATTTATGCTAACCGCCGATTGTATTTTAGTTTTTGCGTTGTCTTTCGGATACATGTATTTCTAACGTATAATACTAGCTCCCCATACCCTCCGTCGCGGTTCATTAACTATATTTTAAAACCCAGCTCCTTCTATATCTCCGAATGGGCTCGTTCATTAACCCCGACGGAAAATGTCCTTACCACCTTCTATGAACAGGAATATGGGGATAGCTATAAGTCCAAATTATTACCAATCGAAACGCGGCGTTATCAAGTAGAAATATCTATTAAATTCACCATTAGATTCCTAATATATACATTATATATACCACATATTTGAGGAAGAATGTATAGAAAGTTATAAGTTCTACTCAAATTGATGACAAAAAATGTTTATTTAATTAGTGACTCTCCCTGACACCACACTGCATACCCAGAGGCCAGACAGTACTCAATACCGTCTGGTTTTGATCAAACCAAAATTTAGTTCATATGTGGAACAAAGTTCAAAACAAGTCTTGGTTTAGGTCTAAACAGATTGTACTTTGTATTTGGTTGTGATCAAAACCTAACCTGTTCTTTGTTCTACCTCGACGTTCTATTTCTCCGAATCGGCTCGTCCATTAACCCCGACGGAAAAGGTCCTTAACACCTTCTATGAACAGCAATATGGGGATAGCTATAAGTCCAAACGATTACCATCAAAACGCGGCGTTATCAAGTAGAAATATGTATTGGGAGCCTTTGAACTCTCCATGCTTTCCCAACTAATTACGATTGAACACCAATTGCTAAGGAAATGGAATTAATAAACTATAACAAACTGATATAATATGAATAAAAAATCCACCAGTAATCGTACCACACACGCAATATGCGATCATTTTGTATATTTAAATAAAATTTATAGTATGCACGTAAAGATTGTACGATATATAAGCGAAACGCTCAACACCATATCGATTTGATTGGGAGAATGTGTCTGGGTGACCCACTCAACACCATATCGATTTGATTGGGAGAGTGTGTCTGGGTGACCCACTCAACACCATATCGATTTGATTGGGAGAATGTGTCTGGGTGACCCACTCAACACCATATCGATTTGATTGGGAGAATGTGTCTGGGTGACCCACTCAGCACCTAAAGCTGAATGACGATTATTAGCGAGCGCTATATGGAGCTATGGTGTAATCAACATGGCCGTGGAAGATTTATCTAAAACTCACTATATACGACCATGAATTACCTATATACGACCATGAATTACCTATATACGACCATGAATTACCTATATACGACCATGAATTACCTATATACGACCATGAATTACCTATATACGACCATGAATTACCGCGATAGATTGATTGATTCGGTTTAATGTCGCTCATATCAACTAAGGCCATATCACGACATTGCCTGTTTTAGTGGTGGAGATAGCCGTGTATCCATGACGTTTGCGCACGTTTTCAGCAGGATTATCTCATTATTAGGGGGGACGCACCATGTGGTTACCGGAATACACATTTTTTACTGTGGCAGCTTGGGGCTCTATTTAAACAAAAATATAATCTTGCGGAGAAGAAAAAGCTTGCCGAGTTATGTATAAAATATAAAAATTTCACGTCCTCACCAGCTGTCCTCACTGTTAATTTTATAAACATTTGCTGGAATCTGACAGTGATTTCAATGGATGATAAACTCGTCGACCATGTGCGTCAAACCATCGGCCATCGGCGAGTAACTGGAAACTCCACTAGATAACGATTTCGAAAGTCCACGATGGACTTGTATCCCTCCCTAACAGACTGAGCCCCTCCTCTCACATTTCCACATATATATATAGACTGTTATATGTGCATTGATAATCTCCCTGTGGACAAACAAATGCTCATGTTTATTGGGTATATCCCATATTCTCTCCATGGCATCGCTGAAGATGTCCTGGAGATTGTCGATTTTATGGTGAGAGAAGCCGCTCAAATCTGGCATCTATGGATGTTCGGGAATAATTGACATGATATCACTATATTGTTCTCCCGATTTCATTTCTGCCTCAAATCATCACTGCATGGATATATTCCATCGTGCAATCTTGTACGTGTATATGCGCATGTATACGGTTTTCATGCCACTCTATATATATATGTTTCCATTTATATTAATATCTTGTGGCTCTGTGTTTGTACATAATGTTTGTGCATGATATGTTCGTATAATTCCTTGCTTTATATTCTGTGTATTTTGTTTGATTATATATATTTGGCTCTTCAGACATGGAGGAATAAAAGATATATATATTATACCGCGATACACCACGGATCACCGATAATAACCGCGCGAACCTTCTATATGTGCAACGTGAATAGCATTGAACAGGTCTACAATTACCACAAATTGTGTTTGTCGCGGTCATTAAAATCTGAACAAACCAAGACAAGACCATTATCAATATTCAGTTAATTATGTTATGAAATAAATCGAAATGGCGTGATATATTCTAAGTTGTTGTGTTTTGCGGCGGTTACTTTTGGTGAGCCCCGCATGGTCAATTTCCATGATTTACATACCTCATCCTTTGTCTGCCCCAGGTATTCGTTTCAGTAATTTATTGGCTTAGAGATTTATTTAGCTTTCAGAGCTATTGTTTTTCCATTTGGCTCCGGTTTCTTTAATCTAATAGTATTAATATGATTACGTCCCAACCCACGACACGTCCATCTATAAACCGATACATGTATGTTTTATGTGAGTGCCTACATATAATAATAGAGTAAATTTGTGATAAAACATATGTGTCAATTTTACGTATACGTCCCCCGAAAACCAGTATCGGTTGGCAATCTGATATATTGCTTTGCAAACATGCACTAAGCAGATAAATGTATCATATTCATATTTGCAAGTTAGAGCGCTCAATAACATCACGAAAATGTGAAGATCCCTGCACCTCGAGATAAGCAAATGGGTTATTTTCAACGAATCGCGGGTACCGCCCACGATTCATCATAACCTCAATAATTGTCATTATAGCAGATAGTTGCCCACATCTCTATATCTCTGGCGTCATAAACTGACGTCGTTATTACCATACAATGAGCTCTCTTGTTTTTTGTTATATCAATTTTATCCGAATAAGTATGTTACAGTAACGTATGTTACATCGACATATATAGCAGAGGCTATCAACAGTTACACACTGTCTTAGAACCAAATTGTGACACTGTTCTGATCAGATCGACGATGCCGATATATAACAAATAACAAATCTCACTGGACCTCAATGAGATATTCAGAACATATGGTAACGTATGTTACATGTTTAATAAGAACCATCACACTCTGCGACATCCAGTCGTTCCAGTGCAACCATGATCATGTATTTCGAGAAACTCATATATCGTTTTTATAAAGTCGATTGAGAGCTAACTGTTTATTGATGCATGCATGTTATATTTAGTTATAAATCAAATTGTGTCCGTGTGGAATGACTTTTGATATTCAATAACAACTGTTACACTGATCTGGCGACAGCTGCTTCCGGTGCTATATTTGTCTTGATCGTGAACGCAACTTTGTTCTTAATGACATGTAATGGAGAAAACAAACACTCTCCAATCTGCAACTGGAAAACTGGCCTCGATCGTCTGATATTTATACCTCTTTGTGAGTCATTCTTCATATAATATCGGTTCGGCGACAGTAACGTATGTTACAGGAGCGGATCCCGTCGCATCGAGTATGCAGCCTGTTTGCGTGCGTAGTATTCCAGGGGCGCGGGGATAGGGTATTCCCGCATATGGCATGCGGTGGCACAATATGCACGGTTTTACTGAAAGGACCCCGGGAGACAGCATGCATCGGTCTGGAAATCATACGATATATGACATGGAAATACAACACAATAAACACACAATCTAGAACTAGAATTATGCTTCTACGTTGCACACACGAGTCATGTGTTTACCCCTGTGGCGTTGGCAGGCAAAGTGGTGACAGGTATGTTTCTTTGCGCATGTGCAGAGGAATAACTTGAGAACAAAGTTCGCTTTTTATCGTCAACAAAGGGGAAGAAAATAGTTAGAATTATCGCGAGCAAAGCACGCATTAAATGGAAGTGTGCTTCCATAAAACGCACAAGTCACGTGATTGTCGTTGAGCAATCCAAAATTTTCGATAAAATTTACGATAGAACATTATTTAAACAATGTATTGAAGGTTCCGTGCATTTTATATCGTATATATTGTTAAATGGAACAATGCCCACGTGTGCAGGTGGTGGCACAAATCAGCCTATCACATAGTGTTGTTTCACTTAGTATACGATCTAATTAATGTACATATATATTTATTATACTTATATACTTGCGCCAACTAATGGAAACTATAATGGAAAGCTATATCTGCATGCGTGCTTATGAACCAATATACAATGTATACAATATCACGAAAAACAATTGCAATGGTTGATTTAATATACGCGACAGTGGCGTAATAGGCGACGTCGCCAAAAGGCGATGACGTCATCATCTCCGGGTCGGTAACGTCTAACGTTCAAACGTTAATGTATTTTTATACGAATCCCCATATATTGTATTCACAATAACAGCCACTTGAAACCTAAATGTTTCATGATGCGGTTGTCTAATTTAGTCTATGTCGCTGTTGGTCTGTTTGTGCCCGTTGTGGCCGGAGCGCCGTGCGTCACTGGAAACGGTACGAACATAAACCTGGAAAGTATCATCACCGGAAGGTGTGAGGATTTCAAAAAATTTATAAACCCGGATCTCTTCTGCAATATGTGAGTACTGATATAAGTTATATAAAACTCACCTGCAATTTACAACTTTGCATCTACTTTTCAATAATCAGTTTAGAGCGACCTTGAATTGTGCTCGCTTCTGTTACATTCCCCGGTCGTATTACTGAGATCAAACTACTAGTACTAGTTGGTCAATAAATACCACCCCTTATCAAGGGTCCTCCTGATTTGCCATGCTGCTGGTGGGTCCTGCTAATTTTCTATGATGTTGGTAGGCCAAACTAATTATATGATGAAAATTGACTAAAGTTGTGATATGTGTACGTGGTGTTTGTCTATTGTGAACGAATCTACGAATAGCCATGCATTATGTGTATAGTACATTCAAAAAGATTTATTAGTATATGTAATTTGCTACAACATATTTTCAGCTTCATTCTGCGTAATTGACACATTATCCATCTTGCTATATTGATTCACGCGCTGTTATTAAAGGGAGACTGTATACGCCAATTTCAATAAATTCCCGGTAATAACGATATAATTTAACCATAAGCTGTCAATCCATGGAATATTGCTAAAAATTAGTTGACACACACGTGGCCATTTAGGTTATTTCTCGATAACCTAAATTTCTTGATTAGGTCTAATTGCACGCCTATATATCATGTATACATGGAAACTGTTCGATACTTCCTACGATTTAACATGAAAATTTAATGCTGCATCATAATTCCTTCGGGTATGATTGTAACCGTACTAGATGCTGATATTCAGCGAACAAGTAAGCAGCCAAGTCAACAAGATTGTACATTGCAAAGAAGTGAAACACTGGAATTAAATCCAACACGGGTGTGTGTACCCGCGGTCGAATATATCAATCCGTGCACGTGAAACTGCAGCTGTCCGGTGCCACGCGATCTGTGATCAGTTGCGACTAGCCAATCAAAAACGCTGAATTTCCGACGCGATATCATCATGAGCACAAGTTTTGAGTGACAGGTGTCTCTTTCAACTTATAATATGTCTTTTATTATCTCAATGTTGTACGCTCGTTATACTTCCAAATTCTCCTTTTCTGTGTGGTTCTCCTGTGAAATAAAGGATTAAATTATATGAATTACTCTTGTTTCGATTAAGGTTATGAGTTACAACCGAAAACTTTGAAGACAAATGGTCTATAACGCGCTACGCGCGTTATATATTATCTTCAAACTTTTCGGTTATAATAAGGTCCATAACTGTGCCTTCACAAGGTAAAATCGAACTTTCGATAAACTAGTGATAAACTCAGAACATAGTCTACTCAAACATTATTCCAATATGAATCGTACTCTCACCATGTTAGAAACCTGACCGAGAGGCATCACCTCGCCAGGTTGCGTATTAGCGCACAGCGCCTACATATATAAACTGGAAGACATACTGTGCCAAAACCATAGATAAATGCGATTTAAAAGCAATAAAAATGAGGCTCATTTCTTACTAGAATCCACAAAATATAGTACACAGAGGTGAAACTTGATTCAACCACTTTTCAGCCCATTTGGGGCACAACTTAACATTGATGACCAATTAACTTGGCTTCTTAGTAATCAAGCTCCTGCATATACTAAGCCTATCGCAGAAATTGTGTTCACATAACATCTACGAGGACAATTTACTGTTCTCTACTGCTGTATATGTACATTATGTAACTTTACACGACTCAACTCTGTATATCATATGGTATAATATAAAGCCTACATCATGCAACATCTCAACAACATTACTATATATGTTGCCCCTTATTTCATATGGTATAATATAAAGCCTACATCATGCAACATCTCAACAACATTACTATATATGTTGCCCCTTATTTCATATGGTATAATATAAAGCCTACATCATGCAACATCTCAACAACATTACTATATATGTTGCCCCTTATTTCATATGGTATAATATAAAGCCTACATCATGCAACATCTCAACAACATTACTATATATGTTGTCCCTTATTTCATATTGTATGCTAAATAAGCATATTATAACTAGTAGGTATATACATGTACTGTATGTAACCATCTGTTCACAGACCACGTTCCAATTGGAGCTTTCTATTTGTTCAATAAATCTTGAATCTTGAATCTATATCGAGCTATTTTGGTCGTGGAAACATGACACAAGCGATAAAGTGTACAACGTTTCATCTGAATATTACAAGTCACTTTAATAAAAAATTCCCCATTATTAGAAAGAGCAATCGTCATTATGTTCATATCGTTTTGCTTGCACGTAAGAAATGTAGGACATACGTGTATATCGTGATGTAACTTTACAATTGCCATGCATATTAGTGCACGCTCGTTGTGATTTTGAGCTGCCCTCGCATCTCCACGCCTTGTTATAATATAATGCAGCTGTATACGACTTCCCATATGATATAATGACACAAACAGCTATCTTCACTTGACTCTATCATAATAACTATACAACGAGTGCATGCGAATATATCTCTTTAAATCTGATTGAATGATTCCCGTGTGGATTTAAGCTCTGCGTTAGTCTTATATATACTCAGTTGTATATAACATTTACAGAGTACATACGAATGTGATTGATACAATTAGATATCTCATGTGCGGGCTTGCAGGTTAATACTTATAGTATAGTGCTAAGCTTCGTTGTTTCACGATGCAGTTTTCTAATTTATTCTATGTCGTTGTTGCTCTTGTTGTGCCCGCCGTGGCCGGAGCTCCGTGCGTCACTGGAAACGGTACGACTAAAAACCTGGAGAGTATCATCATAGGAAGGTGTGAGGAATATCAAACGCAAATAAACCCGGATCTCTTCTGCGGCACGTGAGTACTCATATAAGGTGTGAGGAGTACCAAAAACGTATAAACCCGGATCTCTTCTGCGGCACGTGAGTCCTGATCTAAGTAGATCATGCCATGAATCTCTACTCTGGCTAACGCCCATAGAGATCATATTCCACCAGTACTAAACCTGGGAACTTTTTGAAGTTTTGACAGGGAACCTAATAGTCGAAAAAATAACGCGGGGAATATATTTCTTGTTACTATCTGTTCCTTGATAATGCAATTTACTGTAGGTGAAGGTCCCAACTCGAAACTGCATGCTTTTCTGTGACTTTTGTGAGCCGACATCGCAAAAAAAACATTTAATTATTTTACCCAGGAAAAAAATCCATAATTGTAAGGAATGTCAAGCAAACTAGCTCACAAAGTCACTTAAATCGTGAAATTTCGAGTTGGGACCTTCACCTACAGTGAACAGATAATAACTAAGAAATATATTCCCCGTGTTATTGTTTCGACTTTATAAGGTTCCCTGTCAAAAGTTCAAAAAGTTCCAAGGTATTGTACTGGCATAAAATGATATATATATACGTGCGTCAGCCATAGTAGAGATTCATGCCATGATCTATGGTATAAGGTATATGGAAATCACCTGGGAATTACAACTCTTCAACTGTTGAATAATCAGTTCAGAGCTCCGTGACAGATTGAATCCTGAAATTGTGCTCGCTTTTGTTACAACCTCAGATTCATGAGGCTGAATAGGTCATTGTCGCATGGTTTTGTAAAAAAAGACACATTTTCTCACAAAATGTCTAAAAAGTCACCCAGCATCTCAAAATCTCATAAAAATCGATTTTAAATAAGTCGCATGTTCATTATTATTATAAGAAAATTATTTGTTTGTGATTTTAGAGTGAAATTTCAAAAGAATTTGAATGAGTATTCCACCCACTTTGAGTTTAATTGTCGCAGACGAAAGATACTAAATTATGGGTGTCGGTTTGTACGTTTGAGAGATCCTGATGTGCACGATAAGATAAGATAAGATAAATTTTATTTAAAAGTCGGAGGTATTTAAACATATTACAAACACAAGCTCTGAAGAGCTTTTGACCGACTGTAAAACAAATACATATACAAATGTTAAGATCAATTTCAGAGTTACCGGTACCGAACTTGGTTTGATAGTGAAACCATTTGAAATCTTTAAGATCATTTAAGAATGACATATTCGTAAAATAGGCACTATGATTTTTGATGAATGAAAGTGTGAGAGATGTTGTGCTTAAATTATTGCAAATTAAGAGATGCAGCCACACCGGCAGTGTCTATTGTTTCTGTTTTGTTTCAGCAGCCCTCTACAAACAAAAACAGTGAGCCCACCTATCAAATGGTGGCCGAGTTGAACTTACTCCAGCACAGAATCCATAGACCTCCCCGGAATAATGTTTAAACTGTAAAACCTACATGATTGTGAGAATAAAACCTATAAAACCATATGTGAATAATACAGAAAACTACAAAATGTAGCAAATTGGTGCCATGCTACCAGATCAATGTGCATTCAACACAGAAACTACTCAGATGCCCCCCCCCCCCTGAGATGTATACATGTATGCATCACAAAGGCGACACCCGAGCAATTCCTGCAAAGCCAGAAGGTGTCTATGGGTTCTGTTTTGTTTCCGCAGCCCTCTACAAAGATATTATAAGCAAAGGGACCACCTATCAAATGGTGGTCGAGTGAGCTTACTCCAACACAGAATCCACAGTCCTCCTCTGGATGAATGCACTAAAATGTGTATATGGGATAAAAATACTTCAGCTTCTTTGCCACCTTCTCCAATCCAGTAGTCCAGATACTCCCCAACCCACCCCCTGCTAGCATATGGTATACCTGTATGTCAGAAGTATATCAGATACATGTATATGCCACTACCGATGACTTCTCAATATAGTAGCACATACACTATATGCTGTGCATACTCTGTACATGTTTAGTAGAGCGTGTTTTTCCGTGTATATGATGAAGGTTATAAGAAGTGCACAGATCTTGGGGAATTAGCTTTAATGTATATCACATACACCAGACGTCCAGCATATATATATATATATACTAGCTGGCTAACCCGACTTCGTCCGGGGTGTTTCGCCTCTACTTTCGAAAACCTCCGTGGATCTAACATCGAAATTCGTCGAAAGGCACGATTTGACCTTGAATTGACCATTTTGAATGTCAAGGTCAGGTCGGGGTCACGATTGATCCGTCCAAAACACTCACCGGACAAAAGTACATCTAGGTATCAAATTTCGTCGAAATCCCGTCGAAAGGAGTCATTTGACCTTGAATTGACCATTTTGAAGTTCAATGTCAGGTCGGGGTCACAATTTGACCCGTCCATAACACTCCCCGGACAAAGGTACCCATAGGTATCAAATTTCGTCTATATCCCGTCGAAAGGCGCGATTTGACCTTGAATTGACCATTTTGAAGGTCAATCTCATGTCGGGGTCACGATTTGACTCGTCCAAGACATTCCCCGGACAAAAGTACCACAGGTATCAAATTTCGTCGAAATCCCGTCGAAAAGCGCGATTTGACCTTGAATTGACCATTATGAAGGTCAAGGTCATGTTGGGGTCACGATTTGACCCGTCCAAAACACTACTCGGACAAAAGTACCCCTAGGTATCAAATTTCGTCGAAATCCGTCCTGCAGTTTTCCCGGCCATTGCTAACAAACAAACAGACAGACAGACAGACAGAAGTCCCAAAATATATATTAGACTAGCTGGTGGACCCGACTTCGTCCGGGCTGTTTTCCCTCTGCTTTTCGGCGAATTGCGCGATTTGACCTTGAATTGACCATTTTGAAGGTCAAGTCGAGGTCACGATTTGACCCATCCAAAACACTCCCCGGACAAAAGTACCCGACAAAAGTACCCGTCGAAATCCGTCCGGTTTTACCGATTTGACCTTGAATTGACCATTTGGAAGGTCAATGTCAGGTCAGGTCGGGGTTACGATTTGACCCGTCCAAAACACTCCTCGGACGAAAGTAACCCTAGGAATAAAATTTCGTCGAAATCCCCTCAAAATTCGCAATTTGACCTTGAATTGTCCATTTTGAAGGTCAAGGTCAGGTCGGGGTCACGATTTGGCCCGTCCAAAACACTCAATGGACAAAAGTGCCCCCTATGTATAAAATTTCGTTGACATCCGCCCGTTTTACCCGATTTGACCTTGAATTGACCTTTTTGGAGGTCAATGTCAGGTCGGGGTCATGATTTGACCCGCCCAAAAGACTCGCCGGACAAAAGTACCTCTAGGTATCAAATTTCGTCGAAATCCGTCCCGTTTTACCAGATTTGACCTTGAATTGACCTTTTTGAAGGTCAAGGTCAGGTCGGGGTCACGATTTGACCCGTCCAAAACACTCCCTGGACAAATTTATCCTTAGGCATCAAATTTCGTCAAAATCTGTCTGCCAGTTTTTTCCGGCCATAGCTAACACACAGGCAGACACATAGACAGACAGAAGTCCCAAAATATATATGTCATCAACATCGTTTTTTCGGTTGATCTATGGGCGTATAGACCGATCAGTAGACGAATAACATACTATGGAGAATCCGCTCTCCACTGTTAGATTCTATTCACAAGGTGGTGACAATCTCACGTTTCACTCACCTTGTGTTCTTGAACCACACCTGGATTGCGGTCGACCGCTTGGGTAGTCCCGTTCAACTTCCAGCACGTCCGTATTAGTCTAGTGTGTTCTGTCAAGTCCGGTCGTTCTTTCTGGGGCAGGACCCACGTGACCCAAAGCACGGGGTCTCATTATACACGTCGGGGAGTTTCCGTAAATATACCACATTCCCCCTCATTTTCTAAATGTGCTCCACCCTTTGAATCTATGGGTACTTCAATTTTCTTGAAGGGTTATACCCTTCTATCATGGGTTATCATTTTTTATCATTATACGGCTTAATGTCCCCCTCCCATCCTTCGCACGTTTACTATAATATCAATACTAAAAAATCCACCCCCCACCCATTATTGTCCACATTTCCCAGAATGACCTCCCCCCCTTAACATCGGGCCGCCACCAGCCCTGGAATGTATCAATCTCCTCAAATATATCACAACATTATAAACTTAACAAGGGGTGGGAAAAACCTCACCAAGGGAAAAACCTCACCAAATCCCCTTAATACTCAATAGTATATACATGCAGGGAGGGGAGATATCCAGTCTGCAGTGTGCATTATTCCCCCCCCCCAACAATATTAACAGGGGCAGTATTCCCCCTTCATGGGTATTAGTACCCTCACCCTACGGGGAAAAAACCCCGAACAATCAAATGCACACTGACTATGGTTACTTGCCCATCTGGACAGCAAACCCCCCTTAAGGTTAATATGGACGGATTTGCATCTAGGGTTGATCTGGCTCATCGTAAGTCACTCGCTGCACAATATACCAACATAACTACTAGTGATATTTAGATCAATACGACACTTGTTTCAAGGGTGCAAGATGTATAATTCTCATGACTCAAATGCTCCCTCCACCAACATTCTACCACCAGGTTACTTGGTGCTGAGATAATTTTAACTACATCCATGTTATATATAACTTTGGTAACCTGTTAGTCATTATGGGAATTCACCATAAACATGAATATAATATCGTTGAAGGTAGACAATGTTCGTGACTACTATATGGGGTAATATTCCTATTTTCTTGTCATACCCCCCTGCTTACGAATCCGACTGTGGCTATGAACTACCACTCTGTTTGACTCAAACCACCCGGTGTCCCTAATAAAGCAGGATCTTACATAATGATGCAGCCCAGATCAACCCGATCTTCCGAGACAGTTCAATCAATCAATGAGTATGTGTATACATATAGGAGGTCAGTAGGGTACAGGGATTAATGAAGGGACCGGAGAAAAAGATTGTTATTCGTAAAAGGGTAATACCCTGTATGACAAGCCACCCATTATACAACGGGTATATGACTCCGAGTGACACATAGTGTCGATCGGTGGAATCCTTAACAATCACGAGAAACGTCACGCCCCATAAACGTTCTGTGCCAAATTAGAATATTAAAAAGTATGACTTTACCCAAATATTTCCAAACAATACCTGTAACCGGGGCTAAAAGTGTGACGTTCCCCCAAAAGTTAAGTAATCCACCGCATCAAAATTTATAACAATCTCTACCCTTCTCTCCCTTTGTGCAACCTACCGACCAACCTGAGGGGTGCCTCAAAAATGGAAAAGTTTTTCCATATTGAGGTTAACCCCCCGACCCACTCACGAGGTTGACCAAATCACCGAGCCTAGACTCGGTAACATACCCAACCTCGGAGTCGGCCGGGAACTCCGGCTCGTCCCCAGACAGCAACAGCCGATCCAACGGGATGCGACCCACGTAGTTCTGGGAGTACAAACGCGGTACCCCCAGAATATGGGGCGATATGGTGAAGAACGAGTTCGGGAAATCCCGAAGCCATCGCTTCACCATCTCGCCATCACCTACAATCCCACTCAAAATGATGGGCTCGCAGGTGATAACCGCATCCCGCAAGATCTCCCTTACCCGGCAGGCCACGTCCCTGCCTAAGGGGTCCCCCTCGTGCCCTGTTAAGGACACGATGAGCGGCTTGCCAATAGTGCGAGCCCAGGATGCCATCTGACCCAGGATAATATCCTGAGCCCAATGGCGATCCCAAGGTAGGCGTCGATCGACACCTACCGGGCCCACAGCATCTATGCGGGTGGCTGCCATGCGGATCTGGGGTATCAGTTGTCCCAGACCCACATGGTGTGGCAATATATCCCGTGGTGGGATTGCAAACGCCACCCTGAAGCGCCGGCTGAGGGGAAGCGGGATACTTCCCAAAGTGCCAGGGCCGATCTCCACCAGTCCCCCACAAGGGAGGACTGCCGGTGGAGTGGCAGAGGGTGTTAATCCCCCCACCATCTCCTCCGGGGAGAGATCAGCCCTACCACTCCAGTGAAGAGCCCTCTCCAGTCCCAGACTGGCATCCCACAAGAGGAATGGAGTGTCATGGCTCCATTCCCCCCAGGCTTTCTCGTGGTGCGGGTAGTGGCCGACCTATTGGCATCTACGCCCCCCACAAACCCATTCGTGTCTACCTGCATTAGGGGAGGTATCTCCAATGCAGGACGGGAGAGGGGCTGGTTCAACATAGCGGTGACGAGCCTGTTACCCTGACCCACCCTCTCGACCTGAGGGGGAGTTCGAGACCCGCCAGGTTTTGCAACCATGGCGGGCGGGGAACTCCGCACAGGGACGGCTATACCCCCCACCGGGGGTACCACCCGTACCTGCTGTCCTCCGGATGGCCCAGGGTCCCTGGGCCTCGACCTGGGGATTGCTCCCCCAGTCGGTACCCCGGGTCCCGACGCCACCCTAGAGGACTCCCCATGCCCCCCTGCCATGCTCACTACCTGGCCTGGCTGGGGGCCCGCTGTGCCGAGGCTTGGGAGTTTGCACCCCCTGACCCACGACCCTGCGGGGAGACGGCAGAGCTAAGGCAGGTCTCGTGGCCAGTGGAGCCCGGGGCGTTGCTGTCCGCTGACCACCATCGACCCCGAAACCGGCCCGCCACAACCTTGCTGCCACCCAGCGAAGTACTCTCCAATGAAACAGAAGAGCAATATTCGCTGGGTGGGCCAGCACCCTCCCATACGCATCATACTTAGTAGCCTTAGCTGGGCTGATCGCGAAGGCCCTCTCCAGCTCCCCAACCTGATGCCTCATGGGCTCCGAGATCGGGAACGGGAAATGGCCCTCCCGAGCCGCCACCACCGCCAAGGCCTCCAAGGTAACCCCTAAGGGTTTTATGTAGGCTACGAGAGCCGTCCGCCTTTGCTGAGGCTTCGCAGAAGTGTGCCTAGCGGACGGCTCCCATAATGCCCCCGGGAGGTGACACCTTTCCACGTGGCGTTGGAACTGGCGAGTGACCTCGCCGCACACGTCACAGCGCGAGCTGCCGTGATGGGAGCCCACTCGCCGCCCAACGCCCGAAGACTGGTGCCGGCCTCCCAACGGCCCCACACTCTTGCTCCTCCCCCCACCCTTAGCCCCGGGTCTACCCCTTTCCCGGGGACCCGATAAGGATTTGATTCGCTCTCCACCCCCCGATTTGGGGCCCGGGGAATTGGACTGCCACCTAACCCGCCCGGGCTGGGCGGCCACCTCAGCATACGTGCGAGGCCCCTGCCCGAGCCCTCCTCGGGAGGCCGGCTGGAAGAGGACCGCCCGACCAAGGATGACCGTCCAATCCCCGGCGGATCTGGTATTGAAAGCAGGGTGTAGCCCCTCCCATGAGGGGCTACTTGAAACCCCTGTTGTAATGTATTACGATCGCCCGAGCCATAGCGGACTCGGGCGACCCCTGGTCTAATGTCAGCCACCCCCCTTGTGGGTGATCGGGACGGCCTTTCTGCCGCCCACGATCTTTTGGGCGATCCCTCCTCTTCCGAGGGATCCGCCCCCGGGGGCCCATTCATGTCTGAGTCACTCATTGTGTCATTCACTACAACAAAATAAATAAAACTAATTAGTCATAGGATGAGCTATTTCACAATAGGGGCATGAGTATTTATCTAGCTTTCCAGCTGCCCCGGCAGTGAGATTTACACAATTCCCATGAAACCAATCCAGGCAGTGAGTACATTGAATCATAAACCCTACTTCGGGTCCCCTACAGATACAGAATCTTGCTGTGTCGGTACCCCTTTCTTGAACCACAGACTTATGTCGTTCTATCCATGCGGGCAGCACCCAGTCTTTACAGATCTTTAAATTATCATGATGAACCGTTAAAGATTTACGGGGAAGTTGGACCCGAAATAAAAAGGTGCTTATAACTTGTGTAATGATCCCTGGTCCTTTCCATACAGGAGCTAATTTCTTAGTTTGCCCCTTCTTGGAACCCAAATCCAGCATATATATAACATCACCCACTTGATATTTTCGGGTTTTTGCTGCCAGATCGTATCTTTGCTTACGATACTTCTGCTCTTGTTTTAACTTATCTCGGGCCCAATCATGTGTTTCCCGCATATCATTTTCAAGTTGATTTACATATTGAACTGTTGTACCCGAAGTAGGGTTTATGATTCAATGTACTCACTGCCTGGATTGGTTTCATGGGAATTGTGTAAATCTCACTGCCGGGGCAGCTGGAAAGCTAGATAAATACTCATGCCCCTATTGTGAAATAGCTCATCCTTTTTTTTTTTTTTTTTTTTTTTTTTTTATTGATAAAGAAGAATAATAACAAAAGAAAGAGACAAAATACATTCACTCATTCATGCTCTCTGTCCAAAACATGGAAGAGTTTCACTCTTCCATGCCCTGGCCTACTTTCTTACCTGTGACATGCAATTAGAAAATATTTAAAGCCACACTATGTGTTAGGACAATTTTAACAGTCATCGTTCAGCTTAAAAGCAAGACCAATAATCGATACTAGGTACTACCTTGATATATTTTTGCCTGAAAAGGACTTTCTTTAGCAACAACAATGATAATAAAAAACAATAGATTATTTGTTTGTCTTCAGATTAACTTTAAATTTCCCTTATTAACCGGCTAAAGTGGTCGGTGGTTTGCAATATTTAAGGTTTGCAAATTCAATGTTCCAACACTATGTGCAGCTTTAATTGATTTAAGTTCTGAATTTAACATAAACAGTTTAATTAGTAAATTTAACCATATTGAGACCGTATTGTAAATATTGTGAATATTGCCTGGTTCGATAGCAAAGGGGAAAAATACACAACGCTCGCTTGAATTGCGTTTGGGACTGTGATTGTAAAATGTTGTGATGTGGTTAAGCATACCATGTATATATTGACGTTCTTGTGGACTGTATTACTGGACCAATAAGAATGAGAATGATCGCTCGGGTACCGGGTAATTGATTTATGCTGTGTGTTGTTCAGGGTCACTGTTAAGGTAGGGTATACTTTGAGTCTGTAAAAAACAGGGTTTTTAATATAATATTATATTATTTTATTTTTAAGGCATTTCGCAGTGCCAGCCACTGATTATCGAAGTCGTGATTCATGTTACATTTTGCGTTGTATCTCTCGCATTCATACCTAAATTGAAGATCGCAAAGGAACGGGCGAAGCGACAGCTGTGTCGGTGTGAATTTGGTCCTATATATATATTGTTTCAACACTAGTAGGAAAAGGTTAATTTTTGAATATCTGTATTCATGATCGATACCTATAATGATATTCTTTTTTGTTAGATCAATTGGAAATTGGTTGTTTCTTGTCCATGTTTTAATTTCTAGTATAAAGGTTTGGACGTGGGGACAATCCCAGAAAATATGAGATATGGTTTCCTGTACATTTTGACAGCGATTGCAAAAATCGTCGAGTCTAAGGTTAGCCATCTTCAGAAATTTATTGGTACTAATAATTCGTGTGTTTATTCTGAATTGGAGCCACTGTAATTTCGTATCCGTTGTCGTTTTAAAGGGCATGCTCAAATGTTGGCCCTGGGCTTTTATTATTTTTGGTGGTCTTAAGCGCATCTGTTAATTCTTGCAAGGTTAAAGGTCCTTCAATACTCGAGGCCTGCATGTTGCTTAGTTTAGGAACGGTTCCTTCGTTAAGAAGGGATTTTAAATCGCGATCGTCCATTGACCTATATGAGTATAAATTAAGATAAAAATTTCGGACTTCTTTCATGATATCGGTTTGTTTTGTGATTGTACTATCATTCGCCACTGTCAGGCTGGTCAGGGCTTTGGAAATGTAATTACGTTTTTCTAAATTTAGAAAATATTTTGTTGGTTTTTCGCCTTCCTCTATCCATTTTGCACGAGATCTAACCATGGTTCCGCGGATTGTTTCTCTTCGCATTGCTTCCATTTCGACTTCTACTTTTTCTAAGTCTTCCATTATTTTTTGCTTTTCTTCAGAGCTATATGATGGATGCTCAAGATCAGAAATAATTTTTGCCTTTTTTAATGTTAGATTTTTCTCAATTTTTATTCGCTCACGTTTTCGATTTGCAGAAAATCGTATAGTAGCGCCTCTGATATCAAGCAACACTGCGTCGAGAAATAGTCGTTTTCCAATGGAGCAATTTTTAATGCTTTTTTCCTCATTTGAGGAGTAAGAATATCTTATTTTGTTTTCAGCTATGATTCCTTTTACTAAGTCGACATATTCTCTACAGTATAACAGAGAATTATTAAATTTCCAAAAACCTGGACCAGTCTTGATGTCACTGACGTTTAATGGGAGTGAAATAATAGAATGATCTGTTTTGTATCCGGGTAAAATTGTCGGTCCTTTTCCCACTAGATTAAGGAGGTCCTCCGAAATTAAAAAGTAATCTAGCCTCGCCATTTTAATTGGGGATTTTCTTCTCCACGTATAGCGTCTTTCTTGTTTGTTAAATAATCTCCACACGTCAACTAGTTCGAGGCTGCCGGAAAGGTCCGCAACTTCATTTTGGGCGCGGGGGTTGTTTAAATGTTTGTAGTTATAAGTGTCTAAGTCTTGTTTCTGTACCAGATTCCAGTCTCCACACATGATTATTTGCGTGTTCCCAATCTGGGTAATTAATTTTTTTAGGTTAGAGTAAAATGCTGGATTATCTTCATTTGGCCCATACAAGTTCACCAAACTTAAACGTATATTTTCTATGGTTATGTCGAGTATAATAAAATTTCCACCAGAATAGCTCATAGCTCATCCTATGACTAATTAGTTTTATTTATTTTGTTGTAGTGAATGACACAATGAGTGACTCAGACATGAATGGGCCCCCGGGGCGGATCCCTCGGAAGAGGAGGGATCGCCCAAAAGATCGTGGGCGGCAGAAAGGCCGTCCCGATCACCCACAATGGGGGTGGCTGACATTAGACCAGGGGTCGCCCGAGTCCAAAGCCCACCGCACTGAGCCACATGGTTTTCGCAATAACACCGGCGCGCTTGTCCATTCGGAATCACTGGGGCGTATTATTCCCGCTTTTAATAAGATTTTATTGGCCAAATTTAGCATCAGATATAATGAAATGAAATTTTCTATATCTGATGCTAAATTTGGCCAATAAAATCTTGATTTTATTTTGTCCCGGGTTCGATTTATGCCCTGATGTCCTGCTGAGGGCAAATCATGGCATATAGCAATTATATCAGCCCTCAACGAATACGGTATAACCAAGACCTTATCCTTGTTGTTCTTTTTGGTTTTACACAATAGATCATTTTCTAGTTGGTACCTTTCCCGATTAGCCCAATAATTTTTGGCCTCGGCACTCCCTATTTTGATCTCGGACTCAGGTGGGTCGATTTTATCACCCAACCATTTCCTAATTAGGGTAAGATTTGAATCAACCCTCTGGGCTTCCAGGATATCTTTTCGGGATTTTCCCCCAAACATAAACTGATCATCTGCATTCCCCAACCCCACATCTGGCACATTATTACTCCCCGACTGCCCAATCTGAAGGATCTCCAAAGGTTCGGAGAATAATGCTTGAATGTCCCCCACAATATTCCCTTGACACTCCATTTTCGCGTATATTGGTTCTATGGGGTAATGGAACAATATCGTCCACTTCTTGAAAGAATTCACCCCAATTGTTTTGTATCCTTTGACAATATTTACACCCCTTGCACGGCAACTGTGATACTGGGATTCCAATTATATACTCCCCACACTCATCCCATTCTGGGAGTCTACTGAGGGCATCCGCATTTACATGTTTTGCTCCCGCCCTATACTGAATGGTGAAATCGTATTGGCTTAATTCTTCCAACCAGCGGGCTATTTGCCCTTCGGGCTTCTTAAAAGTCAGAAGCCATCGCAAACTATTATGATCCGACCGAATAATAAAAGGTCGTCCCAGAAGCCAATATCTGAATTGCCGCGTAAACCTGACCACCGCCAAAAGTTCAATTCGGGTAGCACAATACCTACTTTGTTCGGGCGAAAGCCCATAACTCCCATATGCTATTACCCTTTCGACCCCATCCTGTATCTGAAGGAGCTCCCCTCCTATTCCCTTTGTACTCCCATCACAATCCAATATAAATGGGTCAGTTTCATTTGCAAACGTGAGCAGTGGCGGCGAACCCAACGCGGTTGTGAGGGTTTCAAATGCTGTTTGTTCCATTTCGGTCCAATTAAATGGTTTCTTTCCCGTCACTTTATACAACGGGGCTGCACTCACCGCAAAATCTTTGATAAACATTCGATGATAATTAGCCCACCCCAAAAATCGTTCCACCTCTTTGTTATTCTGGGGTATTGGCCGGCGCGCTTGTCCATTCGGAATCACTGGGGCGTATTATTCCCGCTTTTAACATTCCCGTTAGAAGTTTTTCTTCCTCCTCTGCAAAACATGCTGGGACTCGGCGCATTCTATTTTTAACAGGGCGGGCATCACCCGTGGGAATATTATGTTTTAGTGCTGTAAAATCCCCCAAATCATTTTCATCTTTCGCAAATGCCAATTGGTACCGAATTAATAATTTTTTCAATTGGATAGCTTGTTCGGGAGACAACAATTCCCGAGAACGATCAAAAAGATCTACTAGATACTCAGGGAGATCATCTCCCTTACATAGATAGGGGGTCACATCTGGTTCTTCTATATCTAATTTTCTGATGTCAACCACTTCTGAATCACCATTTGTTATTGCGGTCCCTACCATTCGGCCAGCTTTAAGCTTGATATCCCCTTCTGATATGTTTAGGAACAGCATCATAGGCTTAGTTTTTGCCCTATGAAATGTCACCGGTACCAACACATTGAGTCCCAAACTGGGTTCTATGACATAATCCGGTAAATTGATTCTCTGTTCAATAGCTACATATTTAGCTGAATTTGCGGGAATAATTACCGATTTTGTCAGGGCAATTGTGACATGCCTTGCTGCTTCAGAGGGTCCTGATGTGTACAATTTCATGGGAATTATTTCATCTCCCAAATACATATCATTTTGTTTCAAATTTAAGGACGCCTCAAATTCCTTCAGAAAATCTAATCCCAGAATCATAGGACATGTTATCGGTGCTACATACACTGTCCTTAAATACCAACGCCTTCCCACTCTCATGCGTATTGGGCCAACTACTTTACCCGTGATTGTATTTTGGTCCCGGCCCGCAGTTTGTACTTTTATTTCTTTAACTAGTTTGGGTACAGGTGCAATGCTGTTGAAAATGTCATCCGATATTACCGTGACCTCTGCCCCAGTATCCACCAGGCAGTCGAGTTCTACGTTTTCCACCTGAATACCCACATTATACGATAGTCGCTCTGTAAATTGCGCGATTTTAATTATCTCCGGGGATCTATTACTTTCCCCGTACCTGTCGGTGCTATCGCGAGCGCTCACGGCCGGCTGTACATCTGTGACATGGGTTTCGCCATTGTATTCTGACCCACTATCGATTTGTTTTTGAGTTTCTATTCTGGGATTCACATTCACTAGGTCAAGGGGAGTTAATGGGGTCGGCTCTGTACCTAGCAATCCTGCTCCGACCCACTGCTGTTTAAATCCACATTTTCCATGAATGCTACCCTTTGAGGATTTTTTTGTTGTGCCCCCGGAACCGGGCCAGAATTTAATTTAGCCGACCTTTCCGGGCCCTCCCGGTCGGTTACTTGGTTCCCCGTTAACCTCGATGGACATTCTCTCATTAAATGTGATTTACTACCACATGTCCAGCACCCCGGCCTATTCGGTGAGGGTGTCCTACTTCTAGGAAACTCCCTCCTATTTTGGTCAGAAGTTCGGGATAATCTGAGGGTTAATGTTGCCATTGATTCAGAGACGCGGTTCATTGAATCTTGCATTCCCGTCATACCCTCCATCATTGATGTCGCGAACCCCCCAAAATCTTGTTCCAATTTATTGGGCAATTTTGCAATTTCATTAGACCCGCTCTGTCCCCCAGTTGAGTGTATTATCGGGTTTGCTTGGGTGTATTGTACCCGTACTGGGGCCTCACGTTCCCGAACCGTTCTAGTTCGCCTACTTTCCGGCCGGGGTGTTGTATCTATAGGGGCCATAGTGTTTGGCCCATAAATTGCCAGTGTCGAATGTTGAAACCACTTTACCCGGTCTATGGCCTCCTCCATTGAAACCGGCCGGGTGGCAGATATCGCCATTCCAGCCTCCTTATCTAAGACCCCAAAACAAAATCTCAACACTGCTTGTCTGAACATGTGACGTTCGGGTAAATCGTCAAATACTCTTGCAGCTAGGGTTAATACCCTATCTGCCCATTCTTCCAGGGACTCCGTTTGTTTCTGAACTGCTTAATTAAATTGAATCAAGACAGTTTCGGGCAATTCAATGTGCGCAAACCTTTTTTCTAATTTGTGCATCATGTCGTCAAAAGGTGTCTGGGGGTTTTGACGCATTAGGGTTGTGAAATAGTCTGCCGCTTTCCCCTGTAAGCACCAACACAAGTAGTCCCGGGCCTCTGGTCCCTCCCATCCCTCAAAATCCATCATGTGAATGAACTTTAACTGAAAGGATTGCCAATTTGTGGTGCCGTCATATTCCAATGATCGGGGGATATGTGGCAACTTTCTATGACGTTGATCCTGTGCGGCTTGATTACCTATTATCTCCCCTCTATCCCCCCCCCCCCCGGTTGGCGTACCACCCCGTCCCTAAGGGATCTGCCCATACTAGGGTCTCTGTGTGCCCCCATTCCCCCATTAGGGTTTCTATACCCTTGTGGTCTATCACTATGACTTCTTTGCGGACTCGGATGTCTATTCAGTCTATCATATGACCGCCCACTGGAGCGAGACTGAGGGTCTCTGTACTGATCCCTCCGATAGCGATCCCCCTCCCCAACCTGTGGTCGTGTCATACCCGTTCTTCGGGCATCCTGGGTTTCCCCCTGAATTACTCTGCCTTGTGAGACCGGGTTTACATTGCCAGGGGCATGTGGCACTAATGGGTTATTTTCCATCCAGGTGTCTAATCTTGATATTGGACGTTGGGGATGGCTACCCCTTGGTGACGTCGGTAATGTCATATAACGCGATTGCTCATATGACGGTGGCGGATCCCGGTTGGAAATTCTACCGTCACGCGATCGGTGGGGGTCCCGTGACCCCATGTGTTCCTCGGATACTGAGGATGGTGATGGTGATGGCGGGGATAAACCCCTGCGGCGAGAATTTCCTGGGGCCGGTGAACTGAGTGTTATTATTTGTACCCCCACCGGCGAACTGGGCGCAGATGTCTGATCGCCCATGCCTCGTTGGTTGCGAATAACCAACCTGTGCCGCAATTGCTCATCCATCTGAGCTTGATTGGACAAGACGCAATTAGATCGTCCATCAATATCATTATCCTGGTGTGGTGTAAAATCCACACTTCTTATCAACGCCCTTGACACCCGGAGGGAAATTACCTGGCTGATGTTATCCACCGTAAAATTTCCCAATTCAGCTCTTTTAGCTAATATATTGCGGGCTCTCTCAGTATTGACCCCTGGTAGGACCAAAAGCGAATAAAAATCGCACTTATTGATCTGAAGACGATCGGTCAACCCCTCGTCCGACTCAAGATCAGAAGACCCATTAATTGCAGTCGCCATTCTCTCAAAGTCCCCCTGACCCTGAAAAAGCGAATAGTCGAATTGGGTGTTTCAACTGGGAAAACTATAACCCCAGTCCAGACCCCACAGTATAATCCTGGGGACCCAATATAATTTGATGATTGAAGTACCCAAATATCTTTCCAACAAGTTGGGAAATCAAATATACCAAGTACTTACAGGGTGGAAAAATGACCCTAAATGGTCAGCACACGGCGCGAGGGCAAAAAGGCCCCGTCAAAATTCGCGGGCTGTAACACAAGAAGGGTTATTGACATAAAAATGCACCCTATCAAAAATGAGTGAAACATGAACTATCACCACCTCAAATAATCCAAATAGACAAAAGTCGGGAAAATTGTTCCCGGTATAACAATTAATAAATCACTACAATTGAATTAAAGTCAATTAGCGGGTCGGATATGACCCGAAAGTAACCGATGTCAAGCGATTAAAAATTTCGCTCAAAATCGAACGCACATTCTCATTGGCTCATAATGGCGGCCAATTCGAATGGGAATTTCCCGAATAGAATTCGTCGTTCGCTTCGCCAATATGGAGAATCCGCTCTCCACTGTTAGATTCTATTCACAAGGTGGTGACAATCTCACGTTTCACTCACCTTGTGTTGTTCTTGAACCACACCTGGATTGCGGTCGACCGCTTGGGTAGTCCCGTTCAACTTCCAGCACGTCCGTATTAGTCTAGTGTGTTCGGTCAAGTCCGGTCGTTCTTTCTGGGGCAGGACCCACGTGACCCAAAGCACGGGGTCTCATTATACACGTCGGGGAGTTTCCGTAAATATACCACATTACTGTATAATTCCGCGAAGCGGATTATACTAAGTATGTTATTCATCTACTGATCGGTGTATACGCTCATAGATCAACCGAAAAACGACGTTGATGGTTTATAATTACAACTATAACACTTTATTTTCAGCTATCTACTATTAATCCATCTCAGAAAATTAATTGCCAAAACATGATTTTCCGTTGGACGATCTCAAAATTTGGTTGATGGGCCGAAAATAAATTGGCCGAAATTGTCAACGAGCAACTTCGTCAAGCAAACTTTCAGAAAATAAATATTTACGCTTCAACTTCAATTTTCAGCAATGAACAATCCATGATAAAAAGAATTACTTGTTTGGCTACGATTTACGTTTAAAATGACTCAACAACAACCCAATAATTGTCAACACACACAGAGTCGAATCCGCGATCTCCGGTAAAATTATTAACTCCAGACCAGTCCAGACTCCAGTCCGATCATCATCATGGCCGATGTAATTTGTAAACAAATGCCCTGATCATATATAATGTGCTCGTGACAAATACCATGCCATTAGCATTGTAATACGGCTGAAAAATGTTAAAAGGGTTGTAATCGGGTAACACATTTTATTTATTTCCAATAAATTTTGACATGTTGATCAGCCTGATTTATGATAAGTTGTGTTCACAGCAGTAACTATACACGTTGTCATAGACGCTTTTTCGAAAATTGGACAAATAAAAAACGCGGCACGAACTTTGAGTGTTCAATCGAGCTCTACAAAAACATGAATACGGCTGAAATGAACAGACATAAATATAGTATAGTGTAGATAAGAAGCAGAGACATGGAATATAGACATACACTACTTGTTCAAATGTTTCTAACATTGAGTTTTAGAGTTGTTTTTTCACTGAAATTATAATGGAATTCTCGTTCCGCGCTTTCGCGTCATCCGGGGACGTCGTGTGGGGCGACGGTTATAGACTCGCCCAATTTTCTTAAAGTGTCACTACGCGATGTGACCCGTCTACTGCAAAGTCTATACACTGATAGACGCCGGTCACGCGGTATCCTCTCGACCAATCAAATGCCCGCATTTCGACGAAAACGAAAGTAGTTGTAGTTATAGTAGATTAGATAACAAAATATTTACATGTACAACATAGCTGCATTACACCGAAGCACGAGGGCTTGGCGCAATGCGAATTCGTGGAACCTCTCAGTACGGCATGTCTCGATGTTGTGTGCCTTCTTTTTTGTTGTTGGTATCGGGTCTATTTCTTATACCCGATCAATATCCAACCATGCATACCATTTGTGACATGAAGGTATATAATTCATTGCACAATATTGAACAGGTTGTAGAGTTCATTTCAAAGGAGATATAGTGGGATTTGCTTTCGTTTAATGATAAGGTTATAGACGTGGATATCTGACCTCTTATAATTAATTATACCACAGGCTACATTTATAGCTTGAATAGAAACGCTAGGTAATTTCATATTGCGTGTACAACGATTGTGAAGCAGACTTGTGCAAGATTTGAGACACCACTGGTCAAACAGACAACCACTGTCCGATAGAGCGTTGATAAATATTTCGCAATAGGTACAGGTCATGTGACATAGCCAGACAAATTACTGTCTGGTTTATAATTATGCACAGTGAATGTATGTCAAATTGTATAGTATCTACATGTTGCATTTTCCACAAAGTTAACGTAGGTTCAAAAGAGAAATTTACTTTTAAAAATGTAGTCTGATTGTAACCAGAACTAAATG
The DNA here is from genome assembly GCA_032622095.1 of Siphonodentalium dalli. NCBI lineage: Eukaryota > Metazoa > Mollusca > Scaphopoda > Gadilida > Siphonodentaliidae > Siphonodentalium > Siphonodentalium dalli. The sequence continues at coordinate 197,488,838 of CP136067.1, read as the reverse complement.
TCATGAAAATATGCACTACACTGTTGTTTAATGTATACTCAGAGTGTTTATTCGTGTTTTGACTCGGAGTTTTGAGCGGAAAAACTTCTTACTGTAATAAATCTCTGATACAGAATGCTACCAAATTAAGACACTATATTTTACTCTATAATACATGCATTACCAATACAGATACAATGCTACTACAAGTATACCATGGTGGTTAGCATGGGTGCATAAAGGAGACGGTAGCAGGCTTGTGTGGTCCATTAAAGGTACTCAATCCGATTAAACACCCCTCAATTACTATTTCTTAAAAAATATTTGATTCGAGTCGAGGAACATGCCCATCAAAGCTCAGAGTGATCAGATATCGATTTTTGAAAAAAAATTATTTCAATTGTTTGTGGCCCAGAAACACGCCGTCAAATGGATGGTCTCGGTCAAAGATGGATAACTCTAAAAACAAGTGGTAATACGGCCAAATTTCGTGAATACTAAAGTAATAATACGGCCATATTTCGTTGAACAATATGTTGATAAATAACACGTTTTGTGAAATTTGATACCATAGTTGACAGCGGTTAGCATTATTTTAGCGTATTTTGAAGAAATGTTGTTGTTTTTTGTTGTTGTTGTTGTATCTTGATGGTATGGGGACCGTCTTATCGGATTGAGTGCCATTAACAGCAACGGGGGCCTGACGAATATTTCATATTGCATGTATTAGCATCAGAGAGATCCCTATTATATAGCTATTGAACAGGTGAAGGGTTTCTAAACTTTCTACGTGTGTATCATTAGCAACTGGGTACTACGTATATATTCATGTGTATCATGCGGGTGAGACTAAACACCATTAATGTTACTTTAAAGGTACTCAATCCGATTCGATGGTCCCCATATCATCAGATTCCAACAACAATTTTTTTTTTTTTAAATGTCGCTTCAGTTATCATAATCAAGTAATTGCCCAAAAATAATGCTAACCACAGTCAACTGTAGTATAAAATTGGCCAAAATATGTTATTTATCAACATTTTGTTCAACGAAATTTTGCCGGTTTGTCAAATATCTGATACAAAAAAATACACTTGATTTTAGAGTTATCCATCTTCATCCGCAATTTGGTCAGAGGAAGTCTTCTCGTAGAATGTTTACTGGGCCACTTAATATTATCGGTGGTGAAAAATAATAAATTTCAAACATCGATAGCTGATCACTCTGAGCTTTGGTGGGTGTGTTCCTCGAATCAAATATGTTTTTAACCCCGAAGCCAAGGAAAACAGTAATTTGCGAGTGTTAATTCGGGTTATGCATCTTTAAATTCACGTGGAAACACAAGTTTCAATAAAAGCAATACAAATATTGAATTATTGACACAAAAACGTTTTTCCAGTTGTTATGATCATATCGATGTGTACTATAAACACAATTGTATCACAAGCTTTGTCAGTTAGACCAAGACACAACGTCAATTAAAACTGCCTTTAAAATTGCGCCATCGATCTTGGCGTAATGTCCGCTATAGAAGAATAATATAAGGGAAATAGACTTCGAGGTAAACCAGCATGAGCCCCAACCAATACTACGTCGAACGAAACATGGACCAGGATACTACGGTGCGTCATTTCGGCCAATTTGGCCGGTTACTTCATGTGAGTTTTTCATCTGACGTGTGTGTCGGAATAATGATATGGAGGATTTATGTAAATGTTAGCCCAAACTACATTTCCAAGTAACGATGGTTTTGTTGTTTATTTTGAGGAATAATACCGCGTCAGATGAATTCAGCCCAAATATGTTAACAGTTGTCGTGTAAAACATTCGGCAGTAAGTTAGCGTTATTTAGTATTTGTGGATGTCCTTTAACATGGGGGAAATAGACTACTGCGCTTGAACGAGCATGTGAATTGTCGTTTTTAATGTATAGCAACTTTATAATCAATAACAGAGGCATTCTCTGTCAAATAAGGTCGCTCTATTTACGATACCAATTGGGGAACTTTGTAAATTAAATTACGCGTAAACTTAACCTGCTGCAAATAGAAAAGGTGTCGGAATCGGCGTACTCGCCCCATGGCTAACTCGCCCCAATCGGGCGTGCCAACTCGGAATAAAAGGCCAACTCGGAATAAAAGATGCATACGGGGTGTTATATGGCGTTTGGTCCGTTGTTTCTCAATGAATATTATTGAAATTTGGTGTATATGTCCGGGCTGGGACATGGAATACAACAACGTTTGAATTGTTTTTAAATTTACAAATTTGTTGATTTTATTCATTTAGTTTTCGTTCTGAAACACACTATAAAGTGTATATAATATAATAACGAACACGAGACATACATAATTTATAAACTGTTAACAAAAGATATCAAATTCAATACATGACAAAGATGACTCAGTGGAGTTTATAAAGTGAACATAAAAACATTGAGGTAAGAATCTTTTTAAGGAATGCAACTTTATTTAATGATAATAAACACATAAATTAAAATAACAAACATGAGACATACATGATTTATAAACTGTTAACAAAAGATATCAAACTCAATACATGACAAAGATGACTCAGTGAAGTTTATAAAGTGAACATAAAAATATTAAGGTAAACATCTTTTTAAGCATTACTAAACCGTTTAGCACAGTCCACTTCACTCATCCGATCATCACTAAACTTCATATTTATCTTGATATTGATCTATCAGATGAGAGCTATCAAATATTTTTTTAATTTTATAGGAAAAAATGGTCGCCAGCGGCCATATTGCATTTACGTTATATGTTATCGCGTCATGTCGATATCTAGTATTACTTAGAAATTTCACCTTTCCAGATTCATAATTGCTCCATTGACTGTAACAGATGGAATTATTCCCCTCTTCGGATAGAGTGTCACTGAAACTTTATTTTGTCAGACTGTCTGTATAGTCACTGATTATATATGGCAATAATCTGTAATAAGATGTAGCACTATTTTTTTTTATATTTACATGCAGTGCTGTTTTTATACAACAATTCTAATCCCCCCTAGATCATCATGTGATCGACCATACATCGCGCGAGGACTCGGACCTGGTTGAATTAAGGGGGGTGTTATGGATAACTTCTGTCCTCAAGCTAGATTATACTTATGACATTTAATGGCATGTTTCTAACGTGGAGGGTTAGATATGCTTGAGACACCACCACTCTTCAATTCACACCAAGTTATCAGCTGTCATATTCGGATATTGAACCCATAGCCATGATATATGGTTTATTTTGTGTATACTAGTAATATTGTTATTTTCAGTACCTTTATATACCAGTACTGTGTATAACAATGCATATACATTAATCCATGTATACATGTATATTGATTCAACGGATTCAGTGGTTTTGTCCATCAGTCTATCAAATTTGCGGGGAAAACATGGCCACAAGCAGTACACCCTGTTAAATTTCGAATTTGAATCAATTGGCGCACCCTGCAGCCAGCTTTTATTGGAGAACTTTTTCTCATGTGGATAGTTTGGGTCACCGCTAGATGTGAGCCATGTTTTGTTCTCAAGCTGTCCTTGTGAAGACATCACTGCCAGCGGTGATCTTGAATTTTACTATTTTTATGGCTAAATAATTTGGTTGATCCTACAGACGACACCCCTTGTCCGATCGTCACCAGATTCCACAATTATCTTCTGGATAACCAGGGTGAGAGTAATCTAATTTTCCCGAATTTCGTTAAAAAACATTACCACAGGCAGAAATTTGGTATCTTACTGTTTGATCCTCTTTTGCGTGACTGAATTGTTTAGCAACTGTACAGTCATATCCCTCATCTGATAGTCACCACACTTTATATTGATCTTCGGGCTGACAACTAGATGGGAGCTATCGAATGCTTTGAATTTTTTTGGAAAACATTGTCGCCAGCAGTCATCTTCTATTTTGGTTTTTATATACATGTATATCTCTTCATTCGGATAGCCAGTATTACCTAGGTACTTCAACTTTCCGCATTCCTGTCATCATTTGAAATATAAAAATTTACCTGATACCATGCACCCTTCAAAATTTGTTTCGTCGTATCTATTTTAATGACCCGTATGGTAATATTGATACAGATATATTTGTCAAACATTTCTTTGTACAATATACAGGTATTTAGTTTGTAACTAAATCTAGAAATATATAATAGTAGCTGGTGGACCCTACTTCGTCCGGGATGTTCCCCTCTGATTTTCGGAGAATTGCGCGATTTAACCTTGAATTGACCATTTTAAAGGTGAAAGTCATGTCGGGTCACGATTTGACCCGTCCAAAACACTCCCCTGACAAAAGTCACGACAAAAGTACCCGTCGAAATCCGCCCGGCTTTACCCGATTTGACCTTGAATTGACAATTTTGAATGTCAAGATCAGGTCAGGGTCATAATTTGACCCACCCGAAACACTCATGGGACAAAAGTAACAGTAGGTATTATATTTCGTTGAAATACTTCGTTTTACCAAATTTGACCTTGAATTGATCTTTTTGAGTGTCAAAGTCAGGTCGGGATCAAGATTTGACCCGTCCAAATAGTCCAGAAACATGCCTACATCAGCACGTTCGAGAACATGGTCCCACGTGAAATTGGACCCGTCCATATTGCTCCCGGGATCGAAGTAGTCCTACACACAAATTTTTAGTCGGATCGGTCAAGGTCCAGAAACATGCCTATGAGCGAGGTCAAGTTGACACGTTAAATACCAAATCCGAGTCGGATCAGTCGAGCAGTGTTAGAGTCTATAACACATACACACATGCATTCATGCATACACACATACATACAGACAGGTGTTCCAAAATGTATAATCGATAGCTACAACAATTCTATGGTAGATAGTTCACGGCCGACCTGATGCATGCATCTTAGTTTTCTTGTTATACATGTTATGATGTTTACCTCCAATCGCCGAAATTTACTTTTCGATCATTTTAGCCATCGCTCACCAGGGGCATATTGTTATCATAACATATCAAATTGGTATTTGATCATTTGAAGCTCTGAATTATGAACACGTAGTTTTGCCAGTTGGGAAATCAAAATACACAGTGTATACCTACATGGAAGATTTCCGTTCAATGTAGCGTTTCGCTTTTTGTTATTTAATCTAAACTGTGTCAGAACCATGAATATATATTTAGCTTAAAGGTACTCAATCCGATCAGACGGTCCCCATACCATCAAGATACAACAACAACATCATTTCTTCAAAATACGCTTTAGTTATCAGAATCGATTTATTGCAACAAAATGATGGTAACCACTGTCAACTATGGTATAAAATTTCCCAAAACTTGTTATCAACATTTGTATTATCACTAAAGTATCACGAAATTTGACCGTATTACCACTTGATTTTAGAGTTATCCATCTTCATCCGCAATTTTGTCCGTTTGACCACGTGTTTCTGAGCCACATATTATTACACATCTCGAGAAATAACAAACTTCAAAAATCGATATCTGATCACTCTGAGCTTTGATGGGTGGGTCCCTCAACTCGAATCAAATATTTGTTACCACCGAAGCTAAAGAAATAGTAATTTAGGAGCGTCTGATCGGATTGAGTACCTTTAAAATATTTATGTAAATATCTTCGAAAATGGAGGAGTTTGTATCTAAAAGTAATGAGTGAAACAATTTGAAGAAAAATAAAACATGTAGTAAACAAACTTATAAAATAGTAGAAAGCTGGGTTGGTGGGTCCCTAAAGAGGCTAACATAAAACAATAGCATACGTGTCTCCCCCCCCCCCCCCCAACTGAGCGTGATAAATGAGAATTTATGTTTACTGTGTATAGAATTACAGTTCGTTTTTAGCTCACCTGAGACGAAGTCTCCGGTGGAGCTATAGTCATCACTCCTCGTCCGTCGTCCGTCCATCCGTCCGTCCATCCGTCCTTCCGTCCATCCGTCCATCCGTCCATCCGTCCGTCAACAATTCTTTGAACATCTTCTTCTAAAGTTCCATTGGACCGAATTGGTTCATATTTGGTGTGGATGTTCCCTAGGTGACTCTCATTCAGATTTGTTCAAATGAGGTCACTGGGTCAAATAGTTGCGAAAGCAGGGCCACAACTCTATTCCTTCATAGTAATTCTTTTAACGACTTCTTTTCCAGAACCATAAGGCCTAATGGGTTCATATTTGGTGTGGATGTTCCCTAGGTGACTCACATCCAGATTTGTTCAAATGAGGTCACCAGGTTGATTAGTTGAGAAACCAGGGCCATAACTCTTTCCCTACATAGTAATTCTTTTAAACATCTTCTTCTCGAATACCATCAGGCCAAATGGGTTCATATTTGGTATGAAGGATCATTGGTTGACTGGGGTTCAGATTTGTTCAAATGAGGTCACTGGGTCAAATGTGGGTGGGGCCAGGGACATAACTCAGAAAAAATTCAGATTAAACTCTTTAACCAAAAAAGAAAAGAATAGAAAAGAAATGATATATTAAAAAATAAAAGAATATTTAAAAAAACTGTGGAATTGTTTTTTTTTATTAGAATATTTTAAAAAAAAGAAAAAAAATGTGTATTTAACTCCATGGTCAATTTAATATATATATATATTGTTTAACATTTTTTGATAATTGAAAAACTAATGCCATTACATTTCTGTAGGTTGTGGCCCCTGGCCCTTCATTCAAGTGCACTGCTTCTGCCACCCTGGCCTGGTCTCAAAAATAAAATTTACTCAAATTCTTGACAGAATCATTTATAAGAAGCATTTACTTTGGCTGTAACTGTATATATGCTGGGTATGCCGACACAATCATGTCAATCTTGATATGTTTATAAACATTCCTGCAGATTTGCTAGATGTCATTAATTCCCAATCTCTCATGTATTGTTCATATCAGGACTAATGTAATTTGCAGAATGAGGTCCCCAGAGGGTGAATTTAGTGATGCTATCCCACACAGCGGCCTAGCATCACCAAATTCACCCTCTGGAGACCTCATTCTGCTTAGGCCTCATCTTCTGGGAAGTATCTATAGTATCAAATTAACATTGTTGTTAGTTACATTTCCCTTCTAGGAAGTTTCTATATCCCCTAATTTGCAGAAGATAAATTCCTAATTGAGGTGCCCAATGGGTGAACATCACCAACTTCAACTGGGGAACTTCAATCTTATCCTAGGTCTGCCATAGCAGTTGGGGGCCCTAGCAGAATGAGGTCCCCAGAGGGTGAATTTAGTGATGCTAGCCCGCTGTGCGGGACAGCATCACTAAATTCACCCTCTGGGGACCTCATTCTGCAAATGACAGACACACTTTCACACTATTTCAAGGCTTGATTGTATAATACATTGTGTTGCTTGAGGCCAGGCATGCACAATGTAGGAACATACACGCTTTTTGTGATGCTATCCCACACAGCGGGCTAGCATAACCAAATTCACCTTCTGGAGACCTCATTCTGCTTAGGCCTCATCTTCTGGGAAGTATCTACAGTATCAAATTTACATTGTTGTTAGTTAAATTTCCCTTCTAGGAAGTTTCTATATCCCCTAACTTGCAGAAGATAAAATTCATAAATGAGGTGCCCAATGGGTGAATATCACCAACTTCAACTGGGGAACTTAAATCTTATCCTTATCAGATTTGTGAAAATGGGATCACAAAGTCAAATAAGGGCAGAGCCAGAGACTTAACTATTTCACTGCATAGTAATTCTTAAAATATGTTTTGCAAGAACTATTTGGCTTATATAGAATGGAATGTTCTTCCTTGACTGCAATTCAGATTTGTTTTTAAATGGGGGGTGATCAGTAGTGTACAGTTGGCAATTTCAAGGTGGATTTTCACCAATCTACATACTTACATTCTCTCTAGCCACATATCCTGTTTAAATCTACTTCTTTTAAAGTGATTATGAAAAGTGCTGACTGTTTTGGTCTCCAGAGTCCCAGTCTTATCAGTCTTTGCAGTCTGGTGAGCGACCCCACAGTCATTGACTGTCTTGTTTTAAATCGCCAAGGATCTCCAAATGTCACCCAGTATTTTCTTTTCGCACTCGATCTCGAGCCAGTGATTCTCCATAGCAATAAACATATGAAATTATGAAATGATATGGTGTCATCTCGGACAGGGTGTCTTGTAGTTATGTAGTTACTATAGCTATGGTATCCGATGTTACTCGGGTAAAGTCTAAAGAATGGGTGAATTATTAATGCCCCTTCAGGTCATTTAAATTCATTATTAGTCAAATGAGATAAACATCACATATTGCATGGCACTCTCAATCTTTTAAGTTGACAATAAATGCTCTGTATTGCTAATTATTAGAACATCTTTAAGTCATTCTGATGTCAATGACATCTATCCCACTGAACTCGTGGGTTCACTCCAAAATATGGACATATGATTCTTTATTACAATTTATATACATGCAGGAAACCCACGAGATCGCCTGATTGTGCTTCTTATACCCACCACCCTGCCATAACCAGAGTTAATCTTTCACTAGTTGTGATGGACGCGAAGAGAGCACAATTTAGGTCCACTCCAGGCGAACTCGGGTTTGCTGTATAATGAGATGTATAGCCATATACATATATACTTATACATATACATATATAGCTATATACATATACATATATACATATACATATATACATATATACATATACATATAGCCATATACATATACATATATACATATACATATATACATATAGCCATATACATATACATATATACATATACATATATACATATATACATATTTATATACATATATACATATATATACATACATATACACATATATATATACATATACATATATACATATACATATATACATCACACTAACCCTGAACTGAAAAATTAAACAATATACCTGTAAAATTAATTATCCATTCTCCCACATATCTTCTGAGTTGTTAATACCCTGCTCATTAATTATGGGCATCACAAAACACAAATTATTTAAAACGCATCAATGGATACACATTCGCCAGTGAAACGCACTCAAAGACACTTAGATCGCCATTTAAAGGCATGGGTGGCGTTCTATGCATAAATATTCACATTTGTTCAATTGCCATCAACAGAAGGAATATTAATATATGTATAGTTTTGTTCATATGCCAAACATAATCAGCGCGTAAATAGTATATTGTCGTCAAGACGTACGACGGTGTACGTAAACAATAGCCTGCTCATGTTACAGAAGTTGTGCTTCTGATTACATAACACAGCGCAATTCTATTGGTTAATCACACAAAAATGATGTAAACGCTCTTTATTATTTCCATATCAGGAAAACAGTAACAAATAACGCTCTTTATGTTTACCATCCGGATCTAAACAAAAGTCAGGTTATGTAACGTTTTTTCTTTTGTTTACATAACAAAGGAAAAACATTTGACAATAACATAGTGTTTATGCCATATTTCTGATTGGTATAAGATCAAGGTCTGTCTATATTTTACTATTCTTTCTGTTTATGGCGGGTTTTGACGGAGGTGAATACTTTAACAGCATACCCACCGCCAACGCCGCCCGTATCTTTAACAGACGATGACACATCGTACATGTACATGTTTTCTATATTGCAGTGGATACCATCTGAGCTCCAAATATTCTGTTCCAAATTCGTGTTGTTATACAGCATTTTGCAGGCAATTCTTTAAGGATTGGCCATTTATAAATCGACAATCCGTACCTAAATTTTCATTAATTAATGGTCAATCCGACCACGCGTGGCACGCGTGGTCGATTGTCCATTTAGAAAGAACCATTAACGCTAATCATTTAATTTAATTTGAATTAACTAAATAACGGAGATATTTGAAGAAGTGTTTTTGACGAAATAACGGAAATATTTGAAGAAGTGTTTTTAAAGAGTCGAGTCGAGGAACCCACCCATCAAAGCTCAGAGTGATCAGATATTGATTTTTGAAGTTTGTTATTTCTCGAGATGTGTACTAACAATGGCCCCAGAAACACTTATTCAAACGGACGAAGATGGGTAACTCTAAAATTAAGTGGTAGTAATAACGCAAAAGTGACCAAGACCATCATTTTGACGGCTTGTTTCTGGGCCACAAACAATAGAAATAACAAAACTTCAAATATTTATATCTGATCACTCTGAGCGTTGATGGGTAGGTTCCTCGACTCGAATCAAATACGTTTTAACCCCGAAGCCAAAGAAATAGAAATTTATGAGGGTCTGATCGGATTGAGTACCTTTAAGTGAACCAATAATGACGGAACCTCGCCCAATTTATGACTTTGCCACCTGTTTTAAGTGTTGTGTATAAAATAAGAATAATTGCTGTTACCATACCATAATTACGTTTAACCAGATAAGCCATGTAGTCGCTTTTAGTGCAGAAAATCCCTTACGAATGCAGCCAAATCATCAAAGCTGTCAATGTCGATTATTCTCTTCTCTATTTTCTATGTTGTCTTCTAATAACTGTGAAAAACATCTGGTGAATGTATAGTGCATTCGCTACATAAGACAAAACGTGGCGTATACAGTAGTATCTGGCCGTTCGTTGTGTAATATGCGCATCAGTTTACATGTACATACCACGAGCTACGTACACATCAGTTTACATGTACATAACATACCATGAACTACGTACGCATCAGTTTACATGTACATACCATACCATGAGCTACGTACACATCAGTTTACATGTACATAACATACCATGAGCTACGTACGCATCAGTTTACATGTACATACCATACCATGAGCTACGCCGTAGCCGCAGGTTTGTTTCCGACATTATACGGCCGCCCTATAGTACCACCCGGACTACAACACCAACCGTCGCGGATATTACCCACATCAAACGGGGTAGATCATGCCATGAATCTCTACTCTGGCTAACGCCCGCAGAGATCATATTCCACATGTACAAAACCTTGCAAATTTTTGCCAGGGAACTTTATAAAGTCGAAAAAATAACGCGGGGAATATATTTCTTAGTTATTATCTGTTATTATCCGTAATAATGTACTTCACTGTTGGTGAATGTCCCAATTCCAAATTACATGCTTTTCCGTGGTAGTCGAGAGCCGATATCGCAATAAACAATGAATTAATTTATCAGGAGAAATTCCACAAATTGTAAGCGACGCCAAGCAAACTAGCTCACAAATTAATTTAAATCGTGAAAGTTCGAGTTGGGACAGTGAAGTACATTATTAAGGAACACATACAGTTTGTTGATAAAATACATTGAAACACACCTCTGTGCAATATTTGAGCTACCAACTGTTTATAATAAAGGTCGGTGTTTCTGTAACAGAATTTGAGTATAGGTGGTGTATGGCGTATATTGTGAATGTAAGTTGCAGGTCAAGTCTCCAGTCCACTGTTCTGGGGCTCTTCTTGTCTTTGTTATGCTTTATCTGGGACAGTTCTGTTGATTTTGTCGTCTAACGATATCAAATAAGCGTAAACAGTTGTGTCCCTACGTGAAGACACCAAGGTAATACGATGTATTGCTCAAACAAATCCTATTCATCGTTGATTTAAGATGTCAACCCGACGCCTTAATAATGTTTGCAGACGATCTACCTCACGATATGCGCAACGAGAAAACACACGTCTAATTACATATATATTTTCACTTTATTTAACCCTCTCTATATAAGCATCATTGCTGAGTAGTTTTTTCATAGGAAATGTTCATAAAATTAGTTCAACATACTTATTATCTAAACGTTTCCCTCAATAAATAGGGCTCCTTCCAGGTTACAGAGAAGTAATTCGATTGGTAGTGCACCCCCCCCCCCCCCCCATCGGATTTTGGACCAAGATGCAGGAGAGAATTAAAACAATTCTGCATGGGCTCCGGTTAGTTGTTTCTATATTGAATTTGTTTGGTTTGAGGTAAACAATATAATATTTTTTTCATGCAATTCTGGCTCTAGATTATAAATCCAAAATTTAAAGGCACATTCCATGCCCAACGATATGGTCTTTTTCGTGCAGAAACTTTGCGCAGATGCCAATTCTGGTGATCATGTACTCATTTATGACAATTCGTGGATAGTCAGGACTGCAGGCATTATGTGAGACACCCTGAGGCCTATTGGAAGTAATTACTACACCGTAACCTCCAGTCAACAAACACATATTATATATAGTACAAGAAATGAACACAACGCCAAAATGCACAAACAATTATATACAAGTACAACACACACGTGCATGGGTCAGCAAACAGACACAAAACATGCATATATACAAGAACACATATAGAACCACATATATGCATTATGCCATCACGGGTTTATACACACGCACGAATGCATGATCGTGTCCATGCAATGATTGTTGGAGAGACATTCGTTACGTCGGGAACAATAATATAGTATAGCTGAAGTAGATAAATTATTCCCCAGCATCCATGTGTATACCACATATGAACAGCTTCTCTCACCGTCCACATGGAGACCATTGGAGAGCAATCGGGATATGTATACACCGTTAAAAATAGGCCCGGGAATCAAGCTGAGGAACCAGTAGTTGGGTTCTTCGTGCCTCAAACACAGTTGTAGATTAAGAACCAAAATTACCAATAATTACTGCTGTTTTGGTTCTTTGAGAATCGAAGAACCAAAAGTGGACAGACGGATTACTTATAACTAAACTACATTCATCGTCATCGTTTTCGTCGTCGTCATTGGCATCGTCGTCATCGCATCGTCGTAATCATCGTAAGCATCTTCATCGCTATCGCAATCGTCATCGTCAACATCTCTGTTGTCATCGTAGACATCACCATTGTCATCATCATTATCATCATCACCATCACCATCTCTATCTTCGTCGTAGTCACCGTCATCATAGAAACTTCCTAGAAGGGAAATGTAACTAAAAACAAAGTTAACTTGAGTCTGTATGTATATGAGGCATAATCAGAATTAGGTCTCCAGAGGGTGAATTTGGTGATGCTAGTCCGCTTTGCGGGTTAGCATCACTAAATTCACCCTCTGGGGACCTCATTCTGCAAATGACAGACACGCTATTTGCAGGCTTGGGTTCATCGCTTGTTCGCCCAATTGTGTCGTATCGTTCTAATCAAGTTCTGGAAGCAGCGATCTGCGAAAGCAGACTTTAATACAAATCTCTTATTTATATTCTACAATCATACACGGCACAGACATATTGTGTACGAACAGAGTTGGTGTCGTGTGTGCATATTCCTAGGTCGTGATACATGTACTATATATAACTCATTTCCGCATGAAGAATGAGCAGACAACAGACTGGTGAGAAGACAACACCAAATAAGATAATACAATATAGGACAAAGATAACATAATACAAGATAAGACAAAGATAAGACAAATATAAGATAATACAAGATAAGACAGATAATATAATACAAGATAAGACAAAGATAAGACAATACAAGATAAGACAAAGATAAGAAAAGACAGAGATAAGATAATACAAAATAAGACAAAGATAAGTTAATACAAGATATGACAAAGATAAGACAATACAAGATAAGACAAAGATAAGATAATACAAGATAAGACAAAGATAAGATAATACAAGACAAGAGAAAGATAAGATAATACAAGATAAGACAAATATAAGGTGATACAAGATAATACAAGATAAGGTGATACAAGATAATACAAAGATAAGATAATACAAAATAAGACAGCGATAAGATGAAACAAGGAAAAGATAATACAAGATAAGACAAAGATAAGATAATACAAGATAAGACAAAGATAAGATGAAACAAAGACAAGACAAAGATAAGATAATACAGGATGAGATAATACAAGATAAGACAAAGATAAGATAATACAAGGTAAGACAAAGATAAGATAATACAAGATAAGACAAACATAAGACAAACATAAGATAATACAAGATAAGACAAAGATAAGATAATACAAGATAAGACAAAGATAAGATGAAACAAATACAAGACTAAGATAAGATAACACAATATAAGATAATACAAGATAAGACAAAGATGATACAAGACAAGACAAAGATAAGATAATACAAGATAAGACAAAGATAAGATAATGCAAGATAAGACAACTATAAGATAATACAAGATAAGACAAAGATAAGATAATACAAGATAAGAAAAAGATAAGATAATACAAGATAAGACAAAGATAAGATAATGCAAGATAAGACAACTATAAGATAATACAAGATAAGACAAAGATAAGATAATACACGATAAGGCAAAGATAAGATAATACAAGATAATACAAGATAAGACAAAGATAAGATAATACAAAATAAGTCAAAGATAATATAATACAAGATTAGACAAAGATTAGATAATACATGATAAGACAAAGAACAGATAATACAAGATAAGATAAGACAAAGATAAGATAACACAAGATAAGACAGATATAATACAATACAATATAAGACAAAGATAAGATAATACAAGATAAGACAAAGATAAGATAATACAAGATAAGACAAAGATACTATAATACAAGATTAGACAAAGATTAGATAATACAAGATAAGACAAAGATAAGATAATACAAGATAAGACAAAGATATGATAATACAAGATAAGACAAAGATTAGATAATACAATATTAGACAAAGATTAGATAGTACAAGATAAGACAAAGATAAGATAATACAAGATAAGACAAAGATAAGATAATACAAGATAGGACAAAGATAAGATAATACAAGATAGGACAAAGATAAGATAATACAAGATAAGACAAAGATAAGATAATACACGATTAGACAAATATTAGATAATACAAGATAAGACAAAGATAAGATAATACAAGATAAGACAAAGATAAGATAATACAAGATAAGACAAAGATAAGATAATACAAGATAAGACAAAGATAATATAATACAAGATAAGACAAATATTAGATAATACAAGATAAGACAAATATAAGGTGATACAAGATAATACAAGATAATATAATACAAGATAAGACAAAGATAAGATAAGACAAGATAAGACAAAGATAAGATAATACAAGATAAGACAAAGATAAGATAATACAAGATTAGACAAAGATTAGATAATACATGATAAGACAAAGAACAGATAATACAAGATAAGATAAGACAAAGATAAGATAACACAAGATAAGACAGATATAATACAATACAATATAAGACAAAGATAAGATAATACAAGATAAGACAAAGATAAGATAATACAAGATAAGACAAAGATACTATAATACAAGATTAGACAAAGATTAGATAATACAAGATAAGACAAAGATAAGATAATACAAGATAAGACAAAGATATGATAATACAAGATAAGACAAAGATTAGATAATACAATATTAGACAAAGATTAGATAGTACAAGATAAGACAAAGATAAGATAATACAAGATAAGACAAAGATAAGATAATACAAGATAGGACAAAGATAAGATAATACAAGATAGGACAAAGATAAGATAATACAAGATAAGACAAAGATAAGATAATACACGATTAGACAAATATTAGATAATACAAGATAAGACAAAGATAAGATAATACAAGATAAGACAAAGATAAGATAATACAAGATAAGACAAAGATAAGATAATACAAGATAAGACAAAGATAATATAATACAAGATAAGACAAATATTAGATAATACAAGATAAGACAAATATAAGGTGATACAAGATAATACAAGATAATATAATACAAGATAAGACAAAGATAAGATAAGACAAGATAAGACAAAGATAAGATAATACAAGATAAGACAAAGATAAGATAATACAAGATAGGACAAAGATAAGATAATACAAGATAGGACAAAGATAAGATAATACAAGATAAGACAAAGATAAGATAACACACGATTAGACAAATATTAGATAATACAAGATAAGACAAAGATAAGATAATACAAGATAAGACAAAGATAAGATAATACAAGATAAGACAAAGATAAGATAATACAAGATAAGACAAAGATAATATAATACAAGATAAGACAAATATTAGATAATACAAGATAAGACACATATAAGGTGATACAAGATAATACAAGATAATATAATACAAGATAAGACAAAGATAAGATAATACAAGATAAGACAAAGATAAGATAATACAAGATAAGACAAAGATAAGATAATACAAGATAAGACAACGGTAAGATAATACAAGATAAGACAACGATAAGATAATACAAGATAAGACAACGATAAGACAAAGATAAGATAATACAAGATACGACATAGATAAGATAATACAAGATACGACATAGATAAGATAATACAAGATAAGACGAAGATAAGATAATACAAGATAAGACAACGGTAAGATAATACAAGATAAGACAACGATAAGACAAAGATAAGACACCGATAAGATAATACAAGATAAGACAAAAATTAGATAATACAATATTAGACAAAAATTAGATAGTACAAGATAAGACAAAGATAAGATAATACAAGATAAGACAAAGATAAGATAATATAAGATAGGACAAAGATAAGATAATACAAGATAAGACAAAGATAAGATAATACAAGATAAGACAAAGATAAGATAATACAAGATAAGACAAAGATAAGATAATACAAGATAAGACAAATATTAGATAATACAAGATAAGACAAATATAAGGTGATACAAGATAATACAAGATAAGATAATACAAGATAAGACAAAGATAAGATAATACAAGATAAGACAAAGATAAGACAAAGATAAGATAATACAAGATAAGACAAATATAAGATAATACAAGATAAGACAAAGATAAGATAATACAAGATAAGACAAAGATAAGATAATACAAGATAAGACAAATATAAGATAATACAAGATAAGACAAAGATAAGATAATAAAAGATAAGACAACGATAAGATAATACAAGATAAGACAACGATAAGACAAAGATAAGACACCGATAAGATAATACCAGATAAGACAAAGATAAGACAAAGATAAGACAACGATAAGATAATACAAGACAGAGATAAGATAATACAAGACAGAGATAAGATAATACAAGTGCACGAGGATTCAACTTCAATGACGGGAAATGTTCAGAAAAAAACTGTTATATGACCGTTTATTGAACGTATGATCTGGACATTCCCTAAGGGAACTACTCGCCACTGGGTATTCAATATAAAATGGATATTCGATAACGTTGGAAAGTGTGTAAATATTTGTGATAGTAAATTCCATCATACCTCTACCTATTGTGATAATAATACCAATATAATATATAATTTGCTTCAGTGTGGTTAGATTTATAGGCCTACATTGTATGATAATAAGATCTGTGTCTGACTTTTCAGGACGACGAATTGTACTGTGGTATGGCAAACATTCGCGGAAGCTTTTATGAATCGGGATCCATGCGATGCCCCTCCCGAGAGGTTCGAAGCATTAACCGATATGATGGACCATGAAGTTCCAGTTGACGCAGTAAGTATATGAACACCTAAAAAAACAGCAAGTCCCCTGATGTTTATCAGAATATTGTCACGCGTGGCCGAAATACAAGTTGACGGCGGGGGTGAATCAAACTCCATGCAGGGTTTACCTCCCTTGATGACTCAGTAAGACCGCTGCTACCGGCGACATTTTACCCACATTTGGTGGACTTCCGCGATATTAAGATATATACTAAACGAGCAGAGCAACATGCTGCCCTTATTAAACACACACAATATCGATTAAAATTTGTGTAATTTCGTACCTTTGGAAAGTCCTACTGGAAGCTAGGAACTATATTTCGAAATGATTTGGTTCTTCGCTTATTTTATTTACAAAAAAATATAAACGCCACAAAGGACCACAATGTCACGACAACACGCATGGCAAGTCAAACACGAGAGTTCTAATTTTCTGCAATTACGACGAGTAGCTTGCGAAAATCGTCAACACAACTACGGCTCTGATCCTCCATTCTGCCATTAAGTTTTTAGTGCGGGAATTGTTCTCAAAGCACATAGAAAATTTGACTTTCGGGCGATCGGTTTTCGCCATTTTTGCTGGAAAACCCGCGATAACTATAGAAACCTCAGGCTAGTACCCAGCCAGTGACAGAGTCAGAAAGGAAGTATGACTGGTGCGCTCTGGTAGAGATTGGGGGTGAATACCGAATCTAAGTTAAGAAATTATTTGGTGGAGGACATCTATTTCACACTTCAATCACCCAGCCATCACTTTTATGTTCCCAAAAATAGAGAATTATTTATTATATTATTGTCTAAAATAGCTATTAGCTATCTGGACCCTTTCTCTGATTGTGGTATAGCTTTTGGCATATTACTATTTAGAAAAGTGCTGAACATAACTGGTATCATATTGAAGTGTTAAATGCACGTCCTTCGTCACATATTTTACTAACTGACATTCGGTATTCACCCCTCCATTAACTGGTATTTAGGATTCAGGGAGAGGGTGGTTGTTCCGCCCCCCTCCAGACGCCCTTTACGTGCAACCTATACATGTACATGCACACAGCACAGCGAAATCGGTTAAGGGTTTACATATGACAGGGGTCCCTTATTCGCAACCACATGGACGGTGGCCATTTCGAATTAGAAATGGGTGTGGATTGTATGAAACTGATGTTATAGGACCACACAACAACCCTAATTATTTGGCCGAAATCGGCCAATGGGTCGAGAAATAATTGTCGATAAATCAAGTTGGCGCTATTACTATGTTGTACACTTGTAGAATGCACTTGCAGAATGCAGTACGACTTAGGGAAGATAGTCTCAAATCACAAAATAACTTGTCCGATTCAACATCTCTATCTTTACTAAATTGATTCACCTATTAAATTATAAACGTATTTGTTTAATGGTTCATTTTTATGGGTATTCAGTTATAAACGTATACGTTTAATGGTTCATTTTGATGGGTATTCGGGAAAAATGAGATGACACGCAGTCAAAAATATCATGCAAGGGCAGAAGGATTCCTATATATATATCATGCAAGGGCAGAAGGATTCCTATATATATATCATGCAAGGGCAGAAGGATTCCTATATATATATATATATCATGCAAGGGCAGATTGATTGGAATATGTAATGAATAATGTTAATATAGTTATATTGATTGAGTTGGCGGTGAAACATCACTATATATATCATGCAAGGGCAGAAGGATTCCTATATATATCATGCAAGGGCAGAAGGATTCCTATATATACCATGCAAGGGCAGAAGGATTCCTATATACACCATGCAAGGGCAGAAGGATTCCTATATATATCGTACAAGGGCAGAAGGATTCCTATATATATCATGCAAGGGCAGAATGATTCCTATATATATCACGCAAGGGCAGAAGGATTCCTATATATATCATGCAAGGGCAGAAGGATTCCTATATATATCAATTTTTTTGGAAAAGTTCCGATAATACGTTCAGCAAATGGCCGTTTTTAACTTAATATCTGAACAGTTCAACGAGTGCTCAGTATTCGAAGGGCAACACAACATGGTTTAACCCTTGACTGGATCTTCCTGTAGGGAGCCCCATACAGGTGGCAGCTTGTATTGCTGAGCGTCGTCTGCTCACGTCTGTTAGGGGCTCCATGGGGGTAGTTTAACCAATTAACCCTTTCATGACTGGAGCTTCCTGAAATCTTGCGAAAAAAGTTGTTCCAATGTATTCTCTTATATGTGCGAGTCTCCCATATATATAGGGAGCCTCGCATATATAAGAGAATACATTGAACTAACAATAGTTACCTTGACCATTTGAGCCAGTGCATTCTTTTATATATACGAGGCTCCCTATATATATATATATATATATATATATATATATTTGCGAATGTCTGTCTGTCTGTCTGTCTGTGTTCTATAGAAATTTACAGGGGACCATCTAGATGACACCGAAGGGGTCTACTAGAGGTAACTTTTTACGAGAAAGATAATGGTGAGGGTTAGGATTTTCTAAAGTGACGCCGTTGTTGTCAGGGGCAGAAAATGAGGAGGGGCAGAACAATTTGTTGTCGCCAATTGCCACGAAACTTATATATAATCATCCCCATGATATAAGGAATATGATGGTGTGGTTTAAATATGTCAAGAGTGGCGCCGTTCGAGTCAGGGATGCACGGAAAGGAAGGGGGGACCAAAATTGATAAACTAAATTTAGCGCAGAGGGATAATCTAGATGGCACCAAACGGTCTACTAGGGGTAACTTTTTACGAAAAAGATAATGGTGCGGATTAGAAGTTTCTAAAGTCACGCCGTTGTCAGGGTCATAAAAGGGGGAGTGGTAGAACAAATGTTTGCCGCGATTGCCACGAAACTTTTATATAATCATTCCAATGATATGAGGAATCTAATGGTGTTGTTTCAATATGTCAAACGTGGCGCCATTCGCGTCGGGGTGCACTGAAGGGGAGAGTGGCACCAAAATTGATAAAACTAATTTTAGCGCCGATATCCACCAAATTGATATATATTCTTCTCCATGATACAGGGAATCTAATTGCGCGATTAGATTCTTCAAATTGCTGTCGTTTGGATGAAAGATTGTGGGAGGGGCACTCATTTTTTAGTCGCCGATTGCCACCACACTTATACAATATCACCCCCATGGTATGAGGAGTCTAATGGTGTGGCTTAAATCTGTTAAAGGTGGCGTCATTCGAGTCAGGGTTGAACTGAAAGGCAGAGGGGCACCAAAATTGATACGCAGTAATTTTAGCGCCAATTTCCACCAAAGTGACACGCATTCTTATCCATAATACGAGGAGTCTGATCGTGTGATTTAAAGACGCCATGTTTGTTCTGTTTGGGTGAGAGATGGGGGTTAGTGGGCACTATATTTGTTCAAAAATGGTTTACCAAACGTATCAATAATCATCTCCATGATATCAGGAGTCTAATTGTGTGGTTTAAGGATGTCACAAGTGAGGCCATTCGAATCAGGATGCATAGTGGGTGAGAGGAATAATACACAAAATATGAACAATATGTTTAGCGCTGATTTCCACGAGATTGATACATATTCTCCGTGATACGATAAATCTAATTGTGTGGTTTAGATACGCCAGATTGGTGCCGTTTGGATGAGAGATTTGGGGGCCATAAATTGTATACGAATTGTATACTCGCCAATTTTGTACAAAAACTTATACAAAACCATCCACACGGTATGAGGAGTCTAATGGGGTAACGTATAAAGCTGTCAAAAGTGGCGTTATTCGAGTCAGGGTGCACTGAAAGGGAGAGGGGCACCAACACTGATAAAAATAATTTTAGCGCCAATTTCCACCAATTTTTTTACACATTCTTATCCATGATATGAGAAATCAAATGGGGCGGGCACTACATTTGATTAAAATAATGTTTAGTCACCGATTAGCACCAAACTTATAAATATTTATCTCCATGATATCAGGAGTCTAATTGTGTGGTTTAAAGATGTCAAAAGTGGTGCCAATTGAGACATGGGTCCACAGAGGCTGAGAGAGACACACAAATAGATAAACAATGTGTTTAGCGCCGATTTCCACCAGACAGATACATATTCTTCTCCGTGATACGAGGAATCTAATCGTGTGGTTAAATACGCCAAATTGGTACCGCTTGGGTAAGAGATATGGGGCCCTAAATTTGACACGAATTTGTATACTCGCCAAGTTTCAACAATTTTATATATATTCATCTCCATAATGAGTCTGTTTGTGGTTTAATGATGTCAAATGTGTAGCCGCTTGAGTCCGAGATAGGGACGGGCGGGTCACCACAACTGATATAAATATGTTTAGTGCTAATTAACATCAAATTCATATATGTTCTTCTCAAATGATACGAGGAATCATTTGGTGCCTAGATATATTTGGAAAATATGTCTGTCTGTATGTGTTCTATATATAACTTCACGGGGTACAATCGAGGTGGCACCAAGCGTTCTCCGAGGCGTTCTAACAGTGATAACTTTTTACGAGGAAGATAATGGTGCATGTTAACATTTTAGAATAGCTCATGTTAATATTATAACACAATTGAGTCTGCCCCATTCAATATAGTTTCCACAAAAATATTACAAGGGATATGGAAATGTATAGAATGCCTGTTTAAAAATAGTGGTCACAGTGTGCCGTCAAATTTAATTTCTTCTGAGATAAAAGAGAACGGAGTCAGTGGCACATGATTTTTCAGAATCCTCCAATACTGACATCTGACAAGGTTGTATCTGCCCAACATATAGAGGATATCTTTCATGTTTTAGAACAGACTCATCGCCTAACATAAACAACTCAAAATCTCGCTTTGTGTCTGGCACATGTAGCTGATATAATTGCATAGCAACATTTCTTTTAAACCGAGAATAATTAGCCAGTATACAGCACAATGATGCTATTAATTTGGATATATAATTCATGAGAATGTAACGCTTTGAACAAGAGTATCATCTAAGCTCACCTATATATCCACAATATGCAGAGGGTTCCACTTCACATTAACCTGGGCAACGATCGTATAGGATCGTTCATGCTGTACCAGCGCTGCTTCCGTCATGAAAGGGTTATACCGTGTATGGAGTATAATATATTACAATAAGAACACTCGTACTGCTTATTTTTGTATTGCAAATGCGTTTTCCATATATCTAGAGGAGATAATCTGGTGCTATCATATCGGACGCCAAAAAGCTTTTATCATTCTGCGGAAATCCGACTGAGAATCCCCAGGTTACAGGCGCCCACATCGGATGAATCAATGTGAATTTCCGACTAGCGCGTGTGTGAACCCTAGCATAAACCGGATGAAATATTTCATTTATTGGTTTCCTGCATGCATATAGCACTGCATGGCTACTCCAGTGTGAAAGTTATGTTTTTGCTATCGTGTGATATTCCGCACCTATACGTCTAATCTGTCTGTGTTTTCCATCATTTCAGTCGTGGTTCTGGCATAAAGTGTATCAGCTCGTATATTCCATGTCAGACAGGGGCCGGCGTTTTAGAGACATAGGTGTATACTTCCCAGGTAACACGACCAGGAAACACGTGATGAAATTAAAATAGAAATTGTTTATTTGAAGAAAATCGACAGGTGGTCATGTGAGAATATTCGTCCATAGCTGAATAAAATTCCGCCAGACCAGAGACCACCAAATGTGATGCCATTTTTGGTTTCTTATACATTGAGA
Source organism: Siphonodentalium dalli (assembly GCA_032622095.1). NCBI lineage: Eukaryota > Metazoa > Mollusca > Scaphopoda > Gadilida > Siphonodentaliidae > Siphonodentalium > Siphonodentalium dalli. The sequence continues at coordinate 197,465,699 of CP136067.1, read as the reverse complement.
TAATATACATTTTGTTTAATTGTCATTCGGCTAATTACATATTGTTACCTCAAAAATATTGTCATTGTTCACAATGACTTACCCACAAAAACTAACGTTGGTTCAATCTAATTAAGACAAATTAAAGCTGCTATGAAACATATGTAGTCAAGTAATCTCCACCCACAAGTTTCAGTGAATCATTCATAAAAAAGACAACATGAAGTAATTTGCTCCCATAAAACAAATTGGTTCGGGAAGTTGTCGGTGGTCAACATCCACCCCGGCGCTGTATACTGAGGTTTGTGCATTAAAGGCCCATTTAATTTTCGGGTCACTTTTTAAAGTGCCATTTTATACGGTTTAAAGGTACTCAATCCGTAAAGAGGGTCCCCATCTCAACAGATTCCAACAACAACAATCCGATCAGAGGGTCCTATATTACTATTTCTTTGGCTTTGGGGGTAAAACATATTTGATTCGAGTCGAGGAACCCATCAAACAAAGCTCAGAGTTATTAGATATTGATTTTTGAAATGTGTTAATTGCTCGAGATGAGTACTAATAACTGCCGTCAATTTGGTACCCTGCTCGAGATTTTACGCCAAAACTCGATTCAAACAGACAAGGATGGATAACTCTATAATCAAGTGGTAATACTAACGAAATTTTGACCGTCTTCTGGGCCAGAAAGAATTCCCGATAATGAAAAATAATAGATTTCTAAAATCGATATCTAACAAATCTGAGCTTTGATGGGTGACTTCCTCGACTCGAATCAAATATATTTGACCCCGAAGCCATTGAAATAGTAATTGAGAGGAGTTTTATCGGATTGAGTACCTTTAATAACAATCTATGACATAAAATATTATTTAACTTACAATAATTAATCACCATTTGGAACGTCTGTGTCTCAGAATGTGCCCATAGAGTAATAGAAAATAGTTGAAATCATAGAAACGTTTCCCCCATTTTGCTCACAGTATGCAACTTCCCCGTTTCGCTTCCAGAATGCAACATAATTCAAACTAAGAGTTATTCCACTTCCATTGAAAATAATAGACTTTGCAGTTAAATCCAGGTGAAACTTAAGCAAAGAAAACACGTCGGTACATTATGAATACTGGTGTTGCGAATGCATGCCCGCGTGTAAATATAATTGTCTATATTCAGTCCAACCGTCTGTAATTTATAAACATGTAACTCAATAACATAGCTGATTCTCCCTGTAATTTGGAATAAACTCAGGAGTCGTACTAATTTTCGCTCAGTTTTAAATTTCGCATACCCATCGTTGGGCGGAAAATAGCACTGCGCGAATATAAATACGAGTAAGGTATTTGGCAGGAATCAACCTTGTGCTAACCCATGACATGTCATCGCCGCATTACGCAATAAAACAAACTAATATACACATATCATTTCCTAATTTATCACTAAATAATGAACTATAAATATTCAGCTATGAAGTATTTCATAAAAGTTTGCCTGGCAAATTTTGTTAGCTGCGTGAACATAAACTAAGTATACGTTCACACACTGACAAGTTAACATAAACTAAGTATACGTTCACACACTGACAAGTTAACTTAAACTAAGTATACGTTCACACACTGACAAGTTAACGTAAACTAAGTATACGTTCACACACTGACAAGTTAACGAAACTAAGTATACGTTCACACACTGACAAGTTAACATAAACTAAGTATACGTTCACACACTGACAAGTTAACGTAAACTAAGTATACGTTCACACACTGACAAGTTTGCATTGTTTGTGGGCCTTTCGTTATAGAAAACCATATGGGTTCCAGAATATGAACGACAACATGCGTGTAAGATGCATCTTTGCTTCAACTAACCAATAATAACCACTAGATTTTAGAGTTATCCATCTTCGTCCGCATCTTCGTTCGTTTGACCACGTGCTTCTGGTCCACAAACAATAGAAATAGCAAACTTCAAAAATCGATATCTAATCACCCTGAGCTTTGATGGGTTGGTTCCTCGACTCGAATCAAATATTTTTTTACCCCCGAAGCCAAAGAAATAGTAATTTAGGAGCGTCTGATCGGATTGAGTACCTTTAACGATGGTAAAGATGCACTTTTAAAAACAATATTTTGGCATTCGTTTTCTGGAACATTATATCATTCTATAACGAAATTCCTTCAAAACATTATCCGGCAAATTTGCGAGTTTGTTAACGAGGCCTAAGTGGTATACATGTACATGTAGTGAGAACTCTACTTTGCACATTTTCTTTTCTAGGTTATATGGCCGATGGGGTGTCTTTCTGTGGCAGCCCCACCGACGGAGCCAACTATACCTTATGTCCGTGGACGACGCCGGCTTGTCCAACACCAGCTTACTCAGGTTTCTGGACTATGGTGTCCTCGCGCGTAAGTCAGACTATTTACATTTGGATAACATCTTCAATTTCCATCCATCTCCGTCAAACATAAGCTGTGTTAGATCGTTAATTTGCATATCTGTACTTGTCGCCAGTAGCCAATAAAATCGCGCGTATTATATAGGATTAGGCGGATCTTCGCGCATGTGCATGTGGGGTGAAGGAGAAGATCACTCGATCTTATCGACCATCCCGAGCGCTTCGCGCCCATCTACTCACTTTAGTTTAGTCGCGCATGTGCAACATCGGCGCTGATAAAAAAAAGTACATTTTCACATGGAGATTTTATTATTCCATATACTATTTCATGCCTAACCGGCAACATTTTAGTGATGGTCAACGGAACTGAAGAATATGTTCACACATCGGTTGGGGGCCTCGGTAGCTCAGTCGGTTAGGGGTACAACTCCAACTTGCAAGCCATCTCCCCCTCCAGCGCTGACGATGAGGGTTCGAATCCACATTCGCTGATTGCCGGTGGTTTGCCGCACATGGTCGACGAGTTTATCAGCCATGGCATTGAAATCACTGCTAGATTGGCATTAAGCGTGCGGATTTCCTCTATCACCAAAAATGGCAATGTCGGGATATGACATTAGTTGCTGAAAGCGACATTAAACCTCAATCAATCGATCAATCAATGAATCAATCACGTATCGGTTAGATCAACAAGAGTTGCCGTATAGCCTTAGTGCTACATGACGACATTGTGACAGAATGTTGTGTAGGTAATTTAATTGGGAGGCTTTGTGAACACCTGAATCTGTCTACTTGAAGCGACTCGTTAGGCTTAAGCATCCAAATATGTAAAATTAGTAAGTATTTACCTGAGTCATGATATGAGGCGGAACATATACCATATATGACCAGCTATTACACCACATCGAACCAAATTTGTTAGGAAAAGGGGGGCTGTTATATACGCTAACAAGCTTTGCATTGAATACCCCATGGTCTCCCGTTAAACTGCAATACCGTTAACACAATTAACAGCTTATAAGGATTTTAGCAACGAGCAACAGGGGGGGGGGGGGGGGGTAGTAAAGAATTTGCAGGAAGGTATGCCGTGGTGGGTGGGTGGTCCGAGGGGCAAAAAACGCGTTTTCTACAACCTCATGCAAATTTTTTACTAAAGACCTTTTGTGCCATTATTTGACATATCTAACAGTTTAAAACATAATATAAGAATTTATAACTGCAAAAACACCATATTTATGTTACTGGGACCTCATATGGGCCTTAGTGGAGATGACATTGAGCTACGGCATGTTGCATATTGGGCGGTGGGGTGGACAAAAATCCTTCCCGACACCCTTCGGAAAGAATCTTCGAGAAATGTAAAACTGAAATAAATAAACATATCTTGATGTAACTAAAGCCTAGATCATTGTGTGCATGGAAAAAGAGCGAGCAACTGTCTCAAACATTAATGTGACTATCAGTGGTTAGAACACCTAAAATATCCAAGTCTGGCATAGTGACTGTTTGTCATTTAATATAACAGTGGTTGCTCCAGTAGACTAACAAAATTGTTTAGGCACAATGCTGGTTGACAGACAATTATCGGGAAATGGTTAGAAATGATGGAATTGTGTGTATCCTGTACAATGACCTAAGTTTACATATATAAGTAAACTTGTCCTGATGTAACTAATGCCTAGATCATTATGTGTATGGAGAAAGAGCGAGCAACTGTCTCAAACATTAATGTGACTATCAGTGGTTAGAACACCTAAAATATTCAAGTCTGGCATAGTGACTGTTTGTCATTTAATATAACAGTGGTTGCTCCAGTAGACTAACAAAATTGTTTAGGCACAATGCTGGTTGACAGACAATTATCGGGAAATGGTTAGAAATGATGGAATTGTGTGTATGACCTAAGTTTGCATATATAAGTAAACTTGTCCTGATGTAACTAATGCCTAGATCATTATGTGTATGGAAAAAGAGAGAGCAACTGTCTCAAACATTAATGTGACTATCAATGGGTAGAAAATATCTGTCAACAGTGCATCAAGCCAATCCGTGAACTATTTGCATGTATTTCAACTCAGATGATCTGTCACAAGACCTAAAGTATCCAAGTATATAGTGCTGTGACTGCTTGTCATCTATATATATAAAAGAGTAGGACCTGTCCGGATTTTTCTCTCAGACCCCTGGACCGAGTTCAACCAAATTTGGTGTGGTGACTCGGGGTACCCTGGCGGATGTTATAATGATATTAGTTTTTAAAACATTTTAATGAAAAAAAATAAAATAAAATTGGTTCTGTTAAATTGAGCAAGGAATTCAATCTTTAAAAAAGTATATATTAAAACAATATATATAAATCAAAATTTTTCAATGACCAAATGTGCTTGCAGCGCACAAAGGGGCTGCAGAAGGGAGCCTGTTTCAGCTAGTTCAGTAAAATAGAAGTAAGTTGCTCGAGTAGACTAACATAAGTGGTATGGAATATGTTAGATAATGGGCTGGTTGACAGACTAATCAAGAAATATTTGACATTATGAAATTTTGTGTATTCTGCACAATGACCTAGGTTTAAAGATGATCAGTAATTTATAAAGCATTTTTTTCTCAATTAAAACAGCTTCTGAAACAGGTTAAACTGTTATTTGAACTAACTGAGATCATTCCCAGTCATGTGAGTGATATCAGTAGAGTTTTATGCGATTTTAGACCAATTTTAGTGAAATTTGGGGGGTGGCTGTCAAAAAATTGGGAGTAGAAAATTATATTTTTTGCAGGTTTGGGGGTGGTGGATCACCGATAATGCCAGATGCAAAAAACGGCATACCTTCCTGCAAATTTTGTACTACCCCCCCCCCCCCCCCCCCCCCCCTGCGAGCAATGAAAAAAATTAGTAATGTCCAAAAAAGGATATAACTCAGTCAAAACTCATCAAACCATGACCATTTTGAAGCTTGGTCTGCGTGTTTTCAGGTGTGAACTACGTACAAAATATGAAGAAACTATGTTGAATATTGCTCGATTAATGACCCGGATAACCAACGAAGAATTCCCATGTGATTTAGGCATATTAGTTTCATTTGCACGGTTCGTGGCGTTATTTACGTCATGTTGGCTTTGCGGGCCAGAATTGAGACAAGATTGTACAATCCATGACAATACTTGTCATGTCGTCTCCACCGGGGGGGCATTGTTAATGCTCGTACACAAATTATCCTTAGCGTTATGTTGCTGACAAAAGGCAAATTCGAGGCACAATGTGTGTGGCTGCTCCTCTACGTGTCACGTAAGATTCATCTTACAAGAAAAGTCGAAAACCTGTAGTTGATTTGTAGTCTACGTGTCCAACAGTAAAAGTCAAATATTCAGTGTTTGCCTTCCCCCCCCCCCCCCCCCCCCCCCAAAGTGATATCAAAGTTTGAGACGGAATCAGCACTTCAAGGTCTTCAAGCTCGGAAGAGTAACTCATGCAGCATGCTAGCATTGGTAATGTGACCAAGACTCTTGTTAAATGTTGCAGTGAAGTTTATGCTTGCCTGATGTGCATTTTACGTTTGCCTGCAGTGGGTTTTACTCATGTAATCAGCGCGCCCTCCACGCGGTCCACTTAAACACAGTGAGGTGGTCACATGAAATGATCAATATTTTCCAACTTAAATGCAACAAATTTTGTTGTGAATGGAGATTTATCTGCCTAAAATGTATATCTATAACAATTGCATGTTGACAAAATTATTCCAATTCGTCACCACGCTCTCAACTTTGAACAGAAAACAGAAAATTGAAATATGGAAGCTTATTCTCACATGTTGTTGAATTCACCAACAACACTACATATTGTTAGAGAGAAATGGCAGCACACACACGGAAACGGTCAAAGGAATATTTTGCATAGCTCCAACCCCCAACATAATTCCCTATGTAGTCTAAGTCTTTTTCTTTTAAGTATCTTTCATAGCCAGAAGCGAAATAATGTAATAAATAAACATCTTGTATGATATGTTTACAAAAAACACTAAATAGTGTCCTCTGCCTTGAAACAATCCCACTGCCGCCATAGGCTTTAATTTTCAGGTGATAATGACCAGATGACATATGCTTTGTATATTTTCAGTACGCTAAGAGAGCACGCGGTCATGTGCATATTCTTCTGAACGGGAGCAGAACCGTCCCATACACACAGACCAGGTAAGACTTCCGTATTTTCGGGTTTTCAGCTCTGACCGAAAGGATGTCTGGCCATGTCTAGTTGTGGAATGGGTGTTTTCCTAGAGTTCGAGAACCCATTAATGACAAAGTTTGTAAAATGATTAAGTTTAATGATGCACCAAAGTTGAGTGAGAAGTCAGACGCACAAAACCACACGAATCAGAACAAGTCAGTTTGTGGTGGATCGCAGTTGGTAATCAGTTAACTTGACATTCGATGCCAGTTCAGTTCGCCGTAAAGTCGAGAGATTATATTATCATCACATGGAGCGAACAAGCAAAGCAAACCTGTATGTATAGGATATTCTCCGAGCTGTTGGATATCCGGAAAATTAATCTCAGAGGCGAAGCCGAGGTTTTATTTGGCCGAATACCGGACAGCGAGTGGAATATCTACCTTAAAACCCATCTAACTGCCGGTCCATAAATCCACATACCTCGTGTCAAATACCAGGTCGACTATAGTACAGTAGAACGCGTGTTTGTCGCATCTTGTGCTACATGGACATTATCTAATTCAAATAAGTATGCCTTTTACAGAATTATAAAACACGACTTCAAAAATTCCTCTCTTTCGTGAAAAACGACACCGTCCAAATACTCGAAATTTCGTACCCGCAACCACCACTTACCAATCGAATCTTGTGCATGGATTAACTGAGATTATTCCAATAGACTATGTACTCTATGTGATACTAATATAGTGAACGAATTCTACGTCATATTTCAATGCCCGTGTGTAAAAGACCTGCGAGTCAAATACAAATACAAATACTATTATTGTAGACCAAATACCATCAAATTAAGCGAACTTTTTAACTTTAAACGACGTAAACCTTGAAAAATCTTTCTTTATTCATTAGACGAGTCCTTATGTTATTCAAAAACTCCTGAGGCATACTATATACGTGATTGGTTGATTTATTGCACAAGTCACATAACAGTGAAACCAGCAAAACGTATATACATTATGTACACAACTTTGGATATCACATTCTTCATTGTTCATTTCATATACACATGTATGTTTATATTATACAGCAGTAATTAAATTAGAATACACAATAATAGGCGATAAACTTAACAACTGTGATAATTACATGTGTTCACCCATAACAATAAATGATTTCGCTCATATAGAATAAGACACCTTCTTAAAGGAACACCTTAGGAATATGCATAGTCTTTTTATGAGGCTTATGTTTTGAAGAGATAGGAGACCATGGAATTTCTCTCTCGTAGGGTTCTTCCAAAAGTATTCAGGGATATACTATTTTCTGATTTCATCCAAATGACTGCATATATTAACTAAATGGTATTCGTCTCCTAAATATTCTCCACATATGGTGCATATCCTATTGTCATTATCATTCGGAGATTTCTTCCATCTTGCGCATTCTATAGGCAGTTTATGATTTGCAGTTCTGAGCTTAAGGGGGTATATCGATAGATTAGACGGCAAAATCTTCAAGTAATTTGGGTAACCGTAGTCAGTTTAAATAAAACTATAAAATTGGGCCCTCGATGAAGCAGATGTGTTTATGTCAACGAGTAGTGTGTCCCAGTGACGTTGTTTGAGAACAGTTTTTGCATTTCTCAGTTCAATAGCGGTCAGGCCCGTCTGGGTGATCCACTTTGATTGCAATTTCAAATCATAAAGAGCATTTTTGACAAAAGATAACCATTTGGAGTTATTTTTGTCTGCTGTCATTGAGTTCATCTCTTGAGTCTGATAAATTAAGGTATAAACATTCTTAGCTAACTCAGAGCCGTCACTCAATTTGAGCTTTGACCAATATGTCAGAGCTCGGCATGTTAATTCTATAGAGACGGTGTGTCGTGCGAATTCTGCATAAACTATGTAATTGGGGTACTCATTTTGATAGACGCAACCATCTTACAAAATTTTAGATGTAGTGTCTCTACACTTTGAGTACCATCAAAGCACCAGATCTCGCTACCATACAGTAAAATAGGTGAACTCATCTTATCGAATAAACCAAGCATTATATCAATGGGTGTGTTCAGTTTTCGGACCTTATTACACAGTGATCATTAAAATCCGACATTTGCACAACCATGCATGGGCTGTTCTTAATCAATTGTTTTTATTAAAATATGTGTAATTTTCACCGCGCACCACTTTTGTAAATTGCACATAAATGATATGCATTGTTCTATTGTATTCCAACACGCTCTATTGTGTCATATTTGACGATTTTAGTGAATAAATAATAATTGAATTGAATTGAATTGGCAAACACACACCGCCAACCCATCGCAACCTTGGTTCATGTGACACCGGCCAATACAGCGAACACGCAAATTCCCTTTGAAGCTAATCATAATGCTCATGCCCAATGTTCACATTGTAATATTGATCGCTGTTATCACATTGTCAGAATGAAAATATAGTTCGATAAGTTTTTTAAGTGATGATTAGAATATGGTTGGCTCAATTGCTGAAAGCAGAATTCAACAGAAAAATGAACTCTTTGTGAGTAACTCCAACGGAAAGCGACTCTATACAATTTGGCAAACATACAACTTGAAAATAACCGGTCTGTGTCATTTATGAGTTGTAGTCCATCTGTATGTATGTCATATCAGTGTCGATCTAGTTATCCCCAGAACAAACAAACAATTGCTAGGATTAACTTGGAGCTGAGCATTATTACTCGTTAAAAAGCCCCGTGTTTCCGCAATACGGAGGTCTAGTGTAACATTCGTGTAACAAAAGAAGACCCGTACATGGGAGCCAGGCGGGGTACGTGATTGGCTGCATCAAATATCCAAAATTGAATGTCCTACTTTCTTGTTGTCCACGAATGACATAGGCAGTCAAGAAACGTGTTCTGATTTCGAGTTCACACTTTAATAACGGCTGTGAATTTGGGACTTGGATTGCCAGTTCTGTCATATATTCAAATTATGACTCCACAACCTGAACACTCTTTAGACAAGGCCCAAAACTTCTCACTTCGTCTTTCCTGTCACACTAGTAACAAACTCACAGCATTGGAGATACAATATATCTTATTACACTTTTCGTTCCAGCTTTCTAGGTCGAGATGAAATTCAGAATCTGGACCCGAAAGCTGTGACGAAAGTAACGGCTGTTGTATCTCACGATCTTGGAGGTCCAGACGTGTGAGTATATCAGTTCTCTATCTTGAACCGACGAATAATCATCAGACACAATAATGTACATGTAACCGTTTCTATACTGAATGAATTGTCCCACTCAGTTATATAATTTTACATTTCAATGGTCTATCCTTCATCTGCAGGGCTGATTGCGAAGCAGACGACAGATAATATACATGTTCTAAGTGCAGAAATATGCCTCTACATTGGTGGGAACTTTTTATCTAAACATTTCCTAAGGGAACAACTCATCACCGCGTAATTAAAAATAAAAGATCTTATATGTCCCGGACATTTCCAACAACACTAAATGCTATGAAACTGTTTGGAAACCTGTGAGCGTAATTATTCAAAAACAAAACAACATAGAAACATATGTTTCATTAAAACATAAATTTTAAATAAAAAAAATTCTTAAGTTCTGAAAAGCACAACATTTGCTGTTCCAGCTAGTGGAAAATAGGAAATGATTATTATCTACCGAATGTAACTCCTGTTGATGCGTCTAGCTGATTCTCCAGATTATTATTTCATGATGTACTCAGTGTTCCATGATAGTGTATAAGAAACCTATTTTCCTTTGTATTTAGAGTCTAGTGTATAAAGTAATATGTTTTAACGCAAAGTGCTACATGAAAGGCGCTACTTTGTTTAATATTAAATATTTATTTCATGTAGTTTCGACGTTTTAGAGGGAAACCTGAAATAATTTAGTTAAATTTCCAATACAAAATTATATTTGGTATTAATTTGTTTGGCAAAACGTGCGTCTGATCCTTAATAGCTGCGGTTTGCACCACCAACTTCATAAGAAATAAGCAGGACCCGCCAACATCATAGCCAACATTAGCCGGGCCACTGAACCCTTCCATGGCTGGAGCTTCCTGAAATTTTGCGAAATCCCTGTGTCAATTCATTCCCTTATATATGCGAGTCTCCATATGGGAGCCTCCCTATATAAGATAATACATTGACCTAACGATATTTACCTTGACCTTGTAAGCCAGTACAGTCTCTGATATATGTGATTCTCCCTATGGGAGACTCGTATTTATAAGAGAATGTACTGGCACATGATATTTAATGCTGCACCAATACATCTCCGGTCATGAAAGGTTAACCAGAGATGATATATGTGCGCACATATTCGTCGAAAATGTGGCTGGATGTATAGAGATAAAAACAAATGTAATTTTTGAGACAGTGCAAATATTTTGGGATTGGGTGGGATTCGAACGCCGGCCCATGACGGCGAGCGCGCCTAGCGACTCAAAGTCCGACGTGAATACCACACGGCCACCGAAGCGACCCCAAAAAAAGGAAGCTCAAATGGACGCTGTATTCCGACGTCTGTAGACTTAAGGTCTCTGTTGTGTATATATACAGCAGATATGGCACAGTAGCATGTTATATATATACGTCTCCGAAACATGCCGAGCGTTGCTCTTTGAACATGTCGCCTATTTTTAGAAGCAAATCTAAATGTTGCACTGTCTCTAAAAATAGGCGCATTGTGTGTTGTACCCAGACATGTTCAAAGAGCAACTCTCGACATGTTTCGGAGACGTTTATATAACATGTGTCATATCTGCTATATATATAGAACTAGTTTCCTAAATTGATAAACATCTTCCTTACATGCACGTGCGTTTATTTTCCAGAGAATATTGTGGCCAAGGCAGCCTGAATATACTCAAGGACGATATAACAAAACTCGGGATGCCATTCGAGTGCATTGATGACCCTGTGTAAGTACACATTGATTGTTTACCAAATATCCACACTCATTTACTACCTGAATAGATAGACCTCTCTTATGATATCTTGAAATGTTTTCTCAATATGTGGGTTACTAAAGTAGTGCCACGATTTAACTATATATAGGCCAACTATATCAACTAAACAACAAAGATTAAACTATATATAGGCCAACTATATCAACTAAAGAACAAAGATTAAACTATATATAGGCCTACTATATCAACTAAACAACAAAGATTAAACTATATATAGGCCTACTATATCAACTAAACAACAAAGATTAAACTATATATAGGCCTACTATATCAACTAAACAACAAAGATTAAACTATATATAGGCCTACTATATCAACTAAACAACAAAGATTAAACTATATATAGGCCTACTATATCAACTAAACAACAAAGATTAAACTATATATAGGCCTACTATATCAACTAAACAACAAAGATTAAACTATATATAGGCCTACTATATCAACTAAACAACAAAGATTAAACTATATATAGGCCTACTATATCAACTAAACAACAAAGCATTCATCACACTACCCCTTCTCTAACTTCTCTCTCTATCACTCTCAATCCTAGTCGCCTCCAATATCTCGCTCTGTCTCTCCTTCGCTCTCTCACTCACTCTCATGTTGGCACCCTTTCTCCCTCTCTCGCTCTCTCGCTCTGTCACTCACTCTCCTCTTGGCGCTCGTCCCCCCCCCTCTCTCTCTCTCGCTCTCTTGCTCTCTCTCGCTCTGTCACTCACTCTCCCGCTGGCGCTCTTTCTCCCCTCTCTCTCCCTCTCTCCTCTGTCTCTCTCTATATCTCCCCGTCTCGCCAATCAGCTCTGGTCATTGTGTGTTCATCTTATCATTTATCATTAATGTGTATAGGTAAATATATATAGCAATATACATGTATAGTCTATTAATATTATATTTATTTATAATTGTAATTTCCATGTGTGTATATTGTAAATAAAATTATCATATCCATTCAATTACTGAAATGACCTGTCCGATATGACACCGTATAGCTGCCATTGGTATATACGTGTTAATATAATTTGATTCTGCCAATTAGCCCATTACTATGAGATTATGTTGGCAACATGTCGACTTTCAGAAGGGGTAGTTTTAGAACGTTTTTTAATTACTGTCATAGACGAGGAAAAGATCGTATTCAAATTCATTATTCGCTCATAATTGATACATTTCAAGATGGAGTTGATAACAACGTGCTGCAACATGTGTTCACATATCAGCTGCCATGCAGTGTTGGTGACCACGTCTCAGTCAATCAGAATACGCATTTTACGGACAATTACTCACATTGAATTAAACCAGTAGGTAGTAGGTACACATGCAATACCTAAAACCACAGGACGTGAGGTGTCCCCTGGTCACCGAATTGAATGGACAACATTTTTTTATTGAGCATGAGCTATTCCCATTTGAGTATCCGGATGTTGTCAACCCCTATAACGGGATGCAAAATAAAATTATTTAGACTTTTCCAATGATACCCATCCGAAAAAAAATTATTTTTAGATGACACCACACCATTTCCTATTTAATGTAGAAAACATAATAAGTTCGTATAAAAAGACAAAGCTGATGTTCATACGTTTGGCGGATGGTCAATCATACTAACATTCAATTATCGCCAGATTCGAGAAATTTATGACGTCACGACGGCAAGCATTGGTACTCGTCATAAAATTATTCATCGATTCAGTCAAATGGTCTCCTTTCAGCACCAATATAGTAATTTTCCACACGATATGGCCACACAAGTTTTGTATTATTGGTCTAGGCTTAATTCATAATTATGCTATATTCTTTGTGATTTGTGAAAAGAAATATCGCCCGAACTATGAAATGATGAGCTAACAAATCACTATAAATTTAACAAAGATCAAGGATTTATTACTGTATATTTAACAAGGATTTATTACTGTATATTTAACAAGGATTTATTACTGTATATTTAACAAGGATATATTACTGTATATTTAACAAGGATTTATTACTGTATATTTAACAAGGATTTATTACTGTATATTTAACAAGGATTTATTACTGTATATTTAACAAGGATTTATTACTGTATATTTAACAAGGATTTATTACTGTATATTTAACAAGGATTTATTACTGTATATTTAACAAGGATTTATTACTCTATATTTAACAAGGATTTATTACTGTATATTTAACAAGGATTTATTACTGTATATTTAACAAGGATTTATTACTGTATATTTAACAAGGATATATTACTGTATATTTAACAAGGATTTATTACTGTATATTTAACAAGGATTTATTACTGTATATTTCTCACAGGCGACGGGAGTTTGTGGGCGATTTACAATTACTTTTAACATGGCATGGCTAACATAAAAACGGATTGACCATTCGTAAGTTGAGAGGGTGGTCGCTTATGGTAGTTTCCAATCGTTAATCGATGTAATAACAACCACTAAGGCGCAGGTGAATGACGTCATATATTTTTTTTTATATTCATCATTGATTTTTCAAAGATTGCGGGTATGGATTTTGGAGAAATTATCACGTGACTGCCGGTTAGCAACCGTGTGGAGATTGCAAAAAAAACGCGGAATTGGGAATGAAACATCGCGATAAAAATAAAAGTAACTACTTCAAACATACGAATAATTCACATGTGATTTAGGTATATTAATTTCATTAAGACCAATTTCGTTGGTTATATAGCTTAAAGGTACTCAATCCGATTCGAAGGTCCCCATAGCATCAGATTCCAACAACAACAACAAAATTTGAAATGCCGCTTCAGTTATCAGAATCGATCAATTGCCCAAAAATAATGCTAACCACAGTCAACTATATATATATGTATTAAATTGCCCAAAACCTGTTATTTATCAACGTTTTGTTCAACGAAATGTTACCGGTTGTCAAATAACTGACACAAAAAAGCCACTGAATTTTAGAGTTATCGATCTTCATCCGCTATATGGTCAGATAAGTTCTTCTCGTCGACAGTTTACTGGGCCACTTTAAATTTAAATAATATATTTCAAACATCGAAATCTGATCACTCCTGTCTTTGATGGGTGGGTTCCTCGACTGGAATCAAATATTTGTTACCCCCGAAGCCAAAGAAATAGTCATTTACGAGCGTTAATTCGGATTGAGTACCTTTAATGAAAACGAAAAATGAAGAAGTCATGACGAGAATCCAGACAAGATTTTACAATCCACGACACGTCTTGTCGTGTTTGGCATGCCGTCTCCGTCGTGATCACTGCATGATGTTATATAAATTATTCTTAGCGTTATGTCGCCGAAAAAAAGGCAAATTTGAGGCACATCATGTGTGGTTGCTCCACTCCGTGTCACGTACGATTCATATTAACTTGATGAGCACTTCATCCGTGCAATTGTATTGTTCCATGTCAAATAACAATCGGGACTTGAATAAGATTTTCTGCAGCATATAAATTCCGTTGACGAGTATTTAACGTATTTATTTACCTATTCTGACACCCGGGACACGGCCGGGATGTAACGAAAGATAGCTTTAATCCTCCACGGGTGCTTTAATACAACTCACGGCCTCTCGTGTGAACTACATGAAGCATACGTTATGTCGGTTATATCACGGCTTCTCGTGTGAACTACATGAAGCATACGTTATATCGGTTATATCACGGCCTCTCGTGTGAACTACATGAAGCATACGTTATATCGGTTATATCACGGCCTCTCGTGTGAACTACATGAAGCATACGTTATATCGGTTATATCACGGCTTCTCGTGTGAACTACATGAAGCATACGTTATGTCGGTTATATCACGGCTTCTCGTGTGAACTACATGAAACATACGTTATATCGGTTATATCACGGCCTCTCGTGTGAACTACATGAAGCATACGTTATATCGGTTATATCAAGGCCTCTCGTGTGAACTACATGAAGCATACGTTATATCGGTTATATCACGGCCTCTCGTGTGAACTACATGAAGCATACGTTATATCGGTTATATCACGGCCTCTCGTGTGAACTACATGAAGCATACGTTATATCGGTTATATCACGGCCTCTCGTGTGAACTACATGAAGCATACGTTATGTCGGTTATATCACGGCCTCTCGTGTGAACTACATGAAGCATACGTTATATCGGTTATATCACGGCCTCTCGTGTGAACTACATGAAGCATACGTTATATCGGTTATATCACGGCTTCTCGTGTGAACTACATGAAGCATACGTTATGTCGGTTATATCACGGCCTCTCGTGTGAACTACATGAAGCATACGTTATATCGGTTATATCACGGCCTCTCGTGTGAACTACATGAAGCATACGTTATGTCGGTTATATCACGGCCTCTCGTGTGAACTACATGAAGCATACGTTATATCGGTTATATCACGGCCTCTCGTGTGAACTACATGAAGCATACGTTATATCGGTTATATCACGGCTTCTCGTGTGAACTACATGAAGCATACGTTATGTCGGTTATATCACGGCCTCTCGTGTGAACTACATGAAGCATACGTTATATCGGTTATATCACGGCCTCTCGTGTGAACTACATGAAGCATACGTTATATCGGTTATATCACGGCCTCTCGTGTGAACTACATGAAGCATACGTTATATCAGTTATATCACGGCCTCTCGTGTGAACTACATGAAGCATACGTTATATCGGTTATATCACGGCCTCTCGTGTGAACTACATGAAGCATACGTTATATCAGTTATATCACGGCCTCTCGTGTGAACTACATGAAGCATACGTTATATCAGTTATATCACGGCCTCTCGTGTGAACTACATGAAGCATACGTTATATCAGTCTCTTTAAAAGGCCGACGATAACAATAACGGGTGTACGTATCTATATTTCATTTCTACAACGACGCGGCATTCTCAACATGACGTAATAAACCATTTCCAAATATGGTGTGCATTCCTGGCGTAGTAAATGTTTGTGAGAATCGTAGTATTTAGAAATAGCAATAAATACAACAAGATACGAAAGAATAATCTGTCACGAATATCGTTGACTGGTGAGTATAATCAATTATGGATATATCGCCTATATTCAGTTTTCCAACAATAGTTGAGTGGGAAACTTGTCAACACGTCATTGACCTCTGATATATGCACATGAAGTGATCTGTCATAAACCAATGAAATAACGCGCGCTTCGCCATGCTCCAATGAAATGGGGGGAATCCCATCAATTCCGTAACTGATTATGAACGAGATATCCAGAGACGTAAATATTGTAAAGAGACTGACATTATATAAAAGTCTGTGAAACAACTGTCCTCACAAGTCAATGAGAATAGATCGACTTTGTTCTTATTTTCATATTAAAATCTCTCCAATAATGAAATTTCGCGTGATAAAACAATTGCTATGTTGAAATGACTGTCATAGTGAAATTACCGATAACAGTGTATTGGTCCAAAAATATACCCGTTTAATAAAAATTTGTCGATAAACATTGAAAAATGTCAAAGCATTGAAAAATATTCTGAATATTATATTCAGACTAAAATAGTTCAATTTATTATAACACCGACGAAAATAAGATAGTCAAAATGACTAACTTAAATAAGTCAAAAGTTTGTCACCAGAATGACTAACTTTAGTGAATCATAATGACTAAAACAGAAAATTAGCTTAATGATTGGTGTGATGGTAGTCATAACGACTAAGAAAAGGTTAGTCAAAACGACTGATTTTGTCATTGTACTAGAATGTTGTTAGTCAAAAATGAGTACAAATAATTCCAATACTCAACCAGATGATATCAGAGACTGAGTTCAAAGCAAGCCTGTCATTCAATCAATTCTCTCAAACATTAAGTCCATGCTCCATGGGTCTGGTGAGATGTACAATTGTTTGCGGTATATGTCTAACTAACTGGAACTTATCCGAGATACATGTGTCTATGAACTAAGAACATTTTATTAATATAGTCCGATGTTTGTATCAACCCATATACCCTGTGCCAATGCATTCTCTTATATATGCGAGTCGACCATTGGCCTAACAATTTTTCATCATTTGTTATTATTTTTTACAATTTTTTACAATTTTAATAATTTTTTCTTATATTCTTTAACAGACTTATTTTGTAGGTTTAGTGCCAGGGAATCTTACGTTTTTCATGGGCATCAAAATTATTACTATGAATACTTGGTGATAGTTTTGAGTTATAACATGCCCCTAAGGTTTTATCCAGTTTGTTTTTAAATTCGCTATAGCATGCTTTGGTGTGGGATGAAGTTCTGATACATGTGCCACTATATCCTCTCATCACGTTCGTTCAAGTATAAATCTAACAGAGTTGCGATGCAATGGAAATTGAACCTTTGGCTGTGCATATTAAACATCATTTAACGGCATATTTATGGACTTGTTCAGATGCGTGAAATTGATAAGTTAGTACACAGGCGCTAAGCCAACCTGAGGAATGTAGCGTTCTACTAACATCGCCGAAAATTTACCATACCACTCCACAGAAAACATCGTCTGAATTACGCTCAATTGTAAATATTTACATCTCGATTCGGGACGCAACTATCTGTGATAAACTAGCACAAATGATTTCGCCATCGAGAGTCATTGAATTTAATTAATATATAAGAATGACGATGTGTGTAATCAATTTGGATTAATGTTCCTAAAAATAACTAATTTGAGCAAGATTATTGCCAATTTATATTTGATCACGCTACTGTTTCACATCACTTTAAGGCAGTATTGAAATTAGAGCTATTCTTCGCTTAACTTAGTCACTGCGACTAAGGCCAGAGTTAGTCAGAGTGTCTCGCTGAAAGGTGTGGGTTAGTCAATGTGACTCAAAATGATTGTGATTAACACTAAATTAGACATATTGATCCGATGTTTTTATCAGCTTAGATGATTAGCGATGTTTCTTGACAAATCACTGTAACATTGTTATAAATAAAGGCTCCATTTATTTGGTTTATTGAGATTAAAAAATTGAACCTGACATGAGTGTATTTCAGTTTCAATTAAGTTTATTGGTATATACTCGTCGTCATTTCGACATATATATAGAGCGGAAAATATAAAATGTAAAATTTCTAAATATTTTGGATTGTGCATGCGTGCAGTGCATTATATGAATAAATATACGACAATATAATATGGATATGTGGTCAGTAATCAGTGGGTTTGGGTCGGTTTGGTATAGGGTTTTTGGTGATATGTGGTCAGTAATCAGTGGGTTTGGGTCGGTTTGGTATGTGGTTTTTTGTGATATGTGGTCAGTAATCAGTGGGTTTGGGTCGGTTTGGTATGTGGTTTTTGGTGATATGTGGTCAGTAATCAGTGGGTTTGGGTCGGTTTGGTATGTGGTTTTTGGTGATATGTGGTCAGTAATCAGTGGGTTTGGGTCGGTTTGGTATATGGTTTTTGGTATGCCTCAGGAGATCCTCATTATTGATTGGGATTTCTTAATAAATAGAGCAAGATTAGTAAGCGTTCGTTTCTTACCGCTATTAAATATGTCGGTCAGCTTCAATGTGTTGGGTGCATTATAGTAATATGTCTTTATATATCTTGATCTCAGATCTTTCAGGTTTGGGCATACTAGTATAAAATGAAAGGAGCCTGTTTCAGCTAATACTGAATATCATAACAACATTCGTCTATAGTTCTCCGTGTTCTTGTGATATAATGGTTATGTTTTCATAGACGTGTTTATGTGTTCACAATTACCCACTGCTGTGGGTCCCTTTAAACGTGAGAACTTTATAAATTTAATTGAAATTAAACCAGAATGCACGATCTATTTTTCTGTAATTATTGATGTGTATTTTATTTGTGCAGACAACATCTGAGGGCTGCATATTGCGTTTGTGAGTACGTAGTAAGGGAGAGTATTCTACTTTCTTCTCGGTTTATCTCACTGTCAATTGAGTTATCGATCTCTAACATATTCCTGGCATCAATTAAATATCGATTAATGCATGACATAGAGTTGAACAGTCTACATGCCTCCAAATGTCTAAGTGATACAGATTGTCGCTTCAAAAACACGAGGCAGGAAGAAAACATGATACATCTTAAGAATACAGAGCGCTTAATTATGCGATATCACTGGGTGTACACATCCTGATATGGTAGAAATAAAGAGCGTAGTTTTGGAAAGGTGAAAGCTTATAATTAAAGAGGATACTGTGCACTAAATCTGACCACTTATGGGACCATCTCCTTTTATACTCAGCAGAGTATATATATGCAACAAATTAATTAATTTGAGCAATGAATGAGTGTAAAATACATGCAAATAACATGGTAACTATAATGAAAATGAATTTATTACTTCAGTCTTAACGTCATTTCGCTTCTATCTCTTATATAAGCTCGAAACAAGTAAACCAGTCCTGTCCGAATATTTGTTGGGAATTACACCTCCTTGTTATTCGCGGGTGTTTTTTTCGTGAAGTATGCGCAATAATTCTAACAAACGTTATCGATTTTGACAAAATTTGGACCATGGCTTTTAATCATGTCTATTTCTCGACGTAAGCACGACAACCCTTAATATGCGTGTATAATAGACCTTGTCACTGAGTCGCGGCCATATTGGAGCCATCCAGTCCCGTTCCGCCGGTATACAGAGTTAAAAACAAATAAGCAAAATGTCAGTGATTGTTTGACATAAAACTTTAATCAAAAGCTAGGGTTATACATGTGTATACCAAAATACACGAAGGTTGCCAAAAGCAAGTTTGTTTAAAGATGTGGCTTTGTTTGTGGGAGATTTCCTATTTTTGAAAACAAATGCCATGGTAACCAATTCTCATCAAAGCCATCTCTGTCTGACCTTAATACTGTCTCAACATAATATACGGCTTGCCACTGAGTCGCGGCCATATTGGGACCACCAGCCCCGTTCCGTATTTTTTTAGTGCTGCAGGTCAAAGTTCTGGAGTAGCATTCCATATCTTGAGTGCATGAATATTCAAAAGTTCCATATATGGAATACTACTCCAGAACTTTCACCTGTAGCACTAAAACACGGAACGGGCTGGATGGATCCAATATGGCCGCGACCCAGTGACAAGGTGTATTTGATTTGACAAAATTTTGAACAATGTCATGTCTTCTACATTCGTGAATCTCTTTGGTATAAGTTCGACGCGATAAAATCGCGATAACTCTATAAGAGTTATCCGATGTTTAGAAAATTCAGTTCGTGTGTATACTCAAACACGCATGTTCGTATACCATATAACTCAACCACGGAATCTCCTACGCGTACCCAGACGTACCTTTTGTTTTCTTTGATTATGGTAATTATTTATGTGTCAATTGGGTTGGAGCATCTTTGACTTATAGAATGAAAACAAAGCTTGAAGTACACGCTCATATATGCATGATTGCGGAGCTCGGGGATAGCTCATGTGTTGACCCCTGATCTGTACACATTCAACACTGATGGGCGGTGTGACTAATTAGTGCCCGGGCAAGCCCGGACACGCCCGAACACGCCCGGGCAAGACCGGGCGGGCCCGGGCAGCCCAATGGGCCCGCGGACAGTGTTATGTGATGGCTTATAGTAGTAGGATACAAAATAAGCATATATTATGAAAAATGACTTGCTGTGTCATCCACCGGCGGATTTATTAACCCTTTAAATGCCGATATTGACTAAAAGAACCCGGGAGACTCCGTGCACACAGGGACCCGATCATATTATATATTGATGATTAATGGTAGTGAGGCACTTACTAAAGGTATACTGTGAAGATAGACTCATCATCTCGTTCACGACCGGCTTCATTAACCCCTTAATCTCAGACACAGGATACATTTCGTACTGTATTTCCGCGCCTCTCACAGTGACATGTCCAGGGGTGACACTTCATGTGCTAGACACGCCGTCTGGTCGGGAGCCGACGCTAATGCACGGCTGTCCCATGTATACCAATATGTTAAAGAACCATACCGTGGCGAACGAGTCACGGCAAATTGCTAGATTACCTGGATTACCTGGATTACCTGGATTACCTGGATTACCTGGATTACCTGGATTACCTGGTCAATTTCCAGTCATCGCGGCTTCACATGCAGTGGAAATATATAAGACACATCGTATATATACAGTTCTGTGCTACCTCGGGACTTGGGCCTAAACTGCCGCCAAATAAACTCACTCAGTTAACAATCCGCTGAATACACTCAATCCGCCAAATATACTCACTCAGTTCACAATCAAATATATTTCAGACTGACGAGGTCCATCCAGTGCGCGGACAGTCCGGATCATCAAGATTGTGCGGTACTGTTCACCAACGCAGCAGCTGAATACACATGTAGTGTTTCCATGGTGATGGCTTGCTTGCTTCACTCGATCGTTCGATACATGTATATATGATGTCAATGTCCGGACAAATTCATAGATACTGCATGAAATTCATTACCTTTAATGTACACTAGGGATTGTTTCGAACGCAATATAAATGTATCATTTGTTAAAAAAGGACGCGTATAGGACAAATTATGTGCATGAATTTACTAATAATTTCATTTACTTCACATCATATAACAAAAATTTCCATCATCTTAAAAAAAATATATATATATAATATCACTGTTCATGTGTAGTTCATTATCATATATATTTAGAATATATTTTCAATTTCGGTTCCGTCTTGTCCATATTTCAATTTGGCATCGTGGGGGGTGAACCTCTTGTTTTCTGCCTATCTTGACAAAAGCATGATGTTTATATTTTTGATTCAACGCTTGAATACATGCAGTTGGAGTCACGTTTAATTAGACTAATGTGTAGGAAAATCGGAAACAATAATCCAGTTATCCTGCAGGCTACACAAGCAAACATACACTGCTGATACTAATACAATTATGTTGATAACCTGCACGAAGCACTGCATTGAATCTTTAATCTACTATAATAAATGCCCACTTAATTTTCAAGTCACTGTTTAATAACAATCTATACCACAAAATATGCATAAAATACTATAATTCATCACCATTTGAAACGTCTGTGTCTCAGAAGATTCCCACAGAGAAATAGAAAACTGTTGAAATCATAGAAAGATTATCCCCGTTTAAGCTCCCCGAATGTTACATAATTTAAACTAAAAACGTATTTGCAATGGAAGAGGAATAACACTATCTTTAAGATTTAGTGTTATTCCCCCTCCATTGAAAATATTACAATTTGAACTTGAATCCAGATGAAAAAACTCGTCAGTAACTCAACAAAAACAACATGTTCATAGTTTATTGCACCGGATAAGTTGATAATACAATGTTTTGGAGATTCCTCTTTCAAATGGTATATGCGATCTGGTGGTTCGAAAATTAAGAGTGCCTTTAACCCTTTACCCAACAGAACGGCCCTGTGCCAATGCATTCTCTTATATATGCGAGTCGACCATAGGTCGCCTCGCATATATAAGAGAATGAATTGGCTTAACACATTAAAAATTATAAAATTGTTAAAGAATGTTTTTTTAGGCCAATGCATTCTCTTATATATGCGAGGCGACCTATGGTCGACTCGCATATATAAGAGAATGCATTGGCACAGGGCATAACTGTAACCATCACAATGTGGTCAATGAACCGGTTCCAATGATATCCATATTTGTATGGTGTTATTGAGACAGACCGAAGATATTTTAGGCTGTTGAAGCTTTATTTTGGGCGTTTTTGGCCGCTTTGTTGGGTAAAGGGTTAAAGGTGCAATTATTAATGTGCAATAAGAGCATGTTCAAGTCGCCCAATGTGTTTAACCCTTTCTATAACAATAAACAAGAGCATCGCTAGGGCGTGGCAAAATACGTCCTTTAGCCATTTCGATTTGTACTACCGCAAAATAAAATAATAATTTGAGCTTACAAAGAATATCTGATTAACCCCTAATTTCAATGCCAAAATGCGGTCAAATACTAAATCGAAAAATGGCCGTAACTCGTGTGAAAATAATTGGACAGAACTTATATTGGTCGTAACTCATGTGAAAATAATTGGACGGAACCAATATTGGCCTGTAGTTTTAGTTGGGAAACACAAATACCAGCTTTGGTTCAGATAAAATAATCCAAACTGACGTTATCGGTCGGAAACCGAAATGTTATACAATGGGTCGAAAAGGGCCGTAACTCCAGGGGGGGGGGGGTCGGAAAAAAATTTCAGGCACGTATGGCATTTTTTCCCTTTCGATCATTTTTTGTACCCACCCACCCCCACCGCCAATTTTTTTTCCGTTTTCGGCCGTTTTTTTTCCGACCATTTTTTGACACCCACCCCCCTTTTAACACTAAAACAGAGATTTGCGGGGGGAAATTCACTGTAAACAGCTGTATATGAATTTCTGTGCATACTATTTATCATGGATGTTAACATGGACATGTAAATAGGAACGAGTCATTTTGAGGTCATTCGGCCAAAAAAACATGGCTGCCAGCGGCCATCTTGGATTTCAAAATTTGCAACAAAATACAACACGATAACTGCCTGCAGTTAGTTTACCAGTTATAATTACATTATTTCTCTCATTCAAATTGGTTTTGAAGCCCAACTCATTGCCAAAACACTAAACAAACAAGCAGGAAATGTTTTTTTTAGTTGCCGAAAAAATTGCTTGTTAGTGGCTTTGATCACCCAACCACCCCGGCATACGTGCCGGAATTTTTTTTTTCACCCCCCCCCCCCCCCCCCCCCCCCTGGTAACTCATGTAAAAATAATTGGACGGAACCAATATTGGCCTGTAGTTTTAGTTGGGAAACACAAATACCAGCTTTGGTTCAGATAAAATAATCCAAACTGACGTTATCGGTCGGAAACCGAAATGTTATACAATGGGTCGAAAAGGGCCGTAACTCCAGGGGGGGGGGGGGGGGTCGGAAAAAAATTTCAGGCACGTATGGCATTTTTTCCCTTTCGATCATTTTTTGTACCCACCCACCCCCACCGCCAATTTTTTTTCCGTTTTTGGCCGTTTTTTTCCGACCATTTTTTGACACCCACCCCCCTTTTAACACTAAAACAGAGATTTGCGGGGGGAAATTCACTGTAAACAGCTGTATATGAATTTCTGTGCATACTATTTATCATGGATGTTAACATGGACATGTAAATAGGAATGAGTCATTTTGAGGTCATTCGGCCAAAAAAACATGGCTGCCAGCGGCCATCTTGGATTTCAAAATTTGCAACAAAATACAACACGATAACTGCCTGCAGTTAGTTTACCAGTTATAATTACATTATTTCTCTCATTCAAATTGGTTTTGAAGCCCAACTCATTGCCAAAACACTAAACAAACAAGCAGGAAATGTTTTTTTTAGTTGCCGAAAAAATTGCTTGTTAGTGGCTTTGACCACCCAACCACCCCGGCATACGTGCCGGAATTTTTTTTTTTCACCCCCCCCCCCCCCCCCCCTGGTAACTCATGTAAAAATAATTGGACGGAACCCATATTCGAACTTGGCCTGTATTTTTTTCAAAAGGGCGTACAAAAATACACATTGACCGATAGTGCCCTTGGGATGTGTTCAGATACTAAGTTCAATAGAACGTTTGTTGAACTTATTAGCTGAACATTTCCCCACCAAATAATATGAATCTTTCACTTGTATTAGCTTTTCAGTTGTCTGTCGTCTGCTTTTATCACATGAAAGCCTCTCCAAAATTAATGATGGAACATTCCCGTGTATACTTTTATAACTGGTGGGAGAATCCATTTAGTAGAGAATGGGTTAAGGAGAATCTCCCAACATCAATTAAAACATAGCAGTGTCTCGCTTTGGTCACTGTCCGATGGAATAGCATTATAAGTTATACTGGCGGGTGTACCTGGCTTTGCATGGGTCAAAGTGGCAAAATTAAAATTGAAAGTTACAATGAATTAGGATCTGTTGATTCCTAAATCTCTCATCATCATTTTCCGGGCTTGGGACCGGCTATGGTGGCATCTCGACAGAATATCTAGATTCTGACAAAGCGTCCCGATAAGAAAAAAGATATATAGCGTCCGTGTATAGTTACTTGTGTTTTGCTTTGTCCCGATAAGGTAACACATAAAGAGCGTTCGTGTATAGTTACTTGTGTTTTACTTCGTGCCGATAAGGTAACGGATAAAGAGCGTTCGTGTCGTTTCTGTTCGGTAATGTGACTCTTGTGTGGATATCAAAAGGCGACATCGGGTAGAGTTAGGACCCAGACCATGTTACCCGGGGAGACGAAATCCATGTATCCGCTATATATGTCCTCGTAATCGGTGCAGCTAACCCTATGAGGAACATACGTGCACAAATTGGCATTTGTATATTAAGATTCCCGGCAATGTCGGAGGGACATTGTGCTTTAATACCTGGGTGTAGACGTTGAACACCGACGCGAAGCCGAGGTCTTCAAAAAGAGACATCCAGGTATCGAATATCATGTGAACCCAACAATGCTGCCGCCGGAGATAACGATTTTTCCTCCACAACAATAGACTTACATATTGTATGGCCTTAACCCTTTACCCAACAGAAGGGCCCTGTGCCAATGCATTCTCTTATATATGCGAGTCGACCATAGGTCGCCTCGCATATATAAGAGAATGAATTGGCTTAACACATTAAAATTATAAAATTGTTAAAGAATGTAAGAAAAATGGTAAAAAGTGTTAAAAAAAGAAACATTTATTTTAAAAAAATGATAAAAAATTGTTAGGCCAATGCATTCTCTTATATATGCGAGGCGACCTATGGTCGACTCGCATATATAAGAGAATGCATTGGCACAGGGCATAACTGTAACTATCACAATGTGGTCAATGAACCGGTTCCAATGATATCCATATTTGTATGGTGTTATTGAGACAGACCGAAGATATTTTAGGCTGTTGAAGCTTTATTTGGCCGGTTTTGGCCGTTTTGTTGGGTAAAGGGTTAAGTTGAATGTGGTTTTCATTGGTCCTCACCATTGAAGGTACACAATCCGATTCGATGGTCCCCATATCATCAGAGTCCAACATCAACAACATTTCTTTGAAATTCAGTTATCAGAATCGGTTAATTGACAACACATAAAGCCAACCGCTGTCAATTATTTGATAAAATTGCCCAAAAAGTGTTATCATCATTTTGTTCAACGCAATTTTGTATCGAGATAATGTCGGTCGGCGTTCGTCGAATATTTGCCAGGTGTTGAAAAACAATAGATTTCGATATCACTGAGCTTTAATGGGTGGGTTCCTCGACTCGAATAAAATATGTTTTACCCCCGAAGCCAAAGAAATAGTAATTTAGGAGCGTTAATTTGGATTGTGAATCTTTCACTTGGCAATAAGAATTCAGTAGCCGACCTATTGATCGGGCGTCGGGTGACGCCATTGGTCACTGCTCTGGCTAACGCTCGTAGATATAGAGGATCTCACATGAGTTACTATTTTATACGGAATTTATCAACCGAGTTCACTAAATTCGATTTGAGCCGAGGTTTACCGAGGCTCAAATAGAATTTAGTGGACGAGGTTGATAATTACGTATAAAATAGGACGAGTGTGAGATACTTTTTATCACATGATAAAATAAACGCGAAGCAATGCGAAATATCCATCGAAAACAACGATAAAAACCGCAGCGATCGCAAGTCATTTGAAGAACGATGTGACGTCATCGCACGCGCTAATATTAAACGTGTCTCTTATCGATAATTATGGGCAAATTATGTGATAAATCATATTTCACCATTGAGTACAAAACTTGCATGGGAACTTTGTGGTGTTTTGACACGTTCTGACAGGGAACTTTATAACATTGAACAAAGAAGGCAGGGAATAAATTTCTTTGTTAATACTTGTTCCTCATTAATCTACTTCAGATTATGGATTGGTCCCAGTTCGAGATTGCATTTTTTTGTGTGACTTTTGGGAGCCGATATCGCAATAAACATCAATTCATTACCCGGGAGAAATCACATACTAGTATACAAGCGACGCAAAGCAAAATTGCTCACAAAGTCACTTAAATCGTGCAATTTCGAGTTGGGGAATTTCATCTATACAGTGAAGTACATAGGTAATAACTAAGAAATATTTATTATTTCGAGTTTATAAGGTTCCCTGTCAACAATTCAAAACGTTCTCATCAGGTTTTGAACTGGTGGAATCTGATATCTTTGGGCGAAGGTCATGGTATGACCTATATGTAGGTATAGAGCAACGCCATGAAGGATGGATGCCAGCAAGTTTGGAGTTTGGGATGGTACCGGGGCAGATTTGAAAGGGCAGTCAGCCCTCTCCTACAACCCACTTTTGGATGATGTAATTCCACTGAAGAGCGTATGTAAGGTTTGTGAATTTGTAAGTAGATTACTATCTGCCCATGCATAGTAGGCGTTTGCCTACTGTGCATGGGGTGGATGCCGCAGCAGCAGGAAGTAGCCCCCCCCCCCCCCATTCCCAACATGGGCCAGCGATGAAGACTTACCTTGTTTTCTTTTATGAGTTTTGTGTGTCGATATATATATTATTGTGAGTGATTGGTGGTTGTAATCTAGTGTCCAATTTTGTGTTTGCGTGGACTCCAGTGCACGGAAACACTGCCAGTTCCATGGCCATTCAAATATATATCCCCGATGTTACGCCGACGATCTCTTCAACCCCATTGTCAAGGGCGACCCCCGTTGTGATTTTGACGTGGCGTTGTATCCAATCAGAGTATTCGTTACAACCGGACGTGGGGACACATGTCGATAGAAACCTAAATGTGTCCATGTCTGTCTCAGTTCGTATTGTTCTTATCAATACCGAAAGAATTACCAATATTGCAAAATTGTGGTGGTCAAAATAAGATAATAGGTGACTAAATATAGTTACGAGTGTTCGTTACAACCGGACGTGGGGGCACATGTCGATAACCAAAACCTAAAATTGTCTATGTCTGTCTCAGTTCGTATTGTTCTTATCAATACCAAAATAACTACCATTATTGAAAACTTGTTGTGGTAAAAATAAGATATAATGAACATTACAGATATAATATCAGCTGCATTAACGTTGCCGGGCGCTTGAAGATCTCGACACGCTTGAATATGAGTAAAGTATTAGAGAAGCGGTTACACCGAATCCAGTAAATGGCAGGAGTTTCCTGCGAGTAACACTGTTTGAAAGTTTTTTTTCTATCGAAATAGAGCCGGAACCTACGCTATAATTTGCTGGAACAAGGCAAGGTGTCAAGCCTGGAAATTTAAAGGTACTCAATCCGATTAAACACTCCTAAATTACTATTTCTTTAACTTCGGGGGTAAACAAAATTGTTAATCGAGTCGATAAACCTACCCATCAAAGCTCTGAGTGATCAGATATCGATTTTTGAAGTTTGATATTTCAATTGTTTGTGGCCCAGAAACACGTCGTCAAATGAATGGTCTCTGTCAAAATTACGGATGAAGATGGATAACCCTAAAAACAAAGGTAATACGACTAAATTGCGTGAATATTCAAGTGATAATACGGCCATATTTCGTTGAACAATATTTGTAAGTTGTAAAACTTGTGTCTCAATTCCGTTGCGTTATTATGCAATAAAATATGTTTACACTAACAAAATGCTAATAGACAGTGGTTAACATTATTTTGTTGCAATTAATCGATTCTGATAACTAAAGATAAATAAAGATATATATTTTGAAGAAATGTTGTTGTTGTTGTTGTTGTTGTTGTTGTTGTTGTATCTTGTAAGTTTATTGTTAACCTCCTCAATTTATCAGAGCATATATACAAATTACAATTATATACAAGTTACATAAATATGCATGCAAATGTAATACTAGTCACAATATTAATATAACAGTGTTTATGCCATGTCACACGCATGCGGCCAGGTCTGATATTTTCAAATTTCATGTGTTAAAGTGGTCGGTGATAATCTAATATAGAAATGCCAGTTGTCAACAACAACAACAACAACAAACAAACAAAAACAAAAACAAAAAAAACCCGATTAGCAATATCACATGCGTGTGATTTAGCGAAATAAAATTTCCGAATAAAATATTTATTGCAGATCAAAGTTGAGTATTGGAACTTTCGAATGTGAGTCGTCATATTAACTTGTCGAGTGAAAGTTGACGAGCGTTTCTGGAAATAAATTAGCAAAATCACATGCGTGTGATCGAGCGAAATAAAACTTCCAAATAAAATATTTAGTGAACATCAAAGTTGAGTATGAGAAATTGAGAATGTGTTTCGTCATATCACCGTATCGAGTGAAATTAGACAAAGATTTCAGACATCGAATTCAGAAAGTAGCATGAGCATGGCCTATTTAAGACATACGTCAGGTATAATGTGAATGTGCGTGTATGATACTATGTAACACGCAAATGGCCCAGCTGAATGAAAACAGTTTTAATGTGACAATAGGCGTGTTGCCGATTGCTGGTGATCATGCATTAATTATCTTTGAACTATCGACCACAATGTACGTGTGTATATATATAGAGGTTTCTTGTGTGAATCATTTTAGCAAAAACAAATTATTTATAGATAGCTTCGAATTGTCCATCAGCCGAGACCATCGGGTGTATATCGTGGAACGTTGACAGCCTTGCTCGGATGCAACTCACGAACAACTCTTTTATACATTTATCACACAATTAGCTCCTAAACCCGGCCTCAGAATTTTAGTAAGACACACGTGTAATGTCGGCACACGTAAAACGTAAGAGCTTGGTGCAATGATGTCGATGTAAATGCAGGAACTTTATCATTGTGCTAATTAGAATATAACTAGCTGATGTGCACGACTTCGTCCGGGCTATTGAGGAATTTCTTTGCCAGAAACATGAATATATGAGCGTATATGAGCAAGGACACGGTCGCACGTGAAATTTGATCCGCCCATATTGCTCCCGGGATCAAAGTAGGCCTACATACCAAATTTGGATTGGATCGGTCTAGGTCCAGAAACAAGCATATATGAGCGAGGTCAAGGTCAAGGACGCGGTCGCACGTGAAATTTGATCCGCCCATATTGCTCCCGGGATCAAAGTAGGCCTACATACCAAATTTGGATTGGATCGGTCTAGGTCCAGAAACATGCATATATGAGCGAGGTCAAGGACGCGGTCGCACGTGAAATTAGACCCGCCCATATTGTTCTCGGGATCAAAGTAGGCCTACATACCAAATTTGAGTCGGTTTGGTCAAGCAGGAACAGACACATATAAAATGGAACTATAACTGTTCTTGAAGGTGTCTTTACTTCCTCTTTGGTTGTGATAAGGAAATCAATATTAATTTTGTTTTAGCCCCAGCCGTTTCGATATAGTTTTTCCTTGCTAAAATATGATTTCTTTACCCTGTGCAAATGCATTCTCTTATATATGCGAGTCGACCATATGTCGCCTCGCATATATAAGAGAATGCATTGGCCTAAAAAAAAATTTTTTTTACCATTTTTTCTTACATTCTTTAACAATTTTATAATTTTTAATGTGTTAAGCCAATGCATTCTCTTATATATGCGAGGCGACCTATGGTCGACTCGCATATATAAGAGAATGCATTGGCACAGGGCCGTTCTGTTGGGTAAAGGGTTAACCTCGTCCACTAAATTCGATTAGAATGTGTGTATTTTGATGTGCATATTATATACACCAGTGTGCGTGGTATCGCCAACCCGGAAGGTTTATCATGCGGTTATGATAAATGAACATATCTTCCCTCATGTGAATCCATATATCTCCCTAAATGGGATAGCGACCATAGCTTGCTCTCACTCCGGTAAATTTAATGGAAATTCCGGCTCATTTCCGATTTTATAATAAATAGTAGACACGATTTGACATTATGTAGTCCGTTTGAAACATAATTATCAGCCATTGACGGCGGATAATCAGTGTATCAATAGAAAGATATCGTCTAGTCTATACAGAGCGGTTCGCAAAAATGCTATCACCGACCAAGTGTGGGTACCCACCATAATTTCGGGTGTCAAGGCTGCGGATCGATCCTGCGATGAGATGATAATGGGGACATTTTCAAGCAGAAACGGTCAAAATGCGAAGTATATCATCCGCATCTTTGACATCCCAAATAAGGAGTCTAATGAGATCCCACCCACCCCCCCCCCCCATCCCGCCACCCATAGTATCTTATGCGCCACAGGCGCCCGTATAGAGGCTACTGCCCACATAAATAATAACGAGTCTAATGAGATCCCACCCACCCCCCCCCCCATCCCGCCACCCATAGTATCTTATGCGCCACAGGCGCCCGTATAGAGGCTACTGCCCACATAAATAATAAGGAGTCTAATGAGATCCCACCCACCCCCCCCCATAGTATCTTATGCCCCACAGGCGCCCGTATAGAGGCTACTGCCCACATAAATAATAAGGAGTCTAATGAGATCCCACCCACCCTCCCCATCCCGCCACCCATAGTATCTTATGCGCCACAGGCGCCCGTATAGAGGCTACTGCCCACATAAATAATAAGGAGTCTAATGAGATCCCACCCACCCCCCCCCCCCCATCCCGCCACCCATAGTATCTTATGCGTCACAGGCGCCTGTATAGAGGCTACTGCCCACATAAATAATAAGGAGTCTAATGAGATCCCACCCACCCCCCCATCCCGCCACCCATAGTATCTTATGCGCCACAGGCGCCCGTATAGAGGCTACTGCCCACATAAATAATAAGGAGTCTAATGAGATCCCACCCACCCCCCCCCCCATCCCGCCACCCATATTACTCTGATTGGCGATGTTGTTAAATCTCCTAATGCCATTACCCATCTTTCCTTTACATCCACCATGCCTCCTAATGCCATTACCCCTCTCTCCCTTACATTCACCATGCATCCTAATATCATTACCACTTTCTTCCTTACATCCACCATGCCTCCCCATATAATTACCCCTTTCTCCTTTACATCCACCATGCCTCCTAATGCCATTACCCCTCTCTCCTTTACATTCACCATGCATCCTAATATCATTACCACTTTCTTCCTTACATCCACCATGCCTCCCCATATAATTACCCCTTTCTCCTTTACATTCACCATGCCTCCTAATATCATTACCCATTTCTCCCTTACATTCACCATGCATCCCAATATAATCATTCGGAAAGGGCGGCACTTGGACCATCTTGGACCATCAGGGCGAAGGTGCATGTGCAAGGGCAAAAACGTGTATGTTTGTTTATGTTTTGTGGCCTGTCAATATACAAACCCCAAGTATGTTAATGCGAAACGAATATACGGTTAGCTGCAAGAATACAAACGACAGCATTGCCGTGCGTCTGATCAAGGCATCACGTTATCATTCATTCACCTTTTTGAAATCGCAAATTGGAATGCTGAGATGGATGTTCAATTAATATCAAGTAAAATCCGCTCATAATAGATATGTACACAATATTTAGAACATGTTATGGATTCAAATTTCAGATGAAATTCGCAGTACAATTGATCAATCTCAGATACACATATAAAATACGCGAAAACTCATCAGAACTCTTAAGTGCGACACATATTTCCGGCACAGAAGATCCGCTTTTAGTGACATCTTGGTCCTCGACTTTGACATCTATTTGTACCGAGAGTGGTCACTCCATATCGTGCGCATATTGAGAATGCACTGATTTTTTTTATCAGAATCGATTAATTGCCCAAAAATAATTGTCATAGGGTTACTATGGGTCCATTTATATTATTAAATGTCCTTGAGCCTTTGACATTAAATTTATAAAGTTAGCCTTGGCAGTATGGGCTCCGTCAATTAATTCTCAGTCTTGGTGGGCAGGGTCTATGGAAAGTTCATATTACCTTTTGTAGTCTTCAATAGCATTTATTCATCTTAATAACACATCTTGATTATCATCATCATCACCACCAATACATACAATCAAACATCATCCACAGACTGGCATAGTATGTTCACATAACACAGAGAGTGTTATCATACATCACTATAGGCATAGCATATTATATCATAGGCCCTGCAACCAAATGCAAATATATTACCATTTGCATGATAAGCACGCATATGTGCATACACAAATATATGTTAAAGGAACTTGAGGAGTTCCTGAAAATACAAGAGATGCCAGATATCCAATCTATCTAATTGAGATATCTACAAACTGGCATCTCAGGTTATCGGGAGATAACCTCACAAAAGTAATCACATTAAAATATAATTAAAATAGGAAATATACATTATGTCAAAATGGACAAACTCTATGGTGATTTACTTGAAGACAAAAGTATTAATAAAAACATGTTATAACGATAAAATATAGAAACTGTGAACATACCAGTTCAATGAGACATAGGCCACTATGTCAGGATCTGTATACAACGATAGTCTAAACAACTTGACGACATCTTGACGACAAAATAAACTAAGACTTTAAGACAATAACTTTCCGAAGACAACTTTACTTTCTGACCAACTAATCTGAAACCCCGCGAAACTGTTTAACCTTTGACAACTTTACGCGCGACCATGTGTCATCCAATCAGCTGCGAGCTTACCTGTATTATTTGAAGTGGCGGTACTAGAGCGTTTAGCATTGGGCTGAAGTGACAGTGATAAGACAGGGACGGATCGAATACAGCAAAGTTGAGAGGGTAAACGGGATGTCGTAAATACCGGTGATATGGATGAATATGTTAGCTGCTAGTTGTCAGTATTAACTTGTATTAGTTGTATATAAACTAGGGCTAAATTACACCGTCACACTCTCCCTCCTGTTGGCGAATGATCTCCGCATCATTCATCTGAAAGCTACAAAATATCAATAAACTCTCACACTCTGAATAATAATAGTAGAGCACCATCTAAACCACGATGTAATAAAAACTGAATTCAGAACTAATCTCGAAACCGATTAGCTGAAAGAGAAATGATATGAACACTATATATCACCAGAGTATATAACTAGAAACAAAATTTTCTTGGAGAACTGGAACCTCAAATAGTTAAACCACTGGATCGTCAGTCGAAAATTTGTCGTGTATCTCTGCAATAATGAGATTATATGTAACACTATCATAACCTAAATATACTGAACATAGAATACTGTCACCGCTATTGATCCCTGCTAATAACTGAAACTATGCCATGAATAATTCAAGACAGCTGGTAAATAATCAGCTGAAAAGTCGTAATCTGCTTCAATATTTGAAGTAGACAAAATTCACACTGGTCCATCTGAAATTTCAATGAGTAAGCAAAAACACAAATGTTAAAAACATAATCATAAGTTGAAAGGAACATAATATCACCTCACAGAGCATATAAGAAAGAAAAAAAAGAATTCCTTGAAAACTGGTACCTCAAATGTGTCGTAGCTCTACACTGGATCGTCAGCTGGAAAACAAGTTATACCTCTGATCGTACGAAGATGATACATGATACCCAACAGTACACAATACTTATTAAAAGATAATCAATGGACACAACAATATCTGACATATGACACAACATATGTTCAAGGTACATCACAGATTGAATGCTCACATTACACGTGAGAAATATCCTAACAAGGCAGTGGATGCCATGTTACAGAGAAGAGCACTGTAAAGATAGATAGTCACAGACACAACTGTAACTAACTGGAAATATTAATGTTCTGAAAATTTACTGGAATAAATACATGAGTAAACTGAATATGGATACATCTTGCACAGATGAACTGATATCACCTGAAAACAAGAGTTCACTTAAGTATTGACTCAAATATTGACTGTAGTACATCAGGAGAAACTCTGGAAAATAACTGATTGTCCGTAAGTTTCTTAATTAACTCATTTTTGTCGATCATGCTACCTGAAATAGGTTGCAATTTATTGACAACAAAGTCTCCTTTCTGCATCCACGATGGCTTACTCCTTTCTCTTGTCGATCTCCTAGGCACTGGACTTGGCACACTGGTATCTATATGGGAAGAAATTTCCTCATTACCAGATCTACTAATCACTACATCTGAACGAACACCTGAGGCTACATCATCTGAAACAAAAGCTACAGTTCTATCACCATCTCCGCTAACTCGTTCTCCATCATCTGCAACAGCTGCAGAAGGAACAATATCATTAATCTCAACACTATTCTCAGCCTCTACATGTACACCTGTGGACCTAAGTTCTGTCTGAACGAATGGCTCATGTGTATCATAATCTGAAACAAATTCTATCACATTATCTTCACTAGGCTCCCTATTTGGAGTGCGGTCGTCACCACTGGAAGAAATACCAGGATCCATCCTCGAACGCCGATCGTCATCAGGACGAGGTGGACCTCCATTATCCGCATTACCTGAAACAAATGAGACACTTGGAACATTTTGCGGAGTAAACATAATCACTGACTCCTCATCACTATCACTAACATGACCATTAAGTCTGTTCTCTTTATGAGAT
The DNA here is from genome assembly GCA_032622095.1 of Siphonodentalium dalli. Taxonomy (NCBI): domain Eukaryota; kingdom Metazoa; phylum Mollusca; class Scaphopoda; order Gadilida; family Siphonodentaliidae; genus Siphonodentalium; species Siphonodentalium dalli. The sequence goes on along the minus strand of CP136067.1, from coordinate 197,429,743 downwards.
TTGTCAACAGTGCCTGGAATATAATCTTTCCTCACAGTTCTTGGTTTAGGGACAGGTCTGACAGGATCTTGTCCAGCTGGAACATCAACACCTTTAAAAGAATCGGGTTTAACTGTTGGATCATCAACTGGAAGATCAAAAGGAATTGAACCAATAGGTAATAAATGATTCCTATGTAAAGTTCTGGTTCTACCTGAGTCATCCTGCAACACAAAAACTGGAATATCACTATTCGGTTGCTCTTTCACAACATACACATCCGGATCAAATTTATCCGCCAATTTATGCCTGCCATCAAAAGCTAAAGTTTTAACAAGTACACGGTCGCCTACATGTATAGTAGCGCCTCTCACTTTCTTGTCATAATTCCTCTTATGACCTTCTTGAGACTTAGACATACCACTGGAAGCTAACCTGTAAGATTCTCTAAGTCTGTGCTTAAGGTCAGTAACATAATCACAATACGAACGATCATCATCAGATTCAGATTTATGCAAACCAAACATGACATCAATTGGTAACCTTGGTTCTCTGCCAAACATTAACAAATATGGTGCATAACCTGTAGTTTCGTGACGTGTGCAATTATATGCATGAACAAGTGGGCCAATAAAGGATTTCCAATCTTTCTTTTGGTCAGGATGAAGAGTACCTAACATTCCTATGAGTGTACGATTAAATCGTTCTGTAATGCCATTACCCATGGGGTGGTAAGGCGTAGTCCTAAACTTCTGTATACCACACAGCTGACAGAGTTCTGAAATGACTTGTGACTCAAAATTTGCACCTTGATCACTATGTATACGCTGTGGGTATCCATAATGAATAAAGAAATTATTGAATAAGACATCGGCTGTAGTCTTGGCTGTCTGATTCTTGGTAGCAAAAGCTTGAGCATACTTAGTAAAGTGATCTGTAATAACAAGAACATTTTCATAACCACCTTTACAAGATTCTAAACACAAAAAATCAATACAAACTAACTCGAGTGGCTGTGAAGTAGAAACTGAAACTAAAGGAGCTCTAAAATTTGTAGAAGTCTTTCTCCTTATACATCTATGGCAATTCTTGATCCAGTTATCTACTATACTGTCAATGCTGGGGAAATAAAATCTTTCTTTCACCAGAGAAATAGTCCTATCACGTCCGGGATGTCCAATGTCATTATGCAATGACTTCAATACAAGTCTAACATAAGAAGAAGGTAATACAAGTTGAGACGTTGAACTACCATTAAAAGTTGACTCTCTATATAAAACACCTCTCTGCAACTTCAACTTCGAAAAATGCCTGAAAAAAGGAGAATGATCCTTTGAAGGAGGCAAAGACCTTCTATTCGGACATTTCTTCTGCCTAACTGCTGTCATCCAAAATGATAAAACATTATCTCGCTCCTGTGCTCTCCTCCAATCCTTGTAATTCATCTCATCAAGATCATAACCTAATTCATCAACTGGTTTCAATACATCAGAGTCAACACATAAACTCTCAACAAAAGGCTGCTGAACCTGTAAAGAGTTACAGATAGTCTTTACAGATTCAACTGGAATAAATTCATGATTAAAAGCTGAAGAAGGCTCGTCCAACCTAGATAAAACATCTGCATCTGTATTGGTCTTACCAGGCTTATAGAGAATATCAAATTTAAAAGCACCAAGGGCTGACAACCATCTTTGACCTGTAGCATCTAATTTAGCTGAAGTAAGTACATAAGTTAATGGGTTATTGTCTGTATACACAACAAAATAGTTTCCATATAAGTAATCATAAAACTTCTCTGTCACTGTCCATTTCAAAGCTAAAAATTCTAATTTGTGGGGCGGGATAATTCTTCTCTGCGGCAGTAGTACCTCGGCTGCCATATGCTATCACCCGCATCACGCCATCGTCTTCCTGGAGAAGGACACAGCCTAAACCATGCCGGGACGCATCAATATGAATTTCAAATGGTCTGCTATAGTCTGGGTAGCCTAAAATGGGGGGATTTGAAAGACGATCTTTCAAATAATCAAATGCAGACTGCTGCTCACTTTCCCATTTCCATTTACCTGTAAAAGATGATTTCTTCTTATTCTTTGACTTCTTAACATTAGTGGGTGGGAGTAAATCTGTAAGGGGTTTAGAAATTGCCGAAAAATTCTTGACAAATTTCCTATAAAAACCACAGAAACCTAAAAATTTTCTCAACTGATCTGGATTCTCTGGAGCTGGCCAATTGACAATTTTGTCAACTTTCTCAGGATCAGTTTCAATTCCATGCTCTGAAACTATAAAACCAACATAAGTACATTTACGTTGAAAGAATTTGCATTTTGAAGGTGCGAGCTTCAAATTACACTGCCTCAATCTGTCAAAAACAGCTTCAAGTCGCTCTATCATCTCTGGAACCGTCTGCGACCAAATAATGATGTCATCAATATAAATATTGCAGATATTATGGTTTAAACCTTCGAGACAATCCTCCATCATTCTCTGAAATGAACTTGGACTATTGTTAAGTCCAAAAGCTAAACGATTGTACTCGTAAAATCCTAATCCTGAAACAGAAAAAGCAGTTCTCTCTTTGTGTTCCTCGGAGATCTCTAATTGATGAAAACCCATTTTCAAATCAAGCACAGAGAAGTACTTGGCACCTTTGAGAGAATCAAACAACATTTCTGGCCTAGGCAAAGCATAATTATCAGGTATAGTCTGTTTATTGAGTTGCCTGTAATCAACACAGAGTCTAAGAGCATTAGAACCGCGCTTCCTAACAAGCACAACATTAGAAGAGAATGGACTCCTGGATCTTCTAATAACTCCAGCTGAAAGTAACTGATGAAGATGATTTCTGACCTCTTCAATCATACTAGGTGGAATGTGTCTTGCACGCTGCTTAAAAGGTGTACTGTCATACATATCAATCCGATGTTTAATCCTGTTATAAAAACCTAAGTCCAAGTCACTCTGAGAGAAAACATCTGAAAAACTTTTAATAAGTTTCATCCCAGCTTTAAATTCATCAGCTGTCAAAGAAGATAAGTCAAACTGAAGTTGATCTGTAAATGAAGAACTTGTTTCACCAGGCTTAGACTCCTCGGTATCCTCTACTGAAACAGGTTGAATCTGGCATATTACAGAGTTAGGAGCAATGCTAATGGTTCTGGAAGAAATGTTGGACAGATGAACATCAATCGAATCATTACTCTTGCAATCATATTTAACAACGTACGGACATATTTCTAAAAAATCAAATCGACTATCATCTGGAAGTGGTTGCAAAATTGCACATGTAGGCTGATATGGTATCTTGTGATCAATAAAACCTGAAAGAACTTTCTTTGTGTTTGGATGAAGGATCACATGCTGATTCTCTGCAGATTTAACCTGCCCTAAAACAAAATTTTTCTTTGCAAGGTTCCTTTCTCTGAATGTCATACAGCGGAATGACATATACCATGGAGAAGACAGATTAGATACCTGCAAAAACTTAGAACCATGCTGCTGCTTACAAATCTCCATGAAATCAGCTAACACATTTGTACCTAACAACACTGGAACTGAAAAGTTATAATTGCTATTTGGCACTACAAGAAAAATACAATCTCTTGTCGCATTCCGAGTAAACTCAGAAACTGTCACTGGACAGTGTATGTACCCTAGGTACGGAAGACTTTTACCATCTGCACACTCAATGTTCAGGATCTGGTTTAGAGGCTGAAGTGGGGACTTCGATAAAAATGAAGTATAAAACCGCTCTGAAATAGTACTGACTGTGCTCCCTGTATCAAGAAGTGCTTTTGTATTAAAGCCAGCTACCTGAACTTCAGTCTCTGCGGGACTTCCACTTAAACCAGAGGGATCCTGTAAATTAAGATTCATGGACTGCTGCTGAGGTCTGGAAGAATGACTATTATAAGTCTGTTTGGCTCTGCCCCTATTCCAGTACCTGAAATTCCTACAACCTCTAGAAAAATGTGAGTCCTCTCCACATTTATAACAACCTACAAATTGTCTGGAACAATTTATATCATCTTGCAACCTGTCATTAGAAGGATGATTAAAATCATTCACTTCATGAGCATCTCTCTGTGAACCTTTATGGTTCTGTGACCTCTTCTGCTTATACCGTCTACGCCTAGAATAAGTGTTATTATAATCATAACGATTATTATAATAATTGGTGTAATAGGCATTCTCATTCTGCATTTCCATCTCCTGCTCCTCCTGGAGTCTTTCAATCTGTTTCCTTAATTTACCAATCTGAGCTGTAATCTTATCTAATAACTCATCGTTCCGCTCCATTGACTGTAAGTCATCAACACCGGCCATCATGATTCAATTTAATGAACAATATGGAAATAATAATACAAATAAACACAATTATTCAAATCAATCAGCAAGTTGTGGTTAAAGTAATGTATTAACCAATAATTTATTTAGAAAAATATCTGAAAAATATTTCAAGATCAGCTATCTAATAACTATTGACTATCGTAACCTGTGAAAAAAATATTCAAGTCCATGCAATTGCTAATTGAAATCTGAAAAAAATATTCAAGTCCTAAGTTCACTGTAAATAAATTACGGCTTTACCATAAAAAGAAGAAATAAATCTCTATGTACGATAACGCAGAAATATCTGAAAAAATTTCTAAGTCCGATGAAGTCACCTAATGTCGATGTAAATCGGCTACCGTCTACAAAAACAAATTTCAAAGTACAACCATGTCACCTAATTTCAATGCAAAAACAGCTGAAAAAAATCTAAGTCGGGACAAGTCACCTAACTTCAATAATGTCTGACGACGAGCTGAAAAAATTCAAAGTCGAAACTAATCACCTATATCCGAACTAAAATGCGAACGAACTGAAAAAAATTCTAAGTGTCCTATTTTCAATGTACTGCGTCCACCGTCTTCGGAAAATCTGAAAAAATTTTTACAAGACGGGCGAAGTTACCTAATTTCACTAATCTGACGTAGACATAATAATATAATTAGCTTAGTTAATTAATTTATACCATTATTAATTTGAATTATTTAATTCATGCTATGATATGAAATGATGCGAGCGCACGGTATTGTACGACAAAAAGATTGAAATGTCAAGCGACAAGTGGGCAAGTCAGAATGTAGGTCGGGGCAAGTCGATGTATGGGCAAGATACCGTGACCAATATTATTGGCCAACTGACTGGACGACACTAAACTTACCGTCTTATGTTATCTGCGACTACTGAACATAACACAAAAACACTGAAGCAGAATGAAGAATGTCGAACAACAACGCTGATGGAATACAAGCTGAAACTACCATTTTCGCAAATGCCAGCTTAAACACTACCGTGATGATGCAAAAATTATTTGCATCCAAAATGCCAACACAAATGATGCACTAAGTTAAGTATGCATCCGCAGAAAGCGATTAAATTTACACAACCAGAAAACACGGAATGTTTGGAAAATTTCAAATATTTTCCAACAATTCCGGCTTTGGAAAAATATCACTTAATCAGCAGTGTGATTCTGGCACATGAGAAATTTGACAAAGTGGCCTGACAAATTTTGTTGTCAATTTAGGATACTCAATCAAATACAACATTTTGAACATGCTATGAGCCTCAAAATAAATTACCAGTATATTAACTAGTCTATAGTTTGCATGAAAACAACTTACACTTACAAAAATACTGGCACTGATGAAAAACAATGACAAAATCGTCCGGATTTGCTCACGTTGAGATGTCAACAAAAAGCCATGTGTCAATGTTTACAACGCAAAACCGGAAGTTCTATTTATGTGTCGGGTTTACTAAACAGAGCACTTTATTGAGCGTTGAAGAAAACAGACAATACTTTGAATAAGAACTAAAACGCTCTTTATACACGACACACGTTAGTTATGAGATTATACAGGCACATTTGACAGCATGACCGGGGTCACATCACCAAAGTTGCATACACAAGTTCACAACCCTAAATAAACTAATTTAGTTATTGAGGATGCATGGTTCAAATCAGAATGAACAGAAGTGCATATAAACAAAACAAGTGTGCATATAAATAAACAATGGGCATTTTGAGAATAATTGACATCAGATCCCAATTGAATGTGAATTGTTTACAATTTAGCACGTCACAGTTTGTGATTCTACACACTGTAGTATTTGTCTACGAATCTAGGTCATCACTCCATCGATGCGCGACTTGGTCAAGCGATAATTGAATAGCACAATAGTTTGCCTTCACACTGCACTGGATCAAACAATCACTGAATCCACTAAACGAATAGATCACACGGGCGACACATTGTTGTTACTGCGTGCGCGTCCTCAGTTGACAGGTTGGGATTTCCCAGTTTCCAGCAACAGTTATCTTTGGGCTGGTTTACCAGTTTCACTTAAAGAAACACAACTTCTTCGAATTTCCAAGAGTTATGGAAGCCACTGCCATTACCACGGTGAGCGCCAAATGTCATAGGGTTACTATGGGTCCATTTATATTATTAAATGTCCTTGAGCCTTTGACATTAAATTTATAAAGTTAGCCTTGGCAGTATGGGCTCCGTCAATTAATTCTCAGTCTTGGTGGGCAGGGTCTATGGAAAGTTCATATTACCTTTTGTAGTCTTCAATAGCATTTATTCATCTTAATAACACATCTTGATTATCATCATCATCACCACCAATACATACAATCAAACATCATCCACAGACTGGCATAGTATGTTCACATAACACAGAGAGTGTTATCATACATCACTATAGGCATAGAATATTATATCATAGGCCCTGCAACCAAATGCAAATATATTACCATTTGCATGATAAGCACGCATATGTGCATACACAAATATATGTTAAAGGAACTTGAGGAGTTCCTGAAAATACAAGAGATGCCAGATATCCAATCTATCTAATTGAGATATCTACAAACTGGCATCTCAGGTTATCGGGAGATAACCTCACAAAAGTAATCACATTAAAATATAATTAAAATAGGAAATATACATTATGTCAAAATGGACAAACTCTATGGTGATTTACTTGAAGACAAAAGTATTAATAAAAACATGTTATAACGATAAAATATAGAAACTGTGAACATACCAGTTCAATGAGACATAGGCCACTATGTCAGGATCTGTATACAACGATAGTCTAAACAACTTGACGACATCTTGACGACAAAATAAACTAAGACTTTAAGACAATAACTTTCCGAAGACAACTTTACTTTCTGACCAACTAATCTGAAACCCCGCGAAACTGTTTAACCTTTGACAACTTTACGCGCGACCATGTGTCATCCAATCAGCTGCGAGCTTACCTGTATTATTTGAAGTGGCGGTACTAGAGCGTTTAGCATTGGGCTGAAGTGACAGTGATAAGACAGGGACGGATCGAATACAGCAAAGTTGAGAGGGTAAACGGGATGTCGTAAATACCGGTGATATGGATGAATATGTTAGCTGCTAGTTGTCAGTATTAACTTGTATTAGTTGTATATAAACTAGGGCTAAATTACACCGTCACATAATGCTAACCACAATCAACTGTAAGAGTATAACATTGTCCAAAACCTCTTATTGATCAACATTTTGTTCAACAAAATTTGGCCGGTTTGTCAGGCCGCCAAAAAGTACGGTGGTTAAAAATAATAAATTTCAAAAATCGATATCTGATCACTCTGAAATTTGATGGGTGGGTTTCTCGACTCGAATCATTTATTTTTTACACCGGAAACCAACGAAATAGTGATTTGGGAGCGTTAGTTCGGATTATGCATCTTTATTCAGAAGCTTGAAGAATTTGACTAGCTAAAAGCCACATGGCGGTTTGCGCTCCAAAATATACCAAATAATATTCGCTTTTGAATATTCCCGGTATCGAAATAGGTCGATCAGTATTTGGATTACCCTTTACGGGCATTATATGTCCAAGAAAGACGCAATGAAGTCACAAAAAAGTAAACTTTGAACACGGTGTTTGAACAACAAACATGTGCTCGGCGTGGAATAGAAAAGAGCGTTCGGTGTTTGACTATTCCCGATATTGTAGAAATAAAGAGCGTTCGGTGTTTGACTATTCCCGATATTGTAGAAATAAAGAGCGTTCGGTGTTTGACTATTCCTGATATTGTAGAAATAAAGAGCGTTCGGTGTTTGACTATTCCTGATATTGTAGAAATAAAGAGCGTTTGGTGTTTGACTATTCCCGATATTGTAGAAATAAAGAGCGTTCGGTGTTTGACTATTCCTGATATTTTAGAAATAAAGAGCGTTCGGTGTTTGACTATTCCTGATATTGTAGAAATAAAGAGCGTTTGGTGTTTGACTATTCCTGATATTGTAGAAATAAAGAGCGTTCGGTGTTTGACTATTCCTGATATTGTAGAAATAAAAAGCGTTTGTTACACTTATGTGCGAATAAATTGAAAACAGCTGGAAAATGGCTGTAACCATGACAAATATTTTTCAAAGCACATGCAGTCGGTATATCAATATTTCGTTTATTTTTCAACCTATCTTATTATATACCTACTTCCAAATTATGTAGACAAAATTGGAAGCTCGAAAGGGCCAAGTCCGTTTAAAGGTACTCAATCCGATCAGACGCTCCTAAATTACTATTTATTTGGCTTCGGGAGTAAAAACATATTTGATTCGAGTCGAGGAACCCACCCATCAGAGCTCAGAGTGGTCAGATATCGATTTTTGAAGTATGTTATTTCTCGAGATGTGTAATAATATGTGGCCCAGTAACACGTGGTCAAACGTAGGGTCTCGGACAAAATTGCGGATGAAGATGGATAACTCTAAAATCAAGTGATAATACGGTCAAATTTCGTGATACTTTAGTGATAATACAGCCAATATTTTTTTAAACAAAATGTTGATAAATAAAAAGTTTTGGGAAATTTGATACCACAGTTGACAATTTACTGTGGTTAGCATTATTTTTTTGCAATACATCGATTCTGATAACTAAAGCGTAATTTGAAGAAATGTTGTTGTTGTTGTTGTTGTTTCTTGATGGTATGGGAACCTTTACATAAAAAGTATAGGACTATAAGAGATAGCCGAATCGAGTTTCCCTGTAAGTAACGATGCTTGTTACTTTTCTCCTATCTAAACAGCGATAGAGATAGATAGCGAATTAAATTGTCATCACTCAACAAGCAAACGCGACTAATGATAATATCTGTTGATTAACTCCAGGAAACGCTGCAATCAATTTTGTAATAATGATAATGTTTCACATTTAGTGTACAAATCCCCCACGAAGTTTAACAGACTCAAGTGTCTCTCTCCTCGGTCCACGCCACTCCACAGTCGTGCGAAATAACGGGTTTTCACAAGAACGGTTTGTAGATTATGTGTCCGTTGTCTGTGGTGGTATCACTGGCTGCAACAAGCATTAGCTAATTAATCGTAATTCGACAGAATTCTCGTAAATCCTCCGGCTGTAACAAGTCGTACCTTGCTATACTACAAACTCTCTCGAAGGATGTCTGTTTTCACACAGTAGAGGAGTAAACAATTCTGCTGCCAAATAACACATAAACTTCTGCATTTGATAGAGAATCTTTCTGATGCGTTATGCCAATTCGACCACCTCCTGAACGATGTTCCCTCATTCGAAATATCCAATGTGAGAATCAGCGACCCGTGTGCGCGATTTGTGAATTATACGCCGTGTCCAGAAGGGTCGCGGGAGTTCCCGGCGCCATTTTCGGGCCATGTGGTGCGGATCGGGAAAGTCCGGTCGAGAACGGTTGAAATCGGATGGAGAATTCAGCACACACAAAGAGGAAGTGAAGCTTCTTGTAATCGGGGCTCCTGGAGTTGGAAAGACAAGTGAGTATTTAAAATATATCAATTTTTGACAACTTAAAGTTATATATTTACATACTAAGTGTGATTATCACTAAGTCCAGCATTCCGATTGGTCGGCGCCCACGTGACTAGTTGCAATTATTTCTCGGTGAACGCGCAAGAGGTCATAACTGCAGCCCCATAATTACATCGACGCGTCATCAATTTCGGAAAGAAGAACGCGTAATATTTTGGGCGCATTTGAACTCGCGCAGGATTGACTTAATAAATCATCAGGTTTCAATATAAAGAGAATCGAAGGGTGAAGGAGAAGATCTCTCGATCTTTTCGACCATCCTGGGCGCTACTACAACTTCTACTAAAGAGAATCGTTGTTCCTGTTAACTTTTGCCAAGGGTGCTATGAGATATTTTGGGCTGATTTTGTCACGATACACTTTTCCATTTAAATAAATTTACAAAAGTGGCTTTTTCGACAAATGTATATAAATATAAGGATTAACTGTCATGTGGACTGTTTTATGGAGATGTAACCGTGAGGTAAGTAGTCATAACTTGTATGTAAAACCTTCGGGTTTTACACAAGTTATGACCACTTACCTCACGGTTACATCTCCATAAAACAGTCCACATGACAGTTAATCCTTATGTGAAACACTCCGATATGGTCATCAAATAGAAATTGAGAATAAACTTGCTCAAAGTATATATTTTTACGAATATTAATCCAAATTTACAACACATTCTTAGATATTAATTAAATGCAATGACTTTCGACGGCGAAATCATTTGCGTTGGTTTATCGCCGATAGTTGTGTCCCGAATAGAGTTGTAAATATTTACAATTGCGCATAGTTCAGACGAAGTTTCTACAGAGTGGTATGGTGATTTCTTTGAGATTTTCGACGATGTCAGTAGAATGCTGCATTCCCCCAGTTGGCATAGCGCCTGCAGACTAACTTTCACACACCCGTACAAGTCCATAATATGTCTTTAAGGGTACGTTCATATACTGGCAAGTTTGCACGGTATGGATTGCAGGCATTTTGTCGTAGAAAACGATATGGTGCCATAATATGAACGGAAACAAGCACATAAAGTGCATCTGTACCACAGCTAACTACGTGTGAAGTAAAATCTCTGTAGTTCCACTAGTAACGATGCTACCGGAATCTTCCTGTAAATATCATGCGATTATCTCGCAAGAATAAATCATACAGGTATTTGAAGGCGAATTCCAATAGCACTCTTACAAGTGGAATTAAATAAATTCTACTTCTCATGTATTTTGCTTTGATAGAGATGCATGTTATGTGCACGGTTCCGTTCATATTCTGGCACCATGTGATTTTCTATGACGAAATGACCGCAAAAACATACCGTGCAAACTTGCCAGCGTATGAACGTAGCCTAAGGCATTGAGAGGATGGATATTCAATCGCAATTGTATTCTGCTAAACAATTCATTGCGATATGGCTTCATTCTGTCGAGAACCATAAAAGGTTAAAATTTGAACGTCCAACTAGCCCATCAACAAGCTTTGGTGTCAGCAAAGATGTTGCAACTTGTTGTCACCTCTTTTGGGCTTAGTTTACTTTTTTATTGGCTTTTGGACGCAAACTTGATGGGGGATAGTGCGTTAGTCCGAGATGGTTCAATAGTGCGAGAGTTTATAATAGTGCGAGGGTTCAGTAGTCCGAGGGTTCAATAGTCCGAGGGTTCAATAGTCCGATGGTTCAATAGTCCGAGGGTTCAATAGTCAGATGGTTCAATAGTCCGAGGGTTCAATAGTCAGATGGTTCAATAGTCCAAGGGTTCAATAGTCCAAGGGTTCAATAGTCCTAGGGTTCAATTATTCGAGGGTTCAATAGTCCGAGGGTTCAATAGCCCAAGGGTTCAATAGTCCCAGTGTTAGTCTGAAGCGACACAGACCGAGAGTTCAATAGTCCGAGGGTTCGATAGTCCGAGGGTTCGATAGTTCGAGGGTTAGATAGTCCGATGGTTTAAAAGTCCGAGGGTTAGATAGTTCGAGGGTTCAATAGTCCGAGGGTTCAATAGTCCAAGGGTTCGATAGTCCCAGGGTTAGTCTAAAGCGACACAGTCTAAGGGTTCAATATTCCGAGGGTTCGATAGTCCGAGAATTGGATAGTCCGATGGTTCAATAGTCCGAGGGTTCGATAGTCCGATGGTTCAATAGTCCGATGGTTCAATAGTCCGAGGGTTCGATAGTCCCAGTGTTAGTCTGAAGCGACACAGACCGAGAGTTCAATAGTCCGAGGGTTCGATAGTCCGAGGGTTCGATAGTTCGATGGTTTGATAGTCCGATTGTTCAATAGTCCGATGGTTCAATAGTCCGAGGGTTCGATAGTCCGAGGGTCATATAGAAAGGGCAGCGGGATTTTGTGTCACACTCCCAACTTTTGTCAACATTTTCAACAGCCGGAATAACAAAACTCAAATACAGAATGCACGTATCACATAAGAAAGATCACATGCAGATCACAGTGATCATTGAACCTTTGTGCGTGTGTATATATATATATATATACGAATGTAAACACTTTTATAACATATCGCTTTCCAACGGTAATTGGCAACGCAATGTGTGACCAGGTTCCAAAAAGCCACCAACGTTCTTGTCCAGCATGAGGAAGCAAAGATGAATCTCACAGATTACTATAGTCGAACATCATTTTGCCTCCCTTGTCAAGCATAATTGGAAAAGTGTAGCGACTTTTAATCGGCAACCACAAATGATTGCACGTTGGGGACTACATGTATATGTGTATAGCCGACTATCGAATCCTCGGACTACTGAACCCTCGGACTATCGAACCTTCTGAATAATGAACCCTCGGACTACTGAACCATCGAACCCTCTGACTAATGAACCCTCGGACTACTGAGCCCTCGGACTATCGAACCCTCTGACTAATGAACCCTCGAACTACTGAATCCTCGGACTATCGAACCCTCGGACTACTGAACCATCGGACTAACGTATACATTTACCAACTTGATGGTTGTGACAAACCATCATGCGCAATATCAACCTCATATATATGGACTCTCTTTCTGGGAGATATGAACTCATGTGACAGACAATAGAAACTGTGTTGATATCTCATATATATTTTGAAGACCTTTGTCTGTATGTTTGCATGTTTGTCTGTATGTTTGTATGTTTGTCATTAATACAAATCTACGATTCTCGACCGATCGGGAAGAAACTTGGTACGTGTGTGTAGTTTGACCAAGCGGTGGACGTTGTCGTATTGGCGAGCCCGTGCGGCGCCCGCTTCGCGCATGCGCAGACGAGATCTCGGAAACGGGTGGAGCTATCGACTTGAAATTTGCTATGTGAATGTATCTTGCCCCGGATGCGAATTTTATCGGGTCCCCGAGCCCGTGCGACGCCAGCTTCGCGCATGCGCAGACGAGATCTCGGAAACGGGTGGAGCTATCGACTTGAAATTTGGTTTTTGAATAGCCCGGACAACGTCGGGCTCATCGACTTGAAATTTGGTTTTTGAATAGCCCGGACAACGTCGGACTCATCGGCTAGTCTATTATATATTTTGAAGACCTCTGTCTGTTTGTTTGTCTGTATGTTTGTATGTTTGTCTGTATGTTTGTCATTAATACAAATCTACGATTCTCGTCCGATCGGGACGAAACTTGGTATGTGTGTGTAGTTTGACCAGGCGGTGGACGTTGTCGTATTGGCGAGCCCGTGCGCGCCCGCTTCGCGCATGCGCAGACGAGATCTCGGTAACGGGTGGAGCTATCGACTTGAAATTTGCTATGTGAATGTATCTTGCCCCGGATACGAATCTTATCGGGTCGCCGAGCCCGTGCGACGCCAGCTTCGTGCATGCGCAGACGAGATCTCGGAAACGGGTGGAGCTATCGACTTGAAATTTGGTATGTGAATGTATCTTGCCCCGGATACGAATCTTATCGGGTCGCCGAGCACGTGCGACGCCAGCTTCGCGCATGCGCAGACCAGATCTCGAAAACGGGTGGAGCTTTCGACTTGAAATTTGATTTTTGAATAGCCCGGACAACGTCGGGCTGGGTAGAGCTATCGACTTGAAATTTGGTTTTTGAATAGCCCGGACAACGTCGGGCTCATCGGCTAGTCTATACTATATATGTTGAGACTTCGTATATATGTGTGTGTGTGTGTGTGTGTGTGTGTGTACTTCATAGAATCCAAAACGCGTGTACAGATTGAGATCAAATTTCGTATGTAAATGTAAAATACCACCGACACCGCCGTAGTCGCGGTTTAGAGAAGCTCAGAGCACCCGTTCTCCAATCTCAAATCATCGCAAAGGCACGGCGGGGGTTAATCAAGTGATTATTTAATGAGCGTTTGTTTTTGATGCATCTCTATAAAGAGCGTATGTTTCCCATTCAACGTTATTCGCATCTGCAGAGTTATACGGGAACGCAACGTTATCGCTCGAAATTTATTCCCTGCGAGCACGGATGGCGCGCTCTGTTTTTACAGTATCGGTATATACCGAAATCATCCCAGATAATCACGAATATAGCATCAGATTTCTCCCCAGATATACCGTTATAAAGCTACTGGAATCTGCCAATCTACGGGAAATTCCAGGGAATGCCGATTGAGCTCAAACTTGCTACCTACGGGAAGTGTCATATATATGAGTGTGTCCTTTATAGACTCTAACCGATTGAGCTCAAACTTGCTAAATAAGAAAATAGCCCTCAAGCCGTAAATATCAACAACAACGATATTACTAAATACACGTTTTCGGCAATGTGAGAGTTTTCGGGGAGCCGTGATGCCAACAACAACGACCCGAAGACAGATTTCCCGACGGGAAGCGTTTGTTTTAAATTCAATGCAATGTTATCGTAGAGAGATTTCGTGAAACAAAGAATGCGTTGTCTGTCGTTCCTAGGAAGGGGGGATTTCTACGGGTAAATTTTTCCGCCAGAAACAGGGGGGGGGGGGTCGGAAAAAAATTCCAGGCACGTATGATGATTTTTTTTTTCCGGCCTCGGACCACCCACCCACCCAATTTCTTCCGTTTCCGGCCTTTTTTTCCAGGCAATTTTGGACACCCACCCTTTTTTTTCCGTTTCAGGAAGTTTTTTCCGGTCAGTTTTTGGACACCCACCCCCCTTAAATTTGAGAAAAATTATCAATTGAGCAACCAAATAGCTGATTATCCTGCATTATCATAATTTATTGCGCTATATTTGAATAGAACAGTGCATAATGAGATAACTATACTATTTGAATTTATCATATAAGTGTCAATAATCAAGAAATGTGTCAACATAATCACATTTCTAGGGATATATAGGCAGAGTGCCAAGGTTTTTATTAACATTCATTTTCATAATATATAGTCACATGATCTAGTCACATAATCACATTTGAGTATTCTACAGAATACATGGTACCGGTACAACAAATTTCAGATTATTTGATTTTTTTGATATTTGCTATGTGATATACAGTAATGCCCTAATTAATCGACTCCATAACCACAGCAGAATAATGGGTACTTTAATTTTAATTTCCGACTAAATCCTGAAAATTACCCATTATTCTGCTGTGGTTATGGAGTCGTTTAATTAGGGCATTACTGTATTGCTGGAATCAAATTGTGTATCAAAACATGTGGAAATACAACTGTTCATCCCAGTTCGTCCCAGTTTGAAGAATAATGCTAATACCAAACATAACCATGATATACATGCGTGACTCTACATGCGTGACTCTTCTTGGGGCATCTCAGAAACCAGAACTGAGGAAACATGTTATAGCATGTAATGGCAGGCTGGTAGCCACTGCCTGAAGTAATAGGCTTCGTAATAATTGGGAATAATATGGATGGATAGCCCAATTTTACTTCTTTTTTGCTCACGATATCAGTGACGATAAAATCTTCGTTACTGTGATTAACATTACAAGCTGATCCACATTAACATGGAAAACAATGTGAAATTGTTCAAGCTGGCCCGGTTGGCCTTCAATTTATTTGTTAAGATTTTGTTTTACGTTGTCAAAATTCTATTTTATTCCATTATTTATTATATCTTTATTTCCAAGTCACATATGGTCAAGTGTGCTTTCATTTTATTGCTTATTTTCAGCTGAGTTCTGCATAGTTATTCTTATTTTGTTGTATCAGTAGATGGAATCCTGATTAAATTTTATTTTCCCAATAGCGCAGTGTCTAGTTCTATCAAGTTGAATTTGGGTTATTGTTGGCCATTGTGCAACTGATCCAACTTCTGATAACCTCTATATGTAGTATAGCATTAGTATTAACTATATATGACCTGTTTCTGTTCAAAACACATCAAAATAAGACTCAATAGCAGGAATGGAAAAAAAAATTGGCATATGGAAAAAACAGTTTTTTGGACCCAAGAGACACCCACCCACCCCATCATACGTGCCTGGAAATTTTTTCCGACCCCCCCCCCCCCCTGCCAGAAACAAAAAAAATAAATAAAACAATTTACAATTTAATTAAAACAATTTAAAATTTAAAAAAATTAACAATAAAAAAACAATTCAGAAACAAAATATATTAAATTTAAAAAACATTAAGTTCATATTAAAAAATAAAAAACAAAAATAAATAAAAACAAAATAATTACAAAAATGTCATGTTTCTGAAACAAAGCCATGGGACGAATGCCGCCAGTGGCGGGCTAACCTGCTAGTCTCATATATATTTTGAAGACCTCTGTCTGTTTGTTTGTTTGTTTGTTTGTCATTTATACAAATCTACGATTCTCGACCGATTGGGACGAAACTTGGTACGTGTGTGTAGTTTGACCAGGCGGTGGACGTTGTCGTATTGGCGAGCCCGTGCGGTGCCCGCTTCGCGCATGCGCAGACGAGATCTCGGAAACGGGTGGAGCTATCGACTTGAAATTTGCTATGTGAATGTATCTTGCCCCGGATACGAATTTTATCGGGTCGCCGAGCCCGTGCGACGCCAGCTTCGCGCATGCGCAGACCGGATCGCGGAAACGGGTGGAGCTATCGACTTGAAATTTGCTATGTGAATGTATCTTGCCCCGGATGCGAATTTTATCGGGTCGCTGAGCCCGTGCGACGCCAGCTTCGCGCATGCGTAGACGAGATCTCGGAAACGGGTAGAGCTATCGACTTGAAATTTGCTATGTGAATGTATCTTGCCCCGGATACGAATTTGATCGGGTCGCCGAGCCCGTGCGACGCCAGCTTCGCTCATGCGCAGACCAGATCTCGGAAACGGGTAGAGCTATCGACTTGAAATTTGGTTTTTGAATAGCCCGGACAACGTCGGGCTCATCGGCTAGTCTCATATATATTTTGAAGACCTCTGTCTGTATGTTTGTCTGTATGTTTGTCTGTATGTTTGTCATTTATACAAATCTACGATTCTCGACCGATCGGGACGAAACTTGGTACGTGTGTGTAGTTTGACCAGGCGGTGGACGTTGTCGTGTTGGCGAGCCCGTGCGGCGCCCGCTTCGCGCATGCGCAGACGAGATCTCGGAAACGGGAGGAGCTATCGACGTTAAATTTGCTATGTGAATGTATCTTGCCCCGGATACGAATTTTATCGGGTCGCCGAGCCCGTGCGACGCCAGCTTCGCGCATGCGCAGACGAGATCTCGGAAACGGGTGGAGCTATCGACTTGAAATTTGGTATGTGAATGTATCTTGCCCCTGATACGAATTTTATCGGGTCGCCGAGCCCGTGCGACGCCAGCTTCGCGCACGCGCAGACCAGATCTCGGAAACGGGTAGAGCTATCGACTTGAAATTTGGTTTTTGAATAGCCCGGACAACGTCGGGTGGGTAGAGCTATCGACTTGAAATTTGGTTTTTGAATAGCTCGGACAACGTCTGGCTCATCGGCTAGTCTATTATATATTTTGGAAGATCTGTGTGTTTGTGTGTGTGTGTGTGTTCGCGATGGACTCGAACACGGCTGGACCGATTTCGACCAAACTTGGTACGGAAACGTAATTCGACCCGGGAACGAACTTGGGCCCGTCCATTTGTCCGTGCGGCGTCACCTTGACCTTCAAAACTCATATCTCGGGATCCGCAGTGCTATCACGCCGGATTTAGCACTGCGATGCAGGGAGGATAACTCTATATTCATACGTCGACGAACGTAGGCAATTTGCAGGCAATTACGCATCGTGTATTTTTCCCAAAATTATAACATTTACAATATATATTGTCAATTTGCAGGCTATTAAAAATCGTGCATCTATCCCAAAATATATCATTTATTACAATTTCTGATATATAAATTTTGTTACAGCTAATATTCTTAGGTCTATTGTCGATAGATTTATTTTTTGTATATTCACACCACGCATAGGCTCAAGCTGTTTACATTTACCCCGCGGGTCTGGAATCTCATCCAAGAATCCATTTAGCTGAAATGATACTTCGTTGTTGCGAAATGGAATCTACCGGTGGCCCCAAGCCGTCAATGTCAACAACATCGAAATTGTTCAACTTTGACTGCGAGAAAATAATTAGTTAAAATTTACCACACAATGCTAATTTACCTTTACGTTGAAGCTTGATCATTAATGGGCGTGTGTATATGAGGCGCGTTTACATACTTTAGTGGAAATCAAATCGGGTAAAACTGGCGGATTTTTACGGACGAAATTTGATACATAGGGTATCTCGGTATCCGCTGGGCCGATTTCCCGGTATCCGCTTGCCCAATTTCCACCATTTTTGGGGTGTTGGTGTTGGAAAACTGCCAGACGGATTTTGACAAAATTTGATACTTAGTGGTAATTGTTTCCAGGGAGTGTTTTTGACGGGTCAAATCGTGACCCCACCTGACCTTGACCTTCAAAATGGTCAATTCAATGTCAAAGCCCGGACGAAGTCGGGTCACCTTCTAGTTATATATATAACCATGCCATGCATTTACATACGCTATCCGCTCTCTAACTTGGAGGTTTTCAAATAAAAGGAGAAAATTGTTGTCTATATTTAAAGTATTCGGTGTCCAATATATTAAAAGGACCCATTTACTCCTAAGTCAGTCAAAAACGTAATTTAATACACATTTGGAAGATTCTGGGTACCTAATATTTTAATCAGGTTTTATTGACCACTGGCATTATATGCTATATATACAATATTATGTTAAGCCAAATTATTCTGCATGAGCATTCATGAATTCTTCAAGACCAATTCAACTTCATCCTCACTTGGACTATAACCTTTCTGTGTGTACTTGTACTAACATTGTATAGCCTTGTGACAATGACCAATTCAATTTCAGCCTCACTTGGACTATAACCTTTCTGTGTGTCCTTGTACTAACATTGTATAGCCTTGTGACAATGACCAATTTAATTTCATCCTCATTTGGACTATAACCTTTCTGTGTGTACTTGTACTAACATTGTATATCCTTGTGACAATGACCAATTCAATTTCATCCTCACTTGGACTATAACCTTTCTTTGTGTACTTGTACTAACATTGTATAACCTTGTGACAATGACCAATTCAATTTCATCCTCATTTGGACTATAACCTTTATGTGTATATTTGTACTAACATTGTTCGCGTATATTATATCAATTTTCCCAATCGCGGGATTTTATCATACATCTTCGTTAGTTCGACCGCTAGCTACCACATAAACTCGCTTGTTTATCAAATAGTCCAGAGAATATATACGACCACAATTATTTCGTTATTGTTATGTTCGTCTAATTTTGTAGCTGTGTCATGAATACGCATTTTACCGGATTATAAAGCCAAACTTTGAAACAGAGAATGATCTAACCCTTGATGATAACAGAGCAGTTAACTATATTATGGCTTTCCGGACAAGAAACCACAAACTCCCTGTAGAACATTGTACTTGGACAACTACGGATTACTCATACCGAATTTGCACACTATGTAATCTTGAAATCGGCGACGAATATCACATGCATGGTACTGAAATGTAGGGAACTTAATGAACTTAGAATAAAATACCTGAAACCCTACTACTACCAGAGACCTAACACTCACAAACTAGCCGCTCTTTTCAACTGCCGAAATCAAAAGACAGTTAAAAATCTATCAGTATTTATTAAGAAGATCCTAGAAATATTCAGGTCCGCCTGAGGCTTATTACCACCCGCCTGACATATTGAAACAACCGAATACCGTCCAACATTTCTATATTCTATTATTATGCCATATATAATATATACATGTATACCTGTACTGAAATATATTGTATATTATATCCATATGTATCTGTAATGTCTTAACTTGACGATCAGAATAAACTAATTGAATTGAATTGAATATCACTACTCTAGCTACACCGAAGAGATCATATTCCACCCGTTCAAAACTTGGGAACTTTTTGATGGTCTGACCTTTTGTGAGACGGGGAACTTTATAACATTAACCCTTTCAGTACCAGGGGCCGATCGCATCGGCCCTAATTTACGGTCTGTAAAATCTGCCCTAAAACATTTTTTTTATTGTTTTTTTTTTTTTTTTTTTTTGTTGAATTTTTTTGGGTATGCTTAAGCATGCTATAGCGAATTTAAAAACAAACTGGTTAAAACCTTAGGGGCATGTTATAACTCAAAACTATCACCACGTATTCATAGTAATAATTTTGATGCCCATGAAAAACGTAAGATTCCCTGGCACTAAACCTACAAAATAAGTCTGGCACTGAAAGAGAGAGAGCAGAGTTTGAAGTTTGGGTTTGGGAAGATCCCCCCGGGAAGATTTGAAAGGGCTGTAAGCCCTATCCTACAACCCACGGTTGAGTGATATAGTGCCGCTGAAGAGCGTTTGTTGAGTTTGGTTGTGAGTGTTTTCTAATCATTTGATGCTTGCTTGTGGAGTATGGGTTACATGCCACCCTGGCAGGAAGCAAAGCCCCCCCCCCCCCCCTCCCCATTCCAAAAGCGGACCAGCGAGAAGACTTACCTTGATTGTAATACGAGTTCTGTTTGTTTAACTTAGTTGATATCTTTTTATTTAGTGGTTTGTTGTAAACTAGTGTCCAAGTTGGTGCATGCTTGAACTCCGTTGCCTTAGTCTGTTATATTTAGGGCTTATACTACGGGCTCAACTCTAGGAAGGGTGTGCAATGCCGGCCGGATGACTTAAGGTCGGTCGGGGCTCCCCAACTCTCGGTGGTGCAATGCCCGCCTTACACTCCTGTGTGAGTCTCAGAGCCCGTTGACCTGGTTGTGTTGTTGCACAGATGAGGATGAGGTCGCAGCTGAGGCCAGACTGTTGGTGATATGTCTCTGAAGGTTGGGTACCGAATGTTGTTGCTAGTATTGTGTCTTCGTGTATGTATGGGTGTGGTTGAAAGCATGTGTTTAAATTTGTATATGTGGTTGTAAGTCAGTTGAGGGAGATTATATTGATAGCTTATACTGCGACCACACAGGCAAACAACTAACAACGCGTAAAGGTATGCTCGGAATATTCTTGTGCCAGCCTGTACACATTGTATTTGGTGTGCGGGGTAATTCAATAAGTTTTATATTAAAGAGTTAGCAGGTTAGTCATTTTGAAAGAGATAATTACTCAATGGCTTATAATACGGCCACCAAAAGGGTATCTATGCCGCCCGAGGACATTCATCAGCGCACAAGGAGCCATCTAGGGCCGGAGCCCGCTACCCTACGTTTTAATATTATGTTAGTCTTGTTAGACGGTCGATATTGCGGATGTTGCATACAGGGTTAGTACATACCCAATAGGTTGTTTAAGCTGAGTATTACCAGTGGGTTTTATTGAGGGCTTGCTTTACTGCAGAGAGGGCGTGGCCAATTCACTGTGATATCCTGTCGATGAGCAGTACGTCTCATCGAGCCCTGTTGAAACATAATTCATAATTACATGTCCTCCTGGTGGGGCTGACTCGATAATGTGATGTCTACTTGTATACTTACTTTCCTTTTGATTGAACTGTGTTAGTAACTTGATCGACCTAGCAGAAAGAGAGAGAGTAGAATATAAGAAAAAATTGTAAAATATAATAACAAATGATGAAAATTTGTTAGGCCAATGCATTCTCTTATATATGCGAGGCGACCTATGGTCGACTCGCATATATAAGAGAAT
This sequence comes from Siphonodentalium dalli, assembly GCA_032622095.1. NCBI lineage: Eukaryota > Metazoa > Mollusca > Scaphopoda > Gadilida > Siphonodentaliidae > Siphonodentalium > Siphonodentalium dalli. The sequence goes on along the minus strand of CP136067.1, from coordinate 197,407,789 downwards.
GCATTGGCACAGGGTATATGGGTTAATACAAAAATCGGACTTGGCACTGAAAGGGTTAAAGACATATAATGGACTTGTTCGGGTGCGTGAAACTGATAAATTATTATTCAGGTGCTATGTCAATCGTATGAATGTAGCGTTCTACTAACATCGCCGAAAATCTCAACTAAATCGGCCGTAACACTCCAAATAAAACATCGTCTGAACTATGCTCAATTGTAAATATTTACTTCGGGACGCATCTATCGGCGATAAACTAAAGAAAACGATTTTGCCATCGACAGTCATTGCATTTAATTAATATATAAGAATGATGGTGTGTGTTGTCAATTTACATATAATATTTGTAGAACAACTACTTTGAACAAGATTATTCTCCATTTGATCAGCCGACCCGAGTGTTTCACATCACTTTAAAGTCATATGGCGGTTTAGGCTCGAAAATACACCTAATATTCGCTTTTGAATTTTTACCGGTATCGAAATATAGGTCGATAAATACCAATTGACCTGCATGCCTTTCTACGAGCATTGAAATCTTTGTAACATACAGAACAAACAGCGCAGGGTCCCAGCTCGCAATTGCATGATGTTTGTGACTTTTGTAAGATGCTATCGCAGTAAACATTGAGTCGATCACGCGGGAGAAATTCCATCATAGTATGCGATGTAATCAAAATCGCCTCATTAAAGTCGCCTTAGGGTGGATACACACATGCATGTAATCTCTGTAATTATCGTGTATTTGGGGTTTTACATGGATCATACAGACAATGTCAATCAATCAAGTTTATTGTCTATGTAAATCAATAAATGACATTTAGACATCAATTAACATATATACATATAATTTACAGGTTACACGCGTGCGTTGTAATATGTTTCCCCACAGCAACAGGCAGCCTTGAGCATATTAAAGCCGCACACATTTCTTGGAAGTCCAAAAAATGCATGCAGCTCCAATCTACCCACGACTACCAACCACTGTGGTAACACCCTCATTCCCACCACCCTGCCATACCACTTCACCGGGCGCCTTGGTGGAGCACACCCCGCTCCACGCGAGACAAATGCACCGCGTGGAGCGGGGCCCGATCGGCCCAGGCATCCCTCCGCGGCACCGCAGAGCTGGTGCACGTTTACTGACCATCTCTTATTTTCCATATATCTGGCGAAATATTCTGATTTCAATTAAAATTAAAATAAACTTTAGATGAGCCTAAATAGTTCATTAATAATATAAAACACGGTATTAAAATTAGTTAATATCACTAGCATTGTCGCTGTTGGCATTGATTTCGATAGCTCACGGTAGATATAATGTATCGGCACAGAACTACACGCCTCTAAGCTACCTCTTCACGCCCCTGTTTTCATTACTGCTATTTTTGGCACATTGTCAAATTAGATCAGGGACCACATAAGCGCACGTGCAGATCATGCTGAGCGGGTAACCTTGACACGATGACACAGTTAGCCAAAAGGCAGTGACCGACTGACGTGTTCGTGAATTTGTGATTTATTTCTGGAGTTGTTCGGTAAGATTTAAGGAGTGAATTGTGAATGTATATGGAGTCTTTACGCGTAATTCTAGGTCTGAGCTTACTGGAAACAATGACACACTTTAATCTGTCATTTATCATTTGAGTCAAATACACTTCAATTCTTAAAAGTAACTACATGATTTGACCCCGCCTGTAATATGTGTCCACCGACGTGTTGACCGCACTGAGTTCTAGTTACAATTAAGTCGGAATGGACTATCTTGTACCGAGTCGCCATGCAGGCCACTTAAAATAATTGTTCGTGGGATAACCCATATGGTGGACGTTCTATTTAAATATATTTGCCAGTCCTCTCTTGATATTTATAGCAGTGGTGGATCAGGATTTCCCCGACGCAGGCTATACATATGATGCCCGACTTGGGGCTATATGATCCCGAAAGCTACCAGGCCGGGTGGCTAACTCTGAGCTATTTAAGTAAAACATATTGTATTGTACCTTCTTGCCCAGATTATTCCAACCGATACATTCAACTAAGTCCTTAGCGATTTGAAGCTTTCGAGACCCCACGCCAAACAAGAGTCATGGTCAATAATGTTCTATATCAAGCCTGTTTATGTCATACGTGTCGATTCTGGTGTTCGTGCATTAATAAAATGCCAGATATCACACAGACTTGACTATTTCCGCATCCGTAAAAGAAGACATGTTTTAGACTGGCCTTAAATGTCATAATAGCAGACAGTTTGACTTCGCTTATCACTACTCACTTGTCTGGCCTGTTGACAATGAATCGCTCGCGCGCAGGTGATTAATGTTGTCAATTATTGGTGTGGCCATGTAAAATACATGTATTTTACATACAGAAATTACATGCATGTGTGTATCAACCCTTAATCATAAAATCTCGTAAAGCCATGCAGAGTATAGATTCATGGCATCATCCAAGTATAAATATATGTATGACTCAATTCTCACGAGACCTTAAATTCCTGCACATTATTAATATCGTGTGTAATCTATAACGAGATTTTTTGAAGATATATTATATACTGCAAGCATTCAGCCTCACTAATTGGACAAGAAACATTCTGGCTGTAATTTTAAAACACAATGTATCGGTCTTCGCTTTCATCCACAGCGACGCGCTATAAGTATCCAATAATATGGGGGTAATCAATCTAATTCAGTATAATATGGGGGTAATCAATCTAATTCAGTATTTGCAGTCTAGACTGCATGTGGCAGGATATTCTTTCTATACCACTTTTGGGAAGATTTGCACCACAGAGGCTCATAAAAAGTAGATTTATAAATCAAGTAATAATCCTATAATTATTTGCTGATTAGTAACCAACAGATATTTGGCGAATTTGGAAATTTTCGGGTAAGAAATTGGCCCATTTTCGCCCACTTTTATTGTCCAAACAATACCCGTTCGTCACAGAATTTCTAACTGTAGAAAAAGTAAGGACGATACTGAAGTTACTCTCTCCAATAATACCACGCAGTCACGCATACATAGTGCAGCTATATCTTCATGTCGAATAATATTTTTGTTCAAATGTGTAATTTGCTATTGGGAACAATATATAATGTCCACACATACACGATATATTATATACACAATATACTTTGAAAAAAACTAACCGAATGCGTAGCGATTTTCCAGCTGTTTTCATAAGTGAGACATATATAGAATACATATTAGGGTCGCAATCGTTTTATACTGATATATTATTTAATTTATATTTTACTCGTTTTAAAGGTACTCAATCCGATCAGATGGTCCCCATGCCATCAAGATACAACAACAACATTTCTTCAAAATACGCTTTAGTTATCAGAATCGATTAATTGCATCAAAATAATTCTAACCTCTGTCTATGGTATCAAATTTCCCAAAAAAAATTATTTATCAACATTTTGGTTCAACAAAATATGGCCATATTACCTCTTGATTTTAGTGTTATCTTTCTTCATCCCCAGTGTTGTCCGAGACCCTGCGTTTGACCACGTGTTTCCGTGCCACATATTATTACACATCTCGATATCTGATCACTCTGAGCTTTGATGGGTCGGTTCCTCGACTCGAATTAAATATTTTTTACCCCCGAAGCCAAAGAATTAGTCATTTACGAGCGTCTGATCGGATTGAGTTCCTTTAAAATCCTGCACATTATTAATATCGTGTGAAATCTATAACGAGATTTTTTGAAGATATATACTGCAAGCATTCAGCCTCACTAATTAGACAAGAAACATTCTGGCTGTAATTTTAAAACAGAATGTATCGGTCTTCACTGGGAGGTAATCAATCTATAGTGCAGTATCTTCATATTACAATTCTCTTGACTACATGTGGCAGGATTTTTCTGTCTATATACCCCTTTTGGGAAATGGTCCCGGGCCATTTGCGTTGGAAAATATGCACCATATAAAGGTTCATAAAAAGTAGATTTATAACATCAAGTGAAAATCATATAATTATATGTTGATTACAAACCAAGAGATATTTGGGGAATTTGGAAATTTTAGGATAAGAAATTGGCCCATTTAGCCCCCTGTTGTCCAAACAATACCAGTTCGTCATCATAGAACTTACGACATTGAACTTACCCTCTCCAACAATTCCACGCACGCATGCCACACATACATAGTGCAGCTATCTTCATGTCGAATAATATGTGTGTTCAAATGTGTAACTTGGTATTGGGAACAATATATAATGTCCACAGATACACGATATAGCGGTAAATGACCCTATATACTTTGAAAAAAAACTCACCGATTGAGTAGCGAATTCCCAGCTGTTTTCAATGTTTCGTTTTTAAAGTGGCGCAATCGTTTTAAACTGATATATTTTTTAATTTATATTTTACTCGTTTTAACGATACACCGCGGTTAGCTATATATATACGTAATTTATTCGTACCATTTCATGAATGGACTGCCAATGAACTCTTTTTATTATTTCATTCCGACGTCAAATTAGTCAAATTGGTATTTTCGATATAAATTTTTTAATTGAATAAATCATTCCGGCGCATAAACTGTTCATATATACATATATACAAGTATATGAGTATTTATCTATGGAACCAGTGTGTGACATATACACTCGGACATATACACTCGAACATTACAGATTACAGTTTGGCGCCCCAAACATGCGTGGCTCTAAACCCAATTATCTTACACGTACTTATATATGACAGGTATATATGTCAGCACAAAAAAAACTCCGAACGTCGTCACCTGATAATGTTTATCTGGGTTTACCAGGTACATGCACGATTGTGTTTGCATACCTGCAAGTGTGTATGCCCCCGACCTGAGAAAAAATAATAAGTGTACGGTAGAAATGTTAGGGGAATCTTAGACCACATAGCGGGCATACGCCAATATCACAGATTTTCTAAATTTACCACCTAAATGATGTCATCCCAGTGTGTTAACGTAATTCATGAAATCGCACAAACCAGTTGCGCGCCATATGTTAGTAAACCAGGTAATTGATTAATCCTCTTGCAAACCCTGGGATCGGATATATTTCTTTGGGTGGTAATTCCAGCCAGGTAGTTATTCCGGCTTCTCATTCGCGTTTTAAATCAACTGTATTTCTCCTATGTCTTCGGAATGCTGTTGATGTTGTGAGGCATAATTGTTTCATTATTCTCACAGAATGAATGGGATTTGGAATGGATTTGTACGTTTTATTAGCCCTACTTGCTCATAAAATCAGACAAATCACCTGCTAATATTCCACCTGTTGGCCTGGGTCGTGGTATGCTATTCAAGGTCGCTGACATTTGCTCACTTATCTATTAAAAAAAACTTGAACCCGTTCAATGCTATCTGTCAGACTCCATGCAGGGTTTACCTCCCTTGGTGACTCGGTAAGACCGCTGCAACCGGCGACATTTCACCCACATTTGGTGGACTTCCGCGAAAATAAGATATATGCTGCCCTTGTTAAGCACACAAAATATCGAACACAATTTGTACAAATTTTGAACCTTAAGTTTGAAAAGTCCCACTAAAACCGAAGAACTATATTTCAAAACGGTGTGATTCGATTCTCCGATTATTTTATCACCACAAAAGTCAAAACGCACATGGACGACAGTGTCACGACAACACGCATGGCAAGTCAGACACAAGAGTTCTAATTTGCTCCAATTTTGATGAGTTGCTTGCGAAAATCGTTAACAAAACTACCGCTCTGATCCTCCATTCTGTCATTATTTTTTAGTGCGAGAATCGTTCTCAAAGCACATAGGAAATTTGACTTTGGGGCGATCGGTTTTCACCATTTTGTTCGGAAAACCCCGCGCTAAATATAGAAACGGAAACTAGTACCCAGCCGGTGACAGAGTCAGAAAGGAAGTATATGACTGGTGCGCTCTGGCAATCTCTACCAGAGCGCACCAGTCGAGTCATCAAGGGAGGTAAACCCTGCATGGAGTCTGGCGCTCTGGTAGAGATTGGCTATCTGTGTAAAGGAATCAGGGAGCTAAATGTGTTCTAGAGTCGGGGAGCGAGTACACCGTGGAATGCTAAAGGTGAAGGTAACTGAAGAATGACCTTCACCTGATACATGCGACACGTTATTAAAGGATGACATCGCGTTTATTTGATTTGTACATACTATCTAAATAATTTAAACTGGTGAATGAATGGGGAAATGGATTTTTGTGAGCGGTAAATTTATTTAACTGGCTGCTATAGTTCTGGGTTTTTCCAGATCAAATTTGGCTGTGAGATAGCCCTGTCGTAGACTTGGGGATTTATTTTAAAAAGTAAACACATGACCTATGATTTTTCTTGCATTTTCGTGATCGACTGGTGTCAATCTAGCTGGGTAAACATCACTGGTATGGCCTGCAAGCTATATTAACATTTGTATTAGAACAAAACATCCTTCAAATTATTCATAACAACCTCATAATATAGAGCATGTGTACAGGTTCCAAGATGACAAATTCCTGTGTCAAGTTATATAGCAATTAGCAAAGGAGTGAATGAGTAAAAGATGGGATAAAATTAATTGTCCCCACATCATTCGGTTGTAACTAGCAATCTGATTGGCTACAACGTCACGTTTAATTCACCATGTCCCCCGTCACCCTTACATCGGGGTATAAGAGAACGTCCGCCAAACATCATGGGTATATGAGCACGTGAAACATCGGGGGTATATGAGCACGTGAAACATGGGGGTATATGAGCACGTGAAACATGGGGGTATATGAGCACGTGAAACATGGGGGGTATATGAGCACGTGAAACATGGGGTATATGAGCACGTGAAACATGGGGGGTATATGAGCACGTGAAACATGGGGGTATATTACCACGTGAAACATCGGGGGTATATGAGCACGTGAAACATGGGGGTATATGAGCACGTGAAACATGGGGGTATATGAGCACGTGAAACATGGGGGTATATTACCACGTGAAACATGGGGGTATATGAGCACGTGAAACATGGGGGTATATTACCACGTGAAACATGGGGGGTATATGAGCACGTGAAACATGGGGGTATATGAGCACGTGAAACATGGGGGTATATGAGCACGTGAAACATGGGGGTATATGAGCACGTGAAACATGGGGGTATATGAGCACGTGAAACATGGGGGTATATGAGCACGTGAAACATGGGGGTATATGAGCACGTGAAACATGGGGGTATATGAGCACGTGAAACATGGGGGTATATGAGCACGTGAAACATGGGGATATATGAGCACGTGAAACATGGGGGTATATTACCACGTGAAACATCATGGGTATATGAGCACGTGAAACATGGGGGTATATGAGCACGTGAAACATGGGGGTATATGAGCACGTGAAACATGGGGGTATATGAGCACGTGAAACATGGGGGTATATGAGCACGTGAAACATGGGGGTATATGAGCACGTGAAACATGGGGGTATATGAGCACGTGAAACATGGGGGTATATGAGCACGTGAAACATGGGGGTATATGAGCACGTGAAACATGGGGGTATATGAGCACGTGAAACATGGGGGTATATGAGCACGTGAAACATGGGGGTATATGAGCACGTGAAACATGGGGGTATATGAGCACGTGAAACATGGGGGTATATGAGCACGTGAAACATCATGGGTATATGAGCACGTGAAACATGGGGGTATATGAGCACGTGAAACATGGGGGTATATGAGCACGTGAAACATGGGGGTATATATATGAGCACGTGAAACATGGGGGTATATGAGCACGTGAAACATCGGGGGTATATGAGCACGTGAAACATCATGGGTATATGAGCACGTGAAACATGGGGGTATATTACCACGTGAAACATCGGGGGTATATGACCACGTGAAATATCGGGGGTATATGAATGACTCTTGAACTGGCAGTTTCCACCAATCGTGACGTTGCTCTCGCACGCCGAATTTGACGTCACCTGACGCCGGATCCTTAGGTCACCTATTGAATTATTCTTATTGGTGTGAATTAATCGGATAACCTATGAAAAACACACTTCAATTAAGGAGACATGGTTATTGTTGTGGGGACAAAATCATTATCTCCGGCAACACCGTGGGGTACACGAGATGTAATACCTGGGTGTCTCTTTTTGAACACATCGGCTCCGCCTCGGGGTTCAAAATCGACATCCAGGTATTAAATCTCCATGTACCCCCGATGTTGCCGAAGATAACTAATAGTATGTGGCAATAATTTATAAAAATAAAAATTGTGGATCATGTAACTCAGTTAAAAAGTCCGACCGAGCTCACCATCGGATCAAAAACATTGAACAGGAAATGTCACAGGGGTCTGGGAATTTTTATTATTATTATTATATTATAATAAAAAAAAATAAAAAATCCCGACCACTGTGGACAATGAATAGGTACAAGTTCGGATAAAATGATTTATGTCAAAAAAGGGGCTAACTCCACTAAAGAAAAGTTGGACCGAAGTTATAATCACAAGGGCACAGGTCTCCCTTGTGGTAAATATCTGTGCCGAGTTTAAAACAAAATTACCAGAAACTATAGAACCAAGTCGAGTCTAATGACGAATGGCAAGATGGACAAGCTGATTTCAGATCCGATAATCCATAACTGTGATTAATGTGTGAACGATACAAAACCATGATATATACATATGAGCACAGAAGGATAACTCCGTTGGATGCAGTCAAGATGGCGAACCTATATACCAAATTCCATCCATGCAGATCCGATAACCCATGGCTGAGATATGTGCCCGGACGGACAGACGGCAATACAGACAGGCACAGACGGACGGATGGAAAAGTCAATCCATACCACATTACCAATTATAATCCGAATACTGATGTCACATTGTACCGATAAACATATACTCCTGATTATCTCCATTCACCTTAAAGGCACTCAATCCGATCAGAGGGTCCCCATAATATCAAGATACAACAACAGCATTTCTTCAAAATACGCTTTAGTTATCAGAATCTATTAATTACAACAAAATAAACTAACCACTGTCAACTATGGTATCAAATTTCCCAAAACTTGTTATTTATCAACATTTTGTTCAACGAAATATCGCCGTATTATCACTTGAGTATTCACGAAATATGGCCATATTACCACTTGTCTTTAGAGTTATCCATGTTCATCCGCAATTTTGACCGATACCATCCTTTTAATGGCGTGTTTCTGGGCCACAAACAATTGAAATATCAAACCTCAAAAACCGATATCTGATCATTTATATTGAACTCCTCAACTTTTTATTTAATCAAAATTGGGAAAACTATCTTTATATCACCCACCGGAGTACTCCGAGTCACTGCGACAAATCTGGTTGAAATCGGTCCAGTTATCTGGGAGATAAATCGCAGACAGTCAGATAGACAGACATATGCTATACACTTTTATATTATATAGATAACTATATATACTTGTAGGTGCTTTTTGCATCTGAGCCGCTGTTTTATTTCTGCTATATATTTGTCAGAGTAAAAGGGGAACATCATTGAATACAGATAACTATAGGCGAGCGCCGTTAAGTAACATGGATTTTGTTTTATCTATGGCGTTTTGATGGATCATTACGATACTTTTCTCAGATTGAGCCGCATCGAATAATAAGTACACGTGCATCCCGCACCGAATAATAAGTACACGTGCATCTGCAAATTTCAGCGTTATGCACGGCATTGAACGCAAGTCTGCAAATAGCGTGTCTGTCATTTGCAGAATGAGGTCCCCAGAGCGCGAATTTAGTAACGCTATCCCGCAAAGTGGGCTAGCATCACTAAATTCACCCTCTGGGGACCTTATTCTGCTTAGGCCGTCAACTGCTATGGTAGACCTAGGATCAGAATGAAGTTCCCCAGTTGAAGTTGCCATTTTTTCTGCTGCAAATTAGGGGATATAGAAACTTCCCAGAAGGGAAAATGTAATTAAAACAATGTTAATTTGATACCATAGACACTTCCCAGAAGATGATGCCTAAGCAGAATGAGCTCTCCAGAGGGTGAATTTAGTGATGCTAGCCCGCTATGCGGGATATCGTCACTAAATTCACCCTCTGGGGACCTCATTCTGCAAATGACAGGCACACTATTTGCAGGCTTGATTGAACGCATTATTCCCGCTAGATGTACACATTTTGCGAGCTTATTTATCAGCATATATTCAGGAACGTACCAACATGGTAGGTATGGATGTCCCCTCCCCCATCAACAATTCCAGCAGGAAGTTTATTTCCAGGAAGGTCTAGACCCCCCCCCCCCCCCCATTGCTCTGCCCATATATATACGCCGCTTTTATATACGCGCCTGCTTCACGTTAATGATCTATCTATATATATAAAACCCGTCGTCTGTGTGTGTGTGTATCTGTGTATATGTGTGTGTGTGTGTGTATAACTCGGTCACGCTTTTGGCGCGTTTATAACTTTTTAACCATGAATCCAATGTGGCCCAAATTTGTACCACGGACTGTAGTGTGGCATAAAAGGTGACTCACCAAATTTCACTCCGATTGGTCCAAGCAAACCTGAGATCTAACATGGTCCCCAAATACAATATCTGCACTCAAGTAGACACTATTTCTTATGACGTTTGTCCAAATGACGCCATTGACGTCGAACGCAAACCAACACTTGCTTTGCTATTGTAGGCGAAACTTCCATGCGCTCAACCAAAGCGTTGTTGGAAATAAGCGCTAAATTAATGTGTCATTTCAGGTTCATTGTGAATTTAGATAACGAATGTTGATTTTGTCGCGGAAGTGCATGTATAGTGGGGTGTAGTCAAGACTCGAACGTTCTACCGTCGTTGGGAATGGGTGGGTGTAGTGGGGTACTTTCGTCGTTGGGCATGGGTGCTAATATGGTATTTTAATTCGCCAGTTGGGTTTGAACATAAGTAAATAATGCTGTCTTTGATACGAAAGTTGTGCATTGAGTGTGGTATCGAAGGAGTACCGGTATACACGGAAGATGGCGAATGGACAGTCTGACCTCCCACCAGTGGATGGGTACCGTGAACTCGCAAAACCGACGCTAATTAATGTTCTTTTAATCTTTCGGTTGATAATCTGATAAAAGTATAAATGTTTAAAAGATCACAATGTGCGCGAAGCGCACGCAGTTTAAATTCATATAATGTGCGCGAAGCTCACTAAGGGGCTGCAGCCCCCCCCCCCCCCCCGCGCTAAATAAGGGTTCCGAATAGAGCCTGCTTCAGTTAGTAGGCTCTATATATAGATAAAGTAAAATATCTTGATTGTTGCGTTCCATATGTGCCTGCATATACGTGGGTTGGGGAGATGTGGTGGGGGCAGAAATATAGTTTTATTGAAATAAAGTGTTCATACAAATGGGAGTCCGTTTGAAATGTGCTCCCTGTATATATGTGCACGAAGCTTACGCAGTTTAAGATCATATAATGTGCACGGTGCGCAGAAAGGGGCTGTAGACCCCTCCCCGCTAAATAAAGTCTCCCGAATTGAGCCTGTTTCATTATAGATAAAGTACAATATTTTGATTGTTGCGTTCCATGTGTGCATGCATATACATGGGTTGGGGAGATGGGGTGGGAGTAAAACATATAATGTTATTGAAAAGTGTTCATACAAATGGACCGCACAGTGCAGGTGTGTGATAATTAGGCGGCATGCGGAATACAGGTTCCAAAGTGGGTCCGTTCAAAATGTGCAACAAGCTCCCGAAAGAAGGCTCCTGAATTGAGTATGTTTCAGTCGGTGCATAGTAGTATTTAAATAATATACTGATTTTGTTTCGTTCAATATGTGCATGCGCATATGTAGACTGGGTGTGTAGAAATACAGTTTTAGTGAATTAAGTGTTCCAACGCGCATCCAGTAACAAAACAAGAGAAGCATGACCATTCCATGTGTCCATGAAAGCGGACACTAGAAAATGACAAAGAACATTTATATACCCGTCATTTTGTGACGGGCAACCCCTAGTCTATATATATAAAACCCGTCGTCTGTGTGTGTGTGTGTGTGTGTGTGTGTGTATCTGTGTGTGTGTGTGTATAACTCGGTTACGCTTTTGGCGCGTTTATAACTGTTTAACCATGCGTCCAATGTGACCCAAATTTGTACCACTGCCTATAGTGTGTCATAAAGGGTGACTCACCAAATTTCACGCCGATTGGTCCGAGCAAACCTGAGATCTAACATGGTCCCCAAATGCGGTATCTGCACTCAAGTAGACACTATTTCTTATAACGTTTGTCCAATTGACGTCGAACGCAAACCAACACTTGCTTTGCTATTGTAGGCGAAACTTCCATGCGCTCAACCAAAGAGTTGTTGGAAATAAGCGCTAATTGTATGTGTCAGTTCAGGTACATTGTGAATTTAGATAACGAATGTTGATTTTGTAGCGGAAGTGCATGTATAGTGGGGTGTAGTCAAGACTCGAACGTTCTACCGTCGTTGGGAATGGGTGGATGTAGTGGGGTCAAGACTCGAACGTTCGTCGTTGGGCATGGGTACTAATTCTAATATGGTATTTTGATTCTATTTTAATTTGCCAGTTGGGTTTGAACATAAGTAAATAATGCTGTCGTTGATACGAAAGTTGTGCATTGAGTGTGGTATCGAAGGAGTACCAGTATACATGGAAGATGGCGAATGGACAGTCTGACCTCCCGCCAGTGGGTACCGTGAACTCAGTAAATTCGCCAAACTCAGTTAGAAAAATCACATTCTCGGGACAGGCCTAATAATAGAGCCTACAGTGTAAGTAATACTGCCGACGCTAATTAATGTTCTTTTAATCTTTCGGTTGAGTGCAAATCTGATAAAAGAATAAATGTTTAAAAGATCACAATGTGCGCGAAGCGCACGCAGTTTAAATTCATATAATGTGCGCGAAGCTCACTAAGGGGCTGCAGACCCCTCCCCCGCTAAATAAAGGTTCCGAATAGAGCCTGTTTCAGTTAGTAGGCCCTATAGATAAAAGTCTTGATTGTTGCGTTCCATATGTGCATGTATATACGTGGGTTGGGGAGATGATGGTGGGGGCAAAAATACAGTTTTATTGAAACAAAGTGTTCATACAAATGGGCCGCGCAATGCATGGCGTGTGATCATTAGGCTGCATGCTGAATACAGGTTCCAAAGGGGGTCCGTTTAAAATGTGCTGCAAGATCCCTATGTGTGCACGAAGCTCACGCAGTTTAAGATCATACAATGTGCGTGATGCGCAGAAAGGGGTTGTAGACCCCTCCCCGCTAAATAAAGTCTCCCGAATTGAGCCTGTTTCAGTATAGATAAAGTACAATATTTTGATTGTTGCGTTCCATATGTGCATGCATATACATGGGTTGGGGAGATGGGGTGGGGGTAAAAAATACAATTTTATTGAAAAGTGTTCATACAAATGGATCGCACAGTAAAGGCGTATGATAATTAGGCGGCATGCGGAATACAGGTTCCAAAGTGGGTCCGTTCAAAATGTGCAACAAGCTCCCGAATGAAGGCTCCTGAATTGAGTATGTTTCAGTTGGTGCATAGTAGTATTTAAATAATATACTGATTTTGTTTCGTTCAATATGTGCATGCGCATATGTAGACTGGGTGTGTAGAAAAACAGTTTTAGTGAAATAAAGTGTTCCAACGCGCATAAAGTAACAAAAAAAGAGAAGCATGACCATTCCATGTGTCCATGAAAGCGGACACTATAAAATAACAAAGAACATTTATATACCCGTCATTTTGTGACGGGCAACCCCCTAGTCTATATATATAAAACCCGTCGTCTGTGTGTGTGTGTGTGTGTGTGTGTGTGTGTGTGTGTGTGTGTATCTGTGTGTGTGTGTGTATAACTCGGTTACGCTTTTGGCGCGTTTATAACTGTTTAACCATGCGTCCAATGTGACCCAAATTTGTACCACTGCCTATAGTGTGTCATAAAGGGTGACTCACCAAATTTCACGCCGATTGGTCCGAGCAAACCTGAGATCTAACATGGTCCCCAAATGCGGTATCTGCACTCAAGTAGACACTATTTCTTTCTTATGACGTTTGTCCAAATGACGTCATTGACGTCGAACGCAAACCAACACTTGCTTTGCTATTGTAGGCGAAACTTCCATGCGCTCAACCAAAGAGTTGTTGGAAATAAGCGCTAATTGTATGTGTCAGTTCAGGTACATTGTGAATTTAGATAACGAATGTTGATTTTGTAGCGGAAGTGCATGTATAGTGGGGTGTAGTCAAGACTCGAACGTTCTACCGTCGTTGGGAATGGGTGGATGTAGTGGGGTCAAGACTCGAACGTTCGTCGTTGGGCATGGGTACTAATTCTAATATGGTATTTTGATTCTATTTTAATTTGCCAGTTGGGTTTGAACATAAGTAAATAATGCTGTCGTTGATACGAAAGTTGTGCATTGAGTGTGGTATCGAAGGAGTACCAGTATACATGGAAGATGGCGAATGGACAGTCTGACCTCCCGCCAGTGGGTACCGTGAACTCAGTAAATTCGCCAAACTCAGTTAGAAAAATCACATTCTCGGGACAGGCCTAATAATAGAGCCTACAGTGTAAGTAATACTGCCGACGCTAATTAATGTTCTTTTAATCTTTCGGTTGAGTGCAAATCTGATAAAAGAATAAATGTTTAAAAGATCACAATGTGCGCGAAGCGCACGCAGTTTAAATTCATATAATGTGCGCGAAGCTCACTAAGAGGCTGCAGACCCCTCCCCCGCTAAATAAAGGTTCCGAATAGAGCCTGTTTCAGTTAGTAGGCCCTATAGATAAAGTAAAATATCTTGATTGTTGCGTTCCATATGTGCATGCATATATATACGTGGGTTGGGGAGATGATGTTGGGGGCAAAAATACAGTTTTATTGAAATAAAGTTTTCATACAAATGGGCCGCGCAATGCATGGCGTGTGATCATTAGGCTGCATGCATAATACAGGTTCCAAAGGGGGTTAAAATGTGCTGCAAGCTCCCTATATGTGCGCGAAGCTCACGCAGTTCAAGATCATA
The DNA here is from genome assembly GCA_032622095.1 of Siphonodentalium dalli. NCBI lineage: Eukaryota > Metazoa > Mollusca > Scaphopoda > Gadilida > Siphonodentaliidae > Siphonodentalium > Siphonodentalium dalli. The sequence continues at coordinate 197,392,747 of CP136067.1, read as the reverse complement.
TATAATGTGCGCGATCCGCAGAAAGGGGCATAAAGTCTACCGCTGAATAAAGTCTCCCGAATTGAGCCTGTTTCAGTATAGATAAAGTACAATATTTTGATTGTTGCGTTCCATATGTGCATGCATATACATGGGTTGAGGAGATGAGGGTGGGGGTAAAAAATACAATTTTATTGAAAAGTGTTCATACAAATGGACCACACAGTGCAGGCGTATGGTCATTAGGCGGCAAGCGGAATACAGGTTCCAAAGTGGGTCCGTTCAAAATGTGCAACAAGCTCCCAAATGAAGGCTCCTGAATTGAGTATGTTTCGGTTGGTGCATAGTAGTATTTAAATAATATACTGATTTTGTTTCGTTCAATATGTGCATACGCATATGTAGACTGGGTATGTAGAAATACAGTTTTAGTGAAATAAAGTGTTCCAACGCGCATCCAGTAACAAAAAAAGAGAAGCATGACCATTCCATGTGTCCATGAAAGCGGACACTAGAAAATGACAAAGAACATTTATATACCCGTCATTTTGTGACGGGCAACCCCCTAGTCTATATATATAAAACCCGTCGTCTGTGTGTGTGTGTATCTGTCTGTGTGTGTATAACTCGGTCACGCTTTTGGCGCGTTTATAACTTTTCAACCATGCATCCAATGTGGCCCAAATTTGTACCCCGACCTATAGTGTGTCATAAAAGGTGACTCACCAAATTTCACGCCGATTGGTTAAAGCAAACCTGAGATCTAACATGCTCCCCAAATGCAGCATTTGCACTCAAGTAGACACTATTTCTTATGACGTTTGTCGAAATGACGTCATTGACGTCGAACGCAAACCAACACTTGCTTTGCTATTGTAGGCGAAACTTCCATGCGCTCTACCAAAGCGTTGTTGGAAATTAATGTGTCAGTTCAGGTTCAGTGTGAATTTAGGTAACGAATGTTGATTTTGTCGCGGAAGTGCATGTATAGTGGGGTGTAGAGTCAAGACTCGAACGTTCTACCGTCGTTGGGAATGGGTGGATGTAGTGGTGTGTAGATCCAAGACTCGTCGTTGGGAATGGGTGCTAATATGGTATTTTAATTTGCCAGTTGTGTTTGAACATAAGTAAAGAATGCTGTCTTTGATACGAAAGTTGTGCATTGAGTGTGGAATCGAAGGAGTACCGGTATACACGTGGGTAAGCGGTACCCAATATTTATGGGTACCGTGAACTCAGTAACTTCGCCGGAACTCAGTTGGAAAAAGCACATTCCCGGGACTGGCCTAATAATAGGGCCTACAGTGTTAACAATACTGCCGACGCTAATTAAAGCTCTTTTAATCTTTCGGTTGAGTGCAAATCTGATACAAGAATAAATGTTTAAAAGATCACAATGCGCGAAGCGCACGCAGTTTAAATTCATATAGTGTGCGCGAAGCTCACAAAAGGGCTGCAGGCCCCTCCCCCGCTAAATAAAGGTTCCGAATTGAGCCTGTTTCAGTTAGTATAGATTAAGTAAAATATCTTGATTGTTGCGACCATATATGTGCATGCTTATGCCTACGTGGGTTGGGGAGATGATGGTGGGGGCAAAAATACAGTTTTATTGAAATAAAGTGTTCATACAAATGGGCCACGCAGTGCAGGGCGTGCGATCAATAGGCTGCATGTTGATACAGGGTCCGTTTAAAATGTGCTGCAAGCTCCCTAAATGTGCGCGAAGCTCACGCAGTTTAAGATCATATAATGTGCGCGAAGCGCAGAAAGGGGCTGTATGCCCCTACCCCTCTAAATAAAGATTCCGAATTGAGCCTGTTTCAGTTAGTATAGATAAAGTAAAATATTTTGATTGTTGCGTTCCATATGTGCATGCATATACATGGGTTGGGGAGATGGGGGTGGGGGTAAAAATACAGTTTTATTGAAATAAAGTGTTCATACAAACGGGCCGCGCAGTGCAGGCGTGTGATCATTAGGCGGCATGCTGAATACAGGTTCCAAAGGGGGTCCATTCAAAATGTGCAGCAAGCTCCCGAATGTAGGCTCCTGAATTGAGTATGTTTCAGTTGGTGCATAGTATTTAAATAATATACTGATTTTGTTTCGTTCAATATGTGCATGCGCATATTATGACTGGGTGTGTAGAAATACAGTTTTAGTGAAATAAAGTGTTCCAATGCGCATCCAGTAACAAAAAGGAGAAGCATGACCATTCCATGTGTCCATGAACGCGGACACTAGAAAATAACAAAGACAATTTATATACCCGTCATTTTGTGACGGGCAACCCCCTAGTATATATATAAAACCCGTCGTCTGAGGGTGTGTGTATCTGTGTGTGTGTGTGTGTGTGTGTGTGTGTGTATAACTCGGTCACGCTTTTGGCGCGTTTATAACTTGTCAACCATGCGTCCAATGTGGCCCAAATTTGTTCCCCGACCTATCGTGTGTCATAAAAGGTGACTCACCAACTTTCACGCCGATTGGTTAAAGCAAACCTGAGATCTAACATGCTCCCAAAATGCAGCATTTGCACTCAAGTAGACACTATTTCTTATGACGTTAGTCGAAATGACGTCATTGACGTCGAACGCAAACCAACACTTGCTTTGCTACTGTAGGCGAAACTTCCATGCGCTCTACCAAAGCGTTGTTTGAAATTAATGTGTCAGTTCAGGTTCAGTGTGCATTTAGGTAACGAATGTTGATTTTGTCGCGGAAGTGCATTAGTGGGGCGTAGAGTCAAGACTCGAACGTTCTACCGTCGTTGGGAAAGGGTGGATGTAGTGGTGTGCAGATCCAAGACTCAAACGTTCGTCGTTGGGAATGGGTGCTAATATGCTATTTTAATTTGCCAGTTGGGTTTGAACATAAGTAAAGAATGCTGTCTTTGATACGAAAGTTGTGTATTGAGTGTGGAATCGAAGGAGTACCGGTATACACGTGGGTATAGGCGGTACCCAGTGGGTAGGCTACCGTGAACTCAGTAAATTCGCCGGAACTCAGTTGGAGAAAGCACATTTCCGGGACAGGCCTAATAATAGGGCCTACAGTGTAAACAATACTATATATAATGTGCGCGAAGCTCACAAAGGGGCTGCAGGCAGGGATGTGGCTAGAGGGGGGGGGGGGGGTGTGGGGGTGTCTCACCCCCCAGCAGAGAGCTATATTTTCAATAGTTGGAAATTTCATACCTGCCACAACGAAATTTCACACCAACAATAGGTTGAAAATGTTCTTGTAGTTTGATTATAAAACAATTTATTGGGGGGAATTTATTGTTTTTCGACCAATATTTGCATATGTTCCTATTTTTTTTCAAAAATTTTGACAGAAATGGTCATCAGTTGGAAATTTTCCAACCTTAGGGGGTGACAGGTTGGAAATTTACAACACTTGGAAAGCTTGTGTCCTGGTCCCTCTCCCGTGGCCAGTCAAAAACTTCTAGTTAATTTAAGAAAACAATATTGTCATACAATTGGTCAACATTGTCATTGGAATTGTCATCAGTTGGAAATTTTCCAACCTAAGTTGGGGTGTAGGGTTTGAAATTTCCAACAGTAGGAAGGCTTGAGGCTAGTCTAGATGTTAGGATTTTGCGATTTACTTGTTCAGATTTCAAAATTTTCGCACACCGGGCCGAACCATGGTCGGCCCGGTGTGTCATTGCCCCATCCACATGGCCAATACAAAACTGCTAATTAGTAATAGCAAAACAATATTTTACTACATTTGGTCAAACTTGTAGACATAAATGGTCATCAGTTGAAGAATTTTCCAACCTGAGGGGGAGCATGAGGTTTGAAATTTCCAACACTAGGAAAGCTTCAGTTGAGGCCAGTCTAGATGCTAGGATTTGCGATTTTCTTGTATAGATTTCAAAATTTTCTCACACCGGGCCAAACAACCATGGTCGGCCCGGTGTTTCCTGGTCTGTTGTCGGTAGCTGTGTGCATTTGTCTGGAATTAGATCACTAGTTGTTTTTTTGGGGGCAATTTCATCTTAATGTTCTCATACTGGGAAAATAGAAGCATGGCTTATGAATATATAGGAAATTAGGCCTGAGCATGAGGTACAAGGGGGGGGGTGCAAATGGAATTATGCAAAAAGTTGTGTTGGTGTGATTCCGACTCAAGGGGGGGGGGGGTGGGGGGTGCAAATGGAATTATGCAAAAAGTTGTGTTGGTGTGATTCCGACTCAAGCCAAGGGGGGGGGGGGGGTGCAAATAGAATTATGCAAAAAGTTGTGTTGGTGTGATTCCGACTCAAGGGGGGGGGGGGCGGGTGCAAATGGAATTATGCAAAAAGTTGTGTTGGTGTGATTCCGACTCAAGGGGGGGATGCAGTTGGAAATTCCCAAGGTGGACACACCCCCAGCGGAGGCCCTCTAGCCACATCCATGGCTGCAGGCCCCTCCCCCGCTAAATAAAGGTTCAGAATTGAGCCTGTTTCAGTTAGTATAGATTAAGTAAAATATCTTGATTGTTGCGTTCCATATATGTGCATGCATATACGTGGGTTGGGGAGATGATGGTGGGGGCAAAAATACAGTTTTATTGAAATAAAGTGTTCATACCTGGGCCACGCAGTGCAGGGCGTGTGATCAATAGGTTGCATGTTGAATACAGGGTCCGTTTAAAATGTGCTGCAAGCTCCCTATATGTGCGCGAAGCTCACGCAGTTTAAGATCATATAATGTGCGCGACCCGCAGAAAGGGGCTGTACATAGGCCCCTCCCCTCTAAATAAAGATTCCGAAGTGAGCCTGTTTCAGTTAGTATTATAGATAAAGTAAAATATTTTGATTGTTGCGTTCCATATGTGCATGCATATACATGGGTCGGGGAGATGGGGTGGGGGTAAAAATACAGTTTTATTGAAATAAAGTGTTCATACAAACGGGCCGCGCAGTGAAGGCGTGTGATCATTAGGCGGCATGCTGGATAAAGGTTCCAAAGGGGGTCCGTTCGAAATGTGCAGCAAGCTCCCGAATATAGGCTCCTGAATTGAGTATGTTTCAATAATATACTGATTTTGTTTCGTTGCGCATATGTGGACTGGGTGTGTAGAAATACAGTTTTAGTGAAATAAAGTGTTCCAACGCGCATCCAGTAACAAAAAGGAGAAGCATGACCATTCCATGTGTCCATGAACGCGGACACTAGAAAATAACAAAGACAATTTATATACCCGTCATTTTGTGACGGGCAACCCCCTAGTAGTATAATAAGGACTTATACTACCATTAACGTGAAGCAGGCGCGTATATAGAAGCGGCGTATATATATGGAGGGGTCGGGCAGCGGAGCGAGTTACAGGTCCCTGTGGATTGAGTGCTACGAATTGGGCTATGATTTTTCAAATATTGTATAGACGCACAATCGAAGGCCGTCCATTTGAATATTTCGGACAATACAGGTTGTGATTGAATTAAACTCGGCAACAGTTAAACGGTCAAATTAGACATCGGTCGAAAAATTCTAAACATGCCGGCAAATGGAAGTCCCAAGCCGGATTTCTCATTTTTCGGTTTAAACCTGACTTACGTAAACTTCTAGGTTTAAGTCGTTCTTTGACATTAATTTAAGTCCGTGGTATAAACCCGAAACCGTCTAAGTGACGCATTCGTCATCTCTGGTTTAAACCTAATCCAGTCAGGCCCACGGTGTCTCTGTCGAGTTAATTAATCGTACTTGCCTAATGTGGACTGTCGCATTCCATCGACAGCTAAAATTGATTATTAGACAAGGATTAGTCAATTGCGATAATTGTTTTGCTTTTTATAGCAATATACCGGGAACTATAAACCATGTAATTCGACTGTCCAGCTGGACCCGGTTTAGGTAGACTAGACCTGAGATGACGAATCTGTCTTTTCTGGACCGCTTTTTACATGGGTGGAGCTATACATAGTATCGATTGACGGCGTGTCCTTAAGGTGAGAATGGCAGCTTGGTATTGTCATATCACAACTGAATCTTTCTCACACGAGCGTGCGTGCGCTTGCTCGAATTAATTGAGGGCGTGACAATAATCATTATACCGACTTGCCGGTGGACCACCTGGTAACTGTGTAGTTTAATTTCATGGTGATCGCATTGAACCAGCTATAGTCAAGGTTCGACCACACACGCCACTTTTGATCCGATTCGGGTGGACAGTCAATGTAGGTTTATATCAGGTTTAAACTCTGGAGATGACGAATCCGGCCCCAGAGTCGGGCATTTACTCTATGTGGGGTGTAATCCGAGTTATTCGAACGTCTTACTGGGCGACATCAATGAATATACATGCATGCAGTTCGGTGTATCAACCAAGATTTAGATCACCATTTGAAGACATTATCTACGCCCGTAAAGATCACATTCCACCAGTTAAAAACCTGGGAATTTTTGGAACGTTATAACATAGAAAACACCGATAATATATTTTTGTTAATATGTGTTCATTAATAATTAATAATGTTTATCGCGATACTGGCACACAAAAGTCGCCTAAACCATACCACCTCGAGCTGATACTTTCATCTGATGTGAAATACATTATTAAAAAGCAATTATTGACTCGGAAATTATGTATTACATGTGTTATTATTTCGATATTATAAAGTTCTCTGTCAGGTCTTCGAAAAATTCGCATATTTTGAACTGGTGGAATATGATATGGGGCGTTACCAGGCACGCAGTGGAGATTCATGGGATGGTATATAGTGCATGGGTATTAGCTGTTGGAACTGGGTATATATATTCTCTAAGATGGAACATAACTAGGGTGTATATCTCTTTCATGATGGGGGCTGCTCTGGTGCAGCATTAAAGAACCTGTGCCAGTGCGTTCTATTATATATGGGAGTCTCCAATGGGGAGACTCGCACATTTAAGATAATACACTGGCTTACAAGTTCAAGGTATGTATATTTATTGTTAGACCAATGCATTGGCACTTGGTTTTCGCAAAATTGCAAGAGGCTTCAGTCATAAAATGGATGTATACTTGGAGTTGTTTGTGCTAAGGGGTGTGTAACACATTTCATTTCCAATTAGTTGTCAGTGACATGAACTGTACTTTCAAAGACTTAATGTTGTCGTATTATATCCTAGTCGTAACCCAGCCAAAGGAAGCACATACCTTAATATGAAGCCAATAGTCCTGTCATTCCTGTATGTTTAAGTTCCTGCTAATTAGTATATTTAGCACGTGTTATTAGCGGTGTCGGACGGGTAGATTGATAGTTCGCCAACTTAAAGATGGTCTATCTCTTCTCAGAAAGTTTTATATAGATGTCAGTGTACAAAATAATAGATATGAATCGATGACATCAGCCCGGAAAAGCTTCTATCAATATTGCTATAAATTTTCTTTAGAATTTCGTATGCCATTCATGGGAAAGTTTTAGTGTAAACATATTTTATTCCAATCAAAATAATAACATATTTAAACATTTGACAAAGATTTTACAGTAAGACGGAATAATATAAATAATCGATTGATTGGAAAGGGATTAAACAAAAAGCCCAAGGGCTTTTATTAAGTTTGCTCCCCTTTTGTTTCACGCTCGCTCATCATTAAGTGTAGAGGGGGTCGGACGGGAAGGAATGCAAATATCATAGTTATAGTAATGTTGATGTCGTGAGAAGCAGGGAGAGAGATTGTGAAGGTGAAAGAGATAGAGAGGACGAGAGAGAGAGAGAGAGAGAGAGAGAGAGAGAGAGAGAGAGAGAGAGAGAGAGAGAGAGAGAGAGAGAGAGAGAGAGAGAGAGATAAAGGGGATGATATGCTGATGCTGGGAGATGGGTTTAGTGGTGAGGAGTGTTCAATAATTGAGTTGAGTTGTTGTGTAATAATACTAATAATGATGTTCGTCTATACTATTCTTCGTGCGTCAGGCGCCATTGGGAAAGTGTTATGGTCTATCTTAAGAATAGAAATCCGAACGAAAACGTGTACCAAGAGAGAGAGAGAGAGAGAGAGAGAGAGAGAGAGGAGAGAGAGAGAGCACCCTATCTTGTTTGCACACTCAATCAAGTAACATACCCAGCATGATCGTCCCAGAAACATATGATCGTATCCGCCACGAAAATTAGATTCCAAAATTACACATATATCACTGAAACAGTGGTTATACGAAGTAGGTAGCCAGGTTCAGATTATGTCTTTCATAATTCAATACTCTTGATCAAATGCTATAACATTAATTGTGGTACGACACGAAAAAACATCAAATCATTTTTCAAATGGTAAGTAATCACTGCCTGGATGTCGGTAGATTTTACACACGGCGTTCGGGCTGGTCTACTTGTACATGACGTATATCGGCGCACAAAATTATTCAGTGTCAGGAAATAAAACATAGTGCATGGGGGACATAATAATGATTTGCCATCGGATAATATTCCCAACGTGGAGTAAGAATCACCTTGATATATTATATGTCATCACTTTAAGTCTTTCGAGAGTAACCCATGGTCTTATATAGATGCAATGTATAATTTTAGCCTATAATTCTACCCATCTGGTTCTTTATTTTATAATAATAATAATATTGTATAGCATTTTTAAAGCGCCTTATCTCACGAGGCCCCAAAGCGCTCAATGATACAACAAATAACAGCGCTCCTACACACTCAAACACATGAGTACACACAAACAATAACTACAATGAAATAAATCAAACAATTCATATACAAATAAGGATTAACTGTCATGTGGACTGTTTTTATGGAGATGTAACGGTGAGGTAAGTGGACATAACTTGTGTAAAACCCGAAGGGTTTTACATACAAGTTATGTCCACTTACCTCACCGTTACATCTCCATAAAAATAGTCCACGTGACAGTTAATCCTTATATTTATATACATTTAGCGAAAAAGCCGCTTTTGTAAATATATTTAAATCGAAAAGTGTATCGTGACAAGATCAGCCCAAAATACCCAATAGCACCCTTGGCAAAAGTTAATAGGAACAATTTCTCTTCATGTTGAAACCCGATTATGTATTAAGTCAATCCTGCGCGAGTCAAAATGCGCCCAAAGCATTACGCGTTCGTCTTTCCAAACCTAATGACGTATCGATGGTGTTATTAGCTTGGTGTTATGATGCGTTACGCATTCGCCGAGAAATAACTGCAACTAGCCACGTGGGCGCCGACCAATCAGAATGCTGGATTTAGTGATGACAACACTTAGTGTGTAAATATATCAGGATGAAGGGCCATAGAAGGCTGAGTATGTTGTATAAACCAATCCAGGAATGATGTTCTTAGCTTTGGTCGTCGTCGTTGACACAGTGAAGTTTAAACAGATACGTTTTGAGTTCTGATTTGAAAGATTCCAAAGTAGCAAAATTCCTAATTGTAAGCGGGAGTGAATTCTAAAAGTTTGGTCCGTAGCATTCAACAAATCGAAGACCATAATTAACAAGGTCTCGTTTGGGAACAGCAAGTAATATTTTATCAGCATTTACACATGTATGTCATACATGTCATGCCATGCAAGAGCGTGACTCCATCCCCGTTTGTATGTGTCAAACATCGAATTTACAACCGCACACCTCCTTATAATCAGACCCCGATTTACTGTACAGGGGAATTAATTTTCACCCCTCCCCACACCCTTGGGTTCGAATTTTCAAACCGGTACCTCTTCTAACTGTTGAATATTTCAACCTGACATCACCTCTATGGTTGTAAATTTTCCAGCACATGACATCTCAATTCAAACTATGGCCGATAGTAGGAAATATTAAATGTGTGTCTGAAACCAACACATCTAACGCTAAATGCTGGTGGGCAAACCCAACTATCAGATTAGGTCATAAGTATGAAAGACAACACATCTAACACTTAGTAGGCCTACTGGTTGACAAATGCAACCGTTAAAAAAATTACCTGAAATATCCATATGTTCTCCTTTTTCAGCGATTTGTCGGTGTTTCTCATCAAAATGTCCGCTGAATGGACTCGACCCTAAACTAAGAATGAACGAAATAGGTGAGCATCTTATCTACATAGTATTCTAGATCATGGCATTAATTTCTACTTTGGCAACTGGCTACGTCACCGCGTGGTGTTAATATTCCGCCAGTTCAAACCCTGCATTTCACAGTAGTAAGCGAATGTTCCAGCTCCAGATTGCATGACTTAGGTGATCTTTGTCGGCCGACTAATCAATTCATGTTGATCGTGAAATCGACTCACAGCGACCGCCGAATTATTTAATCTCTTGACTCAAAAGTACATGGATATTGAGATATTGAGATATTTAACATATTTACGTGCTATATGGTGATATACATTATATACATGGGGCATGCAGGTGGGATTATTACAATATGTAACATGTACACATGCATGCCGTATACAATTATACAACAACAATAATGATCTTTCTCTGTGGTTACTAATACTGTTGTATACTCCACGCTAAGTACATGGGTAGCTTCAGTTGTCTCCATCTGAGTTGCTTTGTTTTGGGCATTTCCATTATTAAAGGTACTCAATCCGATCAGACGGTCCCCATATCATCATGATACAACAACAACAACAACATTCCTTCAAAGTACGCTTTAGTTATCAGAATCGATTTATTGCAACGAAATAATGCTATCCACTGTCATCCACTGCCATCCACTATGGTATCATATTTCCCAAAACTTGTTATTTATCAACCTTTTGTTCAACAAAATATGGCCGTATTATCACGTAAGTATCACGAAATTTGGCCGTATTACCAATTGATTTTTGAGTTATCCATCATCATCGCAATTTTGTCCGAGAACTTCCGTTTGACCACGTGTTTCTGTGTCACATATTATTACACATCTCGAGAAATAACAAACTTCAAAAATCGATATCTGATCACTCTGAGCTTTGATGGGTGGGTTCCTCGACTCGAATCAAATATGTTTTACCCCCGAACCCAAAGTCCAATAAGATAAAAATGTTCTATCTAAACTTTACGGTAATTATTTAAGGAATAATCTCGGTTTCCTAATGTAATTACACAGTCTAAAGGCATATGCCGAATCACAAACCTATAAATCGCGAAGGCATTGTCTTTATTTGGATAGTTATTTATTATTCTTTTATTGGCTTTCATAGCGTTCGTGAAAAAAAATGTGTACTGCGAATAAAATAGCGTCCTTCGTTACTATGCAACGGACTACAAATATCATTGCGCGCAAGTACTTTTGGGTCGTTTTTGTTGCACTGATAAAATCTCGACCTAATGTAATTATCCGATATAATTACATTAGCTTTGATAAACTCAACGGCAATTTACTATAGAAAATGAAGTGGGTGTAATTATTGAAAAATATTCTGAACACCATTTAAATTTCATTCTAAAATATTTGAACTACACAATTAACGATGTTTTGTACAAATCACTGCAACAGTTACATAACATTACATAACAATGGTTTTAACCCTTTACCCAACAGAAGGGCCCTGTGCCAATGCATTCTCTTATATATGCGAGTCGACCATAGGTTGCCTCGCATATATAAGAGAATGCATTGGCTTAACACATTAAAAATTATAAAATTGTTAAAGAATGTAAGAATTTTTTTTTTTAGGCCAATGCATTCTCTTATATATGCGAGGCGACCTATGGTCGACTCGCATATATAAGAGAATGCATTGGCACAGGGCATAACTATAACCATCACAATGTGGTCAATGAGCCGGTTCCAATGATATCCATATTTGTATGGTTTTATTGAGACAGACCGAAGATATTTTAGGCTGTTGAAGCTTTATTTGGCCGTTTTTGGCCGGTTTGTTGGGTAAAGGGTTAACGCGCGAATTGGAGAACTATCAATAATAAATATAAGAACAAAGTTGATCTATTTCTCCATGTTCATCTTAGTTGTGGTGTTTACATACGTTTATATGTTTGCATATTTACCCACTTTGAGTGCTTTATGTCTCTTTAAACCCAGCGGTTTGAAGGTTGATATTACCCTTATATAAATTTTACATCTCAATTAGCATGTTGTTGATATTTCTAAATGATATTAATTAAAAAATAAACATCTTAATTATAACATATTGTTTTTGGGTGATAAATTATCAAACTCCATGCATGGTTTACCTCCCTCAATGACTCGGTAAGAATTATGACTGGTGTGATCAGAGATTGATAAATCATGATGTAACATGATACATCGGGTTATAATCATGATATATCATGATACCTCATGTTTAAAACGTGGTGTTATGTCCTAAATTTTATAAAAACATAACATGTTAATTATAACATGGTTTGGGTGAAAATCATGTTGCAAAATGACACACCAGGTTGTAATCTTCATATATATCGTGATAAATCAGGTTAAACATGGTTGTATGTGATAATATGTTTTAGAGTATCATCTCTATTTTGCACACCGGTCCAGTCCCGGGGATCACAAACGTATATACATGTATGAAATGCTCATATCCGGACTATATATGCGACAGAAAGGTGTAACCAACTCGAAATCACAGAAATTAGCAACATAAAAACGATCACAGATTTTTCTTCCGCATGGAATAATAAAGAGCGTTAGTTACTAAAATATTCCTAAAATGGTAAAAAATAAAGAGCGCTTGTCTCACCACATTAATAGGGACACATAATTTAGAGTGGAACAACCGCTTTTTTCAAACAGAGAAAATAGTTGAGAATAAACTTGTTTAAATCTTGTGAATGTGGTTTCCTGGACAGTATTATATGTGTACACGATATTCTGATCCTCTGCTTGTTTGGATATAGGATTCTATTCGACGATCCTGCTGTTATTTCGCAAAATATTGGACTTTATCATTCCGATCCGGTAGGTGACACACCGAAATTCATGGCGGCAAAGTTTGTTGACATTGGCAACGGTATAACCGAAATACAAATCGTACCCAATATGAACTCTGGAATCCCGGAGGCCATTTATCAAGGCTTATCAACTGTAATAAATGCAGATTCACCCTATTCCGAACAGAACCAGTGCCAAAATCCCTCTGAAAACACTGGAAATGTATGCAGTGGGTCAAAGGTCAGCGATAGTGCGATGACACCCGAGAGTACAACAATTCAAATGAGCTCACACGGATACTACGGCGACCCCGGATACTACGGCGACCCGACATTCATAACGGGTTCTTATAATCCCACACCAACAACACAGGCGTACACACAAGCTCCAATCGGGTTGACCACTCAATATTTTGATGATGCATGTATATCACCAGATACAAAAATGGACAAAGTGATATCAATGCTCCAATGCTTAACAACGAAAGTGAACTCTATTGAAGATGTCAAATCCGAAGTGAGTGAAATAAATAGGAAACTTTCTGATATGCAGTACGCGGTTGGAGATCTTCAAACAAGGGTTGGATTCATGGAGTCGAAAAATAAAAAGGTCGTGAACGATGTGAATGACTTATTCGAATTCAAAGTCAACATTACTGAACAAGTGATGAGGCTTCTACAGAAGTCTGCGAAAATCGATTTGGTGGAGCAGAGGACCCAATATGCCATAGAGACCATAACTGATCTCGAAACGAAAGTGATGCGAAATGAGCTTATATTCACTGGCATTGCTGAGAATGAATTTGACACCACGAAGGAGGCACTGACCCACTTCATACAAAATACTTTGAAACTGAGATGGGAAATGAAGTTTCATTCTGTGAGAAGGATTGGAAAAAACAACGATCTCACCAAATCTCCGAGATCAATTCTTGCAAAATTCTTTCTTCAGAGCGACAGGGACGCAGTTAAGATGGAAAGTGGTTCGCTACGAGGGACCCATTTCTATATCAATGAAAACCACCCAAAAGTTGTAAATACATACAGACAGGAAATCTTAAAACCCATTGCACAGAAAGCACGTAACGATGGACAGAAAGCAGCCATCTCGGGTGACCGTCTGTATATTGACAACAAACTGTTTAACCCTGAACATCAACCCCCTTACAGATGTGCAAAACCTGAAGGAAGGACGCGAGCATTTGGAGGGACTCACAACCAACGCACTTTTCGTGGCAGACGCAGAGGATCGACAAGAGGTCGTGGTTATGGAAAGGACAATTACCAGCAGAGGAATGAATTGTACTCCACATTTCACTCACCAGACAGAGCAGGTCAAACCTTCAGTGGACATAACCAAACTTTTAAAATGCCTTCACCCACAAGACCACCCCCTTCTTTCCATAGAAAATCCCCAACCCCACCCCCTCTCAACCAGTCTGATCCCCCTCGACGACCCCCACCAACTCCCCCGCGGACAGCCCAAGCACCCCCGCCAGCGGCCAGTCCCACCACTCAGCCTTCACTAGGGATACCAGCCCCGGCACATACTGCACCCAGTGGCAGCCCTCTGCTCCAAAGCCATGAAACGTCAATGCACAATGCAGTGCAACCCATGGATTTACAGCAGCAGGCAGCCAAGGGCTAGGAATGCCCGGGAGGGTTCCAACTAAAGATTATGTCACTGAATGTATGTGGGCTATCATCTAGATTAGAAGACCCCGAGTTCTCAGAATTTATTAACGAGTTTGACATTTTAATGTTTCAAGAAACAAATACTGATGATATAGACGCAACGTCGATCTGCATTGACAATTTTCATATCCTTGGTTTCAAAAACAGGAAAAAACATTCGAAAATCCGTTCAGGTGGACTATGTATCGCTGTTAAGCATATTCACAAAAATAATTTCAAAATTATCAATGATGATTGTAAAACAATATTATGGTGCCTCTTTCAGGAAGGAAAAGGAAATACTTACGCTATTGGAAGTGTTTACATCCCTTGTGAAACATCAAAATTCTTTAACGAAAATACATTTGACAATACCCAAATTTCAATATTAGATAAACTTGTATCATACGATAACGTGCTGATAGCTGGAGACTTCAACTCCAGAACGGGCTCCCTAGATGATAGTGCACTTGCAGAGCGGTTAATCCGCATACACTCAATTAAAAGCGTAAAGAAAAAGCGATTCAATCCTGATATCAAGGTAAACGGCTCAGGGGCTAAACTTATGCATATATGCCATGAAAATGACTTGCTCATTTTGAATGGTAGAAAACAAGATATCAAACACAACGGTGGTTATACAACAAGGAACAACAGTGTCATTGACTATGCAATATGTAACCCAAAGCTTACCGATAACATCGAATTATTTCTCGTAGAACCGTTTAATGAATTATTATCCGATGTTCACTCACCACTAATTCTCTCACTCAAGATAATCCCTCAGAATAAAACTAGAACGACGGTCACGGTCATAAATCCTGCTCCCGTTAACCGACAGGCACATAATCCGACGAAGTGTGTCGTGATCCGGAATTGGGATAAACCTAAAATAGCTGCATTCACGCGTGCGATTGAGGCGATCAAAACTGATGAATTAATATCACTTGAAAATGATTTAACAAATCCCGACCCAGAAACAGGCATAAATGTGGCATATGAGAAGTTAAAATCTATTCTGATGGACGCGACAAACACCACAAACAAACATACAGTGCGCAAGAATACTAAACCGACAAAATCCGGTAAAAGGAGGAAACAGTCAGGTATGCCGTGGTTCTCGTGTGATTGCGTTCATACGAGGACGAACTATAGAAAGGCGCGAACAAATTTCAAACGCTACCCCTCTGAACACAATAAGGCACGTATGCTCGAAAATAGACGCTCATATAAATGCACACAGCAAAACAGTAAGCGAACACATAAACTTAATCTGAGGAAACAAATACATAATTTAAAGGGAAAATCAAGCAAAGAATTTTGGAAACTAATCCGGGAACTAGATGGACAAAATTGTAAAAGGCCCCCACCCCCTGCCCCAGAGTTTCAGAAGTACTATGAATCAGTTGAACGCGACATCGCCGTCGAAATCAGCGGTCAACATACGCATGGGGTCCTAATGAACACATACTTACCATCGAATACTATAGATAATTCGCTTCTGAATGCTGAAATATCCCTTAACGAAATCGAATATGCAGCAAAGAGCCTTAGAAATGACAAAGCATCAGGTTTCGATTCAATACCGAATGAAATGATCAAGCATAGTATAAAGAAATTAGGATACTTCTATAAGAAACTGTTCAATACAATATTAGAAACAAGCTGTATCCCAAATGACTGGGCGATTGGTATGATCCGACCCATCTATAAGAAAGATGACCCTGATAAACCTGAAAATTACAGGAAAATCACACTTCTATGCACGATGTCAAAACTGTTCACGAGTATCATTTGCAATCGCATAAATAGCTTTCTTCAGATTAATAACCTTCAGTCCGAAGCGCAGGCGGGGTTTCGCAAAGGATACAGTACGATTGATCATATATTCTCCCTACATGCGCTCACCCAGATAATGAAGCTCAATAAGAAAACCCTATTTTGTGCATTCATCGATTTTTCACAAGCCTTTGATACTGTTTGGCGAGAAGGTCTTTGGAGAAAACTTCTACATTTTGGCGTAAATGGAAAAATCCTGAATACTATCAAGAGTATGTACCATAATTTAAAGATGTGTGTGATGACCGATGAGTCATCTGGGTTTTTCTCAAGTCTAATTGGCCTAAAACAAGGTGATTGTCTCTCACCGATACTTTTCGCCATGTACATCAACGATATCGAGGAATACCTACAAAATTGTTACTGTAGGGGTATAGACATAAGTAAAATCAATGGCCATGAAACAGGGGTATATATGAAGTTACTCCTATTAATATACGCTGATGATACAGCTCTAATCTCAGACTCCCATTCCGGTTTACAAAATTCCTTAAATCACTTCGCATCGTACTGTGACACATGGAAGCTAAGCATCAATGCCTCCAAAACTAAAATCATGGTTCTTGGTAGAAAACCAAAACAAAGAAAATCAATGTCATTCAAAATAAACGGTAACGAAATTGAGATCGTGGATAGCTTCAAATACTTGGGCACGTGGTTTAGTAAAAACGGATCATTTAGCAGGGAACGAAACATGAGATGTAAAGATGCAAAGAAAGCTATGTACGCACTCATAAGTAAAGCCAGACAAAATAACCTCTCCTATGACAGCGTTCTTGAAATTTACGAAAAAGCAATAACTCCCATAATGACATATGGAGCCGAAGTATGGGGTTTTGAAAACACCACCTGCCTAGAAAAGTTAGAAACCTGGTTTCTTAAATTTGCACTTAACCTGCGCAAAACCACAAATACATGTTTTATTTATGGGGAGACGGGTATATGCCCAATTAGCCAAAAGATACAACTACGATGTCTAACATATTGGAATAAACTTATGAACATGCAGTGCAATAGACTCCCACTTATACTCTATTATGCACTGTATAGCTACCACTGCACAAACAACTGGAGACATGGTTGGATTGACTTTATACGAACAAGCCTAAATAACCTCGGCCTATCCATTATTTGGATAGACCAAGCAACTATCAACCCACCATCTTTCAATAGACTCATCAAAGATCGAATACAAGACGCATTTGTACAATCATGGCATGGTGATATAGTAAAATCCAATAAATGTGCCTTCTACAGAATCATCAAGACTGACTTTTCAAAGGAAATATATCTCTCATTAGAAAACCAAACAGTAGTAAGGCGTCTGATTAAATTTCGTACAAGAAATCATAACTTACCGATCGAATCCGGATCGTGGGCAAAAAAAGACTACTCCGATCGAAAATGCACGCTGTGCGACGTTGAACTTGGTGATGAATACCATATCATACTCAAATGTGAAAAACTATGCGATTTGAGACGAAAATATCTTAAATCATACTACTACACGCGCCCAAATGCCCACAAACTCAATGCCCTCTTCACGTGCACAAATAAAAGAACCCTCACCAATCTTAGTATGTTCATCCGAGACGCCCTCCGCCTAATGGAGCCCCCTGTGGCATAACCACGCGAACCTTGAAGCACCCACCCCCAACTAAATCACATCACGTACGCACATATCCCACCCTTCCCGAACGTGCACATGATTATTGAACTATATATATTGCTTTCAACCGCATTACCATCTATTTGTATATATTGACGTGTATTCATAACTACACTCTGTTATACCGGACACGTCCGGCGATTTGAGATTAAAAAATTCTGATTCTATAATGAGCCAGGTATGGATAAAGATATAAGGATTAACTGTCATGTGGACTGTTTTTTATGGAGATGTAACCGCGAGGTGAGTGGTCATAACTTGTGTAAAACCCGAATGGTTTTACATACAAGTTATGACCACTCACCTCGCGGTTACATCTCCATAACAACAGTCCACATGACAGTTAATCCTTATATTTATATACATTTAGCGAAAAAGCCACTTTTGTAAATGTATTTAAATCTAAAAGTGTATCGTGACAAAACCAGCCTAAAATATCCATTAGCACCCTTGGCAAATGTTAACAGACACAATTTCTCTTTGTATTGAAACCCGATGATTTATTAAGTCAATCCTGCGCGAGTCCAAATGCGCCCAAAACATTACGCGTTCGTCTTTCCAAAACCAATGACGCGTCGATGTAATTATGAGGCTGCAGTTATGACCCGAAATAATTGCAACTAGCCACGTGGGCGCCGACCAATCGGAATGCTGGATTTAGTGATAATCACACTTAGTATGTAAATATAAAGTGAATATGTACCCATATATACACGAGGATACATCTTAATTGTGTGATGACACGAAACACCGAGACTAGTACATCATGTTATCACCAACTGGGTTTATTTTATGAACCGGATAATGGCGGGTATATCATATTTGAACCCACAAGATCCATGCCTTGGTGTTTACGACACTCTCAAATTTGCCATGTGTCAATATACACCGCATCACGACTAAGGGTGCGTTCATGTGCTGGCAAGTTGGCGCGGTGTGTTTTGCAGACATTTTGTTGTAGAAAATCTCCATGGTGCCAGAATATAAACGGAAACGTGCATATAACATGCATCCTTACCAAAGCGAACCATGTGAGAAGAAAGATGATAGAAAAATCTGTGTAATTAGTCTGACACAATTATCAACAACTTTGAGTGAGAGAAGGCGACAGATTTTTTTTTTATATTACAAATAATTTCTCATTTACTTTTCTACAGGTGTGTGCGGAGCGTATGGCAAGTGGGATACAGTTGATGCCGAAACATGCTATCTTTCAATACTCGATGTAAATATATGTTCGAAGGTAAGCCTATTAATCGAGGAACAAAAGGCCAATCAACACGCTGGTCATCCTATAATCCCCACCGGGCAGTAAACCCCGGTGCGGGCGTCAGTAAACAGCACATCGGGCAATAACAGTTTTTTCATACCCAGGGCTAGTCTAATCAGTTAAAAGTTTTTAATTTAGAAGGCGTACCAACCAATGTAAGACATACATGACAAGGAATGCCTATTTATACTTTGACAGGAGTTCAGAGAAAATTAGATGTCAGTTCTCGAGAACAACACAATCTTAGTCGAGCGCATTCGTAATTTCGGGGTAAATTTAAATTTCATTCAGAAAAACTTTCACTGCAAACACTTCTCGAGAATCTTTATTTAAACGTGGAACAATCTATATGGGACACTCTATCCGTGACGTGTTTTGATACTAAAAAACCCAAATCCTTTTCCAGTAACTCGAATAAAGACATCTTTCCAAACATACCGTGCATCGATACAGTAAAACGTAATGCGGGCAGGATTAAACTTCGATGCGGGCAAAATCTTGCCCGCTTCGAGATTTACTCCGACGCCGTAGAGGATCACATGCAATTGTCAATATTGTCCTACTTAAATGCAGCAAATTCTAATGTGATTGCAGATTTAGTTTCCTAAACTATCCATAACAATGTAATGTTGACAAAAATGTCCAAATGTATCACCACGCACTCATCTTGGATCTGGAAACACACAAATTTGAAAAATGGAAGATTAATCTCACAATTTATCGAGCATTTCGTCACTTTATGGAGCTTTATTCGTCGAACTGTTGACATTTGGCTGAAGATGGGTTCGGCAAGCACCTCGTGGATCAGGACCTGTGTCCGAAAAAAAAACAATTAATGACAAATTTTCCCTCAAAACAAACCTACCTGTAGTCTTCACTCGTGCCCGCAACGGGGTTTACTCAATATTTGCCCGCGGGTACTATATGATGACCAGCGTGATTAAGGAGTAAGTGAAAATTCTCGTTTTAAGTTGTTTGTTAATCTGTGTAATATCTGTTAAAACTTCAGGTACGGATATGAAGTTTTCACATTTGAACATTTCCCAGAATTCAAGATGGCATCCAATATGGCCATCGGTTCATAGAATAGACACAAAGTGAAAAAATTAAAGCTATATAATTGAGAATGTCTTGTGATATGTATATATAGAGGATATCTAGTGTTTTTTGGTGGATACCAAACATTATCTCGTGAGTGACCGAGACAAATGTCTATTTTTCGAGTGGCTTCCAACGAGCGAAAAATAAATATTTGTCGCGGTCACGAATGAGATAATTTTCGATATCCACTCAAAAACATTAGATTTTCTTTTTAGTTTACTCGTGCTGTGCATAGTTATTCAAGAAATTCAGTTACGTTAAAGCTACAATGAAAGTATAATTTTCTTTATCTTCACTGCTATCGGTGGATAACGATAATTATCTGTAAGCGATTTCTTCTATAATCTGTTGTTGAGCGTATACTAAAAGGCCGTATAGTGTATACATGTAGTATTGCGATGCCATGATATTATTCTACATTTTCCAGGCAAAACTATACTCATAGGAAGACCGACATTGGAAAATATCTCTAATCTGGAATTGGTGCATGGCAAATTATGACGTAATATTCTAGTATTTTATTAGCAAAGAAGTCCGCCCTTCCATTCCATCAAACATGATCACTTAATCGCTCAGGAGATAAAATGCCCTATTGAGTTGGATAATCGGGTATTCGAACCGGCTCGTTCACAAACTGATTCATGCTCGAATCGCCGAGTATCTAACGAAACAGGGTTCGTTTATCTTCATTGTAATTCAACTCACCAACACGATTAAAACACTGCACCACGAAAGCCACTTTTTGTCGTCATGACATGCTGCGAAGTGAGATATATTTATTTCGATGATCAAATGAACTCGATTACTGGACACCTGGCTGCGATGTGACGTATTTGACGCGCGTTGTTAAGAACACCATGCTCTATTCAAAATATGTTCACAAATCAGTGTGTGCGATGCTGGTGAATCGCTGACAGAAGTTAGCAGCTCTCGGCCAATCATAATGCGTGTTCTAACGACAATTATTCAGCTTGAATTACAATTCTATATTATGCGTTTCAGGGAGACACGATGGACACTTCGACAATACCATTCCTTCAAGAATTGGATGGGATTATTCTCATATATTCTGTTATAGACAGGTCCAGCCTGAAAGCCATAGATTCTATGCTGAAGTTTGTCCAACAGGCAAGAAATGTACGCGGAACGCCTGTAGTCTTAGTGGGTAAGTCTTTTTATAGTCAGCCCAACACTAGAATGATCCGTTTTTCTTTTGGCCATGCGTACCGATGCCTGAGCCCCTTCGTGAACATATTATTCGGGCATGACTTAATTCAGTCTTTGTAAACATACACTCGGATTCATACTGATACTGAGTCTATCGCACTCCCGTCAACTTTTCATTTCTGTACGGTTGCGGGCTTCCCCCAAATTACGTCACACCGCGCTAAATATAAATATAAAATTAGTCGTGATTGACAGGTGTAAACATGGTCACGTGCCAAGTGCCGTCATGGCCGCTTCAACCCCTGTGAAGCCGATTCTCATAATCGGAATTAATAGTTGCAGGGTTTATGACTTTTCGTTCGGCGGTATTTTTACCGACAATAAAGGTAAATAGCATCCAGGTTCCAAAATAAAATGTATTTTAAAGACAGATCTGCTTGAAATTATAAAAAATGTCTATTTATGTGGATTTCTTGGACTTAGAACAAATTATTTCTCTCTTCCGGTATAACATGACGTCATGGATACTATTTTTAACAACCTTTAGCCACACCTTCAGAATTTCCACACCAAGAGCACGTGACATGTTAATAGATTTTTATTAGCGCACACATTTCTTAAAGTAAGTTTTGATTGGCGGTAAATACAAGGAATCCCGGGTTTGGGAAATGAAAACTGAACGAAAGGTCGTCAGTCCACTATTTTTTATATGTGGGTATGTAGTTTACTCCAGACTGGACTTAATTCTAAGATGTTACCACCAATTTCATATAATTCACGTAATCAAAATTGCCTCCTAAACAATAATATATCTCTGTCCAATTATGGTTTCTAATTAGTAATTTACACAACTACCACGACCATTAATGTTTATCATGAGAAATTGGCAACTGTTTCATCCCACTGATGAATAGTGCTGTGTGTAAGGACAAGTGTTCTGATATGACATAGATAAAACGACACAAGTGTGTGATCTGGTTAACGTTATTGCACGAGTTTGTTGTGACGCGATGTAAGAACGTTTAACATATTCACAAAACTGTGTTGTTCCATGTTTATTGCTCACACTCTGAAGATTGTAGCTTGTAACATACTAACATTTAGGTCGATATTGTTTATTTAATTGAACAAACATCTGCTTATTGTAGACAAAAACTAATAATTTATTGAAGAAATTGTCTGTTAAGGTTGACGCCGCCAATGATGTTGTTCACGTAATCGGTTTGAATTGTTCAAGAACAATACATAATTTTTTATTGAATGTTTTGAAATCTTCTGTATATATATGCCATTGGGTGTGCAATAAATTAAACGCTGAGACATATCCAAATTATAACCGACGAATTACTACCAAATATATACATGCATAGACATGCATAGACGTGTCACGTTTCAACAAAATGTTTACATGGTCACCTACGTCACAAATTAAGTCTCTAACATAACGCGGGTTTGGTTTTAAATCTGTTTAAAACATATATAAATGTTTTCCTGGTGGGATAGATAGTACATGAGCTATGGAAATTCGCAATGCACATTTAACGATGTTTTGTAATCGTTAAAAACTCATATTTATAACTGGCATTTACCAGAAAAATAGGTGTCAATTGTGTCCCGATTTTGAATATCAAACACACCTCAATCACTTAAAGGGACCCAATCCGAATTAACGCTAAACTACTATTTCTTTGGCTTCGGGGGTAAAACATATTTGATTCGAGTCGAGGAACCCACCCATCAAAGCTCAGAGTGATCAGATGTCGATTTTTTAAGTTTGTTATTTCTCGAGATGTGCAATTCAATGTGGCCAGGAAACACGGATGGTCTATGACAAAATTGCGGTTGAAGATGGATAACTCTAAAATCAAGTGATAATACGTCCAAATTTCGTGATACTTAAGTGATAATACGGCCATATTTTGTTGAACAAAATGTTGATAAATGACAAGTTTTGGGAAATTTGTACCATAGTCGACAGCATTATTTTGTTGCAATAAATCGATTCTGATAACTAAAGCGTATTTTGAAGAAATGTTGTTGTTGTTGTATCTTGATGATATGGGGACCGTCTGATCGGATTGAGTACCTTCAATAGATGTTTGTGAGTTAATCGTGGCGTTCTAACTTTTTGCCGCTCGCAGTAACATGAGTAACGTGATGTGGTTCTGTTTGGGGTGATTATTTCGTACATAGTTATGTTGTTATGATCAGATCATGGTCAGTGGTGGACTCGATGATGCATGCAAAGATTTTCGTCTTTTATCGTGTTGACCCTTTCATGGCTGGAGCAGCGCTGGTGCAGCATTAAATATATTGTGCCAGTGCATTCTCTTACATGTGTGAGTCTCCCATAGGGAGCCTCGCATATATAAGAGAATGCGCCGGTTTACAAGGTCAAAGTAACTATATTTAGGCCCATGTATTCTCTTATATATGCGATTCTCCCTATGGGAGACTCATATATAAGAGAATGCATTGGCATAGATTTTTTTTGTTGCAAAATTTCAGGAAGCTCGGGTTTAAGAAATGGTTAATGAAGGTCGATGAATGGTTTAATTGCCACTAAGAAATAGAGTCCACATGCTGGCGATTACAATTTAAAGATGCATAATCCGAATTAACGTTCGCAAATTACTATTTCCTTGGCTTCGGGGGTAAAAAATATTTGATTCGAGTCGAGGAATCCACCCATCACAGCTCAGAGTGATCAGATATCGATGTTATTTTTCACCACCGATAATTTTAAGTGGCCAAGTAAACAGTCGACGAGAAGGCGGTCTCGGACCAAATTGCGGATGAAGATGGATAACTCTAAAATAAAGTGGCTTTTTTGTGTCAGATATTTGACCAACTGGCAAAATTTCGTTGAACAAAATGTTGATTAGTAACAGGTTTTGGGCAATTTTATACTATATACATGTAGTTGACAGTGGTTAGCATTGTTTTTGGGCAATTACTCGATTGTGATAGCTGAAGCGGCATTTCAAAAAGATTGTTGTTGTTGTTGTTGTTGGAATCGGATGATATGGGGACCATTGAATCGGATTGAGTACCTTTAAGAACATAAATTCAGAGTCAACTACCACATTGAAGACCAGAAAATTTTCTCGAACGCATTAGTATATGATGTATTTGTGAGTTGTGTTGAATCCCCGAAACTGTGTAATCGCGCGTAACTATATACGGGTATATATCTCAAAATGACAACTGATAGAAAGAACACAATTTCTATTGACGTAATACCCTATCCATAATTACTTATCAGTAGTAGTACATCATGCGAAAGGTGTCTATTATATTTCTGGCAACAACTTTCATAGCAACCACCAGGTGGTTGTTTATACCTTAGGCGCAGGTGAATGACGTCATATAATTTGTTCTATATCCATCAGCGATTTTTCAAAGATCGCGGGTATGGATTTTGGAGAAATTATCACGTGACTTCCGTCTAGCAACCGTGTGGAGATTGCAATATACACGAAATTGGGAATGAATCATCGTGACAAAAAAGAAAGTAACTACTTCACAACTTACGAAGAATTCACATGTGATTTAGGTCTATTAATTTCATTTAAACCAATTTCGTTGGTTTAGCTTTATGAAAACAAAAATGAAGAAGTCATGGCGAAAATCCAGACAATATTTTACAATCCACGACACATCTTGTCAAGTTGGCATGTCGGCTTTATTCTTAGCCTTATGTCGCAGAAGAAAGGCAAATTTGAGGCACAGCATGTGTGTTTTCTCCACTACGTGTCACATACGATTCATATTATTTATTTCTTTGCAGGGAACAAAACTGACTTACGAAGTCACCGAGAGGTGCGGACGTCTGAGGGGAGAGAGTACGCGTTCGATATAGGATCATCGTTTTATGAGATATCTACACGATATAGTAAATATGAGATAGACTGCGTGTTCTTCGATGTGATCAGACAAGTGAGGTGCGTCCGTTGTCGGGCGAGGGTTCAAGAGAAGTCGTGGGCCAACGTCGGCGGTCTCATCAGACGATTGAGTTTAAAGACCCGGAAACGGTCGTTTAAACGACAGAACAGTGCCAGTACGTAGCCAGGTGATTCTCGGACAGAAGATTGCGTATACATGTGTGTTGTGTGTTTTACCTATATTCAAATGTGTACGGAGATGAAACCATTATACATATACATGTACTATACAAGCGTCTTTTACCTATCTACCAATTTGATCGGTGTGCCCAGTTTGTTTGTTTATATTTATAAGGGTTAACATCGCTTTAACAGCTAAGCCATGTGCATATCAGGACGAGTGCATCTGATAAATGAACGTCTAAAAAAACATGCCTATTTTAATCCATTCTATTGTATATGCGAGTCTGCCAAAGGAGCCTCGCATATATATATTCATTAACCAAACAATATATGCATTGACCTTGTAAGCCAGTACATGCTCTTATATATGCGAGGCTCCCTTTGGAACATTCGAATATATTATAGAAGGCACTGACATAGGATCTTTAATGCTGCACCAGCGCATGTTTAATACGCCGCTTATCTCGCCGATACTAGAAGTGTATGGCTTTATAAACTTGTATCACAGCGCAATAATATTTTCGGGGACCTTATATTTCCAGTTATGAGCTTCACTGTAATATATATTTTTGTCCGTTTTCGGGGACATTCGATATCTCTGCATGTTGAGGACGCAATATGAAATTCTTAGTTATAGTGCGTCCAGCACAAGAATACGAGCACGGTATTATATGGAAGTAGTGACTCGCGATCAATGATTCTGTGAATATCATCCTATATTCACGAACAAGTGTGCCTTTTATCAGGGATGGGTATAAAGTCTGGGATGAGGAACTTGAATGGCTCATTTTGTAGAATTATGCACGCTGTTTAGTCCGGCTGATTGACTATTGCATCGCCGTAAATGCATGTGATTTGATTTTAGTTGACTGAAAGTGTAGACATGTACTAGTACTATAATTATTACTAGCACTGTACTAGTAAATAATAACACCACAAGCTACAAACAATCGACCACTCTGATATGAATCGATCTGAAAAAAGGACACTTTTCTACAAACCAACTTGGTCATTATGACTTGAAAGACGGCCGTTCTGGTAGCCATTCTGGCAGTCATTTTGAACTTTTCCGACCGCTTGTGCGTTAGTTTGTTTATATCTGATGTTTTATGTCACATTTAAAAGTATTCAGCCGAAAATTTGATCTATGCACACAAAATTGTATAATTTCGTCAATAAATTGAAAACAAATCGCGATTTTTGGGCGTTTTTTACCAAAACAAACACATAAAACACACATAACACACATAACACACACATAACACACACTCCAAATCAAACACATAACACACACATAACACACACATAACACACACTCCAAAACAAACACATAACACACACATAACACACACTCCAAAACAAACACATAACACACACTCCAAAAGCTGCATGTAATACAGTGGAATTAACAAACAAACATTAAATAACATATCCATCGAACAGGTACAATACATACAAGCGAGTAAATCTAAAAATACAAATATATTATTTTTGTTGAAAAATCATGGGGCTTAGATCTTAATCAGCCTTCGTGTGTGCCCTGTTATAGGAAATGTTTCTCAAACATGTCTAAGTTTATACATGACCAATAACTGTATAACGAATAAGTTTATACATGACCAATAACTGTATAACGAATAAGTTTAAATCTCCCCAGTATCTCCCCAAATGAATTGATGACTGGAGTCTAAAGTCATTTTCATTATAATTACCATGTTGTTTGCATCGTTCATAGAGCACACGAGGGATTTTGCATTGATCCATGGCTCAAATTCATTCATTTGCTACATATATTCTGTTGAGTATAATAGGAGATGGTCCCACAAATGTCTGGATTTAGTGCACAGTCCCCCTTTAAGTGACTTTGTCAGCGATTTTGCTTGCATCGATTTACAATTATGGAATTTCTCCCTGGTAATTAATTCAATGTTTATTACGATGTATGCTCCCATGCTCACAACAAAGCATGCAATCTCGAGTTGTGACTACCCCCCAATTGGAAGTTGGTTATCGAGGAACAAATATTAACAAAGAAATATATTCTCTGCCTTGTTTTCTTGTTTTAAGGTTTTGTACTGGTGGAATGTGATCTCTATATATACGGGCGTTGCTGCATGGAGTAGGTTTCGTGGAATGAGCTATTACGCAAGGAGGGGTGCAGTCATTATAATCGGGGGGATGGAGTAATTGTAATCGGGGTGGTAGATAGATATGTTTAATCTTCCAACCAAGATATACATGGTACGAAGAAAAGAAAAAACAAACAAAACTGAATGACAATAAACAATACCTATCCTTAGCCACGCGCGGAGAAGTGGAGTCTCGATTCTTATTGTTGCTTTTTTTGGGGGGTAGTGGAGTAGACCAAATTATTGGCACTGGATAAATTTGACAATTTGATTAGTCTTTTCCCGCTTATATAGGGACCCACTTGTCGGCGCATGGCATAGGATTTAACAAACTAGTATATGGAACTGTATGATATGGTGCAGTCATTATAATCGGAGTGGTGCAGTCATTATAATCGGGGTGGTGCAGTCATTATAATCGGATTGATGCAGTCACTATACTGGGGTGGTGCAGTCATTATAATCGAGGGTGGGGTGGATGCAGTCATTATAATGTGAATGATAATGTCGAAATCTACTATATATTTTGGGACTTCTGTCTGTTTGTCTGTCTGTCTGTTTGTCAGTTTGTTAGCAATGGCCGGGAAAACTGCCGGACGGATTTCTACGAAATTTGACACCTATGGATACTTTTGTCCGGGGAGTGTTTTGGACGGGTCAAATCGGGTTGTTCGCTCAGTATTGTTCAACATTAAATTTTCACTTTGAATTAGTAGATCAATTGTTTTTCTTTCTCTTGATACTTTTGAACGTTGTTTTTTCTTTCTCCAAACAAAGTAATCCCTAAATAGCCCGGACGAAGTCGGGCACACCAACTAGTGATATATAAATATATATCAAACATGTGTGCCTTTAATATTATAAGTTTTGTGTTAGCTCAGACAAGACTTAGTAACGTTAACGTCCTTTAGTTTATGATATTAATTATGTCACGCCAAAGCTTATGTGGCGTCCCCTAATGAACGAAGATTTTATAACACAATCAAAGTCACATATGCTTCTTTGATCTCAGTATGAACATTATATCACAGTGATAACATTTGGTTTTTGCTGGCTATATACATAATGGGAAGATGATTAATTACCGTGAGGAAATAAACACGAATAAATGAAGCGATCGTTTGTTGAACTTACTATCTGAGTATTTCCATCCAATAAATAGGACTCCTTCTACATTTTTATTATCTGTCGTCTGCTTATTTTTCCTGAAAATACCTCCAGATGAATATATAAATACACCATTCTAATGTATTATTTTTTTATAACTGAGTGGGAGAATTTCACGTAGTATGGAAAAGGATAAAGAAAGGGGAATCCGAGCCCCAATTAATAGTGCATGTATGAGTCTACATGTTCCCTATCTCAACTCAACAGGCGTTGTTATATTTTTCATGACCACTTACACACCCCTGGTCAAGTGGTCCTGCTAATGTGCTATGATGCTGGGTGGGTCCTGCTGAATTGCTATGATGCGGTTGGGGCAAACTGATGCTGTAAATAAAAAGTACCGTTATATTTTTTTAATTTGACTTTTTCTCTGTGTTCCGATAATCTGAACATATCCAGGAAAAGCCATAATGCATATCAAATATTCAAAAACATATCTATAGCAAAATATTTCTAATACTGGTTGTATTGGTTGTATTGGTTGTTGAAATTCGACAATGATCAAGATAGTTATTCATGTCGTTTTAAAAAAACCAGTGCAGACATTAGTATATTTTTCAAAAATTGATGACTATTGTTGATCACCAGTTATCACCCCTGGTCAAGTGGTCCTGCTAATGTGCTATGATGATGATTGGGTCCTACTGACTTCATATGATGCTGTTAGGGCAAACTGATGCTGTTAAGATAAGGTACCGTTATTTTTTCTAGTCTAGTAGTTTTTACCCTCTAAGCGAAGAAATAGTAATTTATATCGGATTATGCATCTTTAATATTTGGGATTGTCACGATCATGTAAAATTACAAGCAATCATGGAAATAGTTGGTTTG
Source organism: Siphonodentalium dalli (assembly GCA_032622095.1). Taxonomy (NCBI): domain Eukaryota; kingdom Metazoa; phylum Mollusca; class Scaphopoda; order Gadilida; family Siphonodentaliidae; genus Siphonodentalium; species Siphonodentalium dalli. The sequence continues at coordinate 197,363,061 of CP136067.1, read as the reverse complement.
TTCTGCAGGCTGGTGAATAAAATGCTATATATCTACGTGATGACTAAAAGTCAACAGTCCGCCAGGGTTAATAGTGTGGTCGTTGAACCTGAATGTGGGGATCAACCCGGATGAAATTGGATACAATCTTATTTTTGGTGTCATTCGACGCGGAAAAAGCCTCATGATCAACATATCCAATATCCGCAAAAATCCGCTTTAGAGAAACGTTGTCTATATTTCATCAGTTCTCGAAATAAGTCAGTATACGATCTATTATGGCATGGGAATTACGCAGTTATACCAGTTTATGTGAAATTAGACTACGGGGCGAATGTACAGTGACACGGACAGAAAATAATACAATCGCGGCCATGAAATGGCTGTCAAAATGGCCGCAACTCAAAGCCATAATAATCACGCAGACAGCAACATATTGGATAACAACCTAGGAGTGAAAATACGTATTGTTATTATACAAGTATGTTGTTAAATATCTTTAAAAGTACATATATCATTAAACATAATCCTTCTGAAGGATTTACCGGTCACTGCAACGCAAGTCAAATCCCCAATGATGTACCTCTTTAAAGTTTGGGTTTTCTGTTTATCCAACATCCAGCTATCCAGCCAAAAATAATAATATCGGGCATGCAACACACGAAGTAATGTTTCGCCGCACATTCGGCATGGTGAGTAATTATTTAATGTAACCCAGAAACTGAAGTACATACTCTTGCGGTAAAAATACTAGCATACATTTCCGAAATTGTCAACACTCTGCGTGATCATAAACCATACACGTATGTTGCAATGCTCATAATACTGTAATAAAACACTATATATTAGCACCGCATCTCACCAGATCAAAGAGACGGTACATCGTAAAGTTTATGTAAGACTAACTGTCATGCTGCTTCCAAACTGGTTTCTTAGTAGACAATTGTGTTCAAATTACTTCAGTCCACACTTTACAACTGGAAATTGCTACAAGTCAATACAAATGCAAGTTTATCAGTTTTCAGTATCTTTTTGTTTGAAAATATCTTACCATAACTCGTGCTAAATATCAGGTTGTCATTGTTTAACCCTTTACCCAACAAAACGGCCAAATAAAGCTTCAACAGCCTAAAATATCTTCGGTCTGTCTCAATAGAACCATACAAATATGGATATCATTGGAACCGGCTCCTTGACCACATTGTGATAGTTTCAGTTATGCCCTGTGCCAATGCATTCTCTTATATATGCGAGTCGACCATAGGTCGCCTCGCATATATAAGAGAATGCATTGGCCTAAAACAAATATTTTTTTAACACTTTTTTACCATTTTTTCTTACATTCTTTAACAATTTTATAATTTTTAGTGTGTTAAGCCAATGCATTCTCTTATATATGCGAGGCGACCTATGGTCGACTCGCATATATAAGAGAATGCATTGGCACAGGGCCCTTCTGTTGGGTAAAGGGTTAAATGTTTTATTTCAACGTTGAACATTCAGTAGCAGCATTCACGCAATGTTTCTATTTTGTGCATGGTTTTGTGTGTAGCAGCTATGTGTAAAATTAGGGAGAAGAGTAAAAGCGGCCATGCGTTTGCAGAAAACTTAGTGTCACGCATTTGTGGCCTTGGTGAATGCATCCAAATATAATGTCACATATGTGTAGGCAAGATTGGTCAAGTTTAGAATTTATTGAAGATAGTATATGGCACGCCTGTGTTTTGATAAATTGAGTTCATATTATACAACCGTGCATTCTTGGGATAAAAGTGAAATATTCGTGTTTCATCACTTGCTCGGATGCAACTATGACTACTATTTTGAGACACGGACAATAGGATCCACACATTTTGCCCAGTCCTATATGAATATTTCTCATACAGTTCTATAGTATTGAATGTTTAAAGATTTGATGTTATAGATATAAAACAAATTATGATCGGCCACATTCGTGAGACTGCTCTGAGTACATGTATTTCTGTTTCTAGAAATGGTCACAAAATCAATGCATCACTACCATTTTATATTTAACTGTCTATTTGCTCATATATCACACGATTCAAGATAAACAGTACAGAAAAAACTGCATTATTTTGCCCGATTCGGGGCGCCCAAATGCCCAGATTAACCGTTCCATGGGATCCTGCTTTCCTTTGCTCTCTCATGAGATACATTAGAGAGAATTCGTACAACTCTGATAAATAGTTTCTCTTATACTCGGCAACCATTCTTCCTCGCATAATTCGAGCGTTTGTTCACTCTTATATAACTAGATATTCAATTATGCACAAAATGTAAATTTCATTCGATTTTATTAATTTGGCGGCATTTTGGGACAGACATTCTACATATATACTTTACGACTAAGCATTGATTGTGTATATATCAATTTATTACTAATTTGGCATTAATTGGATCACATATCACAGAAATTCAGTATTTTCCGATACCAACATTTTGGGTGCCATTTTGGATCTTGAATTTTCCATGAGCGAATTTTTGTGGATTTTGGATATGTTGTTTCTGATGTTGTTCCTTGTCGAATGACACCAAAATCAGCTTGTATCCAATTTCTTCCGGATTCAACTCTCCCACGACCACACTATGATGTGTCCTGACATACTCATTGAGCGAGTAAATCGTTATCACCCAATTACAGCATATATAGTAGAAGGCAGCACACATATATGTATTCGCTACTGTGGTATGTATCGGCCACTGTCAGTACATTGGGGTGTAGTGATAGTGGGATGTTGGGACCCCCATATCCCACCCACTGTCAGTACATTGGGGTGTAGTGATAGTGGGATGTTGGGACCCCCATATCCCACCCGCCATCACCCCCTCCCCTCCAATATTGGTCAAAATTTGGTCAATTCGGCAACACTTGGACGTGCATTTCCATTTCAGGCCAAAATATGGGGAGATTGTTCTGATAAATTGATTTTATATATAACCGACATTAATTTTATTATATAATCACAAGTTCACAACGCAAAATCTTCCTCTCAGATGATCGGCGTCCTCTATGATTAAATATGAATTAAATCTATAAGAGCTAAATTTTGATTTGTGCTGGGTTTTTTTATTTTTTTGTGGTCACGGAGATTAAAAAAATATCGGAGAAGCATGTTAGTCTTTACTGTCGATTGTAATACATGGGCGCATTAGTTATAGTGCGATATATACTGCTCTCCAAGACAAAACTCATTGTTCCAAAAACGGATTAATCATCGGTGGGACATGTTCAGATAATAAGTTCAACAAACGGCCTATGGTTGTATGGCCGTTTGTTGAACTTATTATCTGAACATTTACTGAGGCAACTTCTCATCTATAAGTATTTAGTAAGGAAATGGTCCCGTAAAATGTTACAGAACCCTCATTAACAGAGACACCATGTAAAATCACCTTGGTTTGGATCCGGTCGACAACCGCATGCAGATCTATATACCATGTTACATGTAATTGAACATAACTATGGTATATACCGCCTGCATGTTTATAACATAATACAAGTATAGTAAATGAGGACAAGAATGGCGGGTTAAAATGTTGTTCCATCAGGACCATATAGGATTTAAATTTGTGCTAAAACTGGGACCGTAAAAAGATAGCTCATACTTTCAGCTCAGAGGAAGATTTGTAACATAAAGGACGATCAATAAATACTTGAAAAATAAATTGACGAAAAATATGAAATACTTCAAGAGGGAAGCAGTTTGTAGCGGTACGTGGGGTGGGGAAATAATACCCACTTATACTACGTGGTTCGTGCGTCCATTATAATGGCGTCATGACACTCAATGGACTTCTAATTTATCACCCAGAACTGACATTTTGTGTTGTAAGTCCAGTATCAATGATTATACTCAAAGGACTGTACACTAAGTCCGGCTATTTATGGGACCATCTCCTTTTATCCTCAACAGAATATATGCAACACATGAATGAATTTGGTCCATGAATTAGTGCAAAATACACTCGTGTGCTATACGAACGATGCAAACAACATGGTTTGTATAATGAAAATGAATTTATGACCGGATTTAGTGTACATGTTAGTACGATTGCTAATAGACCAGCATCGATGAAATTATACATTCAGAGGTCTTCGTTCGTCCGTACGTATTTGCCAGAGTTATTGGTCTGTGTGGACGCGGAAAGGAAAGCTATTTCCCCCACATTGCTTGTAATCATGTTCCAGCGGTTTGATATAAAGATAGCTTTGGTATAGTGATAGCCAATCTCTCTCAAAAACACTCCGATAAAAGCCAGGTAAACCATTGTCTACATGGCTCTACCCTGGTAAAATATGGTAAAGTCAGGTAAATAATGATATACTCTGGTAAAGCTAGTCCATGTAAAAGGACATACCCTTGTAAATTCCAAGTAAAGGCCTGCTGTACCCAACTTTACTCTTGTAAATGCTTGTGAAACAGGACATACATGAGTAAAACCCAGTAAATGAGAACATACTCTAGTAAATTATTGATGGAGTCATGCTGTAACAAATTATACTCTGGTAAAACAATGGTAAACAATGGTAGATAATCTGGTAAAAGCCACGTAAAGCCCACGCAAAAAGTACGGTCGTGTAAGTTCCAAGTAAAGGCATAGTGTACCCCCCTTTACTCCCGTAAAATGTAAAATGTAAAAAGTCGAAACAACTCTGCAAGCTGGAGTCCAATCAAACTCAAAATTGCTGGTACATACGTCCCATGTTGGTTATGTTGTGTATGTAATGGTAATACACCAGGATCGAAGTGGGTACGCAATGCCTTTACTTGAAATGTACAATGGTTTGCCCTTTTCACGTGGGTTTTACGTGGCTTTTATCCATATATTTTACACGGACATGAGCAATAACTCTATTTCACAATAGCACATTATGCAGCTGATGTGTTTTCTGTATCTTCTGTGAGAATAAAATCATATTGTGTTCGTCAATCAGAGGAAAACAAGTGTCATACTCAAAAGTTAACAGAATTGTGCAAGAATATTCTTATAAATAAAATTAGGCTAGTAAGTCCAGAGGAGTTTAACACTTTATGTAATCACATGTCAAATTCATGAGATCCGTTGTCTCAAATGTTAAGGCATCTTAAACCGAAGTACTACCAAAGTAAATTGCCCTGGTATAATTATTCCACATACATTCCGGTAAAATACCTTGGTGAATACATTTCACCATATGGTGACGATTCACTTGACAAATATTACCAGCGTAACACCGTGGTAAAAATTACACAATTTTACCCGTTCCAATCGCCACGGTAAATACCACGGTGTGTTTATCGTGGTTTATCAGAGTATTGTTTATAAGGGATATGAGTGAAACTTCATATATTTATACTATGGTTACGGACATTCTTGAACATAAACCACACAAAAACAATTCCATCCGCAGAAACATTCTGCATTGTCCACTCTCGATCTAATCTGATAGTCGGGGCATATGCCAACCTTGGCATTGCACTTTTTCTGGTGTGATGCCCTCTATCCATGCATTAAGTTTGCACCAGTCATGAAATAGTCTGTATATGTTAGATCATGCCATAAATCTCTACTCTGGCTATACCCCCATATACATGTAGACATATTCCAACATCGAACAGGGAATATATCATTGTTAATACATGTTCCGTAATAGTCAAGTTCATATCTGGGGGTTCCAATGCAGCTCAAGATTGCATGATGTTTTATGAATGTTGTGACCCGATATCGCAATAAATATGACAATTTCATTATTGTAAGTGACGCAAAGCAAAATTGCTCACCAAAGTCACGTAAATCGTGCAATCTCGAACTGGCGCCTTCACCTGCAGTGACATACATTATTAAAGGTACTCAATCCGATTAGACGCTCCTAAATTACTATTTCTTTGGCTTTGGGGGTAAAAAATATTTGATTCGAGTCGAGGAACCCACCCGTCAAAGCTCAGGGTGATCAGATATCGATTTTTGAAGTTTGTTAATTTTTGGTGGGCCACTACCTCGTGCTCAAACAGACAAATTGCGGGTGTAAGATGGATAATAACCACTTTATTTTAGAGTTATCCATCTTACATTCGTGAATATGCGATTTCGGTCTAATTTCTCTCAATTACTTACCGCTTACCCCATATTCAACCCAAAATAATCTGCCCTTTATAAATTCTTCATTGTTGATTATTTATTATATATACGTACAAGTTTTTCTGATTCTAATATGAAATTACGACCTGTTTTTAGATGTGGAAACTAACACCGGTTATAGTATACTGGGGATACACCAAAGAGTGTAAGCCGATGTCGGCTCCAAGAACAGATTTAAGAGATGTGTGAAGTCGGGTTTATTTAATACCTTCGTTTCTTAAATGAATATGCAGCATGTAATTTGGAATATATGTCCGAATTAGAATAAGGCATACACTTTAATTAGGCTACCACATGTTTTTTTGTTTTTTTTAAATAACTTTTGTTGAATTTATTGAAGGGTACTACTCTGAAACAGACTATAGTATAGCAGAAATGGTGAGATTTCTACGAATCGAGCGCTGCTTCGATTGGAACAATGACCAGTCTAAATCGCGAAAATCGACAACAATATTGTCTAAGTTTCTACTTCATAGAAGTCAAAGTACATTTTAATAACATATTTCCATCTCGAATTTGATATAATTGCTTAGTAAATGAAAATTGGTATCTAGATGTCGTCTGTCATTGTTTCTGCCACTCTCCTGTCTGTTTATTTTAGCGCACTCAATGTCTCTTGTTGAATAGACTTGTTCCTGGTCCAGAACTGCACAACTCTGAACCTGAATATACCTCGAGCGAGCAATAGTATAATCGGCGTGTGTCCTTTGGTTAAGTAATCAGTTTGAGTTGGGGCTAACTCCATGCAATTACATGTAAGAACACACCGGAGATCTGGACTCCCCAGCATGGTGTCCGTCTCCACGTTCTCGTATGTTAGACATTCTTCCAACGCAGTCGACAATAATTTGTTCGAACTATTGATATGAAGAGTGGAACAGCTCGGAAGATAGGACATGCGAGGAATCTGTTGCAGCCGATATAGCAACATATAGTCCTCCCACAGCGCAACTACAATCGAAAGGCTCCGGCGCTGAATTGGGAATTACAGTTAACTATGTTGTCCTTAAATATACATGTATGTCCTTCCGATATTTTGTCCGATGGTATATATTTACCTAATTTGAATTACATTTTCCACCAATAAGTATAGGTTATTACCCGCTTGGGTGTCTGTACAAGGAATATAGACCAAGGCAGCGGAGCTGCCGAGGTCTATATTCCTTGTACAGACACCCAAGCGGGTAACAACATATTTATGAACTGATTCGCACCCCGAGGAACAGATTGTCATTGAAAATATCAATTACGTATGATAACCTATCAGATCAATCACATGTGAGCAGAGTTAATTTAGCACCGACATATTCACTATATACTCGACCGTGAGTACTCAATTTGAAAGAAACTCATTCTATTGACCCAATGAATTTGCCACCTTATATTAGTATATCACGCTTCAGTCCGCTCACAATATCATTTCTTAGTTTGATTACTGGTATAACACGACTATTTCAAATGGATTTATCAACTGGCGATTTTTCACTTGAAAATCATTGGGACGATTTGGATTTAACGACAGTTGATATGGCTTCATATGGAAGTCCGACCATCGCAAATAGCAGATTTGCGGCACCAGTTGATGGCGATGAACTCCAAAACCGTTACCGCCAATGTATCCACGAAACACTAGATACTCAACGTCATGGGGATTAAACGTTTGGCGAGAGTGGGCCGAACATAGAAATTCACTGGAGACAACAATGATAGAGGCGAATTCGCTGGTGCCTCTGGAAATAACATCTGAAATTCCGTTACCCGTTATGGATTTTTGGTTAGAAAGATTCATCACTGAAATTCGTAGAAAAGATGGAAGTGATTACCCGTCATCTACCCTCATGAATATTGCCTCCAGCATTCAGCGGGAACTGCGGAACGTTGGTCACGTGGAGACACGTATGTTTTCAAAGACTGATACAACATTTGTAAACTTTAGAAAATCGATTGATTGTCGAATGAAGAAGTTGACGGCCGAGGGTGTAGGTGTGCCCCAGAAACATGCTGATCCCATTTTACCCAAGGACGAACTTGCATTTTGGGATACCGGAACGTTTAGCTTGGATAGCGCACAGGGACTGTTTAATGCAGTGTTTTTTTATAACTGCAAGTGTTTTGGAATGAGAGCTATGGATGAGCACCGTGATTTAGATTCATCACAATTCAAAGCTTCTTTGACACAGAAGTTGAACTGAATACAATAATGTTCCAGGGCCGAAGTTCCAAAAATGTTCAAGGTGGTTTGAACCAGCGTGGCGTGAAACCAAAACAGATTGAACATTTTGAGTTGAAAGAAAACCCCAGATGTTTTGTAAAGTTAATGTCATTGTATTTATCTTCGATTCCTGAAAATGGACCATTCTATAGGAAGCCACTTGTGAAACTATCAGAGGACAATAAACCACGTTTTGGACAGCAACCGGTTGGTAAAAACACATTATCCAAAATGATGAAAACTCTTTTTATTTCTTCTGGAATAAGTATGGAAGGGAGAAATATCACAAATCATTCAGGAAAAGTTACTTGTGTCACTACCTTATATGACCAAGGTTTTGATGACAAAACTGTGAAATCGATCAGTGGACATCGTTCGAATGCAGTGGACGTCTACAAACGAGTCAGCGTGAAGCGAAAGCTAGAAGTAAGTACTGCGCTTGCGCCCCCACCTACAAAAGTTACTGCCGAAAGTTCGGTAAAGGCAGAGGAACCCACCCTTTTGATTCCGAAGGAGACATCTTTGTGTTGTGTGGGTGGACATAATTTGACGGTTAGTCAAACTGGCAAACGACTGAGTGTGGAAATTCCGGACTGCATTGACGAATTTGTGTACACATGGAAGGGTAAAGTGACACAGGTTAAACTGAGTGGATGAACTAATGTGCGTGATGTTCTAAGATATGTGAATTGACATGTACAATAACGCATTGTGGATTATTATTGTGTTGTACTTCTACTATATTCCGAATCACATCTTGAATACTATATATTTGAAGATTCTAAGATTTTCGTTTTACTGACCACCCCCCCCCCCCCCCCGCCAAACATTTGGAAATCACTGTACACTGGAGCGAGTTCACAATCCAATCCCAACGCCACGTGATCACTTACAATATATTCGCGGTGTGATTTCACACCTACCCCAAGTTTGCAAGCGTTTAATTCCTGAGCGTTGATTGTTTTCCAATGACACCATTGTTCAGATTAATATTTTCGGTCCGCAGAAATACAGATTCATACAAGGATTATTGTTCAGCAATTCAAGCAATTTCATTGGTCGAGGGGTGCGAATCAGTTTATAATGCGTGGTATAAAATGTGTTTGAACATTTGTATGCTTGTTGCATCGTTCCGTTGTCGTTCTGTAATTAAGATGATTGTATCTGTGTTGTCCAGTCGCAGTTGAAACCTCACGTTTAGTGTCTTGATAAATCCGCAACTGAAAGATAGAAGTGGTTCAAATTACAACTGAGAAATTACCTGAAATGATCTGTATAGACTGGAAAAGGAAAATTTCAAAACATGGAAATCCTTAAATAGTCCGGCCGCCAAGACAGTATCGATTTGTCATTGAACCTGGCGTATAGAGTTTTTTCTCGGCTAATTTTATTTGTTCAGATATCCCGTGTGCTGAAAAAACTTACTGTGCGACTGACAGCATTGATCAATTTGATATATTCGCCTTAAATCAGCTGAACACATGGGAATATTGAGTTACCAGTGACGATTCCAATCCAATCAGGTTGTGCAAATGGAATTCCACCACGACGGATGCCCCCTATAATTATATATCCACGTCCCTATAAATCGAGGTAGAGACAGTCGTTTAGTTTCGCCAAAACGACAACGCGAAAACGAATACCTCACTCAAAGCCGTGATAGTTGGCACCTAATTTCACAAGGGGACATTTCAACCAATACATAATTCTATTTTAAAGGTACTCAATTCGATCAGACGGTCCCATTATCATCAAGTTACAACAACAACATTTCTTCAATAAATGCTAACCTCTGTCAACTATTGTATAAAATTTCCCAAAACGTGTTATTTATCAAAATGTTGTTCAACGAAATATGGCCGTATTATCACTTGAGTATCACGAACTTTTGCCGTATTACCACTTGATTTTGGAGTTATCCATCTTCATCCGCAATTTTGTCCGACACCGTCGGTTTGACGACTTTATTTCGGGCCCACCAATAAGTACACATTTCAACAAAATTTAAAAAAAACATTTATCTGACCACTCTGACCTTTGATGGGTGGGTTCCTTGACTCGAATAAAATATTTGTTATCATCGAAGCCAAAGAAAGAGTAATTTGGTAGCGTTAATTCGGATTATGCACCTTTAACAATGTATAAACAAATACAATAATATCCCGAAAGGTCCATTAGTTTTCAAATACTGATAAATATACAATTTTCGAAGAACATGACCAGCGATAGACGTAAACCTGGGGAGGGGTCACCTGGGGAGGGGGACGTAAACCTGGGGAGGGGTCTTTCATGCTACAACCCACAACAGTCCAAATGTATAATTGTCAAATTGATTGTTGTCAACCATCACAATACTGTTGATTTTCAGTCGACGGGAGATGGCCACAATAAGTCATTGGCTTACTGACAAATCCCTTTCCCATTTTATCTTTCTTATACTACATGTTGTCTATTTAGAATGTATATAACTATATTAAGAACAAAATATGTTTAAAAAAAACTAAGGGATTAGTGAAAAATAATTAGTGCACTATACCCACCCATAGATCCCTCGTCACATTATAGCACACAGATCCGGTTCGTTTAGCATGACGCTGTACGAAAAATTCCCAACAGGACAATTATTTCACATTGCTCTTTTGTGTCAGATCATTTTGAAATATTTGGACATGACCTTCCAGGGATGTAAACACAGGCCCCTGGGGAAAATTACTAAAATACCAATATAGACTATACCAGTGTATAGTGTATATTGGCATTTTAGTAATTTCCCCCAGGGGCCTGCAGATGTAAACATTACTGTTGACATCAAATTACTATACGGTATTGGCGGATTGGAACCGACTGGCAAAGTGATCCACGTCGTCAATTTTGATATGGAATATATAGAGCAATTCAAAGTGCAATGTGATGCGAAATATCACTCGCAGAAAATCGAGGATGTAAACAATGGCTATAGAATATTTGCACAAAATGTGATGTGAGAAAACATGGAAACTCCACATAGACCACATGTGTGTATTTCTGGCTCTGCTCCGAAACAGACGGGGATTAAGTCCTTTTGTTTCAAACACTATTTATTATACCCAAACTTTTACACTATCTTGAGTCTGTAAAATTCAGCCCACACATATGCGCATGTATTGTGTGTATCGACGGGCTGGATATGGTCGGAACAAGTCGCTAACACTGGGGCCCGTGAATATTATACTTACTTATTTGTTCGAAACAATCCGTTACACAATCGAATCGCCGGAGTGTGAACAGGTGATCCCACAGAGCCCCAACAGTAGCACCCTGTTGTGTTTCCCAATGTTCCAGTAGTGCCATTGTGGGGCTACGATGCTTCCCTAACCACGTTATCTCCTTATATTTCAACCCAATAAGATCGGCAAGACCAGTGTAGTTGGGCATATGCCCATCCTCATGCGGAAGAACGTTCTCGCCATCAAGAAACATGGACATCCTCATGCGCACTGCATGTCCAAACAATCGGATTGGTAAATTATTGAATTGTATTGGAATCCGATATTCTTTCCAATTATTATCCATACTTGATGCCCAATAAATCACAGTTATTTTCCAATCAAAGACACGAGGATAATTTTAAATCCAGTTCACGGCTTGGAACGTCATGGGGAAACCCCTTATATATACTTCAATGGCAAATAACAAAGCGGGTATAGAATACACAATGCACCGAAAATAACACACACCCGCTGTGTGTTACCGTACTTATAATTTCGTGTCCTATGTGCACAAATGTTTAATGATATTCTGGCCTAGTTTAACCCTTTCTATTATAAATGGATTCTCCCACTGTGAGGTAATGAACACATAGATATATTAGGTACAAGTCTTTATTACGTTGTGAATAAGATAAATGAAAATAATTTGTTCGAACTATTGATATGAAGAGTGGAACAGCTCGGAAGATAGGACATGCGAGGAATCTGTTGCAGCCGATATAGCAACATATAGTCCTCCCACAGCGCAACTACAATCGAAAGGCTCCGGCGCTGAATTGGGAATTACAGTTAACTATGTTGTCCTTAAATATACATGTATGTCCTTCCGATATTTTGTCCGATGGTATATATTTACCTAATTTGAATTACATTTTCCACCAATAAGTATAGGTTATTACCCGCTTGGGTGTCTGTACAAGGAATATAGACCAAGGCAGCGGAGCTGCCGAGGTCTATATTCCTTGTACAGACACCCAAGCGGGTAACAACATATTTATGAACTGATTCGCACCCCGAGGAACAGATTGTCATTGAAAATATCAATTACGTATGATAACCTATCAGATCAATCACATGTGAGCAGAGTTAATTTAGCACCGACATATTCACTATATACTCGACCGTGAGTACTCAATTTGAAAGAAACTCATTCTATTGACCCAATGAATTTGCCACCTTATATTAGTATATCACGCTTCAGTCCGCTCACAATATCATTTCTTAGTTTGATTACTGGTATAACACGACTATTTCAAATGGATTTATCAACTGGCGATTTTTCACTTGAAAATCATTGGGACGATTTGGATTTAACGACAGTTGATATGGCTTCATATGGAAGTCCGACCATCGCAAATAGCAGATTTGCGGCACCAGTTGATGGCGATGAACTCCAAAACCGTTACCGCCAATGTGTCCCACGAAACACTAGATACTCAACGTCATGGGGATTAAACGTTTGGCGAGAGTGGGCCGAACATAGAAATTCACTGGAGACAACAATGATAGAGGCGAATTCGCTGGTGCCTCTGGAAATAACATCTGAAATTCCGTTACCCGTTATGGATTTTTGGTTAGAAAGATTCATCACTGAAATTCGTAGAAAAGATGGAAGTGATTACCCGTCATCTACCCTCATGAATATTGCCTCCAGCATTCAGCGGGAACTGCGGAACGTTGGTCACGTGGAGACACGTATGTTTTCAAAGACTGATACAACATTTGTAAACTTTAGAAAATCGATTGATTGTCGAATGAAGAAGTTGACGGCCGAGGGTGTAGGTGTGCCCCAGAAACATGCTGATCCCATTTTACCCAAGGACGAACTTGCATTTTGGGATACCGGAACGTTTAGCTTGGATAGCGCACAGGGACTGTTTAATGCAGTGTTTTTTTATAACTGCAAGTGTTTTGGAATGAGAGCTATGGATGAGCACCGTGATTTAGATTCATCACAATTCAAAGCTTCTTTGACACAGAAGTTGAACTGAATACAATAATGTTCCAGGGCCGAAGTTCCAAAAATGTTCAAGGTGGTTTGAACCAGCGTGGCGTGAAACCAAAACAGATTGAACATTTTGAGTTGAAAGAAAACCCCAGATGTTTTGTAAAGTTAATGTCATTGTATTTATCTTCGATTCCTGAAAATGGACCATTCTATAGGAAGCCACTTGTGAAACTATCAGAGGACAATAAACCACGTTTTGGACAGCAACCGGTTGGTAAAAACACATTATCCAAAATGATGAAAACTCTTTTTATTTCTTCTGGAATAAGTATGGAAGGGAGAAATATCACAAATCATTCAGGAAAAGTTACTTGTGTCACTACCTTATATGACCAAGGTTTTGATGACAAAACTGTGAAATCGATCAGTGGACATCGTTCGAATGCAGTGGACGTCTACAAACGAGTCAGCGTGAAGCGAAAGCTAGAAGTAAGTACTGCGCTTGCGCCCCCACCTACAAAAGTTACTGCCGAAAGTTCGGTAAAGGCAGAGGAACCCACCCTTTTGATTCCGAAGGAGACATCTTTGTGTTGTGTGGGTGGACATAATTTGACGGTTAGTCAAACTGGCAAACGACTGAGTGTGGAAATTCCGGACTGCATTGACGAATTTGTGTACACATGGAAGGGTAAAGTGACACAGGTTAAACTGAGTGGATGAACTAATGTGCGTGATGTTCTAAGATCTGTGAATTGACATGTACAATAACGCATTGTGGATTATTATTGTGTTGTACTTCTACTATATTCCGAATCACATCTTGAATACTATATATTTGAAGATTCTAAGATTTTCGTTTTACTGACCACCCCCCCCCCCCCCCCCCCCCGCCAAACATTTGGAAATCACTGTACACTGGAGCGAGTTCACAATCCAATCCCAACGCCACGTGATCACTTACAATATATTCGCGGTGTGATTTCACACCTACCCCAAGTTTGCAAGCGTTTAATTCCTGAGCGTTGATTGTTTTCCAATGACACCATTGTTCAGATTAATATTTTCGGTCCGCAGAAATACAGATTCATACAAGGATTATTGTTCAGCAATTCAAGCAATTTCATTGGTCGAGGGGTGCGAATCAGTTTATAATGCGTGGTATAAAATGTGTTTGAACATTTGTATGCTTGTTGCATCGTTCCGTTGTCGTTCTGTAATTAAGATGATTGTATCTGTGTTGTCCAGTCGCAGTTGAAACCTCACGTTTAGTGTCTTGATAAATCCGCAACTGAAAGATAGAAGTGGTTCAAATTACAACTGAGAAATTACCTGAAATGATCTGTATAGACTGGAAAAGGAAAATTTCAAAACATGGAAATCCTTAAATAGTCCGGCCGCCAAGACAGTATCGATTTGTCATTGAACCTGGCGTATAGAGTTTTTTCTCGGCTAATTTTATTTGTTCAGATATCCCGTGTGCTGAAAAAACTTACTGTGCGACTGACAGCATTGATCAATTTGATATATTCGCCTTAAATCAGCTGAACACATGGGAATATTGAGTTACCAGTGACGATTCCAATCCAATCAGGTTGTGCAAATGGAATTCCACCACGACGGATGCCCCCTATAATTATATATCCACGTCCCTATAAATCGAGGTAGAGACAGTCGTTTAGTTTCGCCAAAACGACAACGCGAAAACGAATACCTCACTCAAAGCCGTGATAGTTGGCACCTAATTTCACAAGGGGACATTTCAACCAATACATAATTCTATTTTAAAGGTACTCAATTCGATCAGACGGTCCCATTATCATCAAGTTACAACAACAACATTTCTTCAATAAATGCTAACCTCTGTCAACTATTGTATAAAATTTCCCAAAACGTGTTATTTATCAAAATGTTGTTCAACGAAATATGGCCGTATTATCACTTGAGTATCACGAACTTTTGCCGTATTACCACTTGATTTTGGAGTTATCCATCTTCATCCGCAATTTTGTCCGACACCGTCGGTTTGACGACTTTATTTCGGGCCCACCAATAAGTACACATTTCAACAAAATTTAAAAAAAACATTTATCTGACCACTCTGACCTTTGATGGGTGGGTTCCTTGACTCGAATAAAATATTTGTTATCATCGAAGCCAAAGAAAGAGTAATTTGGTAGCGTTAATTCGGATTATGCACCTTTAACAATGTATAAACAAATACAATAATATCCCGAAAGGTCCATTAGTTTTCAAATACTGATAAATATACAATTTTCGAAGAACATGACCAGCGATAGACGTAAACCTGGGGAGGGGTCACCTGGGGAGGGGGACGTAAACCTGGGGAGGGGTCTTTCATGCTACAACCCACAACAGTCCAAATGTATAATTGTCAAATTGATTGTTGTCAACCATCACAATACTGTTGATTTTCAGTCGACGGGAGATGGCCACAATAAGTCATTGGCTTACTGACAAATCCCTTTCCCATTTTATCTTTCTTATACTACATGTTGTCTATTTAGAATGTATATAACTATATTAAGAACAAAATATGTTTAAAAAAAACTAAGGGATTAGTGAAAAATAATTAGTGCACTATACCCACCCATAGATCCCTCGTCACATTATATTATAGCACACAGATCCGGTTCGTTTAGCATGACGCTGTACGAAAAATTCCCAACAGGACAATTATTTCACATTGCTCTTTTGTGTCAGATCATTTTGAAATATTTGGACATGACCTTCCAGGGATGTAAACACAGGCCCCTGGGGAAAATTACTAAAATACCAATATAGACTATACCAGTGTATAGTGTATATTGGCATTTTAGTAATTTCCCCCAGGGGCCTGCAGATGTAAACATTACTGTTGACATCAAATTACTATACGGTATTGGCGGATTGGAACCGACTGGCAAAGTGATCCACGTCGTCAATTTTGATATGGAATATATAGAGCAATTCAAAGTGCAATGTGATGCGAAATATCACTCGCAGAAAATCGAGGATGTAAACAATGGCTATAGAATATTTGCACAAAATGTGATGTGAGAAAACATGGAAACTCCACATAGACCACATGTGTGTATTTCTGGCTCTGCTCCGAAACAGACGGGGATTAAGTCCTTTTGTTTCAAACACTATTTATTATACCCAAACTTTTACACTATCTTGAGTCTGTAAAATTCAGCCCACACATATGCGCATGTATTGTGTGTATCGACGGGCTGGATATGGTCGGAACAAGTCGCTAACACTGGGGCCCGTGAATATTATACTTACTTATTTGTTCGAAACAATCCGTTACACAATCGAATCGCCGGAGTGTGAACAGGTGATCCCACAGAGCCCCAACAGTAGCACCCTGTTGTGTTTCCCAATGTTCCAGTAGTGCCATTGTGGGGCTACGATGCTTCCCTAACCACGTTATCTCCTTATATTTCAACCCAATAAGATCGGCAAGACCAGTGTAGTTGGGCATATGCCCATCCTCATGCGGAAGAACGTTCTCGCCATCAAGAAACATGGACATCCTCATGCGCACTGCATGTCCAAACAATCGGATTGGTAAATTATTGAATTGTATTGGAATCCGATATTCTTTCCAATTATTATCCATACTTGATGCCCAATAAATCACAGTTATTTTCCAATCAAAGACACGAGGATAATTTTAAATCCAGTTCACGGCTTGGAACGTCATGGGGAAACCCCTTATATATACTTCAATGGCAAATAACAAAGCGGGTATAGAATACACAATGCACCGAAAATAACACACACCCGCTGTGTGTTACCGTACTTATAATTTCGTGTCCTATGTGCACAAATGTTTAATGATATTCTGGCCTAGTTTAACCCTTTCTATTATAAATGGATTCTCCCACTGTGAGGTAATGAACACATAGATATATTAGGTACAAGTCTTTATTACGTTGTGAATAAGATAAGCAGTGTATACAAATATGATGATCAAGAGTCGCCGCGAAGTGAGGTCCCCGAATGGGTGATGCCTGGTGTGGGTGATGCCTGGAGAGAACCTCGAGATGAGATGAGTCTAGTGAAAGCATGAGGTGATGGGATGTGGTTGTTTCTTATATACTATTTGGGAGGCATATTAGATGAGGCGTTTGGCAATACACATCGGGATTGGTTCCTCCGTTATGGTCATTTCCCTTGACCATATTTGGGAGCCATCTTCATTGTGTGTATGTCTTCGCTGGGAATAAGACGTGTGAGGTTTCGTTAAGAACCGAACACGAATATCTGAGTTTGGGGTTTTATATATTGGGACATTCGTATAGTTTGAATCAAGTTGTGAGATTATAATGGGTCGTTATCTCACACCACTCAGTTATAAAAGTACATATATACATGAAGCGATATATTGTTAATATGGAGGGGTGCATGTTCTGGTGGTAAAAGCAAACGACAGGCATTCCAAAAGATAATACAAGAGCAGAACGATTCATAATTCTTGGTTGGAAATGTTCAGATAATAATAAATTAAACCACATAATACCAATGGTTCCCTGGTGCGGCAACCCCACCATGAGTATCCACCTTAATAACTTTGTATATTTTCAATAACAAAGTATATAGGTCACAATTGGTTTTTCAACCTTGTTCAGTGCAGAACTTACAGAGCTGTGTAGAAAGCATACAACTATGTTAAATTCGATGTTGCATAATTATGGCACAGGTTCGCTGGTGCAACAACCCCCGCATGAGTATCCACCTTAATGTATTATTAACAAATTATTGCTGTCCCACATCGCAAATGTATGAAATAAATGCATCGCAAATTAAATACCAAATAAGATTGCGTCTTTAAGTTAGCAATACTAGTTCCAAACATATTATTTAAACAATAGAGTCCTAAGAATACCTAAGGATTCGAAGTGTATCATGTGAAATAATACAAATCGAAACTATTGTTATGTAAACACTACTGTTACAGTGGCATAAACTTGCAATACCGATCAAAATCCAATCAGTCACAAAAGTTTAATAAACACTTGACATTAAAGATGCATAATCCGAATTAACGCTCCCAAATTACTATTTCTTTCGATTCGGAGGTAAAACAAATTCGAGTCGATGAACTTACCATCAAAGCTGACAGTGGTCAGATAACGATTTTTTGAAATTTTGTATTTCCCGAGTTATGTAATTTTGGCGGCCTGGCAAATATTCGTCAAGCCAACGGTCGCGGAACAAATCACGGATGAAAATGGATAACTCTAAAAATCAAGTGGCTTTGGGTGTTAGATATACGACAATCCGGGCAGATTTCGTTGAACAAAATGTTGATAAATAACACGCTTTGGGCAATTTTATACTATAGTTGACTGTGGTTCGCATTATTGTTGGGCAATTAATCGATTCTGTTAACTCAAGCGGCACTTCAAACAATTGTGTTTTTGTTATTTATTTATTAGCCTCCATCGAGGAGAGTATTGTGTGTTCATATATGAGTATTATACGAATAATGTACAGTCTTACATATAAATAATAAATATACAAATATTTTGATATGGTCAACAAGTGTCACTCTACTGAAGCCTCGTGCACTGATGCTAGAGTTAATCAGCTATTTACAATCAGTGGTATAGCCACATCAGTTACCGGTAACTGACTTGCTGGCATGTATTTGAAATGTCGATGTGTCCACTATGAAGTTGCTATACACCGAAAACAATTCCGAGTCTACGCAAATGTCAACATTCCCTAAAATGAGTGATATAAATTGATCATCAGTTAGGTTACTCACAAAGATGTAAGTGTTCACTCCATATTTGTTGACAATTAGGTCCCAATATATATTCCGAAAGTGCAGCAACGCTACCGATTGACATGGTAACAGAACGTGTACCAATTCATTCTGATAAGTTTCACAACACGAACGACATAGTTTGTTGTTGACGTACGTCGTTTTATTCAACAACAGCGCAAGGTGTTTCAGCTGAATCTCGTATTGTCTGTTCTGGTGACACATATAAAATGTTGACAAATCGTGATCTTGCGATACAGATGTTTGCCAGTGACTCGTATAAAAGTCCGACACCCGCGACTTTACCAGAAACTTCCACTGTGAACGATCTCTGGGAACGATCCGGTGTCTAGAAATTCTAGAAGGAAGTGTTTTAGATCATATTTTTCTTGTATATGGAATATGTCAGGCACAAAACCGGTAGCCAGTCTATCGAACAACATATACTGATAAGTTTTCACTAGGAAAATCCTCATTGGAATGTCATGGTTACGTGGAAAGTGGACTAAGTTTTCGAAGAAGCACAGTTTTCGAATGTCCATCTCTCGCTCTATAGGTAAGAGTCCAAGAAGACCAAGGGCAACATTTGTCATAGTTCGGGATGGAACAGCCTGTGTGTTTTAACGCAAGTTCTGAATCCCCTTTCCAATGTGCATAAAACAGATATTTTGTGTGTGGGTAACAGCTCACACCCATACAGAGCACGTGGGAGAACGATGGATGAGATCAATTTTGCCATTGTTATCGGAGAACACGATTTTTTTGTACTCAGTGTATGTTCGTCTCATCTTGTCGCCATGCATTCGGCACGGGCCACGTTGCACTTAAATTTTCCTTGAAGGATTCCGAGATGAGTGCATGCTTGCGTTTCGGATATCACATCGTTGCCTAGCGTCCACGACCAGTTTGCCGAGTTATGTCGCTGTAGTGACTCGTTGAACACGACGACTTGGCTTTTCGTGGTCGAGAAGTTGAATCGCCATTTCACACTGTATTTGTGGCACACGTCGAGCATTTCGTCGAGTCCGCTTTTACTCATGGCAATTAGTGCGATATCGTCAGCTGTCGTAGGACAAGCGCATTGTATACCTTGTTTGGATGCACCCTGATTGGACTTTGTCAGTTGCAGTAGAAGTTCATTAACGTAAACCAAATATAAAAAAAACGGGGACGTCACAGCGCCCTGGCGGGATCCTTGTGAAATGGTGATTGAGTCTGATATATGCCCGGTGTGTATTACTTTGCTCGCGCAGTTCTGATGCATGTAGTATATGACGCGTAGTATTTTGCCACGAATACCTAGTTTGTGCAGTTTGACTAGTAGTCCGGAGTGCCAAAGTTTGTCGAACGCCTTATGGCTGTCTAGAAAACAAACGTATGCTCTCGATCCCAAGTCGCCGGCGTAACTGATCACTTCTTTTTAAAAGAAGTCATTGTGCAGTTGATGCCCTTTTGAAATCCATTTTGGAGAGAACTCGGGAATCCAGACAGAATGGTGCTGGCTAGAAATCTGTTCAGTAATACACCTTCGAATAATTTATAACAAATGTTCGTTGACGATTCTATCTATCCCTCCAGATTTGCCAGTTTTCAACGATTTTGTAACAGTAATGATCTCGTCGGTTAGAATGGGATATGAGAACATGTCCGCATTGTAATCTGGGTGCAGTGGGCTCAGGATATATCGAAGAGTAGATTCCACCTCAGCCTCAAAGCATTGGTCAACATGAGTGTTAGATGAATATAGTTTTGAGAAGTAGTTCTGCTCACCCGTTGACACGTCGCTATGGTCTTCCATCGTAGTACCTTCGAATTCCATAGTCGAACATAGTTTCGGACGCTTTGGTTTGTCAGAATTGACCAGCTTCCAAAACGAAGACTGATCACATGTTGCGAATTTTTCCAACTCATCGAACATGTCGCGTTCATGTTGGATGCCTGCCTGTCTGAATGCTCGGCGGAAGTCACGTTTCGAAGCTTTGTATTCAACGTAAGACGACGACAGGTCTGAGTGAACCTTACCTTTACGTATCCATCTGGTTCGGTTTCGCTTTGAGATCTGCAGAAGAGAAGACAATTCGGGTTTCCAGAATGGTTTCAGAAACTTTCGAAAATGTTTAAAAACCCGCTGCTGCTTCCGATGCTGATAGCAGATCCGAGACAAGGTGGTCGTACATGGTGGAAACATCATCAGGACTTGTCAGTACAATGTTATTGACAATACTGTATTGACTGCTGAGATACGAATCGTACACTTCCCGATTCAGACGTTTCCAGTTAAATAAACGCTTTTGATGCGGCGATGAATTCCTTACGTTCCATATATGAAGGCGTATGTTGCAGGAGATAGGAACATGAGACGATGTGTTGTGAGCATCGTCACTGAAGATATGTCATTTAAGTCGCTCAGCACATGGGAAACAATTACATGGTCGATCAGCGTCGTTGATCCTGTTGCAGCGAACGGGAAGAAAGAGAATCGTTCCCCAGTTCGTTTGGATGAAGTAGAAACGGCATCCATGTCAGTCCTCTGAAGAAACTTCTTGAATAGGTAATTGCGCGTTGTATGGGTTTCTGGGATAGAATCAGAAAGAGCGTTCAAGTCACCCATTACTATCACTGGGCCATCTGCTGATAATTGATAAACAGTGCCCTCAACGTCCTTCAAACACTCCTTAAAGAATGCATCGCTGTGGTTGGTGCTCGGGAGGTAGACTTGAATTACGCTTAAATAAGATGTCTTGTCTAATTTCAGCTGTATTGCGACAAGTATGTCATTGTTTGTGACGGTTGGAATAGAACATGCACTAGCAAGGTCATTGCGTACAAGAATAGCTACTCAATCTCTCGTGAATGGGCCGCCGTTTGACGTTCGTATAGCACGCCCGGGTCGAGCAACAGACGCGTAACTAGAAGATACACGGTCCAAGAAATAGAGGTTGCTGGCATCTAGCCAATGTTCTGAGATACCGATAACTCCATAGTGGCAACTTGCTGCGAGTTGATTGAGATATGACGAAGTAGATTCGCACCAGAAGCATTCCATGTTAAGATATTGAGATTTAGGGTTGAACTATCCATTATGTAGATGTTGGAGGGTCTCGATGCCAAGGTCTGTAGTAGACCCCTTTTGGTAGGAAATTCTCGCCGAGGAAGCTGTCAGCATCCGACCTGTGCACGATTATCCTGGCTGGTTGAGTTCCTCGTCTCGTGCTGGAGATAAGTTTGAAGAATGTTGGTGTAATTTTGCGCCGTACGAGGTAGTCTCGTACATCATGTTGTATGGTTCGCAGTGAAATCCCGCCCATGAAGAACATTTTGGTTAGATTTCTTTTATGAGTTGGTGCACCGACAAACCCCGCTGGTCCATCGTCCAATGAAGTACAACTGATATCAGAACCAGGGATGTCGATATGCAGCCTTCCTGATGGTTTTTCAGGAGAGATAATCACGGAGACACTGTTGATGCTCGATGTCTTTTTTGAAGATGCGGCTTGGAGATTTGATAGCGGTGTCGATGCGCTCATTGTCGATTTATGTTCGGTTGGAGGAAGATAAGCAACTTCGAGATGACCAGGCATGATGTCAGAGGCAGAACCATCTGATGAAGACTTCTCTTTGACATTGTGTGTCGGTGGTCGCTTCAGTTTATGTGTTTGTGTGTTCGATTTTGAAATCAACTATAATAGTTGACTGTGGTTCCCATTATTTTTGGGCAATTAATCGATTCTGTTAACTCAAGCGGCATTTCAAACAATTGTGTTTTTGTTGTTGGTATTTGATCGGTAATGCCACTGTATAGCATAACTGTTTATATACATAACAGTAATTTCGTTATTAATTTAACAGCTATTAATACTAAAAATAACTTTAAAGGTACAAATACCAATTCGATTGTCCCCATATCATCAGATTCAAACAACAACAACAACAGTTCTTCAAAAGACGCTTTAGTTATCAGAATCGATTAATTGCCAAAACAAATAATGCTAACAACTGTCAACTCAAGTACAAAATTTTCCAAAACGTGTTAGATATCAACATTTGCTTCAACGCAATTGTATGTATCATGCGACAATGACTCATTCAGCTGCATTATATATAATTATGTCCATGCAGTAAAATTCTTCTCTCTAAAATAGAATCGGTTGAATAAAATAACCGCCATGATTGAATAAACACATGTCGCGGTTCAGATTTCACAGTGATTTTCAAAGAATAAAACGTATAATATTTAACCGTGAGTCAAACTTCCGGGTAAGGATGTGTTTAATGCATGGTGTTTTCATGTGATTGAATTTAGTTTTACAATGACCTTGAAGTTCGTGCGCGTGCATGTAGGCCCCATTACAAATTGAGTTAACGCTGGTGATGGCGCAAATTAATGCTGCTTTGAAGCCAGTGGTTATATATAGGCCTACATCCCTTGTTAAAGGGACCAAAATGCCTTATAATTGGGTTCATGAAAAATGTCATATTTGTTTTTATATAAAAGTCTGTAAAACAACTATCATCAACCAGTAATGGTATAGCTCGACTTTATTCTTATTTTAATTGTTAATAGCTTCAATAGCGAGATTTCGCATATCGAAACCATTGATATATGTAAACACATACTGTTACAGTGGCACTACCGATCAAAGTCCAACTATTCCAATAAGATACCAAAGTTTAATCAAAACTAGACGGCAAACATTGGAAAAGTTATCAGGGAATTGAAAACTATTCTTAAAATCAGATTAAGACTAAAATGTATTAACTTATTACTACACGATGAGCGATGTTTGTTGACAAATCACTGTAACAGTGTAAACAAGAAAACTAAGATGCATGCATCAGGTCACCCATGAACTATTTAGCAATAGAATAATTCAGTTCGGTTGCGGTTTCACAACGTTACAACTGACATACAATTACACAAGACACACCTTGAATGTGGAACTGTGTAAGAGTGAATATTAATGTTCTAAATCCCATGTTTCACCTTTAGTTCTGATTGGGGTGGGGTCGTACTTTATTAACACACAAGTAGTGTAATTAAGTACGGGTAATTAGAAGTAACAACTCGTTTAGTTTCTATCGTATCCACTGAAAGGGGTGATCAGATTGATAGTGATGAATGTTCTCGTTAGCTGTCAATATAATATGCATATTTGCCCCGTTACGTTTATACACTGTAGCATTGGCGGGCCAGAATGTGTTGACATGTTAATTGTTTGGTTCATTAATAACAGATCGGCGGGGATTTGTCGTGAAAACGTACACGCATACGTGTAAATATGCTACGGTTACGGTTAAATTAATGGTTGTTCTATTACACCACCGTGTATACTCGGTTTAAAGGCAAATGATGAGGGCGGTGTGACGTGTAACTAGGATTGAAATTAGATATGCAATTTGGAGATTATTGGATGAGGGATGTTATATTAATTATATTAAAGGGACGAGAAGGTTTAGTTGTCGAAAATATTTGTTCCAAACACCGTAAACAGATCAATATTAAAACGCATACATTTTGGTTCAAATATACGATCACTATCCCTTAAACATCATGCTTACATAAAGACCTACTAAATTTTACCTAAACAAGAGTCTGATTGTGTTAGAGAAGGCAGCATAATGCTACTGGCTAATCACACACAAATGGTATAAACGCTCTTTATTATTTCCAAATAAGGAATTGAGCAACAAAGAACGCTCTTTATGTTTACCATCATAATATAAAGAAACACCAGGAAAGTAACTTTTTATGCTTTGTTTACATAACAGTCGGCAAATTTACGACTATAACATAATGTTTATGAGATATTTCTCATTTGTATATTAACAAAGTCTGTCTATATTTGAATATTATTTCGTTTGTAGCGGTTTTTGACAGGTGGAAATATGTTCACATGATACCCACCAAGGCCTTCATACATTTAAGGTATACTACAACTGTTTTTCTTTTCAATAGCAGAATACAGAATGCTATGAAGAAGTGACACAAAACACAGAACATTTGATTTAATTATAAGTATTAAGCAGTGAGAGATATGTGAGTCAAGGAAACCAGTAACGAAAGGCAATATTAACATGATTTCTGTCAGAATAATTGTTTACGTTCCAATGAATATGTACTGGAAACAAACCAGACTTTCATAAACACAAATTATGTATTAATGATCATTAATGGTGTAACGACATATTTCGTTCTTTAATGTCTCAAATGAAAGTGTCAATGACACTGTAGCTCAACTTTGAGAAGAAGTTAAATTTGTGTGATGAGCAATGAATGGAAAGATTTAGAATTGAATTTGGAAATCGAATATGGTCGCTGGCAGCCATGTTTTTTTGTCGGAATGTCCCCAAAATGTCTCATTCTCATTTACATTCCAATTTCAACAGCCATGAAACATTCATGATGATCAGACTAAAGGTACGACCTGTAGCCCGCGCTGAAGGATTTAGTCATACAAAGAGTAAAATCCAAGATGGCTGCTGGCGGCCATGTTATTTGGCCGAATGACCCCAAAATGACTCGTTTCCCATCTACATGTCATTATTAACATTCTTGACAAATTTCATGATGACCAGACTGAAAGTACGACCTGTAGCCCGTGCTAAAGAATTTAGTCATACAAAGAGTAAAATCCAAGATGGCTGCTGGCGGCCATGTTTTTGGGTCAAATGATCCCAAAATGACTCGTTCCCATCTACATGTCATTATTAACATTCTTGACACATTTTATGATGATCAGACTGAAAGTACGACCTGTAGCCTGTGCTAAAGAATTTAGTCATACAAAGAGTAAAATCTAAGGTGGCTGCTGGCGGCCATGTTTTTGGCCGAATAACCTCAAAATTACTCGTTCCCATCTACATGTCAATATTATCATCCATGACAAATTTCATGATGATCAGACGAACAGTACGACCTGTGGACCGTGCTAATGGATTAAATTTTGATATCCAAGATGGCCACTGGTGGCCATGTTTTTTGTCTGAATGACCCCAAAATGACTCGTTCCCATCTACATTCCAATTTCAACAGCCATGACAAATTTTATGATGATCAGACTAAATGTACGACCTGTAGCCTGTGCTAAAGGATTTAGTCATACAAAGAGTAAAATCCAAGATGGCTGCTGGCGGCAATGTTTATTGACCGAATGACCCCAAAATGACCCGTTCCCATCTACATGTCATTATTAACATTCCTGACAAATTTTATGATGATCAGACTGAAAGTACGACCTGTAGCCCGTGC
Organism: Siphonodentalium dalli; assembly: GCA_032622095.1. Taxonomy (NCBI): domain Eukaryota; kingdom Metazoa; phylum Mollusca; class Scaphopoda; order Gadilida; family Siphonodentaliidae; genus Siphonodentalium; species Siphonodentalium dalli. Next base: position 197,336,505 of record CP136067.1, on the reverse strand, counting down.
TAAAGAATTTAGTCATACAAAGAGTAAAATCCAAGATGGCTGCTGGCGGCCATGTTTTTGGGTCGAATGACCCCAAAATTACTCGTTCCCATCTACATGTCATTGTTAATATCCATGACAAATTTTACTATGATCAGGCTGAAGGTACGACCGGCAGCCCGTGCTAAAGCATTTAGTCATACAAAGAGTAAAATCTAAGATGGCTGCTGGCGGCCATGTTTTTTTGGCCGAATAACCCCAAAATTACTCATTCCCATCTACATGTCAATATTATCATCCATGACAAATTTCATGATGATCAGACAAACAGTACGACCTGTGGCCCGTGTTAATGGATTACATTTTGAAATCCAAGATGGCCACTGGCGGCCATATTTTTTGTCCGAATGACCCCAAAATGACTCGTTCCCATCTACATTCCAATTTTAACAGCCATGAAAAATTTTACGATGATCAGACTAAAGGTAAGACCTGTAGCCTGTGCTAAAGATTTAGTCATACAAAGAGTAAAATCCAAAATAGCTGCTGCGGCCATGTTTTTTGACCGAAATGACCCCAAAATGACTCGTTCCCATCCACATGTCATTATTAACATTCTTGACAAATTTCATGATTATCAGACAAACAGTACGACCTGTAGCCCGTGCTAATGGATTGAATTTTGAAATCCAAGATGGCCACTGACGGCCATGTTTTTTTTCCGAATGATCCCAAAATTAATAATCTGGTCTAAATGTTGATGTCAACAGCTATGACAAATTTCATAATGATCCGACCAAAGGTACGACCTGTAGCCTGCATTGTTGACGCCTTACGTACACACATACACACGGACGACAAAGCCATGGCAATAGCTCAAACTTTACAAAGTAAAGTTGAGCTAAAAATATGGGTGGGGATGTTTGGATCTCTAGTTTAACGACATTTTTCGGTCTTTGCAATTTAACGACATTTTCGGTCTTTAACAGTTTAATAGGGGCCCCCGGTGGTCCAGTCGGTAGAGTGCCAGGTATTTTACTTCGTCCCAGGCCGTCCAGCGCTGACGAAGCTGGTTCGAACCCCACCATAGGCAGGGTGACCGGAATCGTGTATCTGGGCAAGTTTGTCAATTGCTTTCCGGGGGTCGGTGGTTTCTACATGCAGTGGAACAACTTCCCAGTGAAATTGAGCCTCTGCGTGGTCTTTCCTCCACCCGTAAAATTGACAACGTCGTGTGTGGCCTAGCGACTAGAATGACGATAAACCCTAATAAACAACAGCAACAACAATTAATAGTTTAATGACATTTTCGGTCTTTATAATATCTCAAGATATAGGGGTTATTTGGATCTCTAGTTTAACGACATTTTTCGGTCTTTATAGTTTAACGACATTTTTCGGTCTTTAATATATCAAGATAGAGGGGCCCTTAGGGGGTATTTGGATCTCTAGTTTAAAGACATTTTTCGGTCTTTGATAGCAAAATGGAAGAAGTACATATTTGGAAGATCTGGTGGCCCTAAAAAGGAAAGTTGTTTGGTGGTCTTGAAATGCAGTTTTTCTTAACAGTCTTCCTTGATTAAAGTGATGTGAAACACTCCGGGAGACACCGGGCAGAGTGATCAAATAAATAGAAATTAAGAATAATCTTTCTCAAAGTAGTTATTTGTTACGAATATTAATCCAATTGGATGTTACACAACGTCATTCTTATATATTAGTTAAATGCAATGACTCTCGGTGTCAAAATGATTTTTGTTTAATTACAGCCGATAGTTGCGCCCACGAATCGAGATGTAAATATTTACAATTTGGAGTAGTTCTATATGGAGTGGTGTGGTAGATCTTTTTGGAAATTTTCAGTGATGTTAGTAGAATGATAACATTCCCCACGTTGGAAAAGTGCCTGAGCACTAACTTATCAATTTATCGCTCCCGAAAAAGTCCATAATATGTCTTTAAACATATATATAAATCTCCGAAAACAAAAATTCTAAAACATTAAACGATTTGCTATATTTCCACTAGGGCATATATTTCATCTGATTTTGCGAGAATCCATATATACTTTTTCATGAGAATCCAGGGTAATTTGCGAGAATCTAGATTTGGATTCTCGCCGAAATATAAGCCCAGATTTCACTCTGAAGTGTGCCTAAATGGCATAAAGTGAACCTTGGTTCCCATGTTCGCTATAAACTAGCTTGAAATTCGCAAACCAATTAATTTTTTTCTTCAGAAAATTTACATTTTTATCACTCGCGACATAAATTGTCACCAATAAAAACAAATTTGATTCATCGTGGAAGTTAGTCGGTGACTATAAATAATGTCACCATTCAACTGAATTTTGTTGAATTCTATTGAGATGTGGAGCAGACAATATATTGGGAGGCTCCATAGCATGAGGCCCCCACCCCCTTTTTCGTATGCCGTATTCCATGCCCTGTTATGAGGTACGCCGTATTTCGGCCCCTCAGTTAGGGAGGTATTCGGTATTCCAAAAATACCGGTATTCGTACGTCGACCTTCCAAAAAATGAAGTTTTCATATAATTTTATGTATTCCATATGGTATTCCGTATTCCAACTTCTGTGTTAAGTGGTATTCCGTATTCCATGGGGGTGGGGTTGGGGCCTCTAGCAACTGCTCCTCAATCCTTACCAGATGTCAGTAAAAGTTTCCCATTTCATTATTCCAGTTCTTTAGCAATCTTAATCATTATATGTAATGCCCTGACATTTGGCTTGAAATTGGCGAAACAATGAATTTTTTTTCTTCCGAAAATTAACATTTTTATGACTCGCGACATAATTGTCATCAATAAAAACAAATTTTATTCACCGTGGAAGTTAGTCGGTGACTATAAATAATGTCACCATTCAACTGAATGTTGTTGAGCATATTTCAACCAATTTTGGAAGTTTAAATGAATATTTTCTTCACACTCAAAGTCAATTGACAAATTTCAGGATTTTAGCCTGCTTCGTTGGGACCAAATATTTGTTGTGTACACTGAAGGAACGTCTACCATCACTCGATGAGCCAGATTATGCACTATAAAGTATTAAACTAGCTTGAAATTGGCAAAACTATGATTTTGTTTTATGTTGAACAAATTTACATCTCCATAGAAAACGGTTATATTTCGATAAAAACGAAAGTAATGCGAAATGAAAGTCGGCACTGGCCAGAATTGTGCAGAATAACATATGAGTCAAGTTATATGCGAATATTTGACCTCATTCGATTAAATAGTGTCGTATTTAAGGAATTAATGGAGCTCGGACATGTGAAATTTTTTCTGCCGCACTCGTAGACTGAACCAGTGCACTGAGCGGTGACGCGTTGTGCAGTAGAATTGTGAAATGTAAACACGCATTACCTTTTGTGAGAATAACACAAGCGCAGACTTGATCAAAGTAATGCAATACACAACAACAAATAGGATAAAACGAATATAAACACGGTAAACTTAGTGAGAATTATAAAAGCGGAAAAGTTGACATCTCGATTATCGCAATACGATAGGGGACCGTGTGCGTAACGTAACTATCTCAAGTATAACGTACTCTGATAACAACTTGTCACTTATCGTCAGTTTCATGCTTAATAAATTTTAAACATATCATCTTCAGCTTGTTTCATTTTATTTTTATGAATGGAATAATAAACGTGGTGGTAAATATATATATAACGACAAATAGAATAAATTTAGCAATTTTTCCGTGAAACTTAGGACAGGCAAGCTAGGTACAAAAATTGGTGATTATGAGTACGAACGTCGGAGTGTTCCCCTAGTCACTTTCCATATTTGGAATGTCCATATATGGGAGTTGGGTTAACGTACCTGAATACCGATCAATTATAAACAAACAAATTACCACGCAATTATCTTAGCATAAAAATATATTGTAATTTATGCAACTACGACCCCGGTAACCCTGATAACTAATAAAATATACCGGCCAATTCATTTTAAGATCGTTATTTCACTTTGCTTTAAGCATAAATACACTCTTAAACGCACATAAACGACCCATTGGCGTTAAATTAAATATTCTCGGTATTTATTATATTAGTTTTTTATTGCTCAGTTTCGAGTTAGACCCTTGACACCTGTCAATATATTTGGGCTGCATTCATATGATGCGGTATTATTCCTCGAAATAAACAACAAAGCAGTCGTTACTTCGAAATGTCGTTTGGGCTAACATTTACACAAATCCTTCGCGTGTTCTCCTCAATTGGCACGCATGTTATGAGCCGACACACAGGTTATCCCAGAAACTGCTGTGAAATAAACACCCAAAGGGTTGGGTGAAACAATGACATATCTTTATTGAAGAACTATCAATAATAAATATAAGAACAAGTTTTTCTTTTTTTCAATCCATGTACGTTCTTTTTAATGGTAATTTTTTTTACAGACACCGGCATATTTATAATTATCCACTGCGCGGCCCAAGCTCCATGCAGAGTTGAGTCCCCTATCTACACAGAACCATGTGCTATAGATTCAGCCAGTTTTGAGTTGCGGACAATGTTCCTCGGTAATTACCTGATCTTGTAAAGCGAGACTTGTGTTCTATATATAGCACTCGAGCAATTGTATTCTTGTAAATGACTTGCATTGTTTATTCAAATTTAACAATAGTCGATTACCCTTTGTTCACACCATACATCGTTGTGAACTGACTTTTTTATATTCTCGGCGAGCCATCTGAAAATGGGATTCATTTCAGTAGCGAGCTGATCGGTGTTTGGGGTGAATGGAGTGCCCTAACGCTGCATCTTTTTGTTATACATGCAACAGCACGCGAATTGTCTATCTTATGGAAAAAAAACAAGAACTCTCTTGACGGGCTGATAAATTACCAACTTAGGGAGTTCCATAGCATCGGGTAGAACCAGGGACGTGGCCAGAGGGTCTTCGTTGGGGGTGTCCACTTTGGGAAATTCCAACTGCACCCCCCCCCCCCCCCCCTTGAATCTGACCAAACACAAGTTATGCATAATTCCATTCGCACCCCCTTGCACCTCAATACTCAGGCCTAATAGCATATATATTTATAAACCATAGTTCTATATACCCGGTATTAGAACATTCAGATATTTGAACCTGAAAATTGCATAAATCCGAAAATCTAGTGGTCCAACTCCAGATAAATGCACACGGCTACAGACAAGAGACCAGGACACACCGGGCAGACCATGGTTGTTCGGCCCGATGTGAGAAAATTTGAAAATCGCAAAATCATAGCATCTAGACTGGCTACAAGCTTTCCTAATGTTGGAAATTTAAAACCTCATACCCTTAGGTTGGAAAAAATCTCCAACTGTTGACCATTTCAGTCCACAATTTTCACCAAATGTAGTAAAATACTGTTTACTTAAACTAATTAGCCGTTTTTTTATTGGCCAGGGGAGGGACCATGACACACCGGCCCGACCATGGTTCGAAAATTTTGAAATCAACACTAGAAAATCGCATATTCCTAGCATCTGGACTAGCCCACCCCATGTGAACCGGTCCTGCACAGCGAGGTAGCAGTGGTAGTGGTACTATGTAAACACGTTAGCAGGGGACCCCATCAAATCGGTAGCTTTTAGAAGATATCACGAATTATCATCAGCGAGCATATATAAGGATATAAGACATAGTGTCATCTGATCATTTAGAATACGCGCTTGGAATTTACTACGATTTCCGCTTGAGATGAAGATGTTGTGGAAATATTTGGCCCCAGCTCAACCACCCGGCATACCCCTTGAATGAATCAGAATACTGTAAAATCCTTTTAACCCTTTACCCAACAGAACGGCCCTGTGCCAATGCATTCTCGTATATATGCGAGTCGACCATAGGTCGCCTCGCATATATAAGATAATGCATTGGCTTAACAGATTAAAAATTATAAAATTGTTAAAGAATGTAAGAAAAAATGGTAAAAAGTGTTAAAAAAAGATTTTTTTTTAGGCCAATGCATTCTCTTATATATGCGAGGCGACCTATGGTCGACTCGCATATATAACAGAATGCATTGGCACGGGGCATAACTGTAACCATCACAATGTGGTCAATGAGCCGGTTCCAATGATATCCATATTTGTATGGTTTTATTGATACAGACCCAAGATAATTTAGGCTGTTGCAGCTTTTTTGGCCGTTTTTGGCCGGTTTGTTGGGTAAAGGGTTAATTCGTGGGGGTCTGTTATTCGTTGATTTTGTGGTTTTGCTCAACCACGAAATCAACAACGAACGAAATAATCGACTTTTGCGTTGAATGAACAAAAAACCCATATAATACACGAGATGGAAATAAAGATCGGGCATTAAGGTCTGTTTTCTAAGCCGTAAAATTTATGTATAGAAAAACACAGAAGACGAGATGAAACGTAATCATTTTCTATACAATTTAATTCATTCACCAAAACAAAATTGATATGCTACATCATCTGATCTCGGCTATGATAGCTTGTATAACAATGCTCAATGCATTTGTTTCTTTACAGGGCTATTGGTTTACTAGAGTACCCACGTGCATACTACATAATACAATAAATACCTACTTGGTCAAAGTTTGAAATGAAGCTGGTAGCTATTATGGTAATGATTTCGTGATGTGCTTTCAGCGCATGAATACCTCGGGGTCTAATTTCTCAATAGTACACAAATAATTTTGTTCATGCAGCTGCTATTTTAGGACCTGTTGATATGCATAAAAATGATATCTGATCCACCAATTCATGTACCAACGAAAAAACCTTTTGATGACAAACCACGAACATTGATGGCAACGAAATCAAAGCGATGGCAATCGCAGTAATATGTTAACTTTGCATTCCGAGCAGGTTTTTTTCTGGGGGAATCCCCTTGCGAACTCAAAAAACATTCAATTCAATTCATTCAATGATTGTGTTTTAATTCAATGCTCTTAATATAGAATTTTATTTTTTAACTGGTTTGCGCAAATTGAGGATAGCCCATTTGCGAATGGACCAGGAAGTTCGTGACATTATCGAAGGAGAGTCAAGCGTTAATACATTCCTTCTGTTTCGTCATAACAATTGGTGAAAGTTCTATATAAGTTTGTAAAAAAATTAACATGGAAGTGGAAGAACATTATATTCTGGAACCTGGATACGATAAGGTGCCCTTATCAGCTTTAAGGTCATCGGCGAGAAGAAGACTTAGTTTATTTCTTGATTCTGAGTCTGTAACAGAATGCCAAGAGGGCTACGTTACAGATTTTCGAGGAATGAGTGAAATCATTGGATTTTCTATACAAGAAATTAGACTCTTTGAAAGGCGGGAGCTACATACATCAGCAATGCTTGAAGAGTGGGAGAGACGACCGGGAGCGAATGTTGGACAATTGTGGGATAACCTGAAGATTCTGGAAAGATATGATGTCATAGAAGAATGCCGCACACTAATATGTAAGTTCAATATAGTATACATAAGCAGGCCATGCGTACGGGTGTAGATATAAAACAATATGTGATCCTCCGTATGGATAGGGTATCATATACTATGTTATCCTCGTCTCAGGAGTCACTCGTGGCTCAATGAAGGCAGGGTCATATATCAAAATGAGAGGATATGGTGATCCCATGAAAAGGGGATCACCATATCCTCTCATTTTGATATGTGATCCTAAAATAAGAAAATATTTTTCTTAACTAAATAACGGAGATATTTGAAGAAGTGTTTTTGACGAAATAACGGAAATATTTGAAGAAGTGTTTTAAAAGAAGTGTTTTTGACGAAATAATATTTCACCAGAGTTGATATATTGTGGTGTTGTAATTTCTCATACAAATCGCCGTTTTAGGTACATTCTTTATAGAGTTATTACCCTTCATATAAAATCACTAAAACAGATAAAAATCGCATATCAAAACCTATGTTATCCTCCGTAGGATCAGATATCGTTTATAGTCTACACTCGTGCGCATTAGGTGACAGAAGTGAGGCGCATCTCAAAAACCAAGATTCTTTTTTTGTTGATGCATCAACAGAATAGAAGTTAAAATTGTTTTTTTTTCAATAAAGGCCTGCAGTGGGTAAACATTACAAAGTTATATAAAAACATTATCATAAAGTGATTAATATTTAGGCAAGGAACAAATACGAACCTATAAAGTGACCAGGGCTGATTAAGGAGTGGACCTAGCTTACATGTAATGCTTGAACTTTATGGCCTACATGTACAAGGTAAACAATAAGGCACCAATTCGGTGTTGATCCGGCACCAGAAAAGTTGGCGGTTTTCACCGAAATGGCATCAGTGAAGTGGTGGCACATTTTTTTCAGTGATTTACTAGTTTACTGAATATATCATATAGTGGTGTAATATCATCAACTATACTGTTGAATGAAGGTAACCTGATACCGGACTACTGTTGTTTTGCCGATACCATTTTGGTACCAACAGAGTAGTATCGATCCGATGATGGTATACTTTGTGTATAAACTAAAACCAAATACCTCATTATTATACCTACAACATATTATTGACTTTACTTTTGACCTATATATAGGCTTGTTGACCAACTTTGGTTATAATTTAAAGGTATGCATACTAACAATTTTTTATAATTACCTACGACAATTTTAAGTTAACTTTTTATAAATGCATTCAATTATAACCATAGTGAATACTATGATTGTTACATAACAATAGTAACAAATAATTCAACCTAAATACAATATTGATAATTAAAAGATATTTGACTGACTTCCAGGGTGCTCTATAATTTTATCTTTTATTTCTGCCTTTTTACTTTTGACTGGCTAAAACTGCTCCTACGGCAGACTATCTGTTCATCATTAGCATAATACAGCTTCCGGTGAGCAAGGCAGGGTACCTTTTTTGTGGGCCCAGGACACTGCGGCATCCCCCATTGCTCACTATGAATGTGGGTACCATAAAACTTGTGCCACATTGGTTGCATAAGGTCAGCTATATATATTATACTTTCGATGATGATATTCCAGTGACAATTCAGTATCGTAATATCAGTATCATTCCGATGATGGCATATCGGTGCCAGATCGGCATCGTAATATCGATATCATTCCGATGATGATATGCCGGTACCATATCAGCATCGTCATATCAGTATCATTCCGATGGTGGTATATCGGTGCCATATCAGCATCGTTATATCAGTATCGTTCCGATGATGATAGGACGGTGCCAATTCATTGTAAAGGTTTGGGGTTTAACTCTTTCACTGCAAGCCAGGAAAATAGCAGCGTGAATTCCGTTACTTATTCCTTATTCCTTATTCCAAAAAATTGGGAAAATGTGGCAAATGACCATGACAACGGCTTAAGTAAGGCCAATAGTAGTTTGTTCATCTTTTGTTTTGATGCTCACCTTGTAGTCCAGGTTTCACTAGTGTAAAAAATCGGGGAAAGCTGCTTTTTTTTCAGGGATCAAAAAGAATATGTTTACGAACAACATGGCAAAAGTCCCCTAAAATCCGAGTTGAGCTTTTTGAGATATTTTGATTTTTCAGAGTGGTTCAAATTCTGAAGCATTTCCATCAGGCCATATGGGAATACAGTCATGTGTAGATCAATTAAATCCAAATTCATAATACATTGAGATACATACAAACAATGCTTTGTCGTGAACCATATTAGTAGAATGTATGTCCCAAAATGGCCGCCAAAATGGCCAAAATAGAATGAAATTTACATTTTATGCATAATTGAATAGCTAGTCCCATAAGGGTGAGAACACGCTCGAAATATGTGAGGAAGAAAGATTGCAGGGTATAAGTGAAACATTTTATCGGTGATGTACGAATTATCTCTAATATATCTCGCGAGAGATATAGCGAAAAGCAAGGTCTCATACAATGGTTAAATCTGGACTTTTTGGCTGCAAAGAAACGGAAGAATAAGGTAATTTTTTCTGCACTATTTATCTTGAATCGTGTGATATATGTGAACACTACACTGTAAAATGAAATTTAATAGCGAGGAATTGATTCTGTGACCTTTCCTAGAAGCCGAAATATATGTGCTCATAGCAGTATCACTAATGTGGCCGGTCATCGTTTATTTAGATATATACACCATCAAACCTTTCAAAATACACTGCTATATAGCAGTATGAGATATATTCATAGAGTAATGAGTGAATTGTGTAGATTATATTCTCCGTGTCTTAAAATATTAGTCATAGTTGCCTAAGATTAAGTAATAAAACACGAATATTTCGCTGTTATCACAAAAATGCATGGTGGTATACTATGAACGCAATTTATCAAAACACAAAGGTGTACCATATACTTTCCTTTAAAAAATCTAAAATTGACCAAAATTGCCCACATACTCTGTGACAGAGACTGTCTTTATACCTGTAAATAATATTTGGTTATATTCACCAAGGTCACATATACATGTACTCGAAGGGTACTATGTTTTCTGCAACCGCAATACCGTGTGTATCCCTTCTCCCTAATGTTACACATATCTGCTGAACTAACAACCATAAATAGCAACAATGAGTCAATGTTCAACGCTGAAATAACAGCTTTAAACGCTGATCACCTGATATTTTGCACAAGTTCATGTGTGGTTTTGGCAAGATATTTTCAAACAGCAAAATACGGAAAACTAATATTGTATATTGGGTAAGAGCATAATCCAGTTACAAGTTGCCGACTAAAGTAAGTTGAACAAATTGTATACCAATACACCGGTTTGGAAGAAGCACGAAAATTAGTCGTATATAAAATGTACAATGTGCTGTAGATTTGATCTGGTGTGATGCAGTGATAATCTTTTGAAGAAGAGGCGGGTTCTTTGCAATATAATAATCATTGCAACATACGTGTATGGTTTATTATCATGTACAGTAATGAAAAATCCGGAAATGTAACTACTATTTATACCGCAAGGATGTGCACTTAAGTTTCTGCGTTACATTCAATAATGTATCATCACGCCGAATGAAACTACCATACACTATGTGGCGAAACATTACTTCGTGTGTTGCATTATTTTTGGCCCCGACTGTAAACAGAAAACACGAAATTTTAAAGACGTAAATCATTGAGTTTGACATGCGTTGCAATGACCGATAAATACTCCACATGAATCTGTTTTAATGATCTGTGTACCTTTAAAGATAAGGCGGTTATACAATAAGTTGCTTAGCTTGGTGGTTGCGGCCATTTTGACAGCCATTTCATGACCGCGTTTGTATTATTCTGATCGTGTCACTATATTCGCTGTCGTACTGATATTTCACATAGACTGGTATAAGTTTTTGGGGTAGGGTTATGTTTTTACAAGTCTTGACCACTTATGATATGCGTACTCGCTAATTCTGCCTACTATAGCGACGGAGTGGTGTCTGTGCAGTTTATAAAATAGATAGCTTACGTCTATGTTTTGAGAAGCCCGAGATATCCGATATCGAATACAACAGTTTGCCTTCAAAATCGTCAGTATTTTGGCTCAGTGTTTTATTTCATATCCATATATGCGAAATTCATTCGAAGTTTCCCTTTGAATGGGTGTCTTTGGTTCAAGAATTGTGTATCGAACAATATTGTGGTGCTCTTTGTATACGTTCGACAGAAAAATTGTTTCAGCATCCAATTATTTCCAAGATTGTGAAAAATATTGTTTTTTAATTATATGGAAAAAATAATGTAACTCAGAAAGCTCAATTCGTATTTTAGGGGACTTTTCGTGACGCGTCCGCGATGTTATGGCCTAAATAATATAAAAAATCAGCTTTCCCCGATTTATTTCCTTACTTTTCCACTTTCATGTCTATTTGTGAATATCAGTTCTAATTTTAATTGGAACTGGGTGAATATTAGCTGTGTTCTTTGATTTTGTTCGAATTGTTTGTAGAGAGAACTGCCACATCACCATACAACCATTTAATATGATATATCATACATTATTTCTTCTTTTAGGTAGGGATTGTAAAGCCTACTTTGATGCGAAGGAAAGAGAGATTAAGACACCGGACCAAGTAGCAGAAGGTATGTATTGTATTTGTACCACTGCTTAGATATGGAGACAAAGGGACGGGGCTAGAGATGGGGAGGGGTGTCTATCTGCACCCCTCACCATTTAATCGTTTCTATACTAAATGGATTATCCCATTCACTTATCGAAGTATACATTGGAACTAGTATTCATTTGGAGGGGTGTTCATGTAATAAAAGCAGATGACAGACAGATAATACAAGAATTTATTATCTGTACATTTCCTAAATGAACTACTCATCAATGCATATTTAGTATAGAAATGGATCAAGGACACACGGAGTCCATTTTAATGCCTTAGTAGCTTTTATATACACTTTTTTTAAATACCGGGCATATTATGTTCGAATTTGGGTTCCGCCCTCCAATTTTCATCGAATGCTATGACCCCTTTTGTAGAAATTTGCACCCAATTTCGTTTCCGGATGATAACTTTAGTAAGCCTGAACTGAATGCATTGAAGTTTGGTTTGTGAGTTTACTATAGACATATTATAGGTCACGTTGGAATTTGGGTTCCGCCAGCCAATTTTCACCATAGTTATGGCCCTTTGATGGAATTACCTCAAGCATATTTTACCAAGCCCCTGCGATTCTCTTGTTTCATATATTCCAGTTTTCAACATGGTGCACTATATGCTGATACAGACTTGCTTGACACTCGTTGAATTTTTGGAATGATTTATTATAAATCAAAAGCATATACATGTACCATCCTACCATAGTTAAATAAATTAATGCGATCTCTTCTTTTGTTTCCAGTATCGACTTGTACGCCAATGATTGTTACAGAGCAATCTGATATGGACTTTGATGATTCTAAATACATGACTATACAAGACGGTATGTATTAACGTGTCAGAACATAACTGGAATAATTTCTGCGTCGGTACTGATATTAAATGAACATTTTACCTCCATATTACGATATGTCTATGTGATATGAAAAGAGGGATAACACTTTCTTTCCTGAACAGATTCTCACGTTTAGCGTAACACTTTCATGACATGGGCTGCGCTGGTGCAGCATTAAAACACTGTGCCAGTGCATACTCGTATATGTGAGAGCCTCCCATAGGGAGCCTCGCATATATAAGGGAATGCACTGGCTTACGTGGTTAATGTAAATATTGTTAGGCCAATGTATTCTCTTACGAGAGACTCACATTATATAAGAGAATGTATTGACATAAGGTTTTACCAAAATTTCAGGAAGCTTCATTCATGAAAGAGTTAATATACATGTTATGTATACATTTAAATGGGTCTATCCATCTGAAGAGTTGTTCAGGAAATGTAAGCAAAATACAGACAGATGATAAGATAATGAACGTACAAGTGTATTTATATAAGGATTCGTATTGGCGGGAAATTTTTGCTTCCTACGTGAACTACTCGCCAATGAATATTCAGTAAAAAAAAATTATATACACAAATTACTCATCTATGCTGTGTCAATCTACTCTAAAAAATAAATTGCAAAGTCAGAGAAATTTTCCAGCTTTAGTTATGTTTTGTGAGATAACGTCTCTTTATGTTTCCATATCAGAGATATACCAACAGGGAACACCCTTTATTGTCCCATGCTGAATATAGATTGGGACCTGGGTTTACTAAATTATAACTTATTTATCGATCTAATTTGATCCCCGGAATGGTCCTGGATGTAACAAAAGAGATAATAATGTCATTATTCCAATGCCGCTAAGATGTGGTGACTATTTTCTTCATCTGGTTTGTATTTGTGAAAGGAAGTGTCTCCTTCTATGGTGTCATATATACAGCCTTAAATCCACAGTGTGGCGTCACCGTACATATAGCGCTAAGACATCTGCATTTTTTTTTTGGTCGCAATGGTGGCCCACTGCCATTTAATTCTATTGCCGTATTTTTGTTTTTATTCACACTCCAAATAATTGAATGAGCAGGTGCGTGCAACGCCGTCCTTACGTTATTGGGTTAGAAATTTAATAATCTGCTGAAATAATTATATAAAGTGGATTTTTTTTTATTATTTACTTCATAATTGAAGGGCTATACACAGAGAAGCTTGGGTTAGAACAATAACAATGTTTATGTCTAACTCCAAGCATGATTTATTACGCCCCTCGGGTGTATTCTTGTGTAGAAATTATTGTATCGCATGGTAATATTTGGTACACATTAAACGTTGTAGTGCGACGCCGATGTCGACAAATTGCAATATGTCCCCTATTCGCGGATATCAATTTGCGGAAATGGCGAATTCGCGGAGTTTCCTTAAAATGGTCAAAATATGTTTATTTTAATGAGGGTACGGGTGCGTATATCTCAACTGATACGTATTTTAAAAGAGGTTAGTCGGATACAGCCGAGTCAGCCATCGGCTCATTAATTAGATGTTGATCGGTGTGACAATTTGCAGTAGGTCTCTATTTGCGGAAGTTCGTTTGCGGAGTTCACCGAATTCGCGGAGGTCCCCTAAAATAGTCGAAATAGATTTAATTTAATGAGTGAATGGGTGCGTATATATGTCAATTTATACGTATGTTAAACAAACAACGACACGATCATCATAATAGTGGTTTGTTCTATCAATCATCATCATCATCATCATAATAATAATACGGAACAAGTCTGGCGACTTTTCGTCCCAATAACATTATTTGCAATGTTTGTTTACAAATATATGTATCGTCATTCGATATTTTCTTGTAAGTCACTTGGACATGTTACTTGCCGTCGAACTCGTATTTTATATAATAGAAGAATGAGTTTATGTATATTTTGAATTGATCGACTATTGGAGCCTCAACAGCGAAGTCTGGCAGAGAGATCCAGCTATTTACCACCCTCTGCGTGAAGAAATATTTTCCTATGTCATTGTTAACAGTGCGCATCTGTAGCTTTTTATTATGTTCGCTTGTTCTTCCTGATGAATTTCTTTCTAATATGTCACAGGCATTTATATTGTAATGACCATTCAACAGTTTATATATACCTCGATTAGATCTCCTCTAAATCTTTGATATTTTAAAGACATCAGATTGAGTCTTATCATTCGTTCTCGGTAGCATAGAGTTTGGATTTGACGAACTAGTTTCGTTGCTGTTCGTTGATGTATTTTCTCTGACACAATGCTTTGACATTTGTGATGTGGGCTCCATGCAGAGTTACAGTATTCGATGATAGATCTGACCATGATATTGTAGAGCGATCGGGAGGTGTTGATGTCCAAGTTCGTGAAAGTTCTATCGACTATGCCGATGATTATTGTTTTAGGATATAGTAGGAAGGCTAATCTGGCCGTGTCAAATTGAGCTATAGCGATGGGATATCTCACAGGACAACACATTTCGGGTTTTCGCGGGGTGTGTATATTCGCTGGATTGATAGTTGTAGTATGTAACTATACTGACCGCGTTATTTGCTTTCGATGTTTAGATATGAACAATGGCTGGGCCACTCTTGAAGAATTTATGACGGGAAGACAATGTCTCCGATTTTTTTATCCGCATTGAGAGGTTTCTGGTGCGGTGAATGAGAAACCTGCAATAATAAGCCTTAGTTTTTTGTAAAAAATTTGAAGGATTAGTTGTTTTAACGGAATTCTGATGCGGTGTTCATGTAACCAATATATTTTATATTTGTTTTATAATTTATATATATGCCTAATAATATGATCTTGAGGACGTTACCATTTCTGATTATGGTTTTCTTGTCTCTCTTGATGACTCAATAAGACTTACTGATGTGTTCTGGTAGAGATTGGTGTCTTGTGTCATCAATTTACGGGGAATGAAGTCGTGCCGAAAACTTATATAATACATTGAAAATAATTAATAATTCAGATGTGATCCCATTGAAAAGTTTGAGATTGCATTTAAATTAAAAGTAGCGTACAGCTTCTCTTTCGAGAGTTTGTTGGCTACAACGTACAACTACAATTACCTGTACAAAACTCAAAAGAAGATGGATCATATTCTTCAATTTTCATCGAAACGTGATTTGAGAACCATGTCGCCATGACATATCGCCCAGTTATGGAGTCTGCTATTCTTTTGATCGAAACGCCGGTGACGCTGTGGTATTGTTGTGATATATTTTTGAAATGACGGATAATCTCGGAGATACAGATCCAATTCTGGTACACACATTATCACTGAATCCATCACAAGCTTTTAGTAACGTACTACAGCTATTCTTCAATTTTCATCGAAACGTGATTTGAGAACCATGTCGCCATGCCATATCGCCCAGTTACGGAGTCTGCTATCCTTTTGATCGAAACGGCGGTGACGCCTGGTGACTCTGTGATATTGTTGTGATATATTTATGAAATAACGGATAATCTCGGAGATACGGATCCATTTCTAGGACACACATTGTCACTGAATCCATCACAAGCTTTTACATTTAGTAACGTACTACAGCTATGCTCTAATTAATCGTCCCGTTAACGAGGTTGTAGGGCGTTAATGACACCGGTTATACCATACCGCCGATCAACCACGGCCAAGTGGTTGACATGTGGCAACCTCTGGTAATCTATCTACAGTACTATTAATAATATTTTGCGACTACTGTTATCCGAATTAATTTTTCACATGGCCACCTTACACCCAGTCCAGCTTTTCACGAGCGCCATGCACCGTGTTAACTACCCTGCTGGACAAAACAAGTGTCCAATTAACCGCGGTACAGTTAGCGTTGCCACCGCGGCCGAATTGCAAATACACTGCGGCTCCACTGGCTAACTACAGTTGAGCCGCAGTGTACTTGCCATTCGACCATGGTGTACGGTATTTGCCGCGGCCAAACACCAGGCCGAACGGCAAATACACCGCGGTGCCAATGGACACTTGCTTTGTCGAATGGGGTATACACAAAACAATATTTCAATTAATAATTTGTTTACGGTTTAATCAACATTCGAAGTTGGTCACTGACCAATACTCGCAACTGCAGTGTCAAGTGTCAACTGCAGTGTCAAGCCATGTCAGAAATGTACACTCTGTGGCTGTCTGTGGTGGTTATAATGCTGACTTTAAAAAGGTACGAAGGTCGGCCATGGTAGTATTGATCATGGTTAATATCATCATCAACAACGTGGTAATATCGGTGGTCAACGTCGTTGGGGGTGGTCAATTAGAGCTTAGCTGCATATATACAGGTACATGAACATGTAGACCATTCCAATGTCCAGATGCATCATGTTCTTGTCAAAATATGTGTGGCTATCATTCAGAACGATTCGGACAAAGGAAATAACCTCTTCCATAATTGGAAACAATATTCGCGAAATTCTACATTATATGGTTCTGGTGATCAGGCAATGACATTGACTCGATGACGCATAGCTGCGAATGGAGAATAATTTATTCATTATGGTTGTACCAAAATGGATCATATATTAAATACATTAAACTCTCTTTGTGTAAGGTTTGTTTGTTCATATACATGTACCGATACAGCACATTGGAAGTGTACGATAAGCAAAACACTCAACAATGTGGCAATTTTTTTTGGGAGAATGATTCCGCTGACCCATTCAACACCAAAATATTGTGGCGAGGACTAGTGAGCGCTATAACAGTATTTTGCTAACAACATGCTGCCAGTTTTAATTAACCAAAGTTCATTATTGTGGTCTCCCCATTGTTGAGTATTTTGCTTATCGCACGCTATATACATACATGTAATTTACAACAGGTTCTCAAACAGAATTGGGCTTTGTTCACATAATGCAGCGTAGGAACTACAATTACATACTATTTACGCGATATTTATTATGGTATAACGAGAGGTCTGAGCGAACCACCGATTAACTACAATAGCCTGATCGGGCTACAATAGACCGATCAGTCTTCCTGGCATAGTGCTCACTGCTGTAAGAGAGGGAACTCTAAATTTCTTGACAATTTGAATCTGTTTGTTTGAATATCTGTATACATGTACGTGTACCGGTATGTTTATTTTGAATATTCTCAGTGGATAATTATTCGGTGTCTTGCATAAGAGATCAGAATTAATTTTGTTTACTTATTGGTTGAGAGATAAAAATAAAACAGTTTAGAGTGACTCCCCTTATCCCGGATGCATTCTAGCTGTGAAAGAACGGTTGGTTTATTTTAGTCTATTATAGATCGGTAAGTGGTTCACCCAGACCTGTTTAAGATATCTGATTGATAATGGTTATATGGTTCAATCCCATTAGTGCCCACATATAACAATATAATTCAATCATTGCGATTAATCGTAAACCTTTGTGATAAATCGCAAAGTACGGTAGCTGGCGATTTATCAGAAATATGTTTTCGATTTATCGAAAAGTTGTTTTAACTTTGAATGTTTTCAGTAAATAATTATATAGTGTCTTGATAAAAAAATCGAAATTAATTTGGTTTTGTTTTTGAAGTATTGGTTGATCGATAATAATACAACCGTTTAGAGTGACTCTTATCCCAGATTCATGATGGCTGTCACCGTGAAAGAACGATTAGTCTATTTTAACCTGATAAATCTCAAACATCTTTGCGATAAATCGCAAAGTATAATCACCAAGTAGTTAATTGAGAGTTATTGTAAAGATGTTTGAGATTTATCGGAAAGGTTTGGGAGTTATCGAAAAGGTGTTTGTGAGTTTTTACAAAGTTGTTTTGCGATTTATCGCAAAGTTGTATTAATTTTGAATATTCTCAGTAAATAATCTCCAAAAGAGATCAAAATTAATTTTTGTGTTAAGTATTGGTTTGCTCCCCTTGCATGTTGCCTGTGAAAGACCGATCAGTCTATTTTAGCCCGATCGTGCTATTATAGATCGATTTGTGGTTCATCCAGACCTGTTTAAGATGTCTGATTTATTATGTGTATACGGTTCAAGCCCATTAGCGCCAACACATAACAATATATCTGCAATCAATCACAAACCTTTGTGATAAATCTCAAACATGTTTACGATAAACCGTAAAGTATAATCACCAAGTAGTTTGAGAGTTATCAGTAATGATGCTGGAGATTTATCGCAAAGGTTTGCGAGTTATCGCAAAGGTCTGCGAGTTATCGCAAAGGTGTTTGTGATTTTTCACAAAGTCGTTTTGTGATTTATCGCAAAGATTTTTCTCCCCTCATCACACATGCATTCTGGCTGTGAATGACAGATCGGTCTATTTTAGCCTGACCGTGCTATTATAGAGCGATTGGAGTTCACCCAGACCTGTTGAAGATGTCTGATTTATGTTTATACAGTTAAAGCCCTGTATTAATTGCAAATTTATTTGATTAATTGCAAACCCTTGTTTAGTATAAATCGAAAACCTTTGCACTAAATCGCATATATTTATTGTATAGAACTTTGCGATTTATCGCAAAGTAGTTTTTTTTAATATTATTACAAATTCAGAATTACGGTCCATTATTTTAGACATTCAGACACATTTTACTGCACATGCAGGGAACAGGCCTGGGATATCCTGACTCAGTTCTAGTCATGCTGAATAAACTTACTTTAGTCATTTTGACTCAAATAGAATTAGTCATTATGACTCAAATCATAGTAGTCATTGTGACTAATGCAATATTAGTCAATATGACTCAATGTTAGTCATGTTGACTAAGCATATGCTGTTCATGTTGACTACTACTAACCTAGTCATGATGACTAACTTTTCCAGGTAGTCATTTTGACTAACTTAGGGTAGTCATCTCCATGACAAGCTGTTGACTACCCTAAGTTAGTCATATTGACCAACCTATTTTTCTCAGTGTACTGGCTTTTTAATTTAGTCAGCTGGCCTTATGAGAACGTTTATTTCCCCAAAATTACTTGTTAACCTGAGACATATACTAATACTGCCTATTTGATCAACAGTGAGAGACGGACCTGGTCAGATGTATGATGCATTTGTCTGCTATAGCCCCAAGAGCAACTATGATCTGAAATTTGTACAGATGATGACCGATAAGTTGGAAGCAGAACCACATAATCTCAAGTTACTTGTTCCATGCAGAGACGACTTGCCTGGAGGGTCCAAATATTCCATTAGTGCGAAACTCATACAGAACAGGTATTATATATAGTTATTATACACATATGAGTGATGACCTAGGTTAATTGTCGGTATACTGGATTATCTATAGTGTGCATTTGTTTATTCTACCTCCATGATCGATCCTACGTCTGTCTGGGCAGATGTCTCAACCACAGGTTGTCGGATCTCAAATAGTTCACTTTTGTTAAATTTTATCTCGTTATTGCAATAACTTGAACTATTGTCAACTGATTGTGTTGATGTTCAGAAAATGAGATTTTCTCAACAGTGTTTTGATCGACTTCCAAAACCAGCCACGTCCACATATTTTCGGGGGGAGTTAAGATCCTTAATTAGTTCACTTATGTGAATGTCAGACTACCTCAACAGTGTTGTGTATAATAACCAGTTCGATCCAAGCCCATGTTTCGCGTAACTACTGGAACTCGACCCCGCATTTCTGATGTTTCTGATATTCTTGTTTTTGGTTTGCGTTTGTGAAAGTTATTTTATTAAAGGCCCTCTTTCTGTGAACACACCCAACAGCAATGATAATAATTATCATCAAACACATTTTAAAGACACAGTAAAGGCCTACTTAATTTTTGATTTCCCAGATCACATTATTCCATATAGTTTATACCATTTGACAGAGGAAGCTCCAAAACATTGTATCAACTTATCCGTTCAAATAAACTGCGAACATGTTGTTTTTGTTAAGGTGCCGAAGTATGTTCTGTTAGTTATCATCTGGTCTCTACTACCAGGCTATTATTATCAATGGAAGGGGAATAACTCTGTCTCTTAGTTGTGAATTGTGATGTATTCTGGGGTAAATAATGGGGGAAGTCTTGAGAATCTCGTTCACTTGGTGGACAATCCTTGGCCACAGTTGTTCCGTATTATGATGAAATATTTATCTTTTTCGTTCCTCTTCCAAATGTTATATAATATGGAATATGTGTTGTGTATAATGTGATAAATGTGGGCATTTAATTGATTTCTTTCTTTTTTCTGCTTTCTACACTTGTGTCACCAATATACCCAATCCAATTGAGTAATGGGCCATTCCAATGTATACTTTTATAACTGAATGGGTGATTTCAATCACCGATGATTGAACTGATGATTAAAAGGGTTAAAATATCTTATTTGCTTTCAGGTGTAAGAGAATGATAATCATAATGTCGTCCAGTTACCTACGGAGCATACAGTGTGACTTCCAGACTAAATTTGCTCAATCTCTTTCCCCAGGTAAGAAGTCTTATGCAGTCTTGTTACAGTGAACCAATCATATTTTGTGGATGCAACATAGGCATACATTCCCACTGCTCTGTTATTGTAATTTTGAATTATTAATAGACAGGGCTGAGAATAAGGTGCCTGTCATTCGCAGAATCTAAATTCACTCTATGTGGTCCTCATTCTGCTTAGGCCTCATCTTCTTTGTAAAGTTTCTTTTTTTTATCAAATTTCTATAGAAACTACTTCGCATAGATGATATTTCTTTTTTAGTTTAGTTTCTCTATATCCCCAAATTGGCAGACGACACATTGCATAATTGAGTTCCCAATGGGTGTACATCACAATATTCACCATTCGGGAACTTCAATCTGATTCTATGTTTCCCATAGTAGATGAGGCCATGCAGAATGAGGTCACAAGAGGATCAATTTGGCGACGCTAGCCCACTGTGTTGTATAGCGTCAATACATTCATCCTCTGGGGACCTCATTCTGCAAATGACAGTGAAATACCTGTTTATTGAGTTTTGAGAACACCGGTAAAATATACCCTGGCATTATTACATATATACTAGATAAAGAGTATTATGGGATATAACAAAGGATCGCCATTTTATACAGTCTGCTCTGTTTTTGGTCATTCATAATCCACATTGATCTGGAGTTAAAATTATCATAAGATACAATCCTTACATTGTCGACGGGATGGTTTCATAATTCGACAGGATGTTCAGTTCGCATTGTATCCCTGATGTTGTGCGTAGTAAAAATGTGAGTCTATTTCAGAGTGGAGAGTTCAGTGAATTTGCCTCTGAAATAGGTTTCAAACAGCGCAAAGTATCGCCCTTATGGCCGAAGAAGTAAAATCATGTATGAAACCTCTGAAGAAGGCACGCATCACAGCCCATTGGAAGCAAGAAATGTATGCCGTTCTTAGAAATTACAGATCTACTCCCCATTGCTCAACAGGTGTGGCACTGTCCGATATCCTTTATGGACGTGTCGTTAAATCAAAGTTGCCTCAGATCCCAGGTAAATGTCCAAAGAAATGCAACATCAAGTCGAATCACAAAAATGACAAAATGAAAAATAAATCGGCAGCTGAGCGCCGCCGCAGAATAAAAACGTCCACAATTACAATTGGTGACACAGTGTTGATAACAATTTTTATTTTAAATTCCAAATTCTAGCCTTTATTAATCCAATTCCGTACAATGTGGTTGATATAAAATGATCCATGGTTATTGCTAAACGTGGAAATGAGGTAACGGCAAGAAATAGTCACATTTCAAGTTGGTCGAAATCGTTGATAACTCTATTACTAGTAAGCCTCAAGGGGATTCTGACGTTGATTTTGATTGGATATTAACTGTTGATCTCCACATCATGTGGATCTCAGATTGAAAACGGTAATGGTTCCTCAAATGATTGTGGAGGAAGATATCCAGTAAGAGTTAGGAGACAACCAGCTCACTTGTTAGATTATGTTGTTTGAATGTTATATGTGAGTTGAGTTTCATATCATTATGTAATATATCAATGCATGTATTTCACTATTCTATTTTGTTAGGCAAAAAGGGGAGAGATGTAATGTCCTGTTTATTGAGTTTTGAGAACACCGGTAAAATATACCCGGGCATTATTATATGTCCAACGGATAATGAGTATTATGGGATATAATAAAGGATCGCTGTACACAACACTAAATTGACAGTTTCGTTAAAGGTACCCAATCCGATTGGATGGTCCCCCTATAATCAGATTCCAACAACAACAACATTTTTTGAAATGCCGCTTCAGTTATCAGAATCGATTAATTGCCCAAAAATAATGCTAACCACCGTCAACTATAGTATAAAACTGCCCAAAACCTGTTATTTATCAACGTTTTGTTCAACGAAATTTTTCCGGTTGTCAAATATCTGACACAAATAAGCCACTGGATTTAAGAGTTATCGATCTTCACGCGCTATATGGTCAGATAAGTTCTTCTCGTTTACTGTTTACTGGGCCACCAAAAATAAAAGTTATAGATTTCAAACATCGATATCGTATCACTCCTAGATTTGATGGGTGGGTTCTTCGAATGGAATCAAATATGTTTTACCCCCAATGAAATAGTAATATAGGACCCTCTGATCGGATTGAGTACCTTTAACATCTTTTCTTCTTTTTCAGGTGCAAGAAGTAAAAAACTCGTTCCGGTTTTGTTAGAAAACATCCCATTTCCGGAGATACTCCGAATTGTTACGATCTGTGACTTCACCAAGCCAGATCTCATGAAATGGTCATGGGTACGACTAGCGAGTGCTATTACTGCACCATTTGACACCAAGGAAGTCATGATAACCAATGAGACCTTTTTGCAATCAACCAGATTGAGTTTTGGTGGATCGGTGAACTGGGACTCGTCTGACCCGACATACGAAAGTGTGGAGTCTCTTACCGACTCATCGTCAGCATCATACTCAACAGCGGCATCCAATATACCTGAGAGTAAGTTATTTTAACACTTTAATACCAAATACTCATTGACAAGTATGATCTGTAATTGCTAAGGACGGCATACCTTAGAAATGAATTAAATGACCATTTGTTTAAAGACCAACGTAATGTTCGAACCCCCAGATTACATTATATAAAATTTATACCATATTATATACCATTTGAAATAGGAAGCTCCAAGACATTGTATTATCAACTTATCCGGTGTAATAAACTGTGGACATGTTTTGTTGAGTTGCCAACTCGTTTTGTCATCTAGATTGCAGTAAAAAGCAGTATTATCTTCAATGCAGGGGAATAACTTCATATATTAAATATAGAGTTCTTCCCTTCCATTGAAAACGTTTGAATTCTATTGCATTCTGGGATCCAAAGGGGGGAGTCATTCTATGATTTCAGCAGTTTTCTATTTCTCTGTGGGCATCTTCTGAGACACAGATGTTTCAAATAGTGATGAATTATAGTATTTTAATCATATGTTATGGCATAGATAGTTAGTGAAACCGTATATCGAGTCACTATAAAACAAATAATCGGTGACTCGAAAATTAAATGAGCCTTTACCACCGGCCCATCAATTAATTCCATCATAAGACGCAGCTTTGTCCAAGTTTTTGATTCTGTGTATGTCTACAGGGTTACCTTAAAGGGATATTTTTTACCCTGTGCCAATGCATTCTCTTATATATGCGAGTCGACCATAGGTCGCCTCGCATATATAAGAGAATGCATTGGCCTAACAATTTTTTACAATTTTTTCTTGTATTCTTTAACAATTTTATAATTTCACCCATACAGAGCCCCAGACAAACATGAGCAGACGACACTCTTCTATTTGCTTCTATATATGTGTGGGGCTCCCTGCAGGGTAATGGATGTTTTAGAATTTGCCAAATGTTATCCCAGATAGTATCATTGATTGGTTCTTATGTTTCGACACTTGATATATAAGTCAATTTTGCACATGCGGGTGGAATGGAGTCGATTTGAGATTATAGATGCGCGCCCTACGAGTATACCATTTATTGAGGTCAAGGACGAGTATAGCTCTTGCGACATTACCCCGCTACCAGGAGAAACACGACACTTTCGAAAATCAGATGCACTCACTCAGGATTCCAATGTGCACAGTATCCCTTTTCACAGGAAATTTCTTACAATTTTTAGGACATAAAATAAAAAACACCCATTACCCTGCAGGGAGCCCCACACATATATAGAAGCATATAGAAGAGTGTCGTCTGCTCATGTTTGTCTGGGGCTCTGTATGGGTGAAATTATAAAATTGTTAAAGAATACAAGAAAAAATTATTAAAATTGTAAATAATTGTTAAGCCAATGCATTCTCTTATATATGCGAGCCGACCTATGGTCGACTCGCATATATAAGATAATGCATTGGCACAGGGTAAAAATATCCCGACTTACGACTGGATTTGATATGGCGGGTCACATATAATGCGTGTTTTTGTTAAAGGTGCATGTATTGTCAGCTAAGGTTCATTATCTCAATTGTGGTTTATAATACAACAAACACCAATTAGCGAACAATAAAATGATAGAAGGGTTGCTTCATCTGAAGGGAACATCACAAAATGATTTTCTATATAAACGCAACCATCACACTAAATACGGGTAATCCCTCCACCCAATCGATATTAATGCTATCAAACTAACTGCATCTTGGAGGTGTTAACCTTTCCGAAACCATATCAAACACCACTAATATAATTATATTGTAATAGTTTCCTAAAATGAATGGTATTAATTGACCGATATTTTTCAACTTTATTGAGGAATTAATAAGTGACTTACCAAAAGTTTTGCCGAATGTGAATTATTTTTGCCAAATGTGAATTATTTTTGCCAAATGTGAATTATTTTTGCCATGTGCAAATTTGGCAAGTGGCAGGGCGAACCCTTTATGTCTAGTCGATTATTTTGGTAAACTTAGAACAAGTCAATTCGTGACAATCGGTACAAGTGCACTGCAGCTGTGACAATAGTATAGTTCAGTTGGCACATGTGCACTCACACCTCCATTTTAATTTTAATTTTAAAATAGATACAATGTCATGTTTTTTGTGTGTATTTGTCACCTGCAAACAAATTTTGCAATGATTCTACCAAGTAGAGTTCATGCATGCATATAATTCATATACGGTATTTTGTGCTGAAAATATTTTGTTATAATGTTTATTTAACGTTGAAAGTTACTCAATCCCATTCGATGGTTCCCATATCATCAGATTCCAACGACAGATTGTTTTTGAAATGCCGCTTCAGTTATCAGAATAAATTAGTTGCCCAACATAATGCCAACCACAGTCAAATATAGTATAAAATTGCCCAAAACGTGTTATTTATCAACATTTTGTTCTACGAAATATGGCCGGCTTGTCAAATATCTAACACACAAAGCCACTTGTTTTAGAGTTATCCATCTTCATCTGAATTTTTTTCCGAGACGGTCGGCTTGACGAATATTTGCCAGGTTGCCAAACATGACAAACTTAGGAAATAACAAATTTCAAAAATCGATATCTGATACCTCTGAGCTTTGATGGCTGTGTTCCTGGAATTGAATCAAATGTTTACAATCGAAGCCAAAACAATAGTAATTTGGGAGCGTTAATTTGGATTATGCATCTTTAACTACTTTGACCAGATACGCGTTTTTTCCTATTCGATTACCTAAGTGCTCCACATCAATCTAAATATATTTCCAGGTCAGCAGTTCAGAGGACATAGCAGCTCATCGACAATCAGAGAAGATCAAACTAGGTCATCTCCTACTCCGTGTAATGAGTCGTCAAATCAAAAACAATCAGAAACGATTGCAGTATCATCTCCAAGCACAAACGTGGCACTGGCTTATCTGAAGAAAATAAAAACTGGGTCGGAAAATCCAACACTTCAAAGTAGACGCTCTTCTCCTAGTCTGACTCCAGCGCCCACTTTTAGTACAGTAGCCACTGTTCATCCATATCCAGGGCCCTCTTGAAGTCAAACGCAGGAAATACGGAGCATAACAGCTGGTCCTAAGATTGAGATAGAGAAACAACAGACTGCACCAATACAGTCAAGGAGACAGCTAAAGCCTAAAGGCAGCCGTGAAGATCAGTTGACTGATAATAATGAATTATTCCTTGTTTGACACAGAGATGATGATCTGAGCCGGGGAACTATTTCAGGTTCAACAATTTTCAGCTTGTCAGTATATATACATATCAATGAATCCAAGCCTTGAAATGGGGTGTCTGACATTTGCATAATGATTCCCCAGAGGGTGAATTTGGTGACGCTATCCCGCACGGCTGGCTAGCATCACCAAATTCACCCTCTGGAAACTTCATTCTGCTTAGGCCCCAACTGCTATAATTAAGTTGTTCATCATGATGTTCACCCATTAGTCGCCTCGATTATGCATTTCAACTTCTGCCAATTAGGGGATATAGAAACTGAACAGGAAGGAAATGTAACTTAAAACAATGTTAATTTGAGACTATAGCTATTTCTCAGAGGATGAGGCCTAAGCAGAATGACGTCTACAGAGAGTGATGCCTGCGGTCCTGGGTGTCTTTTTGCACGAAATCGTGTGACAATGATAAATTCAGCTTTATTATTCATTTTGAGTGATATTCAGGAAAAATAAGCAGACGAAAAAACAGATGATATAAGTGCAAAAGGATTCCTAAAAGATAGTTATTCAGTGAAACTTGCTCGCACAACGACGCTGCAATGCTTTGATCGATGTGGTTAATAGAAGTCATAGTGATTGGTGATGATAATCTCTCTCTGAAAATGACATTTAAAAAAGAAATCTATCCAAACCCCATCCAAGTCACTACAAATAGTAGCATGAAAGGCGGAAGTGATTGGTGTGGCATGATCCATTAAGCCTTCCATGATTGGAACCACGTGTGGGCCTGGAGTAGAATTGGCCTTCCGCCCCACTGCGATGGGTAAGAATCCCCTAATGTGGCACCCTGCTTGCAATGGGTGCATCCATTGAGGTGTGGTGTAGGAGTTCTGGAGGTACTAGGGCGGCTGTATCACATGATATATCAACCTGCGGATACGACTTAGCTCATGGTCCTCTTTTGGTCCTACATCTCGTCAAGACGGGTGGTTGGTTGACCCGGCTCAATCAATCTGGTAGTCACGCCTATCCACAGTTTATCAGATTCAATTTTAGTTTTATGTTGTATTGCTCGTCTGATGTTTGATGTATTGTTACTTATTTTTCACGAATGGTGTTTCTGTTCTCTCCTGTCTTTTTTGTGTTCGTCCTGATAGTTGTTGAGTGTTGAATCATGTATTGTTCACGCCTGGTTCACTATGGGGAGCTACTGGGAGGCTGCTATATGCAGTGGCTAAACGGGTCACCACTTCAGTCTTTGGCCCGACCAGAATTTGAAGGGCAGTCCACGGCGGCTACTGGGCTAGTTGTCGATTTGTGTTTGCTTTTCGTAAGGAAATTCAAAACAAAAAAGCAACGTATTGCTCGTAAGAATGATGACTCACCAAGTTCCAATTATGCTGTGGTATTCCCTCACTACTTGGTTCTTGGCTTTGACCCAACTGTGAAAAGACCTATCTTTGTCATTGATAAAACGCTACAATCCATTGCTGGACAATTGAAATATGTTAAACCAATCAGGACTGTGCCAATAAATGGCTCTCTCTCCCTCCCTCTCTCTCTCTCTCCTTTCTCTCTCTCGTCTCTCTCTCCCTCTCTCTCTCTCTCTCTGTTGATCGACTATGAGTTCCTCTGAATACTTATCTTCTGACCTTTAATCGGTGCGAACATCCACCGACATTGAAGGTTGGGTACATGAAGGTAGATATAAGTACATATGTTCCAAATGCATTACGATGTTTTGAATGCCAGGGCAATGGCCATGGTCAGGAACACAGTAAACATAAAGAGACCATTTGCGCACGCTGTTCTGTTTCTGGTCATGATCATAAGCATTGTACAAATCCTAAATAAATTATAATTGTCAAGGTTAACATGCTGCAATGGATCGTTCATGTCCCATATGGGACTATGAATTCAAGATACAAAGATGTAAGGCTGAGAAACGTTTATCGTATTTAGATGCTAAGAAAATTGTTGGTGCCATACCATCAATTTCTCAAGTCACATACTCAGCTGCCGTTTCTAAGAAATAGCTTGCCGATGCCGGCACCAAGACAGAGAGCCCAACAAAACTTGTCAGTATATCACTAGCAACACAAGTTCAAGAAAATTATATCACTCCTGGTCCAGAACCTGTCTCACATGCAATGGATACAACAACTGCAATTTTTTCGTTTTCCCCGAAAACATCTAAGGAAGGTGATCCCATTGTTCGAAAGCAAAAATCTCCAAAACTCTCAGAAAAAACAGTTGATCTTTAACTTTTCAAAGTTCGATACGATGCTTCGAGAGAAAGGGTCAATTTTGAGCGAAATTGAAGGAGACATGCATGCAAATTGAATATGACCCACGCCAGATTCTTCAGATATTATAAATATCTTATCACTCAGCCAGGAGGCGAGATTGTCAGCTACTTCAAATATTATGATATATGAAAGTCTTAATACTTAATTTATATTTGATGAAAACATTTCATATAGGTTTTATGTTTGCTGTTTTCAAAGCAGAATTGCTATCTGTTTTGATATTGTTTTATATGTGTTTCCACAATGGTCAGTTTCTTAATGGTTCTGGCCCCAATCGAGTATTCACGCTCTGATTTTGGGTGTTTTTATTTGTATATATTTTGTTTCGTTTTAGTCTAATTCACTGTCATTTTTAATCACAGCTGCTTCATTTAATTTTGATAATCTGTTAATTATCGTCCTTATATGGCTTTGTTGCTAAAACGACGTTAAACCCCAATCAATCAATCAATCCATGATTGGAGCCAGGGTTCGCGCCGCCGTGAGCCAAGTTTGCCAAATGCCAACAAAATTCAATTTGGCAAAAAAAATTCATTTGGCAAAAATAAATTGGCATGTGTTTTTTCAATAACATACCAAGAAATATTCTTTTCGAAAATATTGCATAACGAATTGTCTCTTTCGGGAAATCAAACGGTAGCGTGTTTAAACACGCGCGTTATTATCAAAGGAAGCCAATCACCCGCCTGTCAATCAGTGTTGTTTTAGTGATGGTGTTTGTATACTATTGCTTAATTACGGTCGTTGATTCATTAGATGATCATTTCTGGTATAAGTAATAATGCATGTGTAAGCGGTTGATCCGTTTTCAAGAAACATTACATCACATTGCACGAATCAGCGAAAAGTAATTATGATTTTTACAGTTATTTCCCTTTGTCTATATTTAAAGTATACTTTTTGCGCTGTTATTTATATCATAACAATGAATTCTTTAGATTTTGTTTGACGAAGCTTTGTCAATCTGTGACTCTTTTTGATAGTTTATTCATTATTTTAGCCACCACATCAGGTGGTACAAAGAGAAGGCTTATTGAATACATGTATACATAAAACAAATTCCGTCCATTATACCGTGAGCGGAAGCTGTTAAGCAACTGAGTATTCATGTTTTTTCAATGCAACTTATTCTTTATATAGCTAACTTAACTTAACATCATCGGCACACGGTATATAGTTTGATAAATATTTTTAAAAACACACGTATGGTGGATGTTTAAAACATAAATATTATACTTAATTAAGTGGTTTATTGGGCGTAAACGATGAAGATACACAACGGTAATGTGTATCTTCGTTTACTGCCCTGGAGAACAGACGGTTGATAAACTTACAGGTTTTCCTCATAGTGGACGGTCTGGATGTGCTCAATAGTAATTTCAATTTATGAAGGCTGTAATCGCTTCTACTGTAAATAGGGAATAGGTTATCTCGTTCTGATTTAAAATGTGGGCAGTCTATCAAATAGTGGAGTTCATCAGCAATAGTGTCACCATATATAGCATAATGAGCAAATACGGTCATTTCTGGGGATATTATTCCATATTCCAGCCTCCACCGGTAATGCATGATTTCGAGTTCTAAATCTGACAAGATCAGTTACAGATTTGTAATTTTGGCCACTCAAGTAAATTTAAAGTTTTGGTTTGGTTTTTATAACTCAGTGTAATGCTTTGTCTAGTTTTATTTGTTTTACGACTGGCTCGTATAATGACACAATAGGTTAATTCGCTGGCAAGAATGCACTGGCAAGTTTCACTGAATAACTATCTTTTAGGAATCCTTTTGCACTTATATTATCTGGGGGGGTTTTCGTCTGCTTATATGCACTGCAGTTCGCGCTGTCTGTGGCCAAACTGGCCAATGGCCTTTTTTTTCGAAATTGACCAATGAACATTTAATTTGGCCAACCTTTTGTTATCCCAAATGGAGGCGGGAAGCTAATTCAAAGGCACTGAATAGATCGACAGTCCCGACGAAGTTAGGCGACGAAAGTACTTCGTACTTCGGAGATATCGTACCATGCAAACCAACATTTATTTTGTGACGGGAGTGTGCGCATTCATGCTGGCGTGAGTAACCATTTCGTGGCTAGCTGCACAACATTGAAAATGTATATAATCAAACTTCACGAGACAGCAACATGTCAGCTCTTAACATTTAATCAGCCATTTCAAATAATATTGGATTTAAAACACTAATCGTCAAAACGCTTAATCTGTGCACTGGTTTTGTATCGTTTTGTTGATTAGGCAGGTTGTAAGCTAAAATACCGAAATGCATTGTCCCATAATTGGATGTACAGGCTATAGCAGTACTTAACTCAATGATTACGTAATGTTTCATATATACTGCCCGCGGATAAAAACAACATGGCTTCACATCATAAAATGTACGAATACAGAATATATTTAACAGTTATCACCTTACGATAATACACAAATTTGTTTTTTATCTCGGCGAAAATAGCGATGACAACTAACACAGCTCATTACTTTATTAGTTAGCGACATATAATTATGTTTGTAAAATATTTAGTTTTTTAACTCTTTCGGTGCCTAATTTACGGTCTGTAGAGTGCCAGGGCCGATAAAATCGGGCACTGAAAGAGTTAAAGAATATAAGAAAAAATAATTAAAATTGTAAAAAAAATAATAACAAATGATGAAAAATTGTTAGGCCAATGCATTCTCTTATATATGCGAGGCGACATATGGTCGACTCGCATATATAAGAGAATGCATTGGCGCAGGGTATATGGGTTGATACAAAGATCTGACTTGGCACTGAAAGGGTTAATTTTGTTTCAATTATGATTTTATTCTGAGTAACAAATAAAGTTTAAAACAAATATTTTTGTTATCAATTCTGAACCGCTCACAAATTGAGGATTTAATTTGACAGTGATTTCGATTCATTTGACAGTGATTTCGATTCATTTGACAGTGATTTCGATTTATTTGACAGTGATTTCAATTCATTTGACAGTGATTTCGATTCATTTGACAGTGATTTCGATTCATTTGACAGTGATTTCGATTCATTTGACAGTGATTTCGATTCATTTGACAGTGATTTCGATTCATTTGACAGCTATTAATACTGGAAATAAGAACAAGGTATATCTATTTTTCACGCACTTGTTAATGGAAGTTGTTTTCCCAACGTTTGTAAAATGTATGTTATTGTACATACCCACTTCGAAGACCTTGCAGTCCATTTATAATCTTCTTGAGTGAAAGTTTTTGTTTTGCACGAGGCGAGCATTTCCTAACATTGCATATGCATATGTATGAAAATCACACATTATAGGTCAGTAAATGAACAAAGTAGACAGTGCTAAGACTATTACATGTAGTAGGGCTGAATTGGTCGTTATCGCCGCATTTTAGTGTGTTGGGTATACCCAGCTTTACCAAAATATGTTCTGGGTACCCAGCTTGACCTTTGCTGTGTTTTTAGTACATTAGTACACAGTTGATTTCAAAATATTGCATCCGATCACATATATGACACATACATGGGTAGCATCTGTTACTGTTAGTCTTGCCTGGCATATGCTTTTTATCGGCGACATAACGCTAAAAAGAAAACCATAATCAGCAATGGTAACGTCCTCAAGATCATATTATTAGGTATATATATAAATTGTAATATCAAATATATTGCTTTCACGAATGACCGCCTCAGAATTCTGTTAAACAACTAATCCTTCAAATTAGTACAAAAACTACGGCTTGTTACTGCAGGTTTCTCATTGACCACACCAGAAAGTCTCTAAATGCGGACCAAAAATCTACTAAACGGATTAAATACACATCCGATACTTTGCAATACAGTTAGTCTACATTCCAACTGAGACATGTCTCATAATTCATTAGCAAAGTTAGCTGTTATACTGTTCCATAAACATTGTGTTTCCGCCATAAAATCTTCAAGAGTGGACCAGCTATTGTTCATACATAAACACCGAACGCAATTAACGCGGTCATAAAAGTTACATACTGCAACAATTAGACATTCACGAACATCCGCGAAAACCCGAAATGTGTTGTCCTGTCAGATATCCCCATCGCCTCATTGTCACGGCCAGATCAGCGTAGCAGTAAACACCCATAGGGCGTAATAAAGGTGATAATTTATATAAACATCAACTTTCAAAGGTCAACCAGCTGCATGGGTATACCCAAACACCGATTTCTAAAGCAGGTCGTGTACCCAACACCCCACAGGCCCCTGGGGAAAATTACTAAAAATACCAATATATACTGTATACCAGTGGTCCTGTGCAACACCCAAACAATGACTCATTCATCTGCAGTATATATATGTCCATGCAGTAATATTCTTCTCTATTATATATAGCGTAGGCTGAAGAAAAGAACCCCCTTAATTGAAACACAGGTCGCGGTTCAGATTTCACAGTGATTTTCCAAGAATAAAACGTATAATATTTAACCGTGAGTCAAACTTCCGGGTAAGGGTATCTTTAATGCATGGTGTTTTCATGGTGTTTTCATGGTGTTTTCGTGGTGTTTTCATGTGATTGAATTTAGTTTTACAATGACCTTGAAGTTCGTGTGCGTACATATAGGCTCCTTTACAAATGGAGTTAATGCTAAGGTTTATCTTGACGGTTACACTAGTGTAAATGTTTTCCATAGGCCTGAGTGCAAACGTTTTAGCATATACTGTTTACAATATAAATCCTTCTCTTTAAACCTGAAAGATTGACATTTGCGGAAACTTTTTATGCAAACAAATCGTGTCCGTCTAGCAGGGAATTCGCTTTTAAATCTTATGTTTTCGTAACTAGTGTCAGAACCGCACTAAAAATAATGTCATATTTTAGACCACACAACAAAATTCAAACTTCACTTCAAAGAATTAATTCCTGTGCCAATGGCTATTTTACCTATGGTAGATCATAGGGAAGAGGTGTGATGATTTTTGTTATGCAAAAAGCACACAAGGCTATTGACCAATCTGGGCCTAGTGTCTATTTTAATCTCTTCTATATCCGCTAGATATCACTCCGAACCGTATTTACACCAGTGTAACATAAAGTGATAATGCGCTTTTTAGCGGAATAATTGTAATTCCCTATTTCTTCAGAATTACCCCTCAATGGAACAAATGTGTTCAAAAACCAAATCACTTCTGGGGCTCTTTATTAATTACACACAATTTAACACCACACCCCCCCCCCCCTTTAACACATTATTCATCAAAAAAGCATAATTTTCCACCACAAGTCATGTTCAGGCCCCATTTTCATACAGTTTTTGGGGTCTGGTGTTGCAAACTTGGATCGGATATGGTAGACTACAAAATTCTATCCATGCGAGAACTTCTGGTGATCTGAGGTCATTGAGTCCAGATCTGATCAGCTGAGCATCAAGCACATGACTTTATCAGCACATGGAAAACTAAAATATGACATTTTCAGGTCTGCAAGGGTGACACAAGATAACTGGATGTGGGTGTATATTGAATTAGTTGAACAAAGATATGCTCTCTTCAAAGTGCTGAAGCATTTTCTTAAAGTTTTAATGCTATTAACCTTCAAATGGCCATACCCACCAGTGGAAATGACACACTTTCATGATATATATCTGTATTTCACTGGCTATAAAATCCAAAATACTTGTTAGATTAGCTTCTTATAACAATTGATATAAGTGTCATCAACTTGCTCATGTTATGGGTCATTTGCATCATCATGTGACTATTACCACCTTGAAAAATGCTGAAAATACCTTGAAAAATTGGCATCCCCCATCCGCTAGATGTCACTCCG
Organism: Siphonodentalium dalli; assembly: GCA_032622095.1. NCBI lineage: Eukaryota > Metazoa > Mollusca > Scaphopoda > Gadilida > Siphonodentaliidae > Siphonodentalium > Siphonodentalium dalli. The sequence continues at coordinate 197,301,487 of CP136067.1, read as the reverse complement.
TACCGTATTTACACCAGTGTAACATTTACATTTTCGACATAAGTGCGATGAGGATTTCTTCACGCCCATAATTATAGATCATGTCATGAAGTGTCACTTTAATTTATTTGAGACTTTTGTATGTTACAATTCATTCTGCATTATTCTGAGAAACTGAACTGTCCATATTCGTTTATAAATTGTCTTAAGACAAGACAGAATGAATTGTAACTGACAAAACCCCTCAAATACACATGCCGGCATCGTTCAGACATATATCGTCATGCACAACGAATTAGCAGGACCCATAATATAACCGGGGTGGGTATACGGTGGGAATAAAACTGTTATATTTGTGTTGACAGTATAATGTTTATCTTGACATTTTCGACAAAAGTGCGATGATTACTTCTTCACGCCCATAATTATGTATAAATCATGTCATGAAGCTCTGCTCTATCTGGAATAGGGATAATGTTCGACCAGTTCAAACTCTGTAAACAATTTGAATCTTTATTATGTTCTGACGGGGGACTTGATAACATTGAAAACAAAATCAGGTACGCCTAATTAATATATAAAATCAGGTACGCCTAATTAATATATAAAATCAGGTGCGCCTAATTAATATATAAAATCAGGTGCACCTAATTAATATATAAAATCAGGTGCGCCTAATTAATATATAAAATCAGGTGTGCCTAATATATAAAATCAGGTGCGCCTAATTAATATATAAAATCAGGTACGCCTAATTAATATATAAAATCAGGTGCGCCTAATTAATATATAAAATCAGGTGCGCCTAATTAATATATAAAATCAGGTGTGCCTAATATATAAAATCAGGTACGCCTAATTAATATATAAAATCAGGTGCGCCTAATTAATATATAAAATCAGGTACGCCTAATTAATATATAAAATCAGGTGCGCCTAATTAATATATAAAATCAGGTGCGCCTAATTAATATATAAAATCAGGTGTGCCTAATATATAAAATCAGGTGCGCCTAATTAATATATAAAATCAGGTATGCCTAATTAATATATAAAATCAGGTGCGCCTAATTAATATATAAAATCAGGTGTGCCTAATATATAAAATCAGGTGCGCCTAATTAATATATAAAATCAGGTGTGCCTAATATATAAAATCAGGTGCGCCTAATTAATATATAAAATCAGGTACGCCTAATTAATATATAAAATCAGGTGCGTCTAATTAATATATAAAATCAGCTGCGCCTAATTAATATATAAAATCAGGTGCGCCTGATTAATATATTTCTTAATCAGTACATGTATTTCAAGGTAGGCGAAGGTCCAATATCCAGATTAGATCGATATCATGCATTTATGTGGCTTTTGTGGGCAGATTTCGCGATAAACATTGAATTAATTACCTGATGTATATGTCATGATTGTAAGCGATACAATAATACCTAAATAGATCCCAATTCCGAGAAAAGTTGGCTAACCGGAAATTTAGCATACATGCGTGGTCGATAAGAAAACTGATATTTTAAGGTATCGTTTCATTTCAATCCAATTCTCTATATATGCCTAAGTTAGAATGTATATTTATATCTGGCATACATTTATTCTGTGTCTTGTTCTTCAAATAACAAACAGCGACCTTCGTGTTTTCTTGATAAACTGCAGTTCGCCCCAAATTCGTGGACAATTTTGACTTAGCTAATCCCCTCCTCTGACATACACACAATCATGGGAGCTATAAATTAACCCGCTGTCAACTTGATGTTGGATCTCATACGGACAGCTTGAATCATTTCCACGGGAGATGAAGATGTTGTGAAAATAATTGGTCCTAGCTCGCCCACCCGGCATACCACTTGAATGAATCAGAATAATATTTAAACTTTACAATCTGAGTAGGTTTTTTCTGGGGGAATCAGGGGGGGGGGTCTTAAAACTTTTCAGGCACGTATGCTGATTTTTATTTTTCGTCCCTTGTTGTGACCCACCCACCCCCACGTCCAATTTTTTTTCCGTTTTCGGCAGTTTTTTCCGACCATTTTTGGACACCCCACCCCCCCCCTTTTAACACAAAAACAGAGATTTGCGGGGGAAAATTCACTGTAAACAGCTGTATATGAATTTCTGTGCATACTATGTGTCATGGATGTTAACATTGACATGTAAATAGGAACGAATCATTTTTGGGTCATTTGGCCAAAAAAACATGGCTGCCAGCGGCCATTTGGATTTCAAAATTTGCAACAAAATACAACACGATAAATGCAGTCAGTTTAGCAGTTAGAATTACATCATTTCTCTTATTCTAAGGTGTTTTAGGCAAAACTCATTGCAAAAACCGTCAAAAAACATGCAGTAAAACAAATTTTGAGTTGCGGAAAAAGAATTTTGTTGGTCCCATCGAATACCCACCCACCCTGACATACAGGCCCGGAAAAAAATTAATTCCCCTCCCCCACCCTGGGGGAATCCCTTTGCGAACTCAAAAATACATTCAATTCATTCAATGACTGTGTTTTAAATAAATGCTCTTAATATACAATTTTATTTTTTAACTAGTTTGCGCAAATTGAGGATAGCCCATTTGCGAATGGACCAGGAAGTTCGTGACATTATCGAAGGAGAGTCAAGCGTTAATACATTCCTACTGTTTCGTCATAACAACTGGAGAAAGTGCTCAATAAGTTTGTAAAAAATTGAACATGGAAGTGGATGAACAATATATTCTGGAACCTGGATACGATAAGGTGCCCTTATCAGCTTTAAGGTCATCGGCCAGGAGAAAACTTAGTTTATTTCTTGATTCTGAGTCTGTAACAGAATGCCAAGAGGGCTACGTTACAGATTTTCGAGGAATGAGTGAAATCATTGGATTTTCTATACAAGAAATTAGACTCTTTGAAAGGCGGGAGCTACATACATCAGCAATGCTTGACGAGTGGGAGAGACGACCGGGAGCGAATGTTGGACAATTGTGGGATAACCTGAAGATTCTGGAAAGATATGATGTCATAGCAGAATGCCGCACAATAATACGTAAGTTCAATATATTATGCAGAAGTCAGGCGCATCTCAAAAACCCTGATTTTTTCTGTTGATACATGAGCAGAATAGAAGTTAAAATTAGTTTTTCCAATAAAGGCCTGCAGAGGGTCAAAATTACAAAGTGATATACAAAACAGATATCATAAAGTGATTAATATTTAGGCAAGGAACAAATACGAACCTATAAAGTAACCAGGCCTGCTTAACGAGCGGAGCTAGCTTACATGTAGTGCTTGAACTTTATGGCCTACATGTAGCTTGGATAAGTGGGTGTTAATGGAGGTATATTTGGTGTAAAGGTTTGGGGTTTAACTCTTCCACTGCCAATCACGACTACATGTATAGTCGATTTACCCGTGTACAGTCAATCGCGACTTTAGTCTAAGGGCCGTTTTCTGTCGTCCGTAGCTGTTTAAAGCGCGTGATTTGTATATTCACATCGAAAGCGACTGGATCTCTTTGTCGCGCGCGATGATTTGCGTAGATTATCGTGACTGGATCGCTTTGTCGCGCGCGATGGTTTGCGTAGATTATCGTGACTGGATCGCTTTGTCGCGCGCGATGGTTTGCGTAGATTATCGCGACTGGATCGCTTTGTCGCGCGCGATGGTTTGCGTAGATTATCGTGACTGGATCGCTTTGTCGCGCGCGATGGTTTGCGTAGATTATCGCGACTGGATCGCTTTGTCGCGCGCGATGGTTTGCGTAGATTATCGTGACTGGATCGCTTTGTCGCGCGCGATGGTTTGAGTAGATTATCGTGACTGGATCGCTTTGTCGCGCGCGATGGTTTGCGTAGATTATCGTGACTGGATCGCTTTGTCGCGCGCGATGGTTTGCGTAGATTATCGACTGGATCGCTTTGTCGCGCGCGATGGTTTGCGTAGATTATCGTTTGAGTGTATCATTTACAGGAAGGTCAGTATATGGACAATTTAATAAGAATTTGCTAAACATGTACATGTAAGAGTTTTTCTAACTCATGGGCTTCCTAAATTCTCATAACAATTACGTTTAATTGAATTTAATTCTATAATTCCAGTTTGTGAGTTTTCTTATATCGGGGGCGGGAATTGTGGGCAAAGTGATCTCACAAGCTTGGAATGGATTGGGACCAAAAATTAACCTGACGATCTTGTTATTACGTCGAGCTCTTGCCAGGCATTTTTCCCTTATCATTTGTCCTTGCACTTCAATTATCAGCATGTCGCTAAAGTCCTCCACCACCTTTGTTATCGCGACGACGAATGAATGTGTCGCCTTCAAATATAGGAGGAATACGCGCGTATAAATATCCCATTTGACAGCAATCCGCTGGTTTGTCACAAAGCGAGAAAACGACGAAGCATAAAATCACTGCTGTGATCGCCTCGTGGTCAGCGATTCAGTCGCTTGCGGTGTGAATATAAAAATCGCTCGCTTTGAACTGCTATGGACGACAGAAAACGGCCGTTATAATCGCGCGCTCGCGTCCGGTGTGGATTGACCTTAATTCTTGTAAATGCTGGCAGCAGGACGGGTACAGGGGACCGACCGTAAATGTGGTCGTTCAGATAATGTGACGTATATGCGTCTCAGTGGTGGTCACTTATATTTCATGCTATAAGTTCACGACTATATATAACGTCAGGAACTGTGTGCGATATTTAGTATAGTCCGGGAGGTGGCATGGTAATTATTTTTTATAATCCGTGAGCACGAAATAACAATCCGTGCGCACGAATTAATAATCCGTGCAGTGTAATATCAATTATACAACGTGGATACGAGATCGTTATTACCCTTGTAAAAACCTGCCTTCTCTACATAGCGACGACTTTTTGCAGGGTAATATCAGTTTTACAAGGTGGATACGTGATTGTTATTACCCTTGTAAATCCTGTCTTCTCTATACAGCGACGATATATTTTGCAGGGTAATATCAGTTTTACAAGGTGGATACCAGATTGTTATTTCCCTTGTAAAACTGTCTTCTCTATATAGCGACGACATTTTTTGCAGTGTAATATCAGTTTTACAAGGTGGATACGAGACTGTTATTACCCTTGTAAAACCTGTCTTTTCTATATAGCGACAACATGTTTTGCAGGGTAATACAGGGGGCGGGAAAAAACTGCAGACACAGGGTGGAAAAAACTGTTTTCTTCGGTTTGGGTACCCCCCCCCCCCCCCCCCAAACAGCAAAAACTGCAGTTTTTTTCCATTGACCATTTGCCCCCCCCCCCCCCCCCCAGAAAAAATCAAATCTACCCCAGCCGGACAACAACTCGGTTTGACCGGAAACCGAAAAAAACACCGGAGCGTACAATTCACGAGAAGGTGCTTGGTAACTTAGTTTAGATTATTATGACTAAAATGGTCATTATCTACCAGTAGAACGCAGATTTGTACCTCGTGATGTCATGACATGTACAAACATGTATATTGGTGATCGCAACGCTAAGATAAGTTTAATTGGCAAAAACATCCTTATAAGGACAGTATGCATACATAATAACACATAATTGTACATTGTGTATTGAACAGTATAATAAATGATATTAATATAAGGTCAAGCTGAATGTGCAATGGATCATCTATTCTGTATTTGTTCATTGATTTATGATACGATGCTCATCACGTGCGGAGAATAATCTTCGGATCATATGACAAATTGAAGTGCATGTATTTGACACATTGTTGGATAAGATTTTGACAAGCTGTTCAGTTGGGGTCATGCTTTCAAAGTCTGAGAACTGTGTCTTCATAAGGTTTGTGAGCTCGAGACGTTGTGTGCGGTAAGCGCTGCACTCTAAAAGAAAATGTTTTTCGTCTTCAATAGCATTATCGGAACAAAATATACAAAACCTTTGTTCCACTGCCGTCGGCGGTTGTGTGTGGCGTCCCTTTTCAATAGCCAATTTATGATTACTTATTCGCAGTCTAGTGAAAACGATTCTATTTTCTATTGATGTTGTGTGAAGAAGATAAGGTTCTATTTCGTACTTAAGTTTGAAAAGTCGGTATGTTCGTAACTTATTACTTCCCTTTTTTGAACATTCGTCAGTGAGACTTTGTCTAAAATATTTATAATAATCTTCAATAAGATTTCTTTTGAATTGACACAGTACGGGACCAGCGTTTTGGAGGTCTGCAATATTCCAACGCAGTGATTCTGCCGTTTTAAAGATTGATTTCTTAACCGATGCCATCTGTTGTTCCAACGCAGCACTGCGGAGAAGATTACAGTCCGACCGTGACATTAACTTAATTACATATGATGACAGTCTGCATGCCACATCAATGAATAGTGGGTGGCTCCCTAACTCGGCGCTATGTATGCACTTTAAAAAATGACAACTAGTCATTACCTCGACTTTGAAAAAATGCAAATGAGATGAGTGAGATACCAGCATATAACTGTTTTCTGATACCATTGGAGGAGAAATTGTTTAATACATGGGATAGTTCTGCAGTAAAAATTTGCCAGATAAGCGATCGCAGGGTAGAATTCTGCATTCGACTGGTAGACACTGACATAGTCGGCATTATTAAGAGGGTTAATGGGGTCAATATCACATGTAAACCAAGACAGTGGTTATCCAAAATTGTTTTATGTGGATTGTACTACTCATGTATATATGATTTGGATATTAAGGTTTTTCCATATTCTATAAAATGAGAGAAAATTGAAGTTGTGAGTCTGAAAATACATATTTGGAAAACAATTACATGCAAATTTTTTCCGACAACCCCCCCCCCCCCCCCCCTAAATGAATAAGGAAAAAATTTACGTGTAAATTGTTACGCCTATGTACCCCCCCCCCCCCACCCCGGTACGTTGTGTCCCGCAGTTTTTTTTCCGCCCCCTCCCTGGGTAATATCAATTTTATAAGGGGGGTTACCAGATTTGTAAAAACCTGTCTTCTCTATATAGCGACGTTATTTGCAGTGTAATATCAGTTTTACAAGGCGGATACCAGGTTGTTATTACCTTATAAATCCTGTCTTCTCTATATAGCGACGATATTTTTTGCCGGGTAATAACATTTTTACAAGGTGGCTACGAGATTGTTATTACCCTTGTAAAACCTGTCTTCTCTATATAGCGACATTTTTTGCAGGGTAATGTCAGTTTTACAAGATGGATACCAGATTGGTATTACCCTTGTAAAACTGTCTTCTCTATATAGCGACGACATTGTTTGCAGGGTAATATCATATTTACAAGGTGGATACGAGATTGTTATTTCCCTTGTAAAACCTGTCTTCGCTATATAGCGACGACATTTTGTGCAGGGTAATATCATTTTTACAAGGGCGATACGATATTGTTATTATCCTTGTAAAAGCTGTCTTCTCTATATAAAGCGACGACTTTTTTGCAGTGTGATGTCAATTTTACAATGTGGATACCAGGTTGTTATTTCCCTTGTAAAACTTGTCTTCGCTATATAGCGACCGCATTTTTTGCAGGGTAATATCAATTTTACAAGGGGGATACGAGACTGTTGTTACCCTTGTAAAAGCTTTCTTCTCTATACAGCGATGACATTTTTTGCTGGGTAATGTCAATTTTACAAGGGGGTACGAGATTTTTATTGCCCTTGTAAATTGGGACGACATTTTTTGCGGACTAATACGAAATAATTGTTTCCTGTTTGGTTCACATATATCGAACAATTTAGAACACCGGGATACGGCGTGGTATGGCCCTAGAGGAACAATGATGCCAAAGAAGGCTTAAAATTCTACAGATGGGATATATAGACTTGTGGGCCGGTGTAGCAGAGAACTGCACGTTAAGAGGCCTCCTTCATTTATGTATTTTCCTAGTTTGCTGTTGTAGTAGTTTGTTCATCCCTTGATTTTGTTGCTCACCATCATTTGATGGTGAATATCAGTTCTAATTTTAATTGGAACTGTGTGAATATTAGCTGTGATATCTAATTGGTTCTTGACTTTGTTCGAAATGTTTGTAGAGAGAACTGCCGCATCATCATTTAATATGACATGCCATACATTATTTCTTCTTTTAGTTAAGGATTGTAGTGCCTACATGGATGCGAAGGAAAGAGAGATGAAGACACCAGACCAAGTAGCAGAAGGTATGTATTGTATTTGTACCACTGCTTAGATATGGAGACATAGGGACGGGGCTAGATGTGGGGAGGGGTGTCTATCTGCACCCTCACCATTTAATCCTTTCTATACTAAATGGATTATCCCATTCACTTATAGAAGTATACATTGGGAAGTAGTATTCATTTGGAGGGGTGTTCAGGTAATAAAAGCAGATGACACAGGGGGGGGTCGGAAAAAAATTTCAGGCACGTATGGCATTTTTTTCCTTTCGATAATTTTGTGTACCCACCCACCCCCACCGCCATTTTTTTTTCCGTTTTCGGCAGTTTTTCCGACCATTTTTTGACACCCACCCCCCCTTTTAACACTAAAACACAGATTTGCGGGGGAAATTCACTGCAAACAGCTGTATATGAATTTCTGTGCATACTATTTATCATGGATGTTAACATGGACATGTAAATAGGAATGAGTCATTTTGAGGTCATTCGGCCAAAAAAACATGGCTGCCAGCGGCCATCTTGGATTTCAAAATTTGCAACAAAATACAATACGATAACTGCCTGCAGTCAGTTTACAGTTAGAATTACATTATTTCTCTCATTCAAAGTGGTTTTGAAGCCCAACTCATTGCCAAAACACTAAAAAACAAGCAGGAAATTTTTTTTTTAGTTGCGGAAAAAATTGCTTGTTGGTGGCTTTGACCACCCACCCACCCCGGCATACGTGCCGGAAATTTTATTTTCACCCAGCCCCCCCCCCCCCCTGGATGACAGACAGATAATACAAGATTTGTATTAAACGGGACATATTATGACATTGGTCTGTCCATCCTCCTGTCCGTCTGTCTATTCGCTTAAAATTGGGTTCAGATAACTTTAAATAGTCTCAACTGAATGGACTGAAATTGGGTATGTGGGTTTACTAGCACAAAATACAGGTCAAGTTCGAATTTGGGTTCTGCCCTACAATTTTCATCAAATGTTATGACCCTTTTTTGTTGGAATTTGCACTCAATTTTGTTTCCGGATGATAACTTTAGTAAGCCTGAACTGAATGCATTGAAATTTGCTTTGTGAGTTTACAAGACAAAATATAGGTCACGTTCGTATTTGGGTTCCGCCCGACAATTTTCGCCATAGTTATGGCCCTTTGTTGTAATTACCTCGAGCGTATTTCACCATGCCCCAGCGATTCTCTGGTTCATATATTTCAGTTTTCAACATGGTGCACTATGCTGATACAGACTTGGTTAACACTCCTTGAATTTTTGGAATGATTATTATAAATCAAAAGCATATACCATCCGTGTACCATCCTACCATAGTTAAATAAATTAATGCGTTCCCTTCTTTTGTTTCCAGTATCGACTTGTACGCCACTGATTGTTACAGAGCAATCTGATATGGACTTTGATGATTCTAAATACATGACTATACAAGACGGTATGTACTAACGTATCAGAACCCAACTGGAGTAATTTCTGCATCGGTATTGGTATTAACCCTTTACCCAACAGAAGGGCCCTGTGCCAATGCATTCTCTTATATATGCGAGTCGACCATAGGTCGCCTCGCATATATAAGAGAATGCATTGGCTTAACACATTAAAAAAATTTAAATTGTTAAAGAATGTAAGAAAAAATGGTAAAAAGTGTTAAAAAAAGATATTTTTTAGGCCAATGCATTCTCTTATATATGCGAGGCGACCTATGGTCGACTCGCATATATAAGAGAATGCATTGGCACAGGGCATAACTGTAACTATCACAATGTGGTCAAGGAGTCGGTTCCAATGATATCCATATGTGTATGGTTCTATTGAGACAGACCGAAGATATTTTAGGCTGTTGAAGCTTTATTTGGCCGGTTTTGGCCGGTTTGTTGGGTAAAGGGTTAAATGGACACGGTTCATTTCACCTCCAAGTTACGGTATGTCTATGCGATATGAAATGAGGGATAATATAGGACATTAACACTTTCTTTCCGGAACAGATTCTCACGTTTAGTGTGCCACTTTCATGGCAGGAGCTGTGCCGGTGCGTACTCGTATATATGAGAGTCTCCCACAGGGAGCCTCACATATATAAGGAAATGCACTGGCTTATTCGGTTAAGGTATATATTGTTAGGCCAGTGTATTCTCTTATGGGAGACTCACATATATGAGAGAATGTCAATGTATTTACACAGGTTTTTTTTCTCCAAAATTCAGGAAGCTTCATTCGTGAAAAGGTTAATATACATGTTATGTATACATTTAAATGGGTCTATCCATCTGAAGAGATGTTCAGGAAATATAAGCAAATGACAGACATAATATGATAAGATAATGAACGTACAAGTGTATTTATATAAGGATTCGTATTGGCGGGAAATTGTGGCGTCATACGGGAACTACTCGCCAATGAGTATTCAGTAAAGAAATGTTATATTCACAAATTACTTATCGATGCTGTGTAAATCTGCTGTAATAACAAATTACGAAGTCAGAGAAATTTTCCAGCTATTTTTTATGTTTATGTTTCCCTATCAGAGATACGCCAACAGGGAAAACCCTTTATTTTTCCATGCTAAAGATAAATTGGGACCTGACTTTTCTAAATTATATAGAGAGTAATCAATTGGTTTCGATGATTACGTGACATAATTCACGAGGGTAGCCGGGCCTGGTAAAACCCGAGTGAGCGGAGCGAACGAGGGTTTTACCAATAGGATCGGCTACCTGAGTGAATTATGTCACGTAATCATCGAAACCAATTGATTATTCTGTTTATTACACACTTTCAACCACTAAAAGTTGCTAATTCTAAAGAGAAGATATGACAAAATAAGCCCGGATCAGCTGATTCTCCCATTTTGAACCCCAACGTACAGTTGCGCGTGCAGTTTCGCGGATGGACACATAATTTAAATAATTGTGACGTAACGATACCGATTGACCTCATAATTTGATGCGATTCATTAAGTTTCGGAAATTGTCTGTCAAAATTGTGTTTATTCTGACCGAACAAGCATGGCACTTGAAACGGGATATTGTGAAGATTCTGATGGTGTGTGTAAATAATGTTGGTTCATACAGGAAATGTTTGGAAATCGTGCTAAAAGTAGAAAGCTAAGTTTCGAAGTGACGATATTTTAATCATCGACGTAAACAAATTCTCGAAGAGCAACACGTGGAAATTCAGCTCGGAACTGGATAAATTTATTGTTCACACAGGTTCACATGGAATTGTTCATAGTTCATTTGATTGGAATATGACATCGTCCGAATCATCGGAGTCGATAATTGGTAAGATTTTTCTTCATTTTACCGGTTTATTAACTGCTTCTGCGTCATCGTTAGCAGTTCGTTTCTGTTCAACTTCAACCATGTTTGAGCCGCAGAAAGGGAAAATAGTTCCGGCTTAGAGCGGAACTGTCAAACATCGCGTGCTCTCACCGGTGACGTAATTCACAGGTGTGACATTATCAATTTTAACTCACCAAGAAATCCTTATAAATCACGTCTAAGTGTGTAATAAAACTTATTTATCGATCTAATGGAGCTTTACACAGAGGCAACACCCACAACGGTAGTACCGCCCACTGGTAATACGATTGTATCCATATAATTATTGTCTGTTACCCGAGAACGACTTCCGAAGAGAACATATCAGCACTTGCCCTTATGTTACAGACTCATATATATGATTCGTGCAAATTTTGATCTTTTAAACTGATCTGCTGTTGAACAAAAAAATTATAATTTCTTGTTTAATTTAAAAACAAAAATTCAAATTTAATTGTAAGTTTTTGAGTTTCTTTTTAGATTTTTAGATTGGAACTTTAAAACAAAAATATTAAATTTTTAATTTAATTTTTAAATGTTCTTTTCAGATTTTTAGATTGAAACTGCTTGCTAAACAAATTCCAGAATATTGAAAAAAAAATTAAATGAATTTGTTTAAATTTTAATTTAAAAAATAAGGCAGTTATAACATATGCCGGGGTACGCCGAGGCACCACACCAAATTCGGTTGAAATCGGTCAAGGGCTTTGGAAGAAAATTTCAAAGAAAAACAGACCAGAATAGACAGACCTTGAACTCTTTCTATATCTAAATGAGAGAACACACATTCGTTTTGCCATTAAGTGTGAAAATTATGACTGTCATGCTAAATGAAAAACATACGGATAAATTTATAACATCATGGCGCAATTATAAATCTCAGTAAATTATGATTTGACAACAAAAAAGTTGTTTGAATATAGCCAATTTAACACTGAGTGTATGATCCCATTGATAAGTTTGAGATTGCATTTTAATTTAAATTAGCTTACAGCTTCTCTTTCGAGAGTTTCAATGTGTGTTACATCTATAAATCATGGTACGAATATAATCAATGTGTGTTACATCTATAAATCATGGTACGAATATAATCAATGTGTGTTACATCTATAAATCATGGTACGAATATAATCAATGTGTGTTACATCTATAAATCATGGTACGAATATAATCAATGTGTGTTACATCTATAAATCATGGTACGAATATAATCAATGTGTGTTACATCTATAAATCATGGTACGAATATAATCAATGTGTGTTACATCTATAAATCATGGTACGAATATAATCAATGTGTGTTACATCTATAAATCATGGTACGAATATAATCAATGTGTGTTACATCTATAAATCATGGTACGAATATAATCAATGTGTGTTACATCTATAAATCATGGTACGAATATAATCAATGTGTGTTACATCTATAAATCATGGTAAGAATATAATCAATGTGTGTTACATCTATCAATCATGGTACGAATATAAACATATTTGTTTGAATTCTCCAACCCACTCCAAATCTAAAAAAAAAATGGATGAGAATATTGTAAATTATTTATACTGGCTTTTTAATTTGATCAGCTGGCCTTATGAGAACTTTTATCTCCCAAAAATTACTTGTTAACCTGAGATATATACTAATACTGCCTATTTGATCAACAGTGAGCGACGGACCTGGTCAGATGTATGATGCATTTGTCTGCTATAGCCCCAAGAGCAACTATGATCTGAAATTTGTACAGATGATGACCGATAAGTTGGAAGCAGAACCACATAATCTCAAGTTACTTGTTCCATGCAGAGACGACAGATGTGATCCCATTGAAAAGTTTGAGATTGCATTTAAATTTAAAGTAGCGTACAGCTTCTCTTTCGAGAGTTTCAATGTGTGTTACATCTATAAATCATGGTACGAATATAATCAATGTGTGTTACATCTATAAATCATGGTACGAATATAATCAATGTGTGTTACATCTATAAATCATGGTACGAATATAATCAATGTGTGTTACATCTATAAATCATGGTACGAATATAATCAATGTGTGTTACATCTATAAATCATGGTACGAATATAATCAATGTGTGTTACATCTATAAATGTTGGTAAGAATATAATCAATGTGTGTTACATCTATCAATCATGGTAAGAATATAATCAATTTTTTTTAATTCTCCCACCCCCTGCACCCACTCCAAATCTCAACAAAACGGATGGGAATATTGTAAATTATTTATACACTGAGAAAAATAACGGGTCAATATGACTACCTTCGGGTTAGTCATGGATATTTGGAGTCATTTTGACTATACCCGTGTCGTCCCACGGGTCATCATGAATAATTCTGAAGTAGTCAACTTGACAATGAAAAAAATAAATAATTATAAGTAGATATAATATAGCTACTGAACATAAGCTACGTTTTAAAACTCACAGCTCATCGTATTTAAAATGTCCCAGGAACTATATAACGTTATCATTCAAGCGGCATAATTATTTTACCCCTGCACTTATGGTACGAGTTTTATAGTACGACAAATCGATATATGCTTCGGGTGTACCGAATGAACCATGTGCGTTGTTTTAGATTGTTTTAGCAAATAATTGGACCTAACTAGCTTCTTAATAACCTGGAATATTGTTAGCACTGTCTGGATTATGTTTGTATTTGAAAGGGACAAGATGTGTGTTACATCTATAAATGTTGGTAAGAATATAAACATATTTGTTTGAATTCTCCAACCCACTCCAAATCTATAAAAAAAATGGATGAGAATATTGTAAATTATTTATACTGGCTTTTTAATTTGATCAGCTGGCCTTATGAGAACTTTTATCTCCCAAAAATTACTTGTTAACCTGAGATATATACAAATACTGCCTATTTGATCAACAGTGAGCGACGGACCTGGTCAGATGTATGATGCATTTGTCTGCTATAGCCCCCAGAACAGCTATGATCTGAAATTTGTACAGATGATGACCGATAAGTTGGAAGCAGAACCACATAATCTCAAGTTACTTGTTCCATGTAGAGACGACTTGCCTGGAGGGGCAGAATATTCCATTTGTGCGAAACTCATACAGAACAGGTATTATATATAGTTATTATACACAGATGAGTGATGACCTAGGTTAATGTTATATAATATGGAATATATGTTGTGTACACTGTGATCAATGTGGGCATTTAATTGATTTCTTTCTTTTTTTCTGCTTTCTGCGCTTGTGTCACCAATATACCCAATCCAATTGAGTGATGGACCATTCCTATGTATATTTTTTATAACTGAATGGGTGATTTCAATCATCGATGGTTGAACTGATGATTGAATGGGTTAAATATCTTATTTGCTTTCAGGTGTAAGAGAATGATAATCATAATGTCGTCCAGTTACCTAAGGAGCACACAGTGTGACTTCCAGACTAAATATGCTCAAGCTCTTGCCCCAGGTAAGAAGTCTTATGCAGTCTTCTTACGGTGAACCAATAATAATTTTGTGCATGCAAAATGGGCATACATGCGGCGGATGATGCCCACTGCTCTGTTCGTGTAAATGGGAGTTGTTACTAGACAGGGCTGAGAATAAGGTGCCTATCATTTGCAGAATCTAAATTCACCATCTGGGGTCCTCTCTGCTTAGGCCCCATCTTCTCTGCAAAGTTTCTTTTTTTTATCAAATTTTTATAGAAAATAATTCACTTAGACGCTATTTCTTTTTTAGTTTAGTTTCTCTATATCCCCAAATTGGCAGACGACACATTACCTAATCGAGGTTCCCAATGGGTGTACACCACAATATTCAACATTCTGGAACTTCAATCTGATTCTGTGTCTCCCATCGTAGATCAGGCCACGCAGAATGAGGTCCCAAGAGGATGAATTTTGGTGATGCTAGCCCACTGTGTGGTATAGCGTCAATAAATTCAACCTCTGGGGACGTCATTCTGCAAATGACAGTGAAATATCCTGTTTATTGAGTTTTGAGAACACCGGTAAAATATACCGGGAATTATTACATATATACCAGATAAAGAGTATTATGGGATATAATAAAGGATCGCAATTTTATACAGTCTGCTCTGTTTTCGATCATTCATAATCCACATTGATCTGGAGTTAAAATTATCATAATATACAATCCTTACATTGTCGACGGGATGGTTTCATAATTCGACAGGATGTTCAGTTCGCATGGTATCCCTGATGTTGTGCGTAGTGAAAATGGGAGTCCATTTGAGAGTGGAGAGTTCAGTGAATTTGCCTCTGAAATAGGTTTCAAACAGCGCAAAGTGTCGCCCTTATGACCGGAGGCAAATGGAGAAGTAGAATAATTTATGAAACCTGAAGAAGGCATGCATAACAGCCATAAAAATTGGAAGCAAGTGATGTATGCCGTTCTTAGAAATATAGAATATGTAGATAGTGTGGTCGCTTAAACTGTTTATGTCCGTGAGGGGAATTTGAGCATCTATTGGGCGAGTCTCTGCATGCCGAGTCCAATAGATGCCAAATCTCCTGAGCGGACATAAACAGTTTTAGCGACGGCACTAGCTACATATTTTATTTATCCATCGCACAAAACATGCATTTTGTGCGGTAAATCTGTAATTTTCCTCAGTTTTACATTCCTTACTTCGATGAAGCCCTTACATATATTAGGTCAAGCAAACTAATTAGCATTCATGAGTTGAAAATCGGAGTGCAGCTTAGAGCGAAATAGTTCGTTGGGTTATTTTAATAGTTATTCTAAGCTGGCCTTTAGCTAATGGTTTATAGATGTTTTAGAGCGAAAAAACATATCCGATTACGAATTTTGTATCAATTACGGTGAACTATGGCCTAATATCACAATGACGTCATTCAGGTCGGTTGACGTCCCTAGTTACCTGCCCAATTTGCATATAAAATTACGTCATAAAAGTAGTACTAACCTAATAAAGATACGTTGGCCTAATACAGCTACTTTGACGTAATAAACGTTACGTTTATTAGGCAGGCTTTATGTAGGCAATACAGGTAGTGAGCGGTGGATAAACGTAATGTTTATTAGGCAGGCTTTATGTAGGCAATACAGGTAGTGAGCGGTGGATAAACGTAATGTTTATTAGGCAGGCTTTATGTAGGCAATACAGGTAGTGAGCGGTGGATAAACGTAATGTTTATTAGGCAGGCTTTATGTAGGCAATACAGGTAGTGAGCGGTGGATAAACGTAATGTTTATTAGGCAGGCTTTATGTGGGCAATACAGGTAGTGAGCGGTGGATAAACGTAATGTTTATTAGGCAGGCTTTATGTAGGTAATACAGGTAGTGAGCGGTGGATAAACGTAATGTTTATTAGGCAGGCTTTATGTAGGTAATACAGGTAGTGAGCGGTGGATAAACGTAATGTTTATTAGGCAGGCTTTATGTAGGTAATACAGGTAGTGAGCGGTGGATAAACGTAATGTTTATTAGGCAGGCTTTATGTAGGTAATACAGGTAGTGAGCGGTGGATAAACGTAATGTTTATTAGGCAGGCTTTATGTAGGTAATACAGGTAGTGAGCGGTGGATACAGGTAGTGAGCTGTGGATACAGGTAGTGAGCTGTGGATACAGGTAGTGAGCTGTGGATACAGGTAGTGAGCGGTGGATAAAGGTAGTGAGCTGTGGATACAGGTAGTGAGCGGTGGAATACAGGTAGTGAGCGGTGGATAAATACAGGTAGTGAGCTGTGGATACAGGTAGTGAGCGGTGGATACAGGTAGTGAGCGGTGAATACAGGTAGTGAGCGGTGGATACAGGTAGTGAGCTGTGGATACAGGTAGTGAGTGGTGGATAAAGGTAGTGAGCTGTGGATACAGGTAGTGAGCGGTGGAATACAGGTAGTGAGCGGTGGATAAATACAGGTAGTGAGATGTGGATACAGGTAGTGAGCGGTGGATACAGGTAGTGAGCGGTGGAATACAGGTAGTGAGCGGTGGAATACAGGTAGTGAGCGGTGGAATACAGGTAGTGAGCGGTGGATACAGGTAGTGAGCGGTGGATAAATTACTGCTCTACTCACCATTGCTCAACATGTGTAGCGCCGTCTGACATCCTTTATGGACGTGTCGTTAAAGCAAAGTTGCCTCATATCCCGGGTAAATGTCAAAACAAATGCAACATCAAGTCGAATGACAAAAATGAAAATGAAATCGGCAGCTGAGCGCCATCGCAGAATACAAAATTCCACAATTACAATTGGTGACACAGTGTTGATAAAAAAAATATTTAAAAAAAACTTAAAATCCAGCCCCTATTTGATCAAATTCCGTATAATGTGGTCGATATAAAATATTGGTATCCATGGTTATTGCTAAACATGGAAATGAGGTAAAGGCAAGAAATAGCTCACACATCAAGTTGGTCAAAATCGTTGATAACTCTTTTACTAGTAAGCCTCAAGAGGATTCTGACGTTGATTTTGATTGGATATTAACTGATGAACATCACCACATCATGTGGATCTCAGATTGAAAACGATAATGGTTCCTCAAATGATTGTGGAGGAAGATATCCAATAAGAGTTAGGAGACAACCAGCTCACTTGTGAGATTATGTTGTTTGAATGTAATATGTGAGTTAGGTTTCATATCATTATGTAATATATCAATGCATGTATTTCCCAATTCTATTTTGTTATGCAAAACGGGGAGAGATGTAATGTCCTGTTTATTGAGTTTTGAGAACACCGGTAAAATATACCCGGGCATTATATCCACCGGATAACGGGTATTATGGGATATAATAAAGGATCGCTGTACACAACACTAAATTGACAGCTTCGTTAACATCTTTTCTTATTTTTCAGGTGCAAGAAGTAAAAAAATCATTCCGGTTTTGTTAGAAAACATCCCATTTCCGGAGATACTCCGATTTGTTACGAGCTGTGACTTCACCAAGCCAGATCTCATGAAATGGTCATGGGTACGACTAGCGAGTGCTATTACAGCACCATTTGACACCAAGGAAGTCATGATAACCAATGAGACCTTTTTGCGATCAACCAGTTTGAGTTTTGGTGGATCGGTGAACTGGGAATCGTCTGACCCGACATACGAAAGTGTGGAGTCTCTTACCGACTCATCGTCAGCATCATACTCAACAGCGGCATCCAATATGCCTCAGAGTAAGTTATTTTAACCCTTTAATACTAAATACTCATTGACAAGTGGTTCCCTTAGAAATAAATTCAATGACCATTTGTTTCAAGACCCACTTAATTTTCGAACCCCCAGATTACATTATATAAAATATATGCCATATTATATACCACCTGAAAGAGGAAGCTCCAAAACATTGTAGTATCAACTTATCCGGTGTAATAAACTGAGGACATGTTGTTTTGTTGAGTTGCCAACGCGTTTTGTCATCTAAATTGCATTAAAAAGCAGTATTATTTTCAATTCAGGGGGTATAACTCCATATATTAAAGATAGAGTTCTTCCCCTTCTGTTGCATTCTGGGATTCAAAGGGGGGTGCGAAGTCATTCTATGATTTCAGAAGTTTTCTATATCTCTGTGGGCATCTTCTGGGACACCGATGTTTCAAATAGTGATAAATTATAGTATTTTAATCATATGTTATGGCATAGATTGTTATTAAAACCGTATATCATGTCACTATAAAAAAAATAATCGGCGACTCGAAAATTAAGCGGGCCTTTAATACCACCGGGCCATCAATTAATTCCATCATAAGACGCAGCTTTGTCCAAGTTTTTAATTCTTTATATGTCTACAGGGTCCGCGCTGGACCGAAATTTACTTTTGCCAAATTATTTGCCAAATGAAAATATGTTTTACAAATTCTTTTAGAATTTGCCAAATGTCATCCCAGATAGTATCATTTTCTGCAACCTTGATTGGATCTTATGTTTCGACGCTCGCATCTCTATTGTGGTTTATCATACAACAATAATAAATTACCGAACAATAAAATCGTAGAAGGGTTGCTTCATCGGAAGGGAACATCACAAAATGATTATCTATATAAACGCAACCATCACGGTAAATACGGATAATCCCTCCACCAATCGATACTAATGCCATCAAACTAACTGCATCTTGGAGGTGTTAACCTTTCCGAAACCATATAAAACACCACTAATATAATTATATTGTAATAATTTCCTAAAATGAATGGTATTAATTAACCGATATTTTTCAACTTTATTGAGGAATTAATAAGTGACTTGCCAAAACTTTTGCCAAACGAAAATATTTTTTGCCGAATGTGAATTATTTTTGCCATGTGCAAATTTGGCAAGTGGCAGGGCGAACCCTGTATGTCTAGTCGATTATTTTGGTAAACTTAGAACAAGTCTATTCGTGACAATCGGTACAAGTGCACTTAAAATTGTGACAAGAGTACAGTTCAGTTGGCACATGTGCACTCACACCTCCATTTTAATTTTAATTTTAAAATGTCATGTTTTGTGTGTATTTATCACCTGCAAACAAAGTTTGCAATGATTCTACAAAGTAGAGTTCATGCATGCATATAATTCATATACGGTATTGTGTGCTGAAAATTTGGTTATAATGTTTATTTAACGTTGAAAGGTACTCAATCCCATTCGATGGTTCCCATATCATCAGATTCCAACAACAAAATGCCGCTTCAGTTATCAGAATAAATTAGTTGCCCAACATTATGCCAACCACAGTCAAATATAGTATAAAATTGCCCAAAAACGTGTTATTTATCAACATTTTGTTCAACGAAATATGACCGGATTGTCAAATATCTAACACACAAAGCCACTTGTATTTAGAGTTATCCATCTTCATCTGAATTTTTTCCGAGACAGTCGGCTTGACAAATATTTGCCAGGGCGCCAAAAATGACAAACTCAGGAAATAACAAATTCAAAAATCGATATCTGATCACTCTGAGCTTTGATGGCTATGTTCCTGGAATCGAATCAAATGTTTACAATCGAAGCAAAAAAAGTAGTAATTTGGATTATGCATCTTCGACTACTGTGACAAGATACGTGTTTTTTCCTTATTCGATTACCTAAGTGTTCCACGTCACTCTAATCTAAATATACTTCCAGGTCAGCACTCCAGAGGACAAAGCAGCTCATCGATTATCAGAGAAGCTCAAACTAGGTCATCTCCCACTCCATGTAATGAGTCGTCCAATCAAAACCTATCAGAAACGAGTGCAGTATCATCTCCAAGCAAAAACATGGCACTGGCTTATCTGAAGAAAATAAAAACTGGGTCGGAAAATCCAACTCTTCAAATGAGATGCTCTTCTCCTAGTCTGACTCCAGCGCCCACTTTTAGTACAGTAGCCACTGTTCATCAATATCCAGGGCCGTCTTGTAGCCAAACGCAGGAAATACGGAGCATAACAGCTGGTCCTAAGATTGAGATAGAGAAACAACAGACTGCACCAATACAGTCGTCAAGGAGACAGCTAAAGCCTAAAGGTAGCCGTAAAGATCAGTTGACTGATAAGAATGGATTCTTCCGTATTTGACATATTGATGATGTCAGAGATGATGAAGCGGGAACTATAATAATTGTAGGTTCAAGAACTTTTCAAATTATCGGGAAATATACATATCAATGAATCCAAGCCTTGAAATAGCGTGTCTGACAACTTATGTCTGTAGCTCATGTGCCCCATCGTCTCAAGTCAACATTTATAGATTTTAGTATATGCATGTCGCTATGACAGTATTCCTGTGTGAATGACGCGAGTGTATCAAATAAATAGATAGTCTGTATATAGAAACGGGCACATCCACCCTGGCTTGGTCTTTATCTTTTTATTCAATGATTTGTTTCTAGTTTTATTATTATTTCCAATGATCCCATGTCAACAACTAAACGTTGCGATATTCACAGTACTGCCGAATAGGGAAGTGTCTCATTCGCACTTAAAGGTTTCATAACATAAGTTTTGGGTGGATGTGCCTTCAATGAATACATTAATATTACATATACTATTATATAAGTATGTATATACCTGTTAAATGTGCTTTTGTCATGTATTTGTATTTAAATGTGTATATCTCAGATGCCGTGTATTGGTTTATTGAGATTAAAAATTGAATTGAACATCTGCAGAATGAGGTCCCCCAGAGGGTGAATTTAGTGACGCTGTCCCACACGGGTGGCTAGCATCACCAAATTCACCTTATGGAGACCTCATTCTGCTTAGGCCTCAACTGCTATGGCTTATGGGAGACCTGGGATCAGATTGGAGTTCCCCAGTTGAAGTCGGTGATGTTCACCCATTAGTCACCTCGATTATGCATTTTATCCTCTGCAAATTAGGGGATATAGAAACTGAATAGAATGGATGTGTAACTAACAATAATGTTAATTTGAGAATATAGATACTTCTCAGAAGATGAAGCCTAAGCAGAATGACGTCCACGGAGGGTGAACTGAGTTATGCTTGCGGTTGTGTTTGGTATCATCACTAAATTCACCCTCTGGGGACCTCTTCCTGCAAATGTCAGGCAATATTAGAAGACTTGAATGATTCAGATTCAAAATCTGATTTAGTTTTTACTGTACCTGGCATTTTCAGTTGTTGGCTTGCGCCATAACTTTGCTTCGCAATCATGTTGCTTGTTCGGCGTTGTTACTTCGGCGTTGTTATTTCTGGTATATATTACTGTGTTCTGTTCCGTTCGGTTTCCCAATCGAACATCTCATGTATTTCCATGTGCGTTTTCTTCGGTTGGCGATTATCGCAATACGATAGAGGAACCCTGTGTGCGTAACGTATATAACTATCGCAAGTATAACGTACTCTGGGAACATCTTATCGCCAATTTCATGCTTAAGAAATGTTAAACATATCATCTTCGTATTGTTTTATTTTATTTTCATAGATTCAAATTAGCCATTTTCCCGTAAAACTTAGGCGAGGTACAAAAAATGATGATATCTGAGTACAAACGTCGGAGTATTCCCCTATCGTATATATTGCGATAATCGCCAACCGTTTTCTTCCGATTTATCTTGTCATTGATAATTGTCGATGCCATATAAATGTTTTATATTGAACCAACTGCTTTAATTTAATAATACTACTAACAACCTTATCGTGGCGTCCCAAACCTGTGGCCTCCGTTACACGGCCAGTCTGAATTAATTTAATAATACTACTAACAACCTTAGCGTGGCGTCCCAAACCTGTGGCCTCCGTTACACGGCCAGTCTGAATTGATTTAATAATACTACTAACAACCTTATTGTGGCGTCCCAAACTTGTGGCCTCCGTTACACGGCCAGTCTGATTTAATTTAATAATACTACTAACAACCTTATCGTGGCGTCCCAGACATGTGGCCTCCGTTACGCGGCCAGTCTGAATTAATTTAATAATACTACTAACAACCTTATCGTGGCGTCTCAAACCTGTGGCCTCCGTTACACGGCCAGTCTGAATTAATTTAATAATACTACTAACAACCTTATCGTGGCGTCATAAAACCTGTGGCCTCCGTTACACGGCCAGTCTGAATTAATTTAATAATACTACTAACAACCTTATCGTGGCGTCCCAGACCTGTGGCCTCCGATATGCACGGCCAGTCTGAATTAATTTAATAATACTACTAACAACCTTATCGTGGCGTCCCAGACATGTGGCCTCCGTTATGCACGGCCAGTCTGAATTAATTTAATAATACTACTAACAACCTTATCGTGGCGTCCCAAACATGTGGCCTCCGTTACACGGCCAGTCTG
Source organism: Siphonodentalium dalli (assembly GCA_032622095.1). Lineage (NCBI taxonomy): Eukaryota > Metazoa > Mollusca > Scaphopoda > Gadilida > Siphonodentaliidae > Siphonodentalium > Siphonodentalium dalli. The sequence goes on along the minus strand of CP136067.1, from coordinate 197,278,310 downwards.
AATTAATTTAATAATACTACTAACAACCTTATCGTGGCGTCCCAGACCTGTGGCCTCCGATATGCACGGCCAGTCTGAATTAATTTAATAATACTACGAACAACCTTATCGTGGCGTCCCAGACATGTGGCCTCCGTTATGCACGGCCAGTCTGAATTAATTTAATAATACTACTAACAACATTATCGTGGCGTCCCAAACATGTGACCTCCGTTACACGGCCAGTCTTAATTAATTCAATGTGGCCTCCGTTATACGGCCAGTCTGAATTAATTCAATGTGGCCTCCGTTACACGGCCAGTCTGAATTAATTCAATGTGGCCTCCGTTACACGGCCAGTCTGAATTAATTCGATGACTTTCTTTACCCTTTCAGATACTAATGGATTCTCCCATTTAGTGACAAAAGTATTCATTCGAACAGTCTATTATTGCTGAATTGGTCATTGTGTCATGGAAATAGACATCCAGGATCTCCTAAACGTTCAAAGAGTCACCCAGCATTTCGAAAAATCACTTTTAAAAACGTCATTCCAGGAATTGAGTGTGCGATACTTCGGTGACGTTTTACACTTTTGGGAGATCCTTGAGGGATATTCAGGAAATATAAGGCTAATAAGCAGACAAAAACAACCTCAGATAATATAAGTGCAAAGGGATTCCTAAGAGATAGTTATTCAGTGAAACTTGCTCGTACAAGCACTCTGCAATGCTTTGATCGATAGGGTTAATACAAGTCATAGTCAAGCCTTGAAATAGTGTGTCTGTCATTTGCAGAATGAGGTCCCCAGAGGGTGAATTTAGTGATGCTACCCCGCGTAGCGGGCTAGCATCACAAAATTCGCCCTCTGTTAACCTCATTCTGCTAAGGTGTGAACAGAATGGGGTCCCCAGAGGGTGAATTTGGTGATGATAGCCCGCTGTGCGGGATAGCATCACTAAATTAACCCTCTGGGGACCTCATTCTGCAAATGACAGACACGCTATTTCAAGGCTTGGTCATAGTGATTGATGATGACCTCTTTCTGTAAATGACAATAAATATTCCTATCATTTCAGCGGGGTAAAAAATATTTCCGGCACGTATGCCGGGGTGGGTGGGTGGTCAAAGCCACCAACAAGCAATTTTTTCCGCAACTAATAAAAAAATTTCCTTCTTGTTTTTTTAGTGTTTTGGCAATGAGTTGGGCTTCAAAACCACTTTGAATGAGAGAAATAATGTAATTCTAACTGGTAAACTAACTGCAGGCAGTTATCGTGTTGTATTTTGTTGCAAATTTTGAAATCCAAGATGGCCGCTGGCAGCCATGTTTTTTTGGCCGAATGACCTCAAAATGACTCATTCCTATTTGCATGTTCATGTTAACATCCATGATAATTAGTATGCACATATATTCGTATACAGCTATTTACAGTGAATTTCCCCCCGCAAATCTGTGTTTTAGTGTTAAAATGGGGGTGGGTGTCAAAATATGGTCGGAAAAAACTGCCGAAAACGGAAAAAAATTGGCGGTGGGGGTGGGTGGGTACAAATAATGATCGAAAGGGAAAAAATGCCCTACGTGCCTGAAATTTCTTTCCGACCCCCCCCCCCCCCCGATCATTTAACAAAAATCTATCTAAGCCCAATCCAAGTCACTACAAATAGTAGCATGGAAGGCGGAAGTGATTGATGTGACATGATCCATTAAACCTTCCGTGATTGGAACCTCGTGTGTCCGGGGTAGAATTGGCCTACCGCCCCACTGCGAGGGGTACGAATCCCCCAATGTGGCACCCTGTTTACCGTGGAGTGCATCCCGTGAGGTGTGGTGTGTGAGTCCTGGAGGTACTAGGGCGGCCGTATCACGTGAGGCATCGACCTGCGGATACGACAGTAGCTCATGGTCCTCTTTGGTTCTACATCTCTTCTTTGATGATTTTTTTACCATGTGCCAATGCATTCTCTTAGAGAGAGAGAGTCGACCATAAGTCGCCTCGCATATATAAGAGAATGCATTGGCCTAACAATTTTTTATCATTTTTTTTAAATAAATGTTTCTTACAATTTTTAGGACATAACATAAAAAACACCCAATACCCTGCAGGGAGCCCCACACATATATAGAAGCATATAGAAGAGTGTCGTCTGCTCATTTGTCTGGGGCTCTGTATGGGTGAAATTATAAAATTGTTAAATATACAAGAAAAAATTATTATAATTGTAAACAATTGTTAGGCCAATGCATTCTCTTATATGTGCGAGGCGACCTATGGTCGACTCGCATATATAAGAGAATGCATTGGCACAGGGTAAAAAAAATCATCGAAGAAGTTTGATCCGGCTCAATCAATCGGTTAGTCACGTCTCCCAATGGTTTTTCAGATTAAATTGTTGTTATATGTTGTATTGCTCGTCTGATGTTTGAAGTATTGTTTACTGTTTTTTTTTTCACGAATTGTGTTTCAGTTATCTCCTGTCTTTATTGTGTTCGTCCTGATGATTGCTGAGTGTTGAATCCTGTATTGTTCACGCCTGCCTCACTATGGGGAGATACCGGGAGGCTGCTATATGCAGTGGCTAAACTGGTCACTGCTTCAGCCTTGGTCCGATCAGAATTTGTAGGGTAGTCCACGGCGGCTACTGGGCTAGTTGTCGATTTGTTTTTTTCTTTTCGTATGGCAACTCAAAACAAAAAAACAACGTATTGCTCATAAGAATGATGACTCACCAAGTTCCAATGATATTTTGGTATTCCCTCAGTATTTGGTTCTTAGCTGTGACCCAAATGTGAAAAGACCTATCTCTGTCATTGATAAAACGCTACAAAGCATTGCTGGACAATTGAAATATGTTAAACCAATCAGAACTGGGCCAATAAGTGGCTCCTCTCTTAATTGAATGTTCAATGAAAGTTCAGTCTGATGCTCTGCTGCAGTTAACAACTATTGCATAAACACCACTGTGTGTTACTACTCACAAGACATTGAATAGTAGCAGAGCTGTGTTGAGACACCGCGATATAGCTTATTCTTAAAAAAAACAGAAATATTAGCGTAGTTGACACCACAGGGAGTTACAGAACCTGTTGATGGACTACGAGTTCCTCTGAATACTTATCTACTTTAAATCTCAACCGACGTTAAAGGTTGGGTACATAATGGTAGATATAAGTACATATGTCCCAAATCCATTACGATGTTTTATATGCCATGGCAACGACCATGGCCAGGAACATTGTAAAAGTAAAGAAACCATCTGTACACGCTGTTATGCTTCTGGTCATGATCATAAGGATTGTACAAATCATAAACAAAATTCTAATTGTCAAGGTTCACATGCTGCAATGGATCGTTCATGTCCCACATGGGACTAAGATTCAAGATACAAATATTTAAGGCTGAGAATCATTTTATCGTATTTCGATGCTAAGAAAATAGTTGGTGCCAGCCCATCAATTTCTCAAGTCACATACTGAGCTTCCGTTTCTAGAAAAAAATATGTTGATGCCGACACTCAGACAGATAACAAAACTTGTCAGTATATCACTAGCAACACAAGTTCAAGAACATGATGTTACTCCTGTTCCAGAACCTGTCTCACAGGCAATGGATACAACTACTGCAGTTTTTTTCGTTTGCTTCGAAACCATCTAAGGGTCTATTTATATTGCACAATCGCTGGCGATTAATCGCCGCGATTTTTAAGGTGCGTGTTAACATAACGCAGAGCTATTCGTGACCTTCATCAACCAACCACGTCCTATTCGTGACCAATTATCTTCTGCAATCAACCTCGTCCTCGAGATAGCCGTTACATGAAATGCCATGGTTCACTCGACCAGCATATGATGTCCGGGTACAGTCATTCTCATAACTGATGCATGGCCGACAAAATAATAAATGAAGTACGGAAAGGAAATGGCTTGGAACGAAGTTTCCAACGCATCAGTGATGATTTTTGTAAAATCCAATCGAATTATAACACCTGTCAGTCTCGCGCAAAACTCTACCCAAGATTGTGAATCAATATATACGGTGATATGTAATGCTAGAGAATCTACGTTGGGTAGTGGGGTCCCACATAAATGTCCATCTTCACCACTCCCTTGGAACCCGAAATTCCAAAATGGGTGAATCCTTATTCACCACACTCCCTTGCATGGGTTAACATTTTTCGCTTGGGGTATTTTTGAAACCACTTTAAATCCTATTCACCCAATCCCCTTATATATATGTTGCCATTTTCCTATATAACTGGTACCAAAAACTGTTGGAAGTATTTAGATCCTGCAATCCATATGGTCGGAATATTTGCAACGGATAGACAATTCAGCCGGGAATTTTTATTTTTGGACAAATCGGATGAACCCAAAATCTTATTTGGCTCAAAGCACGTTTGTGTGCCATTCCTGCCAACCACAAGACAATTAATTTCCGCTTTTTCGACTGCAGATAACTCCGACTGGCCGCATTTTGCAACTGAAACAACTATTACTAATAGAAAATTCGCAGAATAGGTCAAATATCTGGCCTCGATTGATTGGTGTTTAGCATGTGCGATCACTGACGATAAGCCGCCAATGGCGATCAAATTGAAATCAATCGCTCATGTGAACGGCCTCCTTGCGACAGAATTCGACCTTCAACGACGCGTGTGTGACTCTTAAGGACGAATTCTGAGTCCCATCACTTATTGTCATTTGTACTTATTTGACTCGTGGTGGTTCGTCAATTCTAGTTCCACACTCAGGCTGTCATTGGTGCCACCGGCTATATCATTGAGCAATCGATAAGGGGTGTATGCAAAAAGAAAACAATGGTCGTACATAATAAAAATCCCTCCCAACCATGGGTCCACCATCCTCCCTACATGCAAAAATAATGTTTTCCTCCAACACATTTGGGGGCGGATCCCCACACCCTCTTTCCCCATAATTTTTACTGGATATCATATGTTTAAGTTTACCTGTTTTAAAAGACTTCTATATAGAACGACGATTTGTGTCAGTCTCAGCTAACTATATGACAAAGTTTGAAAGATCTGATCGAACCACTTCAATCGTACACTCTTGTTGAGTTTGAGTGATATTAACAATTATGTACATAAAACTCCTGTTGCCTGCGTTGTGATCGTACTATATTGTTTTATACGTTTCATGTTGGAATCAAATATGCATATTTATTCCCATCTGCGTGGAATTGAACCCCCTATTTCTATGATAGTCCTATAGTAAATATTTATCCAGCTAATTATAAATTGTTACCCCAAAACTGGTGCCATTGTGATGGCATGGCTCGTGGTACTCAACATATCTGAGTGGACTTGATACCTCAGTTCAATCTAACCGAGGATAGTTTATGTGTCAACATATATGTGGTCACCCCCTACCAAAAGTACTTTATCACCTGTATCATACACAAAAGTTTCGACTCAGACAAACAGGTTGATCTTTGAGATTTCGGTACGATACTTCGGTATACATCGGTACGATACTTCGGTATACTTCGGTACGATACTTCGGTACGATACTTCGGTATACTTCGGTACGATACGTCGGTATATTTCGGTACGATACTTCGGTACGATACTTCGGTATACTTCGGTACGATACTTCGGTATACTTCGGTACGATACTTCGGTATACTTCGGTACGATACTTCGGTATACTTCGGTACGATACTTCGGTACGATACTTCGGTATACTTCGGTACGATACTTCGGTATACTTCGGTACGATACTTCGGTACGATACTTCGGTACGATACTTCGGTATACTTCGGTATACTTCGATACGATACTTCGGTACGATACTTCGGTATACTTCGGTACGATACTTCGGTACGATACTTCGGTATACTTCGGTACGATACTTCGGTATACTTCGGTACGATACTTCGGTATACTTCGGTACGATACTTCGGTATACTTCGGTACGATATTTCGGTATACTTCGATACGATACTTCGGTACGATACTTCGGTACGATACTTCGGTACGATACTTTGGTATACTTCGGTACGATACTTCGGTATACTTCGGTACGATACTTCGGTATACTTCGGTACGATACTTCGGTATACTTCGGTACGATACTTCGGTATACTTCGGTACAATACTTCGGTACGATACTTCGGTACGATACTTCGGTACGATACTTCGGTACGATACTTCGGTACGATACTTCGGTACGATACTTCGGTATACTTCGGTACGATACTTCGGTACTTCGGTATACTTCGGTACGATACTTCGGCATACTTCGGTACGATATTTCGGTATACTTCGGTACGATACTTCGAGAGAAATGGTCAATTTTGAGTGAAACTGAAGGAGAATGCATGCAGTCCATGCATGCAATTTTTTGGAGGGATGATGGCTTTTTTTGTGAGGTATCACCTACTGGGTCAACCACCTGATTGTCAACTTGATGAATTGATCAAGACCCACGCCAGATTCATCAGATATTATAAATATCTTATTCCTCATCCAGGAGGCGAGATTGTCAGCTACTTCAAATAGTATGATATACGAAAGTCTTAATACTTTATTTAAATTTGATGAAAACATTTCATGTCGGTTTGTTGTTTGTTGTTTTCAAGGTAGTATTGCTACCTGTTTTGATATTCTGTATTATATGTGTTTGCACCAGGCAATTCTTCAAAGGTTTGCCATTTATAAACGGACAATCCGTACCTAAAATGTTCGTTAATTAATGGACAATCCGGCCACGCGTGGCACGCGAGCTGGGGATTGTCCACTAAATGACCTCATGTATAGCTAATCCTGCATGTTAGCTTCATATTTAATATGAAGGGCAATAACTCTATAAAGAATGTTAGTTTACTAAATAACCGGCGATTTGTATGAGAAGAAGTGTTTTTGACGAAATAACTGAGATAATTGAAGAAGAGTTTTTGACGAAATAACGGAAATATTCGAAGAAGCTTTTTAAAGAGCTTTTAAAGAGCGTACCCCAAACCTCCACCAAGCCCACCCACCCAAAGGAAGAATTTGACTTATATTTCACAAGAGTTGATCTGTTGTGGTGTTGCAAATTTCTCATACAAATCGCCGTTATTTAGTAAAGGTACATTCTTTATAGAGTTATTACCCTTCAGATTTAATATGAAGCTAACATGCAGGATTATCTATATATGTCGTGATTTAGTGGACAATCCCAACATCGCGTGCCACGCGTGGTCGGATTGTCCATTAATTAACGATCATTATAGGTACGGATTGTCCGTTTATAAGTGGACAATCTTATGCGCATTAGGTGGTTTGCACAATGGTCAGTTTCTTAATGGTTTTTGCCCCAATCGAGCACTCACGCTCTGATCTTGGGTGTTTTTATTTGTATATATTTTGTTTCGTTTTAGTCTAATTCACTGTCATTTCTAATCACAGATGCTTCACTCAATTTTGATAATCTGTTTTGTTTTCTCGTCGTGATATGGCTTCGTTGCTAAAACGACGTTAAACCCCAATCAAATAGATCAATCCATTATTGGAGCTTCCTACATTTTGCGAAAACCCTGTGTCAATGCATTCTCTTATAAATGCGAGTCCCCCATAGGGAGCCTCGCATATTATACCGGCCCCCAGATGAGGGTAGTATGATACTACTAGTATCACACGAAATGGTAGAAATTTTGACGCTATCTCCAATTATCCTTGCCCCATGGGGGTTCCAAAACACTGAGGTATCCAGGGCGGAGCAGGTGGAAAATATATTTTTTTTACCTTTTAGTGTTTTTGACCTGCAAATTTCAGTATAATCAGGAAAACCAATAAAACAAGACAAATATCGAATAAAATATACTTGAATATCATATATGTATTATATATGGGTTGCTTAACATTAATGATGTGCAATAAATGATATTATCCAACCATTGTTGTGAAAAATTCACGAAAATGCCAAAAAAAATGCATAAATTGCAGGGTTTTTTTCAAAACAAGTTTTCCAGAAGATTTTCTGAAAAAAAAAAAAAAAATTGGTATAAAGCCCTCTGTGGTGCATCAAAATTTTCAGCATTATATACCTGATTCATTGATATCAAAATCATAACCACTGATACCCAACAAACCGAGATATTTTCAAAAACTTAACCCTCCCCCTAAAACTGATTTTCTGTCTGAAAATACCTGTCAAGTCAGAATAGCCCGTTTTGGTTCCGTTTTGTTAACCAATTCAGAGTATTATCATATATCATGGAATTAGAATGTATCTGAGGATGTTTATGTTATGTGAGGGTCTATTATGTTTAAATATTTGATTTTTGTTGGGGTAAATTAGTTAAAATTTTGATTATTTTTAAGTAAAATAATTCTGAATAATTCCCATGACTTTGTCAGTTTTATGGATACAACTGAACAACGATATTAAATAACATATTAAACACCGATATAAATAAACACCTCGTAGGATTCATGTTCGAATTGAATTTCTTATACACTGTTTTGTATATAAACATTTCTGTTATACAGTGGAATACCGATCAAATACCATTTAATCTAATAAAATATAAAAATTCAATCGAAATCACAGTTACGTATATAAACCAATTTCAGATTTCTTTTACAATCGTCAAATCCCCGTGCAGTATAATAGTAGATGGCATTCCGATTTATGTCACGTGAAAATAAACAAAAGATGTTCAAATAACAATGCAACAAAGAAGGACAATATAAACACATAACGCGTAACGCGCTAATGGTTAACGCGCGAATTCCCGTTAGAATTAATCGGCCCGCACTTATTGGCATGCGAATAACAAACCATGGGTCAATCAAGCATGTCTCGGGAGACGCCCGCTGCATGAAATATTTAATGTAAACGACAATAAGAGAAATTGAAATGTCCAACTACACCTTTTACCGGACTCGGCCTCTGGGTCGCAGTTCGACTTTTAATCCGTCCGAAAAATCCCAATTCTATAAATAAAAACCCCCATGCGCCCATAGCTTACCAAGAAACTGTAGGCTACAACACACTGGAGTGTAATAAAGGTGATAATTTCCATAACATAAACCCACAAAGGTCAATCAGCTGCATGGATATACCCAAAACACCGATTTCCAAAGCAGGCCGTGTACCCAATACGCATGTTGTGACAATGACTCATTCAGCTGCAGTATATACATATGCCCATGCAGTAAAATTCTTCTCTATTATATATAACATAGGCTGAAGAAAAGAACCCCCTTGATTGAATAAACACAGGTCGCGGTTCAGATGGCACAGTGATTTTCCAAGAATAAAAGGTATAATATTTAACCGTGAGTCAAACTTCCGGGTAAGGGTATTTTTAATGCATGGTGTTTTCATGTGATTGAATTTAGTTTTACAATGACCTTGAAGTTTGTGTGCGTACATATAGGCTCCTTTACAAATGGAGTTAAATGTACTCAATACGATCAGACGGTCCCCATACCATCAAGATACAACAACAACATTTCTTCAAAATACATGTTAGTTATCAGAATCGATTTATTGCAACAAAATAATTCTAACCACTGTCAACTATGGTATCAAATTTCCCAAGACTTGTTATTTATCAACATTTTGCTCAAAAAAATATGGCCGTATTATCAATAAGATATCACGAAATGTTACTGTATTACCACTTGATTTTAGAGTTATCCATCTTCACCCACAATTTCGTCCGATACCCTCCATTTGACCACGTGTTTCTGGGCCACATAGTATTACACATCTCGAGAAATAACAAACTCCATAAATCGATATCTTATCACTCTGAGCTTTGATGGGTGGCTTCCTCGACTCGAATCAAATATGTTTTACCACCGAAGCCAAAGAAATAGTAATTTATGAGCGTCTGGTCGGATTTATATATCTTCAACGCTAAGGATTATCTTGACATTTTCGACATAATTGCGATAATTTCTTCACGCCCGATGATGATTTCTTGACGCCCGATGGTGATTTCTTCACGCCCATTTATTATGTATAAATCATGTCATGAAGTGTCACATTAATTTATTTGAGACTTTTGTAGGTTACAATTCATTCTGCATTTTTCTGAGAAACTGAACTGTCCATATTCATTTGAAAATTGCCTCGATCAAGCCAGAATGAATTGTAACTGACAAAACCCTTCAAATACACATGCCGGCATCGTTCAGACATATAGCGTCATGCACAACGAATTAGCAGGACCCCTAATATAACCGGGGTGGGAATAAAACTGTTATATTTGTGTTGACAGTATAATGTTTATCTTGACATTTTCGACATAAGTGCGACGATTATTTCTTCACGCCCGTAATTATGTATAAATTATGTCACGAAGCTCTACTCTGGAATACGGATCATAATTATGTATAAATCATGTCACGAAGCTCTACTCTGGAATACGGATCATAATTATGTATAAATCATGTCACGAAGCTCTACTCTGGAATACGGATCATAATTATGTATAAATCATGTCACGAAGCTCTACTCTGGAATACGGATCATAATTATGTATAAATCATGTCACGAAGCTCTACTCTGGAATACGGATCATAATTATGTATAAATCATGTCACGGAGCTCTACTCTGGAATACGAATCATATTCGACCAGTTCAAACCTTTGGAATGTTTAAGTCCTTTACAGTTGAGTTGGTAGCTTATTTGGACTTACTGAATTTTTGAAATATTATAAAATAATTGAAACTCTAAACACATATTCCTTGAATGATAGAAGTCAAAAATATGGGGAACGATGGAAAGCTCTGGATGCAATTCTTAGAATTGAAAACGAAGCAATATTTAATTATCAGCGAACCTATTACTCAAACATGCTCATAAGCCTCATAATATGCATTTAATAACTTTCCCACGACAGTTCAAAAATAAAGTGATTATATATGTCCACATTTCTCAAATAAACTGATTATCTAAAAATTACTCGCAATATACTCTGTTTCTCTATATCTACAAATGACATTTAATCATGTATACATGTATGTTCATATATATCAGAGAATATTTGAAAAAGGTATATACTATTGAATAACACTATTAAAACAACAAAAAACTTTTGGAACGATTTGAATCTTCATTATTTTCTGACGGGGAACTTGATAAAATTAAAAACAAAATCATGCAGGTGCGCCTAATTAATATATAAAATCAGGTGCGCCTAATTAATATATAAAATTAGGCCTAATTAATATATTTCTTTGTCAAGATATGTATTTCAAGGCAGACGAAGGTCCCGTATCCAGAATAAATCTATTTCATTGCATTTATGTGGCCTTTGTGAGCAGATTTCGCGATAAACATTGAATTAATTACTTTTGGTATATCATGATTGTAAGCGATACAATAAAATCCTATATAGATCTCAATTCCGGGAAAATGGGGCTACCAGGAAATTTAGCAGACACGCAAGCCTTGAAATAGTTTGTCTGTCATTTGCAGAATGAGGTCTCCAGAGGGTGAATTTAGTGGTGCTACCCCGCATAGCGGGCTAGCATCACCAAATTCACCCTCTGGAAACCTCATTCTGCAAATGACAGACACACTATTTCAAGGCTTGCAGACACGCGTGGTCGATAAGATTCAGCTCGCAAGTAAGAAAACTGATAGATTATGGTCGTTATCATTGCATTTCAATCCAATTCTCTATCTATGCCTATGTTAGTGTGTATGGTTATATATGGCATACATGTATTCTAGGTCTTGCTTCTTCAAATAACAAACAGTGCCCTTTGTTTTTCCTTGCTAAACTGCAGTTCGCCCCAAGTATCGGCATACAACCGTATGGTATATGCGTGATTATACACTAAATTTTGTGTTCATGTTTATCTCTTCGTCAGTCAAATTATATAACCCTGTGTATTAAATAGCCAAATTCCTGGTGCGTTTATATGTTCTCCATTTATTTGTAATGTGTATAAATATATGCTCTTCATTATATGGAGGAATTAAGATATATATTTCAATCCAATTCTCTATGCCGAAGTTAGTGTATAGTTATATCTATGCCTAAGTTAGTGTATAGTTATATCTATGCCTAAGTTAGTGTATAGTTATATGTATGCCTAAGTTAGTGTATAGTTATATGTATGCCTAAGTTAGTGTATAGTTATATCTATGCCTAAGTTAGTGTATAGTTATATCTATGCCTAAGTTAGTGTATAGTTATATCTGGCATACATGTCACTGATGTCATGTATTATAGGCCATGCGTGCTTCTTCAAGTAACAAACGGTGCCATTTGTGTTTTCTTGATAAACTGCAGTTCGCCCCAAATTCGTGGACAATTTTAACTTAGCGAATCCCCCGCTCTGACATACTCACATACCAGCCATAACTTAACCCGATATCAACTTGATATTGTATCCCATACGGACAGCTTGATTCATTTCCACCCGACATACCCCTTGAATGAATTAGAATGATATGTTAACTTTGCAATCTGAGTAGGTTTTTTTCTGGGGGAATCCCCTTGCGAAATGAAAAATACATTCAAATCAATTCATTCAATGACTGTTTTAAATAAATGCTCTTAATATAGAATTTTATTTTTTAACTAGTTTGCGCAAATTGAGGATAGCCCATTCGCGAATGGACCAGGATGTTCTTGACATTATCGAAGGACAGTCAAGCGTTAATAGTTTCATGCTATTTCATACTAACAACTGGTGAAAGTGTCATATATGTTTGTAAAAAATTGAACATGGAAGTGGATGAACAATATATTCTGGAGCCTGGGTATGGTCAGGTGCCCTTATCAGCTTTAAGGTTATCGGCCAGGATAAAACTTAGTTTATTTCTTGATTTTCGAGGAATGAGTGAAATCATTGGATTTTGTATACAAAAATATATAAAAGAAATTCGACTCTTTGAAAGGAGTCCTCTACATACATTAGCAATGCTTGAAGAATGGGAGACACGACCGGGAGCGAATGTTGGACTATTGTGGGATAACCTGAAGATTCTGGAAAGATATGATGTCATATCAGAATGCCGCACAATAATACGTAAGTTCAATATATTATACGGAAGTCAGGCGCATCTCAATATATTATACAGAAGTCAGGCGCATCTCAATATATTATACAGAAGTCAGGCGCATCTCAATATATTATACAGAAGTCAGGGGCATCTCAATATATTATACAGAAGTCAGGCGCATCTCAATATATTATACAGAAGTCAGGCGCATCTCAATATATTATACAGAAGTCAGGCGCATCTCAATATATTAAACAGAAGTCAGGCGCAGCTCAATATATTATACAGAAGTCAGGCGCATCTCAATATATTATACAGAAGTCAGGCGCATCTCAATATATTATACAGAAGTCAGGCGCATCTCAATATATTATACAGAAGTCAGGCGCATCTCAATATATTATACAGAAGTCAGGCGCATCTCAATATATTATACAGAAGTCAGGCGCATCTCAATATATTATACAGAAGTCAGGCTCATCTCAATATATTAAACAGAAGTCAGGCGCAGCTCAATATATTATACAGAAGTCAGGCGCATCTCAATATATTATACAGAAGTCAGGCGCATCTCAATATATTATACAGAAGTCAGGCGCATCTCAATATATTATACAGAAGTCAGGCGCATCTCAGTATATTATACAGAAGTCAGGTGCATCTCAATATATTATACAGAAGTTAGGGGCATCTCAATATATTATACAGAAGTCAGACGCATCTCAATATATTATACAGAAGTCAGGCGCATCTCAATATATTATACAGAAGTCAGGCGCATCTCAATATATTATACAGAAGTCAGGCGCATCTCAATATATTATACAGAAGTCAGGCGCATCTCAATATATTATACAGAAGTCAGGCGCATCTCAATATATTATACAGAAGTCAGGGGCATCTCAATATATTATACAGAAGTCAGGCGCATCTCAATATATTATACAGAAGTCAGGCGTATCTCAATATATTATACAGAAGTCAGGCGCATCTCAATATATTATACAGAAGTCAGGCGCATCTCAATATATTATACAGAAGTCAGGCGCATCTCAATATATTATATAGAAGTCAGGCGCATCTCAATATATTATACAGAAGTCAGGCGCATCTCAATATATTATACAGAAGTCAGGCGCATCTCAATATATTATACAGAAGTCAGGCGCATCTCAATATATTATACAGAAGTCAGGGGCATCTCAATATATTATACAGAAGTCAGGCGCATCTCAATATATTATACAGAAGTCAGGCGCATCTCAATATATTATACAGAAGTTAGGGGCATCTCAATATATTATACAGAAGTCAGACGCATCTCAATATATTATACAGAAGTCAGGCGCATCTCAATATATTATACAGAAGTCAGGCGCATCTCAATATATTATACAGAAGTCAGTCGCATCTCAATATATTATACAGAAGTCAGGCGCATCTCAATATATTATACAGAAGTCAGGCGCATCTCAATATATTATACAGAAGTCAGGGGCATCTCAATATATTATACAGAAGTCAGGCGCATCTCAATATATTATACAGAAGTCAGGCGCATCTCAATATATTATACAGAAGTCAGGCGCATCTCAATATATTATACAGAAGTCAGGCGCATCTCAATATATTATACAGAAGTCAGGCGCATCTCAATATATTATACAGTAGTCAGGCGCATCTCAATATATTATACAGAAGTCAGGCGCATCTCAATATATTATACAGAAGTCAGGGGCATCTCAATATATTATACAGAAGTCAGACGCATCTCAATATATTATACAGAAGTCAGGGGCATCTCAATATATTATACAGAAGTCAGGGGCATCTCAATATATTATACAGAAGTCAGGCGCATCTCAATATATTATACAGAAGTCAGGCGCATCTCAATATATTATACAGAAGTCAGGCGCATCTAAAAAACCCTGATTTTTTGTGTGGATGCATGAACAGAATAGAAGATAAATTGATGTTTGTCAATAAGCGAGATCACTGAGTCGCGGCCGTATTGGATTCATCCGGCTCCGATCCGTGGTTTCAGAGATTCATTCTGCTGCGGTTCCGTGATTTTAGTGCTACATGTCAAAGTTCTGGAGTTGCATTTCCATATATGGAATGCTACTCCAGAACTTTGACCTCTAGAACTAAAACTACGGAACCGGACCTGGTGGATCCAATATGGCCGAGAGTTAGTGACAGGTCGTATAAAGGCATGCAGTGGATACAAATGACAAAGTTATATAAAAAACAGATATCATAAAGTGATTAACATTTAGGCGCAAGGAACAAATACGAACCTGTAAAGTGGCCATGGCTGCTTAACGAGTGTAGCTAGCTTACATGTATTGCTTGAACTGTTATGGGAACTTATGGCCTACATTTAGCTTGGATAAGTGGATGTTAATGCGAGTATGTTTTGGTTTAACGGTTTGTGGTTTAACTCTTTCAGTGCCAATCACGACAGTAGTCGATTTACCCGTACACTGCCTATCGCGACTTTATTCTAATTCGGGTACATGCTGACAGCAGGTCGGGTACAGTGAACGACCGTAAATATGGCCGTCTAGTTAATGTGACGTATATGCGTCTCAGTGGTGATTACATACATTGAATGATTATATGTTCATGACTATATAACACCAGGAACTGTGTGAGATAGTGTAGATACAAGTCAGTCTCTGTACATATTCCCATATAACTCGAACTACTATATAAGGCAACTTGTAATGTAATGTTCACGTGATATGCTCTAATAGGGTTACATGTGTGTAGGCCCTATCTAGCTATCATATCTCAACGAATAATATACAAATTATACTCAAATACAGCAACCTAACCAGCATTGTATGTTTATTACAAACATAACTAATAAATTCAAAAATACCCCAAAATTCGGTTATATCTATTCAGGCATTATACCATGTAGACGCTGAACCAAGATGGCCATCAGGGTCACGTGACCACTATGGGGTGGTCAATGTGGTTGCAATAATTTAACAGGTCTATATATAGTTATAGTCCATCAACATAACGTTACATAAGACCCAGAATTTTGCGATATATTAAAATGTTAAATGCATTACCCATACATATACATACGTATATATACCGGTACATAGAATGCAGTGTTCACGCTGGACCGAAAAAAACTTTAGCCAAAAGTTTAGCCAAATGAAAATTTTATTAGCCAAATGAAAAAAACTTTAGCCAAATGTTTTTTGGCCAAATTAAAAACAATTTGGCCAAATTAAATCATCGTTTTCTGGTCGGTTCACAATTAATGACTAAAATATTTGTTTTAAACTTGATTTGTTATACTCAGAATGAAAACATAATTAAAACAACACAAAAACAACTTTAAAATCAATATTATACGAACATATCATCACATATCACATAACACACAGGCAGATCAATTTATAAAACATTAATATAAAATACGACGGGATTTCACGTCGGACCATGCGCACGGACCACGGCCGCTAACAATGGCTTATTATAGTAAGGTGTTAGGTTAACTGGTGAATATCTATTGTATTCAAATCTTTTATGAAGTTAAGTCAGGGATACATTTAATGACACACATTGCGTAACCACTGAGTTAAGAACTGCTCTTCTATCACGAACAAAGCAGACGGCTTAATTAATTACATAACCAGTATACAGCTTATATGTTTTGATGATTAGATGATGATGGAAATTGTGAATGATGGATACTATTCCGATCCGCCTATTTATTGGACGTTACAAAAACACCTTAAAACAGCAGCGGTATCACTAGTTAATCACCTATTCATTGTGCTCACTGATGACAACTCTCTTCAAAGCATACATGTTTCGTATTGTTTACATAGTCGGTGTCATCGACGGCGTATAAACAAAAAATCACTCTTTAAAACAACAGCGTCACCACTAGGTATTCACCTATTAATTGTGCTCACTGATAACTCTCTTCAAAGCATATATATAAACAAAAATACTGATCAGATGTCAATCAGTTGTATAATGTTCCCTTTGTACAGCCGCCACACGGAACGATATTTCATAAGTACGAAAATAACGAAATACCGGTACTTTCGTCACCTAACTTCGTCTTGAATGTCGATCTATTGACTCCATGATTTCCGTCTCCATTTTGGGTCAAAAAAAATTAGCCAAAAGTTTAGCCAAATGAAATTTTTATTAGCCAAATTCGAAAAAGATTAGCCATTGGCAAATTTGGCTACCGACAGCGTGAACACTGATATAATGTGACCACACACAGAAATGCATGGTAATCACCAAGGTCAACGTGACATCTTCAAATATGGGTGTACATGTATATAGCACGTATAATGTATGCTATGTATGGGTCCCTCCCTGAAAGACGGCAACTACAGAAGGTAAAGCAAGAAACATATTATCATAATTTCTGCATTGATGGCACCATATATACCCATATAAGCACGATTATGCATCAGATATATCCATTAGTGTGTAAACCAAGATGGCCCCCAAGATCACGTGACATCTATGGTGGTGGCATGGGTGGCGATGAACTTGCTATGCCTATTTATAATCACATATGGAGTTTCAACTAATATTCCAAGCAATGCTAGTACTTGAGATACACTATTTTAACCATATACACACATAATGCTTATATAAGTCCTAGAGTACTCAAGCATTGTGCATCTTCTTTATGTGAACCACTTGCATCTTATTTCAAATTATTTATTGAAAACAATTATTACCCACACCAATGGAAGATATCTAATGTGACCCCGATTTTTAAGGCAGGAGATCCCGGTATTACTTGTAACTATCGTCCAGTCTCCCTTCTTAGCTGTGTATCAAAGGTGTTTGAGAAGTGTATATATAAATATCTCTGGGAATTTCTCGAAGTCAATAAACTACTATCAATTTATCAATCTGGATTTGTGAAAGGTGACTCAACTGTTTTTCAACTGACAGAAATATACGACAACATATGCAGGTCCCTAGATGATGGAAAGGAAATAAGATGTGTTTTCTGTGACGTTAGTAAAGCATTTGACAAGGTATGGCATCGCGGACTACTTTATAAACTAAAGAAGATAGGAATTACGGGGGATTTACATAAACTGATTGAATCATATCTTGAACACCGACAACAACGTGTTATTATCGATGGATCAAGTTCTCAGTTGCAGAATGTTTCTGCGGGAGTTCCTCAAGGATATATCCTAGGTCCTCTTTTTTTCTTGATATACATAAATGACATAACTGAATTCATAACATGCAACATTCGCCTTTTCGCTGATGACACTTCGATTTTCATAACCATTGAAGACCCCAATCTTGCCGCAAAAGTTATCAATGATGACTTAGAAACTTTAATGAAATGGTCGACTAAATGGCTTGTCAAATTTAATCCGCTGAAGACAGAATCTCTCCTGGTTTCTCGAAAAGATTCACCCGTATTACACCCACCCTTGGCATTGGGTGATACAATAGTGAACGAAGTTGACACCCACACACATCTTGGACTCATTTTTGATAACGAAGGCAGCTGGGAGATCCATATTCGCTCATTGCTGGCTAAAGCCTGGAAACGAGTGTATTTGGTACGAAAACTAAGATATCGAGCAAGCAGATCAACACTGGAAAAAGTATATTTTTCTTTTATACGTCCCTTACTGGAGTATGCCTCACCTGTATGGGACAACATTCCCGATTTCTTATCATCAGACATAGAGAAAGTTCAATATGAGATGGCTAGAATTGTAACAGGGGCAACAATTAGCGCAAATAAAGACCTCCTCCTACTGGATACAGGTTGGGAACTACTATCATCGCGACGGAGAAAACACAAACTCTGCCAATTTTTTAAAATGATCAAAGGAACAGCACCATCTATACTGAGAAATCTCGTACGCCCAGTTGATTCTTACGATACCGGTTATAACTTCCGTTTTGAGCACATAAGGTTGCCACCCGATATCTCGTACAACTATTACATGAATTCATTTTTGCCATCTGCTATAAGTGAGTGGAACTCTCTGCCTGACACAATACGCAATTGTAATACAATTGATGACTTCAAAAAATCACTAAACGCAAGCACACGGCGCCCCCCAACCTACTACTACCACAATAAGTGTCGCAGATCACATATACTTCACTCTCGCTTAAGATTAAAATGCAGTAGTTTGAACTCTGACTTATTGAGTAATCACATTAAAACGTCCCCTCTCTGTCATTGTGGCAAAATAGAAACAGCACATCACTTCTTATTGGAATGTCCTGAATACAATGGCCAAAGGACTGAACTTATATGCGCCATACCGAATGTTATTTTATCAGAACAAACTCTTTTGTGCGGATCACAGGAACTCAGCCATCGTGATAATATTAAAATATTTGACGCGGTCCAAAGATATATTTTGAAAACAAAGCGATTTTCATAAGGATATGATAGGTACACACACTTCGTGAAAAGCATGGAATATTACCGCTAAGCGCGAAACTTACCCGCCCCAGATCGTCTGACATCTCACGGCGACGGGCGTAGCAATGACACAAACAATAGTATATGTACAGCATTGTAACCAATCAGCTGCAACTGAATTACATCCTCACTTTACCCAGACAGTCTCATTCTCTCTCTCTCTCTCTCTCTCTCTCTCTCTCTCTCTCTCTCTCTCTCTCTCTCTCTCTCTCTCTCTCTCTCTCTCTCTCTCTCTCTCTCTCTCTCTCTCTCTCTCTCTCTTTCCGTCTTCTTTCACCCTTTCTCTCTTTCTCTATATATATATATATATGTATATATATATATATATATATATCTTCCTGTCTATCATAACATCATCATTACTATTATTATTATTATAATATTTCCATTCCTTCCCGTCTGACCCCCCTCTACACTTAATGAAGAGTGGGCGCGAAAAAAAAGGGAGCAAACTTAACAAAAGCCCTTGGGCTTGTTGTTTAATCCCTTTTCCAATCCAACAATCATTTATCCTATTCTGTTTTTATTGTCAACACTTTGTCAAATGTATATATGTTATTATGATTGGAATAAAATATGTTTACATCAATGCTTATATACATGTATGATATGTTTGGCAGGGGGAATCCGTCTGTGGTGCCGAGTGGCAGAAAAAGAGTTAACGTTTGAGGATTGAAGTTCGTATTTAGCTAATCGTCGCATGAGAACCAAAGGGTTCTATGTCCCATTGGCACGTTTTGTGGGAAATCGATGTTGAAGATTCGCGATCCGATTTTTCAAACTTAAATAGCTGTAGTGTTGTTGTATTTGAGTTAAACTGTTACAATATATCACAACGTGATTCCATATGAAATATTGATACCGAAAACCAAATAGTTTTCGTGAAAAACACGAAAACGTGTTTGGAGATAGAACTTTTAGGCACAAAACTGCCACTTTATCTCCGGGCTAAAAAGCACTCGGAGATAGAACATTATGGCTCGCCGGAACTGCATATTTTGGTGCGGACTAAAGGGTTCAATAACGGTACTGGTAAATGGTCAGTACTGTGGGTTCGTTTTCTTGCATTTACTTACGACTAATTTAGGTTCGTTGCAAGGCATGATTTGATTTGAACATATTTATTGTGACCCCACTATATACAATATATATTACACAGATTAGATATAACAATGATGATATGAGTGTGGGCACAGAGAATTGGAGCACAAGTTGCCGAACTTATCGGAGCTCCTCTCCCCTGGCATTCAATTACTAATAAATTCAAATATCGGAGATGGTTTTAATTCAGTTGTATTGTAGAAGTTACTGTTTAAGTGTGGCTGTTGGAGTGGCTGTGGTCTCGCTGAATTGGGGTAAGGGAAACTATAACGAGAGAATTCTTATAATTATGAGATTAAGAGAAACGGTCTGTAGATGAGATAAATGATTGTACTGTTGCAAGGAATGTTGTAGCGTGTCTGTTACACACATATTATATGTTGTTGATTTCTAGGAAGATGCGGGAAAACATAATTTCTCCGCCGTATTTGAATGATATTTGAATTCAAACTAATGACACCCATGATTCCAAAATACACACAGAAAACAGTCTAATATTCTGAACACATCATATCAGTGTTAATCGCACCATATTTATCAAACGAGGATTTTATAGTCGAAAACTTAAGTCTTAACAACAGGCGAAAATGTTTAAAGCTTTTAAAATGTCGGTAAAACGATCGAAGTTTCTGACGATCGGCAATCGGTACAGAGATTCCGCCACAAAAATCTAGATAAACCAATCATTTGACAAAATCGTTGTCCCAGCACAGTGGGGTGACATGGTCTCACATCGCGCCCTCGGTCGGATATGAAACCCTAGCACGCGACGTGGGATCCTATCATCCTCACTGGGCTGAGACAACTTAAATAGAAGAAAACCAATGTCAGAAATGGTAACGCGCTCAAGATCATATAATTATTATAAACCCAAGAATGTAATTGTAGAATATAAAATACATTGGTTTTGCGAATGACCAACTCCGAATTCCGTTAAAATAACAATAAAAACCAGCACCTAATTAACGAACCGGCGGCCGACTCGACCGTCTCCGACCAAAACCCCCAGTGGGCTGCAGAAATTTATTTTATTTCTAATTGACATATAGTTTATCACAAACCAAAAATCAACATTAATCAACGTTGATTGACGATAATAAACGAAATTGAAATTCCCCAACTACACCTTTTACGGGACTCGGCCTCCAGCTCGCAGTTTGACTTTTAATCATCCCAAAAATTCCCATTCTATAAATAAAACTAAAAAATTAACCATTGATAATGTCAGCCCCCACGAGAAACGAGAAACTCCCCCACCAGTTATACACGCGGCTCGCGTATATGTGAGCGGCCAGGACCCAAGAATGGCCGTATTTAAGGAGTTTAATATACCTATGGTACTTAAGCGATTTTTATATTTCATATGAAAGGGTAGATTATATGCTACAAGATAGGCCCTGTCAAAACAATTTGAAAGTGTTGCGGTAACCATGGAAACGGTGACCCGACTTTCGTGAAATTAGCAATAATTGTAGCCGCTATCACAATAAAATACAGTTCATGTTATACTGTTCCACTAGAATGAGGACAAATGTGTATTGTATTACGACAGGCTCATTTTCCAAACTACCCTGTGCATTCAATCTTCATTCGCTTCTCTTTTTAATGTTTTTCTGAATTTTGTCGTCATTTTGGTGTGATTTAAGTGATTTAAGTGTTTTGTTTATGGGGAAACTGGTGAAAAATGGAATGACATTCCTTTGTGAGAATGACAGTTTATCTATCAGAATGTAATGTTATTTGAATTCACAGAAATGACAGCATGGAATGTGTGGGAAGTTTTTTTTAGGGATTCTGGGCTAACGATGTAATGACGTTGGCAACGTAATGGCATCACGTGTGGGTTCAAACACCTTGTTGAAACCGGATGGAGTATTAATTACATAGTGGAGCAGCAGAGACCAGAAAAGGGCCTTATTTTTGTTACTAGTTGAATCATGTCGCCAACCACCAAGACGTATTATATATCAAATTGTTCGCACGGATATGGGGAATATGAAAACTGAGTTAGCCAGAAGCCTAAATCTGTGCGAACGAGATTTTTTGGGAAAACCACTTTTTGTTGTATATATATTTCTGGAGGACGGTGCTCATTGTGTGTCAAATGACATCGTCACTCAGGCACCGTTCTCCAAACACCAGCTTATGTTACCAGCTTCCCGTAACATCACCATCTTCATATTTATTAACAGCTGTTTACCAAGGAGTGTGGCTCCCGTGAGTTTCGTATCGTGTTGACAGATCCCCTGCGCACCAACATTGTTGACTGATATCATAAACTGGTATGTAATCTTAACGTATGTACACTTGCGTCACAATAACTAGGTGCAACTGCATTCCATATAAATACGATATGCATTTCATTGTATAATTTCAGATGATATGCGTGAGAGCATCAACCGTTAATATAAAGTCATTGTTTGGTGAATAATGTATTCTGCCAAGAGACGCCAACACAACAATATGTGATATTTCGGCGTTAGTTTATTATTTAGATTGTGGTGTATATGGGGCTTTCATTTCAAGCAATGAATAAAGTCAGGGGATAAAAAATTTCTCGGGTCACCGGTGGTGTCACCATTTTGAGGTATATGGTGTCAGTTACGCCCTGACGTGTCGTATTTGGATGCAACACCATCTACAGATAAAACTGCGCAGTTGGTAGGATGGAGTGTTAGTGTGGGTTCGTTATGTAAAACATTTTCGGTCAGAAATCCAAAACGGCGCACATACGTCCATGGACTGATGGAATAGGCGCGATACATATCACATAATTATTTAACATTACTGAAACTACATACTAGCGGACCCACCAAGTTATCCTGAATGGGGGGGGGGGTGCCCATGTAAGAAAATCCGATTGCATCACACTAGTCATCAATGGATTCCCAACGTTCATCCCCTCTAGGATCCCCATATTTCATAAGTAATGAAATTATATTGATATTGTTTGCACCATGCACCCCTCGTTTCTTAAATTAATCCTCATGTTTCGACTAATCAGGCCAAACCATATGAACTACAATACATTTTATTCTAAAACACCCTTTGGGTCGGAATTTCCCAGTTGGGACCCTAACAAGTATTTTGAGGTTTCCCATAACAAATCCAAATGTGGACTACAGTATATTCGAAGTTAAAAATTAAAATTAAAAATTAAAATTAAAAATTAAAAATTTAAATTAAAAATTAAAATTAAAAATTAAAATTAAAAATTTAAATTAAAAAAATTAAAAATTAAAATTAAAAACAAATTCGACAAGTTTAAACTCTGAAATTTCCTACCGAAGGCTGCTGGAGGGTCGGAATTTCCTACTATTAGTATGGTTGTTTACCAAATGGAGGGAGTACAAACGCCATATCGCCACATCCGTGTTCGTATGTATGCATATACGATCTCGATTGTAGGTGTGTGTAAAACGGCGGTAGCGAAGTAGTGTGGTCGTCGAAGCAGTGAACCTATAACAAATTGATAATAAGCTATTTTGGGGTATTTCTTTCTGGCTGAATCTGGGGAACAACATATCCAAAATCCTCTGAAATCCGCTTTGTGGAACATTTTCTAGAGATCATTGAAAAAAAAAATGTCCTATTTATGGCTTTTTTGTAACATGTTCCATTTCTGATGGAATAGACACTTCAATGACATTTAAATTTGAGTTATAAATATGGCAGAAACATGTAACAGAAACAGATTATTACGTGCGCTCGCGCAACAGTATGGCGATCAGACAGATTCGTACCTTGGTGTCACTCTACTCCGTTTCACTCCATGACGTCACCAAAAACGACGTAAAACCTCGTGGAGTTCTGACATTTTTACTGTGCCGCGTTTTTGCTATGTTTATTTTATGTGCTGTTTTCAATTATTTGTTTGTCGGCGATATCGCCATTTGTTGGGATTCCCTGTTTCTATATTTAAAACTGGCATGCTCGTAGTGAGCCTCGATTTCGATGTTTTCTCCCAGGTCAAAATACGTCAGAGTTAGGACAAAAATAGATCGACCTACACTTTCTCCATCAGAACTCTACATCAAAGAGTCTATAGACTCCTTCAGGACCTACATAGACTCCTTCATTTGGGTATTTTTACTTATAATTGGGAAGTTTTATCATTTTTGGTCCGTGCGAAGACCTCTTTTTATCGTGCGGGAAAAGAGAGACATTCAAAACGCGATTTCGTAATTCGACGCAGTAGGCTGAATAGCCTAACCTTCAGCCGAGTTCCGGGTCAAATACGACGAATGACGTAACACAAAACAAAACGCATTTGTTGACACAAACACCGTTTGAAGAGTTTATTATTACATAAAATGATCGTTATTGATTAATTATTGATTAATTATTGATATCTATTGTTGCATATTGGCTGTTATCAATATTTACACAAATGGTATTAATTATTTCTTATAATTGCTCCTTTGGTCAACTTTGACTATCGGAAAATGAAAATCAAAATATGTCGCTGAAAAAAATGTAATCGATATTAAAGTCTCATCCTTTCGGCAACATGGAATTGGTTTTAATTACTTAAATGATTAATATAGTAATTTGCCTTTTATCTGCGATGAAATGGTAATTGTCTTTTTTTGCTAACATTAAATTAAATTAAATAAATTAAAAAGTAAAATACAGTGAAATTATTTTTTAAATTATTTTTTATTACATTTTTGCGCACGTTGGCATCTCTCTGAGTGAATTCTAGTTATAGTTGTCATGACTGACATGTCATCCGTGTACCATTAGATTGTCACAATCCAAAGAGTCGGACATAAGGGAGACCGGAAGTGGTACATTTTGGCCAATTTTCGCCAAATTTCACCGGATCGTTTTCATTTATAAGAAAAATAATGTGTTAAATGGTAATTTATGCCAACACATACTATGTTAAATAAATATATGATAATTATGAGTCATATCACGAGGATTTGGCCCTTCGTGTCCCTAAAATTCGAAAAAGATGTAATCAATTTCGAAGACAAATTATTATTTTAATATCCAGGATATCCGGCATTGCACAGAGCAGTGTAGTGAATACTAATTAGATGTCAGAAATGAACCACTAGTGCCCATTTTAGCATAAATGATGGTTTCTTGCACTTTCGAAAATGTGGACACAATGGTGACGAAAGCTGCGGAAAGTAGTAGAAAGTAATTGAGAAATTGTTGCTAAAGTTCACCAAATAGTTTCCATTGGGACGACATTTATTGGGATAAATAGCTAGTTGCACCACCATAAATGATGTCCAGTCATAATTCGATAACTGTGAACTATATACGGTACCGATGATTTGTCCATTCGTTGTCCCAAACTGGCCACGAAAATGGCGGTCGAAAGTAACAAAAATAAGTAGTATAATTAATTTCTAACTAAATCTTCTCATATCGAATATAATGTACAGCCAATCGTCACTTATACCATCGACTGAGTGTCCAAAGCAACCACACTGGTATTCAAATACTTCCAATGAGTGTCCCAAATCAATTAACGGCTGTCCCAATGCAATTATTTGGGTTCTAGTCCCTTCCGGTACCTCAAACATTGGAGTTTACAGAACACGGTATGAAATTTCACCAAAAATTGTGATTCTAGTAATATTTTAAATACGAAATGAGCAGATATGTGCAATGCAAGTGAAGCATATCATTACCTATGAATATTCCAACTCATTGGAACCAAAATTGTTACTTTGACTCAAAATGTTTGCCAAAATGGCCGCCCAAAATATGGAAAATGGTAGATATTGCCCCAGCGTGTCCTGCCTTCGCTTACAACTTGTGGTTGGTGTATAAAATTGGCCATTGTGCCTTATATTCATTGAACACTAACATGATTGATGCACCATGGTTAATTGTTACTATTGTCACCACTGACATGACAAGAAACGTTGGATTTATCTCTCACAAACTTGACATAACTATCGGAAAAAATCACTTTTCAGGTTTTGGACCATTTTGTTCAAGTGAAATGTAACTATCTTTGGTATAAAAGGTGTTTATTGTTTGAACTATCTTAAATGTGTCACACTATGGTGTTTTTGGAACAAATTACTCAAGATTGCTTCCAAATTGGCAACCAAATTTAGTAAAAAGTTGATTCTTTACGTATATCGCGAACATAATTCTCTACGTTTTTCGAAAAAGTAGCAAATAATGACTCACTTGGTTATTGTGCATGTTAGTTAATCAACTGACAACTATATGTTTCGATTGTTGTCATGACGCCATTGTCCGAAATCCATTAATATGCACTAAAAGTGAAACGCTATGCAATCAAGCATCAACAATTCATAGGATTGTCTAGATGTGTTCCAGATATGTTATGATGTGCAGACGTTGATGCAGTGTTGATGACCGGTGACGGAAATTGCTACAAGCATTTGTGTTCAGGATTTTGCCATTTGAACGTTCAATATTGTGTCACAAATCATTGCAAACAAGTATATGAATTCAAGTATCTAATATTCCCTTCAATTTATCAAGTAGTTTGTGCGCCTAAGCTGACAGAACGTACCCAAAACATCGCTAACATTGGAGTATATGGGTCCGGCGAGAATGGTCAATATGACCTTAAATGACTAAAATATAAAAATTAGTCGCACCGATTCTGATAGACGGGTACTATATGAATTCAAATCTGCAATATTCCCATCAATTTGTCAAGCAGTTTGTGTTCCTGCGCAGTCGCAGCACTTTAGGTCTTGTGTGAGATCGTCTGAGTTGATAGACATGCAAATAATTCACTGATTGGCTTGATGCACTGAGGCATTGATAGTCACATTAATGTTTGAGACAGTTGCTCGCTCTTTTTCCATACACATGATGATCCAGGCTTTAGTTAGATCAGGACAAGTTTATTTATTTAAGTTTTACATTTTTCGAATCTTCTTTCCGAAGGGTGTCGGGAAGAAAATTTATCACCCCACCGTCCCATATGGCAACATGTGTCATAGCTTAATATCATCTCCGCTGAGGCTCATATGAGGTCCTTAACCGTTAAAGAAGGTCTATCTCTTCCTGTAACAAGTTTTATATTTATTCCCTGGTGTAAAATAATATACATGTGAATCGAAGACCCCTGTCATTAAACGCTTCCATCGATTAATATGGATTATACATGTATTTCGAATAATTTATTGAAAACATGTGCGATCGTTTATCTAATGACCAGTAGTGGTTACTTTTAACAAATACCATCAATTATATTGTGTACGTTTGTCACAACTAAACGTTAAATAGACTCAGTATCGCTATGGAATAAAACAATACAAAAACTAAAACTGGGACATTTGACGTTTGAAACGTAGCAATGGAAGAACTCTAATATTCTGATATCGCCTGAAAGGTGTATATATGTCCACCTTGATCATCGAATTAGATAAGAAAATATTCGAAATAAAAAATATGAAGTACTGACCGTGCATCTATACCCTGACAATTCTTGAAAACTCTCCTTTTATAAACCCCAACCTTAACCCTTTGAACCCTGATGTCCTGAACGTTAAATGACCCAACCCGATCCGCCTGACATTTTATAGTGTTCCGACGACGTAACTCATAAAGCTCTTAATTGGGACGTATATATTGATACATGTATACACGCTCAGCTATATGGCAATCTACTATGCTAACTGAACAGGTGTGCGGTGAAATATGTCACAATGTATTTCAACGAGACAGTCTATTCCACGTTCAATGTGTACATGTACATGTATATAGATATATTGCGGCTTCCTTTGATCGCGCTATATATTTATAACGAAATTCTTACACTTTTCCTACAATAGAAGGCATTTCTCAAAATGCACATGTGTGCTTGTGCGAAGAAACAGACCCTCTGTTTCCAATTTGGCTGCTAAAATCAGAGGTATGAACATGTGACTCATTCGCACAAAGTATAGAAGCACTATTCTAGTTAATTTGGGCTTTGATCGCGAAATTTCTAACGAAATACTTCCCCTTTTCCGACGATAAAAAGCGGGGTTTTTTTCTCGAAATAGGCCTCTGCGCATGCGCAAAGAAACAAACCCTCTGTCATCAGTTTGTTGATGAAAGTCACGTGTGTAAACATGTGACACGTGTGTGCAAAGTAGAAGTACAACTCTAGTTGATATGTGCATTTATTGAGCTGTAATTTAGTGTCAAATATCGTCTGATTTCCGGACCGGTATTCCGGTCTCCCGGGATATCTCATATATATTTTGAAGACCTCTGTCTGTTTGTCTGTTTGTCTGTCTGTCTGTCTGTCTGTCTGTCCTTAATACAAATCTACGATTCTCGACCGATTGGGACGAAACTTGGTACGTGTGTGTAGTTTGACCAGGCGGTGGTCGTTGTCGTATTGGCGAGCCCGTGCGACGCCCGTGCAGCGCATGCGCAGACGAGATTTCGGAAACGGGTGGATCTATCGACTTGAAATTTGGTATGTGAATGTATCTTGCCCCGGATACGAATTTTATCGGGTCGCCGAGCCCGTGCGACGCCAGCTTCGCGCATGCGCAGGCGAGATATCGGAAACGGGTGGAGCTATCGACTTGAAATTTGGTATGTGAATGTATCTTGCCCCGGATACGAATTTTATCGGGTCGCCGAGTCCGTGCGGCGCCAGCTTCGCGCATGCGCAGACCAGATCTCGGAAACGGGTGGAGCTATCTACTTGAAATTTGGTTTTTGAATAGCCCGGACAACGTCGGGCTCATCGGCTAGTAGGAATATATAAGGATTGGACCGGTATTCCGGTCTCTCGGGTTCAAAGGGTTAATGCGTAACAATCACGAACCGTGGTATCACTAATTTGCAGTATTATTGAGCATAAATGGTGTTATGACTGAGATAAAACCATTCTACGTATATGTAAGGTTCCTATTGGTCCATTTTTTTTAATTAAACAAGCTTCATTCCGCTCTCCGTCAACGGAGTCCCACAATTTAACCAGCAAAATAACGGGACATTAACAGCCCCCACCAGGATTGGGTTTACCGTTCCAAAACTTAATTTGAAGTTTAAAAAATAGGGGGGTAGCCAAACAATCCTAGTTCATAATGAATTTAAGTATATAAATATAAATAATAAATGCTTGATTCAACGTGGTCATGGGATTTTGACCGCGATAAAAATCCAGCAAACTCATTCAGGGTTCTTTCAATTTGTTGAATGTTTCTCGCAGTCAAAATCCCATGACCACATTTAATCCGCCGCATATCTGTTGTACATGAACACATTGGTAGTTCATCATTGTCATCAACTTATGGTACATAATTCTGATATCGCCATTGGCATTTCAATTATAAACACCAATGTTCTAATCCAATTAGCATCACTAAATTGAAAATAACAGAATATTAACATATTTTGATCACCTCGTTCAATTTTGCTGAAGAATTAAAAGTTCACAAACTTTCACTAATTTTAAACAGAAAATGGAACTTTTATTCAAAATAACATAAATAAAATACAAACATTGGTCTTTAAAATCAGAATGATCCTTTATTCCGAAAGTAGATGTAGTCTATAACATTCTAGGGAATGTTATAAAGTTCAATACTATTGTTGTAGTAGATTGTCGGTTTGTATCGATAAACTTTTCATGAAATTTCAAGGAATATACACACATTTATTCCGAAATATTAGAGTCGTTTCCATGACAACAATTCAAAGCCCAACCATATAAGCCATCCAATCGGGTAGGCCACATCAATATCTTCAAAATGACATATCACAGTCCATTTGATAGTGTGTTGTTCTCAACCAGCACTGCGATTCCAAAAATCACAATTTTCTCACTAAAAAACCCTAAAATTACCCAAAAACGTCGTTCCAACCACCATACGGACTCATATCTCAAATAGGAACGTTCAGCTGAGTTCACATTTCGTCCTTATACCATTAAACCAGAATTGACTTAAAATGAAAATGAATGTTGAAAAATGCAGCCTTCCATTATTCGATCGATGGCATTTATTGACAATACCGTCGATATGTGACAATACTTTTGGGGGCCCGTTTCCATGACAACCGCACCACTTTCAGATCCGATAGTAGGTCATATCAATTAGCCTACAACCTCACCTTTCCAAAGATACCAAATTTGTCCTTAAGTACGGTGGGTATATTAAATCGATTTTTTTGGGTTTCTGCCGCTCACCTATAATGATGGACACAGAAAAAAACACTTGATTTCCATAGAAAGTTATTTTTGGCAGTGTGTGCAAAATGGTGCGTGATCTCCGGGACACGATACCTTTACGAGCCTGTCACAGTGGACGTGTGCTTGTGTGGTTAATGAATATCTTATATTAAGATATTCCTTCTCACGCAGGGAAATTATTGAATCGAATAATACAATAACTACCGTCATAACAGAACATTTTCTTTTAAATCAAACAATATTGTGTTTCATACACTGTTAAAATTAACTTAAGTGTTAAATGCAGTCAACTCGAACCTTGACAAAGTTAACTCGTTGTACCCTGCTCTAATTCCACACAATCTTTCAATGAGCTTGGGAACAAGATGGTTGTATTTTAACTCGGTAACGGCCAAACTATGATCAGGCACATATATACAACGTCATAATACTATTTGAATTCTTAAAAAAAAAAAAGGCATTAACGAGGCCGATATAACACGCATTATAAATTGGTAATATTTTGTCAAGGTACGAGTGCAGCTGCTCACGCCTCCTTCGGGTGAGACCGTGCAACGAAAAATCGTATAAAGCAAACTTCAGCAAATTATGCGCGTCAGAAACAGGCACAAATTAACAGGTCGGGCACACATCCAAAACGGTCTACGTAGCTCGTTTTGTCTACTGTAGCCCGATTGAGCTACGTTTTTAATGTGATTTACACGCCTCCTGCGATTATCGCCATACCACGAAAAAAGCGCATTTCAAATTTTCGTTCATTAGTTGTGTACCACTATCACGTCTACAAAGAAGCAAAAAACTCAACGACTCACCACGGCTTTAATACCTTTTGAGCGATTCAAAATCAATTTGTTTTGGTCAATTTACCATGAAAAACAATAAGAAATGATCATCAAAATTTCTTGATCGAAATGTAAATCTTCATCAAATCTGAGGTAGTTCCGGTCGCAATTGTGTTCGCAAATATCCGTGTGCAGGCGATAATCTGATTGGTTGCATTTAGCCGGGGATTAATGGTACGTTCTTAATGGGATTTCAGTGTAACATCTATCTGTTGGAATGTACGGAACGACAAATGGACAACCATATTTGTATAACTGTAATGTTACACGAGGTGCTTCCAAATTTCAAAGAAAAATTGTGAATCGTGTTTCCGTAGTTGCCTTCTCTGAATGGCGGTCGCCAAACATTTAACAAATAATCGTCTCCGAGTGAAGCTGTTCGCTTTATCCAATCAGGTAAGCCACATAAACCGGACGTTCTTGACCTTCAAAAATAAATATCCTGCAAAAACAAATGGATTGTTCCCTACTTTTTATGGCAAAATCTGATATTTTCGTGAAAGTCACTACCAAACGCTAACAGGTCTTAATTAAAACATCGTTAAATTAATTGCGCCTAAGGCTAAGCCGTGGTGAGTCGTTGAGTTTTTTGCTTCTTTGTAGAAGCAATAGTCGTACACAACTAATAAACGAAACGAAATGCGCTTTTCTCGTGGTATGACGATAATCGATGGAGGTGTGTAAATCACATTCAAATCGTAGCTCAATCGGGCTACAGTAGACAAAACGAGCTACGTAGACCATTTTGGATGTGTGCCCGACCTGATTAAAGCACCCCGACTGAGTGTTAAAGTTACATATTCAAAACATATCAAAACTGACATTAAAGGGACACAAGGACGTTAACGTTGGCTCATTTTGGCTATTATTAAAATATACCCATTGAAGACATTACAGAAAACTTAAATTCTGAGATACATCTGCGTTAATATCTTTGTGAAAAAGTGTCCAGTTTGGAAATAACTCAATAAATGAGAGTAAATGCGATGACTTCTTGACTTCAATGAACAATTTACATAATATTCGGCAAATAATATTTTCTTAGCAATCCCGAACTAACACCACATCACACTAATAGTAATGTAAACTTAAAGTCACAATGGCGCTCAGGTGTGTAAACTCGCGACATAGATTTTAATCACTTAGAAAAACTCAGTTGTCAGATCTTGTCTACACTCTTGGTACACTTTAACAAACAATAACGGGTCCAATAATGGGTCCAAAATCACACCATCCGATCAGATAAGATGAGATAAGATAAATTTTATTTTTAGTCGGATATGCACAACAATATGTTATTTATCTTATAAGATATAACATTTATCTTATCTCATCTTATATTATCGGATGGTGTGATTCTGGACCCACTTATGTTATTGTTTGTTAAAGTGTACCATGCTAAAGTCTTCATGTCCATTTAATAAAAGATATTTCTATAAGAACAAACATTCGAAAAGAGTAAAGATGCAGATATCACTGTTCTACTGTACTGTTACAATTTTAGAGAGTTATTTGCGAAATATTACATCATAGAACTCCTTGTTGATTGCGGGCATCCATCGCATCATACTTCATATGTCCTTGACCTTCTCCGCGGGCAGCTTTTTTGGCTTAACCGTAGCTAGAACCTGAGGCAGATCATGAATCTGCTGACTTCTGCTTTTCATGGTTAAGCTTACCTCAATAAACTTCAACTCCGCAAAACATAAGGGTTATAACCCCATAAACCTAACTCACACACCGGTTATTTCTTAATTGAGTCGGATTTCCACAACCCCTTGCAACATGAAAGAGCATAACCATTGGTTGCACTTGGTCTTACCAATGGATGGTATGACTTAACTCGTCTACACAATCATGCAGGGCAACATGCAGGTGTGTAGTTCTGTAGAAAGTCTATATTTATTTTGTAATTGTTGACAAATCATGTAATTCCACGTGAACATTTATTTATTTTGTGTTTTTGTTGTCGATTTCGGCGGTCAAGGTTATATCGTCGTCGTAGAGAAGAGCAATCACTGGGATATTTTCACAGACAAACCACCTACCTTCGGCGAGTGCATGACCAGCAGCTCCCTCGGAACAGCTAGTCCGAAATTCGCGAAGAACGGGAATCAAGCGTCGGTCCTCCAGCGCAGAGAGGTCTATTGGCTTGGAGTCATACACATTGGACCACCGAGACCCCTTTCCCTGTGAACTGGGGTGACAAATGGGTTGTCTCTAATTTCCTGCATGTATTTCCTATCCAACTTTTCATACATTTGGTTAATTAAATGACATCTTTATAGTTTTTTCTGATGGAATGAATTACAATGGAGATAAACGCACTTCGTTTCGTTCGATATTGGCCAAATAAACCGCGAAAAACTATTGGAGAACTCGCCTTTTGTAACACGCAGGGGGGTGGGGACTCAATTCCGGTAGCGATCGAGTGGTTTCACCCACGAGTCCCTGCGAGCCAAAAGGGGTTGAGTATTTTATTAAGTGTTTAGGCACGTGAGGTAAGCCTGGCTCAGTCGAGCTGCAGGTTTAATTTGCCAATGAAGTCTTTTGTT
This sequence comes from Siphonodentalium dalli, assembly GCA_032622095.1. Taxonomy (NCBI): domain Eukaryota; kingdom Metazoa; phylum Mollusca; class Scaphopoda; order Gadilida; family Siphonodentaliidae; genus Siphonodentalium; species Siphonodentalium dalli. Next base: position 197,244,233 of record CP136067.1, on the reverse strand, counting down.
TTGCTGCCACCACCCTATTTTTGGGCAGTAAATAGGGAAACCAGTTTATGACTACTCGATGAGTAGTGGTTGTATCTATTTAAATGCTGTTGCTCGTTATTCAATGAGTAACAGTTTTAAGAGTGTCACTCAATGAGTAACGGTTATATGGTTTCAGAGTTTTGTTGCTCATTAGTCAATGAGTAACAGTTTAAAGTGTGTCGCTCAACGAGTAACGGTTATATGGTTTCAGAGTTTTGTTGCTCATTAGTCAACGAGTAACAGTTTAAAGAGTGTCGCTCATCAGTCGATGAGTGATGGTTAGATTCAAAGATTTGTTCTCATTAGTCAATGAGTAACAGTTTAAAGAATGTCGCTCAACGAGTGACAGTTAAAGTTTCAAAGGTTTGTTGCTCATTAGTCAATGAGTAACAGGGTTTTGTTGTTCGTTGCTCACTTTGTGAGTAACAGCGATGGCAATGAGTTTATATCCTGACTAGTTACCTAGCAGTAAGTTCTCAGTCTCAATGTGCCTTGTGTTGCTCGTTGCTCACTTTGTGAGTAACAGTTTTTGTTGCTCGTTACTCTGTGAGCAACAGCAATGGCAGTGAGTGTTTTCCCCAACAAGTTACCTTGTAGTAAATTTCAAGTGCTCAGTCTGCCAAGATTCTGATTTGTGCCAGCCTTTTATAGCAGTTTCTCAGACCTGGAGGATCAAGAAGAAGCCAATCAAATTGCAGCAGAATGACCAACCAGAGTCTGAGATGGAAGGAACCAATCAGAAGCTGGGTAAAGTTTGGAAGGACCAGCATGCTTTATGATGTCCCCAAAATAGCTATTCAAGCATGGTTTAATGTTTACTTTTGTGACCTAGTTGTTTCTATTTTGGTGTACTTCCGTGTACGTATTTGAGAAGTTGTCTGAATCGATAATAGGAGGAATGTGTACTGCTGACACGCATAGACCCATAACCCGAAGACCCATAACTCCGGAGGTCCGATTCTCCGAAGGTCCGATTCTCCGACGCCCCGATTCTCCGAAAGCCCATAACTCCGAAGTCCCGATTCTCCGAAATCCCATAACTCCGAAGACCCATAACTCCGAAAGCCCATAACTCCGAAGGCATATAACTCCGAACGCCCATAACTCCGAAGGTCTATAACTCCGAAGGGCCGTTTCTCCGAAGATCATGTTTTATCGCTTATTAAATAGTGTACAGTCCAGTGGCGGAGTCAATAGGGCCCTAGGGAAGACCGCCCCCGAAAAAGCATGTCAAATGTCATGTAAACGTCCGGAAATCCCTCCTAGGCATTCAAATATTCACAGCGTTCCTGCCCAGTGTATTGATACGTATGGAATGCGCGTATGGTTATGGTTATATTTTGTATGGATCATGTACATGTAGATAATATATCCCCCCCTCCGAATCCGGAATCCAGCTTCAAATTTACCATGGAATCCGGCGTCCAGCTTCAAATTGACGTCTGTAATCTGGCGTACGGGTCCAAAATGGGTGGAATCCGGCGTACGAAAAGGGGGGAAGGGGCCCTCATATATTGGAAACGTTAACTATGTATTATAATAAGGTGATATCTACACCATCAGTAGTGTGCGACAAGCCTTAATTTTCCACAGAATGCTTAAATTTATGTAAGAAATACAATTATTTTGCCACAATGTACGTCTTAATACAATTAATATGATTAATCTGTGCACATCCGACTGCATTGGGGTGGTTTGATGCAATCAAGTTCATTTTATATATGAAAAAGGACAAGTTCTTCCCCGTTCACCACTGTACATTTTACTCTGGCATCTCATGGGCCAACGTAACGTTATAGTATCTGGTGTATAGTCAGTGTGGTGGGGGCAGTAGGAAAAGTTTGAATATTCTGATGCCCCATGAACGATTTCCGGGCGTTTACATGACATTGGACATGTGTTAGTAGGGGCCCATATTGTCTGAAATAGCAAGTAGAGGTTTAATGGGGGCAATAGGAATTTTGGGACCCATTGGCTTCGCCACTGGACTGTACATTATTTAGTAAACGATAATACCCCAATAAAACAAAAATCTTCGGAGAATCGGACCTTCGGAGTTATGGGCCGTCGGAGAATCGGCCCTTCGGAGTTATAGGTCTTCGGAGAATCGGCCCTTCGGAGTTATAGGACTTCGGAGTTATAGGTCTTCGGAGAATCGGCCCTTCGGAGTTATGGGCTTTCGGAGAATCGGACCTTCGGAGTTATGGGCCGTCGGAGAATCGGGTCTTCGGAGTTGTGGGCCGTCGGATAATCGGGTCTTCGGAGTTGTGGGCCTTCGTAGTAATAGCAACCACAACGCGCCGCAGGCGCGTTGTTGCTTTTCAAGTTTAGGCGTGAATGACGTCATTAATTTTTACAATACCATGAAACAGCATTTCGACGCGATGAAAATCCGGACAAGAAAAATGGGTTAAAAATCACGTGACTTCCGCTTCGCTTTCGCATAGAATCATGGGAACAATAATATCCCAAAAAGAAACGGTGACACAGAATAGGAAGTGGACCAACAGATGGTTATAAAATTAACAACTTTAGTTTTTCAGAACAATTCCTACGTGATTTTGGCCTATAGATTAGTTTCGTTTGACCAATTTCGTTGGTTAGCTGAATAAAATCAGCGAAGACGTCATGACATGGTCCATGACGTCATTTGCGTCATTTTTGTGTTGTGGGCTAGAATCCAGAAAAAATTGGTCTCCGCAGGAAACACTGATTTCACATCAGTATACTAGACTTGGTTGCATTTATAACCGTTTTCGCAAAAGATATATGCGAAAATAGCACAAGCAAACGTGCCTGCTTCAGAATCAAATTAACACAGTTGATTAGCCAAGGATGTACCCTTTCCAACAATGTATAGCACGACATCGTGTGTTGCGCCGATGTTTACTTATGGTGTTTTGTAATAACGATCCCGCCTTAGCTGCGTGTAATTTTCCTCCGGACAAATTGCTTAGCGAAAAATCCCCCTAATAGGCGGACAACACATTCAATAAGTTCCCGTCTCGTAACGATTTGGCCTCACAGACATATCAGCGGCTTATCAATTCCTTCGAGATAAATGATTGAACCAATCTACCCTAACAAGGGGGATTTTTTCACGGTTGTATGTCGCGCGAATAGTATTGGCTGGCTGCCAGGTATTCACACCCAACATCGGAACGCGGCTTATTATTTGAAATCATTTGTGAGCAGTGGTGGCGGCGAGGAAGTCAAATTATATGTCCATTATAACATGGGTCGCCTTCGTTGGAGAAGTTGGAATTAAGCCTCAACCAAATTTGTTGTCAAGTTGATGTGGGGGGCTTATATGACCTTGACCATAAACGACCTTGACCTCTGTTGAAAGACATCTCACTTAAATGGCCATTTTGCTAGATATGTGTTGCGATGTACGCGCTCATGTCAATATTCAGAGGCCTTTTATAGCTATCCTTTAGAAATATACCGGTATCGAGGCTCCTACATACTCGAGTATGTATCTGACCAACAGAAACATGGGAGTACGATATCAATTTAAACTTGACCTCCATAAAGAATCTATTATATATTTGAGGAAAGTTTGTGGTCTGTGCGTGTGGGTGTGTGTGTATGTATGTGTGTGTGTTTCCGCGATGGAATCGGAAACGGCTAACCGATTTTGACGAACTTGGTACGGGTATGTAGTTTGACCTGAGGACTAACATGGGTATATCCGTTTGCCCGTGCGGCGTGACCTTGACCTTCAAATGACCTTGAACTCAAGTTCTCCGCTGAGCCGATTTTCACCAAATTTGGTATGTGGGGGTAGTTTCAGGCGCTGAGCAATTTCGTCACACCCGGATGCCCGTGCGGTGTGAACTTGAGATTTTAAATGACATTGAACTGTAACTGGGTATCCACTGGGCCGATTTCCACCATTTTTTGGGGGTGTTGTTGTAGATGGGGATGCCAACAAATTTCGTATCACCCACACGCCCGTCAGACAGGTACCCAGCTAAAACCTAATGTATAGTTTGTGACTTTTGTCTGTTAGCTATGGCCGGGAAAAATTCCGGACGGATTTCGACGAAACTTGATACCTAAGTGTACGTTTGTCCGGGAAGTGTTTTGGACGGGTCAAAGTGTGGTGCTTGATCTTCAAAATGGTCGATTCAAGATCAAATCGGGTAATAGTGGCGGATTTCGACGATATTCGATAGCTAGGGATACTTTTGTCCGGGCAGTGTTTTGGACGGCTTAACGCGTAACCCCGACCTGACATTGACATTCAAAACGGTAAATTCAAGGTCAAATCTGGTCAAATTTCGCATAACTAGATCCGACCAAGCACCGCGTGTGGTTGCCCCGTTACGTGTCACGTACGATCATATTAGGTCTTCGGAGAATTGGTCTGACACCTTAATTACGTTGCTTCCGCGGACACCTATTTTCGCCGTAGTAAACACAACACAAGTCAGTTTATTTCTCATGATCTTTTAATCATTAAGGCCGTACAAATATTCTGAAAGGTGAATTTGATAACGAGGATACGATATCAAAAGGTATCAATGATTGTTACCCGTTTTGATCACTGCTATCACTGTTCAATCGTCAAATATATTTGTACGGCGTTGATTAAAAATATGTTATACCGGAATCGGAGCCGGAAAGAAGTATACCGTTTGTCGGTAAACTGTTGAGAAAGAACACTCATTCAGTTGACTTGTATTGGTTGTCTGGCCTGAGGGATGTAGATGTTGATCCCTCCCCATGCGTGTCACACTTTCAGGTTCGTTCTCCAATAGATGTTTCGCCGTCTATTTGGCCAATATTGAACTCAATAAGTATGTTTATCTCCTAAATATCAGACGAGTTTCTATTTCATACGCAATATCCGACGAGGCTTAAATAGAAGTGGTCTCCTTTGATCAACCACATATAACATATAACGAGTTTGGAACACATTTAATCATAAACATTCAAATAAGTCGAAGATAACAACCCTTAGCTCCCACCGCAATTATATATATATATTACCCATATTGCTGCCTGGTTGCACATTTCTGATTATAACCTAATGTGTTATATATAAACGTGTATGTGTCATGTGGGTATACAATGATATTCCGCAAAAATGTGTTACAACAAATAATATACATGTATATAATAATAAATATATCGAAATAAGAAGGTTCTCAAGGGAGGAGGAAGAACTGGGGTAGAAATTGTCAGAGCAAGAACGTTCTATCTCACACAACATCAGTGGCATGGATTTTTGCTGCATATTATTTCAGGGCTAAAGGGTTCTATCTCCATATACCGACTAAAACAAGCCGCGTTATGGGGATAAACGATAAGCAATGAGTTGCAAAATATGTAAATTGGTAGCAGGGTCATATCTGCGTAAGATTAATATATATAGAATGAAAATAATACGAACAAATCGTGAGAAATGCCTGTTTACATCATTGTATATTATCGCATATTTTTCATAGCAGCCATTCGTCAAACTTTGATCACATGACGTATATCGTCATTTTTATTGGCTAAGGAGATAGAACCTTTTGGCTCGGAAAGATTTGTTCGTTATGGAGATAGAGCCTAAATGCACTGCATTTTACGAACGAACGGTGTATATATATGGTAAGTTATGTTTGGTTCATTCGACAGAAAATTCTGTACCGATTCCAATGACACCCATAACTCATTTTCCCGCCAAAATGGACATAGAACCATTTGGTTCTCATGCGGCGTAATATTAGAGACTTAAATTGTCCCCGTTAGTTATAGCAGTCATATGACACTGAGTAGCTATAGACCAAGTCTTCTTGGTTCAAAACAGATGGATCCCAGGTAGCATGATTAAGTTGTGCCAACATTGGCATAATGTCGGCACGGTTGGCATTAATTTGGTTAGGTTTACGTTGTTGGCCCTTGGTTGGCTCAACGTATTTCTCCCAACCGTTGGAATTATAACGTTGGCCCAACATTTTGTCAACGCGAACATGCCAACGGAATTACTACAGCACATTGGTTGGGTTTACGTTGGCCATTGGTTGACCCAATGTATTCTTCCCAAGCAACATTTGGAATTACAACGCTGGCCCAATGCAGGGCAAATGCGAACAGCTGCATGGCAGTCCAATTGCATAGCGTACATGTGATACATCTCAACGGGCACTACGAGCTGATGTGCCCGACTTCGTCCGGGCTATTTTTGGGGATTTCTTTGTGATCGCCTCCGTCAGGGCAGAATATACAGCGTCTGGACAAACTATTGTTCGATCGGTGCAGAAACATGCCTATATGAGCGTATATAAGCTAGGTCAAGGTCAATGGCACGGTCGCACTTGAAATTGGACCAGCCCATATTGTTTCCGGGATCAAAGCAGGCCTACATACCAAATTTGAGTCGGATCGGTCGTGGTCCAGAAACATGCCTATATGAGCATATATGAGCGAAGTCAAGGTCAAGGACACGCTCACACGTGAAATTGGACCCGCCCATATTGTTTCCGGGACCAATGTAGGCCTACATACCAAATTTGAGTCGGAAATACGTTGAATTGTGTTGGATGCTTTATCGCTGGCACAGAGTTGTTGGCCCAACGTTATAATGCCAACGTAAATGACATAGCAAGCTCCGACGTCAAACTGTACGTGTGTGCACAACGAATCAGGCGTCTAGTTTGTATGTGTACCCATACCATAGTATGGTACACATACTGTCGACGTCCGGATTGACCACAAAATTATCTGATCAAAACCAAATTTGGTAAGTGAGTTTCTCAGCCCAAAATACAGATAATAATTCGAATTTGGGTTTGATCCGATTTTCTAAACAGAGTTATGGCTCTTTTAAAAACAATTTGTTTTAAATCTTTGAACATTAACATTGAATGTTATCGATGTTAGCGTCCAAGCTGAAAATAGCTAATCACTGTCGCCAAGGTAAGGGTTAAACATCTGTCGATCGTGATCGGCCTCTCGTCATATATATGGCGCGATGTGTTCTTGTGCTCGTTCAATGTTGTTGCTTATATTGATTGTAACAAATACAGATTCAGTGATACACTTTTCAATTTAAATACATTTACAAAAGTGGCTTTTTCGCTAAATGTATATAAATATAAGGATTAACTGTCATGTGGACTGTTTTTATGGAGATGTAACCGTGAGGTAAGTGGTCATAACTTGTATGTAAAACCCTTCGGGTTTTACACAAGTTATGACCACTTACCTCACGGTTACATCTCCATAAAAACAGCCCACATGACAGTTAATCCTTATGTAAATCTCTCTTCTCCATATTGCGACATTATTTTGCAGGGTAATATCAATTCTGCAAGGGGGATACGAGATTGTTATTACCCTTGTAAAACCAGTCTTCTATAAATATCGACGACTGTTTTGCATTGTTTTATCAGTTTTACAAGGTGAATAACAGGTTGTTATTTCCCTTTCAAACCCTGTCTTCGCTATATACCAACGACATTTTTTGCAGGATAATACCAATTTTACAAGGGGGATACGAAAATGTTATTACCCTTGTAAATAGCGACGACATCATTTGCGGGCTAATACGAAATAATTGTTTCCTGTTTGGTTCACATATATCGAACAATTTAGAACATCGGTATACGGCGTGGTATGGCCCTAGAGGAACAATGATGCCAAAGAAGGCTTAGAATTCTACAGAGGGGATAAATAGACAGAACACAACTCGCATCGTAATCGAGACTCTTTTATTGAATGAGTTGCGGATGGCGCAATGATATATTTCGCGAGAGCGTAGCTCGAGCGAAATATAACTTTGCGCCGTCCGCAACGAGTTCGATAAAAGATTCGAGATTATGATGCAATTTGTGTTCTGTATTTATTCTACACCGTTCAGTCAGATAAGTTGAATCCACAAATGTCACCTTCATTGTAACTATAGCTACCTTTATTGTGATTTAAATCTGACAAATAACCAGTAATTATGGGGGATCACCGGAAGCGGATGATCGACGCGTAATGTACGTCATCTTTCTTGGAGAAGACTGACGGACACACCTTATACGACGGAAGTAATTGTTTTAAGTTTTGCGCATGCGCTAGTACGTTCTTATAGTCAGGTGCGTTTAGTGATGTCGAAAGTAAATTGTTTCCGGAGTTTAAATAAGTGTTTTATGCAGTTTCTTTCGAATGTATAGACGATGTTTGTGCATTCCACGAATGAATGAACAGCTGATTTAGTTTTTCGTGCGAATAACTGTTAAATATCCATGTTTTTAGAAAACTCTGCTCATTTAATCTAATAAAAAACCCGAAATTGAGTAAAAATACTCATAACTCAATCTCAAAAAAGTTAAATCAACTTCAGAAAAAAAACCCCACTGAAAATGAACGTGATCAGAATGTGATTTGATCAGTCAACTCAGGCCAGACACAAACAGTAAATACACAGCTTTGGCGATTCGGACATAATTGTGTTCTGATTGGTGGATTGTATTCATTAAACTGGACTCAAGACAAAAGTGTGTGTGGAGACTGGAGTAGATTGACAAGTCACAAGGTCATACAGATGACATGAACTTGCGGCAACTTCAAGTTGTATTGTGTGTATTTTGATGATTTTAACCAACACAACAACATATGCCACATATTTGACTATTCGGTTGAATTTCACAAATGTGTACCAACTTTGTGGTGGATTATGACAGCATCAGATTCTTTATTTAACACAGATTCGGAGCAAAAACTAATCAAGTTGAATTCACTCTACAGACGATTGACATGCCATGAAAAATTTCACATCAGAACAACTAAAAATTTGACCGATTCTACTTTAAATCATTCTGGATGTTCTCCTACAACTTTGAATCATAGTTGGTGTGTGAGGATATATAGGTACCATACCGATGATACCGGGTACCTATTTAATACCATACTGTACAATACATGCATATAGTGTGTGATTGTCAAAGTTCTACATAGTACATGTAGTGGAAAGCAGATATACTCATCTATACCACAAGTTCACAGCCACAGTGTAGGGTGACTGGCACATCACTGCATGAACTATCTGATCAGAGGATAGATTGATCCATACAAATGTTTGTGTTCAATTTTGTGATGTATAGTAATACTACTATTAGAATATCTTCATTTTACACCTGACATCTTTTTTTTACTTTCCCTGTAGTTGGGCCATGCAAAATAAATATCTAGATTATCATCGCCCCACCCCAATATGTATGGGAGGCCAACTTCACATTTAATACTTAATTGCGCTTAAGCGCAAATATTGCGCTTAAGTGCAATTCATGGTTATATGTACATGTAACCAAACACCCCTGGTGAATAAATAGGTTTATCCACAACTTAACCTTAACTCCTATTGACATATCGCATCTTGGTTCATTGATTTGGATGGGTAGGGAGCTAGCCCAACTTCTTTATCAAAATGGCTGACTCGCAATAGTATCACCTTCTGTTTTAGTTGGAGCGACTCGTGATTGCATTATATTATCTTCGGTATATATTAGTTGGGGCTACTTGCAATAGCATTCTTTCTGTATTAGTCGGGGCGACTTTGATTTTCTTCAATTTTCGAGTATACAGGCACACCATTATGGGAGGCCAAATTCACATTTAATAATTAATTAATTGCGTTCAATTGCACTTAAGCCTGCTTAAGCGCAAATAATTACGCTTAAAGATGGATTATCTCTTTAAATAACAAATTTTAAATAGTTACGTGGGTATAAAATAATAGATATGAACTGAAGACCTATGTCCGGAAAAGCTTCTATCAATTAATATTGATTTTATTTCGAATATTAAATCGGGCCCATTTATGTTACTATTTTTAGAACCGACCATTCGGATGAGACCGTATTGCGATATAGAGCACTGGGCTGTTCCTACGGCTACGCAACGAATGTCAAATGTCACAGATTGGTTGTTTGTACTGTTTTGTTCCACAGATATAAGCGATAATGAGTATAATTAACGTTTATTTGTGACAAAATTGCACAATATAATTTCTGGTCTCTGTTAACAGTAACCAATATTGTTCGTTAGCTAAACAAACACACCTTTTTAGACCAGAAAATATTCGAAATAAAATTAATATTAATCGATAGAAGCATTTCCGGACAGGAGTCTTCGATTCAGATCTAATATTTTATACCCCGGTAACTATATAATACATGTTTACAAAGAGATAATCCACCTTTAAGCGCAATTAATTGCGCTTAAAGGTACTCAACCCGTAAAGAGGGTCCCCATCTCAACAGATTCCAACAACAACAATCCGATCGGAGGGTCCTATATTACTATTTCTTTGGCTTTGGGGGTAAAAAATATTTGATTCGAGTCGAGGAACCCATCAAACAAAGCTCAGAGTTATTAGATATTGATTTTTGAAAATTCTTATGTTCTCGAGATGAGTACCAATAACTGCCGTCAATTTGGTAACATGCTCGAGATTTTACGCCAAAATTATATTCAAACAGACAAGGATGGATAACTCTATGATCAAGTGGGTAATAACAACGAATTTTTTACTGTCTTCTGGGCCAGAAACAATTCCCGATAATGAAAAATAATAAATTTCTAAAATCGATATCTAACAAATCTGAGCTTTGATGGGTGACTTCCTCGACTCGAATCAAATATTTTTGACCCCCGAAGCCATTGAAATAGTAATTGAGAGGAGTTTTATCGGGTTGAGTACCTTTAATGCCTTAAGTGTAATTATTTGCGCTTAAACGCAATCAATTGTGCTTAAGCGCAATTCATGGTTATATGTAACTAAACACCCCTGGTGAATAAATAGGTTTATCCACAACTTAACTTTAACTCCTATTCAGTGACATATCGCATCTTGGTTTCATTGATTTGGATGGGTAGGGAGCTAGCCCAACTTCTTTATCAAAATGGCTGACTCGCAATAGTATCACCTTCTGTTTTAGTTGGAGCGACTCGTGATCGCATTATATTATCTTCGGTATATTTGCGCTTAAACTAAAAAAGAAATAGAATCTATGTGAAGAAATTTCTATACAAATTTGATAATAAAGAAATCTCCACAGAAGCTGAGGCCTAATCAGAATGAGGTCCCCAGAGGGTGAATTTAGTTATGCTGGGCTGTTATGCGGGATAACAATAAACGAAGAGCACTTGTTATCAGCTCAGAACATATATGGGAAAATTTGCACACAGAGGTAAGTTGAGGGAGTGCCATGAGATAGGTGTCATTGACCTCAGATGAATTAAAGGGGCACTAATAATTACAAATAAAGAGCGTTTATTATCAGCTTAAAGTGAGAAACTAAGGGAATGTGCTAAATTCCATATTTTCTGGTCAAGTATTTTAATAGCTATAGAAATATGAAATAAATTGAAATATGTATGCTCTAATTTTCTCATATTAACTGTTAGTATACTAGATTGAACAAATTGTAAAATAATTGCAAAAAATTGTTGAAGAAAATTTGGGCATTTTTGTCTATTTTAAAAGTTTTGGTGCACATGAAATAGAAAAAAACAACCGCAGTCAGATGCTCGTAGCCCGTTTATATATAACCATGGGTATATGCCAGATATAACCGTACAAAAAAAACGCCGTTCTTTTGACCGTGTATTTATCCATGGTGTGTGTGCCTGTGGTTGTCCGTAACATGGTGTCCGGTGTTATTGCTTTGAAAGGTAATCATGTTCGACTGGTGTTGTTAGATTGGTAACGAGATTAGCGGTTTCTATGTCTTGTCTGGTCATATTTACTGTTTGAACTTTGTCTGAAATAGACGCACTTTTTATACTAGAATTTGCGCAAAAGGAGCGCAGGGAAATCGCACGTCGAATTGGTTTAAGGGTTTTTAGAAAAAGTATTTATATGATACAGAGAGGCAAACAGAACGATACCATATATATACTATATGCGTTTGCATCCAATTTGGATTTATTGGGATGTTTTTAGTGCACTTTTGTGGTTATGAGAGCTCATTTTCCCCTGATTTCTGCTCCATATGTGGTCTTCTCCTTTAAAATTTCTATATGATTTCATATGTGCCACCCAACATTATTTAGTATCGATTATTTCTCGTCTTCAGTGAATGCAAGACCGCGCTCTTAGCATGGGGTGTCAAGTATATAGGGACTTTTCGACAGGGGTGGTTATGCATGGGTCTTACCCCCCATTGTAGTCATACCTAATGCAACATTTATTGGAAAATCAACACCAAAATTAGGTTGAAATTTTTCTCGTAGCTTGATTTTCCAACAATTTCTTAGTGACGAATTTGTTGTTTTTAGACCAACATTTGCATATTTCCCTTTCATTTGCAAAATTATGGACTCATATGGCCATCAGTTGGCAATTTACAAACCTAAGGGTTAGTGTCAGGTTAAAAATTTCCCCGAAATGGAAAGCTTGAGGCCAGTCTAGATGCTAGGATTGTCAAATTTTCATGTTCATATTTTCAAAATGTTCTCACATCGGGCCGAACCATCGGCCAACCCGCGTGTTCTGTGTCCTTGTCAGTAGTTACTTGCTAATTAATTTAAGAACAACTAAATCGGGGTGTAAATTTGTCTGGCGTTATACCACTAGATGTTAGGATTTTTTAATCTCATACTGAGCCGAACCACCCCCTGCATGACAAGTGGCCACAATATTACTGGTTCATTTAGAATAAGCTACCATCTAGTAGTCTGTGTGGGAACATTTGGGAAAAATCAAAGCACGGGGGGGGGGGGGTGCAAATTTATTTACACAAACTTCTGAGTTTGGTGTGGTTCAATGGGGTGGGTGCAGTTGGAAATTCCAAGGTGGAGACCAACCCAACGAAAACCCTCTAACCAAGTCCCGAGTGCCAAATATCCCACACTCAACCAGGGGTGCCCCTCGCAACTTAGTTTCTGCCCTCGGCATAGGCCTATTTGTTTTCTATCCGAGAATACACTGCACCGGCGGCAATATATTGACCATACTCTGAAAGAAAACGCTTCCGTGTCGATCACACGATAACGTCGTGCTGCAAGTAATAAGACGATAATTGTGTTGTAGAAATGATACGGAAGACCGATTGTCAAAAAACTCAACATCAAAATACACAGGGCAAGACTTATCGATCCAAACTGTGGAGTGTGTTTTCGTTGTGTATTTTCGCATATACCCATGGTTATATATAAACGGGCTACGAGCATCTGACTGCCGGTGTTTAATGTGCAAAATTATTTGAACTTTCCTCTTACAACACTTTAGTTTGATAAAATATCATCACAATGTGTTTGGGTTTGGAAATTCCCTCACTTTGTTTAATCTAGTATACTTAAAATGTTACAAGAAAAGCAGGGCATATGGATATCATTTATTGATTTACATGATCTCAAATATGGCATTTCATCACACAAGTTCTATTTCATTGGCAAATTGGGCTAAGTCCATACCATGGAACACACATTTTGTCTTCATGTTTTTGCACAATCTGGTCAGAAAATTACTAAAACAACAAATTAACCCTTCATGTTTTTGCACAATCTAGTCAGAAAATTACTAAAACAATGATTAGCCCTTCATTTTATCTAGTTCTTGGAATACTTGAACATTGCAAAGTTTTGTTCTGTAATCAGTAAAAGTAAGATCTACAAAACAGACTTGCAATTGGAAGGATTTGTGAATTTGATTCTTGTTGACTTTTAGTATGTTGTTTATATTAGATTTATATACTTATTTCTGTATGGAAAAAATACTCTGATCATCTTCAGACGTGGCGACATGGGGGGGGGGGGGTTAAAAAATTTCAACAGTTGGAAATTTCATACCTGCCAAAACATTAGGTGGAAATTTCACACCAACACTAGGTTGAATATGTTCTTGTATTTTGATTTTCAAACAATTTATTCAGGGAATTAATTGTTTTTGGACCAATATTTGAATATTTTACTATTTTTTGTCAAAATTTTGGACTGAAATTGTCATCAGTTGGATATATTCCAAACTTAGGGGGGGGGGTGACAGGTTGGAAATTGCCAACACTTGGAAACCTTGTGTCCTGGTCCCTCTCCCGCGGCCAGTCAAAAACTGCTAGTTAATTTAAGAAAACAATATTGTCATACATTTGGTTAAAATTGTCATTGGAATTGTCATCAGTTGGAAACTTTCCAACCTATGTGGGGGTGTCAGGTTTGAAATTTCCAACGCCGGGCCCTTGTGGATTATTTCGAAATGGTCATCAATTGGGGAATTTCCCAACCTGAGGTGGTCTATGAGGGTTGAAATTACCAACACTATAGGAAAGTGTCAGTTGAGGCCAGTCTAGATGCTAGGATTTGCGATTTTCCTGAAAAGTTTTCAAAATTTTCTCACACTGGGCCAAACAACCATGGTCAGCCCGGTGTGTCCTGGTCTCTTGCCCATAGCCGTGTGCATTTGTCTGGAGTTAGACCACTAGATGTTAGGATTTATGCAATTTTTCAGGTTAAAATATCTGAATGTTCTCATACCGGGAATATAGAACCATGGTTTATGAAAATATAGGATATTAGCTGTCTGTAATGAGCTAATGTGTACAAGTTGTGGTGAATATTCTTGTTTACAATGTTATTCATTTATTAAAGTTGAGAAACTATTCTCTATGTCCCTAATTGCAAACACCCAGTAAATCTATACAGAGCGACTTGACCGCTGGAAGCAGCAATCTGCGAAAGCGGTCATGTTGACCTAAGTGTTATGGTGCTTGTGCATCCATAAATTCATAATTCCATTGAAATTTAATCTGTACTCCAGTTAGACTTAAGTTAAGTCCAGTTCAGTCCAAAATCCTAATTGTACTGTGCAATTCCACTGTGGTTGGTACAATACTACATTTCATGCTGTTGCTATCCAGACCTATCCACACTGTTGTTGTTGTTGAATGTTGTGTCTTCGTACTCGTAGTCACTTGCAGTTGATAATATTAGATCACTTGTGTTGTGGTTTTCTTCGTGTGAGAATGTTCCTGGCGTATAATCAGTATGTGTGTGTGTTTAATCTCCGATGTTCCAAAATCTTCTAGTTGAGAACCGAGTGTTGCCGCTGACAAAACAATGACAACAATGTGAATGTCAACATCACCTTCACCACTCACGATTCACCGTCAGTGTCACCCGAACTTCGATTCAAATCGAGTTTTTAACCAGTTTTTCCAGGCAATAGTCGTTGAATTCATATGGAAGGATGTAACGTTCCCAATCAACACCACATCCATTTCCCCTAAACTCCGATAATCGTATTCAAATGCGTGTTCTAACCAATTAAGTTTGAATTCAGCTAGAGAAAAAACTTTGTTCGCGTCATTTTTTATAAGTACGCAAAAGTGATTATAGCGCATGCGCGAAACGTAAATTTTACTTCCGTCGTATAAGGTGTGTCCGTCAGTCTTTTCCATCTTTCTTGGCGACAGCGTCAATAGCGTCAATAGTTCCGGCTTGTATTCCACTAGAGGTGTACACTAATATATATTCAATGGCTGGGATTCCGTTGAATACATGTGACTCACGTCAATGGGTGTGGAATAAATTGTCTTATGGGCGGGTGTAGCAGAGAACTAAACGTTGAGCTGCCTCCTTCATTTATGTATTTTCCTGGTTTGCAGTTTGTCCATCCCTTGTTTTGATGCTCATCTTGGTGAATATAAGTTCTAATTTTAGTTGGAACTGGGTGAATGTTAGCTGTGATATCTAATTATACTGCCATGGTGTAATTAACCAAGGAAGTATATTGTTTTTCTATTGGGCAGTTTTCCGTTTAATTGGAAATGCTCATAAACTAATTGCAGTAGGAACGCGAAATCTCTAGCGAATGTAGGCATCTAAGGGCTACTGAAAATGAAGGTATCCCGATTTCGGCCCAAGGTTTATTCACGGAGTTATCTCTCCTTTACGATTATTTTTGTTATTATTATACTTAACCATTTTTCAACTAAGTTCTAACTAATAGTCACATAACGAATATTGTCCGCGTTTCTCTTGTGGGGTTAACTCCCTTTATCTGCAAAAATGTCATTTTATTATCTCGGAAATTATAAGGAGCAGAGCATCGAAAATTGGTCCGTATGCACACCTCGATATGCCCTACTGCCCACGGGCATCAAAACTTGTGTCCGCGCTTTCCCTGAAGAGTTACCGCCCATAAATAGAGACACACTATACACCAGGATGAATAAACCGTATGTTTGTTTTTTTGTTTTTTTGCAACGCTATAAATTTGTTATTGCATATTCCGAATTGGACGAGTGATCCGGACCCGAATATACCGCTTAAAAATGTTTTTTCCCAGGACTTTTTGCGTTACGGGGTACGGAAATATTGCAACTATTTTTCTCGCCAAATCCAAACCGGCTTATTAAAGGTCAACATGATGTGGTAGCAGGTACGTTGACATACTGTATGTACGTCCCAAAAGTTTGACGGCTATACTTTAAAAGTAACCTGCCCAACGGAGAATGCGAGTCGTGGGGGGTTGTAGGAAAATTCCACGAAAATTGCAAAGGGGGGAAATTCAAACATCGGGATAAATTTGTTTTTGACGAGTACATCTGATGGCTAGTGTTCACGCGCATCTGCAGTGCGATTTTCTAATTTTCAGATGGAACGGTTTACTCGTGACAACGCTATGTAACATAAATATGTATACTTAAGTAGTCTATCACTAACCTATTTTTAGCCCCAAAGCCAAACGGGCTAATGAAGGAGCGAGTTCAATGCAGTGGCATGTAAGCCGGTATACTGTAAGTACGCCTCCAAAATTTGACCTCTCTACTATAAACGCAACCTGCTCAACGGAGTGTTTGTGTCGGGGTGGGTTCAGATTTGGCAAATTCCACAGAAAATCAAATGGGGAAAATTACTCCGAAAATCAGATATTGAATTAGAAACTTTTCGATGAGTGGATG
The DNA here is from genome assembly GCA_032622095.1 of Siphonodentalium dalli. NCBI lineage: Eukaryota > Metazoa > Mollusca > Scaphopoda > Gadilida > Siphonodentaliidae > Siphonodentalium > Siphonodentalium dalli. Next base: position 197,227,326 of record CP136067.1, on the reverse strand, counting down.
TGATTAGTAGTATCTAAACGCAAGAATAGTACGCCTTTCAAAGTTTCAGAGTGGACGGTTTAACCATGGTAGCGTGTAACGTACTTAACGGGTGATATAGATTACTCAAATTCAAACTGACTCTTCATGACGCAAATGCAAACGGACTTATCAAGGAGCAAGGCAAATGCATGAAATGTTCACCGATATACTATAGGTCTGTCCGCTGTACTATAAAAGTAACCTGTCCAACGGAGAGGTGGCGTAACCACCGGGGAGGGTCGAGGCTTTTGGAAAATTCCGCCGAAACTCGTAAACGGGAAAAAATGGAAAATCGCGACACAAGTGTTTTATATTTTGAACACTGCATGTATTTGGTAGTATATAAGGACAACATTAGTTTTAGAGCGGACGGGTTAGCACTCAGCTAGCATTATCGATTTTGATATAGTTATCTCTCGATTACAGTTAACTCTATTACAAAGACGTTAATGACTATTGTGTAGCGATGACGCATTGAATACTAATTAATTAATTAACCAAGCGGTCTTTCCTCCGCTAATAAAAACTAAAAGATTCTGAATCCGAAACTGAAAAAACTATCCAATAATAAATGCGAAGTAACAGAGTTTATATGGTACATTAATATGCTTCACCGTTTTGATCTACATGTCGATTACGATATAATCAGACACGCCAAATTTTGTGACCGTTGAATATTATATGGGCGTCCTGGGGAGGGGTTATAATTAGCTCTAAAATGTATCCCTACCGAATAAAAATGAATTGATTGGCTGCGGTGAATGCTGGCTCAGTTGGTCACGACCATGATGCAATAGCATGTCATTAATCATCCACGGCGGGTCGAACTAAATGCCATAAACCTTTGGAATATATATCCACCATCGGACCACACAGCACAAATATACATTCGAATGAAGAGGAACACACCTATACACATAACATACACATGGAATGGGATACCATGGAAGTATATCTGATTCCATGGAATCTGACCTCTAGTTGTTCTTTGATTTTGTCCGAAATGTTTGTAGAGAGAACTGCACATCACCACAAAACCATTTAATATGACATGCCATACATTATTTCTTCTTTTAGTTAAGGATTGTAGAGCCTACGTGGATGCGAAGGAAAGAGACATGAAGACACCGGACCAAGTAGCAGAAGGTATGTATTGTATATGTACCACTGCTTAGCTATGGAGACATAGGGACGGGGCTAGAGGTGGGTGTGTCCAACTGCGCCCCTCACCATTTAACCCTTTCTACACTAAATGGATTATCCCACTCAGTTATAAAAGAATGCGGTCGAAGCGTAAACGTAAGGTGGTACATGTACCGCAGTACAATTGACTTCAATTGATCGCATGGACCCTGGTGAGTGGTCGAGTACCGTTGTAATACGGTAAACAACCTCGTTAGATAGGGTCGATTAATTGGAGCATTATACTGTATGTAATAAGATATCGGACTATTTGAAAATATTACAGGAGCATTCCTATTGGTACGTATCTCTGATTGCACTCCTATATTGGGGCTTTTCTTATTTATTGGTTTTGGGAGCGGCTCTTCCATTTGTTATTATTTTATCTGGTTTAAAAGATGTCTTGATATACCAGTTAATATTATAAGTTACGGGACGCTTAGTGGTCGGATATGGTGTCATGTGAGGCGAAGTAAGATCAATATTAGGCGAGGCCGTAGGCCGAGCCTAATATTGATCTCGCTGAGCCTCACGTGACACCATATCCGACCACTAAGCGTCCCGTAAAACCCCTGTCACACTCAGGCCGGCGCTCTCACTGCGCTGCAAAAGTACCAACATATGAGTAACACGCAGGAGGAGCGCCGAAAACTGTCGAAAATTGTCAAACTTTTAAAATAAAGTATGCTCCTATTGCGTTCCTACTTTGTCAAGTCTCACGCTCTTAGTGCGTTCAAGTCGCTGTCATTGTGATGCTAGTACGTTCACAATAAGTTCGCAAAACGTTCTCTGCGCTGGCGCGGAGAGTATAGATAGCGCCTCCTGCGTTCTCCAGTCATAGTCAGTTTTTATGTTGTGGGGAAAATACCCAACACTCCGCAATAGATTAGCTGTCCGATTAAACTACTGTCACACTCCGCTGCGATCAGGCCGGCGCTTGCATTGCGCTGAAAAATAATCAAAGCGGCAAGCAAAGCGCAGTAGGGTATCCAAGAACGTATTGGTGACGCAGTGGACACTGGCTAGGACGGGAGAGGGTCTCCGTGATCGCCCCAGAGCGCCAGAGCGCCGCGTTTGTTTTGTGCATGCACAAAACAAGCGCAGAGGTTCGGCGTTCTGACCAGGCGTAGTACCGTCGCCATGACAACGCAAAGCGTACTAACAACGCAACGACAACGACTTGAACGCATTAAGAGCGTTTACGGCGTGGAGGAAACGCAATGAGAGCGCGTGAGAGCGTGAGAATTGACGTGACAAAGCAGGAACGCAATGGGTCGTACAAAGAGCGCGACGAAAACGTGATAAGCGGGATAGGAGCATAGCTTGTCACGCGCGCCGCATGTATAACTGGTGGGGGAGTTTCTTGTTTCGCGTGCGGGCTGACATTATCAATGGGTATTTTATTAGTTTTATTTATAGAATGGGAATTTTTGGGATGATTAAAAGTCAAACTGCAAGCTGGAGGCCGAGTCCCGTAAAAGGTGCATGTAGTTGGGGAAATTCACTTTCGTTTATTGTGTTAATCAACGTTGATTAATGTTGATTTTTGGTTTGTGATAAACTATATGTCAATTACAAATAAAATAAATTTCTGCAGCCCACTGGGGGTTGTGGTCGGAATCGGTCGAGTCGGCCACCGGTTCGTTAATTAGGTGCTGGTTGTTATTGTTATTTAACGGAATTCTGAGTTGGTCATTCGCAAAACCAATATATTTTATATTCTACAATTACATTCTTGGGTTTATAATCTATGATCTTGAGCGCGTTACCATTTCTGACATTGGTTCCCTTGTTTTAACAGATTGAAAATTTCTGACAATTTTCCGCGCTTCCACTGTGCGTTACTCGTATTTTGATACTTGTTCAACTCAAATCAAACGCCAGCCTGATCGCAAAGACACACGCAATACAACTATATAATTCAGACATAACATATATCTACCAAAGACACACGCAATACAACTATATAATTCAGACATAACAGATACCTACCAAAGACACACACAATACAAATATATAATTCAGACATAACAGATACCTACCAAAGACACACGCAATACAACTATATAATTCAGACATAACAGATACCTACCAAAGACACACGCAATACAACAGTTGGTGTGAGCAGACCGCATTTCAAAGTGGAATCGTACTGTAAACCTGCTGTAAACGCCGGAAGAACGCCATGTATAACGCTTGGGCGTAGAGCGAGCACCAGAGTCGCAGTGGCAGCACAATGTGGACGTTCTATGAGCGGGAACCAGTCCATAACACCCCATGACAGCGCAGAAAGAGCGCAATAAGTTTTGGACAGAGCCTCATTGAGCGTATTTTAAGGGCGGGAAAGGCACGTAGTGAGAAATTGATTAAGCTTACTGTAGTCGCAAAAGACAAGATTAATTCCTTGCTGCGACCACGAGAAGCTAATATGCGCTTTTGCTACGTCCACATAACGCTCACGTCGCTCGCTTGGCGCTTTGCTTTGCGCTGTCACGGCGACAGTACTACGTCCTGGTCAGAACGCCGAGCCTCTGCGCTTGTTTTGTGCATGCATAAAACAAGCGCGGCGCTCTGGCACCATGGAGATCCTCGCCCGTTGTAGCCAGTGTCCACTGCGTCGCCAATCGGTTCTTGGAGACCTTAGTGCGTTTAGGTGGGCGCTTTGATACTTTTGCAGCGCAATAAGAGCGCCGGCCTGAGTGTGACAGGGGCTTAACGTATTTATTATGTCAGTGGACAAAATCCAGCATATCCCTTTAATTAATCGTCGCTGTAATTTATTGTAATTTGGTCAGTTAAATGTGTCGTCTATGGCCATTAACTTATGTAACGTCACAATGACGCGTCATGGGCGTTGAACGTCAACGCATTGAGTCAATGGCTAATCACCAGAAGTAGGACAACTTGTTGAGTTTGATAGTTAATTTATGGGTCTTTAGAATTCCTAAAATATATCGCATGCATGTTTTGGTACTTGGTACTATGTCTTTAAATTCACAGAAAATTAATTCCGACAGATTTCCCCTTTCTTAGCGCCAAAATACACCAAAAATATTCCCGAGGCGACTGAGTTTCTGAAAAAACAAGATGGCGGATAAACACCTAATATTAATTTCATATTAGGTCACCGACCTAATATGGATTCATATACCGTCACTATATATCGACGCTGATTGGCTAATTGCAAGAGCTTACATAATAATATAAGTTACAGGGCGAGTTGTTGCCGGATACGGTGTCATATGAGGCGAAGTGAGATTAATATCGGGCCAGGCGCTAGCTGAGCCTGATATTAATCTCGCTGAGCCTCATATGTCACCGTAGCCGGCAACTACGAGCCCTGTAACGATTTTATCATGCTTTCCATGTGAGAATTTGAATTACTTGTACGAAGTTCATTAGCTGCCAGTAAATAAATTTGTTGTCAATGGCCATTAACTTATGTAACGTCACAGTGACCCGTCATGGGCGTTGAACGTCAACGCATTGAGTCAATGGCTATTCACCAGAAGCGGTACAACAAGTTTGATTTTGATAGTTAATTTATGAGTGCTTATAGTGTTTCTCAAATAAATCACATGCAGGTTTTGGTACATGGTACTATGTCTTTAAATTCACATAACTTGATTTCCGACAGATATCCCTTTTCTTGGCGCCAAAATACACCGAAAATATACCCGAGGCGGCAGAGTTCCATGAAAAACAATATGGCGTCTATCGACCCCATATGAATCCATATACCCTCTGGGGCTTTCAATATGGCGTCGGTGTCAATCAAGGTGAACCTATTATGCCCTCATCTCCTGTCAGTAGATCTCCATTCTCATTGGTCAATATAATACGCCAGCATGATAATATAAGTTACACGGCTTGTTGAGGTGGGTATGCCCCGGTAGAGGCTCGTATCCCCCGATGTGATAGCTGAGGGCAATACGAGAGTCGACCGGGGAATACAACACCGTATCTCCCCTCAACAAGCCGTGTAATGTATTTATCCCTGTTTCTATCAACAAGATATTCCCACATATGAAAAGCGCGGAAACGAGCCAAGGAAAGTGACTCTATTGTGTTAGGCTGCTTGTATAATGAAGGTAATATATAGCTGTTCCCATAATTTTTCGATAATACTTGCTGGTCTCGTTTACTTTTGGAAACTATCTGTTAGTGGATATAAATGGAGCAATATGCGTCATAATAGTGGTAAATGAATCGGACAACCTACGTAAATGAGACAAGAGTATCACGATAACCAGCACACCGGAAATTACGTCACGATAACCAGCACACCGGAAATTACGTGGTTCTGCTCGATGTAGTTTCGACTTTCAAACTTTTTAAAGTGCAGTATCAGTTTTACTACGGGGAATACGAGGTTACCCTTGTAAAAACTGTCTTCTCAAAATTGCGGCGACTTTTTTTGCAGGGTAATGTCGGTTTTACAAGGTGGATACCAGATTGCTATCACCTTGTAAATCTCTCTTCTCCATATTGCGACATTATTTTGCAGGGTAATATCAATTCTACAAGGGGGGTACGAGATTGTTATTATCCTTGTGTAACCTGTCTTCTCCATATAGCGACGACATTTTTGCAGGGTAATATCAGTTTTACAAGGTGGATACGAGATTGTTATTACCATTGTAAAACCTCCACAAAACAATATTCCAATTGTTTACGGTTTATTTAACATAAAATGTTGTTCACTGGCCGACATGTAGCTACGACATTTTTTGCAGGGTAATTTCATTTTACAAGGGCGATACCAGACTGTTATTACACTTGTAAAACCTGTCTTTTTGTATAGCGACGACATTTTTTGCAGCGTAATATCAATTTTACAACGGGGTACGAGATTATTATTACCCTTGTAAAACCTGTCTTCTATATATATCGACGACTGTGTTGCAGTGTAATATCAGTTTTACAAGGTGGATAACAGGTTGTTATTTCCCTTTCAAAACCTGTCTTCGCTATATAGCGACGACATTTTTTGCAGGATAATATAAATTTTACAAGGGGGATACGAGATTGTTATTATTGTTATAAGCTTTCTTCTCTATATAGCGATGTCATTTCTTTTTGCAGGGTAATGTCAATTTTACAAGGGAGTTACCAAATTTGTATTACCCTTGTAAATAGCGACGACATTATTTGAGGACTAATACGAAATAATTGTTTCCTGTTTGGTTCACATATATCGAACAATTTAGAACACCGGGATACGGCGTGGTATGGCCCTAGAGGAACAATGATGCTACAGAAGGCTTAAAATTCTACAGATGGGATATATAGTCTTGTGGGCGGGTGTAGCAGAGAACTGCACGTTGAGAGGCCTCTTTCATATGTATTTTCCTGGTTTGCGGTTGTAGTAGTTTGTCCATCCCTTGTTTTGATGCTCACCTTGGTGAATATCAGTTCTAATTTTAATTGGAACTGGGTGAATATTAGCTGTGATACCGAATTGTTCTCTGATTTTGTTCGAAATGTTTGTAGAGAGAACTGCCGCATCACCACAAAACCATTTAAAATGACATGCCATACATTATTTCTTCTTTTAGTTAAGGATTGTAGAGCCTACGTGGATGCGAAGGAAAGAGATATGAAGACACCGGACCAAGTAGCAGAAGGCACGTATTGTATATGTACCACTGCTTAGCTATGGAGACATAGGGACGAATTCGATACCAGACTGTTATTACCCTTGTAAAACCTGTCTTTTTGTACAGCGACGACAATTTTTGCAGGGTAATATACATTTTACAAGGGGGAGACGAGATAGTTATTACCCTTGTAAAACCTGTCTTCTATATATAGCAACGACATTTGTTGCAAGATAATATCAATTGTACAAGGGGCGGGTACCAGATTGTTATTACCCTTGTACAAACCTGTTTTCTCTATATAGCGACGACTGTTTTGCAGTGTAATATCAGTTTTACAAGGTGGATAACAGGTTGTTATTTCCCTTTCAAAGCTGTCTTCGCTATATAGCGACGACATTTTTTGCAGGATAATATCAATTTTACAAGGGGGATACGAGATTGTTATTATCCTTCTAAAAGCTCTCTTCTCTTTATAGCGATGTCATTTCTTTTTGCAGGATAATATCAATTTTACAAGGGGAATCGAGAGTGTTATTATCCTTGTAAAAGCTGTCTCATCTATATAGCGATGTCATTTCTTTTTGCAGGGTAATATCAATTTTACAAGGGAGTTACTAGATTGTTATTACCCTTGTAAATAGCGACGACATTATTTGCGGGCTAATACGAAATAATTGTGTCCTGTTTGGTTCACATATATCGAACAATTTAGAACAATGATGCCAAAGAAGGCTTGTCCTAGTTTGCGGTTGTAGTAGTTTGTCCATCCCTTGTTTTGGTGCTCACCATCCTTTGATGGTGAATATCAGTTCTAATTTTAATTGGAACTGGGTGAATATTAGCTGTGATGTCTAACTGTTCTTTGATTTTGTTCGAAATGTTTGTAGAGAGAACTGCCGCATCACCACAAAACCATTTAATATGACATGCCATACATTATTTCTTCTTTTAGTTAAGGTTTGTAGAGCCCACATTGATGCGAATGAAAGAGAGATGAAGACACCGGACCAAGTAGCTGAAGGTATGTATTGTATATGTACCACTACTTAGCTATAGAGACATAGGGACGGGGCTAGAGGTGGGGTGTCCATTGTACAACTGCATCCCTCACCCTTTAACCATTTCTATATAAATGGATTTTCCCACTCAGTTATAGAAGTATACATTGGAACTATTATTCATTTGGAGGGGTGTTCGGGTAATAAAAGCAGATGACAGACAGATAATACGATAATTTATTATCTGTACATTTCCTAAATGAACTACTCATCAGTGCATATTTAGTATAGAAAGGGATAAAGGACACAACGAGTTCATTTTAATGCCTTAGTAGCTTTTATTGCATAATCATAATTTAATGGGCATTCTATATGTGACCCGCCATATCAAATCCAGTCGTAAGTCGGGATTTTTTTACCCTGTGCCAATGCATTCTCTTATATATGCGAGTCGACCATAGGTCGCCTCGCATATAAAAGAGAATGCATTGGCTTAACAATTTTTTATCATTTTTTTTAAATAAATGTTTCTTACATTTTTTAGGACATAAAATAAAAAACATCCATTACCCTGCAGGGAGCCCCACACATATATAGAAGCATATAGAAGAGTGTCGTCTGCTCATGTTTGTCTGGGGCTCTGTATGGGTGAAATTATAAAATTGTTAAAGAATACAAGAAAAAATTATTAAAATTGTAAACAATTGTTAGGCCAATGCATTCTCTTATATATGCGAGGCGACCTATGGTCGACTCGCATATATAAGAGAATGCATTGGCACAGGGTTCATTTTAATGCCTTAGTATCTTTTATATGCACAATTTTTTAAACGGGACATATTATGTTATTGGTCTGTCTATCCTCCTGTCCGTCTGTCTATTCACTTAAAATTGGGTTCCGGATAACTTTAAATAGTATCAACCGAATATACTGAAATTTGGTATGTGGATTTACTAGCACAAAATACAGGTCAAGTTCGAATTTGGGTTCCGCCCTCCAATTTTCATCAACTCTTATGACCCTTTTTGTAGAAATTTGCACTCAATTTCGTTTCCGGGTGATAACTTTAGTAAGCCTGAACTGAATGCATTGAATATTGGTATGTGCGTTTACTAGACAAAATATAGGTCACAATCGAATTTGGGTTCCGCCCGCCAATTTCCACCTGAGTTATGGCCCTTTGTTGTAATTACCTCGAGCGTATTTTACCATGCCCCAGCGATTCTCTTGTTTCATATATTCCAGTTTTCAACATGGTGTACTATGCTGATACAGACTTGCTTAAAACTCCTTGAATTTTTTGAATGATTTATTATAAATCAAAAGCACATACATTTACCATCCTACCATAGTTAAATAAATTAATGTGATCTATTCCTTTGTTTCCAGTATCGACTTGTACGCCAATGGTTGTTACAGAGCAATCTGATATGGAATTTGATTATCCTAAATACATGACTATACAAGAAGGTATGTACTAACATATCAGAACCCAACTGGAATAATTTCTGCATCGGTAGTGGTATTAAATGGACATTTTACTCTCAAGTTACGGTATGTCTATGTAATATGAAGGGAGGGATAATATAGGACAGTAACACTTTATTTCCTGAACAGATTCTCGCGTATAGTGTAACCCTTTCATGACAGGAGCTGTGCTGGTGCAGCATTAAAGACCCAGTGCCAGTGCATACTCTTATACATGTATGAGAGTCTCACATAGGGAGCCTCACATATATAAGGGTATGCACTGGCTTACACGGTTACGGTAAATATTGTTAGGCCAATGTATTCTCTTATGGGAGACTCACATATATAAGAGAATGTATTGACATAGTGTTTTTATAAAATTTCAGGAAGCTTCATTAAGTTCATTCATGAAAGGGTTAATATACATATAATGTATACATTTTAATTGGTCTATCCATCTGAAGAGATGTTCAGGAAATATAAGCAGATGATAAGATAATGCATGTACAAGTGCATTTATATAAGGATTCCTATTGGCGGGAAATGTTGGCTTCCTAAGGGAACTACTCGCCAATGAGTATTCAGTAAAGAAATTATATATCACAAATTACTTATCTATGCTGTATCAATCTGCTGTAAAAATAAATTACGAAGTCAGAGAAATTTTCCAGCTTTTTTTTTATGTTTTGTGAGATAAAGTCTCTTCATGTTTCCATATCAGAGATAAACCAACAGGAAACACCCTTTATTGTCCCATGCTGAATATAGATTGGGACCTGGCTTTACTAAATTATTATTTATTTATCGATCTAATTTGATCCCCGGAATGGTCCTGGATGTAACAAAAGACATAATAATTTCATGTTTCAAACGCTATGTATGTTATCTGTGTGGTAAACGCTATGTATGTTATCTGTGTGGTGAACGCTGTGTATGTTATCTGTGTGGTAAACGCTATGTATGTTATCTGTGTGGTGACTGTGTGTGTTATCTGTGTGGTGACTGTGTATGTTATCTGTGTGGTGAACGCTGTGTATGTTATCTGTGTGGTGACTGTGTATGTTATATGTGTGGTGAACGCTATGTATGTTATCTGTGTGGTGAACGCTGTGTATGTTATCTGTAGGTAAACGCTATGTATGTTATCTGTGTGGTGACTGTGTGTGTTATCTGTGTGGTGACTGTGTATGTTATCTGTGTGGTGACTGTGTGTGTTATCTGTGTGGTGACTGTGTGTGTTATCTGTGTGGTGAACGCTGTGTATGTTATCTGTGTGGTAAACGCTATGTATGTTATCTGTGTGGTGAACGCTGTGTATGTTATCTGTGTGGTAAACGCTATGTATGTTATCTGTGTGGTGACTGTGTGTGTTATCTGTGTGGTGACTGTGTATGTTATCTGTGTGGTGAACGCTGTGTATGTTATCTGTGTGGTGACTGTGTATGTTATCTGTGTGGTGAACGCTATGTATGTTATCTGTGTGGTGAACGCTGTGTATGTTATCTGTAGGTAAACGCTATGTATGTTATCTGTGTGGTGACTGTGTGTGTTATCTGTGTGGTGACTGTGTATGATATCTGTGTGGTGACTGTGTATGTTATCTGTGTGGTGACTATGTATGTTATCTGTGTGGTGACTATGTATGTTATCTGTGTGGTGACTATGTATGTTATCTGTGTGGTGACTGTGTTTGTTATCTGTGTGGTGACTGTGTATATAAGGGTATGCACTGGCTTACACGGTTACGGTAAATATTGTTAGGCCAATGTATTCTCTTATGGGAGACTCACATATATAAGAGAATGTATTGACATAGTGTTTTTATAAAATTTCAGGAAGCTTCATTAAGTTCATTCATGAAAGGGTTAATATACATATAATGTATACATTTTAATTGGTCTATCCATCTGAAGAGATGTTCAGGAAATATAAGCAGATGATAAGATAATGCATGTACAAGTGCATTTATATAAGGATTCCTATTGGCGGGAAATGTTGGCTTCCTAAGGGAACTACTCGCCAATGAGTATTCAGTAAAGAAATTATATATCACAAATTACTTATCTATGCTGTATCAATCTGCTGTAAAAATAAATTACGAAGTCAGAGAAATTTTCCAGCTTTTTTTTTATGTTTTGTGAGATAAAGTCTCTTCATGTTTCCATATCAGAGATAAACCAACAGGAAACACCCTTTATTGTCCCATGCTGAATATAGATTGGGACCTGGCTTTACTAAATTATTATTTATTTATCGATCTAATTTGATCCCCGGAATGGTCCTGGATGTAACAAAAGACATAATAATTTCATGTTTCAAACGCTATGTATGTTATCTGTGTGGTAAACGCTATGTATGTTATCTGTGTGGTGAACGCTGTGTATGTTATCTGTGTGGTAAACGCTATGTATGTTATCTGTGTGGTGACTGTGTGTGTTATCTGTGTGGTGACTGTGTATGTTATCTGTGTGGTGAACGCTGTGTATGTTATCTGTGTGGTGACTGTGTATGTTATATGTGTGGTGAACGCTATGTATGTTATCTGTGTGGTGAACGCTGTGTATGTTATCTGTAGGTAAACGCTATGTATGTTATCTGTGTGGTGACTGTGTGTGTTATCTGTGTGGTGACTGTGTATGTTATCTGTGTGGTGACTGTGTGTGTTATCTGTGTGGTGACTGTGTGTGTTATCTGTGTGGTGAACGCTGTGTATGTTATCTGTGTGGTAAACGCTATGTATGTTATCTGTGTGGTGAACGCTGTGTATGTTATCTGTGTGGTAAACGCTATGTATGTTATCTGTGTGGTGACTGTGTGTGTTATCTGTGTGGTGACTGTGTATGTTATCTGTGTGGTGAACGCTGTGTATGTTATCTGTGTGGTGACTGTGTATGTTATCTGTGTGGTGAACGCTATGTATGTTATCTGTGTGGTGAACGCTGTGTATGTTATCTGTAGGTAAACGCTATGTATGTTATCTGTGTGGTGACTGTGTGTGTTATCTGTGTGGTGACTGTGTATGATATCTGTGTGGTGACTGTGTATGTTATCTGTGTGGTGACTATGTATGTTATCTGTGTGGTGACTATGTATGTTATCTGTGTGGTGACTATGTATGTTATCTGTGTGGTGACTGTGTTTGTTATCTGTGTGGTGACTGTGTATGTTATATGTGTATGTTATCTGTGTGTGTTATCTGTGTGGTGACTGTGTGTGTTATCTGTGTGGTGACTGTGTGTGTTATCTGTGTGTGTTATCTGTGTGGTGACTATGTATGTTATCTGTGTGGTGACTATGTATGTTATCTGTGTTGTGACTGTGTTTGTTATCTGTGTGGTGACTGTGTATGTTATCTGTGTATGTTATATGTGTGTGTTATCTGTGTGGTGACTGTGTATGTTATATGTGTGTGTTATCTGTGTGTGTTATCTGTGTATGTTATATGTGTGGTGAACGCTGTGTATGTTATCTGTGTGGTGAACGCTGTGTATGTTATCTGTGTGGTGAACGCTGTGTATGTTATCTGTGTGGTGACTGTGTATGTTATCTGTGTATGTTATCTGTGTGTGTTATCTGTGTGGTGACTGTGTGTGTTATCTGTGTGGTGACTGTGTGTGTTATCTGTGTGTATTATCTGTGTGGTGACTATGTATGTTATCTGTGTGGTGACTATGTATGTTATCTGTGTGGTGACTGTGTGTGTTATTTGTGTGGTGACTTTGTATGTTATCTGTGTGGTGACTGTGTATGTTATCTGTGTGGTGACTATGTATGTTATCTGTGTGGTGACTATGTATGTTATCTGTGTGGTGACTGTGTTTGTTATCTGTGTGGTGACTGTGTATGTTATCTGTGTATGTTATCTGTGTGTGTTATCTGTGTGGTGACTGTGTGTGTTATCTGTGTGGTGACTGTGTGTGTTATCTGTGTGTGTTATCTGTGTGGTGACTATGTATGTTATCTGTGTGGTGACTATGTATGTTATCTGTGTGGTGACTGTGTTTGTTATCTGTGTGGTGACTGTGTATGTTATCTGTGTATGTTATCTGTGTGTGTTATCTGTGTGGTGACTGTGTATGTTATATGTGTGTGTTATCTGTGTGTGTTATCTGTGTATGTTATCTGTGTGGTGAACGCTGTGTATGTTATCTGTGTGGTGAACGCTGTGTATGTTATCTGTGTGGTGAACGATGTGTATGTTATCTGTGTGGTGACTGTGTATGTTATCTGTGTATGTTATCTGTGTGTGTTATCTGTGTAGTGACTGTGTGTGTTATCTGTGTGGTGACTGTGTGTGTTATCTGTGTGTGTTATCTGTGTGGTGACTATGTATGTTATCTGTGTGGTGACTATGTATGTTATATGTGTGGTGACTGTGTTTGTTATCTGTGTGGTGACTGTGTATGTTATCTGTGTATGTTATCTGTGTGTGTTATCTGTGTGGTGACTGTGTATGTTATATGTGTGTGTTATCTGTGTATGTTATCTGTGTGGTGAACGCTGTGTATGTTATCTGTGTGGTGAACGCTGTGTATGTTATCTGTGTGGTGAACGCTGTGTGTGTTATCTGTGTGGTGGACGCTGTGTATGTTATCTGTGTGGTGACTGTTTTTTGCACAATCAAAGTTCATTATGATTTATGACCCGCCATATCAAATCCAGTCGGAAGTCGGGATTTTTTTACCCTGTGCCAATGCATTGGCCTAACAATTTTTTACAATTTTAATAATTTGTTCTTGTATTCTTTAACAATTTTATAATTTCACCCATACAGAGCCCCAGACAAACATGAGCAGACGACACTCTTCTATGTGCTTCTATATATGTGTGGGGCTCCTTGCAGGGTAATGGATGTTTTTTTTATTTTATGTTCTAAAAATTGTAAGAAACATTTATTTAAAAAACATGATAAAATATTGTTAGGCCAATGCATTCTCTTATATATGCGAGGCGACCTATGGTCGACTCGCATATATAAGAGAATGCATTGGCACAGGGTAAAAAAATCCCGACTTACGACTTGATTTGATGTGGCGGGTCACATTTGTAAAAGGAAGTGCCTCCTTCTATGGTGCCATATACATATAGCCCTGAGACTTAAATCTACAATGTGGCGTCACCGTACATAGCTCTTTCTTTCATTTTTTGTTTACTCCCGTGATTTGGGGGGGGGGCTAACCCCGGGATGGTCGAAAGGGCCGATAGGCCCTTTCCTTCACCCCTCATTTATTGCCATTTATTTTAAATCAAGCTAAAACAAGAAAAGCATTTGAAGTTAAAATTATTTTTTATTTTTTTCTTGGAGTTTGGTTTTTCCGTCGATCGTACACAGCTCTAAGATATCTGCAGTTTTTATTTGGTTGCCATGGTGAATAGTAATGGTAGTCCACTGCCATTTAATGTCTTATTTTAGTTTTTATTTGGTTGCCATGGTGGTCCACTGCCATTTAATGTCTTATTTTAGTTTTTATTTGGTTGCCATGGTGGTCCACTGCCATTTAATTATATTGTCTTATTTTAGTTTTTATTCACATTCTAAATAATTGAATGAGCAGGTGCGCGCACGTTATGGGTAGGCATTATGCTATTGAGTTAGGAATTTAATAATCCGCTCAAATAATTATATAAAGTGGATTTTTTTTTTTAATTCACAATTGAAGCCCTATACACAGAGAAGCTTGTTTATGTCTAACTCCAAGCAGGATTTATCTCTCTTGGTGACTCGATAAGACTTACTGATTTATCTCTCTTGATGACTCGATAAGACTTACTGATTTATCTCTCTTGATGACTCGATAAGACTTACTGATTTATCTCTCTTGATGACTCGATAAGACTTACTGATTTATCTCTCTTGATGACTCGATAAGACTTACTGATTTATCTCTCTTGATGACTCGATAAGACTTACTGATTTATCTCTCTTGATGACTCGATAAGACTTACTGATTTATCTCTCTTGATGACTCGATAAGACTTACTTGTGCGTTCTGGTAGAGATTTGTGTCTTGTGTCATCAATTTACGGGGAATGAAGTCGTGCCGAAAACTTATATTATTATATCTTTATTTCCTCCAGTATATGAAGATTTATAAAGCATGTAACAAATAATCGATATGTACAGAAAAATGAATCAATAATGCTGAATCATAACAAAACTAGATGAGAATATTGTAAATTATTTATACTGGCTTTTTTTTTATTTGATCAGCTGGCCTTATGAGAACTTTTATCTCTCCAAAATTACTTGTTGACCTGAGATATACACTAATACTGCCTATTTGATCAACAGATGAACCTGGTCAGACGAACATGTATGATGCATTTGTCTGTTATAACCCCGAGATCAACGATGATCTGAGATTTGTGCAGAAGATGATCGATAAGTTGGAAGCAGAACCACATAATCTCAAGTTGCTTGTTCCATGCAGAGACGACTTGCCTGGAGGGTCCAAATATTCCATTAGTGCCGAACTCATACAGAACAGGTAATATATATAGTTATTATACACAGATGAGTGATGACCTAGGTTAATTGTCGGTATACTGGATTATCTATAGTGTGCATTTGTTTATTATCCCCATGATCGATCCTCCGTCTGTCTGGGTAAATGTCTCAACCACCCGTTGTCGGATCTCAATTAGTTCACTTTTGTTATATTTTATCGCGTTATCACAATAACTTGAACTAATTTCAACTGATTGTTTGATATTCAGTATATGAGATTTTCTCAGCAATGTTTTAATCGAATTCCAAAACCAGCCACGTCCACATATTTTCGGGGAGTTACGGCCCTTAGTTACGGTTCTTAATTAGTTCCCTTGTGTAAATGTCAGACTTCCTCAACAGCGTTGTGTATGATAACCAGATACGATTAACAGTGTTGTGTATGATAACCAGTTACGATTAACAGTGTTGTGTATGATAACCAGTTACGATTAACAGTGGTGTGTATGATAACCAGTTACGATTAACAGTGTTGTGTATGATAACCAGTTACGATTAACAGTGTTGTGTATGATAACCAGTTACGATTAACAGTGTTGTGTATGATAACCAGTTACGATTAACAGTGTTGTGTATGATAACCAGTTACGATTAACAGTGTTGTGTATGATAACCAGTTACGATTAACAGTGTTGTGTATGATAACCAGTTACGATTAACAGTGTTGTGTATGATAACCAGTTACGATTAACAGTGTTGTGTATGATAACCAGTTACGATTAACAGTGTTGTGTATGATAACCAGTTACGATTAACAGTGTTGTGTATGATAACCAGTTACGATTAACAGTGTTGTGTATGATAACCAGTTACGATTAACAGTGTTGTGTATGATAACCAGTTACGATTAAAAGTGTTGTGTATGATAACCAGTTACGATTAACAGTGTTGTGTATGATAACCAGTTACGATTAACAGTGTTGTGTATGATAACCAGTTACGATTAACAGCGTTGTGTATGATAACCAGTTACGATTAACAGTGTTGTGTATGATAACCAGTTACGATTAACAGCGTTGTGTGTGATAACCAGTTACGATTAACAGTGTTGTGTATGATAACCAGTTACGATTAACAGCGTTGTGTATGATAACCAGTTACGATTAACAGTGTTGTGTATGATAACCAGTTACGATTAACAGTGTTGTGTATGATAACCAGTTACGATTAACAGTGTTGTGTATGATAACCAGTTACGATTAACAGCGTTGTGTATGATAACCAGTTACGATTAACAGCGTTGTGTATGATAACCAGTTACGATTAACAGCGTTGTGTATGATAACCAGTTACGATTAACAGCGTTGTGTATGCTAACCAGTTACGATTAACAGTGTTGTGTATGATAACCAGTTACGATTAACAGCGTTGTGTATGATAACCAGTTACGATTAACAGTGTTGTGTATGATAACCAGTTACGATTAACAGCGTTGTGTATGATAACCAGTTACGATTAACAGTGTTGTGCATGATAACCAGTTACGATTAACAGTGTTGTGCATGATAACCAGTTACGATTAACAGTGTTGTGCATGATAACCAGTTACGATTAACAGCGTTGTGTATGATAACCAGTTACGATTAACAGTGTTGTGTATGATAACCAGTTACGATTAACAGCGTTGTGTATGATAACCAGTTACGATTAACAGCGTTGTGTATGATAACCAGTTACGATTAACAGCGTTGTGTATGATAACCAGTTACGATTAACAGCGTTGTGTATGATAACCAGTTACGATTAACAGTGTTGTGTATCATAACCAGTTACGATTAACAGTGTTGTGTATGATAACCAGTTACGATTAACAGCGTTGTGTATGATAACCAGTTACGATTAACAGTGTTGTGTATGATAACCAGTTACGATTAACAGCGTTGTGTGTGATAACCAGTTACGATTAACAGCGTTGTGTATGATAACCAGTTACGATTAACAGCGTTGTGTATGATAACCAGTTACGATTAACAGCGTTGTGTATGATAACCAGTTACGATTAACAGTGTTGTGTATGATAACCAGTTACGATTAACAGTGTTGTGTATGATAACCAGTTACGATTAACAGTGTTGTGTATGATAACCAGTTACGATTAACAGTGTTGTGTATGATAACCAGTTACGATTAACAGCGTTGTGTATGATAACCAGTTACGATTAACAGCGTTGTGTATGATAACCAGTTACGATTAACAGTGTTGTGTATGATAACCAGTTACGATTAACAGTGTTGTGTATGATAACCAGTTACGAATAACAGTGTTGTGTATGATAACCAGTAACGATTAACAGCGTTGTGTATGATAACCAGTTACGATTAACAGTGTTGTGTATGATAACCAGTTACGATTAACAGCGTTGTGTATGATAACCAGTTACGATTAACAGCGTTGTGTATGATAACCAGTTACGATTAACAGCGTTGTGTATGATAACCAGTTACGATTAACAGTGTTGTGTATGATAACCAGTCACGATTAACAGTGTTGTGTATCATAACCAGTTACGATTAACAGTGTTGTGTATGATAACCAGTTACGATTAACAGTGTTGTGTATGATAACCAGTTACGATTAACAGCGTTGTGTATGATAACCAGTTACGATTAACAGCGTTGTGTATGATAACCAGTTACGATTAACAGCGTTGTGTATGATAACCAGTTACGATTAACAGCGTTGTGTATGATAACCAGTTACGATTAACAGTGTTGTGTATCATAACCAGTTACGATTAACAGTGTTGTGTATGATAACCAGTTACGATTAACAGCGTTGTGTATGATAACCAGTTACGATTAACAGTGTTGTGTATGATAACCAGTTACGATTAACAGCGTTGTGTGTGATAACCAGTTACGATTAACAGCGTTGTGTATGATAACCAGTTACGATTAACAGCGTTGTGTATGATAACCAGTTACGATTAACAGCGTTGTGTATGATAACCAGTTACGATTAACAGTGTTGTGTATGATAACCAGTTACGATTAACAGTGTTGTGTATGATAACCAGTTACGATTAACAGTGTTGTGTATGATAACCAGTTACGATTAACAGTGTTGTGTATGATAACCAGTTACGATTAACAGCGTTGTGTATGATAACCAGTTACGATTAACAGCGTTGTGTATGATAACCAGTTACGATTAACAGTGTTGTGTATGATAACCAGTTACGATTAACAGTGTTGTGTATGATAACCAGTTACGAATAACAGTGTTGTGTATGATAACCAGTAACGATTAACAGCGTTGTGTATGATAACCAGTTACGATTAACAGTGTTGTGTATGATAACCAGTTACGATTAACAGCGTTGTGTATGATAACCAGTTACGATTAACAGCGTTGTGTATGATAACCAGTTACGATTAACAGCGTTGTGTATGATAACCAGTTACGATTAACAGTGTTGTGTATGATAACCAGTCACGATTAACAGTGTTGTGTATCATAACCAGTTACGATTAACAGTGTTGTGTATGATAACCAGTTACGATTAACAGTGTTGTGTATGATAACCAGTTACGATTAACAGTGTTGTGTATGATAACCAGTTACGATTAACAGCGTTGTGTGTGATAACCAGTTACGATTAACAGTGTTGTGTATGATAACCAGTTACGATTAACAGCGTTGTGTATGATAACCAGTTACGATTAACAGCGTTGTGTGTGATAACCAGTTACGATTAACAGTGTTGTGTATGATAACCAGTTACGATTAACAGCGTTGTGTATGATAACCAGTTACGATTAACAGCGTTGTGTATGATAACCAGTTACGATTAACAGCGTTGTGTATGATAACCAGTTACGATTAACAGTGTTGTGTATGATAACCAGATACGATTAACAGCATTGTGTATGATAACCAGTTACGATTAACAGTGTTGTGTATGATAACCAGTTACGATTAACAGCGTTGTGTATGATAACCAGTTACGATTAACAGCGTTGTGTATGATAACCAGTTACGATTAACAGTGTTGTGTATGATAACCAGTTACGATTAACAGCGTTGTGTATGATAACCAGTTACGATTAACAGTGTTGTGTATGATAACCAGTTACGATTAACAGTGTTGTGTATGATAACCAGTTACGATTAACAGTGTTGTGTATGATAACCAGTTACGATTAACAGTGTTGTGTGTGATAACCAGTTACGATTAACAGCGTTGTGTATTATAACCAGTTACGATTAACAGCGTTGTGTATGATAACCAGTTACGATTAACAGCGTTGTGTATGATAACCAGTTACGATTAACAGCGTTGTGTATGATAACCAGTTACGATTAACAGCGTTGTGTATGATAACCAGTTACGATTAACAGCGTTGTGTATGATAACCAGTTACGATTAACAGTGTTGTGTATGATAACCAGTTACGATTAACAGCGTTGTGTATGATAACCAGTTACGATTAACAGCGTTGTGTATGATAACCAGTTACGATTAACAGCGTTGTGTATGATAACCAGTTACGATTAACAGTGTTGTGTATGATAACCAGTTACGATTAACAGTGTTGTGTATGATAACCAGTTACGATTAACAGTGTTGTGTATGATAACCAGTTACGATTAACAGTGTTGTGTATGATAACCAGTTACGATTAACAGTGTTCTGTATGATAACCAGTTACGATTAACAGCGTTGTGTATGATAACCAGTTACGATTAACAGCGTTGTGTATGATAACCAGTTACGATTAACAGTGTTGTGTATGATAACCAGTTACGATTAACAGCGTTGTGTATGATAACCAGTTACGATTAACAGCGTTGTGTATGATAACCAGTTACGATTAACAGTGTTGTGTATGATAACCAGTTACGATTAACAGTGTTGTGTATGATAACCAGTTACGATTAACAGTGTTGTGTATGATAACCAGTTACGATTAACAGTGTTGTGTATGATAACCAGTTACGATTAACAGTGTTGTGTATGATAACCAGTTACGATTAACAGTGTTGTGTATGATAACCAGTTACGATTAACAGCGTTGTGTATGATAACCAGTTACGATTAACAGCGTTGTGTATGATAACCAGTTACGATTAACAGCGTTGTGTATGATAACCAGTTACGATTAACAGTGTTGTGTATGATAACCAGTTACGATTAACAGCGTTGTGTATGATTACCAGTTACGATTAACAGTGTTGTGTATGATAACCAGTTACGATTAACAGTGTTGTGTATGATAACCAGTTACGATTAACAGTGTTGTGTATGATAACCAGTTACGATTAACAGTGTTGTGTATGATAACCAGTTACGATTAACAGTGTTGTGTATGGTAACCAGTTACGATTAACAGCGTTGTGTATGATAACCAGTTACGATTAACAGCGTTGTGTATGATAACCAGTTACGATTAACAGTGTTGTGTATGATAACCAGTTACGATTAACAGTGTTGTGTATGATAACCAGTTACGAATAACAGTGTTGTGTATGATAACCAGTAACGATTAACAGTGTTGTGTATGATAACCAGTTACGATTAACAGTGTTGTGTATGATAACCAGTTACGATTAACAGTGTTGTGTATGATAACCAGTTACGATTAACAGTGTTGTGTATGATAACCAGTTACGATTGACCCTTTACCCAACAAACCGGCCAAAACCGGCCAAATAAAGCTTCAACAGCCTAAAATATCTTCGGTCTGTCTCAATAGAACCATACAAATATGGATATCATTGGAACCGGCTCCTTGACGACATTGTGATAGTTACAGTTATGCCCTGTGCCAATGCATTCTCTTATTTATGCGAGTCGACCATAGGTCGCCTCGCATATATAAGAGAATGTATTGGCCTAAAAACAACCTTTTTTTAACACTTTTTACCATTTTTTCTTACATTCTTTAACAATTTTATAATTTTTAATGTGTTAGGCCAATGCATTCTCTTATATATGCGAGGCGACCTATGGTCGACTCGCATATATAAGAGAATGCATTGGCACAGGGCCGTTCTGTTGGGTAAAGGGTTAATGCACGTTCAATCCAAGCTCATGTTTCGCGTAACTACCGGAACTCGACCCCGCATTTCTTATTTTTCTGATATTCTTGATTTTGGTTTGCATTTGTGAAAGTTATTATATTAAAAGCCCTCTTTCTGGGAACACAACAACAACAATGACTAAAAAAAATTCATCAAACACATTTTGAAGACACAGTAAAGGCCCACTTAATTTTGAATGCCCATGCAGATCACATTATATAACATATTCCATATAGTATTTACCATTTGAAATAGGAAGCTCCAAAACATTGTATTATCAACTTATCCATTCAAATAAACTGTGAACATGTTGGTTTTGTCAAGGTACCGAAGTGTGTTCTGTTAATTTGTATCTGGTCTCTACTGCCAGGCTATAATCTTAATGGAAGGGGAATAACTAAGTCTCTTAATTATGATGTATTCTGGGGTAAAGAATGGGGGAAGTCTTGGTGTGAATCTGAGAATCTATGTCACTTGGTGGACATCCTTGGCCACTGTTGTTCCGTATTCTGATGGAATATATATATTTTTGGTTCCTCTTCCAAATGTTATGTAATATGTAATAGGTTGTGTATAATGTGATCTATGTGGGTATTTAATTGATTTCGTTTTCTTCTTTCTGCACTTGTGTCACCAATATAACCAATCCAATTGAGTAATGAACCATTCCAATGTATAATTTAATAACTGAATGGGTGATTTCAATCATCGATGATTGAGTAATGAACCATTCCAATGTATACTTTTATAACTGAATGGGTGATTTCAATCATTGATGATTGTATACTTTTATAACTGAATGGGATTTCAATCATCGATGATTGAACTGATTATTGAAAGGGTTAAAGTATCTGATTTGCTTTCAGGTGTAAGAGAATGATAATCATATTATCGTCGATTTACCTACGGAGCATACAGTGTGACTTCCAGACTAAATTTATCTGATTTGCTTTCAGGTGTAAGAGAATGATCATCATATTATCTGCCAGTTACCTGAGGAGCATACCGTGTGACTTCCAGACTAAATATCTGATTTGATTTCAGGTGTAAGAGAATGATAATCATAATGTCGTCCAGTTACCTACGGAGCATACAGTGTGACTTCCAGACTAAATTTACTCAAGCTCTTTCCCTATGTAAGAAGTCTTATGCATAAGTTACCAATCATCATTCTGTGCATGCAACATGGACATACATGCCCACTGCTCTGTTCGTGTATATGGGAGTTGGTACGCTATGTATCCTTGACAGGGCTGAGAATAAGGTGCTGTCATTTGCAGAATCTAAATTCACTCTCTGTGGTCCTCATTCTGCTTAGGTCTCATATTCTCTGCAACGTTTCTTTTTTATCAAATTTCTATAGAAACTACTTCACATAGATGTTATTTCTTTTTTAGTTTAGTTTCTCTATATCCCCAAATTGGCAAACGACATATTGCATATTCGAGGTTCCCAATACATCACAATGTTCACCATTCGGGAATTTCAATCTGAGTCTATGTCTCCCATAGCAAATGAGGCCATGCAGAATGAGGTCACAAGAGGGTGAATTTGGTGATGCTAGCCCACTGTGTGGGATAGGGTCAATAAATTCACCCCTGTGGACCTCATTCTGCAAATTACAGTGTAATGTCCTGTTTATTGAGTTTTGATAACATCTTAAAAATATACCCGGGCATTATTATATGTACACCGGATAAAGAGTATTATGGGATATAACCAAGGATCGCCATTTTATACAGCCTACTGTATTTTCTGTCCATTCATAATCCAATTAATCTGGAGTTAATTAGCATAAGATATAATCATTATCGACAGGCACACTAAACTCAGGCTTAGTCCTAGAAGTTGAAGTATCCGTCACCTCATTGCTATCCAAAAAAATAATTTAGTGGTGCTGTGCTTTATTGAAGATTTTAATTGAAACACGAATTCTGATTGGTCGAGAGTTGCTATCTTTAGTTTCGATTTACCAGCATTGGCCGCTGATCGAGCGTAAATATGTCACCATGCAGCCAGGAGTCACGTAATCGAGTCAACCACTCACATATATTTACAATAGATAATGTTCACTGGAAGTTGTTCGGGCGCTGTTCCGAGTAAACCCATGGAACGTACCCAGATATTTGATCTCCGAAAAAAGGATATCTCACTTCGTATGGCATGTAATGCCGATAAAAAGTGCATTTCGTACAGTTTCTGTCACTTATTTTGGTGGATTGAATTACAATATATTGTTTACTTGCACGTTCTGTTAGCGCTACAAATCAATATTCTCTGGAAAACAGGAAATTGTTTTATTATAAATCTTGTTGCTTTGACGTTTAACGGATATTTAAATGTTTTATATCATCATGTTGTTTATAGTGCAATATAATATAATAAACACAATAATCACTTGATTGAACTCGTGACGTGAAATAATTAATTCACGGTAGGGACTATTTTGTTAAACACTCAATGCGTTCTTGTGTTTGTACAACATCCCTGCCTCTCGTGAATTATTTCACGTCACCAGTTCAATCAAATGATTACTCTCTATCTATTATAGTTGAATGAGACTATTTCCCCGTTTTTTTTAAACTTTGAGACGCGCATCCCAGTGCACAGACATCTTGCAGTCTTAATTATATTACAACAAATGAACAGTCTCCAAATAAAATGTGTTTTGCGACCTTTTGTGCGAGCTTATTTTATTTAGTAATGGCACGGTATGCCTTTCTAGATGACATTAACATGATGGTACATGTATGCCTTTCTAGATGACATTAACATGATGGTACATGTATGCCTTTCTAGATGACATTAACATGATGGTACATGTATGCCTTTCTAGATGACATTAACATGATGGTACATGTATGCCTTTCTAGATGACATTAACATGATGGTACATGTATGCCTTTCTAGATGACATTAACATGATGGTACATGTATGCCTTTCTAGATGACATTAACATGATGGTACATGTATGCCTTTCTAGATGACATTAACATGATGGTACATGTATGCCTTTCTAGATGACATTAACATGATGGTACATGTATGCCTTTCTAGATGACATTAACATGATGGTACATGTATGCCTTTCTAGATGACATTAACATGATGGTACATGTATGCCTTTCTAGATGACATTAACATGATGGTACATGTATGCCTTTCTAGATGACATTAACATGATGGTACATGTATGCCTTTCTAGATGACATTAACATGATGGCACGGTATGCCTTTCTAGATGACATTAACATGATGGTACATGTATGCCTTTCTAGATGACATTAACATGATGGTACATGTATGCCTTTCTAGATGACATTAACATGATGGCACAAGTATGCCTTTCTAGATGACATTAACATGATGGTACATGTATGCCTTTCTAGATGACATTAACATGATGGTACATGTATGCCTTTCTAGATGACATTAACATGATGGCACAAGTATGCCTTTCTAGATGACATTAACATGATGGTACATGTATGCCTTTCTAGATGATATTAACATGATGGCACAGGTATGCCTTTCTAGATGACATTAACATGATGGCACAGGTATGCTTTTCTAGATGACATTAACATGATGGCACAGGTATGCCTTTCTAGATGACACTAACGTAGCGACACAATCTCTCCTTCGTAACAATATTTTTATATACCCTTTCGACTTAGAACATTTCAACATTTTTTTTTATTTCTTTAACAAAGCGGCATCGACTTGCCACGTTGTCGGGGGACACTGGTCGGCTGATCTTTTATTTAGTAATGGCACAAGTATGCCTTTCAATATGACATTAACGTAGCGACACAATCTCTCCTTTGTAACAATATTTAGAGTGATTGAATGTTAATTGACTTCCGTGTCGTATAACGCATCGTGAATAATCATTCACACTGGTTTTGCTCTTCTATCAAATTTACAAAAAGCAATATCCATATTCAAATATTATTACATGTAATTAAATATAATATAACTACAATAGTTCAGGATGGGTGTGATCTGGTCGTACTCCAGTGCCCAGCCCAGATGGCTACTTGGGAGACATATTCTCCCTAAAATGTGCCACTTCTCCCCATTTCTGTCCCAGGGAGAAATGACTATCTCATATACCAGTATTTCTATATCCCAACAGCTAATTTGATTTAATATAATGGCGTTCTTACTCACTATAATGGTTTTGCAAATGGGCTCTTGCGTTTCATAAAACTAATTAGATCATAGAAGTGTTATGGTAGGGTGTGAATTGAACTTCAGCCGTTACTACTTCTCCGTGATAACAGTTCATTTCTCCCTAATAACCAAACATGAAGAAGTGACTTCTCCCAATTTGAAACTTCTGGGCTGGTCCTTGTGACGTACACAACACTAAATTGACAGCTTCGTCCAAGCCCATGTTTCGCGTAACTACCTGAACTCGACTTCGCATTTCTGATTTTTATGATATTCTTGATTTTGGTTTTTGAATGCCCAGATCACATTATATAACATATTCCATGTAGTATATATACCATTTGAAATAGTAAGCTCCAAACATTGTATTATCAACTTATCCGTTCAAATAAACTGCGAACATGTTGGTTTTGTCAAGGTACCGAAATGTGTTCTGTTGATTTTTCTTCTGGGCTGGTCCTTATGACTTACACAACACTAAATTGACAGCTTCGTCAATATCTTTTCTTATTTTTCAGGTGCAAGAAGTAAAAAGCTCATTCCGGTTTTGTTAGAAAACATCCCATTTCCGGAGATACTTCGATTTGTCACGATCTGTGACTTTACCAAGCCAGATCGCATGAGATGGTCATGGGAGCGACTAGCGAGTGCTATTACTGCACCATTTGACACCAAAGAAGTCATGATAACCAATGAGACGTTTTTGCGATCAACCAGTGTGAGTTTTGATGGATCGGTGAACTGGGAATCGTCTGACCCGACATACGAAAGTATAGAGTCTCTCTCCGACTCATCGTCAGCATCATACTCAACATGCAGCGGCATCCAATATATCTGAGAGTAAGTTATTTTAACCCTTTAATACTAAATACTCATTGACAAGTGGTTCCCTTAGAAAATATTCAGATAGTAAGTTCAATGACCATTCCACGAAATATGGCCGGATTGTCAAATATCCAACACCCAAAGCCACTTGATTTTAGAGTTATCCATCTCCATCTGCAATTTTGTCCGAGACGGTCGGCTTGTCGATTATTTGCCAGGGCGCCAAAAATTACATAACTCGGGAAATACAAATTTCAAAAATCGATATCTGATCACTCTGAGATTTGATGGCTGTGTTCCTGGAATCGAATCAAATAATGTTTACCCTTGAAGCTAAAAAAAAAAATAGTAATTTGGGAGCGTTAATTTGGATTATGCGTCTTTAACTACATTGACAAGATAAGTGTTTTTTTCTTATTCGATTACCTAAGTGTTCCACATCACTTTAATCTAAATATCATTCCAGGTCAGCAGTCCAGAGGACAAAGCAGCTCATCGATTATCAGAGAAGCTCAAACTAGGTCATCTCCTATTCCATTTAATGAGTCGTCCAAACTAAAACTAACAGAAACGAGTGCAGTATCATATCCAAGCAAAAACGTGGCACTGGCTCGTCTGAAGAAAATACAAACTGGGTCGGAAAGTCCAATACTCTCCTCCTAGTCTGAATCCAGGGCCCGCTTTTAGTGCAGGAGCCTCCGTTTCCAGGGCCCTTCTTGTTGCCAAACACAGGAAATTCGGAGCAGAACAGCTTAACCTAAAATTGAAATGGACAAACAACAGACTGCATCAATACAGTCAAACAGATCATACTTCTTAAAATAATAAAGTAAGACCTGATGACCAGTGTAATCGATGCAGAAATAATAAAGTAAGACCTGATGACCAGTGTAATCGATGCAGAAATAATAAAGTAAGACCTCATGACCAGTGTAATCGATGCAGAAATAATAAAGTAAGACCTGATGACCAGTGTAATCGATGCAGAAATAATACAGTAAGACCTGATAGCCAGTGTAATCGATGCAGAAATAATAAAGTAAGACCTGATGACCAGTGTAATCGATGCAGAAATAATAAAGTAAGACCTGATGACCAGTGTAATCGATGCAGAAATAATAAAGTAAGACCTGATGACCAGTGTAATCGATGCAGAAATAATAAAGTAAGACCTGATGACCAGTGTAATCGATGCAGAAATAATAAAGTAAGACCTGATGACCAGTGTAATCGATGCAGAAATAATAAAGTAAGACCTGATGACCAGCGTAATCGATGCAGAAATAATAAAGTAAGACCTGATGACCAGTGTAATCGATGCAGAAATAATAAAGTAAGACCTGATGACCAGTGTAATCGATGCAGAAATAATAAAGTAAGACCTGATGACCAGTGTAATCGATGCAGAAATAATAAAGTAAGACCTGATGACCAGTGTAATCGATGCAGAAATAATAAAGTAAGACCTGATGACCAGTGTAATCGATGCAGAAATAATAAAGTAAGACCTGATGACCAGTGTAATCGATGCAGAAATAATAAAGTAAGACCTGATGACCGGTGTAATCGATGCAGAAATAATAAAGTAAGACCTGATGACCAGTGTAATCGATGCAGAAATAATAAAGTAAGACCTGATGACCAGTGTAATCGATGCAGAAATAATAAAGTAAGACCTGATGACCAGTGTAATCGATGCAGAAATAATAAAGTAAGACCTGATGACCAGTGTAATCGATGCAGAAATAATAAAGTAAGACCTGATGACCAGTGTAATCGATGCAGAAATAATATAGTAAGACCTGATGACCAGTGTAATCGATGCAGAAATAATAAAGTAAGACCTGATGACCAGTGTAATCGATGCAGAAATAATAAAGTAAGACCTGATGACCAGTGTAATCGATGCAGAAATAATAAAGTAAGACCTGATGACCAGCGTAATCGATGCAGAAATAATAATGAGAACATCTCACATATTCTGGGAGTGCGCATGCTAAGGGCCCTGTGCCAATGCATTCTCTTATATATGCGAGTCGACCATAGGTCGCCTCGCATATATAAGAGAATGCATTGGCTTAACACATTAAAAATTATAAAATTGTTAAAGAATGTAAGAAAAAATCGTAAAAAGAGATTTTTTTTAGGCCAATGCATTCTCTTATATATGCGAGGCGACCTATGGTCGACTCGCATATATAAGAGAATGCATTGGCACAGGGCATAACTGTAACTATCACAATGTGGTCAAGGAGCCGATTCCAATGATATCCATATTTGTATGGTTCTATTGAGACAGACCGAAGATATTTTAGGCTGTTGAAGCTTTATTTGGCCGGTTTTGGCCGGTTTGTTGGGTAAAGGGTTAAGCGAAAATCAGTTGCGCTTAATGGCAAATGATTTGCACTTAAGCGCAAATAAAAATTCATAGGCATTGATCCCCCCTGAATTAATTTTAAATGGCACAGGCCTAAACACACCACTCAAGCCCATATAGGCCCACCATATGAGGGAAGCAATCACCCAGTAACCCTAATTCCCTTGTTATGACCATGGAAATTGTGTACCTCTGTGCAGGATATGTCCCTTTTATAAAATATACTAGGTCTCTGGGATGGAGACACAAATTCTTGCGGGCAGGGATGCTGATAATATGAAAATAGGGGTTTTCCCCATTTTCAAGTCAATAAGTACTCCATATGAGGGAAGCAACCCCCCCCCCCCCCCCCCAGTTACCCCTAATTCCCTTTTATGACTATGGAAATGGTATATATCTGTGCAGGAAATGTCCCTTTAATAGAATATACTAGGCTCTGGAAGTGAGGCATCAATTATTGTGACACCAGGGCAGAGATGCTGATATGCATATGGAAATATGTTTTTTTTTTCATCTTTCAAGTCTGTATGGGGCAGCTACTATGAGATGGACTCAATCATTCAAAATCGGAGGGAAGTAAGAGAGTGTTAGGTATTTTCGCTTAAGCGCAAATGATTTACGCTTAAGCGCAAATGATTTGCGATTAAGGTCAAATAAATTGTTAGAAACATATTTGCGCTTAAGCGCAAATAAATAATAAATGTGAAAAGGGCCTCCCATACATTTTCAGTTGTTGGCTTATGCGTTTTCTTCTTCCGGTTTATCTTGTTATTTATAATTGTCGATGCCATATAAATGTTTTCGATTGAACCAACTGTTCTAATTTAATAATACTACCAACAACCTTTTCGTGGCGTCTCAAACCTGTGGCCTCCGTTATGCACGGCCAGTCTGAATTAATTCAATGTGGCCTCCGTTATGAACGGACAGTCTGAATTAATTCAATGACTTTCTTAACCCTTTATTTACTAAAGGATTCTCCCATTCAGTTACAAAAGTATTCATTCGAACGGTCTGTTGTTGCTGAATTGGTCTTTGTTTCATGGAAAAAGACACCCATGATCTCCTAAACGTGCAAAAAGACACCCATGATCTCCTAAACGTGCAAAAAGACACCCATGATCTCCTAAACGTGCAAAAAGACACCCATGATCTCCTAGACGTGCAAAAAGACACCCATGATCTCCTAAACGTGCAAAAAGACACCCATGATCTCCTAAACGTGCAAAAAGACACCCATGATCTCCTAAACGTGCAAAAAGACACCCATGGTCTCCTAAACGTGCAAAACGTCACCCAGTATCTCGAAAACTCATTTTTAACCCTTTATCCAACAAAACGGCCAAATAAAGCTTCAACAGCCTAAAATATCTTCGGTCTGTCTCAATAACACCATACAAATATGCCGGGATATCACTGGAATTGTCATCAGTAAACTGTTGGAAATTTTCGATCGTGAGTCGGGGTGTCAGGTTTGAAATTTCCAACTCCAATGCTTGAGGCTAGTCTAGATGCTAGGATTTTGCGATTTTATTTTTCAGATTTCAAAATTTTCGCATACCGGGCCGAACCATGGTCGGCCCGGTGTGTCCTGGTCCTTCCCCGTGGCCTATAAAAAAACTGCTAATAAGTTTAAGAAAACAATATTTTACTACATTTGGTTAAAATTGTTGACTGAAATGGTCATCAGTTGGAAATTTTCCAAACTAAGAGAGAGTATGAGGTTTGAAATTTCCAACATTAGGAATGCTTGAGGTCAGTCTAGATGCTAGGATTTGGCGATTTTTCTTGTTTAGTTTTAAAAATTTTCTCACGTCGGCCCGGTGTGTCCTGGTCTATTGCCCGTAGTCGTGAGCATTTGTCTTAAGTTAGACCACTAGATGTTAGGATTTAATTTTACAATTTTCAGGTTCAAAATATATGAATATTATCATACCGGGTAGATCGAACCATGGTTTATAAATAGGTTATTAGGCCTATGAACACTTAGGTGCAAGGAGGGAATGAAATTATGCAAAACCTTTGGTCTGATTTAAGGGGTGTTTTGGTTTGATTCAAGGGGGGGATGCAAATGGAATTATGCCAAACCCTGTCTCTGGTCTGATTCAAGGGGGGTGCAGTTGGAATTATTAAGGTGGACACCCCCAACGGAGACCCTCTAGCTAGCACGTCCCTGTGTCCGGGGTAGAATTGGCCTACCGCCCCATTGCGAAGAGTAAGAATCCCTTAATGTGGCACCCTGTTTGCCATTGGGATCATCCTGTGAGGCGTGATATAGGAGTCCTGACTACTAGGGCGGCCGTATCACGTGAGACATCGACCTGCGGATACAACTTAGCTCATGATCCTCTTTGGTCCTACACCTCTTCAAGACGAGTGGTTGGATTTCTGGTCATGATCATAAAGATTGTACAAATCCAAAAAAAAATTCTAATTGTCAAGGTTAACATGCTGCAATGGATCGTTCATGTCCCATATGTGACTATGAATTCAAGATACAAAGATGTAAGGTTGAGAAATATTTATCGTATTTAGATGCTAACAAAATTGTTGGTGCCATCCCATCAATTTCTCAAGTCACATACTCAGCTGCCGTTTCTAGGAAATAGTCGGCACTAAGACATAGAGTCAAACAAAACTTGTCAGTATATCACTAGCGACACAAGTTCAAGAAAATGATATTACTCCTGTTCCAGAACCTGTCTTACCGGCAATGGATACAACTACCCAGTTTTCAGTTTTCTCCGAAACCATCTAAGGAAGATGATCCCATTGTTCCAAAACAAAAATCTCCAAAACTCTCAGAAAAACAGGTTGATCATTGAGTCAGCCTGTCAATCAGTGTGGTTTTAGCAATGGTGTTTGTATAACATTGTTTTAATTAATACGGTCGTTGATTCAATAGTTGATCATTTCTGGTATAAGTAATAATGCATTTGTAAGCGGTTGATCCATTTTCAAGAAACAAAAACAAACAAACAAAAAAGATCCGTTTTCAAGAAAGATTACATCACATTTCACGAATCAGCGAAAAGTAATTATGATTTTTACAGTTATTTCCCTTTGTCTATATTTAAAATATACTTTTTGCGCTGTTATTTATATCATGACAATGAATTCTTTAGATTTTGTTTTACGAAGCTTTGTCAATCTGATTCAGTGTAATGCTTTGACTAGTTTTATTTGTTTTACGACTGGCTCGTATGACACAATAGGTTAATTCGCTGGGTTATAAATGATATGGCCTGGATTAACAATCGCCATGCAGATCAAGTTTACGCTTTGTTCTCATCGGTCATTATGCATACACGAATCAATTGAGATTAGTGATCCTTTGTTCTTGTAATTATATAGGCAATGTACATATATATTAATGCTTTCAATCCGCTTTATACCGACATTATTTACAACTATTTCTCCGCTGTTAGGTCCAAATTCTCACACCGTTTCTGAGGGCATTCTCCGAGAGTCGGCAAACTCGACTCAAGTGCGAAAGTGGTCCTCAACAAAGCTGAAAAATCCATCGTATCTGCTATGAAGAACGCCTACATCATCGCTATACATCAACTTTCCAACGGCCTGCTTGGTGATCTGAATGAACTCTGCATCGACCAGGGAAACAATGACCTAGCTGTGCGCCCTTAAATTAAGTAATCTGTTTAAACAGATTTGTAATATGTTTAAACAGATTAGATATATATACAGATTAGAAATCTGTTTAAGGGAACATTCCGTTTTGCGAAATTATGTTTTGAATAGTGGATATCACCATTTAACTGGGAGATATATAGCTTCATATGAGGAAGAAACGTTCATTTATCAAAACCGCATGGTCTGGTTTGATTTTGTTTAACCATGGTGTTGTAGCTTGGTAAGCTGACTACATGTGCTACATAGACACAATAAAGAGGCCCATCGTCCTCCAGATGAGAAGGAACTATACTATTGGGTGGATGTTCTCGAAAATTTGAGTGAGCAAAAGCAAAAACACTATTGAAAAAAATCGCCAAAACATATTAAATGGTTTGATCTGGGAAAACTGATTGACAGCGGGTGGATAAATACTCCTGCTCCATGTGGACATACACATGCGTTGTTCGTTGTCTGCTTTACGATGAGAAACAAACATATCCCCATATCATATACGTGAAAATGACTTAACCATTTTCTCGGTTTTGGCGATACCCTCGGTTTTGGCGATACCACGTACTCGTGGGTGTGAACGGGACCTATTTAATAACGCTACCCGAGTCAAAATACACACATATACACATTTTTAGCCCGGATGGTTCAGTCGTTTGGTCGCCAATAAACGGACAAACAAATAAACGAACAACAACGTTGAGTTTTATTAGTATAAGATTAGCCCCATATGTGTACGGCCTTTTATGGGTATATGGCCTGAAATTCCTTAAATGGACGGGCCTAGTTTCAAAATTCGAATTTTTTTTTCCATATATCCATATAACGATTATACAAACTTAATATGCCATATTCAAGTTATATTTTGCTACATGTGAGATAACGACCCATTATAATCTCACAACTTGATTCAAACTATACGAATGTCCCAATATATAAAACCCCAAACTCAGATATTCGTGTTCGGTTCTTAACAAAACCTCACACGTCTTACTCCCAGCGAAGACATACACACAATGAAGATGGCTCCCAAATATGGTCAAGGGAAATTACCATAACGGAGGAACCAATCCCGATGTGTATTGCCAAACGCCTCATTACGCCACCATGTGGTGTTTCTAGTGTGGCTGTTTTTCATATTCAGTGGTAGTCTCCAATTCTGTGGTCGAGTGGGCGAAGATTTTTTTTTTGTACCTTACTCAAATCGTACCGATAGAATCACATAGATGCTGACATTGTAAAGTTAAAGGTACTCAACCCGTAAAGAGGGTCCCCATCTCAACATATTCCAACAACAACAATCCGATCAGAGGGTCCTATATTACTATTTCTTTGGCTTTGGGGGTAAAAAATATTTGATTCGAGTCGAGGAACCCATCAAACAAAGCTCAGAGTTATTAGATATTGATTTTTGAAAATTCTTATGTTCTCGAGATGAGTACTTATAACTGCCGTCAATTTGGTAACATGCTCGAGATTTTACGCCAAAATTCTATTCAAACAGACAAGGATGGATAACTCTATAATCAAGTGGTAATAATTGACTACGTACTGGGCCAGAAAGAATTCCCGATAATGAAAAATAATAGATTTCTAAAATCGATATCTAACAAATCTGAGCTTTGATGGGTGACTTCCTCGACTCGAATCAAATATTTTTGACCCCCGAAGCCATTGAAATAGTAATTGAGAGGAGTTTTATCGGGTTGAGTACCTTTAACGCCACCGGTGTATAATATGTTTTTGAAAATATGACTCAATCGTATCGATAGTTAGGACAGGCTGAAATTGTAATCTTAAAGTCACCGGTGTAATAATATGTTGTTGAAAATATAAATAATCTGATAGCCTGAAAATAATATATAACCCATTGGGAGCCCCCTGGTATAGTGAGGTGAATTATGGGTAAGCCCCCTGGTGTAGTGAGGTGAATTATGGGTAATATTATGCCTGTTCTATTGTGATAAACGCCATCTTTTATCTTCTGGAATTTCTCCACTCGATTCTTTTAAAATGCACCCTAATCGGTCAAATTCTTTTGATAATTCTATCTAAATACATCTTAGCTACTATTCGGATCTGCTTTCCCGGTCGAAAAAGGTTTAGTTTGACCAAAACGGCTATTGACAAAAGTTTGTTTATAAAATAGCGTACTCGATAAACCCGTAGTACGGCCGTACATGCTGTAAATTTGTTATCGAAAACAAATTCAATTTCTTCCATCTAAAACATAATCACGCGCTGGACTCTGTTATTTTAAGAATATATAAGTATTACACACAGACACACGAATTCTCAACTCAAAATTTTGAAAAATGACAGTTTTATCGACATAAATCGATTTTAATTGCAAATCCCATGTTAAATTTTATCATCGAAAAAAATTCATTTCTTCCACCTAAAACATAATTATGTGCTGTATCCTATCATTTTAGGAATATATACGTATCCCACTCAGACACACCAAGTCTCAGCTTAAAATTTTGAAAAATAAGACATTTATCAACATAAATCGATTTGTATGGCAGATCCCATGTTAAATTTTATCATCGAAAAAAATTCATTTCTTCCACCTAAAACATAAATATGTGCTGTATTCTATCATTTTAGGAATATATACGTATCCCACTCAGACACACCAAGTCTCAGCTTAAAATTTTGAAAAATAAGAGATTTATCAACATAAATCGATTTGTATGACAGATCCCATGTTAAATAAATTTTAGGGCCCTTCAAATGTTTTCTGAGCTGTTCCATATTGGGCACCAGTGTTCATATTTGACTGGTTCTACATGATAATTGTGCAACAGTACAGTCGCGTTACTTTATACGTCAACATTGGTCATTATCACTCAACATATTTATTTCGGTCTATCGTATCAACCCCTATTTCCCCCGCGTAGCCTGACTAAGTGTCAACATTGGTCTTTATCGCTCCACTAATTTGTATCATTTCATCGGTATGAATTCCATATCCAATTATCCACATATAACCAACCCAATCTCTAATCCCAGTCCAATTTATTTATTTTTTTCATCGCTATAGTCACGTTACGAAATATTTTATTGCGTGATACTTGTACTTATATGTCTATGGTATTACTATAGTATACCGTATACGTATATCAATTGCTATTCCTTTCTATATAATTCTGGTGCCATCTATAGAGATAGAGATAATTTCCGACCCCCCCCCCCCCAATTTTATATCATTGCTGCTTTAGTACAGTCGCGATGCATTACATGGCAACATCGCTCCACTAATTTATGTCAGTTCATCGGTACGAACCCCTTTTTCTCCGAGTCCATATAACCAACCCAACATCTTATCCCGGCCTAAATTATTGTTTTTATTTTCATCGGTATAGTTGTGTTACATACATATTTTTATCATTTGATTCTAATTTGTATTGTACCACTATATAAGTCCATAAATGACTATTCTGGCACTATATAGAGATGACTAAGATTCTGACACCCCCCTATTTTATAACCTTGTTGCAACAGTAGAGTTGAGATGCATAATATGTCAACATTGGTCGTTATCGCTCTACAAATTTATATCGGTTCAACCCTTAGTTCCCTGTAATGCCCACCCCTCCCTCAATTTATTTTTTCATTTGTATTATAGTCTCGTTACGTACACATTTTATCTCTTATAACTTTTGCTTCAACGCGCCGAGTTCTGCTGCAGACAATACAAAACTGACAACATATTGAAATGTAAGCAGGCTTCAAACTCATATTATCCAAGAAAAACTCTGGCTACATCAGAAATTTGTGTATAAGGTGTACTCGCATTTGTTGCGTTAAAAACCAAAGGTCCCAAGTCAAGGTCCAAATCCCCAACAAACTGATGTGAGGTTTAACTCCATCTACATACAGTAATGTCCAAAGTAATTGATCACTTAACCACAGCAGAATTATGGGTAATTTTTCAAGATTTTAAATCCTGAAAAATTACCCATAATTCTGCTGTGGTTAATTGGTCAATTACTTTAGGCATTACTGTAGCCCATATAAGGATGTGAGGTCTAATGATAACTCCATCCACATACAGTAATGTCCAAAGTAATTGACCACTTAACCACAGCAGAATTATGGGTAATTTTTCCGGATTTTAAATCCTGAAAAATTACCCATAATTCTGCTGTGGTTAAGTGGTCAATTACTTTGGGCATTACTGTATCCCATATAAGGATGTGAGGTCTAATGATAACTCCATCTACATACAGTAATGTCCAAAGTAATTGACCACTTAACCACAGCAGAATTATGGCGTTCAATATGGTCTACCTAATTCTGCTCCAAAAACATGTATATTGAATATATGGATGTTTATTGGGGGGAAACCGATTGTTTCAATGATATTTTCATTAATTGGGATCCAAAAACCGACCTACGGGAGCGCGCTTCGCGCGCGACTGTTTCTTAAGCATATGTGCATATTTAATAAGTCAACAATTGGAATCACAACAGATAAGATTGGCGGGGGTCCCTTGCGCTTGCGCGATCTGTCCATCAAAACATATTTAGACATCTCAAGACACGTAAGACGTACTGTACCCCAATTTCAATAAATTCCCGGTGACAATAGCGATCTAATATGAATATTATATTATAAAATAACTAATTTGAGTCGACGATGTCTACTGAAAACGTTCCGGTTAACAGGCTATCGTAAAAGTAAAATTGAATTATTTAATATAAATTCATTTATGGCTGGAGTCATAAAATGGAGAATTATGCCATTACGAGTTACCGTTCTTGAAATCGCATATGTTGCGTGTCTTTTATCGACGGCCGTTCGCGAACATTATTGAGTTGCAAACAAAACATGTTACCTGCAAAAGAAGGCCCGTTATAACCGATTCGGAAAAAAAGGAGAAAGAAACAAGAGTCATAAAGCGTCAAGAAACAAGAGTCATAAAGCGTCAAGTATTTTATAGGAGTGAGATTGTTCGATGGAAGAGATTGAATGCATCAATCGAAGCTGTGAGAAATGAACTTCCGCTTCTTCATGCGACCTGCGTCTTCTCCGGTGAAGGTCAAAAACATGGCGCGTAGTTTGAAATCGTAATATTTTTGTTTCCAAGATCAATATTTTCTTCGCTAAATTAGGTTTATACGAAACTCATATAACACGAACACAATCTAACTTGTCTAATATGCATCCCAAATAGTATATAAGAAACAACCACATCCCATCACTTCATGCTTTCACTAGACTCATCTCATCTCGAGGTTACCAGGCATAACCCACACCAGGCATATCACCCATTCGGGGACCTCACTTCGCGGCGACTCTTGATCATCATATTTGTATACACTGCTTATCTTATTCACGACGTAATAAAGACTTGTACCTATATATATATCTATGTGTTCATTACCTCACATACACTAAGAGCACAGGAGACTTCTTGTTTAACATTTTGTTCATGCTCTGAAAAGTATGATGGTATTCTGTTTCTGTTTTCTCGTTATCACAGACAACATTTTATCTGATAGTGAGGATTGTCTGTGATCCGGTTTTTAGTATTGTGTATTTCAGTGGTTGATATCTGGCACCCGACTAATCATTTGACAATGAAAACACACCGTGTTCTTCCAATTCCTCCGATATTGCATGGTGACTGTGAATGATGGTTTATGGAAGTCAATTTCCACATTATAGTATTCCATTATTATTTCAATTTCCTAACAAACCCTAAACATCCGTACACATATGATCACAATGTGATATGTGTGGAACACGTGTGTGCCTTCTCATCTGGAGGTCGATGGGCCTCTTTATTGTGTCTATGTAGCACATGTAGTCAGCTTACCAAGCTACAACACCATGGTTAAACAAAATCAAACCAGACCATAAATGAACGTTTCTTCCTCAGATGAAGCTATATATCTCCCAGTTAAATGGTGATATCCATTATTCAAAACATTATTTCGCAAAACGGAATGTTCCCTTAAACAGATTAAGTAATCTGTTTAAACAGATTAAGTAATCTGTTTAAACAGATTAGTAATCTGTTTAAACAGATTAAGATTTCTGAAAAAATAAACGATCGTGGCGGTTCCACGCTGCCGTAGAATCCTTTTATTTCCGAGTGTTTGT
The DNA here is from genome assembly GCA_032622095.1 of Siphonodentalium dalli. Classification (NCBI taxonomy): domain Eukaryota; kingdom Metazoa; phylum Mollusca; class Scaphopoda; order Gadilida; family Siphonodentaliidae; genus Siphonodentalium; species Siphonodentalium dalli. The sequence continues at coordinate 197,188,382 of CP136067.1, read as the reverse complement.
TAGCCGAGCGCTTTGTTTGTGTCCATGTGTAGATTGTGAACATTCTTTTTCTTATCAAAACATAATTAAATCTCGCTCACGAAATAGGTTGTCTGTCATGTATTTAAATGTATTAATGAAAGTTTCAAATGAAGGTCCAGAAATATCAGCATTTAGTTTTGGCGCTGAATTAGCAAAGTGTCAGATGTCAAGTCCCGTCGCGTTTACCTCGACCTTGTAAGCCAGTGCATTCTCTTATATACGAGGCTCCCTATGGGAGACTCGCGTATATAAGAGAATACATTGGCCTAACAATATTTACCTATACCTTGTAAGCCAGTGCATTCTCTTATATACGAGGCGCCCTATGGGAGACTCGCGTATATAAGAGAATACATTGGCCTAACAATATTTACCTCGACCTTGTAAGCCAGTGCATTCTCTTATATACGAGGCGCCCTATGGGAGACTCGCGTATATAAGAGAATACATTCGCCTAACAATATTTACCTCGACCTTGTAAGCCAGTGCATTCTCTTATATACTAGGCCCCCTATGTGAGACTCGGTTATATAAGAGAATACATTGGCCTAACAATATTTACCTCGACCTTGTAAGCCAGTACATTCTCTTATATACGAGGCTCCCTATGGGAGACTCGCGTATATAAGAGAATACATTGGCCTAACAATATTTACTTAGACCTTGTAAGCCAGTGCATTCTCTTATATACGAGGCTCCCTATGGGAGACTCGGTTATATAAGAGAATACATTGGCCTTACAATATTTACCTCGACCTTGTAAGCCAGTGCATTCTCTTATATACGAGGCTCCCTATGGGAGACTCGGTTATATAAGAGAATACACTGGCCTAACAATATTTACCTCGACCTTGTAAGCCAGTGCATTCTCTTATATACGAGGCGCCCTATGGGAGACTCGCGTATATAAGAGAATGCATTGGCCTAACAATATTTACCTCGACCGTGTAAGCCAGTGCATTCTCTTATATACGAGGCTCCCTATGGGAGACTCGCATATACAAGAGAATACATTGGCCTAACAATATTTACCTCGACCTTGTAAGCCAGTGCATTCTCTTATATACGAGGCGCCCTATGGGATACTCGCGTATATGAGAGAATACCATTGGCCTAACAATATTTACCTCGACCTTGTAAGCCAGTGCATTCTCTTATATACGAGGCTCCCTATGGGAGACTCGCGTATATAAGAGAATACATTGGCCTAACAATATTTACCTCGACCTTGTAAGCCAGTGCATTCTCTTATATATGCGAGGCTCCTTATGGGAGACTCGCGTATATAAGAGAATGCAAGTTTCACTGAATAACTATCTTTTAGGAATCCTTTTGCACTTATATTATCTGGGTTTTTCCGTCTGCTTGTATGTACTGCAATGTTCGCGCTGTCGGCGGCCAATGGTCAATTTTTTCGAAATTGAACAATGTAAACATATTTTTATTTCCAAATCCAACATAACATAATATACAGATGATACAAATATGCAAAAATAGAAGAGATAGTGTATGAAATGAGGATCAGACAACAAGCCCGAGGGCTTTTATGAAGTCTTCTCCTCTTTGGCGACACATGCCCCTTCCCCAACAAGTGAGGAAGGGATATCGATCAGACGGGAAAGGATAGAAATAGTGTTTTTGTTAGGATAAATGGAGATATATAATTATGTTTGAGTTAGGGATGGAAACAGGGAGAATATAGTGCTAGGGATAGCAGGAGGCTTGGATCGAGAGAGAAGGAGAGAGGGGAGAGATGGGAGAGAGGGGGAGAGAGGGGGAGAGAGAGGGTGAGATGATGACAGTGGTGGGGAGTTTTCAATAATTGAGTTGTTGCGTGATAAAAATTATGCTCGCCTTTTTGTAATATGCATGTGTCAGGCTCCATGGGATGGGGTCAATCGCAATGGCCAATTCCTATTTCAGTGGTGTTCACGGTGAATATCGCAGCATCCTTCATGTGGAATCATTTCACGTATATATACAGAATAGTGACAAGTAAGTAACTTACAAATTAATCGTTATCGGAAGACATTTAGTACTACATATATAATGGGGAATATCGTGCTGCCGCATAATGAAATGAAAATTTCATTTGTCCAACCTTTTGTTTACCCCAAATGGAGGTGGGAAGCTAATTCAAAAGTGCTGAATAGATCGACAGTCCCGACGAAGTTAGGCGACGAAAGTACTTCGGAAATACCGACCATGCAAACCAACATTTATTTTGGGACGGGAGTGCATGTGTGCATTCATGGCGTGGGTAACCATTTCGTGGCTAGCTGCACCACATTGAAAATGTATATAATCAAACTTCACGAGACAGCAACATGTCAGCTGTAACATTTAGCCAGCCATTCAAATAATATTGGATTTAAAACACTTATCGTCAAAACGCTTAATCTGTGCACTGGTTATGTATTGTTTTGTTGATTAGGCAGATAAATACCTAAATGCATTCTCCCATAATTGGATATACAGGCTAGCAGTTACTGTACTTAACTCAATGATTACGTAATATATATACTGCCCCCGTCTAATAACAACCTGGCTTCACATCATTAAATGTACGAATACAGAAGATATTTAACAGTTATCACCTCACGATAATAAGCACGTTTTTGTTTATCTTGGCGAAAATAGCGATAACAACTATATAACACAGCTCGTTACTTTATTAGTTAGCGACCTATATGTTCGTAAAATATTTAGTTTTTTAATGTTGTTTCAATTATGATTTTATTCTGAGTAACAAATAAAGTTTAAAACAATATCTTTGTCATCAATTCTGAACTGCTCACAAATTGAGGATTTAATTTGACAGTGATTTCGATTCATTTGACAGTGATTTCGATTCATTTGACAGCTTTGAAGTATATCTATTTTTACACGCACTTGTTAATGGAAGTTGTTTTCCCAACGTTTGTAAAATTTATGTTATTGTACATGTACCCACTTCGAAGACCTTGCAGTCCATTTATAATCTTCTTGGGTGAAAGTTTTTGTTTTGCATGAGGCGAGCATTTTCTATGTATGTATATCACACATTCTAGGTCTGTGAATCAACAAAGTAGAGAGTGCTAAGACTATTACATGTAGTAGAGAGTGCTAAGACTATTACATATAGTAGAGAGTGCTAAGACTATTACATATAGTAGAGAGTGCTAAGACTATTACATATATTAGAGAGTGCTAAGACTATTACATATAGTAGAGAGTGCTAAGTCTATTACATGTAGTAGGGAGTGCTAAGTCTATTACATGTAGTAGAGAGTGCTAAGACTATTACATATAGTAGAGAGTGCTAAGACTATTACATATAGTAGAGAGTGCTAAGACTATTACATATAGTAGAGAGTGCTAAGACTATTACATATAGTAGAGAGTGCTAAGACTATTACATATAGTAGAGAGTGCTAAGACTATTACATATAGTAGGGCTGAATGGGTCGTTGTCGCTACATGTTGGTGTGTTGGGTATATATACCCAGCTAAAATTTACCAAAACATATTCTGGCTACCCAGCTTGACCTTTGTTGTGTTTTTAGTACAGTATTACACAGTTGATTCCAAAATATTGCATCCGATCACATATGACCCATGCATAGGTAGTTAACTGTATAACAGTTAATGTTAGTCTTTCCTGATATCTGCTTTTTATCGGCGACATAACGCTAACAAGAAAACCAGTCAGCAAGATCATATTATATAAAATATAATATAATATATATTGCTTTCATGAATGACCGCCTCAGAATTCCGTTAAAAAACTAATCCTTCAAATTATTACAATAAATACGGCTTATTACGGCAGGTTTCTCATTCACCACGCCAGAAAGTCTCTAAACGCGGACCAAAAATCTACTAAACTCATTAAATACACACCCGATACTTCGCAATACATTTAGTCTACATTCCAACTGAGACATGTCTCATACTTCATCAGCAAAGTTAGCTGTTATATTGCATTGTGTTCCCGCTATAAAATCTTCAAGAGTGGCCCAGCTATTGTTCATACCTAAACATCGAACGCAATTAATGCGGTCATAAAATTTACATACTGCAACAATGAAACATTCGCGAATACACATCCGCGAAAACCCGAAATGTGTTGTCCGGCGAGATACGGCCAGATCAGCCTTACTACAATTTCCTAAAATAACTCGCACCGCGTGAAACCTGAAATATGTTGTTATGTCCGATATCCCCATCGCCTCATTGTCACGCCATAACAGCGTAGCAGTAAACACCCATAGGGCGTAATAAAGGTGATAATTTCCATAACATAAACCCACAAAGGTCAACCAGTTGCATGGATATATCCAAACACCGATTTCCAAAGCAGGTCGTGTACCCAAACACGCATGTTGCAACAATGGCTCATTCAGCTGCATTATATATATATATATATATATATATATATATATATATATATATATATATATATATATCTATATAGAGATAGAGTATTTCGTTAGTTAAACGCGCCCCGCGCCCAGCCGCGATCGGCGCGATCTGGTAACGTACATATATACGCGCGTTCACATACGTTACTCTATCGAACTATTGAGTATTTGTCCGCGACTATTGTATACGGGGACGTATCACCTCATATGGGGTATGTTTTTTTGGGTGGGGGTCCTTATGTTTTAAACAGGGATGTGTCAAATGAAATGTGGGCTCTATGTTGGGGGGGGGGCATTGTCTTATATTACATTGATAAATACTCGGAAATGAAGACTTTATTGGGTAGGAACTCTTCTATGTATCACAGATGTGTGTGTGGGGGGGGGGCTCTAGTGTTTAATTCAGGGACGTAACAAAATTGGTACACTGTGCGCCGGGGTACTGTTGTCTATACGTGTATAACCACCGCAAATGGCCATTTTGTGTTGGGTCATACTCATGTTTGACACAAGGACACATTAGCGGTAATGGTTTATCTGGGGCTATATATATTTAATGCAGTGTTGTATTACTGGGAATGGGGGCACTATTTTGGGGGGGGGGGGTAGCAATTCCGTTCGAAAAGAGAGTGAATACTTGAAATGAAGCCTGTGTTTTGAATGGGAGCGCTTCTATTTTATGCAGGGATGTATAATTGGGTTTATGACCGTGGCTTTTTAATACAGGGACGGTAGTACCATAAGTATGGTTCGGTCGGGGGGGGGGCATACATATGTTTAATGAAGGGATGTGTGTCCGGAAATGGGGGTCTATGTGGGGTATACTTTCTGTTACATTGATAAATAATTAGAAATAAGTGTTTTGGGCAGGAACGTTTCTATTTAATATAGGGCTATGTGTTTGTAGGGGCGAACAACTATTTAATGCAGGGGTGTATTTGACAGAAATGGCTACTTTGCATTGGGGCATACTTATGTTGGACACAAGGACCGGGAATGGAGTCTGTGGGGGCTTACTTATAATTAAGGCAGTGGTGTGATAACGGAAATACGGGCTCAATGTTGGGGATGGTAATGCATTTTACTGCATGGATGAAAACCTGGAAATGTATTTCAACACCTACGCTTGCACAACTATGGGTCGTGAAGTTAAGTTATTTGAGTAGGTCTATCATCCACGCGCCTAGAATTGATGGACGCAACAATCATTTCCAAGAGATAACCACGGGCCCAGATACTATAATTTAATCACGTGATTTCATGGTACTGGAGCATATGGAGCTACATTGCACCACCCACCCACATCTAAGAGTCATACAGTGCAGTTATTTGGGCTGTACTCAACCCAAGCATCAAAAGATGATGGGACGCAGCTGGGATTTCCAGAAAGATGTGATCACAGGATCAGATACTATGCGTGATCACGAGAGTTGATGGTTCTGACGTATTTGATGCTATATTGCACAACCTATGCACAATAGTGCGTCATTATGTGGGTTATTTGGGCAGGTACACAAGCCAAGCCTATACAATGATGGGACGCACCTGGGATTTTCAGAAATAGGTAACCACGAGAGAAGATACTATGATTGATGAACGATAATTGATGGTTCTGATGTGTTTATCTTATATTGCACCACAAACGCACAAGTGTGCGTCATAGAGTGCAGTTATTTGGGCAGGTGCACAACACTAGCATCTAGAAATGATGGGACGCAGCTGGGATTTTGAGAAATAGGTCACCACGGGAGCAGATACTATGCGTTATCACGATATTTGATGGCTCAGACGTGTTTGACCTTATATTACACCAGATCCGCACACCTGTGCGTCATGTAGTGGAGATATTTGGACAGGTACATCACCCTAGCATCTAAACATGATGGGACGCAGCTGGGATTTTCAGAAATAGGTCATCACGGGAGCAGATACTAAGCGCGATAACTATATTTGATGGCTCTGACGTGTTTGACCTTATATTGCACCACATACGCACAAGTATGCGTCATAAAGTGCAGTTATTTGGGCAGGTGCACCACCCTAGCATCTATAAATGATGGGACGCAGCTGGGATTTTCAGAAATAGGTCATCACTGGAGCAGATACTAAGCGCGATCACTATATTTGATGGCTCTGACGTGTTTGACCTTATATTGCACCAGATCCGCACAACTGTGCGTCATGTAGTGGAGATATTTGGACAGGTACATCACCCTAGCATCTAAAAATGATGGGAAGCAGCTGGGATTTTCAGAAATAGGTCATCACGGGAGCAGATACTAAGCGCGATCACTATATTTGATGGCTCTGACGTGTTTGACCTTGTATTGCACCACATACGCACAAGTGTGCGTCATAGAGTGGATTTATTTGGGCAGGTGCGCCACCATAGCATCTAAAAATGTTGGGTCGCAGCTGGGATTTTCAGAAATAGGTCATCACGGGAGCAGATACTAAGCGCGATCACTATATTTGATGGCTCTGACGTATTTGACCTTATATTGCACCAGATCCGCACAACTGTGCGTCACGTAGTGGAGATATTTGGACAGACCTGTACATCACCCTAGCATCTAAAAATGATGGGACGCAGCTGGGATTTTCAGAAATAGGTCATTACGGTAGCAGATACTAAGCGCGATCACTATATTTGATGGCTCTGACGTGTTTGACCTTATATTGCACCACATACGCACAAGTGTGCGTCATAGAGTGCAGTTATTTGGGCAGGTGAACCGCACTAGCATCTATACATGATGGGACGCAGCTGGGATTTTGAGAAATAGGTCAGCACGGGAGCAGATACTATGCGTTATCACGATATTTGATGGCTCTGACGTGTTTGACCTTATATTGCACCAGATCCGCACAAGTGTGCGTCATAGAGTGCAGTTATTTGGGCAGTTGAACCGCATTAGCATCTATAAATGATGGGACGCAGCTGGGATTTTTAGAAATAGGTCACCACGGGAGCAGATACTATGCGTTATCACGATATTTGATGGCTCTGACGTGTTTGACCTTATATTGCACCAGATCCGCACAAGTGTGCGTCATGTAGTGGAGATATTTGGACAGGTACATCACCCTAGATGCTAGTGTGGTTCACCTGCCCAAATAACTGCACTCTATGACGCACACTTGTGCGTATGTGGTGCCATATAAGGTCAAACACGTCAGAGCCATCAAATATAGTTATCGCGCTTAGTATCTGCTCCCGTGATGACCTATTTCTGAAAATCCCAGCTGCGTCCCATCATTTTTAGATGCTACGGTAATGTACCTGTCCAAATATCTCCACTACATGACGCACAGTTGTGCGGATCTGGTGCAATATAAGGTCAAACACATCAGAACCATCAAATATCGTGATAAAGCACAGTATCTGCTCCCGTGGTGACCTATTTCTCAAAATCCCAGCTGCGTCCCATCATTTCTAGATGCTAGGGTGGTGAACCTGCCCAAATAACTGCACTCTATGACGCACACTTGTGCGTATGTGGTGCAATATAAGGTCAAACACGTCAGAGCCATCAAATATAGTGATCGCGCTTAGTATCTGCTCCCGTGATGACCTATTTCTGATAATCCCAGCTGCGTCCCATCATTTTTAGATGCTACGGTAATGTACCTGTCCAAATATCTCCACTACATGACGCACAGTTGTGCGGATCTGGTGCAATATAAGGTCAAACACGTCAGAGCCATCAAATATAGTGATCGCGCTTAGTATCTGCTCCCGTGATGACCTATTTCTGAAAATCCCAGCTGCGTCCCATCATGTTTAGATGCTAGGGTGGTGCACCTGCCCAAATAACTGCACTCAATGACGCACACTTGTGCGTATGTGGTGCAATATAAGGTCAAACACGTCAGAGCCATCAAATATAGTGATCGCGCTTAGTATCTGCTCCCGTGATGACCTATTTCTGAAAATCCCAGCTGCGTCCCATCATTTTTAGATGCTATGGTGATGTACCTGTCCAAATATCTCCACTACATGACGCACAGTTGTGCGGATCTGGTGCAATATAAGGTCAAACACGTCAGAGCCATCAAATATCGTGATAACGCATAGTATCTGCTCCCGTGGTGACCTATTTCTCAAAATCCCAGCTGCGTCCCATCATTTCTAGATGCTAGTGTGGTTCACCTGCCCAAATAACTGCACTATATGACGCACAGTTGTGCGTATGTGGTGCAATATAAGGTCAAACACGTCAGAGCCATCAAATATAGTGATCGCGCTTAGTATCTGCTCCCGTGATGACCTATTTCTGAAAATCCCAGCTGCGTCCCATCATTTTTAGATGCTAGGGTGATGTACCTGTCCAAATATCTCCACTACATGACGCACAGTTGTGCGGATCTGGTGCAATATAAGGTCAAACACGTCAGAGCCATCAAATATAGTGATCTCGCTTAGTATCTGCTCCCGTGATGACCTATTTCTGAAAATCCCAGCTGCGTCCAATCATTTTTAGATGCTAGGATGGCGTACCGGCCGAAATAAATCCACTCTATGACGCACACTTGTGCGTATGTGGTGCAATATAAGGTCAAACATGTCAGAGCCATCAAATATAGTGATCGCGCTTAGTATCTGCTCCCGTGATGACCTATTTCTGAAAATCCCAGCTGCGTCCCATCATTTTTAGATGCTAGAGTGGTGCACCTGACACAATAACTCCACTCTATGACGCAAAGTTGTGCGTGTGTGGTGCAATTTAAGATCAAACACATCAGAACCATCAAATAACGTGAGAAAGCAGAGTATCTGCTCCCGTGGTGACCTATTTCTCAAAATCCCAGCTGCGTCCCATCATTTCTAGATGCTAGTGTGGTTCACCTGCCCAAATAACTGCACTCTATGACGCACACTTGTGCGTATGTGATGCAATATAAGGTCAAACACGTCAGAGCCATCAAATATAGTGATCGCGCTTAGTATCTGCTCCCGTGATGACCTATTTCTGAAAACCCAGCTGCGTCCCATCATTATTAGATGCTAGGGTGAGTACCTGTCCAAATATCTCCACTACATGACGCACAGTTGTGCGTATGTGGTGCAATATAAGGTCAAACACGTCAGTGCCATCAAATATAGTGATGGCGCTTAGTTTCTGCTCCCGTGACGACCTATTTCTGAATATCCCAGCTGCGTCCCATCATTTTTAGATGCTAGGGTGATGTACCTGTCCAAATATATCCACTACATGACGCACAGTTGTGCGTATGTGGTGCAATTTAAGGTCAAACACGTCAGAGCCATCAAATATAGTGATCGCGCTTAGTATCTGCTCCCGTGATGACCTATTTCTGAAAATCCCAGCTGCGTCCCATAATTTTTAGATGATAGGGTGATGTACCTGTCCAAATATCTCCACTACATGGACGCACAGTTGTGCGGATCTGGTGAAATATAAGGTCAAACACATCAGAACCATCAAATATCGTGATAAAGCACAGCATCTGCTCCGTGGTGACCTATTTCTCAAAATCCCAGCTGCGTCCCATCATTTCTAGATGCTAGGGTGGGACACCTGCCCAAATAACTGCACTCTATGACGCACACTTGTGCGTATGTGGTGCAATATAAGGTCAAAACGCGTCAGAGCCATCAAATATAGTTATCGCGCTTAGTATCTGCTCCCGTGATGACCTATTTCTGAAAATGCCAGCTGGTCCCATCATTTTTAGATGCTAGGGTGATGTACCTGTCCAAATATCGCCAATACATGACGCACAGTTGTGCGGATCTGATGCAATATAAGGTCAAACACGTCAGAGCCATCAAATATAGTGATCGCGCTTAGTATCTGCTCCCGTGATGACCTATTTCTGAAAATCCCAGCTGCGTCCCACCATTTTTAGATGCTAGGGTGGTGCACCTGCCGAAATAACTCCACCATATGACGCAGAGTTGTGCGTGTGTGGTGCAATTTAAGGTCAAACACATCAGAACCATCAAATATCGTGATAAAGCATAGTATCTGCTCCCGTGGTGACCTATTTCTGAAAATCCCAGCTGCGTCCCATCATTTCTGGATGCTAGGGTGGAGCACCTGCCCAAATAACTGCACTCTATGACGCACACTTGTGCGTATGTGGTGCAATATAAGGTCAAACACGTCAGAGCCATCAAATATAGTGATCGCGCTTAGTATCTGCTCCCGTGATGACCTATTTCTGAAAATCCCAGCTGCGTCCCATCATTTTTAGATGCTAGGGTGATGTACCTGTCCAAATATCTCCACTACATGACGCACAGTTGTGCGGATCTGGTGCAATATAAGGTCAAACACGTCAGAGCCATCAAATATCGTGATAACGCATAGTATCTGCTCCCGTGCTGACCTATTTCTCAAAATCCCAGCTGCGTCCCATCATTTCTAGATGCTAGTGTGGTTCACCTGCCCAAATAACTGCACTATATGACGCACAGGTTGTGCGTATGTGGTGCAATATAAGGTCAAACACGTCAGAGCCATCAAATATAGTGATCGCGCTTAGTATCTGCTCCCGTGATGACCTATTTCTGAAAATCCCAGGTGCGTCCCATCATTTTTAGATGCTAGGGTGATGTACCTGTCCAAATATCTCCACTGCATGACGCACAGTTGTGCGGATCTGGTGCAATATAAGGTCAAATACGTCTGAGCCATCAAATATAGTGATCGCGCTTAGTATCTGCTCCCGTGATGACCTATTTCTGAAAATCCCAGCTGCGTCCAATCATTTTTAGATGCTAGGATGGCGTACCTGCCGAAATAAATCCACTCTATGACGCACACTTGTGCGTATGTGGTGCAATATAAGGTCAAACATGTCAGAGCCATCAAATATAGTGATCGCGCTTAGTATCTGCTCCCGTGATTGACCTATTTCTGAAAATCCCAGCTGCGTCCCATCATTTTTAGATGCTAGAGTGGTGCAACTGACGAAATAACTCCACTCTATGACGCAAAGTTGTGCGTGTGTGGTGCAATTTAAGGTCAAACACATCAGAACCATCAAATAACGTGATAAAGCACAGTATCTGCTCCCGTGGTGACCTATTTCTCAAAATCCCAGCTGCGTCCCATCATTTCTAGATGCTAGTGTGGTTCACCTGCCCAAATAACTGCACTCTATGACGCACACTTGTGCGTATGTGGTGCAATATAAGGTCAAACACGTCAGAGCCATCAAATATAGTGATCGCGCTTAGTATCTGCTCCCGTGATGACCTATTTCTCAAAATCCCAGCTGCGTCCCATCATTATTAGATGCTAGGGTGATGTACCTGTCCAAATATCTCCACTACATGACGCACAGTTGTGCGTATGTGGTGCAATATAAGGTTAAACACGTCAGAGCCCTCAAATATAGTGATGGCGCTTAGTTTCTGCTCCCGTGATGACCTATTTCTGAAAATCCCAGCTGCGTCCCATCATTTTTAGATGCTAGGGTGATGTACCTGTCCAAATATATCCACTACATGACGCACAGTTGTGCGTATGTGGTGCAATATAAGGTCAAAAACGTCAGAGCCATCAAATATAGTGATAGCGCTTAGTATCTGCTCCCGTGATGACCTATTTCTGAAAATCCCAGCTGCGTCCCATCATTTTTAGATGATAGGGTGATGTAACTGTCCAAATATCTCCACTACATGACGCACAGTTGTTCGGATCAGGTGCAATATAAGGTCAAACACATCAGAACCATCAAATATCGTGATAAGCACAGCATCTGCTCCCGTGGTGACCTATTTCTCAAAATCCCAGCTGCGTCCCATCATTTCTAGATGCTAGGGTGGTACACCTGCCCAAATAACTGCACTCTATGACGCACACTTGTGCGTATGTGGTGCAATATAAGGTCAAACGCGTCAGAGCCATCAAATATAGTGATCGCGCTTAGTATCTGCTCCCGTGATGACCTATTTCTGAAAATCCCAGCTGCGTCCCATCATTTTTAGATGCTAGGGTGATGTACCTGTCCAAATATCTCCACTACATGACGCACAGTTGTGCGTATGTGGTGCAATATAAGGTCAAACACGTCAGAGCCATCAAATATAGTGATCGCGCTTAGTATCTGCTCCCGTGATGACCTATTTCTGAAAATCCCAGCTGCGTCCCATCATTTTTAGATGCTAGGGTGATGTACCTGCCCAAATATCTCCACTACATGACGCACAGTTGTGCGGATCTGGTGCAATATAAGGTCAAACACGTCAGAGCCATCAATATAGTGATCGCGCTTAGTATCTGCTCCCGTGATGACCTATTTCTGAAAATCCCAGCTGCGTCCCATCATGTTTAGATGCTAGGGTGGTGCACCTGCCCAAATAACTGCACTCAATGACGCACACTTGTGCGTATGTGGTGCAATATAAGGTCAAACACGTCAGAGCCATCAAATATAGTGATCGCGCTTAGTATCTGCTCCCGTGATGACCTATTTCTGAAAATCCCAGCTGCGTCCCATCATTTTTTAGATGCTATGGTGATGTACCTGTCCAAATATCTCCACTACATGACGCACAGTTGTGCGGATCTGGTGCAATATAAGGTCAAACACGTCAGAGCCATCAAATATCGTGATAACGCATAGTATCTGCTCCCGTGGTGACCTATTTCTCAAAATCCAGCTGCGTCCCATCATTTCTAGATGCTAGTGTGGTTCACCTGCCCAAATAACTGCACTATATGACGCACAGTTGTGCGTATGTGGTGCAATATAAGGTCAAACACGTCAGAGCCATCAAATATAGTGATCGCGCTTAGTATCTGCTCCCGTGATGACCTATTTCTGAAAATCCCAGCTGCGTCCCATCATTTTTAGATGCTAGGGTGATGTACCTGTCCAAATATCTCCACTACATGACGCACAGTTGTGCGGATCTGGTGCAATATAAGGTCAAACACGTCAGAGCCATCAAATATAGTGATCGCGCTTAGTATCTGCTCCCGTGATGACCTATTTCTGAAAATCCCAGCTGCGTCCAATCATTTTTAGATGCTAGGATGGCGTACCGGCCGAAATAAATCCACTCTATGACGCACACTTGTGCGTATGTGGTGCAATATAAGGTCAAACATGTCAGAGCCATCAAATATAGTGATCGCGCTTAGTATCTGCTCCCGTGATGACCTATTTCTGAAAATCCCAGCTGCGTCCCATCATTTTTAGATGCTAGAGTGGTGCACCTGACACAATAACTCCACTCTATGACGCAAAGTTGTGCGTGTGTGGTGCAATTTAAGATCAAACACATCAGAACCATCAAATAACGTGAGAAAGCAGAGTATCTGCTCCCGTGGTGACCTATTTCTCAAAATCCCAGCTGCGTCCCATCATTTCTAGATGCTAGTGTGGTTCACCTGCCCAAATAACTGCACTCTATGACGCACACTTGTGCGTATGTGATGCAATATAAGGTCAAACACGTCAGAGCCATCAAATATAGTGATCGCGCTTAGTATCTGCTCCCGTGATGACCTATTTCTGAAAACCCAGCTGCGTCCCATCATTAATAGATGCTAGGGTGATGTACCTGTCCAAATATCTCCACTACATGACGCACAGTTGTGCGTATGTGGTGCAATATAAGGTCAAACACGTCAGTGCCATCAAATATAGTGATGGCGCTTAGTTTCTGCTCCCGTGACGACCTATTTCTGAATATCCCAGCTGCGTCCCATCATTTTTAGATGCTAGGGTGATGTACCTGTCCAAATATATCCACTACATGACGCACAGTTGTGCGTATGTGGTGCAATTTAAGGTCAAACACGTCAGAGCCATCAAATATAGTGATCGCGCTTAGTATCTGCTCCCGTGATGACCTATTTCTGAAATTCCCAGCTGCGTCCCATAATTTTTAGATGATAGGGTGATGTACCTGTCCAAATATCTCCACTACATGACGCACAGTTGTGCGGATCTGGTGAAATATAAGGTCAAACACATCAGAACCATCAAATATCGTGATAAAGCACAGCATCTGCTCCCGTGGTGACCTATTTCTCAAAATCCCAGCTGCGTCCCATCATTTCTAGATGCTAGGGTGGGACACCTGCCCAAATAACTGCACTCTATGACGCACACTTGTGCGTATGTGGTGCAATATAAGGTCAAACGCGTCAGAGCCATCAAATATAGTTATCGCGCTTAGTATCTGCTCCCGTGATGACCTATTTCTGAAAATGCCAGCTGGTCCCATCATTTTTAGATGCTAGGGTGATGTACCTGTCCAAATATCGCCAATACATGACGCACAGTTGTGCGGATCTGGTGCAATATAAGGTCAAACACGTCAGAGCCATCAAATATAGTGATCGCGCTTAGTATCTGCTCCCGTGATGACCTATTTCTGAAAATCCCAGCTGCGTCCCACCATTTTTAGATGCTAGGGTGGTGCACCTGCCGAAATAACTCCACCATATGACGCAGAGTTGTGCGTGTGTGGTGCAATTTAAGGTCAAACACATCAGAACCATCAAATATCGTGATAAAGCATAGTATCTGCTCCCGTGGTGACCTATTTCTGAAAATCCCAGCTGCGTCCCATCATTTCTGGATGCTAGGGTGGTGCACCTGCCCAAATAACTGCACTCTATGACGCACACTTGTGCGTATGTGGTGCAATATAAGGTCAAACACGTCAGAGCCATCAAATATAGTGATCGCGCTTAGTATCTGCTCCCGTGATGACCTATTTCTGAAAATCCCAGCTGCGTCCCATCATTTTTAGATGCTAGGGTGATGTACCTGTCCAAATATCTCCACTACATGACGCACAGTTGTGCGGATCTGGTGCAATATAAGGTCAAACACGTCAGAGCCATCAAATATCGTGATAACGCATAGTATCTGCTCCCGTGCTGACCTATTTCTCAAAATCCCAGCTGCGTCCCATCATTTCTAGATGCTAGTGTGGTTCACCTGCCCAAATAACTGCACTATATGACGCACAGTTGTGCGTATGTGGTGCAATATAAGGTCAAACACGTCAGAGCCATCAAATATAGTGATCGCGCTTAGTATCTGCTCCCGTGATGACCTATTTCTGAAAATCCCAGGTGCGTCCCATCATTTTTAGATGCTAGGGTGATGTACCTGTCCAAATATCTCCACTGTATGACGCACAGTTGTGCGGATCTGGTGCAATATAAGGTCAAATACGTCTGAGCCATCAAATATAGTGATCGCGCTTAGTATCTGCTCCCGTGATGACCTATTTCTGAAAATCCCAGCTGCGTCCAATCATTTTTAGATGCTAGGATGGCGTACCTGCCGAAATAAATCCACTCTATGACGCACACTTGTGCGTATGTGGTGCAATATAAGGTCAAACATGTCAGAGCCATCAAATATAGTGATCGCGCTTAGTATCTGCTCCCGTGATGACCTATTTCTGAAAATCCCAGCTGCGTCCCATCATTTTTAGATGCTAGAGTGGTGCAACTGACGAAATAACTCCACTCTATGACGCAAAGTTGTGCGTGTGTGGTGCAATTTAAGGTCAAACACATCAGAACCATCAAATAACGTGATAAAGCACAGTATCTGCTCCCGTGGTGACCTATTTCTCAAAATCCCAGCTGCGTCCCATCATTTCTAGATGCTAGTGTGGTTCACCTGCCCAAATAACTGCACTCTATGACGCACACTTGTGCGTATGTGGTGCAATATAAGGTCAAACACGTCAGAGCCATCAAATATAGTGATCGCGCTTAGTATCTGCTCCCGTGATGACCTATTTCTCAAAATCCCAGCTGCGTCCCATCATTATTAGATGCTAGGGTGATGTACCTGTCCAAATATCTCCACTACATGACGCACAGTTGTGCGTATGTGGTGCAATATATGGTTAAACACGTCAGAGCCCTCAAATATAGTGATGGCGCTTAGTTTCTGCTCCCGTGATGACCTATTTCTGAAAATCCCAGCTGCGTCCCATCATTTTTAGATGCTAGGGTGATGTACCTGTCCAAATATATCCACTACATGACGCACAGTTGTGCGTATGTGGTGCAATATAAGGTCAAACACGTCAGAGCCATCAAATATAGTGATAGCGCTTAGTATCTGCTCCCGTGATGACCTATTTCTGAAAATCCCAGCTGCGTCCCATCATTTTTAGATGATAGGGTGATGTAACTGTCCAAATATCTCCACTACATGACGCACAGTTGTTCGGATCAGGTGCAATATAAGGTCAAACACATCAGAACCATCAAATATCGTGATAAAGCACAGCATCTGCTCCCGTGGTGACCTATTTCTCAAAATCCCAGCTGCGTCCCATCATTTCTAGATGCTAGGGTGGTACACCTGCCCAAATAACTGCACTCTATGACGCACACTTGTGCGTATGTGGTGCAATATAAGGTCAAACGCGTCAGAGCCATCAAATATAGTGATCGCGCTTAGTATCTGCTCCCGTGATGACCTATTTCTGAAAATCCCAGCTGCGTCCCATCATTTTTAGATGCTAGGGTGATGTACCTGTCCAAATATCTCCACTACATGACGCACAGTTGTGCGTATGTGGTGCAATATAAGGTCAAACACGTCAGAGCCATCAAATATAGTGATCGCGCTTAGTATCTGCTCCCGTGATGACCTATTTCTGAAAATCCCAGCTGCGTCCCATCATTTTTAGATGCTAGGGTGATGTACCTGCCCAAATATCTCCACTACATGACGCACAGTTGTGCGGATCTGGTGCAATATAAGGTCAAACACGTCAGAGCCATCAAATATAGTGATCGCGCTTAGTATCTGCTCCCGTGATGACCTATTTCTGAAAATCCCAGCTGCGTCCCATCATGTTTAGATGCTAGGGTGGTGCACCTGCCCAAATAACTGCACTCAATGACGCACACTTGTGCGTATGTGGTGCAATATAAGGTCAAACACGTCAGAGCCATCAAATATAGTGATCGCGCTTAGTATCTGCTCCCGTGATGACCTATTTCTGAAAATCCCAGCTGCGTCCCATCATTTTTAGATTCTATGGTGATGTACCTGTCCAAATATCTCCACTACATGACGCACAGTTGTGCGGATCTGGTGCAATATAAGGTCAAACACGTCAGAGCCATCAAATATCGTGATAACGCATAGTATCTGCTCCCGTGGTGACCTATTTCTCAAAATCCCAGCTGCGTCCCATCATTTCTAGATGCTAGTGTGGTTCACCTGCCCAAATAACTGCACTATATGACGCACAATTGTGCGTATGTGGTGCAATATAAGGTCAAACACGTCAGAGCCATCAAATATAGTGATCGCGCTTAGTATCTGCTCCCGTGATGACCTATTTCTGAAAATCCCAGCTGCGTCCCATCATTTTTAGATGCTAGGGTGATGTACCTGTCCAAATATCTCCACTACATGACGCACAGTTGTGCGGATCTGGTGCAATATAAGGTCAAACACGTCAGAGCCATCAAATATAGTGATCGCGCTTAGTATCTGCTCCCGTGATGACCTATTTCTGAAAATCCCAGCTGCGTCCAATCATTTTTAGATGCTAGGATGGCGTACCGGCCGAAATAAATCCACTCTATGACGCACACTTGTGCGTATGTGGTGCAATATAAGGTCAAACATGTCAGAGCCATCAAATATAGTGATCGCGCTTAGTATCTGCTCCCGTGATGACCTATTTCTGAAAATCCCAGCTGCGTCCCATCATTTTTAGATGCTAGAGTGGTGCACCTGACACAATAACTCCACTCTATGACGCAAAGTTGTGCGTGTGTGGTGCAATTTAAGATCAAACACATCAGAACCATCAAATAACGTGAGAAAGCAGAGTATCTGCTCCCGTGGTGACCTATTTCTCAAAATCCCAGCTGCGTCCCATCATTTCTAGATGCTAGTGTGGTTCACCTGCCCAAATAACTGCACTCTATGACGCACACTTGTGCGTATGTGATGCAATATAAGGTCAAACACGTCAGAGCCATCAAATATAGTGATCGCGCTTAGTATCTGCTCCCGTGATGACCTATTTCTGAAAACCCAGCTGCGTCCCATCATTATTAGATGCTAGGGTGATGTACCTGTCCAAATATCTCCACTACATGACGCACAGTTGTGCGTATGTGGTGCAATATAAGGTCAAACACGTCAGTGCCATCAAATATAGTGATGGCGCTTAGTTTCTGCTCCCGTGACGACCTATTTCTGAATATCCCATCTGCGTCCCATCATTTCTAGATGCTAGGGTGATGTACCTGTCCAAATATATCCACTACATGACGCACAGTTGTGCGTATGTGGTGCAATTTAAGGTCAAACACGTCAGAGCCATCAAATATAGTGATCGCGCTTAGTATCTGCTCCCGTGATGACCTATTTCTGAAAATCCCAGCTGCGTCCCATAATTTTTAGATGATAGGGTGATGTACCTGTCCAAATATCTCCACTACATGACGCACAGTTGTGCGGATCTGGTGAAATATAAGGTCAAACACATCAGAACCATCAAATATCGTGATAAAGCACAGCATCTGCTCCCGTGGTGACCTATTTCTCAAAATCCCAGCTGCGTCCCATCATTTCTAGATGCTAGGGTGGGACACCTGCCCAAATAACTGCACTCTATGACGCACACTTGTGCGTATGTGGTGCAATATAAGGTCAAACGCGTCAGAGCCATCAAATATAGTTATCGCGCTTAGTATCTGCTCCCGTGATGACCTATTTCTGAAAATGCCAGCTGGTCCCATCATTTTTAGATGCTAGGGTGATGTACCTGTCCAAATATCGCCAATACATGACGCACAGTTGTGCGGATCTGGTGCAATATAAGGTCAAACACGTCAGAGCCATCAAATATAGTGATCGCGCTTAGTATCTGCTCCCGTGATGACCTATTTCTGAAAATCCCAGCTGCGTCCCACCATTTTTAGATGCTAGGGTGGTGCACCTGCCGAAATAACTCCACCATATGACGCAGAGTTGTGCGTGTGTGGTGCAATTTAAGGTCAAACACATCAGAACCATCAAATATCGTGATAAAGCATAGTATCTGCTCCCGTGGTGACCTATTTCTGAAAATCCCAGCTGCGTCCCATCATTTCTGGATGCTAGGGTGGTGCACCTGCCCAAATAACTGCACTCTATGACGCACACTTGTGCGTATGTGGTGCAATATAAGGTCAAACACGTCAGAGCCATCAAATATAGTGATCGCGCTTAGTATCTGCTCCCGTGATGACCTATTTCTGAAAATCCCAGCTGCGTCCCATCATTTTTAGATGCTAGGGTGATGTACCTGTCCAAATATCTCCACTACATGACGCACAGTTGTGCGGATCTGGTGCAATATAAGGTCAAACACGTCAGAGCCATCAAATATCGTGATAACGCATAGTATCTGCTCCCGTGCTGACCTATTTCTCAAAATCCCAGCTGCGTCCCATCATTTCTAGATGCTAGTGTGGTTCACCTGCCCAAATAACTGCACTATATGACGCACAGTTGTGCGTATGTGGTGCAATATAAGGTCAAACGCGTCAGAGCCATCAAATATAGTGATCGCGCTTAGTATCTGCTCCCGTGATGACCTATTTCTGAAAATCCCAGGTGCGTCCCATCATTTTTAGATGCTAGGGTGATGTACCTGTCCAAATATCTCCACTGCATGACGCACAGTTGTGCGGATCTGGTGCAATATAAGGTCAAATACGTCAGAGCCATCAAATATAGTGATCGCGCTTAGTATCTGCTCCCGTGATGACCTATTTCTGAAAATCCCAGCTGCGTCCAATCATTTTTAGATGCTAGGATGGCGTACCTGCCGAAATAAATCCACTCTATGACGCACACTTGTGCGTATGTGGTGCAATATAAGGTCAAACATGTCAGAGCCATCAAATATAGTGATCGCGCTTAGTATCTGCTCCCGTGATGACCTATTTCTGAAAATCCCAGCTGCGTCCCATCATTTTTAGATGCTAGAGTGGTGCAACTGACGAAATAACTCCACTCTATGACGCAAAGTTGTGCGTGTGTGGTGCAATTTAAGGTCAAACACATCAGAACCATCAAATAACGTGATAAAGCACAGTATCTGCTCCCGTGGTGACCTATTTCTCAAAATCCCAGCTGCGTCCCATCATTTCTAGATGCTAGTGTGGTTCACCTGCCCAAATAACTGCACTATATGACGCACACTTGTGCGTATGTGGTGCAATATAAGGTCAAACACGTCAGAGCCATCAAATATAGTGATCGCGCTTAGTATCTGCTCCCGTGATGACCTATTTCTCAAAATCCCAGCTGCGTCCCATCATTATTAGATGCTAGGGTGATGTACCTGTCCAAATATCTCCACTACATGACGCACAGTTGTGCGTATGTGGTGCAATATAAGGTTAAACACGTCAGAGCCCTCAAATATAGTGATGGCGCTTAGTTTCTGCTCCCGTGATGACCTATTTCTGAAAATCCCAGCTGCGTCCCATCATTTTTAGATGCTAGGGTGATGTACCTGTCCAAATATATCCACTACATGACGCACAGTTGTGCGTATGTGGTGCAATATAAGGTCAAACACGTCAGAGCCATCAAATATAGTGATAGCGCTTAGTATCTGCTCCCGTGATGACCTATTTCTGAAAATCCCAGCTGCGTCCCATCATTTTTAGATGATAGGGTGATGTAACTGTCCAAATATCTCCACTACATGACGCACAGTTGTTCGGATCAGGTGCAATATAAGGTCAAACACATCAGAACCATCAAATATCGTGATAAAGCACAGCATCTGCTCCCGTGGTGACCTATTTCTCAAAATCCCAGCTGCGTCCCATCATTTCTAGATGCTAGGGTGGTACACCTGCCCAAATAACTGCACTCTATGACGCACACTTGTGCGTATGTGGTGCAATATAAGGTCAAACGCGTCAGAGCCATCAAATATAGTGATCGCGCTTAGTATCTGCTCCCGTGATGACCTATTTCTGAAAATCCCAGCTGCGTCCCATCATTTTTAGATGCTAGGGTGATGTACCTGTCCAAATATCTCCACTACATGACGCACAGTTGTGCGTATGTGGTGCAATATAAGGTCAAACACGTCAGAGCCATCAAATATAGTGATCGCGCTTAGTATCTGCTCCCGTGATGACCTATTTCTGAAAATCCCAGCTGCGTCCCATCATTTTTAGATGCTAGGGTGATGTACCTGCCCAAATATCTCCACTACATGACGCACAGTTGTGCGGATCTGGTGCAATATAAGTTCAAACTCATCAGAACCATCAAATATCGTGATAAAGCACAGCATCTGCTCCCGTGGTGACCTATTTCTCAAAATCCCAGCTGCGTCCCATCATTTCTAGATGCTAGGGTGGTACACCTGCCCAAATAACTGCATTCTATGACGCACACTTGTGCGTATGTGGTGCAATATAAGGTCAAACACGTCAGAGCCATCAAATATAGTTATCGCGCTTAGTATCTGCTCCCATGATGACCTATTTATGAAAATCCCAGCTGCGTCCCATCATTTTTAGATGCTAGGGTGATGTACCTGTTCAAATATCGCCACTACATGACGCACAGTTGTGCGGATCTGGTGCAACATAAGGTCAAACACGTCAGAGCCATCAAATATAGTGATCGCGCTTAGTATCTGCTCCCGTGATAACATATTTCTGAAAATCCCAGCTGCGTCCCATAATTTTTAGATGCTAGGGTGGTGCACCTGCCGAAATAACTCCACCATATGACGCAGAGTTGTGCGTGTGTGGTGCAATTTAAGGTCAAACACATCAGAACCATCAAATATCGTGATAAAGCATTGTATCTGCTCCCGTGGTGACCTATTTCTGAAAATCCCAGCTGCGTCCCATCATTTTTAGATGCTAGGGTGGTGCACCTGCCCAAATAACTGCACTCTATGACGCACACTTGTGCGTATGTGGTGCAATATAAGGTCAAACACGTCAGAGCCATCAAATATAGTGATCGCGCTTAGTATCTGCTCCCGTGATGACCTATTTCTGAAAATCCCAGCTGCTTCCCATCATTTTTAGATGCTAGGGTGATGTACCTGTCCAAATATCTCCACTACATGACGCACACTTGTGCGGATCTGGTGCAATATAAGGTCAAACACGTCAGAGCCATCAAATATCGTGATAACGCATAGTATCTGCTCCCGTGGTGACCTATTTCTCAAAATCCCAGCTGCGTCCCATCATTTATAGATGCTAGTGCGATTCACCTGCCCAAATAACTGCACTCTATGACGCACACTTGTGCGTATGTGGTGCAATATAAGGTCAAACACGTCAGAGCCATCAAATATAGTGATCGCGCTTAGTATGTGCTCCCGTGATGACCTATTTCTGAAAATCCCAGCTGCGTCCCATCATTTTTAAATGCTAGGGTGATGTACCTGTCCAAATATCTCCACTACATGACGCACAGTTGTGCGGATCTGGTGCAATATAAGTTCAAATTCATCAGAACCATCAAATATCGTGATAAAGCACAGCATCTGCTCCCGTGGTGACCTATTTCTCAAAATCCCAGCTGCGTCCCATCATTTCTAGATGCTAGGGTGGTACACCTGCCCAAATAACTGCACTCTATGACGCACACTTGAGCGTATGTGGTGCAATATAAGGTCAAACGCGTCAGAGCCATCAAATATAGTTATCGCGCTTAGTATCTGCTCCCGTGATGACCTATTTCTGAAAATCCCAGCTGCGTCCCATCATTTTTAGATGCTAGGGTGATGTACCTGTCCAAATATCGCCACTACATGACGCACAGTTGTGCGGATCTGGTGCAATATAAGGTCACACACGTCAGAGCCATCAAATATAGTGATCGCGCTTAGTATCTGCTCCCGTGATGACCTATTTCTGAAAATCCCAGCTGCCTCCCATCATTTTTAGATGCTAGGGTGGTGCACCTGCCGAAATAACACCACTACATGAAGCACAGTTGTGCGGATCTGGTGCAATATAAGGTCAAACACATCAGAACCATCAAATATCGTGATAAAGCACAGTATCTGCTCCCGTGGTGACCTATTTCTCAAAATCCCAGCTGCGTCCCATCATTTCTAGATGCTAGGGTGGTGCACCTGCCCAAATAACTGCACTCTATGACGCACACTTGTGCGTATGTGGTGCAATATAAGGTCAAACACGTCAGAGCCATCAAATATAGTTATCGCGCTTAGTATCTGCTCCCGTGATGACCTATTTATGAAAATCCCAGCTGCGTCCCATCATTTTTAGATGCTAGGGTGATGTACCTGTCCAAATATCGCCACTACATGACGCACAGTTGTGCGGATCTGGTACAATATATGGTCAAACACGTCAGAGCCATCAAATATAGTGATCGCGCTTAGTATCTGCTCCCGTGATGACCTATTTCTGAAAATCCCAGTTGCGTCCCATCATTTTTAGATGCTAGGGTGGTGCACCTGCCGAAATAACTCCACCATATGACGCAGAGTTGTGCGTGTGTGGTGCAATTTAAGGTCAAACACATCAGAACCATCAAATATCGTGATAAAGCATAGTATCTGCTCCCGTGGTGATCTATTTCTGAAAATCCCAGCTGCGTCCCATCATTTCTAGATGCTAGGGTGGTGCACCTGCCCAAATAACTGCACTCTATGACGCACACTTGTGCGTATGTGGTGCAATATAAGGTCAAACACGTCAGAGCCATCAAATATAGTGATCGCGCTTAGTATCTGCTCCCGTGATGACCTATTTCTGAAAATCCCAACTGCATCCCATCATTTTTAGATGCTAGGGTGATGTACCTGTCCAAATATCTCCACTACATGACGCACACTTGTGCGGATCTGGTGCAACATAAGGTCAAACACGTCAGAGCCATCAAATATAGTGATCGCGCTTAGTATCTGCTCCCGTGATGACCTATTTCTGAAAATCCCAGCTGCGTCCCATCATTTTTAGATGCTAGGGTGATGTAGCTGTCCAAATATCTCCACTACATGACGCACAGTTGTGCGTATGTGGTGCAATATAAGGTCAAACACGTCAGAGCCATCAAATATAGTGATCGCGCTTAGTATCTGCTCCCGTGATGACCTATTTCTGAAAATCCCAGCTGCGTCCCATCATTTTTAGATGCTAGGGTGATGTACCTGTCCAAATATCTCCACTACATGACGCACACTTGTGCGGATCTGGTGCAATATAAGGTCAAACACGTCAGAGCCATCAAATATCGTGATAACGAATAGTATCTGCTCCCGTGGTGACCTATTTCTCAAAATCCCAGCTGCGTCCCATCATTTATAGATGCTAGTGCGATTCACCTGCCCAAATAACTGCACTCTATGACGCACACTTGTGCGTATGTGGTGCAATATAAGGTCAAACACGTCAGAGCCATCAAATATAGTGATCGCGCTTAGTATCTGCTCCCGTGATGACCTATTTCTGAAAATCCCAGCTGCGTCCCATCATTTTTAGATGCTAGGGTGATGTACCTGTCCAAATATCTCCACTACATGACGCACAGTTGTGCGTATGTGGTGCATTATAAGGTCAAACACGTCAGAGCCATCAAATATAGTGATCGCGCTTAGTATGTGAGTAGTGTATAGGAGTAATCTTTCCGTATACTTGATAGAAGGAGAGATATAGTAAGACTTATTAAAAACTATTTCTAGGCAGATGGTTATAGTAAGCAAACTATTTCTAGGCAGATGGTAATAGTAAGCAAACTATTTCTAGGCAGATGGTATAGTAAGCAAACTATTTCTAGGCAGATGATATAGTCAGGCTAACTAGTAACTATTTGAAGGAATTAGTACGTACGATTGAATACATGTATTATTAAGTAATGATAGGTTAGTAAAATAATAGTCCTAAATGAGATGAATTATTCGCTAGTGAATAACCTCGTGCATGTAAAAACCACAAGGCTAAAACACATGGAATATTTGTTAGTGTCGGAACTTTTTCTTCTTTATTGTAGATTTGTAGGTAACACTATTCGATCTCATAAAACTCGATATTACAGAGTCTCGTAGAAAACGAAATGTGGAACCCTTCACAATTTAGTTCCTTTAATGAGTATTAATAATATATATATCATAAACAGACACAATTATATCATTAATTTGATCAATATATATTAAATACAAAATATCATAAAACAAACATAATCAAATCAATCTTTTTTAAGATATGGACAGTCTGGTCTTAAATGATCTCCGTTACATTCATAACATCTAACACGAGTCTTTTTTAATTTATCAGCTGAATTCAATTTAGATATCCTATACAAAAATTTTGCATTTTTATCAGCTAATATTGAAATTTGTTGTCCTATTTCTTCTATATCAGCCAAATTATCTAAAAGTTTTCTTTTTAAACTCCCTCTGTTCTTTCCTTTCTGAGAAACTTCGAAGTCACTGTCAGAAGACGTTTTGATTTAAAAAATATTATAAAAAAAGCATTTCATTTATAGGAAGAAAAAAAAACTAAATATCGAACAACACGGGTAGATGTTGTTTACACCAATTATAAACGTAAGTATCATTATGAAAACCGGGTTTATTTAAAACGTATAGACAATCCAATCCTCTACAAGTATGATACAAATAATATAATACGAAATAACCACACAAAAAAGAAGATATATGTTGAATATAATTTGTACTATAATACAATCTACCATATTTAGCTAACATAATTTTCAACTGCTCAGATGGAGGTAATCCGATAGGATCAAAATATATTATAAAATTATCATCCCGTTTCCATATACATATCCAATGTTCACCATCTAACCAAGATGGGTCAGTATTACAAATTAAACCTCTGTTCGGCTTAATAGTATCAGGTAATTCGTCCAAAGCATAAACGCCTAATATCATAGAATTCAAAACTGAGTCTGATTTTAATGCATCAGATATATCTAAGTTGCTCAACATAATGTTAAAATATTCCACCTGTGTAAACGCTACGTTCCCCGCTAATTTCTATAGAACTATCATATTCGGCATATACTATTACATTTACTGTATCTGGTAAAGCTGTTGAAAATTTGGCGCTTAACCGTGCACTACCTCGCCAAACTAAACTATCTGCATTATGATCGGCAGTTAAATCAAAACCGAAAGTTGTAAAACCATTGGCATAATCAAAAAAACTAACTCTGAAAGATTGCTCGCAATATAATTTATTTATAGAATTCAAAAATGTGTAACATGAACCTACATATAAATCATCATCGAAAGTTTGTTCGTATTTATGTCCATTCACGGTTTTACCATTAACAGACAATTCCATTTCGTAACAATCATAATGTTTAAAATTAAAAGGAGAAGATGTTATAGTACCATTAAATGCTGTATTATCTACTAAAAATATTAACACTCTCTTTGGAAGAAATGGATCACCCAAAAACAAATCGTCTTTAATCAAGCTTAAAGTCCTAGGTGCTACGCTAAATGTTTTTAACGAAACTCTATCCAAAGGATATTGAGCATTGGTTCCACTTAATAACTTTTTGCTTATTTCATTTGAAGTGACATCACTTAACTCTACGGTTCGTACAAACAATTTAGTATCTGACAGCTCAATCTTATAATCACCAGCACTACCTTGTAAACAAAAAGTAGGCTTTGATCTATGCAGTCGAAGTTTTATGGGTACGTTTGGAATTAACAATTTTGGTTGATTAAACATGTCCAAATGTAGTTTACCGCATAATTGAATTTTTTTTGCATTATTACCGTCTTTAATTATTCCAAGTAACTGCCTACCTCTGGGAATGTCTCCCGGTACATTATCCAAAGTCCCACCTTTCTGAGGTATAAATAAAGTTGTTCTCTCTAATTGATTTTCTCTTGTAGAACTTAAGAAAGTTTCTATGTAAGATCTATAAGCATAATATCGACCAATTCCACATTCTACACCGTTTAATAATAAATCAGCTCTCTCGAATAAAGAATGAAGAAAATTATTTACTGGAAAAGCGTGTTGATCGCCTGCAAATACGGTACCGTCAGTTTTCGATATTTTAACGTCGGTTTGCAAATAACTTTCCGAAAGATCAACATAATGTGCAGATGGAGACTCTAAAAAGAACTCTAGTACGTTACTATTTGAATAATTTGAATTCGATGGATGTTTCTCTGTAAATGAACCGTCTGTTATAGTTACCACAGTAGGTGGAATTTCAAAAACATCCACCTCACTCTTAGAAACTGGACAGCTGTTGGGATTCATTTATTCAAAAATATCACGCTTTGTTTTTCGTCTCTTCCTACGTCTTTTTGAAGGAATATCCGAATATTCTTGTAATTTACGTCTTTTTGATGGAATATCCGAATTATATTGTAATTTACGTTTAGGCCGTAAAAGATTTAAAGCTGCTTCTTTACCCCGAGTTCGAATAAATTCCGATAAATTTTGTCCACTAAATATATCGCTACCAACATTAGTGGCTGTTTCTAAACCCTTTGTTAAGAGAGATTTTCCCAGATTTTTTGCAATTGGCGCAATTGATCTGGCTAATTTGCCAAAAATAGAACCAAGTCCGTAACCTCTCTGATACCTATCTCCTATAAAAATAGGAATAGGACTATTCGCCATAACTTTAAATAATGAAACATCTATTTATATACATATATATTTAATATCAATCCTTATCCAATCAAAATGCGTTTAAATAATAAAACTAGAACAGTTTTACCATAATCCGTCCAAGGAGGTGGCATACCTGTAGAATCACGAATATATATCGAAATAGTGTCAAAATTCTTATGATGTATAGGAAAAAATTGCAAATTTGCGAATTCATAATATGTTGATACAATATCATCAGAACGTGGGCATATTACTTTCAATAATTGTGAATTAGAATCGCCTACTATACTATGTGTACATATATCTGAATAAATATAAAGAGCGTCTATATGATCCAATTGATTAGTTACAATTAAAAAACAGTCTTTGGATTTTCCACCGGTATCTTTTAATTTTAGTTGATAATTTTCATGCAAATTAAGAAGATATCCCAATTCAGAAGTCCTTGTAATTTGCAAATCCATCGCCAACGAATAACGAGACATGCTTGTATGGTTTGCCATTCTAGTGAAACAAAGGTAGTTCACGTTTTGACGTTTTCTCACCTTAATGTCAATCACTACATCCCCGATTAAATCCTCAAATATGGTTTGTGACTCTTTCGCATCGATTGAATGCAAACCTGGATCTATTAATTTATATTTTGTCTTTTCTAATTCTGACATAAATTCAGAATCTTTGTAAAAATGCTAAATTAATTTTCGTTGAACTAATTGCATCCTTTCTATCAAATCTTCGAACGAACATTTGTCATCAAAAATAACACCATATTCAATCTTTGTAAATACACTTTTCCTCCATCTAATCGGACCTTTAACCCGAAGTTTCCTAGCAATAATACCGTAATTGGGATCTCTAACAAGTGGTAAATCAGTTTCTGGCGTCAAGAAATTCATATCCACCACTATTCCATAAACAAATGCATAAGATTGATCATCTGTGGAAAAGGTAAAATTTCTTTGTTCCAGGAGCGGGCTTTTAAATCTGGTTGGAATAATGGCTGATGATAAACCTACATACCAATCGTCCTCCTGTAACCGAATCTCACTAGGCAAACTCACAGTATATTCAGATAGTGAATTTCTGAACAAATCACCAGAAACATTAGACGGTAAAGTGATCGAGAACAGGCCCGTTTCCATGTTTACTTAATTTAGGCAACGGAGACAAAAGTCCAACAGAGCCCGACAGTAAACTAATCCAAATAGATGGTGTGTCCACGCCGTATATACTAATATTTATTATAGCAGAAACACATACTATATAAAGCAAAAATACTTGACTGATATATACAACCTGTCCTTTGGAAACTTTATTATTGAAAAAAGTCCATTTTGACGATTGTCGTTTTAATCTGAGGTCGTTATCCATTCTCCTGGAATGTACGAATCGAAACTGGCTGGATACCCGCTCCATCTAACTTTTATTTGATCTCCATCTCTTTCTAATACACGTTCAATTTTCCACATAGTATCAGAATCAATCGTTACAGGTGATAACTCGCTCTCATAGAATGTACCCAATATTTCCTCTGAATTGAGATCAGCTATTTTATATCTATGTGGTTTAGAACCAGGTACCAAATACGTAATCTTAAACACTTCATAAGTATAATTGGCCAAAAAACCCTTTTCAAACTTATTTTTTAATTTTACCAAGCGAACGCTCTCTCCCACTTTAAATTTTGCTTTTGTAACTGGTAATTTATAAGTCTTCGATTCATTTCTAGCTGCAATTGCTTGCGATGTCAAACACGAGACATCTTTCGGTGCCATTTTAATCGCTCGGTGTATCTTCGAATTATAGGAATTCACCAATTTAGGCAAAACTGTTAAATAGCGCATAGATTTAGATTTGAAGAAATATTTATACATTTTAGACTTTAAAGAGCGTTGTACTCTCTCAACCAAAGCGGCTTTCGTGTCATAATTTCCCGTAGAATATAAATGTACACCATTCTTCTTCAGAAATTGCTTAACGTTAGCGTTGTAGAACTCGGTTCCGCGATCAACATGTATACCATTCGGTCGTTTGCGCTGTTTAAAAATAATTTCTAAAGCCTTCATTATAGAAACACCAGTCTTGTTCTTTAATGGTTTAACAATTAAAAATCTTGAAAAGCAATCAATGCAAAACAACAGGTAGCAATAACCGTCATTTTGCTTGGATATATTTCGCACATCACTCAAATCCATCTGCCATATTTTATTTACAGAATAAGACTCTGTTCTTGACCTAGGAAATATTATTCGTTTGGGCCTGTGCAACGAGTACGAATTTTGTTTTTGTAACCAAAGTCGGACATTTTTTCTCGATATTTTATTTTTTACTTCCTTATACAAATTATATTCAGATCCATAGGATGAACGGTGAGATGGGTCGTAATAAATCGATGATAAAAGATTATCAATTTGACGAGTCTGATGACCATTTAAAAAGCTTCTGTTTTTTGCCTTTGGAGGCATCTGCAACTATCAGATCTGCTTTACGATATTTATTTCCTATGAAATGTGTTGGTATATTATTATCTCGTAATGATCGGGACAAACTATCCCAATTTCTAAGTGCACTGGGTTTCCTGACCTTGCTAGAAGGTATTATATCATTTACCAAATCAGTTATGCTTCCGATTGGCTTGTCAGATAATAAAATCATTCCACTGTCGTTAATTTCAATTCCTGGCATTCTTTTTAAATGCGATAAAAATAACGAGCCTTTTTTCTGGTAAATTTTTGGCAAACTTTCAACCGCTAAATCTACTTGGTTAGGTTCAGGTAAAACGACGTCACCGGTGGGCTCTTTCGTGATTTTCACTGGAATCGGCGTTGTTTTTATAGAATTCTTAGCCATGTCATATTCAATAGACGTGAAATTAATTTTTCTTTTCTTAACTGACTCGGGCATATCTTTATCGTCTAATATTTGATGCATTTTTTGTCTCACATCGTCTGTTTTCAACGATTGAATAGACTGAGAATTTTGCCAGTTTGCAAAAGTCTTAAAAGGCACCAAAACCATTTTTTCCATATTTTTTGTTCAGAAAACTTTGCCTAAAATGTCTCCTAAAACAGGAATTAAACTAGCAGCCAGTGCAGCCAAAAAACCGCCGTGTTGCAATTTTTGTTTCCTGGTTTTAACAGGATTAGACTTCTTTGACAAATGACGAATAGAACTTTTAAATGGTCTTAAATTAGCTTTAATTTTAGACGAGATTGATACATTTCCTTTAAGCAAATTATTACAACATTCAGATAGACTGTCTAATCTCGGTCTGTTTAATGCCCTCACGTCTCCAGTGGGTAACATGTTTCTCAAATATTTTGCATTTTTTCTTAATTTCACGCTGGGGCCCATATCGTAGGATTTTCACTGAGCACGTCTGATCTCAACCGAAGGTTATCCGGACAAGTTTGGTTGAAATCCACCAGTAAATGAGAATATGGATCTGTTGTACACAATTTATATGCTTTTGATAAATTATTAATACCACATTGGGTAGATAAGAAATTTATCTGACCACAATCTCTAGGAGATTTGAATAAAATAAAATAATTCGCGTTTAACGATAATTTTCTACATTTTCTTTCAAAAAGATTATGCGTCACGTATACCACACTACATCCTTCGTGATGTGATTTTCTAGCGAATATATCTGTTACATTATCGATCTCTTTGTCAATATGATCCATATCATCCAATATTAATAAATCGCAATCGCACAACGATTCTGGAATTTGGTTTACTAATTCTACATTATCAGACACCTGTTGATCACAATTAGGAGTCACATAAGTTATTTTTTCCGGAACTGGGCACATTAATTTATCTTTATTTTCGATTAAACTATATATAAACGTAGATTTCCCACTAGCTGAAGGGCCATTTATTATGGCCCTAAATATATCCTGAAAACATACGTAATTGTACGTTTTCATTGTTACGGTTTTGTCAAACGCTCTTTAATTCAGTAAAACACAATTTTTTCCCACACACTGGATGTCGGCAAAATTGACAAGAGAGAATCTGATGTTTTTCGTACCAGCGTCAGCCCATATATATTCAAATTTATCTGTCAACTCTATGCTATCACATTACAATTTATTGTCTGGAAAACACCTATTCAATTTAAATTTTAGTACATGATTGAAATAGCCGCCCCTAACGCTATTATCCACTGCATGCACGGCATCGCGAAAAACAATTAACATGTTTTTAGTACCCGCCACCCTATTATCGAGTCCGTGTTAAGCCAGTTACAACACTGTCACCTCTGTTTAATATCGCGAAACGAGAATGAGATGTATAGAATACAAAAAAATTATCATGTGTTTTCAACACAATGGCTTTATATTAATCGCGTGCGGAACGAAGCATATATAAATTCGCAAACCTGATTTGTTTTATTGACGATCTGTTTCTTCATATTGTTAACAAGCACAAAATGGCTGAGGCAAGTTTTATTCAAAGGAGAGCGCTGAGTTCAGGTGAGCTCGAAGCACAAGACAGGTTAAAAAGGATGGTTAAACCATCAGATACCAGAGAGTACTACGCTGAGTGTATGAGAAGTCTGAATAGACTTCGTACCTGGCCTGCAATACCGGCCCAAATTATAGCTCTCAACTATAGAATGCGTTTGAAAGAACGCAAAGAAGAATTTCTACGGGTTGAGACGATTCTCAAATTGGAGGATCTGTTATATATAATGAGTGATCATCGGGAGAGATTATGTCGGGCTATCGAGATCGATGACGCACCCAGGTGGGTGCGAGATTTAAGACTCCCCGTGTTTGAGGAAGATAGCAGTTCGGACGACGATGGATTTGATGAGACAGTACACGAACAGATAGATCAAGATCAAGATTTAAACTTTCCAGAGTAACATAAGATTGTTACTCCGGTTTTTTCCACGGCCTTGTTCCCATAAAACGGAATAGGGCCCCCATATATATTTTCACATGTCTAATGCGTTTTTTTTTTAAACTAGTATTAGCATTGCGAATATATGCGGGGAAACAATTATTTGCTACATGTGTTTTCTTAATAATCAGGTAAGTGCAATTTATATACGTAAACAAAACTGTTACAGCAGTAGTAAGAATGATGCACTGGCTTGATACATAGAGTTAATTGAAGCACTCAACATTTTATGGTCGGATCTGCGCAAATTTAGTTCATAGATGTTAAGTTCATCATGTTTAAAGACACGGTTGGCCTTGGCGGTGGGTATCCTGTGAAATATCGCATAAACAGTATGTTTTGGTCATACGTTTGTAAACAAAAGCATAACAAACTAGGGTTTGTAATATTATGGTGGTAAACATAAAGAGCGTTGTATAATACCTGATATGTAATGAAGAGCGTTTATTCCATTTTATGCGCGATTAGTCAGTAACATTTTGCTGTATTCTGTAACACAATTAGGCTCTTGCTTAGGTAAAATATAGTAGGTGTTTATGATAACATGCTGTTTACGCGATGGTCATGGTATATATGAACGGAACTTTATGCATTTTATTGTTTTTCTGTTTAGGAACAAATATCAATATTTTCGTCAATTAAGGCCGCACGTGCCTTTAACGTATATAATTCATCTATAAAGACAACACCATCATGGTCCAGATGACATGTTTAGTCTTAGTCAACAAAACTGTTACAGTAAAATTTAAGATGCTGGTTTTATTTTCTTCGGCCACGTACATCTGTATATCTTTTTCTATTCAACATCAATATGCAATACAAGTTCAGAAATATTGCTCTGCACACCTATTGTATGCAGATAGAATTGAGTGCTGTCCACCCTATTTAACTATCCAAATTATATTGGGGGTTCAATTGTTTTTATTAGGTAGATTTCCGTGCCGATTTAAAAATGTGCAGATAATGAACGGGGACATGCATATAAAACACACATTAACCTAGTCTAACGACATCGAGCAATTCCAGATGTAATGTTGCAACTAATTGGCTTAATATTATTGTTTGATTGATTCTGTGAGATAATTGCATACTATTGATAGCCATATCATTGCAAGTACATGTGCTCGTGTGTGCACATAAGCATTTTATATTCTGGTTCATCATTATACTTTACAGAAATGCGAGAAAAATAATTACTCTAAATGTTTAAATTTCAAAATGGCGGCGAGTAATGAGTTTTATGCATGTGTGCAGATTCCAGTTTAAAAACGAACGACCGGGCATTGTTTTTGTCTGATCGTGATCATGCTAAATTGCGTACGGATTAACCAGCATGTTTTTTTCCAACTCATGTTGCCATTATGATTAAGAGAAGAATTATTTGCCATAATCAGTTAAGTGTTATCTTTATTTATTATGTAAACAAAACTGTTACAGTATTTATTTTTTTCCAAAAAAAAATAAAATTTTTGAATTGGAATGTTAATTTGTAGAAATTAGAGCGCATTTGGTAGATAAATGTAAATATACTGTTACGATATGCTTAGCCACAACGTGTAGACAAATAAGATTTTACATAAAAAACAAATTGTAAAACTTATTGTTTTTAGTTTGCATGTTTAAATAGACTCTGAATTGCAACAATGTTAATTTGGATACTGTAATATACTATCTAAAATTTTGTGTGGAATAGTGTAATAGTATCCGTTTTGATAATTAAAACATAATAATTTGATTATGAATTTGATATATGTATATATATAGAACTAATTAGGGTACACATTGAATACGATTATTGAACCTTTCATTTATGCGATCAGCGTTTTTTATCCAACAATATTAATGGCTGAACAAATATATGCTCTTTATTGATTATATAATTAGTATCTTTTGATGTGGGGGATATTATTAATGTCTCTTCTAATATGTTTGATATGAACGGTACCTATCTATTACGAGGGAGTGAAAGAGTTGTATACAAACAGATAATAAACGCTCTTTAACGATAAATTTTCAACCATATTTAAGTTAAATTATTAGCGCCCTTTTAAGAATTATGATATGAATAAGACATATTTATTAACAATTCTAGGGTAAAATTATTCCAATTTTTTTGTTGCTGTGATATTGAAACACTTTTGGTATTGAAATTATAAAATGAAATCTTAGTGCCCTTTTAAGACATCTTGTTTATAAATAGGATAAAATAATAAAATAAATCTTAGTGTAATTTTAAGATATCTGGGATGAACAAAGTATACTGTATCCAAATATTACGAGGGATTGAAAGAGTTGCATACAAACAGATAATAAACGCTCTTTAACGATAATTTTTCAATCATATTTAAGTTAAATTATTTGCTCCCTTTTAAGAATTATGATGTGAAGAAGACCTATTTATTAACAATTCTGAGGTAAAAATCAAATTTTGCTGTAATATTGAAACACTTTTGGAGATTGAAAATTTTAAATGAAATCTTAGTGCCCTTTTAAGACATCTTGTTTATAAATAGTATAAAATAATAAAATAAATCTTTTGCCATTTTAAGACATCTGGGTTGAACATAGTATATTATATGCAAATAAGAAAATAAATCTTAATGTCACTTTAAGACAACTGCTTTAAACTTCCTCAATATGTTTCGCTCCGATTAATATAGAAACTTTATATAATTTATTGTTTTAAATTACATAGAATATATGTTGAACAAGATAATAATTAATTAAAAGTTATCTGAAATCATAATATAATAAACTTATCTGACTATTGAATCCATGCTTTGATTTCCTATTTTAGCTGGCTTATATAGCATACATTGGAATGTTTACCGTAACATACCTTAAATATGCAAATTTGACAGGTGTAGTATAAATTATTCGTTTTATAAGGACGGGTCGTTAACGAATGCGTTCTTTGAAATATGATCCAAGCTAGGTAGCCTAGTTGAATAAATTAGTCGCCTTGTACAGATATATGTCGACATGAATTATATTATTCATGTCGTCGGATAAAATGGGAGGGTACATTATGATAGGCATACGAGGACATTTAACAAGATAGCTCGAATGATTTTTTTGGGAGTATAGATAGCTTGAGTAAATTAATGTGTTACTATATATAAACAAAGCTCGACATGAATTCTCGACGAATGATATTAGATTATTCGACTTGGGTCGTATGACATCATTTTGTTGAGAGTAAAGATAGAATGAATGTTTTTTTTTATATAAACAGACGATTCGCATATGTAAAATTGAGAGATAGAACTATACTTCGATGGATTATCTGTTGTTTAATAGGTAAGTAGCTTTTACTATGCAAAACAGAGGTGGACATGAATTCTCGATGAAGACCTCATCATGTTTAGTGCTATATGTTGGTAGATTATTCGACTTGGCTCGAATGACATCATTTGCTTGGGACTAAAGATAGAATGAATTTTCCTTATATAAACAGATACATTCGCATAGGTAAAATTGAGGCAGAATTATACTTCGATGGATTATGTGTCATTTAATAGTTAAGTAACTCTTGTTATGTTAAAACAAAACATTTATTTAACGTTGGTTGTGGACGTTTGATATGTTTTTGTTTAGTAAAAACATGTTTTTGTTTAGAAAAAACATTTGGAATATCAGTTGATTGCGTCAACAGTCAACATTTTTTCAACAATTTAGCACTAAATTGATTAAAGTTTTATTGAATTTTCATATTATTTTATTGACATATAAAGTTTGTGCTTGAATTTTATTGACGAAAAC
Source organism: Siphonodentalium dalli (assembly GCA_032622095.1). Taxonomy (NCBI): domain Eukaryota; kingdom Metazoa; phylum Mollusca; class Scaphopoda; order Gadilida; family Siphonodentaliidae; genus Siphonodentalium; species Siphonodentalium dalli. Next base: position 197,151,664 of record CP136067.1, on the reverse strand, counting down.
ATTAGTGTTTTCCTATGATTATAATATTTTTACATTTTTTTTATTAAAGACAAAACATTTATTGTCTTTTACGATTATTGTGGTAATAAAAAGGGACTTTTGATGCTTGCGAGCGAAACAGATAAAGTTAACATTTAAATTTGTTTTTTTTTAAATTTGGCTTTCAATTGAGATATTTGATTAAGGATTTTGATTTATTTTTGACGCATTATAACATATAACTTCAATTTTTTGTTGACGAAAAAGTAACTTAAATTGTGTTTTAATTGGTTTATCGTGCTTTTACATTTAATATTTCATTAAAAGGGAGATTTTTTAATTTTTCACAAATATTGAATTTGTGTTGGAACTGAAATACGTTGTCTTCATATAAACCGAAAATACTCCCGTCATTCATAATCATTAAAGGAACCGATAATGGTTATACATTTCGATTTATATCACTATGAAATGGTGTTTTTGAAATGTGTTGCCTATTAATCTACAGAAGAACGTTCCTAAAAAAAGTTCAATGTGTTTAGACTTGTGGTTTTTACATGCATAGGTTTATTCGCTAACGAATATATCATTGTATCATTCATTAACATATATCAATCGTTTAAGATCTATAATGAACTTAATAAAACAACTGTTACAATTCACAGGGGAGCTAACTCTTTTCTTTATATTCCAATTAATATTTGTAGATTTAGTTTACAACTCTGATATTTTTGATTAACCTAGAAATAGTTTGCCTGAGTATAACCCATAGCCTAGAAGTAGTAATTTTATGACCAACCTAGAAATAATTAGTCTAACTTTAAATATTGATACATTTTTTTGCCAGAAGATATTTCGACGTTTAAGACCAGATTGTCCATTTCTTAAAAAAGATTGATTTGATTATGTTTTTTGATATCTGTTTGTATACTAAGATTTATTTATAATTAATATTCATTAAAAGGAACTAAAGTGTGAAGGGTTCCACATTTCGTTTTCTACGAGACTCTGTAATATCGAGTTTTATGAGATCGAATAGTGTTACCTACAAATCTACAATAAAGAAGAAAAAGTTCCGACACTAACAAATATTCCATGTGTTTTAGCCTTGTGGTTTTTACATGCACGAGGTTATTCACTAGCGAATAATTCATCTCATTTAGGACTATTATTTTACTAACCTATCATTACTTAATAATACATGTATTCAATCGTGCGTACTAATTCCTTCAAATAGTTACTAGTTAGCCTGACTATATCATCTGCCTAGAAATAGTTTGCTTTACTATACCATCTGCCTAGAAATAGTTTGCTTACTATTACCATCTGCCTATAAATAGTTTGCTTACTATAACCATCTGCCTAGAAATAGTTTTTAATAAGTCTTACTATATCTCTCCTTCTATCAAGTATACGGAAAGATTACTCCTATACACTACTTATGTGCTCCCGTGATGACCTATTTCTGAAAATCCCAGCTGCGTCCCATCATTTTTATATGCTAGGGTGATGTACCTGTCCAAATATCTCCACTACATGACGCACAGTTGTGCGGATCTGGTGCAATATAAGTTCAAACTCATCAGAACCATCAAATATCGTGATAAAGCACAGCATCTGCTCCCGTGGTGACCTATTTCTCAAAATCCCAGCTGCGTCCCATCATTTCTAGATGCTAGGGTGGTACACCTGCCCAAATAACTGCACTCTATGACGCACACTTGTGCGTATGTGGTGCAATATAAGGTCAAACGCGTCAGAGCCATCAAATATAGTTATCGCGCTTAGTATCTGCTCCCGTGATGACCTATTTCTGAAAATCCCAGCTGCGTCCCATCATTTTTAGATGCTAGGGTGATGTACCTGTCCAAATATCGCCACTACATGACGCACAGTTGTGCGGATCTGGTGCAATATAAGGTCAACACGTCAGAGCCATCAAATATAGTGATCGCGCTTAGTATCTGCTCCCGTGATGACCTATTTCTGAAAATCCCAGCTGCGTCCCATCATTTTTAGATGCTAGGGTGGTGCACCTGCCGAAATAACACCACTACATGACGCACAGTTGTGCGGATCTGGTGCAATATAAGGTCAAACACATCAGAACCATCAAATATCGTGATAAAGCACAGTATCTGCTCCCGTGGTGACCTATTTCTCAAAATCACAGCTGCGTCCCATCATTTCTAGATGCTAGGGTGGTGCACCTGCCCAAATAACTGCACTCTATGACGCACACTTGTGCGTATGTGGTGCAATATAAGGTCAAACACGTCAGAGCCATCAAATATAGTGATCGCGCTTAGTATCTGCTCCCGTGATGACCTATTTCTGAAACTCCCAGTTGCGTCCCATCATTTTTAGATGCTAGGGTGGTGCACCTGCCGAAATAACTCCACCATATGACGTAGAGTTGTGCGTGTGTGGTGCAATTTAAGGTCAAACACATCAGAACCATCAAATATCGTGATAAAGCATAGTATCTGCTCCCGTGGTGATCTATTTCTGAAAATCCCAGCTGCGTCCCATCATTTCTAGATGCTAGGGTGGTGCACCTGCCCAAATAACTGCACTCTATGACGCACACTTGTGCGTATGCGGTGCAATATAAGGTCAAACACGTCAGAGCCATCAAATATAGTGATCGCGCTTAGTATCTGCTCCCGTGATGACCTATTTCTGAAAATCCCAGCTGCGTCCCATCATTTTTAGATGCTAGGGTGATGTACCTGTCCAAATATCTCCACTACATGACGCACACTTGTGCGGATCTGGTGCAACATAAGGTCAAACATGTCAGAGCCATCAAATATAGTGATCGCGCTTAGTATCTGCTCCCGTGATGACCTATTTCTCAAAATCCCAGCTGCGTCCCATCATTTTTAGATGCTAGGGTGATGTAGCTGTCCAAATATCTCCACTACATGACGCACAGTTGTGCGTATGTGGTGCAATATAAGGTCAAACACGTCAGAGCCATCAAATATAGTGATCGCGCTTAGTATCTGCTCCCGTGATGACCTATTTCTGAAAATCCCAGCTGCGTCCCATCATATTTAGATGCTAGGGTGATGTACCTGTCCAAATATCTCCACTACATGACGCACAGTTGTGCGGATCTGGTGCAATATAAGTTCAAACTCATCAGAACCATCAAATATCGTGATAAAGCACAGCATCTGCTCCCGTGGTGACCTATTTCTCAAAATCCCAGCTGCGTCCCATCATTTCTAGATGCTAGGGTGGTACACCTGCCCAAATAACTGCACTCTATGACGCACACTTGTGCGTATGTGGTGCAATATAAGGTCAAACGCGTCAGAGCCATCAAATATAGTTATCGCGCTTAGTATCTGCTCCCGTGATGACCTATTTCTGAAAATCCCAGCTGCGTCCCATCATTTTTAGATGCTAGGGTGATGTACCTGTCCAAATATCGCCACTACATGACGCACAGTTGTGCGGATCTGGTGCAATATAAGGTCAACACGTCAGAGCCATCAAATATAGTGATCGCGCTTAGTATCTGCTCCCGTGATGACCTATTTCTGAAAATCCCAGCTGCGTCCCATCATTTTTAGATGCTAGGGTGGTGCACCTGCCGAAATAACACCACTACATGACGCACAGTTGTGCGGATCTGGTGCAATATAAGGTCAAACACATCAGAACCATCAAATATCGTGATAAAGCACAGTATCTGCTCCCGTGGTGACCTATTTCTCAAAATCACAGCTGCGTCCCATCATTTCTAGATGCTAGGGTGGTGCACCTGCCCAAATAACTGCACTCTATGACGCACACTTGTGCGTATGCGGTGCAATATAAGGTCAAACACGTCAGAGCCATCAAATATAGTGATCGCGCTTAGTATCTGCTCCCGTGATGACCTATTTCTGAAAATCCCAGCTGCGTCCCATCATTTTTAGATGCTAGGGTGATGTACCTGTCCAAATATATCCACTACATGACGCACAGTTGTGCGGATCTGGTGCAATATAAGGTCAAACACGTCAGAGCCATCAAATATAGTGATCGCGCTTAGTATCTGCTCCCGTGATGACCTATTTCTGAAAATCCCAGTTGCGTCCCATCATTTTTAGATGCTAGGGTGGTGCACCTGCCGAAATAACTCCACCATATGACGTAGAGTTGTGCGTGTGTGGTGCAATTTAAGGTCAAACACATCAGAACCATCAAATATCGTGATAAAGCATAGTATCTGCTCCCGTGGTGATCTATTTCTGAAAATCCCAGCTGCGTCCCATCATTTCTAGATGCTAGGGTGGTGCACCTGCCCAAATAACTGCACTCTATGACGCACACTTGTGCGTATGCGGTGCAATATAAGGTCAAACACGTCAGAGCCATCAAATATAGTGATCGCGCTTAGTATCTGCTCCCGTGATGACCTATTTCTGAAAATCCCAGCTGCGTCCCATCATTTTTAGATGCTAGGGTGATGTACCTGTCCAAATATATCCACTACATGACGCACAGTTGTGCGGATCTGGTGCAATATAAGGTCAAACACGTCAGAGCCATCAAATATCGTGATAACGCATAGTATCTGCTCCCGTGGTGACCTATTTCTGAAAATCCCAGCTGCGTCCCATCATTTTTAGATGCTAGGGTGATGTAGCTGTCCAAATATCTCCACTACATGACGCACAGTTGTGCGTATGTGGTGCAATATAAGGTCAAACACGTCAGAACCATCAAATATAGTGATCGCGCTTAGTATCTGCTCCCGTGATGACCTATTTCTGAAAATCCCAGCTGCGTCCCATTATTTTTAGATGCTAGGGTGATGTACCTGTCCAAATATCTCCACTACATGACGCACAGTTGTGCGGATCTGGTGCAATATAAGGTCAAACACGTCAGAGCCATCAAATATCGTGATAACGCATAGTATCTGCTCCCGTGGTGACCTATTTCTCAAAATCACAGCTGCGTCCCATCATTTCTAGATGCTAGGGTGGTGCACCTGCCCAAATAACTGCACTCTATGACGCACACTTGTGCGTATGTGGTGCAATATGAGGTCAAACACGTCAGAGCCATCAAATATAGTTATCGCGCTTAGTATCTGCTCCCGTGATGACCTATTTATGAAAATCCCAGCTGCGTCCCATCATTTTTAGATGCTAGGGTGATGTACCTGTCCAAATATCGCCACTACATGACGCACAGTTGTGCGGAACTGGTGCAATATAAGGTCAAACACGTCAGAGCCATCACATATAGTGATCGCGCTTAGTATCTGCTCCCGTGATGACCTATTTCTGAAAATCCCAGTTGCGTCCCATCATTTTTAGATGCTAGGGTGGTGCACCTGCCGAAATAACACCACCATATGACGCAGAGTTGTGCGTGTGTGGTGCAATTTAAGGTCAAACGCATCAGAACCATCAAATATCGTGATAAAGCATAGTATCTGCTCCCGTGGTGATCTATTTCTGAAAATCCCAGCTGCGTCCCATCATTTCTAGATGCTAGGGTGGTGCACCTGCCCAAATAACTGCACTCTATGACGCACACTTGTGCGTATGTGGTGCAATATAAGGTCAAACACGTCAGAGCCATCAAATATAGTGATCGCGCTTAGTATCTGCTCCCGTGATGACCTATTTCTGAAAATCCCAGCTGCATCCCATCATTTTTAGATGCTAGGGTGATGTACCTGTCCAAATATCTCAACTACATGACGCACACTTGTGCGGATCTGGTGTAACATAAGGTCAAACACGTCAGAGCCATCAAATATAGTGATCGCGCTTAGTATCTGCTCCCGTGATGACCTATTTCTGAAAATCCCAGCTGCGTCCCATCATTTTTAGATGCTAGGGTGATGTAGCTGTCCAAATATCTCCACTACATGACGCACAGTTGTGCGTATGTGGTGCAATATAAGGTCAAACACGTCAGAGCCATCAAATATAGTGATCGCGCTTAGTATCTGCTCCCGTGATGACCTATTTATGAAAATCCCAGCTGCGTCCCATCATTTTTAGATGCTAGGGCGATGTACCTGTCCAAATATCTCCACTACATGACGCACATTTGTGCGGATCTGGTGCAATATAAGGTCAAACACATCAGAACCATCAAATATCGTGATAACGCACAGCATCTGCTCCCGTGGTGACCTATTTCTCAAAATCCCAGCTGCGTCCCATCATTTCTAGATGCTAGGGTGGTACACCTGCCCAAATAACTGCACTCTATGACGCACACTTGTGCGTATGTGGTGCAATATAAGGTCACACGCGTCAGAGCCATCAAATATAGTTATCGCGCTTAGTATCTGCTCCCGTGATGACCTATTTCTGAAAATCCCAGCTGCGTCCCATCATTTTTAGATGCTAGGGTGATGTACCTGTCCAAATATCGCCACTACATGACGCACAGTTGTGCGGATCTGGTGCAATATAAGGTCAAACACGTCAGAGCCATCAAATATAGTGATCGCGCTTAGTATCTGCTCCCGTGATGACCTATTTCTGAAAATCCCAGCTGCGTCCCATCATTTTTAGATGCTAGGGTTGTGCACCTGCCGAAATAACTCCACTACATGACGCACAGTTGTGCGGATCTGGTGCAATATAAGATCAAACACATCAGAGCCATCAAATATCGTTCATCATTCATAGTATCTTCTCCCGTGGTGACCTATTTCTGAAAATCCCAGCTGCGTCCCATCATTTTTAGATGCTAGGGTGGTGCACCTGCCCAAATAACGGCACTCTATGACGCACACTTGTGCGTATGTGATGCAATATAAGGTCAAACACGTCAGAGCCATCAAATATATTCATCGCGCTTAGTATCTGCTCCCGTGATGACCTATTACTGAAAATCCCAGCTGCGTCCCATCATTTTTAGATGCTAGGGTGATGTACCTGTCCAAATATATCCACTACATGACGCACAGTTGTGCGGATCTGGTGCAATATAAGGTCAAACACGTCAGAGCCATCAAATATCGTGATAACGCACAGTATCTGCTCCCGTGGTGACCTATTTCTCAAAATCCCAGCTGCGTCCCATCATTTCTAGATGCTAGGGTGGTGCACCTGCCCAAATAACTGCACTCTATGACGCACACTTGTGCGTATGTGGTGCAATATAAGGTCAAACACGTCAGAGCCATCAAATATAGTTATCGCGCTTAGTATCTGCTCCCGTGATGACCTATTTCTGAAAATCACAGCTGCGTCCCTTCATTTTTAGATGTTAGGGTGATGTACCTGTCCAAATATCGCCACTACATGACGCACAGTTGTGCGGATCTGGTGCAATATAAGGTCAAATACGTCAGAACCATCAAATATAGTGATCGCGCTTAGTATCTGCTCCCGTGATGACCTATTTCTGAAAATCCCAGCTGCGTCCCATCATTTTTAGATGCTTGATTGGTGCACCTGTCGAAATAACTCCACTCTATGACGCAGAGTTGTGCGTGTGTGGTGCAATGTTAGGTCAAACACATCAGAACCATCAAATATCGTGATAAAGCATAGTATCTGCTCCCGTGGTGACCTATTTCTCAAAATCCCAGCTGCGTCCCATCATTTTTAGATGCTAGGGTGATGTACCTGTCCAAATATCGCCACTACATGACGCACAGTTGTGCGGATCTGGTGAAATATAAGGTCAAATACGTCAGAGCCATCAAATATAGTGATCGCGCTTAGTATCTGCTCCCGTGATGACCTATTTCTGAAAATCCCAGCCGCGTCCCATAATTTTTAGATGCTATAGTGGTGCACCTGCCGAAATAACTCCACTCTATGACGCACAGTTGTGCGTGTGTGGTGCAATGTAAGGTCAAACACATCAGAACCATCAAATATCGTGATAAAGCATAGTATCTGCTCCCGTGGTGACCTATTTCTCAAAATCCCAGCTGCGTCCCATCATTTCTAGATGCTAGGGTGGTGCACCTGCCCAAATAACTGCACTTGATGACGCACACTTGTGCGTATGTTGTGCAATATAAGGTCAAACACGTCAGAACCATCAAATATAGTGATCGCGCTTAGTATCTGCTCCCGTGATGACCTATTTCTGAAAATCCCAGCTGCGTCCCATCATTTTTAGATGCTAGGGTGATGTACCTGTCCTAATATCTCCACTAAATGACGCACAGTTGAGCGGATCTGGTGCAATATAAGGTCAAATACGTCAGAGCCATCAAATATAGTGATCGCGCTTAGTATCTGCTCCCGTAATGACCTATTTCTGAAAATCCCAGCTGCGTCCCATCATTTTTAGATGCTAGGGTGATGTACCTGTCCAAATATCTCCACTAGATGACGCACAGTTGTGCGGATCTGGTGCAATATAAGGTCAAATACGTCAGAGCCATCAAATATTGTGATCGCGCTTAGTATCTGCTCCCGTGATGACCTATTTCTGAAAATCCCAGCTGCGTCCCAACATTTTTAGATGCTATGGTGGCGCACCTGCCCAAATAAATCCAGTCTATGACGCACACTTGTGCGTATGTGGTGCAATATAAGATCAAACACATCAGAACCATCAAATATCGTTCATCATTCATAGTATCTTCTCCCGTGGTGACCTATTTCTGAAAATCCCAGCTGCGTCCCATCATTTTTAGATGCTAGGATGGTGCACCTGCCCAAATAACTGCACTCTATGACGCACACTTGTGCGTATGTGGTGCAATATAAGGTCAAACATGTCAGAGCCATCAAATATAGTGATCGCGCTTAGTATCTGCTCCCGTGATGACCTATTTCTGAAAATCCCAGCTGCTTCCCATCATTTTTAGATGCTTGGGTGGTGCACCTGCCGAAGTAACTCCACTCTATGACGCAAAGTTGTGTGTGTGTGTGGTGCAATTTAAGGTCAAACACATCAGAACCATCAAATATCGTGATAAAGCATAGTATCTGCTCCTGTGGTGACCTATTTCTCAAAATCCCAGCTGCGTCCCATCATTTTTAGATGCTAGGGTGATGTACCTGTCCAAATATATCCACTACATGACGCACAGTTGTGCGGATCTGGTGCAATATAAGGTCAAATACGTCAGAGCCATCAAATATAGTGATCGCGCTTAGTATCTGCTCCCGTTGTGACCTATTTCTCAAAATCCCAGCTGCGTCCCATCATTTATAGATGCTAGTGTGGTGCACCTGCCCAAATAACTGCACTCTATGACGCACACTTGTGTGTTTGTGGTGCAATATAAGATCAACACATCAGAACCATCAATTATCGTTCATCAATCATAGTATCTTCTCTCGTGGTGACCTATTTCTGAAAATCCCAGCTGCGTCCCGTCATTGTATAGGCTTGGCTGGTGTACATGCCCAAATAACCCGCATAATGACGCACTACTGTGCGTAGGTTGTGCAATATAGCATCAAATGCGTCAGAACCATCAACTCTCGTGATCACGCATAGTATCTGATCCTGTGATCACATCTTTCTGGAAATCCCAGCTGCGTCTCATCATCTTTTGATGCTTGGGTTGAGTACAGCCCAAATAACTGCACTGTATGACTCTTAGATGTGGGTGGGTGGTGCAATGTAGCTCCATATGCTCCAGTACCATGAAATCACGTGATTAAATTATAGTATCTGGGCCCGTGGTTATCTCTTGAAAATGACAGTTGCGTCCATCAATTCTAGGTGCGTGGATGATAGACCTACTCAAATAACTTAACTTTACGACCCATAGTTGTGCATGCGTAGGTGGTGAAATACATTTCCAGGTATTCATCCATGCAGTAAAATGCATTACCATCCCCAACATTGAGCCCGTATTTCCGTTATCACACCGCTGCCTTAATTATAAGTAAGCCCCCACAGACTCCATTCCCGGTCCTTGTGTCCAACATAAGTATGCCCCTATGCAAAGTAGCCATTTCTGTCAAATACACCCCTGCATTAAATAGTTGTTCGCCCCTACAAACACATAGCCCTGTATTAAATAGAAACGTTCCTGCCCAAAACACTTATTTCTAATTATTTATCAATGTAACAGAAAGTATCCCCCACATAGACCCCCATTTCCGGACACACATCCCTTCATTAAACATATGTATGCCCCCCTCCAACCGAACCATAATTATGGTACTACCGTCCCTGTGTTAAAAAGCCGCGGTCCTAAACCCAATTATACATCCCTGCATAAAATAGAAGCGCTCCCATTCAAAACACAGGCTTCATTTCAAGTATTCACTCTCTTGTCGAACGGAATTGCTACACCCCCCCCCCCAAAATAGTGCCCCCATTTCCAGTAATACAACACTGCATTAAATATATATAGCCCCAGATAAACCATTACCGCTAATGTGTCCTTGTATCAAACATGAGTATGACCCAACACAAAATGGCCATTTGCGGTGGTTATACACGTATAGACACAGTGTACCAATTTACGTCCCTGAATTAAACACTAGAGCCCCCCCCCCCCCCACACACACATATGTGATACATAGAAGAGTTCCTTCCCAATAAAGTCTTCATTTCCGAGTATTTATCAATGTAATATAAGACAATGCCCCCACCCCCAACATAGAGCCCACATTTCATTTGACACATCCCTGTTTAAAACATAAGGACCCCCCCCCCCCCCAAAAAAAACATACCCCATATGAGGTGATACGTCCCGTACTAAATAGTCGCGGACACATACTCAATAGTTCGATAGAGTAACGTATGTGAACGCGCGTATATATGTACGTTACCAGATCGCGCCGATCGCGGCTGGGCGCGGGGCGCGTTTGACTAACGAAATACTCTATCTCTATATATATATATATAATATATATATATATATACTAGCAGGTTAACCCGACTTCGTCCGGGCTGTTTCCCATCTGCTTTCATCCGGACTTCAGATCACCAATTTTCAAATAGCTGGTTTTGACAACCTCCGTGGATCTAACATCGAAATCGTCGATATGCGCCATTTGACCTTGAATTGACCATTTGAATGTCAATGTCAGGTCGGGGTCACGATGTGACCCGTCCAAAACACTCCCCGGACAAAGGACAAATGTAGCCCTAGGTATCAACTTTCGTCGAAATCCCGTCGAAAGGCGCGATTTGACCTTGAATTGACCATTTTGAAGGTCAATGTCAGGTCGGGGTCACGATTTGACCCGGACAAAAGTACCCCTACATGTAGGTATCAAATTTCGTCGAAATCCCGTCGAAAGGCGCGATTTGATCTTGAGTTGACAATTTTGAAGTTCAAGGTCAGGTCCCGTCCAAAACACTTCAGGGACAAAAGTATCCCTAGGTATCAAATTTCGTCGAAATCCATCCGGCAGTTTTCCCGGCCATTGCTAACAAACAAACAGACAGACAGAAGTCCCAAAATATATATTAGATGCCCATGCAGTAAAATCTTCTCTGTTATATATAGCGTAGGCTGAAGAAAGGAACCCGCTTGATTGAATAAACACCAGGTCGCTATTCAGGGTACACAGTGATTTTCCAAGAATAAAACGTATAATATTTAACCGTGAGTCAAACTTCCGGGTAAGGGTATTTTTAATGCATGGTGTTTTCATGTGATTGAATTTAGTTTTACAATGACCTTGTAGTTCGTGTGCGTGCATATAGGCTCCTTTACAAATGGAGTTAACGCTAAGGTTTATCTTGACATTTGCGGCATAAGTGCAATGATGCTTACATGGCCAAATTACCACTAGTTATGAAGCTTGATCGTGCATGTACAATTAGATAATTACTTGCTCATAAATGTGGGCTATATGGTTTGCCGATGAATTCAAATCGTGACATCCAATATGCAGACGGACAGATGCGGGCTGTAACGTATTCCAAAGACTTTAATAATGCAAAGAGTAAAATCCAAAATGCATGGATGCTGAAGTTCATGTTTCCGGAATTTGGAAAAGAAACGTTAGCTTATCTAGTTGTCACCAAAAAAAATATATATATGCAATTTGAGATATATCAAATAGAAGATGCTACCTATATAATCAAATGCAATAAAAGTATGTATATCCAACCCCCTCGTACCACGCCGCTGTGACCAGCCATGAGAACATACACATTCCAAAAAGTGGAATAGAAGGGTGACATTGGGTTTGTGGGTGCGTGTATGTCCATTCAGATATTGCATCTTCTTTGAAAGTCAGGCACGACATTTGGACAAACATGACAGCAGAACAAGACAGACGGTGGGAAGACTTCTTAATTTTGTGAGTGACAATTCCAAATTCCAAACTTCAACAGATTGACAATTAGCAAGCTCTACCGAAAGAGCAGTGTGATATATAATTATATATCGGATCCATTTGTACCAATTTTCCTATATATATATCTTCTAATATGATAAGAAACGCTCTTTATCTCTTTATTACTGAATCCCTTCAACAAATGACGTGTACAATATTTGACTAACGAATGACCAACCATCTCTCATGTATTCTATTAGATAATAGCGAGTTTGCGATTTCAAACCGGTACGGGTATACGGGTACGCGTACGGGTAGCTACCCGTACCGGTACACGTTTTGTAATCGCAAACTGTTTCACCGGTGGAATTCATCACATCGACTGGTAATGTATGGTGAGCCAACTGCAACAAAAAAGATATTATGATATAGATTGTTATTCGCGTTATTGGCCGATGTTATACTTAGCGTTATGGGTTGTTGGAAATTTTTATTTAGATTAGATGAGCCCCAGGATAATCAGTTGCTTTCATCAAGGACGAGGTGGTAGTTGGAAGAGGATATTGCTTTTCTTTCACTCATATTGGTAACATTTTCAACAATTGGATTTTACAAGTCATAGACCGATCGAGTGTTGACTATAAATATTATGATAGCTAAAATTTACCAATTCGTTATAGTTTAAAATTTCCAACCAAAATTCGGTGTAAAATGTATTGTTTTAGGACCAAGGGTCTAATATTGTCCCGACATGTAATTTCAGTTAGATATAAGACCGCATTTGTCCCTTATTTTAGTTGGGGAATATTTAGTCATATTAAAGATGCATAATCCGAATTAACGCTCCCAAGTTACTATTTCTTTGGCTTCGGGGTTAAAACATATTTGATTCGAGTCGAGGAACCCACCCATCAAAGCTCAGAGTGATCAGATATCGATTTTTTTAAGTTTTTTTATTTCTTGAAATGTGTAATTATTTGTGGCCCAGAATATCACTTTATAATCCTATGCCGAAAGTTACGAGATTTACGCGAAATCCACATTCCCAAATATTACTGGGAGAACCCCTAACAGGAATAAATTTCATCGTTTGCTCTCAATTGAATATTTGAGCCTTCTTAAAAAAGTAAGCATATTCATAAAACTATCTTTAAAAAGGATACCACTTTAATGTAAATGGCATCATGGATTACAATATAATTGTGTGTGTATGTATTTTTTATTGATATGACTTATATGTTATGTGTGCCTTGTGTATAGTATGTATATATGTTATTGCATGTTCCAACTTAACTGTTGGCTTTGCTAATAAACAATCAATCAAAGGAGTCATCAAACTGACGGTCTCGGACAAAATTGCGGATGAAGATGCTTAATCTAAAAATCAAGTTGTAATACGGCCAAAATTCTATAGTTTACAACAGTTAGCATTATTTTGTTGTAATTAATCGATTCTGATAACAAAAGCGTATTTTGAAGAAATATTATTGTTGTAACTTTATGATATGGGGACCATCTGATCGGTTTGAGTAGCTTTAAATAAACCTTGGTTTGGAATCTTTCAACAGATCGAATGGTCGGCCCGTCGGGACAAGGGAATATTTATCCCAAGAATTGTGATTTTTGTCGGGATCTAAACCCGGAGGTTGGTTGAAATGTTAAACTTGGTAACAAAAAAGGTGTCAAAATGTAGTCTGTTTATTATACGGATTGAATAAAGAGCGTTTGCTTCACTTCTGTGCGAAGCACAGAAAACAGCTGAAACTCGCTCTGCTTATGCTTAGATTTTGTAGAGTATGTATATGTAATTTCGTGTCTTTGGCGACCTATAGTATCCACCACTACAATATACACCAGTATTGTGGTTCAAATGCGCCATGTCCGTTCAGATAGTAAAATATATATTAAAATGAGAAATCAGTCCCCACCTACATACGATAAAGTAACTAAACGATTGTATTCAAATGTGCAATACATAAATAAATCGACGATATTGATGCCCTTGTACAATGGGTTGAGACAGGGACGTGACGACAGGGGTGTCTCAACCCGCCCTCCCCCCCCAACTTTGGTCAAATGTTCAACATTTGGAAATTTTGATATACCTGACAAAACATTTGTTGGAAATTTTCACACAAACAATAGGTTGAAATTGTATTCGTGGTTTGATTTTCCAACAATTTATTAGTGGAGAATTTGTAGTTTTTAGACCAACATTTGCATATTTTCCTATTTTTGGTCACACAATTTGGACTGAAATGGCTGTCAGAAACTGTTGGAAATTTTTCAACCTTTGGGAGGGGGGTGTCAGGTCTCAAAATTTCCAACAATTGGAAAGCTTGATGCCAGCCAAGGGGGGGGGGGGGGGGTGCTGATGGAATTACGCGCAAACTTGTTATAGTTCTTATATAAGCGATAAAACAAAATTCTGTTTGCGCAGCTGCAGATCATTATGATGTTCAGAGACACGTAAAAAAACTGGTGTCAAGAAAATAAGTTAAAACGAAAATTAACTGAGGACACGGATGATAGTCAGAATAAGATAATTAAATTGAATGAAGATGAATACTTCAAAAGTTTGTGTGATGAGAGTAGAGATAAAACACATGAGGAATGGAGTGATATAGTGGACACGTATAAGGAAAATGGCTCGAAAGAAACAGAAGCAAGAGTACAAGCTGACAAGGACCTTAACAGTAACGATATGAAGCAATTTATGAATGGTTATGCTATGACAATATTTGCGTATCTGCAGCTGCGCAATGGGACTCTGCACAACAGAGTCATGGATAAAGTCGACAAATATTTGAATAATGGTTATGGAGAATGTGATGCAGTGAAAATGTCAATATTAAAGTACAAACCGATGCTAGAAAAAATTCATGGACGAAACAAATGACACTTCGGACGATTAAATTTCAATAAACTTCATCAACATGATATTCTCGTTTTCGTTATATATCTATAAGCGGGGGGGAGAGAGTGAGTGTATTATTGGGAATTGTAGAGTGAGAAACGATACGTAATGATAAAAGGCGCATTAAGTGCCCGAAAATTTGAACTTTAAATATTGTTCTGTGTCATTTTAACTTTCAACCACTGCGCTTGTATTGTTAACATTCATTCATAATGAGTGTCTTGTGTCCCTTTAGAGTGTCTTGTGTTCCTTTAATATTCAAACACCAATATTGCATCACGTCCCTTGTTTCGTGTCACTTTAACTCCTTGAGTGTATTGCCCCTTCTAATGATGTCATGTGCACACATGATACAATTCTAGTCATACCTGAGATTAAGTATAATGTAAACATAGGATTTGCTCATCAGACGATAATCTGACAATATTTACGCATGGTAAATTTATATTCATGCGTAATGGTAAGGTTAAGGTAATGTTTTTTTGTTATGGTCATGATTTTATTGCGGCCATGTTCTAGCATTGATCGATAAATAAGTTAAAGATTGTTATAAGTCATCGTTGTTTCACAGACAGTTCTATTGGTGATCGAATTTGATAACTATTTTGTTGGAAAAAACTAATAGTGTTAGAGTAGCCTCCCTGTTATTTAAATAAAGAGCGTTTGTTTCGCTTATGTGCGATTGAGCACAGGCGGTAACTAGGTCTATCGAGTATATAACATATAGCGCCATCATATAAAAGATGAAAGAAACATATCAACAGCTTTGTTTAGTCTGATATTACGTGTGTATACGTGTGCACGTCTAACATGTGACCTTTGGTGAAATAGTGCTACACGATGCTTAATAACTTCATCGTGATAGAGAGGTAATGAATAAAGCTCCTTGTTATTTACGTGAGAGTATAATGTCCAATTATTGCAAATAAAACATTGTGGACATATGTGGACACCCGATTGGCACACTTACTGATCACGTGATAAGCTGCTAATAAGCCTAATATGTACAGATTACTTACTTTGGCGTAAGTATGAATAGCTCGATAAACTGATAATATGTACAGGTGATCACACACGCAACCCTTGATGTTTGGGTTATGAACACAAGGGAAACTACAGGGATAATAGGCTTAGTAATTTTCGCTGTGAAATTCGTTGATTATTCCCTCTACGACGTCCCGAGGCTGACTACTGGACCACCAGTTCCCAATCGTCGTGGGTCGGATTCTGATTCAAGTACAGGCAGCTACCACGAACGTCCAGATAAGAGTTGTCGGAGGATACTGACCACTGGTCAGAGTCCATGTCATCCTGGCCATTGTCACCATCAGCATGAATCCGTTGATTGATAAGACCAACACAGTGAAAAATAGGCAGGTCATCATCTTCATTGTAAGCGTCATCACTTTCATCAGTATTGTCCTCGTGTTCAGTATTGTCCTCGTGTTGATCATTGTCAACAATCCATTGGTATATGCCATATACTATGCATAAACATAAAAACTTCATAATCTCTTCCAGCAGCATTGTTTTAGGTTGTCGATAGTGTGTGTTAGATTATGTTATGAAAATATATTTATTTTTTTCGAGAATAAATACCTAAAAACAAAACATCAACATCTGCACCCACATAATTGGTATATAAACTAGTTTAAACTATTTGTAGACTGTCGATTAATAAATTAAACAAAAAAAATTGATACAAACAATACCGAGGCCTCTCATGTACAGTGCTCGTCAAAATTAAAATGGTCAGCTCTGAATTCAAATCCGACACTCGCTCGTACGTTTGCGACAAACGTGGGTAAAAATTGCCCTACTGTTGAAATAGATAGTGTATCTTCGATTGATAACTATTATAATTCCTTAGTTTCTGCTCTCAGTAATGCAGCCTCAGAAGTTGTTCCTAAATCAAAATTCCGTAGTCATATTAAACCATATTGGAACAAATCGTTAAAATCCGCCCACTTTAATATGCGCGAGTGTCGCAGATGCTGGTTGGCAGAAGGCAAACCTCATTACGAAGGTTCCAATTCATATCGCCATTATAAAGAAGCAAAACGCTCTTTTCGACGTACACATCGCAAAATTTCAGAACAATTTATGCGGGACCGTGATGCCGAAATCGACAAGTGCGCTGAAATAGATCAGAATACATTCTATCGATTGGTCAATTACAAACGCAGAGAACGTAACACGCTATCGCCGTCACATTTCGTGCACAACGGTGAAACTCTCCGTACTAACCAGTCTATATCTAATGCATGGGCATCATACTATGGAAACCTATTCATACCACTACAAAATGAGCAGTTTGACGCTAATCATCTTAAATCGGTTAATTCATATGTATCGTCTATTAAAAAAGACAATATACCGACCTTCATAAAATTCTCTGCTGTCCAGTTAGTGAATCAGAGTTGACCGATATTATACCTAAACTCAACAGGAATAAAGCAGCGGGACATGACTCGATAACAAATGAACACATTGTTTATAGCGCACCATGCATAGTTTGTAAATTGTGCCACCTTTTCAGTAAGATGTTAGAATTTTCATATGTTCCTAACAATGCCAAGAAAGGAGTGATGATATCTCTATATAAAGGCGGTAAAAAGTCAAAACAAGCATTTGACAGCTACAGACCAATTACAATCATGCCTGCTTTGTATAAACTATGTGAAAAAGTGATACTCATGCGCTTGCAATCATACACGCCAAACAATATAGCCATTCAACCCGCTCCAACATGGTTTTCAGAGCGGAGTAAGCTGTATGGCAACTTCGTACTTATTACAGGAGTGCAATTTCCTACACTAAAGAGACGCACAGTAAATTATTCGGCCTGTTTTCTAGACGTCTCAAAAGCGTTTGACTCCGTCTGGGTTAAATGGTCCTTTTGTACAAATTGCATAAAAAGAGGATTCAATGGTATTATATGGCACACTTTCAAAGCACTCCTGACGGGTATCGAATGTTGCGTACGGTATAGAAATACTTTCTCAGACTGGTTTGGGCATCTTTCAAGGAGCTAGACAAGGCTCTATCCTCTCACCTCTATTTTATATGATGTATGTAGACGACCTCATATACGAGTTGGGAAAATTCTTTATGTGGCCTCCACATGCATGATATAAAGTGCACTTCGCCAGTACAGGCGGATGACATGGTACTTCTATCACTTTCAGAGTCAGGCCTACGTACTTTGTATAATATTTGTCTAGATTATAGCTTGAAATGGAGATACCTTTATAACTCATCCAAGACATTCATCATTGTTTTCAAACGAAACGCAACGTGAATTCATTAAATCACAGAGATCGTGGCAATTTGGCAACAGTGTAATACATGAAGTCGAATCTGGAAACACACTTGGGAATCCCTATTGAGAAATTCAGCTTTAACTCAAAACTTGCAAACAAAATTTGCACAAAACTCAAAGGCACATATATATCGCTGACCAATGCAGGATTATACGCAGGCGGGTATCACCCCATACAGTTGTTTCAGTATCTACAAGTCCATCGTCCTCCCTAAGGCTCTGTACGGTAGTGAACTGCTCTGGAATATATCTAATGTTTCTCATGCATACACGGAGAGAGGCACATAGATTTTTGCCTAAAACATATTCAAGGATTCCCACAACAAACCAGAACTTGCATCGTACAGGGGCTCTGGGGTGCGGTGGGCTTGAATCCTATATTGATAAAAGGAAATTAAGCTTACTAGCAACATTATGTAGACTAAATACAAATAAGACCGCTAAATCCGTGTTCCTAGTGCGGCTTCATAGTCATATTCTTGGAATTTCTCACCCACAATCCTTCATGGCAGATATTTCTACAGTTCTAAAGAGGTATAAACTTATATGAGTACCTAGAACGCTATACGCTCGAAAGCACGTTTCCCACCAAATCATACTGGAAGAATATCGTAAAAACTGAGATTAACACTATAAATGCACTTGAGTGGAGAAAGAGTATTGAATCAAATAGTGATCTGGCACAATATGGACTTACACAAACCAAACTCAATTCCTCGTTACTGTGGCAAACATGCAGGCTTTATCCAGATGAAAAATTTACATTTCTTATGATTGCTAGACTTATCGCTCACACCGCATATAAAGATAACGGGCTTTGTCTACTATGTAATACGCAATATCAATGCATTATAGAACATACCATAATAAACTGCACTTCCATATCGAATACAAGGAATAATATTTGGTACGATATCATTAACACGTTCGGAATAGATGCTTTTATGTATATGGACGAGTTGACAGGGGCAAAGCAGTTATCCATATTTCTGGGGAATATACCATCTTCTTTAGTAGAAATGGGAAATTGTTCATTACCATTTGCAGTACACTTTTTCGCCAAATCAAGTCTCAAGCTATGGTATTGCTTGGCCTTGTTAAGAAATTGATTGACAATTACATCTTATTAAACATGAGCAATATATAATAAATATAGCTTCCAAGTGACTGTAATCGACAAGGCATATTGAAATACTTTTAAATATGTTTATATGTTAAAGAGTGTGGATGCGTGTGCGACAGAAACTCGAGAGTGAGTGCGAGAGAGAGAGAGAGAGAGAGAGAGAGAGAGAGAGAGAGAGAGAGAGAGAGAGAGAGAGAGAGAGAGAGAGAGCAAAACGAAAGAGGGAGAGATATCACAGAGATAGAGATAGAGAGAGAGATCGAATGAGAAGGGAGAAACTGAGAGAGAGGGTGCATATGTTGGTATGGGTGGACTTGTGTACGTGTGCCTAAATGCATAATACACGAATGAGTAGCGACTGTATGTTATTCCATTCCTTGTGATGTAACTTTGTTTTGTATAAACTTGTACTTGTATATATGTTGACGTATTTGTGTCCATGTTTCTGTGTGTATATGTTCTGTATTCAATAACTCTTCACATATGGAGGACAATTAAAGATATATATATATAAAAGATGAAAGAAACATATCAACAGCTTTGTTTAGTCTGATATTACGTGTGTATACGTGTGCACGTCTAACATGTGACCTTTGGTGAAATAGTGCTACACGATGCTTAATAACTTCATCGTGATAGAGAGGTAATGAATAAAGCTCCTTGTTATTTACGTGAGAGTATAATGTCCAATTATTGCAAATAAAACATTGTGGACATATGTGGACACCCGATTGGCACACTTACTGATCACGTGATAAGCTGCTAATAAGCCTAATATGTACAGATTACTTACTTTGGCGTAAGTATGAATAGCTCGATAAACTGATAATATGTACAGGTGATCACACACGCAACCCTTGATGTTTGGGTTATGAACACAAGGGAAACTACAGGGATAATAGGCTTAGTAATTTTCGCTGTGAAATTCGTTGATTATTCCCTCTACGACGTCCCGAGGCTGACTACTGGACCACCAGTTCCCAATCGTCGTGGTCGGATTCTGATTCAAGTACAGGCAGCTACCACGAACGTCCAGATAAGAGTTGTCGGAGGATACTGACCACTGGTCAGAGTCCCTGTCATCCTGGCCATTGTCACCATCAGCATGAATCCGTTGATTGATAAGACCAACCCAGTGAAAAATAGGCAGGTCATCATCTTCATTGTAAGCGTCATCACTTTCATCAGTATTGTCCTCGTGTTCAGTATTGTCCTCGTGTTGATCATTGTCAACA
Source organism: Siphonodentalium dalli (assembly GCA_032622095.1). Classification (NCBI taxonomy): domain Eukaryota; kingdom Metazoa; phylum Mollusca; class Scaphopoda; order Gadilida; family Siphonodentaliidae; genus Siphonodentalium; species Siphonodentalium dalli. Next base: position 197,130,894 of record CP136067.1, on the reverse strand, counting down.
ATCCATTGGTATATGCCATATACTATGCATAAACATAAAAACTTCATAATCTCTTCCAGCAGCATTTTTTTAGGTTGTCGATAGTGTGTGTTAGATTATGTTATGAAAATATATATATTTTTTCGAGAATAAATACCTAAAAACAAAACATCAACATCTGCACCCACATAATTGGTATATAAACTAGTTAAACTATTTGTAGACTGTCGATTAATAAATTAAACAAACAAAATTGATACAAACAATACCGAGTGTGATTATTTCTTTTGCTGTGTGAGACACGCAGTAGGCGGCCGAGATTACAAAGCAACTTCACACGATGACTTGTTAGTCAACAATATACACACATTACGCTGATACTGCTCTATGAATTGGTTAAGCCGTCTTAAGCTGAGATTATTTGCAGACACGCAATGGTCGGCCGAAATTACAAAGTTCCCCAAAAAAAAACAACTTCACACTTATACACGATGATTTGTTAGTCAACAATATACACACACCAACAGGACGCTCTGGCGCCCTGCTCTATCGAAAATATACTTACGCCCATTTTTATCAACGATTCTCAAATATATAGTACTATAGTACTAACATACTCAAAATACACTTATGCCCAATTTTACGATTGCCGTCAACGAATCTGCCGTCAACAAATCTGCCGTCAACGAATCTGGGGTTAACGAATCTGGGGTTAACGAATCTGAGGTTAAGGAGTCCCATGTACTACTACTATTGTTTGAATTTAATCGCTAATGGTTATTGTGATATGGTATAGTTTGGTACATGATGTAAAGCACGTCTGTTTTGGACCAAGTACAAAAACCTCGCAAGTGAACTGGACACGGATCGATTGTGAACTGGACCGAAAATCACAAGAGGATCTTTTCTCATGGAGCAGTTCCTACCCCGTGACTAGTTCTCTCGTAAATCAAGGTTAAACCTCCTATTTTCGTGTTAAAAACACGTCACGTTTGCTATCACAAGCACATTTTTCAAACTATACGATGTCTTATTTTATAACAAAGACATGTTTTGGATGCCTTGATATCCCATTGAAAGCCACGCTTAGCGATTGTCCCCTGTTTCCTGTGTTTTCTCGACATATGAGCCCGATTTCAAAGCGTGGTGCTCCAACAGAATTGAACTCCCGGTAAAATCTGGGGAAAAAGCATTGAACCCCCGGTATTTTTTTTATTATTTGTGTTGAACGCCCAGTAAACTTTCGATTACACCCTGTGAAATGCCTTTTACGTCCGGTTAGCATCATATTGCACGTTTCTAAATTGATTTTCACATGCCACAAATGTACATGTTTACATTTCCACAGCCAATATTGCTACGTGTGCTAACAAATGTTTATTAAAATGGTCAAATGTAACAGTCAAGATATGAGATGCATTAGATCGTCCCACAAATAGTCCTTGAATGTCCAATGTTTGAGAGTTTCTCTTGTTTGTTATCTTAACTAGCACTTTAACTATCATGAGTAACCATGAAAACCACACACTCTTTTGTCAGTGATATTCTGTTATATTTTAAAACTATATATAGATTAACTATAGTTTACAATGTGATTTCACGGATTTCGATTTCGATTCCAGTATCCCCAGACCAGCCAGAGTGATTGAGATTTTCCCACCATTGCACGCGACATTTATATTTTAGGCCACTCCATTGCAAATAGTTGACAGTCCATAATATAACAATAACATGATTTTTGAGGGCGTTATGGTTTATTAACGGCCCGGCTGGAATGATTAACAGCCCAAGGGCCTATTAGCGGCCCGAGACGAAGTCGAGGGACGCTAATAGGCCCGAGGGCTGTTAATCATTCCAGAGGGCCGTTAATAAACCATAATGCCCGATGAAATCATGTTATTACTATTATTACCACAGTTTTGGACATTTGACCATTTGAGGATTTAGTGGAATAATGAAGTAGATTAAGAGAGAAATATTTTCAAGATACCATTTGACTTGTCAGCTGACACGGACTGACGGAGTCTCGAAAATAGGACAGGGGAAAACCCAGCATTGGAGACGAGTAACAACCAATGAGAGGTTGACAGCTAAAATTATCAATGCATACTTACGCTTGATACAATAATTCAATCATATAGCGTGAATTCCAATCATAAAACCACTATAGTGTCGAGAAAATCGGATCCATGTTCCCATTATTTTCTTGAAATAAACACGCCAGATCGGAAGTTGAAGGGACGTAACTCTCGCGATAATAAACGAGATCTATAGTTTCCGGGCGGCGGGCCGATAATGAACTAGGCTTCTCATTATCGGCCCGCGGCCCGCTGTTTTGGTAACAATACGCTATTTGGAACGCCCCGAAAAACATTATCAATGACCTAGAGAACGCCCTATAAAGTGGTAATAATATGTGATGATTATGTTCTCAATAAAATGTAAACCGCGGCTACAAATGAACTTCACTGTGCATAATTCCGATAGTAACTCGCCTCATTTTGGAACGCCGGCCATTGAAAGACGCACACGTTTATTTCAGATTACGACATTAATTAATGCTTTAAGCCCACCGAACTACGATGCGACAAAAGTGCTCGAAAAAATTCAAAACAGCAGTGTCGTATTAGATAATAATTGGTGAAGTCACAAAATCAGATATAGTCTATATACGACCCAAATCGTCCGGCTTTCGTTCGTTATAACTATACGTGGCATTTTTGGCGACGTGCTTGTATTTACAGTGCATTATAAAATCTTTCTTTTTTTCTTTTTCTTTTTTCGTCATTGAATTTAAAATAAAATTTGTTGGGTCTTCCTCTCCATGTGTCATTCAGAATTGATTTGAATTCGTTGACATCTGTCGCTCCCGCACATAGATCGGTCATGCTGTTCCAACAGTCAGGGACGTAGCTAGAGGGTTTCCGTTGGGGTGTCCACCTTGGAAAATTCCAACTGCACCCCCCCCCCCTCCCTTGAATCAGAATCAGACCACCGAACACAAGTTTTGCATAATTCCATTTGCACCCCCTTGCACCTCAATGCTTAGGCCTAATATCCTTGGATTCCTATATCTTCATAAACCATGGTTGTATATTCCCGGTATGAAACCATTCAGATATTTTAACCTGAAACATTGAATAAATCCTAACATCTATACTAGAGTAGCTCATGGTGGTTTTGTATGCACTTGTATGTCCAGAGCAAAACTCTTCATGAATCCACTAATTGAAGGTACACAAACAATATTTGGTTGGTAACACATTTCCCATTGACGGCGAAATGGGTCAAATGGCCACGCCCCTTTTTGCGCGAAGTACTACTACCCGTCGTGACTATATCTCCAGAACCGTTGGACATAGGGGGTCGTGTGACGACTCAAAATGTGCGGAATGGCCACATTATGGGGGGCCAGTAATACATTTTCATATCCAAAAGTCAATGGTTTTTAAGATAATTGCCAAAAACCAAAAAAAAAATCCATTTTTGAGGGCCTGAACCCCAATTTTGGGATTCAGCACTTTTATCTCAAAGTTGAGCCCCCAATTAGAATTTTATTGACCTATATCCATCGGTGCCACATACAGGTATCATTTCTGATATTTTCTGTACCATTATCGGATGGGATTTGACCTTCAGGGAGCTCTTGACCCTGAAAATAAGGTTTTTGGATGGAATATATTGGTCGTAGAATGAAAAAACAGACATTTTCCCAATAACAAAGATGTTGAGGAAATCATCAATTACAGGGTATTTGATCAGTAACCTAAAACTCCTACAAAAAGGTTACCTGGTGATATAATTTGAATGTAGTTCATCTTTTGTTATCTAGATTTCATGGCCTTTGATGTGAGATGGTTGCCAAAATGGTTATAAATGGAATGACATATACATGTATCACATTAGCAATATACATGTAAATGAGTTCAATGTGTTATTTTCTTTAAACTTATGGGAGAACAGGGTGTTTTTATGGTATTCTAATGTTGAATTGAATTATACTCAGCTCACAAGCAGGTTTAGTGATGTTGAGTTACTATAATTTGATCAATCAGTATGATTCGGTAGTCGAGCAGGTTGCGTCTTTATCAGTCCCACATCAATTTTGATTGGCTGCATCACCATTTTGTATAAAGGTTCTACAATTTCCCTAACACGTACATTATTTTAGAACAAATAATGGCTAGTCTGGCATGATCGCCTATATTTATATCCTGATATATGTATATGTACACGTAGATGTATATTTGCCCTAAATTGTTTCTGGTTCAAATTTGGGAGTTTGTAAGAAAATAAGTCATAAGAAAGATGCAGTTGCAGTAATATTAAAATATATTGTCCTGTTCAAAACTAACAAATACATGTCTATTGATTATTGGTGTGATATCCAGTAATAAAGACTAAAATAATCCTTCAGATTATTTTATAAGGGCTTTAGTCCAGTTATAATAAATCCACACATTAAAAATATAGGGCTTCCATACATACAGAATATTTTCCAACTTGACAATCGTTCCTTGTGTTCAACTGAGTGAGTTCATGTGAGGTTCATGGAAATTTATTTGGCAAGCTTGATTCTAAAGTGTCTAGCTTTATGGATTCCGAATGCAATCCTGTTGCGTTGTGAGCTCAGAGTGAGTTAGAAGAAAAATACAAGCATCAGTTGATATGCAGATATAAATACATACAAATCTACATTCTGCAGGTAGCCATGCATGCTATGCAATCCTCCCTCATGTTTCAACTTATCAAGGAAAAATTATCACATTACCAATGACTATGATAGTCAGATGTTTTTTTAGATTTTGTAGATTTGTGGATGTTGTAGATTTTGTAGATTTGTGGATGTTGTAATGCAATATAGATCTCAATTATAGTTGCACAAATTTATTTTTCATTTCGTCCCTTTAAATTGATTTTTATTTTTTATGTATGTATATGTGCCACTCCAAAAATGTCAGTAAAAGTACTGTAAAACCGTTCGGTTTGATGTTATAGGCACAGGAGATATATATATATATATACTTTACATGTCAAATATTGTGAACTCTGCAGGTACGTGTATGTGTGTCAGTCGCCTTATGTGTGTGATGTACATGCAGTAACTACATGTATAATCTAGTGAAATTTATGGTCTGCACTCTGCAGTATTTCAAAAAACATGATATGGTCATGCCTACATATACATGTATATGTACACTGATTATAACACAATGATTGTCAGGTTATAATCTGTGTTTGAGGAAAGTTACTATGTATTTTTCATTTGTGTTGCATTTGTCAATATTAATGGGTCCCAGGAGCCCAGATGTTACTAGTGCAGAGCCCATTTAATTTTCATGAGACTGGTGGACTTCATGTCTATACTCCTAAATAAACATGACTCTGAGTCTTATCAGACCAAGGCGGTATTGTGTAGGTTTTACTAGAATTATATTTAGAAAAGACTCAACCATTATTTTTCCATTACCCTATATATCACAATATATTCATTTGGCAGTATTCATCCCAAGTTTAGTGGTGATACTAATAAATTTGGTATGATAGTCAGGTAGAACAAAGCGATCTGAACAAATCAAGGATAAGCCACTATGTGTAGTGTACATTAAAAAACATGTATATTGTGAAATATTTTAATAATGGGTGCTGGTTTTTACAAACTGGCCATAATTGAGATGACTATTCCTGTTGTTTACCAAACATCAGCGTACACATTAAATATTTTGAAGTATATATGTTCTTGAATGTTTCATACAGACACTGACTTTTGCACAAATTGCTCGGATTAGCCAAACAATGCAAAAAGAAACAACTTTAGGTAAAATGATGGTACTATTTCTTAACAGAATCACCTTGACCTACAAACATCGATCATAGCAATCCAGCAGTACCCATCAGCAAAATATAAAATTAGCAGGACCACTTAACCTGGGGTGGTATTGAAAATGAAAATATCTTTAACATGGTAAGTTATGAGGGCTATTAGCTATTATGAAGAATTATGTTAGTGAAATTATACACCCTCATCTTCTCCAACCTGAAACTATCATGGCCAATGAAAACTAATGTGGGACCGACAAATGCTCATTCTACTATTGATTGAATAGTGATGATTCCATCATTTCCTAAAACTTTTTGTGAGATGAGGTGTCCTTTTGGAAGAATTGATTACTTCTGAAATATATACTGGTATATATGGTCATCTCTCATCTGATTACAACATGTTTTTACTATGCCCAGATGCAATACCCATTTTAAGATCGCAACATGTGGCTGCTGCATGAAGCAAACAGCTGGTCATTCCATTTAGTAAAAGTGTTTAGCATTTTTCATAGCTTGGTCACTTAAATCAGATCGTCTGTTAAATGTTGATAACAAATTTTGAAAACCTGTTTTGTTCAATCTGTACATTTCTGTTGATTAGAGCACAATTGTTACCTGATTTTTGGTAAAGCACACCAGTTTCCAAGGCATGTTCAGTCGGGAAGAGCTCATGTTGTGTGTCGGGGTCAACACATCCTCAGCAGCAATTTCCAGCTAATCCCATTGTGTGTGGTCAATTGTGCTCTTAAGTTGATCAGAGAATGTGGATAGTTCTTTTAAAAAGTGTCCTTGTGGTATTGTATACTTGTGGTGCATTACATGCTGAAATCGGTTTTTGGCAATTATCTTAAAAAACATTGACTTTTGGATATGAAAATGTATTACTGACCCCCCATAATGTGGATTTCCATGGTCAAAAGCTCCTTGAAGGTCAATCCCATCCGATAATGGTACAGAAATTATACCTATATGTGGCACCGATGGATATAGATAAATAAAATTCTAATTGGGGGCTCAGCTTTGAGATAAAAGTGCTGAAGCCCAAAATTGGGGTTCAGGCCCTCAAAAATGTTTTTTGTTTTGGTTTTTGGCAATTATCTTAAAAACCATTGACTTTTGGATATGAAAATGTATTACTGACCCCCAATAATGTGGCCATTCCGCACATTTTGAGTGGTCACACGACCCCCTATGTCCAACGGTTCTGGAGATATAGTCACGACGGGTGGTAGTACTTCGCGCAAAAAGGGGGCGTGGCCATTTGACCCATTTCGCCGTCAATGGGAAATGTTTTAACCAACCAAATATTGTTTGTGTACCTTCAATTAGTGGATTCATGAAGAGTTTTGCTCTGGACAAACAGTGCATACAAAACCACCATGAGCTACTAGAGTACTAGTGGTCTAACTCCATACAAATGCACACAAAAGACCACGACACACCGGACTGACCATGGTTGTTCGGCCCGGTGTGAGAAAATGTTGAAATCTGAACAAGAAAATCGCAAACCCTAACATCTAGACTGGCCTCAACTGAAGCTTTCCTATAGTGTTGGAAATTTTAAACCTCATACTCCCCCTCAGGTTGGAAAATTCTCCAACTGATGACCATTTCAGTCCACAAGTTTGACCAAATGTAGTTAAATATTGTTAAACTTATTAGCAGTTTTGTATTGGCCACGGGGGAGAGACAATGACACACAGGGCCGACCATGGTTCGGCCCGGTGTGCGAACATTTTGAAATCTGAATAAGAAATCGCAAAATCCTAGCATCTAGACTAGCCTCAAGCATTCCTAGAGTTGGGAAATTTCCAAACCTGACACCCCACTTAATAGTTATGTTGGAAAATTTACAACTGATGACAATTCCAATGACAATGTTGACCAAATGTATGATAATATATATTTTTTTTAATTAACTAGCAGTTTTTGACTGGCCACGGGGGAGGGACCAAGACACAAGCTTTCCCAAGTGTTGGCAATTTCCAACCTGTCACCACCATGAGGTTGGAAAATTTCCAACTGATGATCATTTCAGTCAAAAATTTTGACCAAAAATAGGAAAATATGGCAAATATTGGTCCAAAAACAATTAATTCCCACCAACAAATTGTTTGAAAATCAAACTACAAGAACATTTTCAACCTATTGTTGCTGTGAAATTTCCAACTAATGTTTTCACTGTGTGTGGACGGTAGTGAACGCTGGTTTGCGGTAATCGGACTTAAATAAAAGTCGCTCGCCTCAGACTGACTACGGTACGTATATTTTCGTCTTTCCCCTCCAATTGTGTAAAAATGCCAGCCCGGGTGCCAATCTGCCTCGATGGGGGGTATGTTCTGCTACATTGTCGTACTAATTTCGTTTCAGTGCCGTATGTAGTTCTCCTCGTAAAATCAAGGTTAAACCTCCTATTTTCGTGCTAAAAACTCGTCACGTTTGCGATCAAAAGCACATTTTCCAAACTATACCATGTCTTATTTTATAACAAAGACATGTTTTTGATGCCTTAATATCCCATTGAAAGCCACGCTTAGCGTTTGTCCCTGTTTCCTGTGTGTTCTCGACATACGAGCCCGATTTCAAAGCGTGGTGCTCCAACAGATTTGAACTTCCGGTAATATGTGACAAAAAAAACATTGAACGGCGAGTAATTTTTTAATTATTTGTATTTAACGCACGGTAAACATTCGACTACACCATGTAAAATGCCTTATACTTAAACATTTTTGTATATTGGAGTGAAAACTGAAGTGACGTCGATTTTAGTCTAAAGTTGCATTTTTTATTTAGCCTAGTTGAAAAATTCCAACTCAATGGTAAAACGGTAGTTTTATATTTTAAAACTATAGATTAACAGTATTTTATAATGTGTTAGAATTTGTCCAAAATACGACACAATGTATCTTGTTTTCGTGGAAATAAGTCACATGATATGATGTTCTCGAAATAACACAATATAACACAGTATAAACTATATACTAGTATAGTTTTAGGAAAGTAAAATATTACCTTCGACCAAAGATGGTGGGGTTCCAAGGTTACACTCGAGAAAGCGAAACCGTCTATGTGCACAAGCTGGTGGGTATACAATAATATCGACACATAATACGGATCATCCTAAGTCCCACATATGGGCGTATATTTAAAGAGCGTTTTATGATTACAAAAGTTCCATATACTAGTATCATATATACAGCTTTTTGATTGAACCTAATTGTCATGAGTGCACGAATATATTCAAATTCAACGAGTGGCTCACCATAATTATCCTTACCACGCACAGTTTGGACATGTGTGGGTAATTTTTTAACAAACAGTACGATGCACAAACTGGTGTCTGCCTGGACTATTTTATGGAACAATATTTTGAATCTTCCGCTGACATAAATTAACTATGACACAATAATTCCCTTACCTCAGCTATATACCTAATTAATTTTAGGAGTTAAACTGACCCTCAATAATATCTCCGTTGTCCGATTCTAATTGCTATACATATATACAATCCATGAACATGGCAATCCTTTAGCAATTATTTACTCTATATATTCCAGACATGGATCCGCCTGATATGGATATGTATGAGTGTACGACGTGCCATCAAATTAGCATCACATTTTGTGGATCAATGCTAAAAGAAGCCACCAAGAGAAGAATTGGCAATCAAAATTAGCCAGAAAAATCCGGACTCCACGATGACATCGGTAGTTCGGCAGTATGGTGTAACACCGGAAACTATTGAAAGAAAGGGCAAGGAGATAGTGCCAAATGAACATACGAATTCCGTGAGGATTACGAACCGGTTGCAAAGCAATAAATCATTAGTTCAGGAAATCGCAGAATCCCCATTCGTCCATCTGAAATATAGAAATGGGGCGTATATAAAATCAGCGACAGGTCGAAATGGGGTTCACGGTCCGCCAGAAGCATCGGAAGCAATGGGATGGGCTACACAAAAGGGCAATTTATATGTATGTTATGGGCTACAGATCTGAGAGTGGAACTTACACTCATCCCTGGGTCAATTACATCCAGACGTCATTAGGAGAATTAGAACTGCCCGACATCTGGACAAATCAGTTTATACACGAAATTTACCCGAAGTCTGTTAAAAATATCACACGACAAGCTCTGGAAAATAAATATCAAAAACAGTGGAGAAACGAGATTAACTCTATGAATAAGTGTCGAAATAATTATCGAATCATAAAATATAAATTCGCACAAGAAAAATATTTATCCGATCTCCACCAAAAACAAGCAGTTATTCTAGCTAAATTCAGATGTTCAAATCATCACCTCCCCGTAGAAACTGGATCATGCATGGTACAAGATTGATTACCAAATGAGAACATGCACGCTGTGTAATAAGAGCGAAATAGGGAATGAATATCACTACATAATGGACTGTAACCAATTGAACTCACTCCGGAGACGATTTTTACCCTTACACTTGACAGAACAAAAAAATGTTCATAATTTCATAAATATAATGAACCCAAAAAACAATGTAAGGCTTCTATATAAGCTATGCGGATTCATCAAAAATCTTCGAAATTATTTTGGATCACCGCTGACCTTATCAACCCCACCATTCCATTGGCACACTATGTGCGTATAGAATACGTTTCTATCACAACCATTTTTGTTGTTGTCGACTTTGATTATTACACCAATGACATGCCATGCACTGTATAATTATAAATGTCTCTTGCATCACATACTGTGATTAAAGTAAATAAACATTGAACTTGAGCCAATGTAATACACACGCGTCAGTTTAATATAAGTGTATAACTTGACAACTCCCTGCATATTCCTTCAATTTTACATGGACTTCATGCAGTATGGCGTCAAAATGGCACCTCTCGCCCCCCTAGACAGGGGTCACATGTTCCCTCTGCATATTCGCACCCGGTGTCCCTGGTCCTGTTTGATGATATGATACTCCCCGTGAAATATAGGGAATATCTTATTTTGGTGTATGTATTTGTACTTTTTGGGTTCCATTTGCTCGACTATACTCAGCACCCAAAATACCCGACTACCGTTTCACCACTGAGTTGGAATTTTTCAACTATAGGCTAAATAAAAAAAATGCAAATTTAGACTAAAATCCAGTCAGAAAGATCAAGATTATACTTGTTTAAAGTCTGAATTTTTCCAACTGCATGCTGTTAAATTGGAGGGTTAAAATTTCAAACTATTAGTAGTATTTGATCAATTGGGGGGGGGGGGGTACAACCACATACAGGTGCATGCATGGGCATTATATTTATTTCGGTTCAGAACACCATGCCACTCCATATAAAACCCTAATATAGCACATTTTTGGCACCAGCTTGAGGGCTAAATTATTTGATTAATTGGGGGGGGGTACGTACAACCACATCCATGTTCATGCATGGACATTATATATATTTCGGTTCAGAACACCATGCCACTCCATATAAAACCCTAATATAGCACATTTTTGGCACTAGCTTGAGGTCTAAATTATGTGATCAATTGGGGGGGGGGGTACAACCACATCCATGTTCATGCATGGACAATCTGAACCGAAATACATATAATGTCCAATGGACATTATATGTATTTCGGTTCAGAACACCATGCCACTCCATATAAAACCCTAATATAGCACATTTTGGGCAACTAATCCTTCAAATTATTACAACAACTATATACGGCTTATCACTGAACGTTTCTCGTGCATCTCACAGAATTCCCAACTACACCTTATACCGGACTCGGTCTCCGGGTCGCAGTTCGACTTTTAATCCGTCCCAAAAAATTCCCATTTCTATAAATAAAACGCCCATGGCCCATGTAGGGGAGAGCGGGGCATGTTGGAACGTTTTTTATTCAATCACACATACATGGAAATGTGAGCATGGGCGCCTTCCTTTTTTCAACTTTTATTAGAAAGTATATCAAAGACTTTAAATATGTCATATCATTATGTATGATCTATTTAAATATGTCATATCATTATGTATGATCTATTTCGCTTTTACATGGAAAAAACATCACAAATGAACATGACATTGGCCCTATAGCACGGATTAAACGTTGTTTAGTAGCTTTGTATTCAAATAATGCAAATAACTTTGGTCACATACACATAGAAAGGACACCCACAAACCCATTTCACCTTCAATACATGTATTCCGCTTTTTGGACCTGGATTCGTTTGTGTTCGTGTCGTTGTTTAGCAGGACCCCCCCCCCCCCCCCACCCCCCAAATGAACCAAATTCTCGAACTTGTGTCTCCCACGCGCCATAATTATGAAACGCCAACGTCATTACAGTGTTAAAAAAAAGTAAAACAAATGAGTGGGTGGTGGGGTTTTTTTCTGGGGGAATCCCCTTGCGAACTGAATAAATACATTCGATTCAATTCATTCGATACAAATCGGATATATAAAGTCTGTTTATATCCGATTTCTATGATTCATTGGGTCAATGAATGTTTTAAATATAAATATTCTATTTTTATCTAGCTTGCGCAAATTGAGGATAGCCCATTTGCGAATGGACCAGGAAGTTCGTGACAAGGAGAGTCAGTCGTGGAGAGTCAATCGTTGATAGTTTCCTGATGTTTTCTCATTCTAACAAGCTGTCGCGCTGAAGGTTTTTAATTCGGTGTCCACCATGTGTATTGTGGTTATTCCTCCGTGTCGATTTTAAGTTCTAATTTTGTCAAATAAAGCAAACTCTGAAACTGGTGAAAGTGCTATGTAAGTTTGTAAAAAATTTAACATGGAAGTGGATCAACAATATATTCTGGAACCTGGGTACGATAGGGTGCCCGTGTCAGCGTTAAGGTCATCGTCCAGGAGAAAACTTAGTTTATTTCTTGATTCTGAGTCTGTAACAGAATGCCAAGAGGGCTACGTTACAGATTTTCGAGGAATGAGTGAAATCATTGGATTTTCTATACAAGAAATTAGACTCTTTGAAAGGCAGCCTCTGCATACATCAGCAATGCTTGACGAGTGGGAAAGACGACCTGGAGCGAATATTGGACAATTGTGGGATAACCTGAAGATTCTGGAAAGATATGATGTCATAGAAGAATGCCACGTAATAATATGTAAGTTCAATATATTATACTGAAGCGGTGACGCGTTATGCAGTAGGTCCCTAGATTTGCGTAGGTCTCCGTAGGTCTCCGTAGATAACTCAATTCGCGTAGGTCCCCGCAGTAATGCAATATATAGTAGGTCTACATGATTTATTGACTGAAAAAATGGAATGATACCACTAAATGATCATGTTAAATGTTACTTTGCATATTTGTTTTTATAATTAGTTTCCCAAATCTGATGGGTTTGTTTGCTTAGTGATACTTATACGTCGATGCTTAGACTAGAGGATGAAGCCTAACTAAATTTACGTGATTTCTGATCGGGAAATAAGAGGATTATCTTGCTGGCTTCGGGATAAGATATTAACTGGAGGATAACTCATTTAATAACTGGATATATTTTTGCATTTATTTACTAAACATAACTTAGTACTTTTTCACCTACTCATAGATGAGTGACAAATAAATAATTAAATTTCAATGTTATACTTACCATTTTATTTGTATACAAATGTAACTACCATGCACGATCGCATATCTTACTATATAAATAAAGCCATCTGTTCAAATTTTACAATTAATCAACACCTGTTGATTAAACGCGCCAACTGTTGATTAAACTTCGCAGAGTGGATTAAAAATTCCTGCTAATTAAGTGATCGTGTTTTGATTGTATCCCGAAGCCAGCAAGATAATCCTCTTATTTTCCCGATCAGAAATCACGTAATTTTAGTTAGGCTTCATCCTCTAGTCTAAGTATCACTAAGCAAACAAACCCATCAGATATTGGAAAATTAATTATAAAAAAAAATATGCAAAGTAACATCGAACATGAACATTTAGTGGCATCAATCCATTTTATCAGTCAATAAATCATGTAGACCTACTATATATTGCATTACTGCGGGGACCTACGCGAATTGAGTGACCTACGGAGACCTACGCAAATCTAGGGACCTACTGCATAACGCAGTACCCTACTGAAGTCCGGCGCATCTAAAAAAAAACCCTGATTTTGTTTGTGGATCAACAGAATAGAAGATAAAGATGCATAATCCGAATTAAAGACATATTATGTACTTGTTTGGGTGCGTGAAACTGGTAAGTTAGTATTCGGGCGCTATACCAACTGGCGAAATGTACTCTCGGGCTCCAAATAAAAGTGCAGGCCCAAATAATAGTGCAGGGCTGTGCAGGGGGGGAATTCCATTGAAAGTTAATAAAAGTGCAGACCCAAATTATAGTGCAGGGGGGACTCTGAGCAAAACATCAACTGTGGTTAAACAAATTATTTTTATTGCATCTCAAGTATAGGAGTCAACATAGCATATATCATGTGGTGTTTTGGTATGCCATATACTTGAATATGTACATGCATAAAATTATCAGTAAGCTCATCATTTTGATATCGAAATCATATAGAAATCTTGAGTTTGTGCTGATTTAAATTTTCATAGCCTCAAAATTTACATCTCGATTCGGGACGCAACTATCATCGATAATCTAACACAAATGATTTCGCCATCGCGAGTCGTTGTATTTAATTAATATATAAGAATCACAGTGTGTGTTGTCAATTTGGATTAATATTCGTAAAAAGTAACTACTTTGAGCAAGTTTATTCTCAATTTTTATTTGAGAACCCTATCGGTGTGTTTCACATCACTTTAACTATTTCCTTGGCTTCAGGGGTAAAAAATATTTGATTTGAGTCGAAGAACCCTCCCATCAAAGAGGGTGACGACCCCCCTCCCCCTGGCATCCAGCATCCGGCTTAAAATGGACACCGGCATCCGGAATACGCCATAACAGAGAGGCGGCATCCGGAATACTATTTGATTAAATTTATTGAAAACAGACTCGGGAACGAAGTGAACGTTGGCATGAGGTATTGGAATTAGTCTCCGTATTGGGCCACCTAAAATAATAGATTTCAAACATCGATATTTGATCACTCTGAGCTGTGATGGATGGGTTCCTCGACTCGAATCAAATGTTTTACCCCCCCCCCCCCCCCCCCCCCCCCCCCCCCCCGAAGCCAAGGAAATAGTAATTTGCGAGCGTTGATTCGGGTTGAGTACCTTTAACAAACGTATAGCATTATACATGTGCAGTATAGTATAATAAATCTAACAATGTTATGATTTCACATAACTCTAGGAGTTAAGATTATAATAATTCATGTTTACAAACACCTCATCATGTCACACTCGCAATATCATGCAATTTGATCAGTGATTAATTATTGAAGCATTTGTGAGGCACGGGCACTCATTGTCCCGCTCTTTAAAAATACGCTCTTTAAAAAATCGTCAGTTGTGGGTTGCACCCCACAATTTACTCAAACAAAAGATCGCACCCCACAAGTATTCATGGGTATGTGCAGTCACCCCACAAGTATACTTTGGCCAGTACGTCCATCCGTCCACCGTCCGTCCGTCCGTCCATCAACAATTCTTTGAACATCTTCTCCTCTGGAACCAATGGACCGAATGAGTTCATATTTGGTGTGGATGTTCCTTATGTGACTCACATTCAGATTTGTTCAAATGAGGTCACTGGGTCAAATAGTTGCGAAGCCAGGGCCATAACTCTTTCCCTCCATAGTAATTCTTTTAAGCATCTTCTCAAATACCATCTGGCCAAATGGGTTCATATTTGGTTTGAATGATCCTTGGGTGACTGGGGTTCAGATTTGTTCAAATGAGGTCACTGGGTCAAATGTGGGCGGGGCCAGGAACACAACTCTTAACAAATTTTTTTTTAATTTTTTTACTTTAATTGAGATTAATTTCTTGCTCAATCAGGCTCAATTTAAAAAAAAATAACACCATTATAACATCCACCAGGGTGACAACAAAATTTGGTTTAAATCAGTCTAAAATCGAGAACATGCTTAAACCATATAGAAGTCACATTGATTATAAAGTAATAAATGAAATGGCAGTGTTAACAAAATCTGTTTGGAATGACAGCATTGATTAATAGCCTAAATTTCTCTGCCTGTAAGAGAGTTTGTATATAAATTACCCTGCTTATGATAACAACCCCACTCCCAAGGCCAAGTGTGAATGGTGAATCTGACAGTTAGGCCAGTAAAACTAAATACCTGTTTTCTCAGGCGATTACATATCGGAAACTGGATGAGAAAGATGGAGGCATTTTCTTAGCTTACCTGAACTGAAGAATTGAGACATATTTTGTGTGGATGGTCCCTAGGTGGCTGGGATTCAGTTCTGTTCAAATGGGGGTCACATGGTCAAAAAAGTGGCATAGCTAGGAACCTAACTCTTTCCATCCATAGCAATTCTTAAAACATCTTCTCAAGAATCTAGGGACCTAACTCTTTCCATCCATAGTAATTCTTAAAACATCTCAAGAATCATCGGGACTATTTACCTTATAATTGGTATGGAAGGTTTTTGGGTGACGGGGATACAGATGTGTTAAAATGAGGTCACCTGGTCAAATAAGGGCGGAGCCAGGGACGTAACTTGGCCATCCATTGTAATTCTTAAAATGTCTTCCTATCAAGAACCATAAGACCTATTCAGCTTATATTTGGTATGGGTGACTAGGATTCAGAATTGGTCAGAGCCAGTGACATAATTCTTTCCCTCATCAGTTATTAGCTCAACTTACTTTGTAAGTTTGAGCTATTGCCATGGATTGGCGTCCGTCGTCCTTGTGTCCATGTGTCCGTCAACAATTTCCTTCCCCGCGGGCTACAGGTCATACCTTTGGTCTGACCTTTATGAAATTTGTCATGAATGTTGACATTAACATGTAGATGGGAACGAGTCATTATGGGATCATTCGGCAAAAAAACATGGCCGCCAGCAGCCATCTTGGATTTTACTCTTTGCATGACTAAATCCTTTGACACGCGCTACCGGTCGTATCTTTGGTCAGATCTTCATGAAATTTGTTACGGATGTTAACAATGACATGTAGATGGGAATTAATCATTTTTGGGGTCATTCGGCAAAAAAACATGGCTGCCAGCAGCCATCTTAGATTTTACTCTTTGCATAACTAGGCCTTTCAACTTTCCACATTTCTAATAACTCAATTGACTTTAACACATGAAATTATTCCCTTTCCAAGTTGAGTTACAGTGTCATTGACACTTTCATTTTTAAAACATCTTCTCAAGAACCGTTTGGCATATTTGGTATACATTTGGTATAGAGAGTCATTGGGTGACTGGGTTCAGATTTGTTGAAATGGGTTCACCAGGTCAAATAGGGGTGCGACCATTGACATAACTCTTCCCCCCAAAGTAATTCTTAAAATGGCGCTCCTCAAGAGCCATCAGTCATATTTAGCCTATATGTAGTAACCAGTATGGAGGATCATTGTGTTACTTGGGACTGGGTTACATATTTGTTAAAATGGGTTCGACCAATCAAGAAATGGCATTTGGTGTAAATGGCCTATGGAGAGTTGGAATAAAAATTCGTTTGAATGGGGTCCACCATTAAAACAGGGGAGCATGTCAGGTTGTAACTTTGTCACAGTTAGGAAAGCTTGAAGTGTCAGTTGTATTATTCCAACATGTGCAAAGGAATTTTACGAACTTGGGAGTGTGTTTGCTTCAGTTGAGAGGGAGCAGACTATGGACTATGTGGGGTTGGGGGATCTGGACCATATTTCAAGGTGGACACCCACTGCTCAACGGAGACCCTCTAGGCTATGTCCCTCTTTATGGCTACTTGTTTTTAATTTAAGTGAATATGACAAGTACTAACTCTTATGGTCTTCCGAGTCCCAGTCTTCCTAGTCTTTACAGTTTGGTGAACGTCTCCACAGTCATTGACTGTCTTGTTAATGGTGTTATTAAATTGAAGTAGCATGCAGGCTTCTAACTACATTCTTCAAAATTTAATAAAAATTAATTACATATTCAAAATTATTGCCAAGCAGACATCAATTATATTTAGATATGTCAGATGTGATAACGAGACGTAAAATTAGCTAAATTGTGGAAAATAAAGTGTCCGAGCAAAGAAATATAAATTAGCGGACGTAATTTCGTTGTGTTTTTGCTGTTTAACGTCAAGAAAATTATCAATGGAAGCATCCGGCATCCGATATATGTGGCCGACGGCATCCGGCGTACGGTGGTCTGGCATCCGGAATACGCCATAACAGACCCCGCATCCGGCGTACGAAAAGGGGGGTCGTCACCCTCATCAAAGCTCAGAGTGATCAGATATCGATGTTTGAAATCTATTATTTTTCACCACTGATAATTTTTGGTGGCCCAGTAAACAGTCGACGAGAAGAGGGTCTCTGACCAAAATTGCGGATGAAGATGGATAACTCTAAAATCAAGTGGCTTTTTTGTGTAAGATATTTGACAAACCAGCAAAATTTTATTGAACAAAATGTTGATAAATAACACGTTTTGGTAAATTTTATTCTATAGTTGACTATGATTAGCATTATTTTCGGGCAATTACTCAATTCTGATAACTGAATCGGCATTTCAAAAATGTTGTTTTTGTTGGAATCTGACAATATGTGATCGAATCGGATTGAGTACATTAAATAAATAAACAAAGGTTAAACCAACATATTTCTTTCAAAAAGGTGGTAAGTGTTTTACTCCTGTTTTGAGCCTAATTGACAGTATACTAGTAAGCTATATGCACAGTTACTCTCCATTGTAGATCCATAACTCCATGCACAATGCTTTGAAGCCACTGACAATCCGAGCCAAAAACACTATCCAACACAAACACCATGTATAAAGTGACATGTATATGTTATATTATGCAGATAATTAGTTATCTGACATCTCTCTTAAAAACCGAATCGATGTCCGAAAGGTTTAAAATAAAAACTGCTTTAAAGAGAAACTAGTATATGCGCCACAAAATGTAATTAATGGGGCATTCACCATGAAAACTGAGATAGCCACACAACGACGTAACCATCGTGGGAAATGTGGGAGATAGAAATAGAAAAAAAGAGAACAGATGAACTTTAGATACTGAATTAACCAAGTTTACATTATAGCTCTGACTAGCTTATCTTTAAGATTCTGATTCCTATTAACCCTTTACCCAACAGAACGGCCCTGTGCCAATGCATTCTCTTATATATGCGAGTCGACCATAGGTCGCCTCGCATATATAAGAGAATGCATTAGCTTAACACATATTAAAAATGAAAAAATTGTCAAAGAATGTTGACAAATATTATAAAAAATGTTAAAAAATGTAAGAAAAAATTATAAAATTGTCAAAGAATGTAAGAAAAAATGGTAAAAAGTGTTAAAAAAGAATTTTTTTAGGCCAATGCATTCTCTTATATATGCGAGGCGACCTATGGTCGACTCGCATATATAAGAGAATGCATTGGCACAGGGCATAACTGTAACCATCACAATGTGGTCAATGAACCGGTTCCAATGATATCCATATTTGTATGGTGTTATTGAGACAGATGGAAGATATTTTAGGCTGTTGAAGCTTTATTTGGGCGTTTTTGGCCGGTTTGTTGGGTAAAGGGTTAAATGCGATTATCACTTTTTTTTTGAGTGGTTCAGCCAGTTCTCCTTCCAACTTGATCACCTTCTCCTTGTACCAGTATATTCGCACAATTTCTGTGTTGCGGCGACTATATACAAGAGGAAAGTTGTAGTCCATCAACATAACATTACATAAGACCCAGAGTTTTGCAATATATTAAAATGTTAAATGTATTACCCGTACATATACATAATTACATATACATACGTGGAATGTGACCACACACACAAATGCATGGTAATCACCAGGTCAACGTGACATCTTCAAATGTGGGTGTACAAAACATGTACTAAGTACACTGTACATGTATATAGCATGTATAATGTATGCCAGGTATGGGTCACTCCCTGAAAGATGGGAACTACTGAAAGTAAAGCAAGAAACCGATGATCATATTTACCAATTTCTGGATTGTTAGCACCCATATATAGCTCGGATTGCACTGATGCACTCCTATATGAATATTGGGGCTTTTCTTATTTATTGGTTTTGGGAGAGGCTCTTCCATTTGACATTATTTTACCTTGTTTAAAAGATGTCTTGGGATACCTGTTCATATGTCTAGTCTTGTGGGCGTGTGTAGCAGACAACTGCACGTTGAGAGGCCTCCTTCATTTATATATTTTCCTGGCTTCTGGTTGTAGTAGTTTGTCCATTCTTTGATGGTGAATATCTGTTATAATTTTAATTGGAACTGGGTGAATATTAGCTGTGATACCTAATTGTTCTTTGATTTTGTTCGAAATGTTAGTAGTGAGAACTGCCACATCACCACACAAACCATTTAATATGATATGCCATACATTATTTCTTCTTTTAGTTAAAGATTGTAGAGCCTACATGGATGCGAAGGAAAGAGATTTGAAGACACCCGACCAAGTACCAGAAGGTATGTATTGTATATGTACCACTGCTTAACTATAGAGACAAAGAGACAGGGCTAGAGGTGGGGGTGTCCAACTGCATCCCTCACCCTTTAACCCTTTATATACTAAATGGATTATCCCACTCAGTTATAGAAGTATACATTGGAACGATCTATTATTCATTTGGATAGGATAGGATAGGATAGTTTATTTACAATACACACGAATGATACAGTGGCAGTAATACATAATAAATTATAACAGTGTATTGTCGGGGGTAGCTTAGCCCTATCGGGCTGTCTTCCTGCTACCCCCTAAAACAAGTATAACTATACGTAATAGCATAGATGCTTGTATTTCAGATCCACGCACTTGTACAGACTATAGTCATATATAAAACTTTTTAGAATCTAGTACTTAGGGCATATCACAAATGAGTATTGTCGTGGTTGTGAGCCAATCCAGACGATTTATCAGATCGAAGATGTACTATCTTTCCATAGGAATTTTTTGAACTGTTCAAATTATCTAAAACATATTAACAGTTTCAGTTCCAGTTCCAGTTCCATGGGTATATATTAGGAACAAAATATTTTGTTTTCTGTTGCTACAACGGTTTCAGGCGAGAGATACCGCCATCTTTATATAGGTAAACAGAATGAGAATCTATATGGATCGTCGGAAAGTCTCTTTGTTGAGTGAGGTTTTGGGATAATTCAAATTATCAATATTACATATATATATCTGTTTATGTATATCTGGTGGTGTATGGTAATAGTCCCGTTAGATAAATCATGATAATGTACGGTAACATTTATGATGTGTGGCAGTATATATGGGCATGTTAGGAACGAGAATGCGACGTGTGTCCACATGCAGCTGAGAAGAAACTTATTTGAATAGTATTATGATTATACAACTACAACGAGTATGACTATGATTATCCGTGTAGTTTATTGAGCACAATCGGGACATCCTTTGTTTTTACAGCGTACATTTTCGGAGTAATTTTTCAGCATGGCTATCTGTAAGCGCTTCTTGAATGTGTGCCTGCTTTGGCAAGCAGTATGGTCTTTTTCCATATTGTTCCATGTTGTTGGGAAGGCGTGGTGTGGTAGTTTTCCTGACCACTTGGTTCTAGGGAGTTCTAACAGTACGGGATTCGGGTGTCTTGGGGTTGATTTTGCTCGTTTGTTGTACATGGTTCCAAAAGACGCGGGCAGGCGGTTATAACACCAGTCATGCATGAAAATTGAGGAATTTAGAGTGTGTAAGTCATGTATTTTCAAGATATTCTCTTTTTTAAAGAGTGGATCTGTGTGACTCCTGTACTTCTTATTGCATATTATACGCAATGCTCGTTTTTGTAATAGGAATATTCTCTTGACTTCCGGAACATGACCCCATACTTGGATACCATAAACTAAGTGACTTTGAATCAGTGCATAGTACAATGTTTTCAATGCTTTACTTGGGAAAAAATGTTTCACCTTATTCATGCAGTAGATTGCATGTGATATTTTCGAGCAGATTACTGATATGTGCTTATTGAATGTCAAGTTCTCATCAATGTGGATGCCTAAAAATTTTGTCGAGGATTCACGCCCAAGATTCCCTATTCGGTTTAGTTCAATGTTATTCAGCTTTAATTTCGAAGTATTCCATTTTTTGTCATTGTTTTGTGGGTGTAAAAGCATATAATTGCTTTTATTAATATTTATTGAAAGTTTGTTACAGCAGCACCAATCGGATACATTGGCTAATTCTTTGTTGGCATAACTGTATACTAGTTCACCATCTTTACCGCTTGTGAACAGTGTGGTGTCGTCGGCATACGATAAGATGTCCATTGTTGTGGAATTTACCATGTCGTTCACGTATATTAAAAAAATTATCGGCCCTAAAATTGAGCCTTGGGGGACCCCACAGGATGTATTCATTAGGCTAGAGGTACTCCCACTATATTCAACGTATTGCCTCCTATCATTCAGATAACTATGGAACCATGACATCGCTACACCCCTGATGCCATAGTGGTCAAGTTTCGATATTAATATGTTGTGGTCGATCGTATCGAATGCTTTTGATAAATCGATAAATACGGCTAAGGTGGAATCCCGTGTCGGTATATCGTTATTTTTAACGAGATGATCTAGAAGGTGCATTATCGGATGAAATGTTGAGTGATTTGGTCTAAATCCATATTGGTGTTTATTTAAGATTTCGTGTTCATTTAGAAAATCTACTAGTCGTTTTTGCATTATTTTTTCAAGCAGTTTAGAGAAAGATGGTAGGATACTAATTGGACGATAGTTTGTTATTTCCTTAGAGTTATTTATTTTAGGAATGGGGATTACTTTGGAGGGGTGTTCAGGTAATAAAACAGACAGATATTAAATACAAGAATTTATTATATGTACATTTCCAAAATGAACTACTCATCAATGCATATTTAGTATTGAAAGGGATCAAGGACACAAGGATTCCATTTCAATGCCTTAGTAGTTTTTATATGCACATTTTTTTCAAACGGGACATACAGTAATGCTCTAATTAATCGACTCCTTAACCAAAGCAGAATTATGGGTAACTTTTCAGGATTTAGTAGGAAATATGGCTTGTTGCCATTCATCGGAAAGATCTCAGTGTACCTAATACTACCCATAATTCTGCTTTGGTTAAGGAGTCGATTATTTAGCGCATTATTGTATGTTATTGGTCTGTCCATCCTCCTGACCGTCTGCTAATCACTTTTTATTTGTTTCCGGATAACTTTAATTATGTTCTAACTCGCTTTAAAGGGGTACTGTATGCCATTTTCATTAAATTTCCGGTGACAACAACGATCTAATATCGATAATATATAGAAACATAAGTAATTTGAGTCGAAGATGTATTCTGTAAACGCTCAGGTTAATAGGCTATCTTAAAATTTAATAATTTA
The DNA here is from genome assembly GCA_032622095.1 of Siphonodentalium dalli. Classification (NCBI taxonomy): domain Eukaryota; kingdom Metazoa; phylum Mollusca; class Scaphopoda; order Gadilida; family Siphonodentaliidae; genus Siphonodentalium; species Siphonodentalium dalli. Next base: position 197,107,650 of record CP136067.1, on the reverse strand, counting down.
AAAGTTAATAATTTGATATAAATTGAATTTATGACTGGTGCCATAAAATGGCGTCAATTAAATTACGTAATCAAAAATAGTAATTGAGGGATACTGGATTTTTAAACCGATCGCACACACGATTGCTTAAAATATTATGATGATACGGGGAGAACACTCAAGCCACTCACTGACTAGCGACGATACAATAATTTAAATGATTATATGGGACTAGTATGCATATAATATAACTTTTATTTGATTCATTTGGTTGAAAACTTTACAAAAATTACTCGACAACGACAATTTTTATTTTTGCATTCCGGTAAATTTGTCATCCGTAACATGACTTCGTACTCAACAGACTTTCAAATAATGGAAAAATTGTTACCTTATTCTCCGACTCGGAGACTATAGAAACCAACAACAACATGTGGCGTACAGTACCCCTTTAAGCTCGACCGAACATAAAGTATTAAAGGAATAACTACAACGAATGCATGATGTTATATGTAAACTTTAATAGACAAACCTGAAGTGTAGCGATAGTATAGTCTCAACTGAATGGAATGAAATTTGGTATATGGGTTTACTAGCACGAAATTTGTGTTCCGCCCTCCAATTTTTACCAATGATATGACCCTTTTTGTTGGATTTGCACACAATTTTGTTTCCGGATGATAACTTTAGTAAGTCTGAACTGAATGCATTGAAATTTGGTATATATGTCACATTCAAATTTGGGCTCTGCCTGCCATTTTTCACCAGAGTTATGGCCCTTTGTTGTAATTACGACAAGCATATTTTGCCATGCCCCATCTATGCTCTTGTTTCATATATTCCAGTTTTCAACATGGTGCACTATGCTGAAACAGCTTGCTTAACACTTAACATTTTTGGAATGATTTATTATAAATCAAAAGCATATACATGTACCATCCTACCATAGTTAAATAAATTAATGTGATCTCTTCTTTTGTTTCCAGTATCGACTTGTACGCCAATGATTGTTACAGAGCAATCTGATATGGACTTTGATGAATCTAAATTCATGACGATACAAGATGGTATGTATTCAATTATCTGAACCTCACTGCAATAATTTCTGCATCAGTACCAGTCGGTACTGGTATTAACCCTTTCAGTGCCAGGGGCCGATCTCATCGACCTTAATTTACGGTCTGTAAAATCGGCCCTTAAAAAAAAAAATAAATAAATATTTTTAGGCTAAAAAAAATAAGAAATAAATTTGTTTTTTGGGTTGAATTTTTTGGGCATGCTATAGCGAATTTAAAAACAAACTGGATAAAACCTTAGGCGCATGTTATAACTCAAAACTATCACCAAGTATTCATAGTAATAATTTTGATGCCCATGAAAAACGTAAGATTCCCTGGCACCAAACCTACAAAATAAGTCTGTTAAAGAATATAAGAAAAGATTATTAAAATTGTAAAAAATAATAACAAATGATGAAAAATTGTTAGGCCAATGCATTCTCTTATATATGCGAGGCGACCTACGGTCGACTCGCATATATAAGAGAATGCATTGGCACAGGGTATATGGGTTGATACAAAAATCGGACCTGGCACTGAAAGGGGTAAATGGTCATGGTTCATTTGTACCCCTGAGTTACGGTATTTCTATGTAATATGAAAGGAGGGATAAGATAGGACATTAACACCTTCTTTCCTGAACATATTCTCAGGTTTAGTTTAACCCTTTCATGACAGGAGCTGTGCGGGTGCAGCATTAAAGACCCTGTGCCAGTGCATACTCTTATATATGCAAGTCTTCCTTAGGGAGCCCCACATGTATAAGAAAATGCACTGGTTTACACAGTTATGGTCAATATTGTTAGGCCAATGTTTTCTCTTATGGGAGACGCGCATATATAAGAGAATGCATCGGCATAGGGTTTTTACAAAATTTAAGGATTCTTCATTCATGAAAGGGTTAATATACATGTAATGTATACATGTACATTTAAATGGTCTATCCATCCGAAGAAATGTTCAGGAAATATAAGCAGATGACAGACAGATGATAACTTTGATAAGATAATACAGTAATGCCCTAAATAATCGACTCCTTAACCACAGCAGAATTATGGGTAATTTTTCAAGATTTATTCGGAAATATGGCTTGTTGCCATTCATCGGAAAGCTCTCAGTGAGAGCTTTCCGATGAATGGCAACAAGCCATATTTCCGACTAAATCCTGAAAAACTTCCCATAATTCTGCTGTGGTTAAGGAGTCGCTTATTTAGGGAATTACTGCACATGTACAAGTGCATAAGGATTCCTATTGATTGGCGGGAAATTTTGGCTGCCAAAGGTAACTAGTTGCCAATGAGTATTCAGTAAAGAAATGTTTTATCACAAATTACTGATCTATGCTGTGTCAATCTGTTCTAAAAAAAATTTAACTTGTCAAACACAAGAGTTCTAATTTTCTGCAATTTTGACGGGTAGCTTGCGAAAATCATCAACTAAACTATCGCTCTGATTTTCCATTCTGTCATTACGCCATTTTTGCTGGAAAATCCCATGCTAAATATAGCAACATAGACTAGTACCCAGCCGGTGACATAGTCAGAAAGGAAGTATGACTGGTGCGCTCTCGTAGAGATCGTCAAATCTCAACAAAAATGTTTTTTTGTATCAACCCATATACCCTGTGCCAATGCATTCTTTTATATATGCAAGTCGACCATAGGTCGCCTCGCATATATAAGAGAATGCATTGGCCTAACAATTTTTTACAATTTTAATAATTTTTTCTTGTATTCTTTAACAATTTTATAATTTCACCCATACAGAGCCCCAGACAAACATGAGCAGACGACACTCTTCTATATGCTTCTATATATGTGTGGGTCTCCCTGCAGGGTAATGGATGTTTTTTATTTTATGTCCTAAAAATTTTAAGAAACATTTATTTTAAAAAAATTATAAAAATTTGTTAGACCAATGCATTCTCTTATATATGCGAGGCGACCTATGGTCGACTCGCATATATAAGAGAATGCATTGGCACAGGGTAAAAAAATATTGTAAATTATCTATACTGGCTTTTTAATTTGATCAACTGGCCTAATGAGAACTGTTATCTCCCCAAAATTACTTGTTAACCTGAGATATACACTAATGCTGCCTATTTGATCAACAGTGCGAGATGGACCTGGTCAGTTGTATGATGCATTTGTCTGCTATAACCCCGAGAACACTGATGATCTGAGATTTGTACAGAAGATGATCGATAAGTTGGAAGTAGAACCACATAAACTCAAGTTGCTTGTTCCAATGAGAGACGACTTGCCTGGAGGGTCCAAATACTCCATCAGTGCCAAACTCATACAGGATAGGTAATATATATACTTATTAAACAACATAGATGAGTGATGACCTCGGTGAATACAATAATGCCTTAAATAATCGACTCCTTAACCACAGCAGAATTATGGGTAATTTTTCAGGATTTAGTCGGAAATATGGCAACAAGCATATCTCTGACTAAATCCTGAAAAATTACCCATAATTCTGCTGTGGTTAAGGAGTCGATTAATTAGGACATACCTGTAGTTGGTATACTGGTTTATCTATTTGACTAATGTGCATTCATTTATTATACCCCCATGATCAATCCTCCATCTGTCTGTCCGTCCCTCTGGGTAGATGTCTCAACCAATGGTTGTCGGATCTCAATTTGTTCACTTATTTTAAATTTTAACTGATTGTGTTGATATTCAGAATTAGTTCAATCATTTGATTGTCAGACTTCAACATTGTTGGTTTGAATTTGTGAACATTATTATATTAACCCTTTCAGTGCCAAGTCCGATTTTTGTATCAACCCATATACCCTGTGACAATGCATTCTCTTATATATAGGTCGCCTCGCATATATAAGAGAATGCATTAGCCTAACAATTTTTCATCATTTGTTATTATTTTTTACAATTTTTTACAATTTTAATAATTTGTTCTTATATTCTTTAACTCTTTCAGTGCCAGACTTATTTTGTAGGTTTAGTGCCAGGGAATCTTAAGTTTTTCATGGGCATCAAAATTATTACTATGAATACTTGGTGATAGCTTTGAGTTATAACATGCCCCTAAGGTTTAATCCAGTTTGTTTTTAAATTCGCTATAGTATACTTAAGCATACCCAAAACAAATTTAGGGCCGATTTTATCAGCCTTGGCACTCTACAGACCGTAAATTAGGGCCGATGAGATCGGCCCTTGTCACTGAAAGAGTTAAAGGCTCTCTTTCTGGGAACACCCCAACAACAAGGACTAATAATTCTCGTCACATTTTGAAGACACAGTAAAGGCCCACTTAATTTTTGAATGCCCAGATCACAATATATACAACATATTCCATAGTATATACCATTTGAAAGAGGAAGCTCCAAAATAATGCATCAACTTTCGTTCAAATAAACTGCAAACATGTTGTTTTGTCAAGGTACTGAAGTGTGTTCTGTTAATTTTGATCTGGTCTCTACTGTAAGGCTATTATTCTCAATCAAAGGGGAATAACTTTGTCTCTTAGTTATGAATTATATTGCATTCTGGGTAAATAATGGTGTGTCTTGGTGTGAATATGAGAATCTCTGTAACTTTTTGGACAATCCTTGGCCTCAGTTGTTCCGTATTCTTATGGAATATTTTTGGTTCCTCTTCCATATATATGGAATATGTCGTGGTATATAATATGGAATATGTTGTGTATAATGGTATATAATATGGAATATGTCGTGTATAATGGTATATAATATGGAATATGTCATGTATAATGGTATATAATATGGAATATGTTGTGTATTATGGTATATAATATGGAATATGTCGTGTATAATGTGATCTATCTGGACATTTAATTGATTTGGTTTTTTCTCAGCTTTCTGCACTTGTGTCACCAATATACCCAATCCAATTGAGTAATGAACCATTCCAATGTATACTTTTATAACTGAATGGGTGATTTCAATCAAAAAGGGTTAAAATATCTGATTTGATTTCAGGTGTAAGAGAATGATAATCATATTGTCGTCCAGTTACCTAAGGAGCACACAGTGTGACTTCCAGACTAAATTTGCTCATGCTCTTGCCCCAGGTAAGAAGTCTTATGCATAAGTTACAGTGAACCAATCATCGGGTAGGGTGATCAAATAGAAATGGAGAATAATCTTGTTCAGAGTAGTTATTTTTTTAAATTGACAAACACGCACCGTCATTCTTATATATTAATTCAATGTAGTGACTCTCGATGTGGAAATCAATTTCGTTATTTTATGACCAATATATTCGTCCCGAATCGAGTAGTAATTATTTACAATTCAGCATAGTTTAGACGGTGTTTTCCATGGAGTGATTCTGACAGTAGATTTGCTTCATATTTTCAGCGATGTTAGTAGAATGTTATATTCTGACAGTTCGCATAGTGGCTGAATACTAACTTATCCGTCCATCACACTTTTGTGTACCTTCATGGTGTAATCATCTCCTACAGATTTCATCCTAGAGATTTGAAACTTCCGATTATTGTTGCCCATATATTGAAGATGTGCAACATGTATATAGATGATGGAAAAATATTTTTGACAGTTCAGGACGGTTAGGAAAAAATATTTTTTATATACCCTTTCGACTTAGAAGATTTCAACATTTTTATAATTTCTTTTGCATCGACTTGCCACGTTGTCGGGGGACACTGTGGTCGGCTGATCTTTTATTTAGTAATGGCACAGGTATGCCTTTCTAGATGACATTAATGTAACAAAAAATCTCTCCTTCGTAACAATATTTAGAGTGATTGAATGTTAATTGACTTCCTTGTACAGTAATGCCCTAAATAATCGACTCTTTAACCACAGCACAATTATGGGTAATTTTTCAGGATTTAGTCGGAAATATGGCTTGTTGCCATTCATCGGAAAGCTCTCACTGAGAGAATTACTGTAGTACAGCATCGTGAATAATCATTCGTGCGGATCGAGGTATGTTATTTCCTCAGAAAAACAAAGTTAGTGTGACACTGGTTTTGAATCATTTTTAGCTCACCTGAGACGAAGTCTCCGGTGGAGCTATAGTCATCACTACTCGTCCATCGTCCGTCTGTCCATCCGTCCGTCCGTCAACAATTCTTTAAACATCTTCTCCTCTGAAACCATCAGACCGATTGGGTTTATATTTGGTGTGGATGTTCCCTAGGTGACTCTTATTCAGATTTTTTCAAATGAGGTCACCAAGTCAAATAGTTTTGATGTCAGGACCATAACTATTTTTCCACATAGTAATTCTTAAAACGACTTCTTTTCTGAAGTTGTCGGGCCGATTGGGTTCATATTTGGTATGAGGGTACCTTGAGTGACTGTGGTTCAGATTGTTCAAATGAGGTCACTGGGTCAAATGTGGGTGGGGCTATGGACATAAATCTGAAGAAATATTTTTTTTTTTAGATTTAACTTATTGCTCAATTTAACCAAAAAAAAACAAAATTATATATATTTTATTTTTAAGAAATATTTTTTTTTATTAAATAAAATAAAAAACATTTAATTAAAATTTTGAAGAACTTGTGACATTACATCTTCGGGGGGGGGGGGTTAGGTACATCTAGTCTCCCCACTAAATTTGGTTGAAATCAGGGGTTTGGGAGAAAAGATGAACAGACAGATGTACAGAAATGTTCAGTAAATTCCTTTTAATACTAGTATCTGTGCATTCCCATTACAAGCCAACTCTGCTCTGAACTGACAGACATGACACATGTTGTTTATAATCAGGGCCAGATAGAAATATAAGAGATCTTCTATAGCTATAGGCAGAGTCCCCAGGGAGTGTATTCATGTCATTCATAATTTAAATGAGATTAATGGTGTTGTACATTTGTTTTCTGAAGTTGTCAGTAGCACCATCATTGTTTACAATACAATGGTCATTAATATCAGATTAAATTCATTTTCCCAGAGCTTTAAGTGTGTCTGGCATTTGTAGAATGAGGTTCCCAGAGGCTAGCATCGCCAAATACATCCTAGGAGGACCTCATTCTGCTTAGGCTTCATCTTCTGGGAAGTATCTAGAGTCTCAAATTGACATTTTTAGCAGCTCTTTTCCCTTCTGTTCAGATTTTAAAATGCATAATTGAGGTGTTAAATGGGTGATGCTAGCCTACCTTACAGAATAGCATCACTACATTCACCCTTTTGGGACCTCAGACACACTAAATTCATGCTTGGCTGTTCCAATATTATTTTCTTAACCACTTAGCTATGTGACCTCATTATACCTTATTATGGACAAAAAAGTGTGGGGGTATATTGGATTAAATCTGTTGGTCTGTTGGAGTGTCCTTCCATCCATTGTTCTGTCCATCCATCCATCAACAATTGTTTTCTTCTAGAGATCTATATGAATTCCTTACCTGAATGTGACTCACATTCAGATTTGTTCAAATAAGTTCACCAGGTCAAATAGGAGGGGTGCCAGGGCCATAACATTTCCCCTCCATAGTAATTCTAACAACTATTTCTACTCAAGAACCATCAAGTCTATTTAGCTTATATTTGTGTATGCAGGGTCCTTGGGTGGCATGTTTAGATCTGTTCCAATGGGGGCCTTTTTGGTAAATCAATTAACTTCAACTCTTAAAAGCGAATGTTTATAATTATAAGATGAATAGATATCAGAGATGGGGATTCATTTTGTTCAATTAGGGGCAGAGACCCCACCCACACTACCTGTATCTATGCTGTACACTACTGGTATAATAAGATAATGTCATATTCTTGCAGGGATGTCCCCACAGTGTTGGGGAGGTGATTTACAGATTTGTTCAATGAAATGTAATTTTGAGCTCACCTGAGACGAAGCTATAGTCATCACTTCTCATCTGTCACCTGTTCATCTTTCTGTCTGTCCATCAATCTGTCAACAATTCTGTGAACATCTTCTCTAGATCATAAGACTGAATGGGTTCATATTTGGTGTGGATTTTCCCTAGGTGATTCATATTCAGATTTGTTCAAATGAGGTCACTCTTTCAAATGGTTGTGAAGCCAGGGCCATAACTCTTGCCCTCCATGGTAATTCTTAAAAACGACTTCTTCTCATCTACCATCAGATATAGGGTGGGACCCGATACATAACTGTATGCCTCTATAGTAATACTTAAAATGTCTTCTCAAGAGAGGTTGGACTATTTAGCTTACATATAGTATGGAGGATCCTTTAGTGACTGAGATTCAGATTTGTTAACATAAGGCAACCTGTTAAGAAATGACCGGGCTATGGGGACTTAACACTTTTGTGTCTAATAAAATCATTAAAATACAAAATTCATTAAAACATCTACCTTGGAACTACTTGACTGATTAATCTGACATACATATATGCTGTTTTTGGGTCCATGGTTAATTGGGCTTCAAACATGTCTAAATAGTTTTATAAAAAGGTGCTTGTGAGATTGGAAATTTGCAACAATAGAGAAAGTTTGAGATGACAGTTGCCAATCTAAGACTGGGGAGTCTGGAGCCTGATCGGGAAGGGACATGAGCTGGAGGAGGGGGAGGGGTGATCAGTAGCGTACAGTTGGTACATGAAGCCTCTCTATCTACATATCCTGTTTAGATCTACTTTTTTAAAGTGATTATGAAAAGTTCTAACTGTTATGGTCTCCAAAGTCACAGTCTTATCAGTCTTTGCAGTCTGGTGAGCGACCCCACAGTCTTTGACTGTCTTGTTATGAAATATCTCTCTTTTATCAAATTTACAAAAAGCACAAGCCATATTCAAATATTATTAGTTAAATCATGGTCGTACTACAGGGACCAGCCTAGAGGGTGACTTGGGAGACAGGGACCAGCCTAGAGGGTGACTTGGGAGACATCTTCTCCCTAAAATGTCCCACTTCTCCCTATTTTTGTCCCAGGGAGGAATGACTTCTCTCTCATATTCCAACAGCTGATTTTAAAGTATATTTACTGATTTAATATAATGGTGTTCTTACTCACGATAATGGTTTATAATTGGGCTCTTGAGTTTCATAAAACTTATTAGATTATAGAAGTGTGATGTTGGCTGGCGTGTGAATTGAACTTCAGCCGTTATTACTTCTCCATGATAACAGTTCATTTCTCCCTAATAACCAAACATGAAGAAGTGACTTCTCCCAATTTGCAACCTCTGGGCTGGTCCTTGTGACGTACACAACACTAAGTGAACGTTCAGACGACCACGATACAAACATAAGTGGAGGAATCAGGGCCCGACGAGATTGTGGATAGTTTGTTCACACGATTGCGATGTCGTCGTACACGATGATATCATAGGTTGTTTGTAAAGCATGTGATTGACTACCCTGCGATCTTTCCAGCCGCAATTTTTACATACACACGACTGCGATTACGTCGCAAGTGGAGGTATCCAAGGATACGCCACGATGTCGAATCTAAAATCAAACAGTGCTTGATTTTTTTTTTACGTGAGCATGCGCAGTCTAACTACCGGTTACTTTCTACGACGGAAATCCTTCCACTTACGATTGAATCGTGGTCGTCTGAACGTTCACTAAATTGACAGCCTCGTCAACTTCTTTTCTTATTTTTCAGGTGCAAGAAGTAAAAAGCTCATTCCGGTTTTGTTAGAAAACATCCCATTTCCAGAGATACTCCGATTTGTTACAATCTGTGACTTTACCAAGCCAGATCTCATGAGATGGTCATGGGAACGACTAGCAAGTGCTATTACAGCACCATTTGACACCAAAGAAGTCATGATAACCAATGAGACCTTTTTGCGATCAACCAGTTTGAGTTTTGATGGATCGGTGAACTGGGAATCATCTGACCCGACATACGAAAGTATAGAGTCTCTCTCCGACTCATCGTCAGCATCATACTCAACAGCGGCATCCAATATACCTGAGAGTAAGTTATTTTAACCCTCTAATACTAAATACTCATTGACAAGTGGTTCCCTTAGAAAATGTTCAGATAATAAGTTCAACGACCATTTATTTAACACCACCAGCCCATCAATTAATTCCATCCTAAGACGCAGCTTTGTCTAAGTTTTTAATTCTTTATATTTCTCTTCAATCTTTTTGTTAAACATAGAACGAGTCTATTCATAACAATGGGGACAAGTGTACATGCCAGATTTTTAAATATTTAACACCCAAAGCCACTTGATTTTAGAGTTATCCATCTTCATCTGCAATTTGGTCTGAGACTGTCGGCTTGATGAATAATTGCCAGACTGCCAGAAATTACATAACTCGTGGAAATAACAAATTTCAAAAATCTATATCTGATCACTCTGAGCTTTGATGGGTGGGTTCCTCGACTTGAATCAAATATTTTTTACCCCTGAATCCAAAGAAATAGTAATTTGGGAGCGTCAATTCGGATTATGCATCTTTAACTACTTTGACAAAATACGTGTTTTTTTCCTATTCGATTACCTAAGTGTTCCACATCACTTTAATCTAAATATATTTCCAGGTCAGCAGTCCAGAAGAAATAGTAGCTCATCGACAATCAGAGAAGCTCAAACTAGGTCATCTCCCACGCCATGTAATGAGTCGTCCAATCAAAAACTATCAGAAACAAGTGCAGTATCATCTCCAAACATAAACGTGGCACTGGCTCATCTGAAGAAAATACAAACCAGGTCCGAAAGTACAACACTTCAAAAGAGATGCGCTTCTCCTAGTCCGAGTCCAGCATGCACTTTTAGTACAGTAGCCTCTGTTCATCCGTTTCCAGGACCATCTTGTAGCCAAACACAGGAAATACGGAGCATAACCGCTGGTCCTAAGATTGAGATAGTGAAACAACAGACTACACCAATACAGTCGTCAAGGAGACAGCTAAAGCCTAAAGGCAACCATGAAGATCAGATAACTGACGATAATGGATTCTACCTTGTTTGACACATTGACGATGTTAGAGATGATGATCTGAGCCGGGGAACTATTTTATGTTCAACAATTTTCAGCTTGTCGGAAAATATACATACAGTAATGCCCTAAGTAATCGACTCCTTAACCACAGCAGAATTATGGGTAACTTTTCAGGATTTAGTCAGAAATATGGCTTGTTGGCATTCATCGGAAAGCTCTCCCTGAGAGCTTTCCGATGAATGCCAACAAGCCATATTTCCGACTAAAACCTGAAAAGTTACCCATAATTCTGCTGTGGTTAAGGAGTCGATTATTTAGGGCATTAATGTAAGCCAGGGAACTAGTTTAGGTTCAAGAATTTTCAGCTTGTCGGAAAATATACATATCAATGAATCCAAGCCTTGAAATAGGGTGTCTGTCATTATCAGAATGAGGTCCCCAGAGGGTGAATTTAGTGACGCTATCCTGCACAGTGAGCTAGCTTCACCAAATTCACCCTCTGTGAACCTCATTCTGCTCAGGCCACTGCTATAATTAAGTTTTTGATCATGATATTCACCCATTGTGCACCTCGATTATGCATTTTAACTTCTGCCAATTAGGAGATATAGAAACTGAACAGAAACGAAATGTAACTAAAAACAATGTTAATTTGAGACTATAGATATTTCTCAGAAGATGAGGCCTAAGCAGAATGAGGTCCCCAGAGGGTGCGCTGTTTGGTAGCATCACTAAATTCACCCTCTAGGGACCTCATTCTTCTTAGGCCTCTTCTTCTCTGGAAAGTTTCTTTATTATCTATAAAAACTTCTTCACATAGATTCTATTTCTTTTTTAGTTTAGTTTCTCTATATCCCCAAATTGGCAGACGACACATTGCATAATCCCAATGGGTGTACATCACAATATTCACCATTTGGGAACTTCAATATGAGTCTATGTCTCCCTTAGCAGATGAGGCCATGCAGAATGAGGTCCCCAGAGGGTGAATTTGGTGATGCTCGCCCACTATGTGGGATAGAGTCACTAAATTCACCCTCTGGGGACCTCTTCCAGAAAATGTCCGACACTATTTCAAGGCTTGAATGATTCAGATTTCAAATTTAATATTTTTTTTACCGTACAGTAACGCCCTAAATAATCGTCTCCTTAACTGCAGCAGAATTATGGGTAATTTTTCAGGATTTAGTCAGAGTATGGCTTGTTGCCATTCATCGGGGATGAATGGCAACAAGCCATATTTCCGACTAAACCCATAATTCTGCTGAGGTTAAAGAGTCGATTATTTAGGGTGTTACTGTGCCTGGCATTTTCAGTTGTTGGCTTGTATCAAACCTGCAGCCTCCGTTACACGGCCAGTCTGAATTAATTCAATGACTTTTAACCCTTTCAGTGCCAGGGGCCGATCTCATCGGCCCTAATTTACAGTCTGTAAAATCGGCCCTAAAAATTTAAAAAAAATGTTTTGAATTTTTTATTCTCGATATTTATTTGGTTTTAGTTAAAAAAAATTTGGGTATGCTTAAGTATGCAATAGCAAATTTAAAAACAAACTAGATAAAACCTTAAGGGCATGTTATAACTCAAAACTATCACCAAGTATTCATAGTAATAATTTTGATGCCCATGAAAAACGTAAGATTCCCTGGCACTAAACCTACAAAATAAGTCTGTTAAAGAATATAAGAAAAAATTATTAAAATTGTCAAAAATTGTCAAAAATAATAAAAAATGATGAAAAATTGTTAGGCCAATGCATTCTCTTATATATGCGAGGCGACCTATGGTCGACTCGCATATATAAGTGAATGCATTGGCACAGGATATATGGGTTGATACAAAAATCGGACCTGGCACTGAAAGGGTTAAAACCTCTCTTTGTTAAATTGATTCTCCCATTCAGTCACAAAAGTATTCATTCGAACGGTCTGTTATAGCTGAATTGGTCATTGTTTCATGGAAAAAGACACACAGGATCTCCTAAACATACAAAAAGTCACCTAGCATCTCGAAATGTCATTTTTTTTAAAACATCATTGCGTTCGCTTTGAGTTTGATTTGCACTGCAGTTCTGTATCCTTGAATCGACCATACAATACTTTTTGCACGAAATCATGCAACAATGACCAATTCAGCTTATTTATATTCATCAATTGCAAAAGGATTCCTAAAAGATAGTTATTCAGTGAAACTTGCTCACACAAGCAGTCTGTAATCACCGCCTGTGAACCGGTCCTGTACAGCGAGGTAGCAGTCTGTAATCACCGCCTGTGAACCGGTCCTGTACAGCAAGGTAGCAGTCTGTAATCACCGCCTGTGAACCGGTCCTGTACAGCAAGGTAGCAGTCTGTAATCACCGCCTGTGAACCGGTCCTGTACAGCGAGGTAGCAGTGGTAAAGCTCCTGGTGGCAGGACAAATTGTTGACTTTTTACACAGATATCCCAGTCTGGGTTTCTTAATCTCACTGAAATGTGGCATGGTCATCACGCCTGAAAATATGTTGCTGGACATTTTCACAGTGTGGTAGCATTACTAAGTGCACCCTCTGCATACCTCATTCTGCTTAGGCCTCATCTTCTTTTACAGTATCTTTATTATCAAATTAAAAAATTTTGTAATTTTCTTAAGAAACTTCCTATTTTCTATTTAAAGTGATGTGAAACAATCCGGTGGGTTGATCAAATAGAAATTGAGAGTAATCTTGCTGAAAGTAGTTATTTTTTTTACAAATATTAATCCAAATTGTCAACACACACCGTCATTCTTATATATTAATTAAATGCAATGACTCTCGATGGCGAAATAATTTTTTTTAGTTTATCGCTGATAATTGCGTCCCCAATCAAGATGTAAATATTTACAATTGAGCTTAGTTCAGACGATGTTTTCTAAGAAGCGGTATGGTCGATTTCTTTGAAATTTTCGGAGATGTTATTCAGGGAAATTTCCAGGGCTGTTTTGATACCTGTTACAGGTATGGGCGCCCAAACTCGAGAAGCCCAAATGACCCCAAATTCCTAGTGGACAGTATTGAGTCAACCTGAATTTTCAAGGCAATTCAACAATATGCGATGTAAATAAAAAATCTGCATTTGCAATACAGCCTTCATTTGCATGTTGAATTTTTAAATCAGAAATATTATGTCATATTTATAATATATGCGTTTGTATCTGTGTTGGTTCGGTGTAGAAGCCGTATTTAAAAATTATATTGGGATACCGGTACATATCCTCGGCTGGAAACAGGTGTCCCCAAATTATCTCTGGATTCTTCCCTGATGTTATTAGAATGCTACATTCCCCAGTTGGCATAGTGCCAGCCACTTGAGTTCTAACTTATCAATTTCACGCAACCGAACAAGTCCATAATATGACTTTAAGTTTAGTTTCTCTATATTCCCAAATTGGCATATGACACAATGCACTCTCTTCACCATCTGTTAACTTCAATCTGAGTCTAGGTCTCCCATAGCAGATGAGGTCATTTTGAATGAGGTTGCCAGAGGATGAATGTGTTGACAGGTTAGCATCACTAAATTCAACCTCTGGGGACCTCATTCTGCAAATGTCCAGCACCATATATTGTCCCAGTGGTCATCCATCACCATGGTTACTAGTGATGCGGACCGGACCGGTCATCCATCACCATGGGTACTTTAAAAAAATGGTCCATTCATTGTGTTGTTTGCATTTTCTGTTCTCAATTTAGACTCGGGTGAAAATTTAGACTTTGGGTACTAACTTGCCAATGTTATTCACTGTAATAAGTCCACTATGTCTTTAAGTAAAATACCTGTGATATCTCATATGGCAAACACTAGTAATAATAAAAATAAAGGTGTGATTAGCCTAACTCGACTGACTGCCTTTGAAATCCTAACTGCCCAAATTTTTTTACAATTTTTAAGTGAAATTTCAATTAGTCTAGATATGGCTCTATACTGTGATGTAAATATTTTAGGTGATACCCAAGACATGTTTGGCGTTGAATTCAATGCTGTCAATATTTAATGAATACTTGCCAAATTATTACTTCATTCAGGTAATAAATAGAGGATATGAAATGAGTGTTTCTCTCATATGATATTTATGAAACGAGTCTAAGAATTTTCAGTTTTCTCGAGCCTCCGGCGAGAGAAAACTGAAAATTCGTGACGAGTTTCATAAATATCATATGAGAGAAACACGAATTACATTTTCTATTTATCATATGACATATGACATAAATTGATTATGATGTCCAAAACGCACACAAATCACTAAATAGCTATATGACATCGGCAGCAAAAGGTTAATGTGACGTCACTTCATTGCACCGGAAGCCCAATTACACCTGGTGAACTAGCAGAAATA
This sequence comes from Siphonodentalium dalli, assembly GCA_032622095.1. Classification (NCBI taxonomy): domain Eukaryota; kingdom Metazoa; phylum Mollusca; class Scaphopoda; order Gadilida; family Siphonodentaliidae; genus Siphonodentalium; species Siphonodentalium dalli. The sequence goes on along the minus strand of CP136067.1, from coordinate 197,092,400 downwards.
ATATGCACGCGAAGATATAGTGCGCTATTCTGTTCTCAGTTTGTGACATTATATCGTATGTTTATTAGATAAATACGAATTACATATTCTATTTATCGTATAACAATGTCCAAAACTATATATTTCAAGATTATAATTGCGAGAATTTCGGCATCGCGTTGATTGACGCGCACGAATTTGACCTGCATTTAGTTAGAGATGCGGCTCGGCTCAGGCTGCCATTCAGCCAATCAGAACACACTTTTTGTCAACAAACCAATCAAATTATCGGAAGGTGATATGAACTAGTAGTTCATATGAAATTGATTTATGACATACTTTCCAATGTAAATAATGATTGAGTCATATGATAAAATTCATTATTATCCATCCCTTAACTAACACTATTTCTGATTGGGCAAAAGCTGTCACATGATAATCAGGGAAAAAGTCATATTGGACTCCGGAAAGTAATTATGGACTTGAATCGAGTCCAATATGACTTTTATACAAATTATCGGGACTCCGGGTGACGTCAATTGGATAAACATACAGATGGATAATACAAATGTCCTTATACAATGTTGTGTGCAGTACAGTAATGCTCTAATTAATCGACCTCTTAACCAAAGCAGAATTATGGGTAACTTTTCGGGATTTAGTCGGAAATATGGCTTGTTGCCATTCATCGGAAAGCTCTCGGGGAGAGCTTTCCGATGAATGGCAACAAGCCATATTTCCGACTAAATCCTGAAAAGTTACCCATAATTCTGCTTTGGTTAAGAGGTCGATTAATTAGAGCATTACTGTATGTGTTATCTAATACTCATCCAGTTTGTGGTGAAAAGTCATATTGGTCTCCATGCTAAGCATCGTGTAACACTATGACTATGACAACTTGGACTTGTACAAGAAAAACACATTGTACACATAAATTTATATTAGAAGAAATTTTCGATGATATTACGGTCAAACCTGCCAGAGCTTCAGATTTGTACAGTAATGCACAAAATATTTTCAAATAAAAAATATTTGCTCACAACATAGCAAATTTTTGGCATTTTATTGGAATACACCTATATTTGTTTGAGGTGTAACAAATGTTGTTGACAAATTGTTGTTTATTTTTATACTTTTATGTTGTGTTTTGATAAGACTGTAGTCCAAACATTTATATATATTTACTCTAGACATAGAAATGTCAAATGAAGTGCAAGGGTATCAGGAGCATTGGAGGACAAGGACACAACCCTCAATGTGGCATTTTACCCAGTATACAAGCCTGCAAATAGTTTGCCTGTCATTTGCAGAATGAGGTCCCTAGAGGGTGAATTTAGTGATTTTATCCTGCTGTGGGGGTAGCATCACTAAATTCACCCTCTGGGGACCTCATTCTGCTGCAGCCTCAACAATTTTAGGTTCAACAACTTTTGATCTTATCAGTAAATATACATATCAAGGTTTCCAAGCCTTCAAATATTGTGTCTGACATTTGCAGAGTGAGGTCCCCAAAGGTGAATTTAGTGAACTAAATTCACCCTCTGGAGACCTCATTCTGCTTAGGCCTCAACTGCTATTGGAGACCTCAGATCAGATTGAAGTTCCCCAGTTGAAGTTGGTGATATTAACCTATAGCTATTAGTCACATTTAATATGCATTTTATCTTCTGCAAATTAGGGGATATAAAACTGAACAGAAGGGAAAAAGTAACTAAAAACAATGTTAATTTGAGACTATATATACCAGAATATGAGGCCCCCAGAGGGTGAATTTAGTTATGCTAGCCTGCTGGGCGGGGTACTGGCACTAAATTCACCCTCTGGGGACCTTTTGTATTTTTGTATTTGTACAGGTGTCAGTCGAGACTGAGGAGGCTGCAGCCAGCCCCGGCATGTCTCCCCCTGTTTGTCTCCCCAGGCCCCTAATAATGTGTGTCGCTCACCTTCATTACACTCACACATGCATTCGTACTGTGGAACATGAAGCACGACGTTGGTTGGTAGATATAAAGTCACATGACGTCGCGTGCTGACCCCAACTTGCATCCATTTTTGTGTAGACGCAACTTGCACCGAGTCACGATAATAACATTGGAAATGGACGCTTAAAACTCTTTTATTCTGCCAGTTGACTCGGTTGAGTGTAAATATAAGTCATGAATGTTGATTTTGTTGCGTTCCATAGAGTATGGATGCAAGTTGGTCTGACATTTTAATGAAGTATCACAGGGAGCTACAGTAATGCCCTAAATATTCGACTCCTTAATCACAGCAGAATTATGGGTAATTTTTCAGGATTTAGATGGAAATATGGCTTGTTGCCATTCATCGGAAAGCTCTCCGTGAGAGCTTTCCAATGAATGGCAACAAGCCATATTTCTGACTAAATCCTGAAAAATTACCATAATTCTGCTGTGGTTAAGGAGTAGATTATTTAGGGCATTACTGTATACCCATCAGTATCTCTAATCTCTTTCAGATAATAGGTTCAACAAATGTTTGTTGAACTTATTATCTGAACATTTCCTTCCAAAGAATATTAATACTTCTGCTCTTGTATTAGCTTTTCATCTGTCTGTCGTCTGCTTTTATTACCTGAATACCCCTCCATATTAATAATAGACCATTCTAAATGTATATCTTTATAACTGAATGGGAGAGTAAGGTTAAAACATCTTCAAGGGACAGCAATGATTATTTTATCACGGTGAAGTGTTTAAAGGTACTCAATCTGATTCGATGGTCCCCCTATAATCAGATTCCAACAACAACAACATTTTTTGAAATGCCGCTTCAGTTATCAGAATTGATTAATTACCCCAAAATAATACTAACCACAGTCAACTATAGTATAAAACTGCCCAAAACCTGTTATTTATCAACGTTTTGTTCAACGAAATTTTGCCGGTTGTCAAATATCTGACACTAAAAAGCCATTGGATTTAAGAGTTATCAATCACCCGCTATAGCTATCTGGTCAGATAAGTTCTTCCCGTTTACTGTTTACTTGGTCACTTAAAATAAGAATAATAGATTTCAAGCATCGATATCTGATCACTCCTAGCTTTGATGGGTGGGTTCCTCGACTTGAATCAAATATTTTTTACCCCCGAAGCCAAGGAAATAGTAATTTGCGAGCGTTAATTCGGATTGAGTACCTTTAATACTGTAACAGAATTACCTTCTTTTCTATTTATTACATGATCCTATCCTTATTCCATTCAATAAACCCATTCTATAAATTGTGATATTAAATGTTCGTTTAATAACAGGAAATAGTACCAGGTGACCTTTGACTTCTGGTTTGTCGTCTGTTTACATTCCGTATGTTACATCTCAAAATACTATGGCTTCCAATATTTTTCCAACAAACTATAATGTATGAAGAGTTTGAAAAGTTATGTCATTAAATATAGGCCATTAAATATGCCAAAGAGTCTAAAATAAGCCGATGTTAGTTTCACGTCCCATTTATTGATTTAAGTATGTTTTGTCGAGGTTTTGGATCATGTAATAAATAGAATCTACAACTCGTCACCAGTTTATAGCGGAATAAAATATTTTTTACCCCGAAGCCAAAGAGATAGTAATTTAGGAGCATCTGATCGGATTGAGTACCTTTAGTTTCAAAACCATGTATACATCTTTAACCCTTTTTATACTAAATTGATTCTCCTGTTCCGTTATAAAAGTATACATTGGAATGGTCTATTATTCATTTGGAGGGGTGTTCAGGTAATAAATAGTAATTTAGGAGCATCTGATCGGATTGAGTACCTTTAAGATTATGATGTATACATCTTTAACCCTTTCTACACTAAATCGGTTCACCTGTTCCGTTATAAAAGTATACATTGGAATGGTCTATTATTCATTTGGAGGGGTGATTAGGTAATAAAAGCAGATGAATGACAGAAAAACAGATAGACAAGAGCAGAATAATTCATATTCATTGCTATGAAATAATAAGATAATAAGTTCTAGGGAACTACTCATCAATGAGTATTTAGTAAGGATTAATATTAATATGATCATATGCTAATTGTAATTAATGACCACAGGTAATATGGATATGCATATGGATAATAATTATTATATTTTCGTAAATTTTTTACGTCAAAATATAAATGTTATCCTACTCTCAGTACTATCTCATGGCGTCATATTTTTGCGTCATTCAGTATCCTTGCGTGTTATTTTAACAAAAAAGCCAAGTAGTGTTGTAGCTTTATGAACATGTTAGGTAGGGTCCGGCGAATCGGCGATTTTGTTCGAATCGAATCTCGAATTGAATCAGACACGCGGATTTCACATCGAATCTCGAATCGAATCTTACTCCCCGTGGTAAATCGACAATAACTAGATTTATGTCGGCGATCCCGCTGCAGCGCGAGTGTCTCCCCATACCATCACCTGTGCGTGTTTGGCAGCTTGCCGTGTTGACCTGCGTCACAATACAAAATGTTGAGAACGGCACATGAAAATATGACGAGATAAATCGTACTCTGTCGTACTTTTTTTTTCATCAGGGCCCAATTCTTTCTTCATCGTAAAGGTGGCTTGTGACAACTGTTTCTTTTTAGGGGCTCGCCCGCATCGCCGCTACTACTAGACGTGTTGCCGGTTAATTTTCGTTTTGAGTCTTTCTTTTCTTTTGCCCTTATGGTGGATTGCAGGATGACTGCGGCTAAGGTGTGCCCATAAGTGGGAGGTAGTGCCCGTTTTCTGAACTGATAGTACAGTCGTGCACGATTTGCACCTGAATTTGTCAATGCTGCATTCAAAATAACTTTTAATTTCCGCCATTATAACTTTGGATAAATAAAAAGTAGTGAAGGGCACAAGAGATGGATCGATGATATGGATATTTCGCCGCCACGACGACCCATATAAGAGCAATAATTTACTGAACGAAACAGGACCGCATCTCGTGCACCGACGGCGTTCGCAACGACATCTGCGTGCGTTTGTTTTAGAGCTTTTGTAGGACACGCTGTTCAACAAGTTCGCACATAATGAGGTTAATATGGTGATTCGAACTACATTCGAATCACAAGATCGATTTCGAATCGAATCGAATCAGTAAGACGATTTTGAATCGAATCGAATCTCGAAGCTTCGCCGGACCCTAATGTTAGGTCTAACCATGTGTTTCATTATGGTCTAGGTTGTAACAAACTGGTTTAGAAAATATAATAAATACAACAATTAATTGTTCTGAGTAGCATATGTGACCCGCCATATCAAATCCAGTCGTAAGTCGGGATTTTTTTACCCTGTGCCAATGCATTCTCCTTATATATGCGAGTCGACCATAGGTCGCCTCGCATATATAAGAGAATGCATTGGCCCTAACAATTTTTTATCATTTTTTTTTAAATAAATGTTTCTTACAATTTTTAGGACATAAAATAAAAAACATCTATTACCCTGCAGGGAGCCCCACACATATATATGTATGGGTGAAATTATAAAACTTGTCTAAAGAATACAAGAAAAAAATTATTTAAAATTGTAAAAAATTGTTGTAGGCCAATGCATTCTCTTATATATGCGAGTGTGGACCTATGGTCGACTCGCATATATAAGAGAATGCATTGGCACAGGGTAAAAAAATCCTCGACTTGCAACTGGATTTGATATGGCGGGTCACATATGGTTTTTTCCTCTTGTGAGATGCTGAGGATTATAATTATTTTCAATCGGCTAGCGCTTCGTAAAATAATCCTCCGCATCTCACTCGAGGAGAAAAACCATATGCTACTCAGAACAGTTAACTATTGTCTATTTATTATCTGGAGATGTGTTCAGGAAAAATAATAATAAAATAAAAAAAATATAATAAATAAGGAGTCAAATTCTTTGGTGGCCGGGAAAATAAGTTCAACAAATGGCCTACAGTAATGCCCTAAATAATCGACTCCTTAACCACAGCAGAATTATGGGTAATTTTTTAGGATTTAGTTGGAAATATGGCTTGTTGCCATTGATCGGAAAGCTCTCAATGAGAGCTTTCCGATGAATGTCAACAAGCCATATTTCAGTGCATTATACAGTTTGAACATCTACTGTATGACGTTGCAGGTATTGATGGCTGTGTTAAATATTAGGCCAAATAAATATCAAGGGTTAAATTGTGCATCAAAGATGGCTCTGGTAATTTTTTTTTTGCCCACGAGTGAATCACTAAAAATTGATAACTCAGATCTAAGGGCCATAATTGAGGTAAATAAAATCAGACAAACCCGGGTTTTTTAACTCAATCAAGATATTTTTGTCAAAGATCCATATACCCAATATGAATGGAATTGGTTGATGTTTGTTCAAGTTATCGGACTAACAGTCATAGAAATAGACAAACTTAGGGCATAACTCAGGTAAATATTAAATTTGACAAACCTGGTTTTCGAACTCGTTCGAGATATTGTTGTGAAAGATCCATTTACTAAATTATGAATTAAATTGATTGACATTTGTTCAAGTTAATGCGCTATCGGAAATAAATTTCCTATAATTGCTAAAAAAAAAAGACAAACTAAGGGACGTACTTCATCAGGTAAAAAAAAATTGGTCAAACCTGGTTTCGAATTCGATCAAGATATTTGTATTAACCCTTTACCCAACAGAACGGCCCTGTGCCAATGCATTCTCTTATATATGCGAGGCGACCTATGGGTCGACTCGCATATATAGGAGAATGCATTGGCACAGGGCATAACTGTAACTATCACAATGTGGTCAAGGAGCCGGTTCCAATGATATCCATATTTGTATGGTTCTATTGAGACAGACCGAAGATATTTTAGGCTGTTGAAGCTTTATTTGGCCGGTTTTGGCCGTTTTGTTGGGTAAAGGGTTAATAGAATTGCTATTAATAGAAACAAGTGGCATAACTCTGGTTAGAAAGTCGGGACAGGCCTGATTTTCTGTGTGCAGCTGTCGCTCTTGACAATAAACACCTAAAAATTGTCAGATTCTATTAATAAACGGCTATGTTATTTAGGTTTGGACCCGCCCGCCAACCGACCCTAGCCAAAACCATAAGTTGAGTTTTTCAGATATTTTTGGTTAGAAATATTGGGATTTGAGCAACTAAACTGATTTTTATACGCCCTTTTGAAAAAAAGGCCATATTATAGTATTGGTCTGTCCGTCTGGGCGGGCGTCCGTCCGTCCGTTAACCTGTTGTCCGGATGATAACTTTAGTTAGAGTGAACCAAAATTAGTAAAATTTGGTATGTGGGTTTATTAGCCGAAAAGTAAGTTCAAGTTCGAATTTGGGTTCCGCCCGCCAATTTTCACTGGAGTTATGCCCCTTATTTAACGTTTTTTTACTTAGAAAATCCTTGAAATTTGTTGTCCGGATGATAACTTTAGTATAGTTTATCGGAATGAATCCAAATTTGGTATATTACTTTCTCCGACCAAAACACAGGTCAAGTTCGAACTTGGGTTCTGTCCGACCATTTTTGGCAGAGTTATGCCCCTTTTTCGACTCAGAAAATTCAGTTTTTCTTATGTTTTTTGGTTTCCGGATGATAACTCGATTTTGGAATGTTTATACGCAAAACCCGGATTACATATATCGAAATACAGCTCAAGTCCGAATTTCGTTTTAATCAGATAATTTTTGCGAGAGTTATGGTCCCTTTTTTGACGTAATTTGACTTAGAAAATCCCTGAAATTTGTTGTCCGGATGATAACTTTCGTTAGAGTGAACCGATTGCAATCAAATTTGGTATGCGGGTTTATTAGGAGAAAAGACAGCTCAAGTTCGAATTTGGGTTCCGTCCGCCAATTTTCACCGGAGTTATGCCCCTTATTTGACGTAATTTGACTTAGAAAATCCCTGAAATTTGTTGTCCGGATGATAACTTTACTAGAGCTTATCGGATTCAATGATAATTTGGTATATTACTTTTCTCCCACCAAAACACAGGTCAAGTTCAAATTTGAGTTCCGTCCGCCAATTTTTACCAGAGTTATGCCCCTTTTTTTACCAGTTTCCGCCGACCCAAGTATATTGCACGCCCAGCGTAGCTCTTGTTGTTTGTTTCTCGAGTTTGTTTTCCAGATTTTGAGAGAAAAAAATAAACATCCGCATCTCAAAATTAAGATCTAATTGCCTGAGAACAAGATATTTTATTTTGATGGCCTTACTTTTCTTTTATATTGAGTAACAAATACATATTGTGTTACGAGTTTTCATTATGTATATAAAAGTTTTACATATGAAGAATAAAATTTTTACACATTTTGATAAAAACTTCACTTTTTTTGTCTCATCGAAAGTATTTCTATTATTGTGAGATAATTTTTTATTAACATACATGTAATGCTCTAAGTAATCGACCCCTTAACCACAGCAGAATTATGGGTAACTTTTCAGGATTTAGTCGGAAATATGGCTTGTTGCCATTCATCGGAAAGCTCTCAGTTCCTTAAGTGGCTATCCTTAATCCTCCCTGGAGATGTACATTGTAATTACATTGCTATTGGTGACGTAACGAGAATTTCAGAAGTTTGCAATGTCAAAACTACTAATGTTGATCAGAAGAGCTCTGAATGATATCACACTTTTTGTGTGTTTCGGGTGTGTAAGAAATATAGAACCACAGTTGTATTGGGTTAACCCTTTCAGTGCCAAGTCAGATTTTTGTATTAACCCATATTCCTTGATTATTTTTCAAATTTATTGATTATAATAATGTGATACATTGATGGAAAGAGCTCTTAGATTTATTGATTATAATAATGATTTATAATTGATTTATAGATTATAATAATGTGATACATTGATGGAAAGAGCTCTTAGAGCTCTTTCCATCAATGTATCACATTATTATAATCAATAAATTTGAAAAATGATCAAGGAAATATGACTTGGCACTGAAAGGGTTAAAGAATAGGTGCAGCACTTAAAGATGTTGGCGGTGGGTATGCTGTTAAAATATTCACTTCCCTCAAAAACTGCCATAAACAGAAAGAATAGTAAAATATAGACAGACTTTGTTCTTATACCAATCAGAAATATGGCATAAACAGTATGTTATTGTCAATGTTTTTTCCTTTGTTATGTAAACAAAAGCAAAAAACGTTACCTGGCTTTTGTTAAGATCCGGATATGGTAAACATAAAGAGCGTTCTTTGTTACTGTTTTCCTGATATGGAAATAATAAAGAGCGTTTATATAATTTGTGTGTGATTAACCAATAGAATTGTGCTGTGTTATGTAAACAGAAGCACAACTTCTGTAACACGAGCAGGCTCTTGTTTACGTATACATCGTACGTCTTGACGACAATATACTATTTATGCGCTGATTATGTTTGGCATATGAACAAAACTATATATATTTTAATATTCCTTCTGTTGATGGCGATTTGAATAAATATGAATATTTCTGCAATGAATGCCACCCGTGCCTTTAACGATAACACTCGAGCTTCCTGTTCTTATGATGGTATGCTTCCACCTTCATGCAATAATCATGGACCCAAAACAACGTAGTGTGGCTCTATGTGTGGGCTGGCATTATTACAGACATAAGTTACAGGGCGATTTGTTGTCGGATACGGGGTCATGTGAGGCGAAGTGAGATTAATAGCGCCTTGCCTTGATATTAATCTTGCTAAGCCTCACATGACACCTTAGCCGGCAACTGTAAAGCTTTTATCATGCTTTCCATGTGAGAACTAAGTGTTCATTATATTCTGGTAAGATAAATGTGCTGTCTAGATCTTATGTAACGTCGTCAGTCATGCATCATGGGCATCAATCGTCAATGGCTCATCACCAGAAATATCGTAACAAATTGAGCTTGATAGGTTAATTCAATCGTCTTTAGAATTCCTCAAATATATCAGATGCTGGTTTTGGTAAATGGTACAATGTTTTTAAATTTGTAGAAACTGATTTCCCACAGATATCCCTTTTCTTGGCACTAAAATACTCTGTAAATATCCCTGAGGCAGCAGAGTTCCACGAAAAAAATAAGATGGCATCCATTGATCCGATATGAATGCATATCCTCCAAAGGCTTTCAATATGACGGTGAACCTTATGGCCCCTCATCTCCTGTTAAGTAGATCTCAATTCTCATTGGTCAATCTAGTTGGCCAGCACAATAAGGGGGGACATGGTGTGTTTGGGAGAGAGATTCTCACTATAAAATCCCACCAAATTTTTTAGGACTCGTAGAGAATGAAATTTAAAAAGATGGTAATCTCAGAATGGAAGATAAGTGGAGATTGTTCCAATATTTTAACCCTTTACCCAACAAAACGGCCAAAAACGCCCAAATAAAACTTCAACAGCCTAAAATATCTTCGGTCTGTCTCAATAACACCATACAAATATGGATATCATTGGAACCGGTTCATTGACCACATTGTGATGGTTACAGTTATGCCCTGTTACAGTTATGCCCAGTTATGCCTTATGCATTGGCCTAAAAAAAAAATTCTTACATTTTTTAACAATTTTTATAATATTTTTATACATTCTTTGACAATTTTATCATTTTTAATATGTGTTAAGCCAATGCATTGTTAGGCCAATGCATTCTCTTATATATGTGAGGCGACCTATGGTCGACTCGCATATATAAGAGAATGCATTGGCACCGGGACCGATCTGTTGGGTAAAGGGTTAATGCTAAATTTGTTCATGGTTTCGATCAGATCACAATTAAGGTAAAATTTTGACAATTCTTTTTTTCAATCAGATCACAATTTATAAGGTCATATTTGAAAAATTTGCAACCAACAGAGTGGTTGGTTTATTGGGGTTTAATGTTGCAGCCCCTTTGTCGTATCACAACATCAGTTTTGTGTGTGGAGGAATGCCGCAAATGTCAGAATGCAACTGACAAATTTGCCCACTTTACATAAATCATCTTTCAAATATGCGCTTAAAGTCTTTAATATGGGTGACAATAGGTGACAAGAACAAAATTGTCAATTTTGTTCAGCAAATTTCAGCCCAAACATGTGGAGTAAATCCTTTATTATGAGTATAGTGCAGCCTACATATATTTATTCTAATACCTCCATTATGGAGAAGAGTATTTACAGGTTATTTACAATGTTGCCGCGTTATGTACATGCATATGGTTATCAAAACACGTATTAAAATATCTTCTAGGTTCAGTAAATGTTGTGAGAGTTCGAACCCATGTTAAAGGTTTGAGTGTCACATCAAACGTTAGTGTTGAGAGTAGTTTGGCCTTTGATGACAGAGCAAGTTGCAAGAATAAATGCTGCTGAGTGAAGTAATATGTACGTCGAGATACTCCGTTAGATGCTGGGGAGGTGCAGTAACGTTCCCTCCAAGTAAGAATGCAGATAGTGATTTATCGTCCAAGGAGTCATCCATGAAAAGGAATATTCCGATTCCAAAGTGATTGATAATGAATTCCCAGTAGCTATTTCTGAGAGAAAGTATGACTTTTGATGGACAATATCGTACAGCATGGAGGATTTCATTATTAACTGTAACTGTTTGACGTTCTAACTTTCACCAATGAAGGCCTAAGGCTGAAAGCTTTGTAATTAAAACAGTGCGTGTGTGTATGATGATAATTATGATAATTACAGTAATGCCCTAAGTAATCGACTCCTTAACCACAGCAGAATTATGGGTAACTTTTCAGGATTAGTCGGAAATATGGCTTGTTGCCATTCATCGGAAAGCTCTCGGGGCAGTGTTCGCGCTGTCGGTAGCCAAATTAGCCAATGGCTAATCTTTTTCGAATTTGGCTAATAAAAATTTCATTTGGCTAAAATTTTGGCTAAACTTTTGTTGACCCCCAAATGGAGACTGGAAGCATGAATTTTTGGCAAGTGGGTTTTCAATTCTGTGATGTGAACGATCTAGTCCGAAAACATCACATACGTAAGTGGGAATATATCGCCGACTGTACAAAGGGAAACCCGATCGCGGACAGTACAAAGGGAAACCCGTCACTCTGCACGAAACAGCAAAAGGTCATATCATTATTTTACATTGAATCCGCTAATCCCCCATTGTCTGTCTGGTCAATCACGGGGATCCTGCACAATGCATGTATATGGTGACATTGTATTTATGACGGTCAAGGTTTATGAGCACCAAGTGTAAGACAATAGCTTAATCAGCCAAATGTGAATCACGACAGATATTTTGTGGCTATTTGTCGTCAATACCGATACATTCAAAATAATATGCACGCTTTTATGACAGATTGTAATTTGATAATGGCCTAACAATATTAAGTTATTAGTTTCCAGATGTCACTTAGATATTTTCGCAAGGATAATTAATATTTAATGATTTTTAAAAGATATTGATATAAAACAAAAAAATAATGACATTAAGAAGGACAATCCCGAATTGCCCCCCCCCCCCCCACTCTTTCACATAAAGATTAATAATTTTTAATAAATGATATATATAATAATATTTCTAGTTCATCACAATTAGTTAAATTATTGTGTATTTACCTGTGCCTCTTAGATTTGACGGTTTAGTCATTAATTGTGAACCGACCAGAAAACGATGATTTAATTTGGCCATAGTTTTTTTTTAATTTGGCCAAAGTAAATTTGGCTAAAGTTTTTTTCATTTGGCTAATAAAATTGTCATTTGGCTAAAATTTTGGCTAAAGTTTTTTTCGGTCCAGCGCGAACACTGTCTCGGGGAGAGCTTTCCGATGAATGGCAACAAGCCATATTTCTGACTAAATCCTGAAAAGTTACCCATAATTCTGCTGTGGTTAAGGAGTCGATTACTTAGGGCATTACTGTACATGTGGAGTAGTGTAGTGAAAAACTGTAAACTCATCAGAAAATAATTCAGCACATTTCCAAATGAAAGTGTCAATGACACTGTGGCTCAACTTGGGAAGGAGTTTATTTTTTGCTGAGCAATGAATAGAATGACAAAGAAGAAGGAAAGCCAAAAAGTTACAGTAAAGGGCTTGTATGGTGTAGATGAAATTATTATTTCAAACATTTCACCAATAAATCTGGGCTGCAGGGTGTGCCGATGGATTCAAATTTGAAATCCAAGATGCCATATTTTATAATGAATTTCAGAAATAATCAATGGCTCCAATCCAGAGGTTACCCCAAAGATCCTTATGAAATTTGATGACCGGATTAGGGATGTGGTCCATAGGGTGCGCCAAAGGATTTAGTCATACAAAGAGTAAATTCCAAGATGGCCGCTGGATGCCATGGTTTTCAACAAATTTTGGTCAAACTATGAGGCTCTCATCTAGAGGTTACCCTGAAGATCCATATGAAGTTTGGTGATGAACGGATGCAGGAGGTGGTCTGTAGGGTGCGCCAAAGGCTTTAGTCATAAAAGAGTAAATTCCAAGATGGCCACTGGCAGCCATGATTTTCAACCAATATCAAAATAGGCTCAATGGCTGCCGGTGGCCATGTTTTTCATCGAAAATTGTTCAAAATTTGATAGCTCCCATCTAGAAGTGATTCTAAACATGCATGTAAATTTTCAAATAAATGCGGGGTATACCAATGGATTCAAATTTGAAATCAAAGATGGCTGCTGCCAGCCATTTTTTTTCCAAAAAATTTCGGTCAAAATGGGAGGCTCCCATCTGGAGGTCACCCCGAAGATCCACGTGAAGTTTGGAGATGATCCGATGAGGGATGTGGTCTTTGAGTGTGCCAAATAATTTAGTCATGCAAATAGTAAATTCCAAGATGGCTGCCGGCAGCAATATTTTTCATTCAAAATAGTTCAAATTTGATAGCTCCAATCTAGAGGTCACCCTGAAGATCCATATGAAGTTTGGTATCCAAAATGGCTGCCAACGGCCATGTTTTTCATCGAAAATCGTTCAAATTCGATAGCTCCCATCTACAGGTGATCACAATCGTGGCTGCAAAATTAAACAAGAGGTGGCATCAGAGATGCTGTGTCTCGTTTTCGGTGGCTTACCGCCGGTGGCTACCGCCAATTGGTGAGCATCAGTATCGGTAGACTAATTAATAGGTAAAATCGAAAAATGACTAATTAAGGGCCATAACTCTATCAAATTTTATCGGGCCAGGCTGGTTTTCGAACTCGTCCGAAATATTCTTGGCAAGTACGTCTATTCCAAATTTTAAACAAATCGGAGGACGTTTGTTGAAGTTATCGCGCTAACGAGCTAAAAATTCACGAAAAATGACTAATTAAGGGCCATAACTCTATCAAATTTTATTGGGCCAGGCTGGTTTTCGAACTCGTCCAGGATATTATTGGAAGACACTTATATACCAAATTTTAGTTGAATCGGATGACGTTTGTTGAACGAGCAAACGAGCTCAAAATTCGTACAAAATGACTACTTAAGGACCATAACTCTATCAAATTTTATTGGACCGGGCCGGTTTTCTAACTCGTCCGAGGTATTCTTGGGAGACACCTATATATCAAAATTTCAATCAAATAGGATGATGTTTGTTAAATTATCGCGCTAACGAGCTGAAAATTTGTGAACAAATGACTAATTAATGGCCATAACTCTATCAATTTTTATCGGACCTGGCCGGTTTTCGAACTCGACCGAGATATTCTTGGGAGACACCTATATACCAAATTTCAATCAAATCGGATAACGTTTGTTGAAGTTATCGCGCTAACGAGCTGAAAATTCGTGAAAAATGACTAATTAAGGGCCATAACTCTATCAAATTTTATCGGACCAGGCCGGTTTTCGAACTCGTCCGAGATATTCTTGGGAGACACCTATATACCAAATTTCAATCAAATCGGATAACGTTTGTTGAAGTTATCGCGCTAACGAGCTGAAAATTCGTGAAAAATGACTAATTAAGGGCCATAACTCTATCAAATTTTATCGGACCAGGCCGGTTTTCGAACTCGTCCGAGATATTCTTGGGAGACACCTATATCCCAAATTTCAATCGAATCAGATAACGTTTGTTGAAGTTGTTGCGCTAACGAGCCTAAAATCAGTGAAAAATGGCAAAGGGCCATAACTCAGCTTACGTGGATGGATATGTACTCACACACCAAATTTTTTTTTAATCCGTCAATAAACGGTTGAGTTATAAGTAAAACAGGCCGCCCGCCCGCCCGCCCGTCCGCCGTCCCTCATCAAACTATAAGTCGAGTTTTGGAAAAAAACTCGACTAAAAATGATCCGGGCTGTTGGGTGTGCCGATCGATTCAAATTTGCAATTCAAGATGGCTGCTGGTGGCCATGTTTTTCATCGAAATTCAGAAAAATTTGATAACTCCCATCTATTGGTCACCCTGAAGCTACATATCCAGTTTAGTGAAGATCAGATGAGGGATGCGGCCTGTTAGGAAATTTTTGACGCATGGATGCACGCAAGGATGCCAACCCAAACTGTCAAGTTGAGCTAACAACGATTAACTTCCTGTTTCGAAGCTGACCAATTGTTTAATTTTGGCCATATATCACATGGACAAATATTCACAAACATATATACCTTTCAATGAATATGCATGCTCCTTCTCAAGTGTTGTGAACTATAGAACAGTTTGTGCAAATTAAATTCAGGCACTAAATGGGGACTGTACCCTAAATTCGGCCATTTATGGGACCATCTCCTTTTATACTCAACAGAATATATGCAAGAAATGAACGAATTTGAGCCATGGATTAGTACAAAATACACTTATGCGCTCTATGAACGATGCAAACAACATGGTAATTATAATGAAAATGAGTTTACGACACATTCATTTGTTGCACATATTCTGTTGCTCAAGTATAAAAGGAGATGGTTCCATAAATGGCCGGATTTAGTGTACAGTACCCCTTTAATTGTCTCACAATATCTGGCTTTTGAGAAATATTTTCTTGTCACCACATCCGATAGAAATACTAGGATTTGAAGCAGCTTCGCCATCATTGGGCGGCTTGTCTTGGCTTATACCAGTCATATGCCAGGCACCTAACCAACTGAGCCACTGCATCCCCAACCAGGGTCCGCGCTGGACCGTAATTTACTTTTGCCAAATGAAAATATTTTTTGCCAAATGCTATCCTTGATGGTGTCATTTTCTGCAACCTTAATTATTATGTTTAGACATTCGCGGGTTGAACGACTTTTGATATCGATAGAAAAAGCAGTTAATAATCAACAAGAGGTGTGCACTCGAGTGCTAGCATACCCCCACCATGGCAAATTCAACCCGCATTATCCATAAACACAACAAAAAAGATTTTTAACTTTAAAGAAAAATTTGGATTAATAATTTCGATATTGGTTCATATTTGTTCGAATGATTGCAGAAACCCAAAAAAGGGTAGAAAATGAAACGCAACCTTAACATCTAAGATGGCTTTTGTCGAGTGTGATAGCATCCAAAAAAAAATGAAGTTTCAAATATCTACGATCAAAACTGTAGGAGGAGTTGATTACACCATGAAGGTACCCTCATACAGAAAATTATAAAAAAAAAAATTCAACGTCGAAAGGCCCATAACTTTGGGAAAAATCATTGGATCAAACTCAAATTCGAACTTGACCTGTATTTTGATATGAATGACCCACAAAAAAAACATTTTCCAATTAAACGATCCAAACTGGAGTTATCCGGAAACCAAAGAAAAACACGAAAATTGAATTTTCTAAGTCGAAAAGCCCATAACTCTGAGAAAAATCATCGGATCAAACTCAAATTCGACCTGTATTTTGATATCATTGACTCACACAAAAACGGAATTTTCAATTCAACAGTCCAAACTTTAGTTATCATCCGGAAACCAAAAAAAAGAAGGTAAAATTGAATTTTCTAAGTCGAAAAAAGTCCATAACTCTAGAAAAAATCATCGGATCAAACTCAAATTCGAACTCAACCTGTATCTTGATATGACTGATCTAAAACGGTATTTGCAATTAAAGGATCCAAACCGAAAAAGTGAGAAATTTTCTAAGTAAAAAAAATAAGTCGAAAATGAGGTGTAACTTTAAAAATAAAAGTCATCATGCGGAGAGGCAGTCCTAAGGAGATTGCATACAAAACATTATTGAAATCGGTTCATAGTTGTTCGAGTTATGAGGTCGGACGGACGGACGGATGGATGGATGGTACGACAGACGGACGGACACACGGAGGGAGAAAGCGTGGCGGACAGACGCAGTCAATTCAGTATACCCCCCCATTTTCTTCGAAAGTGGGGGTATAATTATACTGGCATCTCTATTGTGGTTTATCATACAACAATAAGCCAATCACCAAACAATACAATTGTAGACTGGTTGCTTCGTCAGAAGGGCATATCACAGGAGGATTAGTAATCCCTCCAACCATAAGTACTAATGCTACGAGATTAACTGCTTGTTAACAGAGTTGTTAACTTCCCCTAAACCTTATAAAACTCCACTAATATAATTATGTTTTAAGAGTTTCCTGAAATGATCGGTAATGATTGACCAGTATTTTTCAAATTGCTTGAAGAATTAAATGAAAGTGTCAATGACACTGTAACTCAACTTAGGTAGGGGAATAATTTAATGGTTGACAGTATATGGAGGAATTAGGAAAGGTGCTAATTGAAATGTCTAAGTAAGACAAGATGTAAATGAGATCGGTCTATAAGACATGCTAATGGATTTTGTAGAAATATTTAGTCATACAAAGAGTAAAATCCAAAATGGCCATATTGTTTTGCCGAATGACCCCAAAATGACTCATTCCCATCAAGAGGTAACCCCGATGATCCATATGAAGTTTGGTGATGATCGGATCAGAGATGTGGTCTGTAGGATGTGTCAAAGGATTTAGTGATGCAAAGAGTAAAATCCAAGATGGCCACCAGCGGCCATGTTTTTTGGCCGAATGATCCTAAAATGACTCGTTCCCATCTACATGTAACTGTCAACATTCATGACAAATTTTATGATGATCAGACAAACAGTACGGCCTGTAGCCCGCGCCAATGGATTTAATTTTGAAATCAAAGATGGCCACCAGCGGCCATATTTTTTGGCCGAATGACCCCAAAATGACTCATTCCCATTAACATGTCAATGTCAACATTCATGACAAATTTCATAAAGATCAGACCAAAGATACGACCTGTAGCCCGCGCCAAAGTATTTAGTGATGCAAAGAGTAAAATCCAAGATGGCTGACGGCAGCAATGTTTTTTGGCCAAATTACCCCAAAATGACTCGTTCCATCTAGAGGTCGCCCCGATGATCCATATGAAGTTTGGTGATGATCGGATCAGAGATGTGTTCTGTAGGATGTGTCAAAGGATTTAGTGATGCAAAGAGTAAAATCCAAGATGGCCACCAGCGGCCATGTTTTTTGGCCGAATGATCCTAAAATGACTCGTTTCCCATCTACATGTAAATGTCAACATTTATGACAAATTTTATGATGATCACACAAACAGTACGGCCTGTAGCCCGCGCCAATGGATTTAATTTTGAAATCCAAGATGGCCACCAGCGGTCATATTTTTTGGCCGAATGACCCCAAAATGACTCGTTCCCATCTACATGTCAATGTCAACATTCATGACAAATTTCATAAAGATCAGACCTGTAGCCCGCGCCAAAGGAAATTGTTGACGGACGCACACATGCACGCACACACGGACGACGGACGCCAACCCATGGCAATAGCTCAAACTTACAAAGTAAGTGGAGCTAAAAATGACTTGCCAAAACTTTTGCCAATATTTTTTGCCAAATGTGAATTATTTTTGCCATTGGCAAATTTGGCAAACCCTGTCCCCAACTTTTCAACAATAAATGATCAAGACACTAAATCTGTGAGGTGATATATATATAATTATCAAATATGTTACAAGTGAAAGAATTGCACAAACATATATAAATGGCATTTAGCATGGTTTATCTAGTTTCAGGGCCAGGAACCTATGTCACTAATGTAATCTCTAAACCATAGCTTCAGATGTTCATGAACCTTCGTCACTAATGTAATCTCTAAACCGTAGCTTCAGATGTTCATGAAACTACATCACTAATGTAATCTCTAAACCGTAGCTTCAGATGTTCATGAACCTTCGTCACTAATGTAATCTCTAAACCGTAGCTTCAGATGTTCAGGAAACTACGTCACTAATGTAATCTCTAAACTGTAGCTTCAGATGTTCAGGAAACTACGTCAGTAATGTAATCTCTAAACCGTAGCTTCAGATGTTCGGGACCCTTCGTCAGTAATGTAATCTCTAAACCGTAGCTTCAGATGTTCAGGAAACTACGTCAGTAATGTAATCTCTAAACCGTAGCTTCAGATGTTCATGAACCTATGTCACTAATGTAATCTCTAAACCGTAGTTTAAGATGATATGGAACCTATGTCACTAATGTAATCTCTACCATAGCTTTAGACAATTAGAAAATTGCTATCTGTAACGCATTAAAGGTACTCAATCAACTTGTTATTTATCAACATTTTGTTCAACAAAATATGGCTGTATTATCACTAAAGTATCACGAAATTTGACCGTAATACCACTTGATTTCAGAGTTATTCATCTTCATCCGCAAATTTTGTCCAAGACCCTCTGTTTGACCATGTGTTTCTGGGCCACATATCAGATCACTCTGAGCTTTGATGGGTGGGTTCCTTGATCCACTGGTGGAATATGATCTCTACGTGCGTTAGTCAGAGTAGAGATTCATGGCATGATCTAGATCCTGGCCCTGAGTTTAGTGACAAGACTCGTCAGATCAGCCCCAAACTTCAAAATTCAAAGGACGTGGTTTCTAGTCCTGTACTCAATGGATTTTCCTAATCATAAAAGTCTACATTGGAATGGACTATTATTCATTTGGAGGGGTGTTGAACAGGTAATAAAAGCAGACAACTGACAGATAATACAAGAATAATCATTGGTGGGATATGTTCAGATAATAAGTTCAACAAACGAACTGTGGTCCGCTGTTAACTTATTATCTATTTAACCCTTTCAGTGCCAAGTCCGATTTTTGTATCAACCCATATTTCCTTGATCATTTTTGAAATTTATTGATAAATAGCTCTTAGAGCTATTTCCATCAATGTATCACATTACTATAATCAATAAATTTAAAAAAAGATTAAGGAAATATGTGTCGATACAAAAATCGGACTTGGCACTGAAAGGGTTAATATAGAAAATATGAGTATTTATGCCTCATCATAAGTATATGTACAGCTGAACAATATTAATATCTGTTCCTCAGGCACTCCCGCCTCATAATCAGTTGATAAATACGGGTAATGAATCTATAAAGAATACTATGCAGTGTAGTCGATGACCCACAGCTAAACCACAAAATGCATTAGTTTTGTGAGCAATTTATAGACAAATTCAAGACATATTCACCAGCCAGGTTTATTTTATAAACCACATGCTTTATTTCATAGATGTATATAGTGGCCACATTATCTGCGGTTCTCGTTGGCTGCAATAGCAACATGCATGATCACGATTATTATCCAGTCGCCTTGAATGGATATTAAGTTTATAGCAGCGACCACATATACCCACACGCCCCGTGGGGAAAATTACTAAAATACCAATATAGACTATACCAGTGACAAGGTTCAAATGATCGATTTTGGCTAAAACCACACCAACTATCAAAACCCTAATAAATTCTAGAAACTGATAATTGCAGCCAAAATATCCTCAGATGTGCCTTATTGACAATAAAATTCCCTTTCATTTGACATATAATTTGGCGAAATTAAACAAAGACAAGTCGCGATATCGTATCGGAAATTAACCAAATCTACCGAAGAATTCGGGTCGTCAATCTCCATGTCCGCTCAGAGGCCATTGACCTAGTTATAAAATCAATATTTTTTAGCAATAATTTGTCGCGAACGTGTACTTAAACGCGATGACATAACCTATAAATGCTCATATATGTTTCGCACATCATTCCGAAGCCATCCATACCTTTTTTTAATTCATACGATGTGTTTGTGCCCAATTTTTCAACTTTATTCATCAAACAAATTCCAGGAACAAGACGTGTCTGCGACTGTGACTGTACGATTAAATAATTGGAATTTGTTTTGACACAACATTAAAATTCTGCCAAAATAGCCTGACCTTGACCCCCCGGATTATTGTTTTACTTTCGCTTTCAAAATTTACTGCCAGTCGCAGACACGTCTTGAATGAACTGACGTCACATCAATCGCGTGAAAATCAAGACAACATTCCAATGAATAATGTTGCATACTATAAAAAAAAAGTTTCTAGGTTTTTGACATTAGTTCATTGCCTCCGATATTATGGTATAACATATCACAAAGTAACTGAGTATTTATTATTCAATTATATAATAAACGCAGGTGTAAGAGATTTTGTCCATTGAATTCAAATTCCATTAGGCATATTCGCGTGAACTTGCATGTTGGGAGAATTTAGCAAATCATGCTAATTGTGTGACACATACATTTGCAGGTTGGGAGAATTTACTCAAGAAAGCTAAATGTTGGACACAAATCCAACGATTTTGGCATTTAAAAAACTCAGAAAATGTTATTTTTGTGATGGATTCTGTCACACGAATGGTAGATAAATGTGTTATATACACAATGTGTTTGTACCGATTCATGTATCGCGACTCAGATAGTTCTCGTGGCCACATAGCGACTCGGCAACCAATGTCACCTCGTCGGTATATGGCCACAAAAACTAGCCTCGTCACAATACATGAATCGATACAAACACATTGTGTATATAACACATAATTATCAATACACACCTCAAAATTACTAATTGACTATTCCAATCTATACTTTGATAACTAAGAAAACGATTCAGTAATAATAGGATTTATATGGCTGAGTGTATGTCACATTCAACAATCATCTGGGGAAGACTTGCAAATGATAGGCACTGTATCTATACTTTGACTAGAGTTCCAGAGTTCTGGGAAAATTGTACAGTAATGCCCTAAGTAATCGACTCTTTTAACCACAGCAGAATTATGGGTAACTTTTCAGGATTTAGTCGGAAATATGGCTTGTTGCCATTCATCGGAAAGCTCTCAGGGAGAGCTTTCCGATGAATGGCAACAAGCCATATTTCCGACTAAATCCTGAAAAATTACCCATAATTCTGCTGTAGTTAAAGAGTCGATTACTTAGGGCATTACCGTAAATATCGTAGCTTGGCGACTATCCAAGAACAGTATGAACAGTATGATCAGGACTTTTTGTTGAGGGGATCAAAGTCTTCCAGTGTGAAATTATCTGTTCCAATTGATAATCCTTGACTGAAGCCACTCTGAAATGGAAGAAAAAAGAGAAATAAATACACCAAGCCTTCAAATAGTGCTCATCAGTTTACCTAGCTTTGCCTAGGAGGGCTATAGCCCTCCTCAACTTTTACAGTTTTGATATTTTACCCGAGTTAATACTCAGGCCTGGCAGTTAATTGCAGGAGGGCTTAAAATAGCCCTCTTGGGTTGCCTTAGAATGGCTAATAGCCCACCTAGACTTCCTCTCTTCCTCTCTTCTCATGTTTAATATGTGAAGTGGATATTTCTAGTGGCATTGCATGAACACAGCCTGGTTCTTTGTTGCTGAGAACATACCTGAAGATGTCAGAGATTAGCAGCAAGTTTTTGTTATATGTCCTAACAGGTTACAGTTTCACAAAGTGAATTTCATGTTGGCGAGTTTTTACTAGCTTTAGGGGGGGCTGAAAATAGCCCTCCTGGAGTAAATTTTGCGAGGGCTGTAGGAGGGCTATCAAATAGCCCTCCTCAGATTTCCAGGCCTGGCTCATAGTGCGCTAGCATCACCCAATCCACCCTCTGGGAATCTCAGAGGGTGGATTGGGAAACCGATGATCAGATTGAAGTTCCCTAGTTGAAGTTGGTGATGTTCACCCATCATCACTTCGATTATACAATTTATCTTCTGCGAATTAGGGGAGATACCAGCTGGATATACCGGTAGAAACAGAATGAGGTCCCCAGAGAGTGAGTTTGGTGAAGGTAGCCCACTGTGCAGGGTTACATCACTAAATTCACCCTCTACTCTGGGGTAGAACTAGTCTTCTCGTTTCACAACAGCTTGGGATATTGGCAAGCCTTGAAATAATGTGTCTGTCATTTGCAGAATGAGGTCCCCAGAGGGTGAATTTGGTGATTCTAGCCCGCTATGCGGAGTAGCATCACTAAATTAACCCTCTGGGGACCTCATTCTGCAAATGACACACACACTATTTCAAGGCTTGGGATATTGTTTGGGATGATAGGTAGGGCGATCAAATAGAAATTGATAATAAACTTGCTAAAAGTAGTTATTTTTTATGAGTATTAATCCAAATTGACAACACACACCCTCATTCTTGAATATTAATTAAATGCAATGACTCTCGGTGGCAAAATCATTGTGTTAGTCTATCGCCCATAGTTCCATCCTGAATCGAGATGTAATTATTTACAATTGAGTGTAGTTCAGACGATGTTTTCTATGGAGTGATATGGTCGGCGATGTTATTAGATTGCTATATTCCCCAGGTTGGCATACCTGAGTACTAATTTATCAATTTCACACACACGAACAAGTTCATATTAAGTCTTTAACGGTTGTATTGGGTCACATTCTGGTTATAGTAATAGAACTTGACATGTAATTTCTGGAAGTATACCAAATATCATCACATTTATGATAACAAAACTAAAGGTATCATCTGGAAATGATTTGTGAAATATCAGATGCCCAGGCAGTTAGACATGCAGACAGATTGATAATTTATTATCCATCCCTTAACTAACACTATTTCTGTTTGGCCAAAAGCCGCCACATGATAATCCGGGAAAAAGTCATATTGGACTCCCGAATGTCATATTGGACTCCCAAGTGTGCAATATGACTTTTTATCGGAACTCTGTGACGTCACGAATTAACTATTGCGAAATGAATCGGTGAAATTGTGATGCGCGCGCAACACTGGTGGATTTAGCAGATGTTTCACTTCCGCATTGAGTTTTTTTCATTTCCGTGTTTACTTTTCCAAATCATGCTTTCTGATGATCAAATACAGGCTTTTATAGAGAATTAAGTGCCAACAAATACCAAAAATAACCACAAAAGTTTTATTCCCAAAAATTTTATAAAAAGACAGATGGATAATAAAAATGTCGTCCAGGTTGTGCTGAAAAGTCATATTGGACTCGACACTGCGTGTCTCGTCCAATATGACTTTTCACCACAACCTGGACTCGTACAAGAAAAACACATACTGTACACAACATTGTATAATGCCTTTATAATATAATGCACACTGTTATAATAACAGCGCATAATGATGAAATGGATGATTGCATGCTATGAATTAAATCAAATAAAAATTAATGATATTTAGTTGTGACTCCTATACTATATAGCTTGTAGTGATCTTAAGACCCACCTGTATATCAAGAAACTCTCTGTCATAATTCTGGATTGCCTGATCAATAGCTTGTGAAGAAGGGTTAAACTCCCCCATACCAAACTGATCCACCTGGCCTGCGCAATTCTGGAATGGGTCGCTAGCGCTATTCTGGAATGGGTTGCCTGCAACTGAGGCTGCAAAATGAATAAATATGTTTCGTTATTAAATAATAATAATAATATATACTGACCAGTTTTATATAGCGATTAACAAATTACTTGCCCTAACATGCTTGGTACAATATTACCCCAGCCATTTGTACAAGCCAACCAATGAACTGGCTGCAGCCATTGAGGCACTGCTCTAGTTTGATCAGAACATGCTCTGATACTCATCAGTATGACAAGCTGACTGGTACTCGTTTAACGCTTGAGTGATGCGAAGCTGACACAGTACGAGCGACCTTGCTCAAGGGTCACAACTTGGTTTTGAAACAGCGAGCAATCTGACAATTGCATGTCGCTCAAAGCGGCCAAGCCACTGCTGTGCGAAAACTCACAATAGACCGGCGAACCCATATCATTGTGTTTACAGCGAATACAAGTCTGACACACTAACCACTGGACCACGGAGCTCCACATGCTATGAATTAAAGAAGATAAAATATGTCCTTACTTCCAGTTTTTGTATTCACATTCGGAGAGCTTCATGATTACATGAATCTTTCTTATGTGACTGCATGTGTGATCATGTGACCAATCACATGGTGGCTTTCTAATATTAGAACATGCAAATTCAATTTCCAACTTCTCAGGGCTACATGCATGGTCCTAAAATGCCATGCATGCAATCTTTTTCAATCTCGTTTAATATGTCACAATTTTAATCAATACGAAATAATTGCGGTACATACGTGGAAAAGAGATTGAACAGACCGGTTCCCAGTTCAAATTCTTTTCATTAATTGGTAACTATGTGAACCCTTTGGTGAGTAGAACGACAGATATGTCGCTGTACGGTTCGTGAGTGGAACGACATATATGTCGTTTCAGGAAGTGTCATTTTTATGTAGACATAACTTCAATTAATCATCTCATTTACGAATGAATTTTATAGGATAATTTGATTAATATAATTTCCCAATGTATAAGAGCAATAGATTATGATGGCACACATAAACAGAAAATACACATAAATTCAACTTAAAGGTACTCAATCCGATCAAGCAACCATCAATTACTATTTATTTGGCTTCGGGGGTAAAAAATATTTGATTCGAGTCGAGGAACCCATTCATCAAAGCTCAGAGTGATCAGATATCAATTTTTTAAATCTATTATTTTTCACCACCTGGATTATTTAGTGGCCCAGTAAAAGTCGATGAGAAGACCTAATAGCGGATGAAGATGGATAACTCTAAAATCAAGTTTTTGTGTCAGATATTTGACAAACCGGCAAAATTTCATTAAACAAAATGTTGATAAATAACAGGTTTTGGGCAATTTGATACTATAGTGGACTGTGGTAGCATTATTTTTGGGCAATTAATCAATTTTGATAACTGAAAGCGGCATTTCAAAAAAATTGTTGTTGTTGGAATCTGATGATATGGGGACCATCGAATCGGATTGAGAACCTTTAAAACAAATTACTGGACCCTCTTGACCTGAACTTGTTAATAATTATTGCTATGATGTCGACATTAAAGATACAGGCGGCCTTCGCGGTGGGTATGCTGATAAAATAGTCACACCCGTTAAAACTGCCATAAACAGAAAAAATATTTAAATTCATGTATATGATGTTATAAATACATGTACTCTTCAAATGGTTAAAACAATTGTGTTAAAAACATATGCGAAGACTGTTTACTGTAATCTCAATCAAACCTGTCCAAAATGTGTGAGTGATACAATAGAGTAATGCCCTAAATAATTGACTCCTTAACCACAGCAGAATTAATTATGGCTTGTTGTCTTTCATTGGAAAGCTCTCACTGAGAGATTTCCGATGAATGGCAACAAGCCACATTTCCGACTAAATCCTGAAAAGTTACCCATAATTCTGCTATGGTTAAGGAGTCGATTATTTAGGGCATTACTGTAGATCACACAGAATCGATCAACAAACTTTTTATTGATATCTGTTCAACGGGGCTGAAAATGGGGTCAAAGGTCCATGAGTTGAACTTATTATCTGAACCATCAAAAGATCCCAAAACTTAAGTCAACTACTCGTCACGGAGTATTGAGTACCAGGGATTATCAAAGGATTAATTTAAACTTTTAAAAAGCACATGCACCGTAAGCAATTAAGCAATTAATGAGCATGTACCTTCTTGCTGGTGCTGGGAAGCGACTGTGACATTTTTGGACGGACTGCTTGCTGATCTGGGTTTTGTAACTGGTGGAGGTGGCGACACTGAAAAGAAAACATTAAGTTCATCAAGCCTTGAAATAGTGTGTCTGTCATTTGCAGAATGAGGTCCCCAGAGGGTGAATTTAGTGATGCTACCAGACCTGTTAACCTCACAAAATATTTTCCGGGAGATTGGTCATGTTTTTCCGTGAGATCGTGGTCATCATCTGGGAGATTTAAAAAAAATTTATTCCTACAGATTCCTTTTGCATTTTCATAATTTTGGCAACAAAAATAAAAAAAAATATGATCAGCTATAACACATATTAACATGCAAATTAACAAGTATTCTTAAGAAAAACATTTACTATGTAGTTTTTACTTTTATTGTCTAATTTATAGAGGAAATATCGTAAGCAGAATGAGGTCCCAAGAGGGTGAATTTGGTGATGCTAGCCCGCTATGCGGGGTAGCATCACTAAATTCACACTCTGGGGACCTCATTCTGCAAATGACAGACACACTATTTCAAGGCTTGTAGAACATGCAAAATGTCTAAAACTAAATGATTGTGTTGTAAATTAGACCAGGATCGAGGAGGTCAAATTTTCAAGTCTGGCGCCACTGTTAATGGATAACGCAAAGAGTTTCATTCCATTTCTTAAGAGATAGGGTATATTCCGTTTATGACTAATGTTTTTCAAATTCATGATGAAGAACTATGTTCCAGATTTATGTAAATTTCTCCAATATTTCGTCCCTTTTTTGAACTTGTGATAATGGCAGATATACAGAAAGAAGGATAACATACTAGGTGTGTCGTCTGCTCAACACTCATGAATTTAAGAGAAAGATAGACTTTTTAGAAAATTTAGATGATGGCAAATTCAACGAAACTATTGTTGAGAGCAATGATTACATAAATTGTGCAAAATTAAAGGTACTCATTCAGATCAGATGGTCACCATACCATCAAGATACAACAACAACAACATTTCTTCAAAATACGCTTTAGTTATCAGAATCAATTTATTGCAACAAAATAATGCTAACCACTGTCAACTAGGGTATCAAATTTCCCAAAACTTGTTATTTATCAACATTTTGTTCAAAAAAATATGGCCGTATTATCACTAAAGTATCACAAAATTTGACCATATTACTACATAATATTAGAGTTATCCATCTTCATCCGCAATTTTGTCCGAGACCCTCCGTTTGACTGCGTGTTTCTGGGCCACATATTAATACACATCTCAAGAAATACCAAACTTCAAAAATTGATATCTGATCACTCTGAGCTTTGATGGGTGGGTTCCTCGACTCGAATCAAATATTTTTTACCCCCAAAGCCAAAGAAATAGTAATTTAGGAGCATATGATAAGATTGAGTACCTTTAAGCTAAACTTGTTGTCAGTTTCACAAAAAGACATTTTGTCCCACTCAGCAGGGCCAACCAAAGACACCCATGCAAGAGGCAGATCATTGAATATAACTTCCAAAATTTGACATTCCAAAATTCTCAGGAAACATTCTTGTTCACTACCTAGCAATGGTGGCGGAGCTGAGACCAAGTCTGAAAATATTGTGCTGGAAATTTGCAGAATGAGGTACCCAGAAGGGTGAATTTAGTGACGCTACCCTGTACAGTGGGCTAGCATCACTACATTCACCTTCTGGGGACCTCATTATCCTCAGGCCTCATCTTCTCTGGAAAGTATCATTCAATTATAAAATTTTTTTTTTTTTTAGAAACTTCTTCAAAAAGATTCTTTTTTAGGTTTGTTTCTCTATATCCCCAAATTGGCAGACGACACATTGCATAATCGAGGTTCCCAATGGGTGTACATCACAATCTTCACCATCTGGGAATTTAAATCTGAGTCTAGGTCTCCCATATCAGATGAAGCCATGCAGAATGAGGTCCCCAGAGGATGAATTTGGTGATGCTAGCTCGCTGTGCGGAGTACTGGCTGTATTTGTACTCACAGATAGGCATGATTCCGGCTGTATTTGTGCTACCATTTCTGGAAATCATCTGGGATGGAATGTCTTCAACACGTTTCCCCATGACCAGTGGCTTTGGCTGCAAAGATAACATGGATGAATTGTTAGGTTTGATCATCATTTATCAACGTTTCATCTGCTAGCTGCCATACCAAGCCTTGAAATAGTGTGTCTGTCATTGGCAGAATGAGGTTCCCAGAGGGTGAATTTAGTGATGCTACTCCGAATAGCGGGCTAGCATCACCAAATTCACCCTCTGGGAACCTCATTCTGCTGAGGTGTAAGCAGAATGAGGTCCCCAGAGGGTGAATTTGGTGATGCTAGCCCGCTATGCGGGATAGCATCACTAAATTCACCCTCTGGGGACCTCATTCTGCATGCGGGATAGCATCACTAAATTCACCCTCTGGGGACCTCATTCTGCAAATGACAGGCACCCTATTTCAAGGCTTGTGCCATACCATAATAATGTTGAAAATGAAATGATGACTCCATGATTGCTACGTCACCATGTGCTTGGTGGAATGATGATCCAGTTGTTAGCATGCTTAACCCTTTACCCAACAAACCGGCCAAAACCGGCCAAATAAAGCTTCAACAGCCTAAATTATCTTGGGTCTGTCTCAATAAAACCATACAAATATGGATATCATTGGAACCGTCTCCTTGACCACATTGTGATAGTTACAGTTATGCCCTGTGCCAATGCATTCTCTTATATATGCGAGTCGACCATAGGTCGCCTCGCATATATAAGAGAATGCATTGGCCTAAAAAAAATCTTTTTTTAACACTTTTTACCATTTTTTCTTACATTCTTTAACAATTTTATAATTTTTAATGTGTTAAGCCAATGCATTCTCTTATATATGCGAGGCGACCTATGGTCGACTCGCATATATAAGAGAATGCATTGGCACAGGGCCCTTCTGTTGGGTAAAGGGTTAAAGGTACTCAATCCGATTCGACGGTCCCCATATCATCAGATTCCAACAACAACAACATTTTTTGAAATGCCGCTTCAGTTGTCAGAATCGATTATTTGCCCAAAAAATAATGCTAACCAGTCATCTATAGTATAGTATAGTCATCGAAATTTTGGCGTTTGTCAAATATCTGACACAAAAAAGCCACTTGATTTAGAGATATCCATCTTCGTTTGCAATTTGATCAGAGAAAGTCTTCTCGTCGACTGTTTATTGGGCCACTTAAAATTAAAATAATAGATTGGGTGGGCTCCTCGACTCGAATCAATTATTTTTTTACCCAAGAAGCCAAGGAAATAGTAATTTGCGAGCGTTAATTCGGATTGAGTACCTTTAACCATTTCTTTACTATATACCCATTCACGAGTAGTTTCCTAATAGGAAATTTTCTTGCTTCCCTCTGCACTATGAATCCCTCTGCACTATGAAACCCTCTGCACTATGAATCCCTCTGCACTATGAATCCCTCTGCACTATGACCTCTGCACTATGAATCCCTCTGCACTATGAATCCCTCTGCACTATGAATCCCTCTGCACTATGACCTCTGCACTATGAACCCTCTGCACTATGAACCCTCTGCACTATGAACCCTCTGCACTATGAACCCTCTGCACTATGAAACCCTCTGCACTATGAATCCTTCTCACTTGTATTAGTTTTTCGCTTGTCTGTCATCTGCTTATACAGTAATGCCCTAAATAATCGACTCCTTAACCACAGCAGAATTATGGGTAATTTTTCAGGATTTAGTCGGAAATATGGCTTTTTGCCATTCATCGGAAAGCTCTCACTGAGAACTTTCCGATGAATGAAAAGTTTTCCATAATTCTTCTGTGGTTAAGGAGTAGATTATTTAGGGCATTACTGTACCCAATCTTCAGTTTAATCTGTATTTTATTCACCAAATAGCTATTTGAAACATATCTCAGACTTTGACCCTTTCTTTACTATAAATATTCATTGACAAGTAGTTCACTTAGGAAATGTTGAGATAATAAGTTCATCGGACGTTTGTTAACCCTTTACCCAACAAACCGGCCAAAACCGGCCAAATAAAGCTTCAACAGCCTAAAATATCTTCGGTCTGTCTCAATAAAACCATACAAATATGGATATCATTGGAACCGGCTCCTTGACCACATTGTGATAGTTACAGTTATGCCCTGTGCCAATGCATTCTCTTATATATTCGAGTCGACCATAGGTCGCCTCGCATATATAAGAGAATGCATTGGCCTAAAAAAAATCTTTTTTTTAACACTTTTTACAATTTTTTTCTTACATTCTTTAACAATTTTATAATTTTTAATGTGTTAAGCCAATGCATTCTCTTATATATGCGAGGCGACCTATGGTCGACTCGCATATATAAGAGAATGCATTGGCACAGGGCCGTTCTGTTGGGTAAAGGGTTAAACTTATTATCTGAACATTTCCCACCAATAATCAGGAATAATTGTGTTCTTGTATTATCTGTTTCTCTGTCTGTCCTATCCTGATCACTCCTCCAAAATAATAATAGACAATTCCGATATATATTTTTATAACTGATGTGAGAATCCATTTAGTAATGAAATGGTTAAATTTGTCAACCCATTCTGAGGGATGTGTCCCTGGGCAGAATTATACTTAAATGGTTAAATTTGACACCCCATTCTGAGGGATGTGTCCCTGGGCAGAATTGTACATAAATGGTTAAATTTGACACCCCATTCTGAGGGATGTGTCGCTGGGCAGCATTGTACTTATTTTGCAGTAGCTGCTGCCATTGGAAATTAAGAAAGATTAGTTGGTGCTGGTATAGCATTGTATCATCCCCAAGGTCACATCAACAGAGTCAGTTTTAAGAAATAAGTAGGATACATCTTAAGACTTCGTTCATAGTTTAATATTACGAGCTTCCGACCATTTGAGTGTACTTTTTCAAGTGGAATCTTGAAAGGGCGGAAACTATTTCAAGTGGAATCTTGAATGGCCGGAAGCTCGTGATATTAAACTACAAACAAGTATTAAGGTGTATCTTACTTATTTCTTGCATCACTACAGGCTTGTAGGGCTAGACATATATTTATTCAACACAGTCAGTATTAGTAATGGAGGAAAGATTGCAAAGAGAATTGAATTCACTGTGAAATATTAATACTGCAGGTAGAGACCACCAACTCTGATAAGCAGATTCGCCCAGATACACGATTCAAGTAATTAATGCTCCTAGTGCAACAATTATCAATTCGCACTTATTGTGAATCAAACCAACTTCGTCATCACTGGATGGCTCTGGTATCCTATAGCACTGTACATCTACTGAGCCACCGTGGTCTCCGTAATTTGAGGATAATGATGTCAAATCTGAACATTCTGTGATAGAACAAATTATCAGCGATGTAGTAACATGTTTCTTAACCCTTTCATCCCTGAATGTTAAATGGTCCTCACCCGAGGTGCCTGATGTTATATACTGTTTCTGATGACGTAATTCGTAATGCTCTTAACTGTAACATATATGTATACATGCTCAATATATGGCAATCTACTATGCTAACCGAACTAGTGTGTGGTGAAATATGTCACAAGGTATTTCAACGAGATATTCTATTCCATGTTCAATATACATATAGATTATATTGCGGCTCCCTTTGGTCGCACTATACATTATAACGAGTCTTATCCTTTTCCTATGATAGAAGGCATTTCTCAAAATGCACCTCTGTGCATGTGCGAAGAACTGACCCCCTGTCACCAATTTGGCTGCTAAAGTCAGAGGTATTAAAATGTGACTCATTCATAGACCCACAATTCTAGTTAATTTGTGCTTTAATTGCGAAATTTCTAACGAAATTTACTTCCCCTTTTTCGATGATAAAAAGCTAAAAAAAAATCTCAAAATAGGCCTCTGCGCATGCGCGAAGAAACAGCTAGACCCTCTGTCAGCAGTTTGTCTGTCAAAGTCACATGGCTAAACATGTGATGCATGTGTTCAAAATAGAACTACAACTCTAGTTGATATGTGCGTTTATTGTGCTGTAATTTCGAGTCAAATATCGGTATTCCGGTCTCCCATGGCCGTTTATCTCGCCACCGCTTTTATTTACATGTATGTGGCCAAGAGGCCTTCTATTTGGTTTTCAATTGGGCCAAAGTATCTGAAATAAATGACCCAGGTCAGAAACTAGCAATTACCTGAACGCTAACTGGTGACTGTGGTAGAGAACTGTTCAACTTAAAGCTGTCGTGAGTGTCGTCTGACTCTCCGGCCGTAAATAATGTTAGTGTTGCTCTTGTTAAATCCTCTATCTAGAAACAATGATCATAACACATGCTGTTATGAACTATACATGTAGTATACAGAAACACAGATCATGGTGTCATGCTGTTATGTACTATACATGTACATGTAATGCCCTAAATAATCGACTCCTAAACCACAGCAGAATTATGGGTAACTTTTCAGGATTTAGTCAGAAATATGGCTTGTTGCCATTCATCGGATAGCTCTCACTGAGTAACAAGCCATATTTCCGACTAAATCCTGAAAAGTTACCCATAAATCTGCTGTGGTTAAGGTGTTGATTATTTAGGGCATTACTGTATACATGTAGTATACAGAAACACAGATCATTGTGTCAATGGTAACAAAATACCCTAGGAATGAGGAAAAATCATCTCTTAAACGGACATGGAGTGACGGATATGATAGGTCGATAAATAAACGAACTATTGATATACCGGCTTCATATGCTCTGAAAAACACTTGCCAAATCGTAGCCATTTTTTAGCCGTTTTAAACTTTTCGCCAGAAGTCAGACAAATGTTCTTTATTGCTACCGTATCAGGAATAGACTACCATGGAACGCTCTTTTCTGTTCCATGTCGTTAAATTAAATATTAAACAATACCAATGTCCATGCTTATTCTAGCCAATCAGCGTACTCATCTTCATATTCCAGGTCGGGTCTTATGTAAATGAGGTCACGAACAGGAGAGAACAAAATAGGAAATATTTCAGAATGACACTGTGATATCTTTGTTATAAAAATAGATAACGACGATGAGTTGATTTGTATAAGTAAATAAATTATTACTTTATTAGCCGACAAAACATCACTGAGAGCTAGATTTGTTAGTTGAATGTTGATCGATTTTTAACTATAATAAGCTGGATGGTGGTGATTTCGAAGAATCTATCCGACATGTTTCTTTGAGCCAGATCAATCTGGGATTTTTCACTCTCTGGAGAAATATTCGGTGGTAAATTTTTTATTAAGTGCTATGGATAGAAATGGAAATGGACGAGGTTTGTGGTATTGATTGAAAGAGGAATCCTTTGCCGACACGTCCGTGGTGACATGGATACCATTGCTCAGATAAATGGGCTAAATTTCCCTGATTTCCGAGCGATGGTAAAATTGGGAGATTTCCAAAGTTCCCCTTGTCCTGCAGCAGGCACGTATATAGTTTTGGCGCATAGGGGTAGTGTAAAGGGGGGCGGGAAGTGGAGAGCATTATAGGCCCCTGTGAACCAGACAACTAGAAATATGTCCTACTTTCTTTTGTACAAATATTATCAGGAATGAATTTGTTTAATTTTTAGTTCTTCCATCTTTTAGTGTATTTTGACCATTGATGCAAAAATCTGTGTGCAAGAGTAGAGTAGGCAAGCCTTGAAATAGTGTGCCTGTCATTTGCAGAATGAGGTCCCCAGAGGGTAAATTTAGTGATGCTACCCCGCATGTGGGGTAGCATCACTAAATTCACCCTCTGGGAACCTCATTCTGCAAATGACAGACACACTATTTCAAGGCTTGAGAGTAGGTGTGCATGATCACATGCACTAATAAAGGGACCAGCCAAGTCTGAGTTTAATGTGCCTGTCAGTTGTAAAATGAGGTCCCCAGAGGGGAAAGCTCTCAGTGAGAGCTTTCCGTTGAATGGCAACAAGCCATATTTCCGACTAAATCCAGAAAAATTACCCATAATTCTTTTGTGGTTAAGGAGTTGATCATTTAGGGCATTACTGCATATAACCCTATCATGATGGGTGCAGCATTAAATATCCTGTGCCAGTGCATTCTATTATACATGTATATGTGAGTCTCCCATAGGGAGCCTCGCATCTATAAAGAGAATGCAATGGCTTACAAGGTCAAGGTAAATATTGTTAGGCCAATGAATTCTCTTATATATGCGAGGCTCCCATAGAGACATTGGCACAGGTTTTTCGTAAAATTTCAGGAAACTGCAGTCATGGAAGGGTTAACATACAGATTGACAAGTAGTTCCCATAATAGGAAATGTTCAGATAATAAGTTCAACAAACGGTTTGTTAAAATTATTATCTGAACATTTAAATTTAATTCCCACCAATGAATAGGAACGATTCTGCACTTGTATTATCTGTCATCTTCTTATATTTCCTAAACATCCCTCCAGATGAATAATAGACCATTCCAATGTTTCGATTTATAACTTGTCTGGAGAATCCATTCAGTATAGAAAGGGTTAACTGAGAAAATCACTTCTTTTCATTCATTCGATAGAAGTGGACTGCTTTCCGGGAGAAGTCATAAACGCTGAAGATCAAAACAATTGACACTTAAACATTCATGATGTAAGTTGTAAGCCAGTTTATTCTCTTATTTTTGCGAGGCTCCCTATGGGAGAGTATATAAGGCTATAAGAGAATGCACTCACTCATGACACAGGGCCTGTAATGGTGCACCAGTGCAGCTCCATTCATGAAAGGGGTATTAAGGCCTCTTTTTTTATTTGTTCGTTTACGGTTAATAATTTAATAAGATATAGTAGGAGGAACAAAAATTAAAAAATTAAAATAAAATTAGTTTTGAATTGAATTTTTTTTTTCATTTTATCCAAAAAATACAGTAGGAACATAAAACAAAATCTTACGTTGAGTGTAATACTTATAAATTTGAGACAAAATATGATTCTGTAATAGATGCAAAATAAAGCATTCAGAGAGTATGATAAAATATTAACAAAGTATGCTTCCACTATAATTAATCAGAAAGGCTCCTTCTGATTGGTCTGCAAGGGAATTTCTGGAAGGTTTATCCAAATTATAGCCAATCAGAAATAGTTTTATTCGATAGACTTAATTATTACTAATTTGTTTTTCTATAGGTTCCAATAGACGGAGGAAATAAAATAAGTGTTGATTCATTCCAAGTTTAATTTATTTTCTACTCTGGTGTATTTTTGGGTAGAGGATCCGTAAACCATCAAAATAAAACAAAATGGCCTAAAATTGTTATAAAGACATTAAGCATCATGCAGATAATAGTCCTTGATTACCTGTTTCTCGAGCTCTGACACCGTTTGTTTTAAAATGGGTATTCATACAGGTTTTATATTCATTTCTACCCACAAATTTACCTGGCAGACAGTGTGGCAGACAGTTGTTTATTCCAACTTTTTACGACAAAAATGTTCAAGCAGGCACGTTCCAATGTTTACTTCTGAATGACTTTCCATAATTAAGTGTAATATTAATGTGCATACAGTTCTAAGACATATTATGGACTTGTTTGGGTGCATGAAATTGATAAGTTAATACTTATGCGACATGGAAAACTGGGGAATGTAGCTTTCTACTAACGTCGCCAAAAAATTCAAAGAAATCGACCATACCACTCCATAGAAAACAATGTCTGAACTATGCTCAATTGTAAGTATTTACATCTCGATTCGGGACACAACTTTTGGTGATAAACTAACACAATTGATTTCGCCATCGAAAGCCATCGCCTTTAATTAATGTATGAAAATGGCAGTGTTTTGTCAATTTGGATTAATATTCATAAACAATAACTACTTTGATCAAGAATTCAAGATTATTCTCAATTTCTATTTGATCACCATATTGGAGTGTTTCACATAACTTTAAACAAACTAAACAGAAACTTTAATATTATTAGAAATAACAAACGGAAATACCAAATAGCAGTAGAAATGTGCCTAGATGAGTTTAGCAGACATCGTGGACATTGTGTTGTGAAGCCTAGCTGCACGATTCAGATTCTTCATTCACATAAACACTCTCCAGGAGCAGTATATATGCACAATGAATTACATAGTATGTACACATATAGCTAGTGAATTTTACATCGATAATTATGTAGTTGTATACATCAACAATAAAGAAATGTTTGCTGGAACAAACCTGCACTGAAATGATGTCGTTTTCTGTTATGTTCGTGTATAATGTATTTGTAATTTTATGTACATGTAGTTCTTCAGTTTTAGAAGAAATAAACCTCTATCTATCGATCTATATATTTATCTATCTACATGTATCTATCTCTCAGTCTCAACTTTTGTTACGATTTGAGAAGAACTCGCCAATGGTATCAACGATCAAGTTGCACTCGGTTGAATTGTCATTCCGCATTATGTATAGAAATCGATGATGGTTATATGATGATTTATATTTTTTTATTCCCGTGGACCCGGCAGGGGGCCATATTTTTATGAGGGGGTGGTGTCTAAGAAACAGAACATTAATTTTGTTTGGCCTTATGACTGATTGCATTCTTTTCTGTTTGGTCAAATTCATACTGGAAGAGCAGAGAATTATGACTTCTTCCAGGCACAAAAATATGGAGAAATGACAGAGATTTTGGGGATAAGAAATCGTCCATGCATCTAGATTGTCCCCTACACATATATTGCATGCATGCATCTAAGATTGTCCCCTACACATATATTGCATGCATGCATTGTCAGATTTGAACCCTACATATATATTTCCATACATGCATTGTCATTTTAACCGGTGAGCTCTCCACCAAATATTGATTAGTTGATTTGACTACCTCACTCGTATTTAAATTCGCGCAGAACTATTTTTCGCTCAGTTTTAAATTCGCGCCCAGAAGAGAGGCTAAATCATGGATTAGATCAAAGGGTTATATACTCCTGAAGTAGCCTATTGCAGTAATACTGTATCCTACTGCCTTAATGGTTGTGGTTTTCTGATTTTGAGTTCATTTCATTGATGTCCAGTTGTATTTCAATATAAGAAAATAATTTAGACCACATAAACATCCATCATTGCAACAAAATGATGAATCAGTTATAGTCTAGAGGAAGTAAATGACGAATCAGTTATAGTCTAGAGGAAGTAAATGATGAATGAGTTAAAGTCTAGAGGAAGTAAATGATGAATCAGTTATAGTCTAGAGGAAGTAAATGATGAATGAGTTATAGTCTAGAGGAAGTAAATGATGAATCAGTTATAGTCTAGAGGAAGTAAATGATGAATCAGTTATAGTCTAGAGGAAGTAAATGATGAATCAGTTATAGTCTAGAGGAAGTAAATGATGAATCAGTTATAGTCTAGAGGAAGTAAATGATGAATGAGTTATAGTCTAGAGGAAGTAAATGATGAATGAGTTATAGTCTAGAGGAAGTAAATGATGAATGAGTTATAGTCTAGAGGAAGTAAATGATGAATGAGTTATAGTCTAGAGGAAGTAAATGATGAATGAGTTATAGTCTAGAGGAAGTAAATGATGAATGAGTTTTTGTCTAGAGGAAGTAAATGATGAATGAGTTATAGTCTAGAGGAAGTAAATGATGAATGAGTTATAGTCTAGAGGAAGTAAATGATGAATGAGTTATAGTCTAGAGGAAGTAAATGATGAATGAGTTATAGTCTAGAGGAAGTAAATGATGAATGAGTTATAGTCTAGAGGAAGTAAATGATGAATGAGTTATAGTCTAGAGGAAGTAAATCTGCATGATGGTGCTGAATATAGATATCTATCTTCAGAACCACTAAGAACTCAAACTGTCATCAAATCCATGATTTTTACGAAAATAATTTTGTCAGATTTGAATTCGCGATGCCAGGTGTTAAAGTTTACAAAAAATAGTACTACGTGAATTTAAATACAAGTAAGTTATTAAATTATAGAAGGGTTAATATCTAAATGCATATTAAATGCTGAATTTGGCAAAAAAAATTTAGTTACTCTTCACTTGACCTGGGTAAGATGAAATATGCTATATCATTTACAGATAATAATTCTCCCAGATAAAACTTTATTTGACCAGGAATTGCAGCCATTTAATATTTAAATTCTCGATCAGATAAATCGGTTTATACCACGATCGCCTATCTTACTATATAAATAAAGCCATCTGTTTAAATTTTACATCTAATCAACACCTGTTGATTAAACGTGCCTACTGTTGATTAAACTTCGCAGAGTGGATTAAACTTTCTCCATCCAATTTGAACGGAAAAGTGTTTATCCATCGCATTGTAAAGATCGTGGCATAAACTTCGCAGAGTGGATTAAACTTTCTCCATACAATTTGAACGGAAAAGTGTTTATCCATCGCATTGTAAAGATCATGACATAAACAAAATATACGCATAGTGTTTCTGAATAAAAAATTTAATCCACTCGTGGGATTGGCGATTTACACCACTCGCTGAAGCTCGTGGTGTATATCGCCAATCCCAATCGTGGATTAAATTTGTTATTCAGAAACACTATGCTTATATTCTATATTTCAACAATGATGATTCCATGAAAGTCACTGATGTAACAATCTGTTAAAGGTACGGTTGGCCTTGGCGGTGGGTATCCTGTGAACAAACAGAAAGAACATCAAAATGTAGACAGACTTTGTCCGTATACAAATAAGAAATATCGCATAAACAGTATGTTATTGTCATCTGTTTGACCATTGTTATGTAAACAAAAACATAAAAAGTTACTTTTCTGGTGTTTGTTTATGTTATGATGGTAAACATAAAGAGCGCTCTTTGTTGGTGAATTCCTGATATGGAACTAATAAAGAGCGTTTATGCCATTTGTGTGTGATTATCCAGTAGCATTGTGCTGTCTTCAACCAGGCTCTTGCTTAGGTAAAATATAGTAGGTCTTTGTGATAACATGCTGTTTACGCGATGGTCATGGTATATATGAACGAAACTGTATGCGTTTTAATGTTTTTCTGTTTACGGTGATTGGAACAAATATGAATATTTTCGACAACTAAGGCCTCACGTGCCTTTAATCGGATGAAGGCCTACGCAGGTTCCAGGTGGAAATGAGCAAGAAAGTCAAGTCTGAATTTAGTGTGTCTTGACGTTTGCAGAACGAGATCCCCAGATGGTGAATTTAGTGACGCTATCCACCACGGTGAGCTAGAATCACCAAATTCACCCTCGGGGAGCTTCATTCTGCTGAGGCCTTAACTACTATGGGAGACATACTATGGGAGACATACTATGGGAGACTTAGGATCAGATTGAAGTTCTCCAGATGAAGTTGGTGATGTTCACCCATTAGTCACCTCGATTATACGAGGTTATAGAAACTGAACAGAATGGAAAAACTAACTAAAAACAATGTTAATTTGAGACTATAGATACTTCCCAGAAGATGAGGCCTAAGCAGAATGATGTCCCCCAGAGGGTGAATTTATTGATGCTAGTGCACTGTGCAGGGTAGTATAACTAAATTCACCCTCTGGGAACCTCATTCTTCAAATCACAGACACACTATTTCAAGACTTAACTGTGCCGTTTTGATAACTAAGGCCAAAGAAAATAATACTTGTGGTTTGGGGTTTCCCTACCGACCCTACGTTAAACCCCCTAACCTAAAGTTTTTTACATGGTTATCAAGAAAATCTATTAAATTTTTCTCCAAACATTTCATAAAACACAAAAAACACATTACAGCATCTCAGAATAGGTTGATTTTTAAGTGAAAGTATTGTGTAATATTAAAATTTATTAAAAAATAATCAAAAGTAGTTTTATGTCTTGCAGAGTAAAATACGCACATTAAAAGTTATTAGAATATGTCAAAATAAAAATATTAATTAATAAAATAAAATTTCAAGCCTACCTATCGACCCTATTTTTTTTCGGCTTGTAACCCAAACCAGACATTTAATTTGATTTGGCCTAAAGGATTGAGAGCGTATAACGTGATCGAGGCTTCTGTAAGTGGACTTCAAGTTTGATGCCACTTGAAGTACTTCATCGATGGTGATGTGCGAAGCTAATGTATTATACTCATGCATGTACAATTGTACTCACGTCATATACTCAAGCAGTGGACTTGTACTGCTTGTGTATCGTGTCATGGTGCATGTAACCAAGTCTGGCCATTGTCTGCTGTATGACGTGATTAATGGTTTGAATTGCCGAGTCGATGTTGCAAATAGGTCACATTTCATAAAACAATGGTCAATGGGTGGAAATAGGTGCTCTTTTCATTTGCACATTATGTTTCGCTTTCGGCAATTTGAATTCTGGTTTTGTATAGTATACCTTATATTTATATACAGTCAATGAAAATGACCCTGCTTTAACCACATTCAAGGCGTGCAAGCCTATAAGATGATGATTGTGTTATCAACTGATGCGGACGACCAGTGGCCCAAAAAATGAAGAGGATACACCGGCAATGTCTTGCAAAAGAATGAATGAGATTTGTTCGTATATATCCCCTGGATACACATGTGTATACTAGTAATACACAAGCTTCGTACATTCATACATCTCACCGCTAGAATAAAACAGTCATCCAGATTATATCTTACCTGGTTATTATCTTACCTGGTTATTATCTTACCTGGTTATTATCTTACCTGGTTATTATCTTACCTGGTTATTATCTTACCTGGTTATTATCTTACCTGGTTATTATCTTACCTGGTTATTATCTTACCTGGTTATTATCTTACCTGGTTATTATCTTACCTGGTTATTATCTTACCTGGTTATTATCTTACCTGGTTATTCTTCTTATACTGTTCTATATCTGGCTGGTTCTTCAACTTTTCCAGTTCTTGTATTCGATTCTTCAGAATGTCATTTTCTTGTTGTAGCACCTGGACCTGATATTAAAGGGAAAGACATTATTAACTCACATACAGTAATGCCCTAAATAATCAACTCCTTAACCACAGCAGAATTATGGGTAATTTTTCTGGATTTAGTCAGAAATATGGCTTGTTGCCATTCATCGGAAATCTCTTAGTGAGAGCTTTCCGATGAATAGCAACAAGCCATATTTCCGACTAAATCCTGAAAAATTACCTATAATTCTGCTGTGGTTAAGGAGTCGATTATTTAGGGCATTACTGCATGTTGTTCTATCGATGCCAGTTAACACTTTCAAAAGGGTTGAAGAGTTAGTTAATTGTAGTTATATATTTTAAACTACTCTTCCTAATACTTTGTATCAACATTAAACAGGCTATTTATTGACTTTAAATCAATGTGTTTTGGGCTAAGTTTGTTTAGACATAATGAAGGGAATACAATCAGTGAAGCCACCTTGAAAATATGGCTTGTTGCCATTCATCGGAAAGCTCTCAGTGAGTGGTGTTAAACTGAGTGACCAAAGACTGAAGTTCTAAAGGTATTCAATTCGATTCGATGGTCCCTACCAGACCTGTTAAGTTTTGAAAATGTCAATCCAGGAGATTTTTTCGGGAGGTATGGCCAAATATGTTCATGTTTCAAAAATAATTTTTATGATGAAGATTACATAGTTTTTATGAGTTTCTATTGTGTGTTCATTTTATAAATATATAGACCTAATTAAAATGGTAATGAATGTCCTGTTGGTAATTGTAATAGAGCTGCTGTGTGTGGGAGATACCACCATTTATTGAAAAGAAAGAAGCAGACACTTCGTAAAAATACTCAGAATTCCACCGGATACAGCCGGATATGCGCGAAACCGAAAGTACAAGTTCATAATAAACTACAAAATGGACTCGTCTTATGGTTTAACCCACAAAAGAAATGCACACATTCCACCATTTATTAACAAGAAGAATTTTAAGAAGCAGAAACTTTGTTTAAAGTAAGTCAAAACGAACCTGAGTTACACAGGTTACAACCGGACATGTATTCGTGAAACCAAAAGTACAAAATCACCCATTTTACCCGCAAAAGAAATGGACACATTCCGTTCGCAATGCATACCACTATCAGTGCACTTATAAATCATAAAGTATCCGTTACTTATGTTCATCAATGGGGCCTTACAATACAGCTGCACACTTGTCATTAAACGTATTGTATATAAAATAAGTAAAAACGAAACCAAGTTACAAAGGTGACAACCGGCCATGTATGGT
Organism: Siphonodentalium dalli; assembly: GCA_032622095.1. NCBI lineage: Eukaryota > Metazoa > Mollusca > Scaphopoda > Gadilida > Siphonodentaliidae > Siphonodentalium > Siphonodentalium dalli. The sequence goes on along the minus strand of CP136067.1, from coordinate 197,049,567 downwards.
TGAAAACGAAAGTACCACTGACCCATCTAACAGTTTTATTTCATTTGCAATGCATGCCACTAATCCGTTACTAATAATAATAATAATTAATATCAGTCACAGTTCACCACTGATCAGTCTTCAATAGGGCCGACTCCCTATATTATCAGATTCCAACAACAAAATATTTTTTGGAAATGTCGCTTCAGTTATCAGAATCGAGTAATTGCCCAAAATTATGCTAACCACAGTCAACTATAGTATAAAATTGCCCAAAACGTGTTATTTATCAACATTTTGTTTAACAAAATTTGGCCAGATTGTCTAACAGACAAAACCACTTGATTTTAGAGTTATCCATCTTCTTCCGCAATTTGGTCTGAGACTGTCGGCTTGACGAATATTTGCCAGACCGCCAAAAATTACATATCTCAAGAACTAACAAATTTCAAACATTGATATCTGATCACTGAATGGTGAGTTCCTTGACTAGAATCAGATATTTTTTACCCCCGAAGCCAAAGAAATAGCGTTAATTCGGATTATGCATCATTAAGATTATAATCCATTCAGTTATGATGTGTAATATATTACCTTTCTCTGAAGAAGTAAAAACTGTTTCTTGATATCCATATCTTTGCTGGATGTTTCCATGAATCGTCTGTATGCCAAATCGAATGCCTGGCCAATTGTCAGCGTGATCTCCTCTGCCTGCAAAGGTCCTAGATGTTAGGTTAATTAATTAACACTTTCATGGTGGGAGCTGCGCTGGTGCAGCATTGAAGATCCTGTGCCAGTGCATTCTCTTATATAAGTGAGTCTTCCATAGGGAGCCTCGCATATATAAGAGAATGCACTGGTTTACAAGCTCAAGGTAAATATTGTTAGGCCAAATGATTCTCTTAAATATACGAGGCACTCTATGGCACAGGGTTTTCGCAAAATTTCAGGAAGCTCCAGTCATGGAAGGGTTAATAAGGGAGGTAACTCCAGTCATGGAAGGGTTAATAAGGGAGGTAACTCCAGTCATGGAAGGGTTAATAAGGGAGGTAACTCCAGTCATGGAAGGGTTAATAAGGGAGGTAAATCCAGTCATGGAAGGGTTAATAAGGGAGGTAACTCCAATCATGGAAGGGTTAATAAGGGAGGTAACTCCAGTCATGGAAGGGTTATAAGGGAGGTAACTCCAGTCATGGAAGGATTAATAAGGGAGGTAACTCCAGTCATGGAAGGGTTATAAGGGAGGTAACTCCAGTCATGGAAGGATTAATAAGGGAGGTAACTCCAGTCATGGAAGGGTTAATAAGGGAGGTAACTCCAGTCATGGAAGGGTTAATAAGGGAGGTAACTCCTTAATAAGGGAGGTAACTCCAGTCATGGAAGGGTTAATAAGGGAGGTAACTCCAGTCATGGAAGGGTTAACTAATTGGGGTACTTCAACCTTGGAATAACATAAGAGGACCCAGATCTTCAACAGAACCATGTTATAATTGATCTTTAAATGCCCTCATAAAGTTTGAGCACGTCTGAGTATACCCTATATACAGTAATGCCCTAAATAATCGACTCCTTAACCACAGAATAATTATGGGTAACTTTTCAGGATTTAGTCGGAAATATGGCTTGTTGCCATTCATTGGAAAGCTTTCACTGAGAGCTTTCCGATGAATGGCAACAAGCCATATTTCCGACTAAATCCTGAAAAGTTACCCATAATTCTGCTGTGGTTAAGGAGTCGATTATTAAAGGCATTACTGTATCTCACAGGAATGTCACTTGATTTCATTTCCCATATATATAAAGCTTGAATACTCCATAAACATTAAAGTGATGTGAAACACTCCAGTAGGGTGATAGAATGCAAATGAAGAATAATCTTGCTCAAAGTAGTTATTTTCACAAATATTACATCCAAATTGACATCACACACCGTCATTTTTATATATTAACTGAACAGTGACTATCAATGGCAAAATAATTTTTGTTAGTTTATCGCCGATAGTTGCGTCCTGAATTAAGAAGTATATAGTCCCGAATCGAGATGTAAATATTTACAATTTGTCGAATTTGGCGTAGTTCAGAAGATATTTTCGATGGAGTGGTACAGTCGATTTGCTTGAAATTTTTGGCGATGTTAGTAGAATGTTACATTCCTCCACCTGAATACCAATGTATTGTGTTCAGGTGCCTGAACAAGTCCTTAATATGTCTTTAAGTTTATTAGAGTAATGTAAGTTTAATTGTAATTAAATTTAATTGCAGGCATTAGTAAATTTTAAAAATATATATGTCTTTGAATGGATTTTATATCAACATTTGTTTTTAATTAACTAAGAATTGCTGCTAATTTAACTCACTGATGCTGATTAAAAAAAAACATTCAAAGACATCTTTAAACCATCCAAAATAAATAGAATTAACATTGAGAAGTAAGATATCCATGATTCATCAGATATTAAGAATAAGTTTTTCTTTGCCCATTTGTCCATGTCATGAATACTGAATAGCCTACCTGGACTCATAAATACATCACCATCATCAAGATGAGCCTATGAAAGGTATCAAAACCACAGAAAGAGAATTTTTTTCCTTATATAATAGTCAAAGGACAATTTATTTACAATCCTGTTCAGTTCATGAAATATATACCTATGGAAGCCTGAGTTTAGTGTGCCTGAGTTTAGTGTGCCTCACATTTGCAGAATGAGGTCCCCAGAGGGTGAATTTGATTACGCTATCCCTATCTTGGGACCTCATTCTGCATCGCCTCATCTGTTATGGAAGACATAGACTTAAATTGAAGTTCCCAAATGGTGAGTATTGTGATGTACACCCATTGGGAACCTCGATTATACAATGTGTCATCTGCCAATTTGGGGATATAGAGAAACTAAACTAACACAAAAGAAATAGAAGCTTTGTGAAGAAGTTTCTATAGAAATTTTATAACAAAGAAACTTTACAGATAAGATGAGGCCTAAGCAGAATGAGGTCCCCAGAGTGTGAATTTAGTGATGTTAGCCCGCTATGTGTGATAGCGTCACTAAATTCACCCTCTGGGGACCTCATTCTGCAAATGACAGGCACACTAAACTCAGGCTTGTACCTGGTATATTAAAATGTTTAGGACGCAACAATTTATTATCTGTTTCTTGAACACTTTTTATTAAAGACATGTTATGGACTTGGTCATCAGATGCGTGAAACTGATAAGTTAGTACTCAGGCGCTATGCCGGCTATGGGAATGTAAAATTCTACTAACATCGCCGAAAATCTCAAAGAAGTGGATCATACCACTCCATAGATATTGTCGTCTGAACTATGCTTAATTGTAATTATTTACATCTCTATTCTGGATGCAACAAATGGCGATTATCTAACGCAGATGAGTTTGCCATCGAGAGTCATTGCATTTAATTAATATATAAGAATGACGGTGTGTGTTGTCAATTTGGTTTAATATTTGTAAAATTTACTACTTTGAGTAAGATTATACTCCATTTCTATTTGATCACACAGCCGGAGTGTTTCACATCACTTTAACCCTTTACCCAACAAAACGGCCAAAAACGCCCAAATAAAGCTTCAACAGCCTAAAATATCTTCGGTCTGTCTCAATAACACCATACAAATATGGATATCATTGGAACCGGTTCATTGACCACATTGTGATGGTTACAGTTATGCCCTGTGCCAATGCATTCTCTTATACATGCGAGTCGACCATAGGTCGCCTCGCATATACAAGAGAATGCATTGGCCTAAAAACACTTTTTACCATTTTTTCTTACATTCTTTAACAATTTTTTAATTTTTTCTTACATTTTTAAACAATTTTTATAATATTTTTCTACATTCTTTGACAATTTTTATCATTTATAATATGTGTTAAGCCAATGCATTCTCTTATATATGCGAGGCGACCTATGGTCGACTCACATATATAAGAGAATGCATTGGCACAGGGCCGTTCTGTTGGGTAAAGGGTTAATGGCTAGCCAGGCAGGTTTTTATAATAATATTTTATTCCTACTTTTTAGGACAACAATTTCCCAGCAGGCAGGATTTCAATGTTTACTTACGAAGTATTCAGAAACATTGCTCGAGGTGAAAAATTAGTTCTCACGAGTAAGTGTTAATGCAATTTTAAAGTCAGTTGTACAATCCAAGTACATTCAGTTTAAACAAAAAAAAACAAAAAAACCTTCAATATTATCAGAAATAAGAAACGGAAATATAAAATACAGTAATGCCCTAAATAATCGACTCCTTAACCACAGTAGAATTATGAGTAATTTTTCAGGATTTAATCGGAAATATGGCTTGTTGCCATATTTCCGACTAAATCCTGAAAAATTACCCATAATTTTGCTGTTGTTAAGGAGTCGATTATTTAGGGCATTACTGTACAAGTTGAAATGTGACTAGCTAATTTATGGACAGATATTGTGGACATCGCGTTGTGAAGCCAAGCAGGAGTATGATTTTTATTTTCAGTTTACCCTTTACCCAACAGAATGGCCCTGTGCCAATGCATTCTCTTATATATGCGAGTCGACCATAGGTCGCCTCGTATATATAAGAGAATGCATTGGCTTAACACATTAAAAATTATAAAATTGTTAAAGAATGTAAGAAAAAATGGTAAAAAGTGTTAAAAAAAGATTTTTTTTAGGCCAATGCATTCTCTTATATATGCGAGGCGACCTGTGGTCGACTCGCATATATAAGAGAATGCATTGGCACAGGGCATAACTGTAACTATCACAATGTGGTCAAGGAGCCGGTTCCAATGATATCCATATTTGTATGGTTCTATTGAGACAGACCGAAGATATTTTAGGCTGTTGAAGCTTTATTTGGCCGGTTTTGGCCGGTTTGTTGGGTAAAGGGTTAACCATAAAAAGCACCCATCAGACAATATTTGTATAAGGTGGCGGTGTCTGAGAAACATAACATTAATTCTGTTGGCCTTATGTCAATTCAGTGGCAGACTTTACTCTTTATTGGGCTCACAAGCCAGATCTCACTCAATAGAATTTAAAATCCCATACATAGGCATAAATAGTACCACTCCGGGTACATATTATACACATACAAGCCTGCAATGCAAATAGTGTGTGTCATTTGCAGAATGAGGTCCCCAGAGGGTGAATTTAGTGACGCATTAATCCCGCACAGTGGGCTAGCATCACAAAATTCACCCTTTGGGAACCTCATTCTGCTTGGGCCTCAACTGTTATGGGAGACCTAGGATCAGATTGAAGTTCCCCAGTTGAAGTTGGTGATGTTCACCCATTAGTCATCTTGATTATGCATTTTATTTTCTGCAAATTAGGGGATACAGAAACTTCCCAGAAGATGAGGCATAAGCAGAATGAGGTCCCCAGAGAGGGAATTTGTGATGTTAGCCCACCATGCGGGATAGCATAACTAAATTCACCCTCTGGGGACCTCATTCTGCAAATGACAGACACACTATAACTATTTGCCGACTTGTATGAATGCTCCTTTGTTTTCAGAATGGAACCTAAAGCATGAATATATAATGACCACCGCCTTACTAAGCAAATTTCCTAAAACATTTGTTGAAACTAATTCATGACATCTAATGAATAGACCTGTCCTCTATGAATGATATCTATCCTGTGTACCAGGCTATTAGCTTTCCACATGGTATAATAATAACAGACACAAAAAGAATAATATGTTTCACACATATCCGCATTCACAAACTCTATATAGAAGACAAAGCACTATGTACACTTGGGTCCTTGTGTGGGTCATTAAGTTGGTATGTGTCCTCATAATGTCATACAATAATTTTTAATAACATTACATTAAGATTTTTACATAAAGGAACCCACAGCATTGGGTACATGTGCAAAAAAATATTTTTAAAATGTCACTGCAATAAGAAGAAAATGATGATCAAATATAGATAAACTTTGTAATATTCGATCATTATTGATTGTTAAATAATTAAATTTCGCATGTTAACAGTTGAACTATTATTATGTAAACAAACTGTCACAAATAATTTAGACTGAACACGATATTCACAATATTTGTCAATGTTTTGACCTTTTTGAATGTTTAACCCTTTCAGTGCCAGGTCCGATTTATATTTGTATCAACCCATATTTCCTTGATCATTTTTCAAATTTATTGATTATAATAATGTGATACATTGATGGAAAGAGCTCTAAGAGTTATTAATAATGAAAATAAGCCAATCTATTTTGTCATGTACCTGTTGGTGATAGTTGTTTCACAGACTTTTATGTTATATCACATGAATACAATTTAAATTAAAGCCTTCAGTCTCTTTAAAGCCACATGGCGGTTTAGAACCCTATATTATTATACCAAATAATGCTCGCTTGTGTAATATTCCAGATGGTGATCAAAATAGTCCGCTAAATACATAAACTTTACTTCAGCATATGACTTTTATTAGAGTACTGTGAATAGTTTGTTTCCCTTCGAACCGAACAACAAACCGAATACACACCAATATTCGCGAATATAAAAGAATATTGAATTGAACATTAATCAAAGAACAGACATGACAAGAGAGTCCATAACTGGGATAATTTTCGAACAGGAAAGTTTGGTATAAACGTGCAGAGTGCAGACAACTATAAACACACGATTAAATTGGAAAAAAAAATGACCTCATTATACATGTAGTTGTCATTTGAAGGTTGTGTGTCAAATAGGTGTGATACTTAACCCTTTACCCAACAGAACGGCCCTGTGCCAATGCATTCTCTTATATATGCGAGTCGACCATAGGTCGCCTCGCATATATAAGAGAATGCATTGGCTTAACACATTAAAAATTATAAAATTGTTAAAGAATGTAAGAAAAAATGGTAAAAAGTGTTAAAAAAAGATTTTTTTTAGGCCAATGCATTCTCTTATATATGCGAGGCGACCTATGGTCGACTCGCATATATAAGAGAATGCATTGGCACAGGGCATAACTGTAACCATCACAATGTGGTCAATGAGCCGGTTCCAATGATATCCATATTTGTATGGTTTTATTGAGACAGACCCAAGATAATTTAGGCTGTTGCAGCTTTATTTGGCCGTTTTTGGCCGGTTTGTTGGGTAAAGGGTTAAAGTATACCTATAATTTGAAGCTTGTTTATAATACAGGTATAATATATTTATGATTTGAAGCTTGTTTATTATATAGCACATCAGTTAACTACTCACACATTTGTCACTGGCGAATACATAGCAGTTATGCTTGTTGGTATCCTCTGCTTTGGCGATGAATGACAGCATTCTTTTATCTGTTTTATCATCGGCACAGTAGGATATCCGATGTAATGGATACTGGTACATCGTGAGCTGAGAAATTTAAAAGGGTTTGATCAATCAAAGCTTGCATTATCTGGTAGAATTCTTATGTACATATTACATACCTTGTAGGTGGGTAAAACTATTTTATGGAATATAGCCAAAACTTTAAGATGTACATGTACTTAGGGTCCCCGGACAATTTTCATGAAAACCTCTTGTTTTAATTATTCAGATTATAGCACAAGAGCTTGTCATTGAGAAAGCGAGTCAACAAATAAATTTAAAAAAAATTAAAAAGTATAGCATTTAGTATAGAAAGGGTTAAAGTGATGTGAAACACTCCGGTAGGGTGATCAAATAGAACCGGAGACAAATACTGTCTAAAGTAGTTATTTTTACGCATATTAAATTTTACAAATATTAAACCAAATTGACAACACACACCGTCATTCTTATATATTAATTAAATGCAATGACTCTCTTTGGCGAAATAATTTGCGTTAGTTTATAGCCGATCGCAGCATCCTGAATCGAGATGTAAATATTTACAATTAAGCGTAGTTCAGGCAATGATATTGATGGAGCATTATGGTTTATTTCTTTGAGATTTTCGGTAATGCTAGTAGAATGCTACATAATATTCCCACACTTGGCATTGCGCCTAAGTACTAACTTATCAGTTTCTCGCACCGAACAAGTCCATAATATGTCTTTAATCGAAACAAAACTCTACCTTGGTTTTGGGGTCTTGAACCCTCACACCGTCTGCTGATATTGATAGCTCCACCTTTGGAGGCTTCATTCCTTCCGCTCTCTTTATTTGCTTACTGAACTGGAATCAATAGGAAATATAAAATAAATCATACTATACAGTAATGCCCTAAATAATCAACTCCTTAACCACAGCAGAATTATGGGTAATTTTTCAGGATTTAGTCGAAAATATGGCTTGTTGCCATTCATCGATATTTCCGACTAAATCCTGAAAAATTACTCATAATTCTGCTGTGGTTAAGGAGTCGATTATTTAGGGCATTACTGTACAGGCTGCAAAATAAACCAAGTAATTATTTGCTTTCAGCACATTCCAATGACGTTAAGTGCACTTCTACAGCATGGCTTAAAGGGGTACTGTACACTAAATCTGGCCAAATAGAATGTATGGGACCATCTTCTATTATAGTCAACAGAATATATGCAACAAATGAATGAATTTGCAGCATGGATAAGTGCAAAATTCTTCTATGAACAATATAAACAACATGGTTATTATAATGAAAATAAGTTAATGACTCGAGCCATAAACTCATTTTGTTATAATTACCATTTTGTTTTACATCATTCATAAAGTAAATGAATGTATATTGCACTCGATCATCAGTGGCTCAAATTCATTCATTTGTTGCATATATTCTTTTGACTAAAATAGAAGATTGTCCCACAAATGGCCAGATTTAGTGTACAGTCCCCCTTTAGTCTGTTCATTCTTTACCCTTAATAATTCAGGCATAAACAAAAACTGATATCTGAAGTATTTGGGCACAGACTGAATCGGAATTCAACTTAGAATTGGGATTTATGATGAGAAGACAGACATATGAAAAAGGGGTTGCGCATTCAACACAGTTTACACAAAGCCATATACCATATATATTATACCATATACATGTACCAAGTATAGAGTCGATTGAAAAACAAACACTAAATTTATCAGCTGAAAACATAATTTGGAGTATTCAGCAAGGGTTATCTCACCAACATTTGTCAGACTGACCCCATATTTGAAATTGACCCACATACGTACTGTACCAAGTTTTGAGTCGAACAAAAAATAAATATTACAATTTTCATCCAAAAACAAAAAATGTTGATATGGACAGATCGACAGTCAAATGGATAGAGAGTCTGGTGACATAAGGGTGTTAAACTATAAATATATACCTTGGACTTCCTGATGGCCTCCTTGACAACATCTGTGCCTTTAGGCTGATCCACCTCACAATCGCCCAGGAACTAAAATGTAACATCATCTAATATGATAAACTGAGTGGTAGTCCTTCTTTTTAGCTTCTTTTAAAGATTTTGATTTGTTAAAAAGGCATAAAGCTCAAGTTTTTTTCATGTGATATACAAGATCTTCAACTCGTTATGTTGGGATATAAGATTTTATGAAACTCGTTTGATAAATTTGATTCACAACTCGTCTACAACTCATTGTGAATCAAATTGATCAAACTTGTTTCATAAAATCTTATATCCCAACATAACTTGTTGGAGATCCTCTATACATGTATATGTTATACAAGATCCCAATTATAAAACCATTATAGAGAGTATGAACCCCATTATAATTAGTAAATAAACTTTAAATATGCTGTTTGTGATATATGCATACTGATATATGAGAGAGAAGTCACTTCTCCCCGGGACAAAAATAGGGACATTTTAGGGAGTCTAAGATGTCTCATAAGTCACCCTCCAGGCAGGTCCCTGTTTGAGTCGATCAATAAAGGAATACTAAAGTGATCATTCATAAACTAAAATGTTGATGGACGGACAGCCATGCTGGACAAATGGACGGCTAAACGGACGGACGGACAGACAGACTGATCATGAAGGTTTATTATAGTCCCCAGAATCAGCCTTCCATGATCCAGCATACAGTAATGCTCTAAATAATTGACAAAAAAAATGATAAAAGAATCGACTAAAAGTCCTTCTTGTTCATCCCCAGTCGTTGGAGGGTTCGTAGAGTGAAAATACACTGTGGTTAAGCAACTTAAGCTAGTGACATTGGAGAGCGAAAAACTCGAGTCCATATCTGAGTGCTTTCCGATGAATGGCAACAAGCCATATGTCCAACTAAATCCTGAAAAATTACCCATAATTCTGCTGTGGTTAAGGAGTCGATTATTTAGGGCATTACTGTACATACACAGGTGCCTACATGGCCAGTATCAATTATCTATTGTCTACTGACTACTGGTGCTATCATGATTGTGCATGCAATGAAAGAAATTATTTATAGTTTAGTTGGCAAAGACATGCATTAATTGTAATCATCCCTTGGAATGGCATGCATTATTTAATAAATGAATGTAGTTTGAGTGTGTTTTAATTACGGGTATATCACTGTGGTTGTTGGGCATATTGTGTGAATGGGGAATGTGCTAAATGTGTTCCAAATGGCCACTAGCGACATACAGTAATGCACTAAATAATTGACTCCTTAACCAAAGCAGAATTATGGGTAATTTATCAGGATTTAGTCGGGAATATGGCTTGTTACCATTCATTGGAAAGCTCTCAGAGAGCTTTCCGATGAATGGCAACAAGCCATATTTCCGAATAAATCCTGAAAAATTACCCATAATTCCCTGATAATTCTGCTGTCATTAAGGAGTCGATTATTTAGGGCATTACTGTACATTCATATCTTATATTTAACTGGCTTTTACTTCATTAATATCTATCAAGTCAGCTCATTTTTTTTTTAAATATGTCCACAGTTTGAATATTATACCATGCTGCACTGTATGTTAGCCCAAAATTTTACTTGTGAATTATCAATCGATTAGTCTAAGGCTGCACACTGAAAAAGTTATTTTATCTACCTTTTTTAGTTATCTAGGTCAAAAAGATGTAATATTGGTTCATACATGTTATGATGTGTTTTATTTGGATATGAAACACATGACCCATTAGGCAGTTGAAAAATTCCGGGATAGTTTAACACACACATGATAATGAAATATTTGTTCCCGTGTGTATATACACATACTGGAATAACAAAGATAAGTCTGTTATCCCTTGCAACAAAGGAGGGAGGAGTAGCATACAGTAATACCCTAAATAATCGACCCCTAAACCACAGCAGAACTATGGCTAACTTTTCAGGATTTAGTAGGAAATATGGCTTGTTGCCATTCATCGGAAAGCTCTCACTGAGAGTTTTTTGATGAATGGCAACAAGCCATATTTCCGACTAAATCCTGAAAAGATACCCATAATTTTGCTTTGGTTAAGGAGTCGATTATTTAGGGCATTACTGTTCCCATCAATAAAACATACTCAAACTACATTCATATCTTATATTTATACAGCGACATACCCATCAATAAAACAATATTTACACTCACACGTGCATTCCTATTGTGGAAAATGAATGCAGGACGTTGGTTGGTCGAAATTACGTCACATGACGTCGCGCGCTGACCCCAACTTGCATCCATTTTTGTGTAGACGCAACTTACTCCGAGCCACGATAATAACGTTGGAAATGGACGCTTAAAACTCTTTTAATCTGCCAGTTGACTCGGTTCAGTGTAAATATAAGTAATGAATGTTGATTTTGTTGTGTTCCATAGAGTATGGATGCAAGTTGGTCAGACATTTTCATGTGTGGAACGCTTTCGCGTTCCACACAAAATGTCAGACCAACTTTCATCCATACTCTATGGAACGCAAGCAAATCAACATCCATTTCTTAACTCAAACTACATTCATATCTTATATTTATCTGGCTTTTTCTTCGTTAATATCTATCAAGTCAGCTCATTTGTTTTTTAAATATGTCCACAGTTTGAATATTATACCATGCAGCACTGTATGTTAGCCCAATATTTTACTTGTGAATTATCAATCGATTAGTCTACGGCTGCACACTGAAAAAGTTATTTTATCTACCACTTTTAGTAATCTAGATCAAAAAGATGTAATATTGGTTCATACATGTTATAGTGTGTTTTATTTGGATATGAAACACATGACCCATTAGGCAGTTGACAAATCATGGGATAGCGTAACACACACAGGCTAATGAAATATTTTTTCATGTGTGTATAGACATATTGGAATAACAAAGATAAGTCTGTTATCTCTTGCAACAAAGGAAGGAGGAGTAACATATTTCATTCATGAGACAAGATATTCTGTGTCGCCCTTTAGGGTTGGTACCTAGCGGGGCTGCAAATAGTTTGTCTGTCATTTGCAGAATGAGATCCCCAGAGGGTGAATGTAGTGATGTAAAGAGTGCATCTGGTCCTGCAACAGATGCTCATGCAAATAGGTTAATATTGGACCTAGATATTCACATAGGTTCATATTGGACCTATTTCATTCTGAAATAGGCCCATATTGAGCTTATTTAATTTTGTATGTGTTTTGTTTTATTTATTTAATTAAATTTTTTTAAATAAAATTTTTGAAAAACTAACGCCATTATGATCTCTGCCACAACAACTTTGGTTGAAATCGGACCAGCATTCTGGGAGAAAAATCTGGACAGCCAGATGAACAGACAGTCAGATCCTACTCTTTTATATGCATGTGTATATAGATATTTTATATTGACTTAGGGAATAAAATCAGAGAGACAGCTTCATGTAAATAAAGTGTATTCTGGTACATGTTAAAACGAGTAAAATATAAAAAATATCAGTTTAAAACAAGCACGCCACTTTCAAAATGCATCGATAAACACTGAACTGTGTTCTGGTACTTAAACTAACTACATGTACATGTCGTCTATACATTGTATATGATTATCAACATAAAAGTGTTTTTATACATATGAGGTTGGTGGCATGTCACATAGATATAGCCTGAGAGAATAATACATAATAATGAGAATAATTAACAATATGAGAATAATTAACAATATGAGGTGAACCAGATAATAACACATACTAGTAATAGCTACATAATAACAATAATGAGAAGCAGTTAATGACAGGAAATTACTGAATACGGAAATGGCTAAGGGTAACATTATCCCTGTTACAGATATAAGGCAAAAAATATATATACTATGTTTCCACACATCGACCGACCCTAAAAATTATCTCCGACCCTAAACTTTATATTGATATTTTGAAAAAAATAAGCCAAATATTTCTAAAAAAAAAAAAAAAAAAAAATTATTTTTTTTAAATGTTTTTCCACCAATGCCAGACAATGCTCAGAAGTATTGATGATCATTAGTGAGTGTGCAAACGACTTGGTTTCTAACATATCCTTGTGTAAAGTGACCATTATGTTTGCAAATATTATTAGAGTATTTGACGTCTTTGACTGAAGCAGATATAAAACTTCTTCCTGGTATGGTAACATTTCGGAGGCTAATTTATACCACTGAAAACACATTCAATTCTTACTTCTAGTTACAATTTGATGTTACATTTGTTAATTTTGTATCTGTTTTCTTAGAATTCCTATGGTACAATGGCATATTGGGTACAAATTCACAATTTAACAACAGGGTACAATGCTCCAACATGTCATGGCATACCAATACTAGACATATCTAAAAATGTAAACTGACCTTGACATTGTAGAGTATGTGCCCCCTGAGTAGCGCCTCGGGTGGATGCATCCATTTGTTGTTAGCTGAAAGAATAATCAGGGCATGAAATGAAGACACTAGAACTAACATCTTAAAGGTACTCAATCCGCATTAATGCACATTAATTACTATTTCTTTGGCTTCGGGGGTAAAAAATATTTGATTCTAGTCGAAGAACCCACCCACTCTTCAGTTTTTGAAATTTGTTATTTCTCGAGATGAGTAATAATTTGTGGCCCAGAAACACGTGGTGGAAATGGCGGTCTCGGAAAAAATTGTGGATGAAGATGGATAACTCTAAAATCAAGTGGTAATATGGTAAAATTTCGTGATACTTTAGTGATAATATGGCCATATTTTGTTGAACAAAATGTTGACAAATAACACGTTTTATGAAATTTGATACCATAGTTGACAGTGGTTAGCATTATTTTGTTGCAATAAATCGATTTTGATAACTAAAGCGTATTTTGAAGAAATGTTGTTGTTGTTGTATCTTGACGATATGGGGACCGTTTGATCAGATTGAGTACCTTCAAGTGTTCACACTCTTCCTAGATCATGTTTGGCAATGATGTATAACACATTCATGAATAGTGCTTCCTGAATTTTTGCGAAAACCCTATGCCAATGCATTCTCTTATATAAGCGAGTTGCCAACAGGGCGCCTCTCATATATACATGTAAGAGAATGCATTGGCCGAACACTATTTATCTTGACCTTGTAAGCCAATGCATTCTCTTATATATGTGAGGCACCTTATGGGTGACTCCCATATATAAGAGAATGCACTGGCACAGGGATGTTAATGCTGCAGCAGCGCATCTCCCATCATGAAAGGGATAATTAAGGACATCTCACTTGGGACTGTCATTAAAATATTTAATGATGGTCAATCTCTTCCCAGCAAGTTTTATATAGATTCCATGGTACAAAATAATACATATGACATGATGACACCTGTCAGAAAATCTTCTATCAATTAATTTTTTTTCAGAATTTCTTATGACATTCTGGGGACAGTTTTATTGGCTATTTTTAGAACAGAAATCCTTGCGAAAACGTTAGGAGTGTACCAAGAGTGTTCTAAGAAGGAGAACTTTATCTTGTTAGCACCCTCAATCATGGCAAATTGCAAATCACCTGAGAGATACAGTAATGCTCAAAGTAATCGACTTCTTAACCACAGCAGAATTATGGGTAACTTTTCAGGATTTAGTCGGAAATATGGCTTGTTGCCATTCATCGGAAAGCTCTCCCTGAGCATCGCCGAAAAGTTACCCATAATTCTGCTGTGGTTAAGAAGTTGATTACTTAGAACATTACTGTATACTGCAAATTAAGATTGAAATAAACCACTTTAGTACTGATGCCTTTATAGACAAATAATATACCTCACCATCAGTTTTATCTGTAATTTATTCACAAAATAGATATATGTTGTCTTGATATCGGAACTTACAAAAATGATGTTGTTGTTGTAATTGTGGCCAAAAGATAGACCAACTTTAAGTACAAAAAAATGTGATAAATTAACAACAGTCTTAATCAAACACAAACTATTAAACAAGCTATGTAATGAAATTGTTTTTTTGTATATATTAAATATTATTAACCCTTTACCCAACAAACCGGCCAAAACAGGCCAAATAAAGCTTCAACAGCCTAAAATATCTTCAGTCTGTCTCAATAGAACCATACAAATATGGATATCATTGGAACCGGCTCATTGACCACATTGTGATAGTTACAGTTATGCCCTGTGCCAATGCATTCTCTTATATATGCGAGTCGACCATAGGTCGCCTCGCATATATAAGAGAAAGCATTGGCCTAAAAAAAATCTTTTTTTAACACTTTTTACCATTTTTTCTTACATTCTTTAACAATTTTATAATTTTTAATGTGTTAAGCCAATGCATTCTCTTATATATGCGAGGCGACCTATGGTCGACTCGCATATATAAGAGAATGCATTGGCACAGGGCCCTTCTGTTGGGTAAAGGGTTAAAACAAGCCCCTCTCAGACATCGCAACCAGGGAAGAATCCAGAGATTTTTTGGGGACACCTGTTCTGCATTTGAGAATGTTCCTATATAAATTGGGACATTAGCCATTTTATGACAAGAGCTGCACTAGTGCGGCATTAAAGATCCTATGCCATTTCATTCTCTTATATATGCAAGTCTTCCGCATAAGAAAATGCACTGGCTTACAACGTCAAGATAAAAGCCAATGTATTCTCTTATATATGCGAGGCTCCTTAGATGGAAGACTCGCATATACCGTATAAGAGAATGCATTGGCACAGGATTTATGCTAAATTTCAAGAAGCCCCAGTCATGAAAGGGTTAAAACATTCCTCACTGCACACTTGATTATGGAAATAAAGGCTCTATATCAACTGAATATTGATGATTTGCATTGCATGTTGTTGAATTATAATAGAAGATTTCCTTCAAAATATAGAAAATTCAGCTTTAATAAAGACTATTCACTTGCAATTTGGGGACATTTAGGCCTCCAGAGTTTGGGCGCCCAAACCTGTAACAGGTATCAAAACAGCCCTGGATCCTTCCCTGATCGCAATGCCTATATACTGGTACACATCGTTTTTTATCGTTTGTCTGACATGCTTTATGTGAACAAACAAATCACGAAGAGAATACAACAGAAGATTGCATAACCTTAGAATTGGGATTATATACATAATGAATATAATAATAAATCGTGTCTATTGTATTGTCTTCTGTCGGATTATGATTTATAAGTTCAGCCCCACCACGTAAGACACATTACCCCCAACAGTGTTTCATAAAATACCAGCTATCCAAGAAGAATGTAAGACACATTACCCACAACAGTGTTTCATAAAATACCAAGCTATATATCCAAGAAGAATGTAAGATACATTACCCACAACAGTGTTTCATAAAATACCAAGCTATCCAAGAAGAATGTAAGACACATTACCCACAACAGGGTTTCATAAAATACCAAGCTATATATCCAAGAAGAATGTAAGACACATTACCCACAACAGGGTTTCATAAAATACCAAGCTATCCAAGAAGAATGTAAGACACATTACCCACAACAGTGTTTCATAAAATACCAAGCTATCCAAGAAGAATGTAAGACACATTACCCACAACAGTGTTTCATAAAATACCAAGCTATCCAAGAAGAATGTAAGACACAGTACCCACAACAGGGTTTCATAAAATACCAAGCTATCCAAGAATAATGTAAGACACATTACCCACAACAGGGTTTCATAAAATACCAAGCTATCCAAGAAGAATGTATGACACATTACCCACAACAGTGTTTCATAAAATACCAAGCTATCCAAGAAGAATGTATGACACATTACCCACAACAGTGTTTCATAAAATACCAAGCTATCCAAGAAGAATGTAAGACACATTACCCACAACAGGGTTTCATAAAATACCAAGCTATCCAAGAAGAGTGTAAGACACATTACCCACAACAGTGTTTCATAAAATACCAAGCTATCCAAGAAGAATGTAAGACACATTACCCACAACAGTGTTTCATAAAATACCAAGCTATCCAAGAAGAATGTAAGACACATTACCCACAACAGTGTTTCATAAAATACCAAGCTATCCAAGAAGAATGTAAGACACATTACCCACAACAGTGTTTCATAAAATACCAAGCTATCCAAGAAGAATGTAAGACACATTACCCACAACAGGGTTTCATAAAATACCAAGCTATCCAAGAAGAATGTAAGACACATTACCCACAACAGTGTTTCATAAAATACCAAGCTATCCAAGAAGAATGTAAGACACATTACCCACAACAGGGTTTCATAAAATACCAAGCTATCCAAGAAGAATGTAAGACACAGTACCCACAACAGGGTTTCATAAAATACCAAGCTATCCAAGAATAATGTATGACACATTACCCACAACAGGGTTTCATAAAATACCAAGCTATCCAAGAAGAATGTACAGGGATGTGGCTAGAGGGGGGGTGTGGGGGGGGGTGTCTCACCCCCCAGCAGAGAGCTATATTTTCAATAGTTGGAAATTTCATACCTGCCACAACGAAATTTCACACCAACAATAGGTTGAAAATGTTCTTGTAGTTTGATTATAAAACAATTTATTGGGGGAATTTATTGTTTTTCGACCAATATTTGCATATGTTCCAATTTTTGGTCAAAAATTTTGACAGAAATGGTCATCAGTTGGAAATTTTCCAACCTTAGGGGGGTGACAGGTTGGAAATTTCCAACACTTGGAAAGCTTGTGTCCTGGTCTCTCCCCCGTGGCCAGTCAAAAACTTCTAGTTAATTTAAGAAAACAATATTGTCATACAATTGGTCAACATTGTCATTGGAATTGTCATCAGTTGGAAAATTTCCAACCTAAGTGGGGGTGTAGGGTTTGAAATTTCGAACAGTAGGAAGGCTTGAGGCTAGTCTAGATGTTAGGATTTTGCGATTTTCTTGTTCAGATTTCAAAATTTTCGCACACCAGGCCGAACCATGGTCGGCCCGGTGTGTCATTGCCCCATTCACATGGCCAATACAAAACTGCTAATTAGTTTAGCAAAACAATATTTTACTACATTTGGTCA
This sequence comes from Siphonodentalium dalli, assembly GCA_032622095.1. Classification (NCBI taxonomy): domain Eukaryota; kingdom Metazoa; phylum Mollusca; class Scaphopoda; order Gadilida; family Siphonodentaliidae; genus Siphonodentalium; species Siphonodentalium dalli. Next base: position 197,031,303 of record CP136067.1, on the reverse strand, counting down.
AACTTGTAGACATAAATGGTCATCAGTTGAAGAATTTTCCAACCTGAGGGGGAGTATGAGGTTTGAAATTTCCAACACTAGGAAAGCTTCAGTTGAGGCCAGTCTTGATGCTAGGATTTGCGATTTTCTTGTATAGTTTTCAAAATTTTCTCACACCGGGCCGAACAACCATGGTCGGCCCGGTGTTTCCTGGTCTGTTGTCGGTAGCTGTGTGCATTTGTCTGGAATTAGATCACTAGTTGTTTTTTTGGGGGCAATTTTCAGGTTAAAATATCTTAATGTTCTCATACTGGGAAAATAGAAGCATGGCTTATGAATATATAGGAAATTAGCCCTGAGCATGAGGTACAAGGGGGGGGGGGGGGTGCAAATGGAAATATGCAAAACGTTGTGTCGGTGTGATTCCGACTCAAGGGCGGGGGGTGCAAATGGAATTATGCAAAAAGTTGTGTTGGTGTGATTGCGACTCAAGGGGGGGGGGTCAGTTGGAAATTCCCAAGGTGGACACCCCCCCCCCCCAGCGGATACCCTCTAGCCACATCCCTGAGAATGTAAGACACATTACCCACAACAGGGTTTCATAAAATACCAAGCTACCCAAGAAGAATGTATGACACATTACCCACAACAGGGTTTCATAAAATACCAAGCTATCCAAGAAGAATGTAAGACACATTACCCACAACAGTGTTTCATAAAATACCAAAGCTATCCAAGAAGAATGTAAGACACATTACCCACAACAGTGTTTCATAAAATACCAAGCTATCCAAGAAGAATGTAAGACACATTACCCACAACAGGGTTTCATAAAATACCAAGCTATCCAAGAAGAATGTATGACACATTACCCACAACAGTGTTTCATAAAATACCAGCTATCCAAGAAGAATGAAGTCGAAAATATCCACCAATATACTATACCTCGTCCGTAATGACTCATCGCGATATGCTTGCCTCGTATCGTGATATTCTTGAATGTATATCGCGATATGCTTAGCATGTATCGTGATACACCGACTCTCTCAATGCGGTCTCATCATCCAATATTTGTCACGATACAAAAGTGTGCATAAAACCAATAATGATTACATCCGGCCATTTTATCTCCAAATCTCCGCACCCACCACCACCACCATCATGTACGTTGCTCACATCAGGTCATCAACTTGTTATACTCAAGCCTTGAAATAGGGTGTCTGTCATTTGCAGAATGAGGTCCCCAGAGGGTGAATTTAGTGACCAAATTCACCCTCTGGGGACCTCATTCTGCTTACACCTCAGCAGAATGAGGTTCCCAGAGGGTGAATTTGGTGATGCTAGCCCGCTATGCTGGGTAGCATCACTAAATTCACCCTCTGGGGACCTCATTCTGCAAATGACAGACACGCTATTTCAAGGCTTGGTTATACTCATGTATGCATTAATTTTCATTTACGTTCCATATTCACTTATGGTCACAACATTCATATCAATAAACACTTTACATAATAACTGTTGTTATCGCATGTCCACACCATGTAATCACTTGAATGATGCTCGGTTAGAAATCCGGTTATCAATAACATGTTAGCACGACATGACAACATGGTACCTGCATATGCATGTAGTATATAAGTTCTACATTGTTATCGATAAAACTACATGTATAACTGAATATCGAGTCCAACTCATGAAATAAAAACAATAATAAGTTAACTTTGAAATATAATCCATTTTGATTTTGAAATTAGGCAGCATAGAAAAGGTGCACACCGATGACACAACGTATACTAAGGCTATCGAGAACCAGATTTTGAACCGGATATATCAGGATATATGGCATTCCATACATACAGGTGCGGCGAACAAAGATAAAACATGCCGTTGATTTGTTTTTGCCTGGGCGATGTTGGGAAGACGGCTATTATGTCACACCACCGCCCGGATTCTGTATACATATATGTGCATTGTATTTTCTACCAATATTTGTGTAAATCCTATTGTATATATGTACATGCTTTATCCAATACATTATCTACCACCAACATTAGTATACAATGTAAGCAAACACAAAATGTCACCATAAAATTTGTTCCGGGCCAAAAAGAATATGCTCATGTTTAACGGGGCGATTTGTATATACTGTATATGTAGTGAATGGGGCCACGCGAATAGGTTATAAGCTCGGTGGACAAAACAAAGTTCACGTCAACACCATCGGAAAGAAATTATAAGTAAAAGGTCATTTAATTGAACATCCACGGCGTTGTTCATAAATGTCAGAAGATGGGATCACGAATATAGGTAAAATCGGCGGAAAAACAAATCCAAGAAAATGATCATTTGAACATGGTGTTCGCCAAAAACAGCCAAAATCAACCCAAGTTCACCGTGTAAAGCCGTAGTTTAAGGGTTGGATACTCAAATTATATATATCGCGTGAAGTGGGGAGTATAGTTGGTTCATTGGAGTTTATCGTCATTTCAGCCATATCACGACGTTGTGATGAGGAGGAAAGACCGCGCATGCGGTTACTTTGGCCGGGATATCATCCCACCGCATGTAGAAACCACATACCCCCCCCCCCCCCGAAAAACAACTGACAAACTTGCCCAGATACACGTATCAGATAATCGTCCCTTTGCGTGAATTAAACCAGCTTCGTCAGCTCTGGACGGCTTATGTGTATGGCGGTGTAATGCACCATGCACATTATAGCGACTGCATGAGCCACCGGGGGGGGGGGGGGGGCTCGGTCAGCATTATGGGCGGCCATTTTGGTAAAAAAATAAAAATAATAATCAAATAAAAATCAATAGGTGTTAACTAATAAGTCAATTCCAAATTAATAGAAGTCAAATGAAAATTAAAAGATGTCGAATAACAGTCAATAAACTGATGACGTTACGAAAAAGTTCCTTTATATTTTCTAAAGTTATCATTTTCGCGGTGTTTGGCTAAATCCGAATGATTTGAGAAAAGAACGAGAGGCCGATCACGATCGGTAGATGTTTAACCCATCCCTTGGCGATAGTAAGTTACTATGATAGGATCATCGGAATAATAATTTAGAGTTTTCATGTTCCTCAAAGGAAGCAACAAATTTTAGGAAGGGTTGATCATCATTACATTGTTGATAATTCTTCTTAAGACAGAGCGAAAGTTATTATGGTGTTAGTTTTTAAAATTTTGTTAACTTAAACAATTTTTTTTTAATTGAGCAAGGAGTTCAATCTAAATTTTTTTGTTTTTTTTTAAGAGTGAATTTTTTTCCGTTAAAAAAAGCCCATATTCGAACTAGATCTGTATTTTGGGCTCAGAAACTCATTTACAAAATTAGGTTATAATAGGATACAAAATGTTTGAGTTATCGCACCATGCGTAAAACGACTATGGACAGACAGACGGACGGACGGACGGACGAACGACGAGTGGTCAACCCGGACGTCGACACAATGTGTACCATACTATGGCATGGGTACACATAAAATTCAGCCAGTGTCTGTATGAAACATTCAAGAACATATATATTTTTTTATAATTTAATAATGGCTGCGGTGGTGTTTGCAAAACGACATGAATAGCCTTCTCATCATATATTTGATTTGCAATATTCGCTATTCAGACTGTCCGAACACGTCGAAATGACGACTTTAGATAAAAAAAATAACGATACTTGTTCGTAACAGCATCAGTTTGCCCTAACCGCCGCACCAAGGCAATTCAGCAGGACCGACCAGCATCGTAGCGCATTAGCAGGACCACTTAACCAGCGGGGGGGGGGGGGGGGGTGATACATGCAACCATGGACCTTTAAATGTAAATCCATGCACAGCGAACATACGAAAAACAACACAAAGTGACCCATGAAACCAACTTATAATACTTTGCGGACCAGTCGGGAAGATTACCTTGTTTGACGAAGAACGCCGGTACATCTAAGTAAACCTCGCGAACCAAATCTCATTGAAAAGTCATTGATGAGCAACACGTACATATAGCTTCATGTGACTATCAGCGTATAACGAGGCCCGCTGGCTAGATGTTGCCTGTAAAGTTTATTCTGACGATATGGATGGATCAGGGACGTGGCAATATAGAGGGTCATTGTGGGGGGGGGGGGGTGTTCAACTGCACCAACCGAAGGCAAAACAATCCTAATTCCCGGAAACTCCATATAATAATCGTGACACCCCCTGAGTTCCAAATGTTCCAACTGACACCGGGGGGGGGGTGTGCAATACAAAATGCGGCCCTTTGTATGCGTCGTGCCCATTTAGATATTAGACAATGCTGTGGCCTGTTTGATTAACAAAAATAAGGATTGAACTCTTTGCTTATTTGCCTAATTTATCAATAAAACATCCGCCGGGGTACCCCGAGTCACCACACCAAATTTGGTTGAAATAGATCTAATGGTCTGGAAAAAAATCGTGAACAAACAGTTCCTACTCTTTTCAAACATATCGTTTTTTTTTTTAAATTACACTTTGTTTTTAATAACAATTTTGAAAGACTATAACGCCGTAATAAAATCCGCCGTTATACGGTACCCCGAGTCGTCACCACATGTGCAACTGTTGAAACTGTTGATCAAAGTGCATAAAAGTGGGGCGCATCAAACTCATTGTCGCAAAAACCCTATGGGTGATTTGGTATGCTTCGGATTTAACTTTGTTTAAGCCCCTGCGCCATATATCCCGACTTTGTCAATTTAATGAGTAAGGACATTTGTGGACCACAGTGGGTTAATTTGACTGGGGGAATATATATACATGTAAATATAATCAGCGAGAACCACTAGGAACATAGCACATTAACAGGACCACTTAAGCAGGGGTGATCACACATGCAAGCATGCATGTGTGCTGAGACGAATCAACCAGAATGAATATGACCCGTGCCTGGAAGAACAAATTACGTGGAAACGTTCCGGCAGTTTTATTTAAAGAACCACCACCGGGTGATATGGGCGAGAGAATATTCTATATATAAATATAGTGGATACAAGAAAGCCAATGTCAGAAATGGTAACGCGCTCAATATCATATATTATATACCCATGATTGTAATTATAGCATATAAAACATATCGGTTTCACGAATGACCAACTCATAATTCCGTTAAAATAACAATAACAACCAGCACCTGATTAACGAACCGGCGGCCGACTCGGCCGTCTCCGACCACAACCCACAATAGGCTGCAGAACGAACAATGTCTACAAAAGTGGAAATATAAGACTTACAAATTATCTTTTTCATTTCTTTTATCTGCAATTGGCATAGCTTATCACAAACTTTTAATCCTCCCAAAAATTCCCATTTCAATAAATAAAATCCCCATGCGCCCAGGCGAAACATAATCTCTACATTAGTATACACGCGGCGCGCGTAATGAAATATTTAAAATATATCCACATAAAGAATTCGTAATGCGTAATTCGGAATAATAAGGCAATGCATGGGTGTTAATGGCGTGACCAGATGGTCTTTGTTAGTGTGTCCAAATTAAAAAGTTCAAACTGCATACCCTCAAACTTGCATGTGCAGTGCACCAGTACATTTTAGACAAATTCCAAACAAACAACCCGCCCTACGTTATTTGAAAATTTCCAACTCATGGCCACTTCGCTCTATATAATATGGGAATATGCTCGAATCTTGGTCTAAACAATACATTTTACGCTAAAGGTCCGTTGAAAACTTGTTGTTGATTCAGGCAATTACATTTCCAAATGTTGAATTTTTTTACCAAAGTTGGTGTGAGACCCCCCCCCCCCCTCTCGTGCATGCACAGCACAACCACATTTGTCGCCACGTCCCTCACGAGTGTACCAGATCACAACATTAGGTTTCAGTTTCACGACGCGACCAGAATGGCCCGAAGCAATAAGCACCAGTCATACACATGTGTCGAAATTCGTCAAATGAGTGCACTACCATGTATGCAATATGTCACAAAACTAAACTGAGGCAGTTGGGTGACTGGTATATGACGACCGACTGCAATACGAGAGGACACAGTCAAGTAGGGACGATGTATGTGTATGGGTATCACATGCATGTCGAACGTGTTCAGAGCCTCCGGTGGATAAGAACCGTATAAAACTCTCCATTATTGGGCCAATGATGTTCGCCCCATGTGGAGTCATATAGTGGTAATTTTTCATCACTCCACGAATTTCCCGAATAAGGGACAAGTAACAGAATCAACATCAATTCATACATGCAAGCTCTCGGTGGCTAAATAGGCCAAATTTGGAAAATTGCCAATGAAAATTTCATTTTGCCAAAAAGTTTCAAGGTTATATTCAACGGTCGCCTCTCAAATTATCATCGAATCTCCATTAAACCCTTATTCGTCAGCTGCTCGTCTGTGTGTGAATAACAATGATATTAGGTCACGCACGCTTACTTATAAAAAAAAAACAATGATGATTAATTACGCCATGTCACTAACTGGCGGCCATATTGGATCCACCAGGTCCGGTTCAGTAGTTTCGTAGATTCATCCAGCCCCGGTTCCGTGGTTTTATTGCTACAGGTCAAAGTTTTGGAGTAGCATTTCCATTTTTGGAGCTTTTGAATTATTCATGACTTCCACATATGGAAAGCTAAGTAATACCACGGAACCGGACCTGGAGGATCAAATATGGCCGTGAGTTAGTGACAGTGCGTATTCTTGAACGGTGTACTTTCTTAATCAAGTGAAAACAATTTACTGCTTTTAAAGACATATCGTGGACTTATTCGGGTGCGTTAAATTGGTAAGGTAGCCTTAGTGCTCATCTGCAGGCGCTGTGCCAACCTGGGAAATGTAGCATTCTACTAACATCCCCGAAAATTTCAAAGAAATGGATCACATCACTCCAATGAAAACATCGTCAGAACTACGCCCAATTGTAAATATTTACATCTCGACTCGAGACGCAACTATCGGCGATAAACTACCACAAATTATTTCGCCATCGCGAGTCATTGCATTTAATTAATATATAAGAATGACGGTATGTATCGTCCCATTTGGATTCATATTCGTAACAAATAACTACTTTGAGCAAGGTTATTCTCAATTTCTCTTTGATCACCCTACTGGAGTGTTTCACATCACTTTAAAGGTACTCAATCCGATCAGACGGTCCCCATACCATCAAGATACAACAACAACATTTCCTCGAAATACGCTTTAGTTATCAGTCTCGATTTATTGCAACAAAATTATGCCAACCATTCACTGTCAACTACGGTATCAAATTTCCCAAAACTTGTTATTTAACAACATTTGGTCCAACAAAATATGGCCGTATTATCACTAAAGTATCACGAAATTTGACCGTATTACCACTACGATTTTAGAGGTATACATCTTCATCCACAATTTTGTCCGAGACCCTCCGTTTGACCACGTGTTTCTGAGCCACATCTTAGTTAACATCTCGAGAAATAACAAACTTCAAAAATCGATATCTGATCACTCTGAGCTTTGATGGGTGGGTTCCTCGACTCGAATCAAATAATTTTTACCACCGAAGCCAAAGAAATAGTAATTTAGGAGCGTCTGATCGGAGTGAGTACCTTTAAAATTGGCCAATTGTTTTTTAGAAAGGCAGAGAAAGGCCAAAAGGATTTCCCGGCCATCGTGAACCCTGGACGAGTTGCAATTCAATGTTGCCGGTGGAGCCTGAATGAAAAGTGAACATGAATAATAAACCAGAGAATGGAAATAAAATGTAGTAGTTTACTCACTGCCCCTCATTCCTCTGGTTCCTCTTGTGGAGATGGTCAGACTATATCGAGCATTCGGCGATGGACCAAAGTTAGCAGAGAGTTCCGTATCACCAGATCCGCTCCACGACAGTGACCTCTGTTGACCTCCGCCGATATGCAACAACTTCCGCTTCCCAAACTCCCTGTTAGGAATCAAGAGAGTGCTTTGACTGCTTGTGAAATAGTCCTTAGCTACTTTCACAGTATCCATGACTACGGAGGAAACGCCCCCTTCTTGGTCGAAAGTCACAGTTCTTTGTTATTGTTTGATGTTATTGAGTCAACATGCAATAATGGCGTGGTAAGTGTAGTCTGATATGGTTCGTTATCAGCTGTTAGATTAATATTGCCGGATGGCGATTGTTGACGCTATTAATTGGTTCTACATTTGATATATCCTCTGGACTCCATTCTCTTGAGAAATGTATGTATACGCATTGTGGATGTGTATGAGTTCGTATTGCAGTCAAGAGGCCGATGGCCCCAATAACATATGGTGCCAGTGTCCTAATGACCCCTAAAGCATGTTTGTAGACGATGACGAGACGAACCTTCAAATTCAATTTACGATAGTCAACAGATATATTTAATAAATAGAGTATGGGTTGAAGTTGACAACGTGGGTTTAGTGTCCATTTGTGTGGATGTATATAATTTACGATGCGGAGTGAACTATACCTACCACACTACATGGGGACTATACCCGCGTAGTCAACGACAAGAAATGCTCTATTTATTACATTTCACCGAACAATTATATCATGCAGTGGTATGCTGTGTGAAATGCAGTGGTATGCTGTGTGAAATCCATTTCATCAACATGCATAAACTGATGTACGCTGCCAAAAAAAGATTTTCTCACCCTAGAAAATATTTCTTATTTTGATATTTATTTTCTCATTTTAAGAAATATTGTTCTTATTCGAGGACAAGTCAAGAAAACGTTATCCATGTTGAAAGCATAACTATCGTCCCTTCATTGCAGTTGAATAAAAATGAAGTACAACTCGTTTCACTGAGAACAAATACGATTAATCCCGTGTCGATAAACAGTCTAAGAAAAACCAACTGTAGCAAGAATGTCTTGAAAGGTCAATAATAAGTCGAATCGCGTATACAGTATTTAAAGGGGTACTGTACGCCAAATGTTGTTGTTGGTTTTTATAGTCTCCGAGTCGGAGAATAAGGTAACAATTTTTTCATTATTTGAAAGTATGTTGAGTACGAAGTAGTGTTACGGATGACAAATTTACCGGAATGCAAAAATACAAATTGTCGTTGTCGAGTAATTTTGTACAGTTTTCAACCAAATGAATCAAATAAAAGTTATATTATATGCATACTAGTCCCATATAATCATTTAAGTTATTGTATCGTCGCTAGTCAGTGAGTGGCTTGAGTGTTTCTCCCCGTATCATCATAATATTTTAAGCGATCGTGTGTGCGATCGGTTTAACAAACCAGTATCCCTCAATTACTTTATCTGATTACGTAAATTCGTAATTTAATTGACGCCATTTTATGGCTCCAGTCATAAATTCAATTTATATCAAATTATTAACTTTTAAATTATAAAATTTTAAGATAGCCTATTAACCTGAGCGTTTACAGAATACATCTTCGACTCAAATTACTTATGTTTCTATATATTATCGATATTAGATCGTTGTTGTCACCGGAAATTTAATGAAAATGGCGTACAGTACCCCTTTAAGTTATATTTTGTATGCGCAAAAACCAGGAACAGAACTGCATGAAAATGAATTCACCGAATGGCGCCGCTTCGTAAGTTGATGTTTGAGATGAAATATAAATATATATACTATAGTGTGAGGAAATATAAATATATATACTATAGTGTGAGGAAATCATGCGCGCCCTACTCTATAAATATATATACTATAGTGTGAGGAAATATAAATATATATACTATAGTGTGAGGAAATATAAATATATATACTATAGTGTGAGGAAATATAAATATATATACTATAGTGTGAGGAAATATAAATATATATACTATAGTGTGAGGAAATCATGCGCGCCCTACTCTATAAATATATATACTATAGTGTGAGGAAATATAAATATATATACTATAGTGTGATGAAATATAAATATAATATACTATAGTGTGATGAAATATAAATATATATACTATAGTGTGAGGAAATATAAATATATATACTATAGTGAGATGAAATATAAATATATATACTATAGTGTGAGGAAATATAAATATATATACTATAGTGTGAGGAAATATAAATATATATACTATAGTGTGAGGAAATATAAATATATATACTATAGTGAGATGAAATATAAATATATATACTATAGTGTGATGAAATATAAATATATATACTATAGTGTGAGGAAATATAAATATATATACTATAGTGTGAGGAAATATAAATATATATACTATAGTGTGAGGAAATATAAATATATATACTATAGTGTGAGGAAATATAAATATATATACTATAGTGTGAGGAAATATAAAATATATATACTATAGTGTGAGGAAATATAAATATATATACTATAGTGTGAGGGAAATATAAATATATATACTATAGTGAGATGAAATATAAATATATATACTATAGTGTGAGGAAATATAAATATATATACTATAGTGTGATGAAATATAAATATATATACTATAGTGTGATGAAATATAAATATATATACTATAGTGAGATGAAATATAAATATATATACTATAGTGTGATGAAATATAAATATATATACTATAGTGTGAGGAAATATAAATATATATACTATAGTGAGATGAAATATAAATATATATACTATAGTGTGAGGAAATATAAATATATATACTATAGTGTGAGGAAATATAAATATATATACTATAGTGTGAGGAAATATAAATATATATACTATAGTGTGAGGAAATATAAATATATATACTATAGTGTGAGGAAATATAAATATATATACTATAGTGAGATGAAATATAAATATATATACTATAGTGTGAGGAAATATAAATATATATACTATAGTGTGATGAAATATAAATATATATACTATAGTGTGATGTCATCACACTATAGTACTATAGTGTGATGAAATATATATATATTATACTATAGTGAGATGAAATATAAATATATATACTATAGTGAGATGAAATATAAATATATATACTATAGTGAGATGAAATATAAATATATTATACTATAGTGTGAGGAAATATAAATATATATACTATAGTGTGAGGAAATATAAATATATATACTATAGTGTGAGGAAATATAAATATATATACTATAGTGTGAGGAAATATAAATATATATACTATAGTGAGATGAAATATAAATATATATACTATAGTGTGATGAAATATAAATATATATACTATAGTGTGATGAAATATAAATATATATACTATAGTGTGATGAAATATAAATATATATACTATAGTTGAGATGAAAATAAATATATATACTATAGTGTGATGAAATATAAATATATTACTATAGTGTGATGAAATATAAATATATATACTATAGTGTGATGAAATATAAATATATATACTATAGTTGTGATGAAATATAAATATATATACTATAGTGTGAGGAAATATAAATATATATACTATAGTGAGATGAAATATAAATATATATACTATAGTGTGATGAAATATAAATATATATACTATAGTGTGATGAAATATAAATATATATACTATAGTGAGATGAAATATAAATATATATACTATAGTGTGATGAAATATAAATATATATACTATAGTGTGATGAATATAAATATATATACTATAGTGTGATGAAATATAAATATATATACTATAGTGTGATGAAATATAAATATATATACTATAGTGTGATGAAATATAAATATTATATACTATAGTGTGAGGAAATCATGCGCGCCCTACTCTATAAATATATATACTATAGTGTGAGGAAATCATGCACGCCCTACTCGTCACGGTCTCCAAACGGGAAGCAATATAAGGTCAGGCGATTCCGTTGTAAATGATTGTTATGGACTCATAGTACAGTGACAGTTGTCACAAACACATGATAATTCAATAGTTTGGTCCCCAATCTGTTTTGAATAGCCCTTTCCACAGCTGTCCATCAAATAATTATTAGCAGATATTTTCGACCAATCAGCGACGGAGCCGGCCTTGGGCTTGCATTGCAAATTCTGAGCCATATTTCTTCACCATGATTTTGATAGCCATGCATACATTCAGTGTTAAATTGGCTATATTCAAACAACTTTGTTGTCAAATCATAATGTACTGAAATTTCTATTTGCGCCATGATGTTGGAAATTTATTCATGGTTATAACACTTATTTTTCATTTTGAATAACACTTGTCATAATTATCAAAATTAAGGCGAAAAGAATGTATGTTCTCTGGTGTAGCCGATATATAAAAGAGTAAGATCTGTCTTCTCGCGATTTATCTCGCAGACCCATGGACCGATTTCAACCAAATTTGGTGTGGCGACCCGGGGTACACTGGCGGATGTTATAATGGAGTTTGCTTCTTTCTTTTGTTTTTTTTTTTGCTTTTTTTTTTAAATTAAATTTTATTTCAATTCTTTTAAATGTTAAACTGAGTAGGCAATTAGACATTATGGTGTGGACCATGTACCCCCTTCCACCCCGCCCAACTCCACACGACCAAACTACGCCCAATCCGAAACCTATCACAGCTACGTCCATGCAGATCAAAGGTATATATACGTGACCTCGAAATGGTTGAACAGTTAGAACATTTGGTTATAATGCGTTTTATTGACCCACTCTATCTATCTGTAAATACATGCGACTCCAGCCATGTGTTGTTTGTTTGGATTGATTATAGATACTGCATGATGCAACAGTCAATGCAAGTGTCAATGACACTGTAGCTCAACTTGGAAATGGAATAATTTCATGTGTCACAGTCAATGGAGCGATTAGGAATGCGGAAAATTGAAAGGTCTAAATAATACTAGATTATCAACATGAAGAGATAAATAATGTAAAATCCAAGATGGTTGCTGATGGCTATGTTTTCCAATGAAATTGAAAAACATTTGATAGCTTCCATCTAGTAGATCAATATCAAGATTAAAGGATTTGGTCATGCAAAGAGTAAAATCCAAGATGGCTGCTGGTGGCCATGTTTTTTGGCCAAATGACCCCAAACTGACTCGTTCCCATCTACATGTCAATATTAACTTCCACGACAAATTTCATCCAAGATGGCTGCTGGCGGCAATGTTTTTTGGCCGAACGACCCCAAAATTACTCGTTCCCATCTACATGTTAATATTAACTTCCACGACAAATTTGATGATGATCAGACGAATACTCCGGCATGTATAGCCCGTGCTAATGGGTTGAATTTTGAAATCCAAGATGGCCGCTGGTGGCCATGTTTTTTGCCGAATGACCCCAAAATGACTCGTTCCCATCTATATGTCAATGTCAACGCCCATGATGATCCGATCAAAAGGTACGACCTGTAGCCCGTGCTAACGGAACATATTGACGAATCAAGCACGCACACACGCACACACACGGACGATGGATACCAAGTCATGGTAAAAGTAAATTTGAGCTAAAAATGGTTGTCCGTAAAATGGTCAATAGTCTGCATGCATACTCCCATCTGCACGTGTGTACATCTGGAAATTCTTATATGGACACCTATACACGTTGCTACAACCACGTCCCTGCACCAACCTAGGAAGTTCATATCGCTTTTACAATATTCCTATAGCAGATATATCTCCAAATTTCAAAGAGAAGTATCATATCCCCGGGGTGTGAGCTCAATTCCAATGCAAATTATATACTACAAGAATCAATATATGATAGACCCATGAGTGATCAGTCACTCAGCAATTAGCTAATAATGTGGATATATCGGGATATATACACACTGGGTAAGTATGTACTATATGAACATTTCAACGGCGGCGTGTATAACTATATATATATGACGAGATTAAAAGTCAAAGACCACATGCAACATAATTGGAATAACTCATAAGTGCAGTATATATAGCGGTTTGTGAATCTCGCCATATACACACACAGAAACAATAAATCGTCGAAATTAGAAACACATAGACTGAAAGTGTCAATGACAATGTAGTTGCATGAATATATATTGGGACGATATATATGAACATGTACATATAGAGGATCTCACATGAGTTTCTATTTTATACGGAATTTATCAACCGCGTTCACTAAATTCGATTTAGCCGAGGTTTACCGAGGCTCAAATAGAATTTAGAGGACGAGGTTGATAAATTACGTATAAAATAGGACGAGTGTGAGATACTTTTTATCACATGATCAAATAAACGCGAAGCAATGCGAAATATCCATCGAAAACAACGATAAAAACCGCAGCGATCGCAAGTCATTTGAAGAACGATGTGACGTCATCGCACGCGCTGATATTAAACGTGTCTCTTATCGATAATTATGAAACTGCTTTTATGGGCAAATTATGTGATCAATATATATATAGTGCACGTAAGTTTAGCGTTCCAACAACCCAAAACACTCACACCAATGAGTTAGCAAATAAAATATATAGTCTTGCATATATTTTTAAGACAATTTATATATTCTTTAAATGGGGAAACTCTAGAAACAATTTATCGAGCCGTACATGCTGCCCCTGATGGATTATGCTGGGATTCCACTCGAGCGAATGCAATTTCCAACGCATTCAAGCAGACGCGGGTCGAATTATTACAGGTCTTATACGCGATCCGTCCCTGTAAAATATTTGCTATATAGTAGAATTGGGGTGACAAACGTTAACAAACAGAAGGAAATCCCATAGAATGAATATAATGTACAGTATAACCAATAATGAGACCCCTAAATGCCATCAGAATATCTTACCCACCCGCCATGCACGAATCAACTGCAATGTATGATTTTATAGAGATAAAAATAAATTTCCTCCATATTCGTTCAAAACAGGAAAAAACTTGCCTTCCCGGGGTGGTGGTCCAAAACGAAACTAAATTTCAACCTTGTAACCTAGATTTTTTTCCCCAGTCTCCCTCCTGCATGACTAAACAAACAATTTTGGGTCAACAGGTGTGTGGGTCCCACATATGGCCAAAGGTAAAACATATCATACATGTACATGTCGGAAATATATTTTCATTATGGTGTATGTTGACTTATACATCCAGTCGTTATCTTCCAGAACACGAGGGCTATAAAATTCTGGTTTTATCGTTTAATTCGCCCATCGCCTCAAAATTCTCAACAAACACAATACGCCTTGTTTGCCTACATAGGTTCAAGAGTACAATAAAAAATAAACCCTTCGCTGACCACACCCCTAACTTAGATGACGTCACAACATCTGTTAGCCACCCACCCCCCCCCCCCCTCGGGTCCCTCTATACATACCCCCCCCCCCTCCAATTTACTCAGGACAGACACATATTCATTAAAGACATATTATGAACCTATTCGTGGGCATTAAATTGATAAGTTGGTGCTCAGGCGCTATGCCAACCTGGAAAATGTAGCATTCTACTAACATCTCCGAAAATTTCAAAGACATTGACCACATCACTCCATATATAGAAAACATTGTCAGAACTATGACGAATTGTAAATATTTACATCTCGATCCGGGACGCAACTATCGGCGATAATCTAACACACAAATGATTTCGCCATCGCGAGTCATTGCATTTAATTAATATAAAAGAATGACGGTATGTATCGTCAATTTGGATTAATATTCGTAACAAATACATGTAACTACTTTGAGCAAGGTTATTCTCAATTTCTCTTTGATCACCCTACTGGAGTGTTTCACATCACTTTAAGATTATTCTCAATTTCTCTTTGATCACCCTACTGGAGTGTTTCACATCACTTTAAGATTATTCTCAATTTCTCTTTGATCACCCTACCTGAATGTTTCACATCACTTTAAGATTATTCTCAATTTCTCTTTGATCACCCTACTGGAGTGTTTCACATCACTTTAAGATTATTCTCAATTTCTCTTTGATCACCGTACTGGAGTGTTTCACATCACTTTAAGATTATTCTCAATTTCTCTTTGATCACCCTACTGGAGTGTTTCACATCACTTTAAGATTATTCTCAATTTCTCTTTGATCACCCTACTGGAGTGTTTCACATCACTTTAAGATTATTCTCAATTTCTCTTTGATCACCCTACTGGAGTGTTTCACATCACTTTAAGATTATTCTCAATTTCTCTTTGATCACCCTACTGGAGTGTTTCACATCACTTTAAGATTATTCTCAATTTCTCTTTGATCACCCTACTGGAGTGTTTCACATCACTTTAAGATTATTCTCAATTTCTCTTTGATCACCCTACCGGAATGTTTCACATCACTTTAAGATTATTCTCAATTTCTCTTTGATCACCCTACTGGAGTGTTTCACATCACTTTAAGACACGACATGCTTTCCTACCTCTTCTTGTTATATAATAGAGACCTTTCGCAAAATCACGATTACGATTACGGATATGGACAATATTCAACCCGGACCAGGGGGGAGTCGGACAAAATTTGCAGGCACGTATGCTGATTTTTGACTTTCGACCCTTGTGTGGACCCACCCACCCCCGCGTCCAATTGTTTTTTCCGTTTTCGGCAGTCTTTTCCGACCATTTTTGGACACCCACCCCCCTTTTAACACTAAAACAGAGATTTGCGGGGGAAATTCACTGTAAACAGCTGTATATGAATTTCTGTGCATACTATTGGATTTCAAAATTCAAACCATTAGCATGGGCTACAGGCTATACTGTTTGTCTGATCATCATGAAATTTATGTTAATATTGACATATAGATGTGTTTTAAGCCAAACTCATTGCAAAAACAGTCAAAAAGACTAGCAGGAAAAATATTTTTGAGTTGCGGAAAAAATTGTTTGTTGGTCCTATCAACCACCCACCACCTCGGTATACGTGTGTTTTTTCCACTCCACCCCCCCCCCCCCGCCCGGACAGGCAAAAAATTCAATCTTTACGCACAGGGGTTCTTATGTGAGACTAAATATGCCTCAGTCAGTTGAAGTATGTGCAGATGTTTCTTGGATGTGCCCCCGGTCCTGCTTGGGGGACGCTCTAACATTATCCATGTAGTGTATAACACACGGATAAGAACTTTGGCTCTGAAAGAGACACCCATTACGTTTTCCACCAAATATAATGTGTAACTGAATATAATGTGTAACTGAATATAATGTGTAACTGAATACAGTGGGGAAGATACCGCCTCACCAATTCACCATTATAGGTAAATTGTGATGGTGTCCACCTTACTATATGACAATATATCCTATCCGTAATCGTAAAGTGATTTTGCGAAAGGTCTCTAATGTCTCATAACACCCCGATGCGGTTAACGGAAATGTCAAAACAGCCGAAAGCAGGTAGGTACCCGTGACGAGGTTACACAACATCAATTAGCATACAACCCGTGGGAAAAAGGTCCATGCACATTTGTCTATATATAAGTGTGACTATACTGTAAGATGTTATATTAATTTTCACCATAACGCAAGCACACAGTGACGTGGCGACAGGGGAGTGGTTTAATTGTGTCTACCCCCTCCCTAACATTGGTCAGAATGTTCCAACAGTTTGAAAGTTCAAGCCTGCAGACACTTTATATTTGGAAATTTTACACCACATATATAGGTTGACATTTTTTTTTTATTTCCCTGGTTTGCAAACCAGTAATTACATATATAGTTGTAGCGCCGAATTGGTCATTGTTGCATTGTTTCGAGCGTTTGGGACATCATGTGTGTCTTTTTGCACGTTTGGAACATCCTGGGTGTCTTTTTGCACGTTTGAGAGATCCTAGGTGTGATTTTGCTCGAAAACATGCGACAATGACCAATTCAGCAAGAGTAGCATATTTTTCTACTTTTTGCCATCATTTTGACCGGAAATGCACATCGGTTGGAAACTGTCCAACTTTAAAGGTACCCAATCCGATCAGACGCTCCTAAATTATTATTTATTTGGCTTCGGGGGTTCAAATATTTGATTCGAGTCGAGGAACGCACCCATCAAAGTTCAGAGTGATCAGATATCGATTTTTTAAGTTTGTTATTTCTCGAGATGTGTAATAATATCTGGCCCAGAAACACGTGGTCAAACGGAGGGTCTCGAACAAAATTGCGAATAAAGATGGATAACTCTAAAATCAAGTGGTAATACGGTCAAATTTCGTGATACTTTAGTGATAATACGATCATATTTTGTTGAACAAAATGTTGATAAATGACAAGTTTTTGCAATAAATCGATTCTGACAACTAAAGCGTGTTGTTGTTGTATCTTGATGGTATGGGGACCGTCTGATCGGATTGAGTACCTTTAATGGGTGTCGGGTTGGAAATTTACAACAAGTGGAAAGATCCAACCCAAGGGCTGGGGGTGCAAATTGAATTCTGCAAAGCCGGGAGTTTTTTTCTGGTTCAAGGAGGTGCAGTTGGAAATTCCAAGGTGGACACCCTCCCCGCAACATGGACCATCTAGCACGCCTCTAGAGGGTGCTCTGAAATGTGAATTTCGATTGAGGATTTTAGCAGCATCACAGGTGGTAAATATCGGGCATCTATCAAGAGTTTTAATCAAACTTCAATTTAAAATTATAGACTGAGCATGTTGTAATAACACTACAATAAAGAAGACCGTGTGATATTACAGACATAGTATGTACTTGTTGAGATGCGTGAAACTGATAAGTTAGTACTCAGGCGCTATGCCAACTGTTGGAATATAGCATTCTACTAATATAGCAGAAATTTCAATGCAATCGACTATACCACTCCATGGAAATCATCGTCTGAACTACGCTTAATTGTAAATATTTACATCTCGATTCGGGACGCAACAGTCGACAATAAACTAACGGAAATGATTTCGCCATCAAGAGTAATTCCATTTAATTAATATGTAATAATGACGGTGCGTGTACTGTTAATTAATATGTAATAATGACGGTGCGTGTACTGTTAATTAATATGTAATAATGACGGTGCGTGTACTGTTAATTAATATGTAATAATGACGGTGCGTGTACTGTTAATTAATATGTAATAATGACGGTTCGTGTACTGTTAATTAATATGTAATAATGACGGTGCGTGTACTGTTAATTAATATGTAATAATGACGGTGTGTACTGTTAATTAGGATTAATTTTCGTAAAAATAACTACTTTGAGCAAGATTAGTCTCCATTTCTATTTGATCACCCAACCGGAGTGTTGCACATCACTTTAAACTATTTTATTTGTTTGCAATTTGCGCAAAAAAATATTTAAAATGCAGCGGGTACGAAATCACAAAGTGTGAATTTTTTATATAGTCGTACCTATACTATAATACAAAACCGTGAGTTTGCTAAATCTCTCTATTATACCGGAATATCATGAAACACGATTTTTTTGCGTTTTGATATCTACTTCGATTGCATACGTGTATAAATACAAATGTTATTTCAAGGGTGTGATGGTGCACGATATATGATAAATTATGATGATATAAATTAATGGAGGCTTTGATATTGACAATTCATAGTGTACAAGAAAACCAATGTCAGAAATGGTAACGCACGGAAGATCATATATTATATACCCATGATTGTAATTATAGAATATAAAATATATTGGTTTCACTAATAATGACCAACTCATAATTCGATCCGCTAAAACAACTAATCCTTCAAATGATTACAACAACTATATATATATACGGCTTATCACTGAAGGTTTCTCATGCATCTCACCAGAATTCCCAACTACACCTTTTACCGGACTCAGCCTCCGGGTCGCAGTTCGACTTTTAATCCGTCCCAAAAATTCCCATTTCTATAAATAAAACGCCCATGGCCCATGTGTACCAAGAATCAGCGAAACATTATACACGCGGAGCGCGAAATAATACTAACCAGTTGTTTAATGAAACTATAGTCTATAGGTCGATCTAAGATCGCTGAATAGTGCTCACCTCCGTTTGAATAAAATAATCCGCCAAGTGGCTAAATTCGCAACAAATGAGGATTTACAGTAACTGTTATAAGTCGCCGGGAGTTTACAGTGACAGAATACATACAGGGGTCATAAGTTAGAAAGCGAAATATATATCAAACGACCATATATTTTCCTTCCGCAATGAAGCAAACATTTTCGACATTCCGGGGTCAGCGTGTGGTACGAAGATTCATCGGTACGCATGCGACACTGGCATGTAGCATATATGTGTCAAATGACTGATTGACGACTAGCAGATTAACAACACACGGGGTCACCTATGACGCAATTATGCAAAGTGCACCATTAATTACGAATGCATGTCGCATCAATCTTGTAATAAATTTGGCGATGATCACCAATTAGATTTATCAAAAATGACATCCATCGCATTACACAAGTTTACGTGGCTCGTTTATACTCATTTTGGATGAGGGATACTCACACTTCAGTACCTGATGTACCTGTGCAGGGACGATTTTGTGTCAAATGTGTCGATGCGGCCCCCTAATTAGCATGTCGTTGTGTGGGTTGCTGGGTGTTTCTTATCAAATTTATGACGTTTTATAATTTAGCTGGACATTTCAGAGTTTCAGATAGAAAGCATGCATGCATGTTCAAAGTGTTCATATGTATATATGTATGTATGTATGTATGTATATACATACAGACAGAAGTTCCAAAATATATAATAGACTAGCTAATGTGCTCTACTTCGTCTGGGCTATTTGGGAATTTCTTTGTGATCGCCACCCTCTGGACAGATTATACAGCGTCTGGACTTGAACTAGTGTTCGATCGGTCAAGAAACATGCCCATATGAGCGTATATGAGCGAGGTCAAGGACACGGTCGCGCATGAATTGGACCCGCACATATTGTTCCCGGGATCAAAGTAGGCCTACATATCAAATTTGAGTCGGATCGGTCGAGCAGTTTTCAAGTATATAACACACATACATATACATACATACATATATACATACATACATACACACACACATACATGCACGCATGCATACAGGAAACAGAAAGACAGCCCGGCAGGGCTATGTCCCCCCCCCCCCCCCCCCCAGCAATATACTGAATTATTCTAGTTATATGTTAATTTATTGTACTATTCATATGTGCATTGTAAATAAAATTATCCTATCCTATCCTACATATATACATGCATATATACATACATACACAGACAGAAGTTCAAACATATATAAATAGATTAAGTAAAGTACCGAGGTTACATATACAGTTCTACCATTTCGTAGATACTATCTATAAGCTAAGGAATCTCTGCTTACATAATTATATGGGTTGAGTACATGTATGGGGAATGCTGGTAATGAGTGTTATATACATATATATAAATCCACATTATAGAATACATACTATTTAGTTGTAGCTATTATATTGTTTATACTCGAGGTCGAGAGATATTTTGTCCACAAGGACCGACGAGCATGCAAATTGTTTATATTAGGACCGACCCTCACCTTTATATATGTTGTTATATATAGATGTAATGCCTGTAATGATTTCAATGATTGTCTGTTTAGTTAAATGTGAACCAGGGGTCGGTCTGTCTATATATATACTTTCTTTATATCATACGATGTATGATTTATGAGAAATAAACTATTGATTGATTGACTTTTAGGGTTCATTTCACCCAGATTAAACTAACGTTATGAATTATTACGAATTAAAACCCAACACCGGGCTGTATACTAATGCTTAAAGGGGTACTGTACACAAAGATAGGGATTTTTTTATTTACTCCCATTGAAATAACTTTCAAGTTAGATTGTGTTTGTGTTATATGAGTTTCGTATAAACCTAATTTAGCGAAGAAAATATTGATCTTGGAAACAAAAATATTACGATTTCAAACTACGCGCCATGTTTTTGACCTTCACCGGAGAAGACGCAGGTCGCAGGAAGAAGCGGAAGTTCATTGCTCACAGCTTCGATTGATGCATTCAATCTCTTCCATCGAACAATCTCACTCCCTATACAATACTTGACGCTTTATGACTCTTGTTTCTTTCTCCCTTTTCCCCGAATCGGTTATAACGGGCCTTCTTTTGCAGGTAACATGTTTTGTTTGCAACTCAATAATGTTCGCGAATGGCCGTCGATAAAAGACACGCAACATATGCGATTTCAAGAACGGTAACTCGTAATGGCATAATTCTCCATTTTATGACTCCAGCCATAAATGAATTTATATTAAATAATTCAATTTTACTTTTACGATAGCCTGTTAACCGGAACGTTTTCAGTAGACATCGTCGACTCAAATGAGTTATTTTATAATATAATATTCATATTAGATCGCTATTGTCACCGGGAATTTATTGAAATTGGGGTACAGTACCCCTTTAAAATTTCAGAAATCTTTTATATGATAACATACACTTCAGAATGCTTTATCCCAAAGTGATAATTCCAGAGCAAAAACTAAACAAACTTAGGTTAAATCTGATATAAGTCACAATGCAGACACGGTACACTTAGCATTTGCATACACAGCCCTGTTCACACCAGATTGAAAAACTATATGTGTTGTCTCTATATTCATTTGTCTACGTGATTGGTCGTGCAATGACGGGGACATATATATATCATTGACTCTTCATAGGCCGAACATAACTTGTCTAACTTAAAACAGGTACCCGGTACACTATATTGACGTTAGTTCAGTTCAATGGTGTGTAATCCCTACACACGAACTATATTAACTATATACACAGGAACTAAGGGCCTCTTATAGCTGTTAATTCTTTTGATGTGCATAAATCCTCGAATCACACGCGGGGTCATCGAAACATCCACATAATTGCAGCTCTAATTTACGCCAATGACCCAGAGAAACAAACGGCCGGCTATAACATATGCCATTTTGTCGAGTTCATGCATATCTCTAACCGGCCAACTGGTTTAAGATCCATAATTTCAAGGATATACGTGCCTTTCCTAAGAAAAATCATGTTGATGAATATAATTCCAAAGGTATATCACGTGTGAATCAAAACAGGTGAAAAGAGCTCGAACTGCAATCATTTGACAGCCTAGACCGAGTTGACACGTTGACAATTTGGCAGACGATCATGGCTTGGGGCACCCCACTGGGTTATTCTTTTCTGCTTATCGATGTATGTAAATAATCTTACACAACTTGGCCCGCTAGTGCTTATATATAAAACGCATGTGTCGAAATGTATATAGATTTAACTGATCCACGTGTCGTGGGGCGCGCTCTTGTATCAATAAGAATCAAGTCATCTGCATATATATATAGCTGTATATCAGAGAACCAAGTCATCTGCATATAGATATAGCTGTATATCAGAGAACCAAGTCATCTGCATATATATATAGCTGTATATCAGAGAACCAAGTCATCTGCATAAAGATATAGCTGTATATCAGAGAACCAAGTCATCTGCATATAGATATAGCTGTATATCAGAGAACCAAGTCATCTGCATATATATATAGCTGTATATCAGAGAACCAAGTCATCTGCATAAAGATATAGCTGTATATCAGAGAACCAAGTCATCTGCATATATATATAGCTGTATATCAGAGAACCAAGTCATCTGCATATATATATAGCTGTATATCAGAGAACCAAGTCATATGCATATAGATATAGCTGTATATCAGAGAACCAAGTCATCTGAATATATATATAGCTGCATATATCAGAGAACCAAGTCATCTACATATAGATATAGCTGTATATCAGAGAACCAAGTCATCTACATATAGATATAGCTGTATATCAGAGAACCAAGTCATCTGCATATATATATAGCTGTATATCAGAGAACCAAGTCATCTACATATATATATAGCTGTATATCAGAGAACCAAGTCATCTGCATATAGATATAGCTGTATATCAGAGAACCAAGTCATCTGCATATAGATATAGCTGTATATCAGAGAACCAAGTCACCTGCATATAGATATAGCTGTATATCAGAGAACCAAGTCATCTGCATATAGATATAGCTGTATATCAGAGAACCAAGTCATCTACATATATATATAGCTGTATATCAGAGAACCAAGTCACCTGCATATAGATATAGCTGTATATCAGAGAACCAAGTCATCTACATATATATATAGCTGTATATCAGAGAACCAAGTCATCTACATATAGATATAGCTGTATATCACAGAACCAAGTCATCTGCATATAGATATATATAGCTGTATATCAGAGAACCAAGTCATCTACATATATATATAGCTGTATATCAGAGAACCAAGTCATCTGCATATAGATATAGCTGTATATCAGAGAACCAAGTCATCTGCATATAGATATAGCTGTATATCAGAGAACCAAGTCATATGCATATAGATATATATAGCTGTATATCAGAAAACCAAGTCATCTGCATATAGATATATATAGCTGTATATCAGAGAACCAAGTCATATGCATATAGATATATATAGCTGTATATCAGAGAACCAAGTCATCTACATATATATATAGCTGTATATCAGAGAACCAAGTCATCTGCATATAGATATAGCTGTATATCAGAGAACCAAGTCATCTGCATATAGATATAGCTGTATATCAGAGAACCAAGTCACCTGCATATAGATATAGCTGTATATCAGAGAACGAAGTCATCTACATATAGATATAGCTGTATATCAGAGAACCAAGTCATCTGCATATATATATAGCTGTATATCAGAGAACCAAGTCATCTACATATATATATAGCTGTATATCAGAGAACCAAGTCATCTACATATAGATATAGCTGTATATCACAGAACCAAGTCATCTGCATATATATATAGCTGTATTTATCAGAGAACCAAGTCATCTGCATATAGATATAGCTGTATATCAGAGAACCAAGTCATCTGCATATAGATATAGCTGTATATCAGAGAACCAAGTCATCTGCATATAGATATAGCTGTATATCAGAGAACGAAGTCATCTGCATATAGATATAGCTGTATTTATCAGAGAACCAAGTCACCTGCATATAGATATAGCTGTATATCAGAGAACCAAGTCATCTGCATATAGATATATATAGCTGTATATCAGAGAACCAAGTCATATGCATATAGATATATATAGCTGTATATCAGAGAACCAAGTCATCTACATATATATATAGCTGTATATCAGAGAACCAAGTCATCTGCATATAGATATAGCTGTATATCAGAGAACCAAGTCATCTGCATATAGATATAGCTGTATATCAGAGAACCAAGTCACCTGCATATAGATATAGCTGTATATCAGAGAACGAAGTCATCTACATATAGATATAGCTGTATATCAGAGAACCAAGTCATCTGCATATATATATAGCTGTATATCAGAGAACCAAGTCATCTGCATATAGATATAGCTGTATATCAGAGAACCAAGTCATCTGCATATAGATATAGCTGTATATCAGAGAACCAAGTCACCTGCATATAGATATAGCTGTATATCAGAGAACGAAGTCATCTACATATAGATATAGCTGTATATCAGAGAACCAAGTCATATGCATATAGATATATATAGCTGTATATCAGAGAACCAAGTCATATGCATATAGATATATATAGCTGTATATCAGAGAACCAAGTCATATGCATATAGATATATATAGCTGTATATCAGAGAACCAAGTCATCTACATATATATATAGCTGTATATCAGAGAACCAAGTCATATGCATATAGATATATATAGCTGTATATCAGAGAACCAAGTCATCTGCATATAGATATATATAGCTGTATATCAGAGAACCAAGTCATATGCATATAGATATATATAGCTGTATATCAGAGAACCAAGTCATCTACATATATATATAGCTGTATATCAGAGAACCAAGTCATCTGCATATAGATATAGCTGTATATCAGAGAACCAAGTCATCTGCATATAGATATAGCTGTATATCAGAGAACCAAGTCACCTGCATATAGATATAGCTGTATATCAGAGAACGAAGTCATCTACATATATATATAGCTGTATATCAGAGAACCAAGTCATCTACATATATATATAGCTGTATATCAGAGAACCAAGTCATCTACATATATATATAGCTGTATATCAGAGAACCAAGTCATCTACATATATATATAGCTGTATATCAGAGAACCAAGTCATATGCATATAGATATATATAGCTGTATATCAGAGAACCAAGTCATCTGCATATAGATATATATAGCTGTATATCAGAGAACCAAGTCATATGCATATAGATATATATAGCTGTATATCAGAGAACCAAGTCATCTACATATATATATAGCTGTATATCAGAGAACCAAGTCATCTGCATATAGATATAGCTGTATATCAGAGAACCAAGTCATCTGCATATAGATATAGCTGTATATCAGAGAACCAAGTCACCTGCATATAGATATAGCTGTATATCAGAGAACGAAGTCATCTACATATAGATATAGCTGTATATCAGAGAACCAAGTCATCTGCATATATATATAGCTGTATATCAGAGAACCAAGTCATCTACATATATATATAGCTGTATATCAGAGAACCAAGTCATCTACATATAGATATAGCTGTATATCACAGAACCAAGTCATCTGCATATATATATAGCTGTATTTATCAGAGAACCAAGTCATCTGCATATAGATATAGCTGTATATCAGAGAACCAAGTCATCTGCATATAGATATAGCTGTATATCAGAGAACCAAGTCATCTGCATATAGATATAGCTGTATATCAGAGAACGAAGTCATCTGCATATAGATATAGCTGTATTTATCAGAGAACCAAGTCACCTGCATATAGATATAGCTGTATATCAGAGAACCAAGTCATCTGCATATAGATATAGCTGTATATCAGAGAACCAAGTCACCTGCATATAGATATAGCTGTATATCAGAGAACGAAGTCATCTGCATATAGATATAGCTGTATTTATCAGAGAACCAAGTCACCTGCATATAGATATAGCTGTATATCAGAGAACCAAGTCATCTGCATATAGATATAGCTGTATATCAGAGAACCAAGTCACCTGCATATAGATATAGCTGTATATCAGAGAACCAAGTCACCTGCATATAGATATAGCTGTATATCAGAGAACCAAGTCATATGCATATAGATATAGCTGTATATCAGAGAACCAAGTCATCTGCATATATATATAGCTGTATACCAGAGAAACAAGTCATCTTCATATATATATAGCTGTATATCAGAGAACCAAGTCACCTGCATATAGATATAGCTGTATATCAGAGAACCAAGTCATCTGCATATAGATATAGCTGTATATCAGAGAACCAAGTCATCTGAATATATATATATATAGCTGTATACCAGAGAACCAAGTCACCTGCATATAGATATAGCTGTATTTATCAGAGAACCAAGTCATCTGCATATAGATATAGCTGTATATCAGAGAACCAAGTCATCTGCATATAGATATAGCTGTATATCAGAGAACCAAGTCACCTGCATATAGATATAGCTGTATATCAGAGAACCAAGTCACCTGCATATAGATATAGCTGTATATCAGAGAACCAAGTCACCTGCATATAGATATAGCTGTATATCAGAGAACCAAGTCACCTGCATATAGATATAGCTGTATATCAGAGAACCAAGTCATCTTCATATATATATAGCTGTATATCAGAGAACCAAGTCATCTACATATAGATATAGCTGTATATCAGAGAACCAAGTCATCTTCATATATATATAGCTGTATATCAGAGAACCAAGTCATCTGCATATAGATATAGCTGTATTTATCAGAGAACCAAGTCATCTGCATATAGATATAGCTGTATATCAGAGAACCAAGTCATCTGCATATAGATATAGCTGTATATCAGAGAACCAAGTCATCTACATATAGATATAGCTGTATATCAGAGAACCAAGTCATCTGCATATAGATATAGCTGTATATCAGAGAACCAAGTCATCTGCATATATATATAGCTGTATATCAGAGAACCAAGTCATCTGCATATAGATATAGCTGTATTTATCAGAGAACCAAGTCATCTGCATATAGATATAGCTGTATATCAGAGAACCAAGTCACCTGCATATAGATATAGCTGTATATCAGAGAACCAAGTCACCTGCATATAGATATAGCTGTATTTATCAGAGAACCAAGTCATCTGCATATAGATATAGCTGTATATCAGAGAACCAAGTCATCTGCATATAGATATAGCTGTATATCAGAGAACCAAGTCATCTGCATATAGATATAGCTGTATATCAGAGAACCTAGTCATATACATATAGATATAGCTGTATATCAGAGAACCAAGTCATCTGCATATAGATATAGCTGTATATCAGAGAACCAAGTCATCTGCATATAGATATAGCTGTATATCAGAGAACCAAGTCACCTGCATATAGATATATATCAGAGAACCAAGTCATCTTCATATAGATATAGCTGTATATCAGAGAACCAAGTCATCTGCATATATATATAGCTGTATATCAGAGAACCAAGTCATCTTCATATAGATATAGCTGTATATCAGAGAACGAAGTCATCTGCATATAGATATAGCTGTATATCAGAGAACCAAGTCATCTGCATATATATATAGCTGTATATCAGAGAACCAAGTCATCTGCATATAGATATAGCTGTATATCACAGAACCAAGTCATCTGCATATAGATATAGCTGTATATCAGAGAACCAAGTCATCTGCATATATATATAGCTGTATATCAGAGAACCAAGTCATCTGCATATAGATATAGCTGTATATCAGAGAACCAAGTCATCTGCATATATATATAGCTGTATATCAGAGAACCAAGTCATCTGCATATAGATATAGCTGTATATCACAGAACCAAGTCATATGCATATAGATATAGCTGTATATCAGAGAACCAAGTCATCTACATATATATATAGCTGTATATCAGAGAACCAAGTCATCTACATATAGATATATATAGCTGTATATCAGAGAACCAAGTCACCTGAATATAGATATAGCTGTATATCACAGAACCAAGTCACCTGCATATAGATATAGCTGTATATCAGAGAACCAAGTCATCTGCATATATATATAGCTGTATATCAGAGAACCAAGTCATATGCATATAGATATAGCTGTATATCAGAGAACCAAGTCATCTACATATATATATAGCTGTGTATCAGAGAACCAAGTCATCTGAATATATATATAGCTGTATATCAGAGAACGAAGTCATCTGCATATAGATATAGCTGTGTATCAGAGAACCAAGTCATCTTCATATATATATAGCTGTATATCAGAGAACCAAGTCATCTGCATATATATATAGCTGTATATCAGAGAACCAAGTCATATGCATATAGATATAGCTGTATACCAGAGAACCAAGTCATCTGAATATATATATAGCTGTGTATCAGAGAACCAAGTCATCTGAATATATATATAGCTGTATATCAGAGAACGAAGTCATCTGCATATAGATATAGCTGTGTATCAGAGAACCAAGTCATCTTCATATATATATAGCTGTATATCAGAGAACCAAGTCATCTGCATATAGATATAGCTGTGTATCAGAGAACCAAGTCATCTGCATATATATATAGCTGTATATCAGAGAACCAAGTCATCTGCATATATATATAGCTGTATATCAGAGAACCAAGTCATCTGCATATAGATATAGCTGTGTATCAGAGAACCAAGTCATCTGCATATATATATAGCTGTATATCAGAGAACCAAGTCATCTGCATATAGATATAGCTGTATATCAGAGAACCAAGTCATATACATATAGATATAGCTGTATATCAGAGAACCAAGTCATCTGAATATATATATAGCTGTGTATCAGAGAACCAAGTCATCTGCATATATATATAGCTGTATATCAGAGAACCAAGTCATCTGCATATAGATATAGCTGTGTATCAGAGAACCAAGTCATCTGCATATATATATAGCTGTATATCAGAGAACCAAGTCATCTGCATATAGATATAGCTGTATATCAGAGAACCAAGTCATCTGCATATATATATAGCTGTATATCAGAGAACCAAGTCATCTACATATAGATATAGCTGTATATCAGAGAACGAAGTCATCTACATATAGATATAGCTGTATATCAGAGAACCAAGTCATCTACATATATATATAGCTGTATATCAGAGAACCAAGTCATCTACATATAGATATAGCTGTATATCAGAGAACCAAGTCATCTGCATATATATATAGCTGTATATCAGAGAACCAAGTCATCTGCATATATATATAGCTGTATATCAGAGAACCAAGTCATCTGCATATATATATAGCTGTATATCAGAGAACCAAGTCATCTGCATATATATATAGCTGTATATCAGAGAACCAAGTCACCTGCATATAGATATAGCTGTATACCAGAGAACCAAGTCATCTGCATATATATATAGCTGTATATCAGAGAACCAAGTCATCTGCATATAGATATAGCTGTATATCACAGAACCAAGTCATCTTCATATATATATAGCTGTATATCAGAGAACCAAGTCATATGCATATATATATAGCTGTATATCAGAGAACCAAGTCATCTGCATATATATATAGCTGTATATCAGAGAACCAAGTCATATGCATATATATATAGCTGTATATCAGAGAACCAAGTCATCTGCATATAGATATAGCTGTATATCACAGAACCAAGTCATCTGCATATAGATATAGCTGTATATCAGAGAACCAAGTCATCTGCATATAGATATAGCTGTATATCAGAGAACCAAGTCATCTGCATATATATATAGCTGTATATCAGAGAACCAAGTCATCTGCATATAGATATAGCTGTATATCAGAGAACCAAGTCACCTGCATATAGATATAGCTGTATATCAGAGAACCAAGTCATCTGCATATAGATATATATCAGAGAACCAAGTCATATACATATATATATAGCTGTATATCAGAGAACCAAGTCATCTGCATATAGATATAGCTGTATATCAGAGAACCAAGTCATCTGAATATATATATAGCGGTATATCAGAGAACCAAGTCATCTGCATATATATATAGCTGTATACCAGAGAACCAAGTCATCTGCATATAGATATAGCTGTATATCAGAGAACCAAGTCATCTGCATATATATATAGCTGTATATCAGAGAACGAAGTCATCTACATATAGATATAGCTGTATATCAGAGAACGAAGTCATCTACATATAGATATAGCTGTGTATCAGAGAACCAAGTCATCTACATATAGATATAGCTGTATATCAGAGAACCAAGTCATCTGCATATATATATAGCTGTATATCAGAGAACCAAGTCATCTTCATATATATATAGCTGTGTATCAGAGAACCAAGTCATCTGCATATATATAGCTGTATATCAGAGAACCAAGTCATCTGCATATAGATATAGCTGTATATCAGAGAACCAAGTCATCTACATATAGATATAGCTGTATATCAGAGAACCAAGTCATCTGCATATATATATAGCTGTATATCAGAGAACCAAGTCATCTGCATATAGATATAGCTGTGTATCAGAGAACCAAGTCATCTGCATATAGATATAGCTGTATATCAGAGAACCAAGTCATCTACATATAGATATAGCTTAATAGTAGAGAACCAAGTCATCTGCATATAGATATAGCTGTATATCAGAGAACCAAGTCATCTACATATAGATATAGCTGTATATCAGAGAACCAAGTCATCTGCATATAGATATAGCTGTATATCAGAGAACCAAGTCATCTACATATATATATAGCTGTATATCAGAGAACCAAGTCATCTGCATATATATATAGCTGTATACCAGAGAACCAAGTCATCTGCATATAGATATATATAGCTGTATATCAGAGAACGAAGTCATCTTCATATAGATATAGCTGTATATCAGAGAACCAAGTCATCTGCATATATATATAGCTGTATATCAGAGAACCAAGTCATCTTCATATAGATATAGCTGTATATCAGAGAACCAAGTCATCTACATATATATATAGCTGTATATCAGAAAACCAAGTCATCTGCATATATATATAGCTTAATAGTAGAGAACCAAGTCATCTACATATATATATAGCTGTATATCAGAGAACCAAGTCATCTGCATATAGATATAGCTGTATATCAGAGAACCAAGTCATCTGCATATAGATATAGCTGTATATCAGAGAACCAAGTCATCTACATATAGATATAGCTGTGTATCAGAGAACCAAGTCATCTTCATATATATATAGCTGTATATCACAGAACCAAGTCATCTGCATATATATATAGCTGTATATCACAGAACCAAGTCATCTGCATATAGATATAGCTGTATATCACAGAACCAAGTCATCTGCATATATATATAGCTGTATACCAGAGAACCAAGTCATCTGCATATAGATATATATAGCTGTATATCAGAGAACGAAGTCATCTTCATATAGATATAGCTGTATATCAGAGAACCAAGTCATCTGCATATATATATAGCTGTATATCAGAGAACCAAGTCATCTTCATATAGATATAGCTGTATATCAGAGAACCAAGTCATCTACATATATATATAGCTGTATATCAGAAAACCAAGTCATCTGCATATATATATAGCTTAATAGTAGAGAACCAAGTCATCTACATATATATATAGCTGTATATCAGAGAACCAAGTCATCTGCATATAGATATAGCTGTATATCAGAGAACCAAGTCATCTGCATATAGATATAGCTGTATATCAGAGAACCAAGTCATCTACATATAGATATAGCTGTGTATCAGAGAACCAAGTCATCTTCATATATATATAGC
Source organism: Siphonodentalium dalli (assembly GCA_032622095.1). Classification (NCBI taxonomy): domain Eukaryota; kingdom Metazoa; phylum Mollusca; class Scaphopoda; order Gadilida; family Siphonodentaliidae; genus Siphonodentalium; species Siphonodentalium dalli. The sequence continues at coordinate 196,998,569 of CP136067.1, read as the reverse complement.
TGTATATCAGAGAACCAAGCCATCTGCATATAGATATAGCTGTATATCAGAGAACCAAGTCATCTGCATATAGATATAGCTGTATATCACAGAACCAAGTCATCTGCATATATATATATAGCTGTATATCAGAGAACCAAGTCATCTTCATATATATATAGCTGTATATCAGAGAACCAAGTCATCTGCATATATATATAGCTGTATATCAGAGAACCAAGTCATCTGCATATATATATAGCTGTATACCAGAGAACCAAGTCATCTGCATATAGATATCGCTGTATATCAGAGAACCAAGTCATCTGCATATAGATATAGCTGTATATCAGAGAACCAAGTCATCTGCATATATATATATAGCTGTATACCAGAGAACCAAGTCATCTGCATATATATATAGCTGTATATCAGAGAACCAAGTCATCTGCATATAGATATAGCTGTATATCAGAGAACCAAGTCATCTGCATATATATATAGCTGTATATCAGAGAACCAAGTCATCTGCATATATATATAGCTGTATATCAGAGAACCAAGTCATCTACATATATATATATAGCTGTATATCAGAGAACCAAGTCATCTGCATATAGATATAGCTGTATATCAGAGAACCAAGTCATCTGCATATAGATATCGCTGTATATCAGAGAACCAAGTCATCTGCATATATATATATATCAGAGAACCAAGTCATCTACATATAGATATAGCTGTATATCAGAGAACCAAGTCATCTGCATATATATATAGCTGTATATCAGAGAACCAAGTCATCTGAATATAGATATAGCTGTATATCAGAGAACCAAGTCATCTGCATATAGATATCGCTGTATATCAGAGAACCAAGTCATCTGCATATATATATATATCAGAGAACCAAGTCATCTACATATAGATATAGCTGTATATCAGAGAACCAAGTCATCTTCATATAGATATAGCTGTATATCAGAGAACCAAGTCATCTACATATAGATATAGCTGTATATCAGAGAACCAAGTCATCTGCATATATATATAGCTGTATATCAGAGAACCAAGTCATCTGCATATATATATAGCTGTATATCAGAGAACCAAGTCATCTGCATATAGATATAGCTGTATACCAGAGAACCAAGTCATCTGCATATATATATAGCTGTATATCAGAGAACCAAGTCATCTGAATATATATATAGCTGTATATCAGAGAACCAAGTCATCTGCATATAGATATAGCTGTATATCAGAGAACCAAGTCACCTGCATATAGATATAGCTGTATATCAGAGAACCAAGTCATCTACATATAGATATAGCTGTATATCAGAGAACCAAGTCATCTGCATATATATATATAGCTGTATATCAGAGAACCAAGTCATCTACATATATATATAGATGTATATCAGAGAACCAAGTCATCTGCATATAGATATAGCTGTATACCAGAGAACCAAGTCATCTGCATATAGATATATATAGCTGTATACCAGAGAACCAAGTCATCTACATATATATATAGCTGTATACCAGAGAACCAAGTCATCTACATATAGATATAGCTGTATATCAGAGAACCAAGTCATCTGCATATAGATATAGCTGTATATCAGAGAACCAAGTCATCTGCATATAGATATAGCTGTATATCAGAGAACCAAGTCATCTACATATAGATATAGCTGTATATCAGAGAACCAAGTCATCTGCATATAGATATAGCTGTATATCAGAGAACCAAGTCATCTACATATAGATATAGCTGTATACCAGAGAACCAAGTCATCTGCATATATATATAGCTGTATACCAGAGAACCAAGTCATCTACATATAGATATAGCTGTATACCAGAGAACCAAGTCATCTGCATATATATATAGCTGTATACCAGAGAACCAAGTCATCTACATATAGATATAGCTGTATATCAGAGAACCAAGTCATCTGCATATAGATATAGCTGTATATCAGAGAACCAAGTCACCTGCATATATATATAGCTGTATACCAGAGAACCAAGTCATCTACATATAGATATAGCTGTATATCAGAGAACCAAGTCATCTGCATATATATATAGCTGTATACCAGAGAACCAAGTCATCTACATATAGATATAGCTGTATATCAGAGAACCAAGTCATCTGCATATAGATATAGCTGTATATCAGAGAACCAAGTCATCTGCATATATATATAGCTGTATATCAGAGAACCAAGTCATCTGCATATAGATATAGCTGTATACCAGAGAACCAAGTCATCTACATATAGATATAGCTGTATATCAGAGAACCAAGTCATCTGCATATAGATATAGCTGTATATCAGAGAACCAAGTCATCTGCATATATATATAGCTGTATATCAGAGAACCAAGTCATCTGCATATAGATATAGCTGTATACCAGAGAACCAAGTCATCTACATATAGATATAGCTGTATATCAGAGAACCAAGTCATCTGCATATAGATATAGCTGTATATCAGAGAACCAAGTCATCTGCATATAGATATATATCAGAGAACCAAGTCATCTGCATATAGATATAGCTGTGTATCAGAGAACCAAGTCATCTGCATATATATATAGCTGTGTATCAGAGAACCAAGTCATCTGCATATAGATATAGCTGTATACCAGAGAACCAAGTCATCTGCATATAGATATAGCTGTATATCAGAGAACCAAGTCATCTACATATAGATATAGCTGTATACCAGAGAACGAAGTCATCTGCATATAGATATAGCTGTATATCAGAGAACCAAGTCATCTGCATATATATATAGCTGTATATCAGAGAACCAAGTCATCTACATATAGATATAGCTGTATATCAGAGAACCAAGTCATCTGCATATATATATAGCTGTATACCAGAGAACCAAGTCATCTACATATAGATATAGCTGTATATCAGAGAACCAAGTCATCTACATATAGATATAGCTGTATATCAGAGAACCAAGTCATCTGCATATAGATATATATCAGAGAACCAAGTCACCTGCATATAGATATAGCTGTATATCAGAGAACCAAGTCATCTTCATATAGATATAGCTGTATATCAGAGAACCAAGTCATCTGCATATAGATATAGCTGTATATCAGAGAACCAAGTCATCTGCATATAGATATATATATAGCTGTATATCAGAGAACCAAGTCATCTGCATATATATATAGCTGTATATCAGAGAACCAAGTCATCTTCATATAGATATAGCTGTATATCAGAGAACCAAGTCATCTGCATATAGATATAGCTGTATATCAGAGAACCAAGTCATCTGCATATAGATATAGCTGTATATCAGAGAACCAAGTCATCTTCATATAGATATAGCTGTATATCAGAGAACCAAGTCATCTGCATATAGATATAGCTGTATATCAGAGAACCAAGTCATCTTCATATAGATATAGCTGTATATCAGAGAACCAAGTCATCTGCATATAGATATAGCTGTATATCAGAGAACCAAGTCATCTGCATATAGATATAGCTGTATATCAGAGAACCAAGTCATCTTCATATAGATATAGCTGTATATCAGAGAACCAAGTCATCTGCATATAGATATAGCTGTATATCAGAGAACCAAGTCATCTGAATATATATATAGCTTAATAGTAGAGAACCAAGTCATCTGCATATAGATATAGCTGTATATCAGAGAACCAAGTCATCTGCATATAGATATAGCTGTGTATCAGAGAACCAAGTCATCTGCATATAGATATAGCTGTATATCAGAAAACCAAGTCATCTGCATATATATAGCTGTATATCAGAGAACCAAGTCATATGCATATATATATAGCTGTATATCACAGAACCAAGTCATCTGCATATAGATATAGCTGTATATCACAGAACCAAGTCATCTACATAAAGATATAGCTGTATATCAGAGAACCAAGTCATCTGCATATAGATATAGCTGTATACCAGAGAACCAAGTCATCTGCATATATATATAGCTGTATAGCAGAGAACCAAGTCATCTGCATATAGATATAGCTGTATATCAGAGAACCAAGTCATCTGCATATAGATATAGCTGTATATCAGAGAACCAAGTCATCTGCATATAGATATAGCTGTATATCAGAGAACCAAGTCATCTGCATATATATATAGCTGTATATCAGAGAACCAAGTCATCTACATATAGATATAGCTGTATACCAGAGAACCAAGTCATCTACATATAGATATAGCTGTATACCAGAGAACCAAGTCATCTGCATATAGATATAGCTGTATATCAGAGAACCAAGTCATCTGCATATAGATATAGCTGTATATCAGAGAACCAAGTCATCTGCATATAGATATAGCTGTATACCAGAGAACCAAGTCATCTGCATATAGATATAGCTGTATATCAGAGAACCAAGTCATCTGCATATAGATATAGCTGTATATCAGAGAACCAAGTCATCTACATATAGATATAGCTGTATACCAGAGAACCAAGTCATCTGCATATAGATATAGCTGTATACCAGAGAACCAAGTCATCTGCATATAGATATAGCTGTATACCAGAGAACCAAGTCATCTGCATATAGATATAGCTGTATATCAGAGAACCAAGTCATCTGCATATAGATATAGCTGTATACCAGAGAACCAAGTCATCTGCATATAGATATAGCTGTATATCAGAGAACCAAGTCATCTGCATATAGATATAGCTGTATATCAGAGAACCAAGTCATCTGCATATAGATATAGCTGTATACCAGAGAACCAAGTCATCTGCATATAGATATAGCTGTATACCAGAGAACCAAGTCATCTGCATATAGATATAGCTGTATATCAGAGAACCAAGTCATCTGCATATAGATATAGCTGTATACCAGAGAACCAAGTCATCTGCATATAGATATAGCTGTATACCAGAGAACCAAGTCATCTACATATAGATATAGCTGTATACCAGAGAACCAAGTCATCTACATATAGATATAGCTGTATATCAGAGAACCAAGTCATCTGCATATAGATATAGCTGTATATCAGAGAACCAAGTCATCTGCATATAGATATAGCTGTATATCAGAGAACCAAGTCATCTGCATATATATAGCTGTATATCAGAGAACCAAGTCATCTGCATATATATATAGCTGTATATCAGAGAACCAAGTCATCTACATATAGATATAGCTGTATACCAGAGAACCAAGTCATCTACATATAGATATAGCTGTATATCAGAGAACCAAGTCATCTGCATATAGATATAGCTGTATATCAGAGAACCAAGTCATCTGCATATAGATATAGCTGTATATCAGAGAACCAAGTCATCTGCATATATATAGCTGTATATCAGAGAACCAAGTCATCTGCATATAGATATAGCTGTATATCAGAGAACCAAGTCATCTGCATATAGATATATATAGCTGTATATCAGAGAACCAAGTCATCTACATATAGATATAGCTGTATATCAGAGAACCAAGTCATCTACATATAGATATAGCTGTATATCAGAGAACCAAGTCATCTACATATATATATAGCTGTATATCAGAGAACCAAGTCATCTTCATATAGATATAGCTGTATATCAGAGAACCAAGTCATCTGAATATAGATATAGCTGTATATCAGAGAAACAAGTCATCTTCATATATATATAGCTGTATATCAGAGAACCAAGTCATCTACATATAGATATAGCTGTATACCAGAGAACCAAGCCATCTGCATATATATATAGCTGTATATCAGAGAACCAAGTCATCTGCATATAGATATTGCTGTATATCAGAGAACCAAGTCATCTGCATATAGATATAGCTGTATATCAGAGAACCAAGCCATCTGCATATATATATAGCTGTATATCAGAGAACGAAGTCATCTACATATAGATATTGCTGTATATCAGAGAACCAAGTCATCTGCATATAGATATAGCTGTATATCAGAGAACCAAGTCATCTGAATATATATATAGCTTAATAGTAGAGAACCAAGTCATCTACATATAGATATAGCTGTATATCAGAGAACCAAGTCATCTGCATATAGATATATATAGCTGTATATCAGAGAACCAAGTCATCTACATATAGATATAGCTGTATATCAGAGAACCAAGTCATCTACATATAGATATAGCTGTATATCAGAGAACCAAGTCATCTGAATATATATATAGCTTAATAGTAGAGAACCAAGTCATCTACATATAGATATAGCTGTATATCAGAGAACCAAGTCATCTGCATATAGATATAGCTGTATTTATCAGAGAACCAAGTCACCTGCATAAAGATATAGCTGTATATCAGAGAACCAAGTCATCTACATATAGATATAGCTGTATATCAGAGAACCAAGTCATCTGCATATATATATAGATATATATCAGAGAACCAAGTCATCTGCATATATATATAGCTGTATACCAGAGAACCAAGTCATCTACATATAGATATAGCTGTATATCAGAGAACCAAGTCATCTACATATAGATATAGCTGTATATCAGAGAACCAAGTCATCTACATATATATATAGCTGTATATCAGAGAACCAAGTCATCTACATATAGATATAGCTGTATATCAGAGAACCAAGTCATCTACATATATATATAGCTGTATATCAGAGAACCAAGTCATCTACATATAGATATAGCTGTATATCAGAGAACCAAGTCATCTACATATATATATAGCTGTATATCAGAGAACCAAGTCATCTGCATATAGATATAGCTGTATATCACAGAACCAAGTCATCTGCATATATATATAGCTGTATATCAGAGAACCAAGTCATCTACATATATATATAGCTTAATAGTAGAGAACCAAGTCATCTGCATATAGATATATATAGCTGTATACCAGAGAACCAAGTCATCTGAATATATATATAGCTGTATATCAGAGAACCAAGTCATCTGCATATAGATATAGCTGTATATCACAGAACCAAGTCATCTGCATATAGATATAGCTGTATATCAGAGAACCAAGTCATCTGCATATAGATATAGCTGTATATCAGAGAACCAAGTCATCTACATATAGATATAGCTGTATATCAGAGAACCAAGTCATCTACATATATATATATAGCTGTATATCAGAGAACCAAGTCATCTGCATATAGATATAGCTGTATACCAGAGAAACAAGTCATCTTCATATATATATAGCTGTATATCAGAGAAACAAGTCATCTTCATATATATATAGCTGTATATCAGAGAACCAAGTCATCTGAATATAGATATAGCTGTATATCAGAGAAACAAGTCATCTTCATATATATATAGCTGTATATCAGAGAAACAAGTCATCTTCATATATATATAGCTGTATATCAGAGAACCAAGTCATCTGAATATAGATATAGCTGTATATCAGAGAAACAAGTCATCTTCATATATATATAGCTGTATACCAGAGAAACAAGTCATCTTCATATATATATAGCTGTATATCAGAGAACCAAGTCATCTGAATATAGATATAGCTGTATATCAGAGAAACAAGTCATCTTCATATATATATAGCTGTATATCAGAGAAACAAGTCATCTTCATATATATATAGCTGTATATCAGAGAACCAAGTCATCTACATAAAGATATAGCTGTATATCACAGAACCAAGTCATCTACATATAGATATAGCTGTATATCAGAGAAACAAGTCATCTTCATATATATATAGCTGTATATCAGAGAACCAAGTCATCTTCATATATATATAGCTGTATATCAGAGAACCAAGTCATCTGCATATAGATATAGCTGTATACCAGAGAACCAAGTCATCTGAATATAGATATAGCTGTATATCAGAGAACCAAGTCATCTGCATATATATATAGCTGTATATCAGAGAACCAAGTCATCTGAATATAGATATAGCTGTATATCAGAGAAACAAGTCATCTGCATATATATATAGCTGTATATCAGAGAACCAAGTCATCTTCATATATATATAGCTGTGTATCAGAGAACCAAGTCATCTTCATATATATATAGCTGTATATCAGAGAAACAAGTCATCTGCATATAGATATAGCTGTATATCAGAGAACCAAGTCATATGCATATAGATATATATAGCTGTATATCAGAGAAACAAGTCATCTGCATATAGATATAGCTGTATATCAGAGAACCAAGTCATCTGCATATAGATATAGCTGTATATCAGAGAACCAAGTCATCTACATATAGATATAGCTGTATATCAGAGAACCAAGTCATCTACATATAGATATAGCTGTATATCAGAGAACCAAGTCATCTTCATATATATATAGCTGTATATCAGAGAAACAAGTCATCTGCATATAGATATAGCTGTATATCAGAGAACCAAGTCATCTACATATAGATATAGCTGTATATCAGAGAAACAAGTCATCTGCATATAGATATAGCTGTATATCAGAGAACCAAGTCATCTACATATAGATATAGCTGTATATCAGAGAAACAAGTCATCTTCATATATATATAGCTGTATATCAGAGAACCAAGTCATCTGCATATAGATATAGCTGTATACCAGAGAACCAAGTCATCTGAATATAGATATAGCTGTATATCAGAGAACCAAGTCATCTGCATATATATATAGCTGTATATCAGAGAACCAAGTCATCTACATATAGATATAGCTGTATATCAGAGAACCAAGTCATCTACATATAGATATAGCTGTATATCAGAGAAACAAGTCATCTTCATATATATATAGCTGTATATCAGAGAACCAAGTCATCTTCATATATATATAGCTGTATATCAGAGAACCAAGTCATCTGCATATAGATATAGCTGTATACCAGAGAACCAAGTCATCTGAATATAGATATAGCTGTATATCAGAGAACCAAGTCATCTGCATATATATATAGCTGTATATCAGAGAACCAAGTCATCTGAATATAGATATAGCTGTATATCAGAGAACCAAGTCATATGCATATAGATATATATAGCTGTATATCAGAGAACCAAGTCATCTACATATAGATATAGCTGTATATCAGAGAACCAAGTCATCTACATATATATATAGCTGTATATCAGAGAAACAAGTCATCTGCATATAGATATAGCTGTATATCAGAGAACCAAGTCATATGCATATAGATATATATAGCTGTATATCAGAGAAACAAGTCATCTGCATATAGATATAGCTGTATATCAGAGAACCAAGTCATCTACATATATATATAGCTGTATATCAGAGAACCAAGTCATCTGAATATAGATATAGCTGTATATCAGAGAAACAAGTCATCTGCATATATATATAGCTGTATATCAGAGAACCAAGTCATCTTCATATATATATAGCTGTGTATCAGAGAACCAAGTCATCTTCATATATATATAGCTGTATATCAGAGAAACAAGTCATCTGCATATAGATATAGCTGTATATCAGAGAACCAAGTCATCTGAATATAGATATAGCTGTATATCAGAGAACCAAGTCATCTGCATATATATATAGCTGTATATCAGAGAACCAAGTCATCTGCATATAGATATAGCTGTATATCAGAGAAACAAGTCATCTGAATATATATATAGCTGTATATCAGAGAACCAAGTCATCTGCATATAAATATAGCTGTATATCAGAGAACCAAGTCATATGCATATAGATATAGCTGTATATCAGAGAAACAAGTCATCTACATATATATATAGCTGTATATCAGAGAACCAAGTCATCTTCATATATATATAGCTGTGTATCAGAGAACCAAGTCATCTTCATATATATATAGCTGTATATCAGAGAAACAAGTCATCTGCATATAGATATAGCTGTATATCAGAGAACCAAGTCATATGCATATAGATATATATAGCTGTATATCAGAGAAACAAGTCATCTGCATATAGATATAGCTGTATATCAGAGAACCAAGTCATCTGCATATAGATATAGCTGTATATCAGAGAAACAAGTCATCTGAATATATATATAGCTGTATATCAGAGAACCAAGTCATCTGCATATAAATATAGCTGTATATCAGAGAACCAAGTCATATGCATATAGATATAGCTGTATATCAGAGAACCAAGTCATCTTCATATAGATATAGCTGTATATCAGAGAAACAAGTCATCTTCATATATATATAGCTGTATATCAGAGAACCAAGTCATCTGCATATATATATAGCTGTATATCAGAGAAACAAGTCATCTGCATATAGATATAGCTGTATATCAGAGAACCAAGTCATCTGCATATATATATAGCTGTATATCAGAGAACCAAGTCATCTGCATATATATATAGCTGTATATCAGAGAACCAAGTCATCTGCATATATATATAGCTGTATATCAGAGAACCAAGTCATCTGCATATAGATATAGCTGTATATCAGAGAACCAAGTCATCTGCATATATATATAGCTGTATATCAGAGAACCAAGTCATCTACATATAGATATAGCTGTATATCACAGAACCAAGTCATCTACATATATATATAGCTGTATATCAGAGAACCAAGTCATCTACATATAGATATAGCTGTATATCAGAGAACCAAGTCATCTGCATATAGATATATATAGCTGTATATCACAGAACCAAGTCATCTGCATATAGATATAGCTGTATATAAGAGAACCAAGTCATATGCATATATATATAGCTGTATATTAGAGAACCAAGTCATCTACATATAGATATATATAGCTGTATATCACAGAACCAAGTCATCTGCATATATATATAGCTGTATATCAGAGAACCAAGTCATCTACATATATATATAGCTGTATATCAGAGAACCAAGTCATCTACATATAGATATATATAGCTGTATATCACAGAACCAAGTCATCTGCATATAGATATAGCTGTATATCAGAGAACCAAGTCATCTGCATATAGATATAGCTGTATATCAGAGAACCAAGTCATCTGCATATAGATATATATAGCTGTATATCAGAGAACCAAGTCATCTACATATAGATATATATAGCTGTATATAAGAGAACCAAGTCATATGCATATAGATATAGCTGTATATCAGAGAACCAAGTCATCTGCATATAGATATATATAGCTGTATATCAGAGAACCAAGTCATCTACATATAGATATAGCTGTATATCAGAGAACCAAGTCATCTGCATATAGATATAGCTGTATATCAGAGAACCAAGTCATCTGCATATAGATATAGCTGTATATCAGAGAACCAAGTCATCTGCATATAGATATTGCTGTATATCAGAGAACCAAGTCATCTAAATATATATATAGCTGTATATCAGAGAACCAAGTCATCTGCATATAGATATAGCTGTATACCAGAGAACCAAGTCATCTGCATATATATATAGCTGTATATCAGAGAACCAAGTCATCTACATATAGATATAGCTGTATATCAGAGAACCAAGTCATATGCATATAGATATAGCTGTGTATCAGAGAACCAAGTCATCTGCATATATATATAGCTGTATATCAGAGAACCAAGTCATCTACATATAGATATAGCTGTGTATCAGAGAACCAAGTCATCTTCATATATATATAGCTGTATATCAGAGAACCAAGTCATCTGCATATATATATAGCTGTGTATCAGAGAACCAAGTCATCTGCATATAGATATAGCTGTATATCAGAGAACCAAGTCATCTGCATATAGATATAGCTGTGTATCAGAGAACCAAGTCATCTGCATATATATATAGCTGTGTATCAGAGAACCAAGTCATCTGCATATAGATATAGCTGTATATCAGAGAACCAAGTCATCTGCATATAAATATAGCTGTATATCAGAGAACCAAGTCATCTGCATATAGATATTGCTGTATATCAGAGAACCAAGTCATCTTCATATATATATAGCTGTATACCAGAGAACCAAGTCATCTACATATATATATAGCTGTATACCAGAGAACCAAGTCATCTACATATAGATATAGCTGTATATCAGAGAAACAAGTCATCTGCATATATATATAGCTGTATATCAGAGAACCAATTCATCTTCATATAGATATCGCTGTATATCAGAGAACCAAGTCATCTGCATATAGATATAGCTGTATATCAGAGAACCAAGTCATCTGCATATATATATAGCTGTGTATCAGAGAACCAAGTCATCTTCATATATATATAGCTGTATATCAGAGAACCAAGTCATCTGCATATATATATAGCTGTGTATCAGAGAACCAAGTCATCTGCATATAGATATAGCTGTATATCAGAGAACCAAGTCATCTGCATATAGATATAGCTGTGTATCAGAGAACCAAGTCATCTGCATATATATATAGCTGTGTATCAGAGAACCAAGTCATCTGCATATAGATATAGCTGTATATCAGAGAACCAAGTCATCTGCATATAAATATAGCTGTATATCAGAGAACCAAGTCATCTGCATATAGATATTGCTGTATATCAGAGAACCAAGTCATCTTCATATATATATAGCTGTATACCAGAGAACCAAGTCATCTACATATATATATAGCTGTATACCAGAGAACCAAGTCATCTACATATAGATATAGCTGTATATCAGAGAAACAAGTCATCTGCATATATATATAGCTGTATATCAGAGAACCAATTCATCTTCATATAGATATCGCTGTATATCAGAGAACCAAGTCATCTGCATATAGATATAGCTGTATATCAGAGAACCAAGTCATCTGCATATATATATAGCTGTATATCAGAGAACCAATTCATCTTCATATAGATATCGCTGTATATCAGAGAACCAAGTCATCTGCATATAGATATTGCTGTATATCAGAGAACCAAGTCATCTTCATATATATATAGCTTAATAGTAGAGAACCAAGTCATCTGCATATAGATATAGCTGTATATCAGAGAACCAAGTCATCTTCATATATATATAGCTTAATAGTAGAGAACCAAGTCATCTACATATATATATAGCTGTATATCAGAGAACCAAGTCATATGCATATAGATATAGCTGTATATCAGAGAACCAAGTCATCTGAATATATATATAACTGTATATCAGAGAACCAAGTCATCTGCATATAGATATAGCTGTATATCAGAGAACCAAGTCATCTGCATATAGATATAGCTGTATATCAGAGAACCAAGTCACCTGCATATAGATATAGCTGTATATCAGAGAACGAAGTCATCTGCATATAGATATAGCTGTATATCAGAGAACCAAGTCATCTGCATATAGATATAGCTGTATATCAGAGAACCAAGTCATCTGCATATAGATATAGCTGTATATCAGAGAACCAAGTCATCTACATATATATATAGCTGTATATCAGAGAACCAAGTCATCTACATATATATATAGCTGTATATCAGAGAACCAAGTCATCTACATATATATAGCTGTATATCAGAGAACCAAGTCATCTACATATATATAGCTGTATATCAGAGAACGAAGTCATCTGCATATATATATAGCTGTATATCAGAGAACCAAGTCATCTGCATATAGATATAGCTGTATATCAGAGAACCAAGTCATCTACATATATATATAGCTGTATATCAGAGAACCAAGTCATCTGCATATAGATATAGATATATATCAGAGAACCAAGTCATCTGCATATAGATATAGCTGTATATCAGAGAACCAAGTCATCTGCATATAGATATAGCTGTATATCAGAGAACCAAGTCATATGCATATAGATATATATAGCTGTATATCAGAGAACCAAGTCATCTGCATATAGATATAGCTGTATATCAGAGAACCAAGTCATCTGCATATAGATATAGCTGTATATCAGAGAACCAAGTCATCTGCATATAGATATAGCTGTATATCAGAGAACCAAGTCATCTGCATATAGATATAGCTGTATATCAGAGAACCAAGTCATCTGCATATAAATATAGCTGTATATCAGAGAACCAAGTCATCTGCATATAGATATAGCTGTATATCAGAGAACCAAGTCATCTGCATATATATATAGCTGTATATCAGAGAACCAAGTCATCTACATATAGATATAGCTGTATATCAGAGAACCAAGTCATCTACATATATATAGCTGTATATCAGAGAACCAAGTCATCTGCATATATATATAGCTGTATATCAGAGAACCAAGTCATCTACATATAGATATAGCTGTATATCAGAGAACCAAGTCATCTACATATATATAGCTGTATATCAGAGAACCAAGTCATCTGCATATAGATATAGCTGTATATCAGAGAACCAAGTCATATACATATAGATATTGCTGTATATCACAGAACCAAGTCATCTGCATATATATAGCTGTATATCACAGAACCAAGTCATCTGCATATATATAGCTGTATATCACAGAACCAAGTCATCTGCATATATATAGCTGTATATCAGAGAACCAAGTCATCTGCATATATATATAGCTGTATATCACAGAACCAAGTCATCTGCATATATATAGCTGTATATCACAGAACCAAGTCATCTGCATATATATAGCTGTATATCAGAGAACCAAGTCATCTGCATATAGATATAGCTGTGTATCAGAGAACCAAGTCATCTGCATATATATATAGCTGTGTATCAGAGAACCAAGTCATCTGCATATATATATAGCTGTGTATCAGAGAACCAAGTCATATGCATATAGATATAGCTGTGTATCAGAGAACCAAGTCATCTGCATATATATATAGCTGTGTATCAGAGAACGAAGTCATCTGCATATAGATATAGCTGTGTATCAGAGAACCAAGTCATCTGCATATATATATAGCTGTGTATCAGAGAACCAAGTCATCTACATATATATATAGCTGTATATCAGAGAACGAAGTCATCTGCATATATATATAGCTGTGTATCAGAGAACCAAGTCATCTTCATATAGATATAGCTGTATATCAGAGAACCAAGTCATCTGCATATAGATATAGCTGTATATCAGAGAACCAAGTCATCTACATATATATATAGCTGTATATCAGAGAACCAAGTCATCTGCATATATATATAGCTGTATATCAGAGAACCAAGTCATCTGCATATAGATATAGCTGTATATCAGAGAACCAAGTCATCTACATATATATATAGCTGTATATCAGAGAACCAAGTCATATGCATATATATATAGCTGTATATCAGAGAACCAAGTCATCTACATATAGATATAGCTGTATATCAGAGAACCAAGTCATCTGCATATAGATATAGCTGTATATCAGAGAACCAAGTCATCTGCATATATATATAGCTGTATATCAGAGAACCAAGTCATCTGCATATATATATAGCTGTATATCAGAGAACCAAGTCATCTTCATATAGATATAGCTGTATATCAGAGAACCAAGTCATCTGCATATAGATATTGCTGTATATCAGAGAACCAAGTCATCTACATATAGATATAGCTGTATATCAGAGAACCAAGTCATCTACATATAGATATAGCTGTATATCAGAGAACCAAGTCACCTGCATATAGATATAGCTGTATATCAGAGAACCAAGTCATCTTCATATAGATATAGCTGTATATCAGAGAACCAAGTCATCTGAATATATATATAGCTGTATATCAGAGAACCAAGTCATATGCATATATATATAGCTGTATATCAGAGAACCAAGTCATCTACATATAGATATAGCTGTATATCAGAGAACCAAGTCATATGCATATATATATAGCTTAATAGTAGAGAACCAAGTCATCTTCATATATATATAGCTGTATATCAGAGAACCAAGTCATCTGCATATAGATATAGCTGTATATCAGAGAACCAAGTCATCTGCATATATATATAGCTGTATATCAGAGAACCAAGTCATATGCATATAAATATAGCTGTGTATCAGAGAACTGTCGCAAACCCTTCTTTTCATATATATTCATACAGGTGACCCGACTTCGTCCGGGATTTGACCTTGAAATGACCATTTTGAAGGTCAAGGTCAGGTCGGAGTCACTATTTGACCCGTCCAAAACACTCCCCGGACAAAAGTATCCATAGGTATCAAATTTCGTCGAAATCCGTCAGTTTTACCCGATTTGACCTTGAAGGTAAGGTCGGGGTAACGATTTGACCCGTCCAAAACACTCCCCGGACAAAATTACCCGTAGGTATCAAATTTCGTCGAAATCCGTCCAGCAGTTTTCCCGGCCATAGCTAACAGACAAACACACAGACAGAAGTCCATTTGTGGGTACCCGTTTCAAGGTGAAGGTCACCTCGGGCGGAAAAACTGACCCGATGAAAATCTCCCCCATTCCTAGGAACCCCTAAGTACACAGACATAAGAATCACACAACACGCTCATGTCTGGACACAGACACAACACACTCATGTCTGGACAAGACACAACACGCTCATGTCTGGACACATACACGCTCTTTATCAACGACACTGTGGATACGAACGCTCTTTAACTATCACGCGATTAACCCATGAATTCCCATTGCGGTGACGGGTGAACGGAGAAGGAGTGTTCTGACGTTTTCAGAAGCGGTGCGATGACACTTCATCTGGGATGTTACCCTTAGATAGGAAGTTTGGGCTCAATCCGTCCGGCAGTTTTCCCGGCCATAGCTAACAGACAAACAAACAAACAGAAGTCCCAAAATATATATTAGAGATGCGCCGACTTCCGGTTCAACTTCCGGGTGATTTGTGTTATGTTCTCAATTTATTTGTAATGTTTATCGAAGTTATTACAATAGTATACGTTACTTTGATGTACTATATATATAGTACATTAAAGTAACGTATACTATTGTAATAACTTCGATATAACATTATATCCGGTCGTTGTTAAAATTAGATGCCGCCAGAATTACACTGCTAAAGGAATATACCTATATATATTGGTTTCAATGTACTGACTATATCATACAATATATATTTTTCTCTCCAAAATAGCCACACCCCTTATAAAAAAACATTCTGGTAAAAGCCAGTTAAACCATGGTTTACCAGGTTCTACTCTGATAAAATGTGGTAAAGTCATGCTTACAATAAAAACACTCAGGTAAAAGCCCGGTAAACCGTACAGGCTCTACTCTGGTAAAGTCGGGTTTACAATAATATATATACTCTGTTAAAAGTCATGTAAAATGTCATACCCTGGTAAATTCCAAGTAAAGTCATGGTAAAGTCAGGTTTATAATGATATACTCTGGTAAAACCATGTAAGATGGACATACCCTTGTAAATTTCAAGTAAATCATGGTATAAAGTCAAGTTAACAATGATATACTCTGGTATATTCCATGTAGAATGGACATACCCTTTTAAATTCCAAGTAAATCATGGTAAAGTCAAGTTAACAATGATATACTCTGGTATATTCCATGTAGAATTGACACACCCTTGTAAATTTCAAGTAAATCATGGTAAAGTCAAGTTAACAATGATACACTCCGGTAAAAGCCATGTAAAGTGGACATACCCTTGAACATTCCAAGTAAATCATGGTAATGTCAGGTTAACAATGATACACTCTGGTAAAAGCCATGTAATAGCCATGTAAGAAGGACAAACCACAGACCCCTGGGGAAAATTACTAAAATACCAATATAGACTATACAAGTACAAACCCTTGTAAAGTAAAATTGCATCACGGTAAAGTTAGGTTAACAATGGTAAAAGCCATTACACCTATGTACCCCACTTTACTCTCGTAAAATGCTCGTTAAACATAACATACACGACAAATTGGTAAAAACCCATGTAAATCAGAACATACTGTAGTAAATCAATTCTTCTGGAAAACGCTCTTTAAAACGCTCTTTAAATGTTTGTATTATATGTATCATTTCTGAATAGATCCGTTATTTAGTCAATACAGATTTATTCGAGAAAAAAGCGCTCTTTTAAAAACGCTTTAGCCTACTTCAAAAGTCGTCAGTTGCTTCAAAACGTGGCGCTATACAACCATGGTGCTTTTTATGTTGGTTCCAGTCAGAGATAGATTTTGTGAATAATTGAGTTCTACCTCTCTAGAGTATTAATATTGTGTGGTGCTAACAATACATATCCTTTTATTTCGAATGAGGTGCATGAGGTAATGCCATGCAATACTATACTTGTGTTTCAAGGGGAATGATAATTTATTATGAAAATTAGTCATTTTTCTAGAATAAAGTATAGTATGTTGTCATTGTAGCAGTGCAGAACTTCGGACTTCCACTGCCGATCCCAGACAACGTATTTCAACCATGGACAAGAATTTAATGGGCTGGGGTTTTGTATATTTCAGTCCAAAGCGGAAACAACCATACAAGCTGGAGTCCAACCAATCTCAAAATTGCTGGTCCTATGTTATGTTGGTTAATGTTTTGTATGTATTGGTAATACAGCAGGATTTACCAGAGTATTAATATAAGTGGAGTACGCCATGCATTTACTTTGAATTTACAAGGGTGTGTCCTTGTTTACATGGACTTTACATGGCTTTTATCAGAATATATCATTGTCTATCTGACTTTACCATGATATTTTACCGGAGTAGAGCCATGTAAACCATGGTTTACCTGGCTTTACCAAAGTAAATATGAGCGATAACTCTATTTCACAATAGCACATTTCTCAGCTGAAGTGTTTTACTGTCTCTTTTGTGAGAATAAAATCATATTTTGTTCGTTAAGCAGTGAACAACAATTGTACCCGGTGTCATACTCAAAAAGTCAAAGATAAGACTGTGACAAGAATATTCTTATAATTAAATAGGCTAAATCCAGAAGAGTTTAACACTTTATGTTATCACATGTGTGATTCATATAGCCTCCAATCTGTTATCTTAAATGTTAAAGCTTCTGACAGCGCACATCGATACTACCATGGTAACTTTACACTAATATCGAGGAAAATACTCCGGTAGAATTACTCTAGTAGACTAGTAGAATTCCACATGCATACTTACATCCCGGTAAATTACCTTTAAATATATGGGTGGGAACATTTTAGTAGAGTAAAAATTCATGGGTGGGTCTACATGCGTGCATGCGTATAATAATGGTGACCATTCACAAGATGAATTTTACCAGAGGAAAATTACCAGGATGGTTTTGCATGGTATCCATATCGTCGCTCCGTTATGTCTCAAATCTGCATGCAAGCGCTCATGTTTATTTATAGATTGGGAATTGATTTAAAGAGGTATTCGGTGCTCATGAGGGCTGGCTGAAAGGCTACGCCGTGGAGTCCTTTAAGCGCATACCGATAAATTATACTGATAAATAAATTAAGAAATGGCCATTAAATAAATAAACAAAGGTTACACAAATATATTTCTTTCAAAAAGGCGGTAATTGTGATTTAAAGATGCATAATCCGATTAAACTGGATAAAACCTTAGGGGCATGTTATAACTCAAAACTATCACCAAATATTCATAGTAATAATTTTGATGCCCATGAAAAACGTAAGATTCCCTGGCACTAAACCTACAAAATAAGTCTGTTAAAGAATATAAGAAAAAATTATTAAAATTGTAAAAATTGTAAAAAATAATAACAAATGATGAAAAATTGTTAGGCCAATGCATTCTCTTATATATGCGAGGCGACCTATGGTCGACTCGCATATACAAGAGAATGCATTGGCACAGGGTATATGGGTTGATACAAAAATCGGATCTGGCACTCAAAGGGTTAAAGGTACTCAATCCTATTAAACGCCCTCTAAATTACTATATCTTTGGCTTCGTGTGTGAAATATAATTAATTCGAGTCGAGGAACCCACACATCAAAGCTCAAGAGTTATTAGATATCGATTTTTGAAATATGTTATTGTTCAACACCCGGACTATTTGGCGGCCTAGCAAATATTCGACAAGTCGACCGACATACTTTCGATATACCAAATTGCGTTGAACAAAATGTTGATATATAGCACGTTTTGGGATTTTTTTACTGTATAAATTGTATACACTAACAGTGTTAGCATTGTTTTTTTATAATTAATTGATTCTGATAACTGAAGCGTCTTTTGAAGAAATGCTGTTGTTGTTGTTGGAATCTGATAATACGACCACCAAACAATCTAACCGACATACATAGCTAATTATACGTCACGACATCTGCAGTAAGTATACAGGGCTCCGTTCTCATCCGCATAACGATGCTTATAAATAAATTAATAAATTACCATCAAATAAATAAACGAAAGTGTCAATGACAATTTAGCTCAACTTGGAAAGGGAATAATTCCATGTGTTACAGTCAATGGAGCGATTAGGAATGTGGAATGTTGAAATGTCTAAGTAATACTAGATTATCAACATGAAGAGATATTTGTATAAAATAAAATCCAAGATGGCCGCTGGCGGCTATGTTTCGAATGAATATCAAGATCAATATGTAATTTGGCGATGATCGGATGAGGGCAGTGGACTGCAGGGTGTGCTAAAGGATTTAGAAAAGCAAAGAGTAAAATCCAATATGGCTAAAAAAAAAGACTCGTTCCCATCTTAATATTAACATTCATCACAAATGCCACGATGATCAGACGAACAGTTCGGCCCGTAGAACGTGCTAATGGATTGAATTTTGAAATCCAAGATGGACACTGGCGGCCATGTTTTTTTTTTGCAGAATGACCCGAAATTGACTCGTTTCCCATCTACATGCCAATGTCAACAGCCATGACAAATTTCATAATGATCCGACCAAAGGTACGGCTTGAAGCCCGTGCCAAAGGATTTAGTCATGCAAAGAGTAAAATCTAAAATGGCTGCCCGCGGCCATGTTTTATGGCTGAATGACCCCAAAATGACTCGTTATAATATATGTTATTAATTGGTTGTTTCCATATTGGCCGAGTTATGAGGTCGAGGTCTGTCGTATTGGCCTGAGACCGCATGCCGAAGGCTAGTTAACACGATAGACCGAGGCCTCATAACTCGGTCAATGTGGAAACAACCAATTAATAAGTATTTTATTAATTAGCAACAATGGCAATAATTGTTTCACATGTGGGATGAATATATTAACATAGATGTACCATTGTGTGTTTTATTAAATTAACAATTATTCCAGCAATTTTTATTCTTGTGAACTTTGTGAGGAACTTGCAGCGATTTCACAGTAGTCAGTTTCCACTGGGAATGATATTGATACGGATACGTGTAGTTTATCCACGTACATGTATATTTACTCGCAAAAACAGTGACTGTCCGTAATTAATCCGAAATCTACTGCAATCTATCTTCCGTTGACCCAACATTCTTTGCCGATCGAGCTAATTACGTATGACGTCATTTACGTTACCTTGACTTACTGGCCACGTTTTCTACTTATTGGCCGACATTTTGTTACTTAATGGCCACGTTTTCTACTTATTGGCCGACTTTTTGTTACTTATGACGCGGGCAGCATTCTACTTATTGCGGCCGATAACCTATAGCTAATTAATAAATGTCAATATAAACATCAACGAAAAAAATTCATCATGATCAGACGAACACTCCGGCCTGTAGCCCGTGCTAATGGATTGATGTTTTAAATCCAAGATGGCCAATGTAGGCCATTTTTATTTTGCCGAATGACCCCAAAACGACTGGTTGCCATCTACATGTCAATGCCAATAGCTATGACAAATTGCATAATGATCCAACCAAAGATACGACTTGTAGCCCGTGCCAAAGGATTTAGTAATGCAAAGAATAAAATCCAAGATGGCTGCCGGTGGCCATATTTTATGACCGAATGACCCCAAAATGACTCGTTCCCATTTGCATGTCAATATTAACATCCACGACAAATTTCATGATGATTAGACGAACACTCCGTCCTGTAGCCCGTGCTAATATATTGAATTTTGAAATTCAAGATGGCCGCTGGCGGCGGCCATGTTTTTTTTTTGCCGAATGACCCCAAAGTGATTCGTTTCATCTATATCTCAATGTCAACAGTCATGACAGATTCCATAATGATCCGACCAAAATCACTCGTTCCCATCTATATATATATGCATGTCAATATTAACATCCATGACAAATTCCATGACGATCAGACAAACAGTACGACCTGTAGCCCGTGCTTGTGGATTGAATTCTGAAATCCAAGATGGCCGCTGGCGGCCATATTTTTTTCTTTTTTTCCCATCGACATGTCAATGTAACAGCTATGACAATTTCATAATGACCTGTAGCCCGCGTGTTATTGAAATTGTTGACGGACGCACGCACACACGCGGACGACGGATACCAAGCCATGACAATAGCTAACATTTACAAAGTAAAGTTGAGCTAAAAAGGTTATATAAACATTTTCGTACTCAAATTGGAATCCAGGATACATGGACCTACTCGACATAATTATATAGATTAAAACCCTCGTCTTAGGTGGAACGTTGAGAGTCGGGTAGCATACACTACACGAATATTCAAAATATGACGAAATGTACCGTAATATAATGCATTATTATAAACACGATAAACAGAAGATGTAATTCCATGGTGTAGAGACTTACCAACTACATAGGTATAGACAAAACGTCCTTGGGAGAGAGTTCCGAGAGCCTGTATATAAACCATGCACCTTTGACGACGACAGAAATAATAGCCGCGTAGATTAGTCAGGGTATAAACAAATTGTGATGACTAAATGCGGATAATTTGTTATCAGACATCTCTCCTAATATAAGCGGATACGATGACCGAAGGGTTTAAAATGAAATGTGTAATTAAAGGTACTCAATCCGATCAGACGCTCCTAAATTACCATTTCTTTGGCTTCGGGGGTAAAAATATTTGACTCGAGTCGAAGAACCCATCCATCAAAGCTCAGAGTGATCAGATATAATTTTTTTGAAGTTTGTTATTTCTCGAGATGTGTAATAATATGTGGCCCAGAAACACGTGATCAAACGGAGGGTCTCGGACAAAATTGCGGATGAAGATGGATAACTCTAAAATCAAGTGGTAATACGGTCAAATTTCGTGATAGTTTAGTCATAATACGGCCATTATTTTGTTGAACAAAATGTTGATAAACAACAAGTTTTTCGAAATTTGATACCACATTTGACAGTGGTTAGCATTATTTGTTTGCAATAAATCGATTCTGATAACTAAAGCGAATTCTTGAAGAAATGTTGTTGTTGTATCTTGATTATATGAGGACCTTCTGATCGGATTGAGTACCTTTAATGTGGCTCTCACATTGAAAACCGAGATGTCCACGACGACGTAAACCATCGTGGGGAAAATGTTGGAAAGATTGAAAAACAATCGATGAAAATTAAATACTGAATTAAAGTGATGTGAAACACTGCGGTAGGATGATCAATTAGAAATGGAGAATAATTAATCTTGCTCAAACTAGTAATTTTAACAAATATTATATCTAAATTGACAACAAACACCGTCATTCTTATTTATTATTTAAATACAGTGACTCTCGGTGGCGAAATCGTTTTCGTTAGCTTATCGCAGATAGTTGCGTCCCGAATCGAGAAGTAAATATTTACAATTGCGCGTAGTTCAGACGGTGTTTTCTATGGTAAGGTTGTCTATGGAGTGGTAAGGACGATTTGTTTGAAATTTTCGGCAATTTTATGCTAGAATGCTTTAATCCTCCAATTGGCTTAGTGTCTGCCTGAATACTTACTAGTTTCACGCACCCGAATAAGTATTAATATGTCTTTAACGAAGTTTATAGCTCTGCGTGAATATATCTTATCTTTAAGATTCTGATTAGTCTCAATATATGGGATGATAACGTTGAGTGATTGAGTGATTCCGCCAGTTCTCCTTCCAACTTGATCGCCTTCTCCTTTTATATTCGCACAATTTCCGTGTTGTGTCAATTATATATACGTGGAGCTGGTTGATAAACATAAGGAGTTGTAGTTCTAAGTGTTGATATCCAAACTTCTTCTCGCTGCATTCCCATAGATTTGAATACTGTCAATTTCAGTTAATTCATATCGTTTAAATGCATAATTCGGCTATTTGCATTTGCATTTTCTCATAAAAAGACTATTTTTAATCGTTTATTTGCATAAGGGTCAGACTGTATTCCGTTTTTATGCATACGAAAATCGCCAAAAACGTTGATGAGAAGGGGTAAAAAGTCACCTCATGGTGCCGAAATTAGAGCAAATAATATTTAGCTTGAAATACGGATTTTATGGGATAACTTAATACAAAGTTGTTGACGATGACCATCGCTAGAACGGCTTTTCTATCTCTTCTAACATGCTTCTATCCACACACATTTTCTGTATGTTTCCTTATTTCCTTGAGAATTGCATGATGTTTTAATTTTTTTTATATTTATTTGTTTGTTTGAGTTGTGTCTGCTTCATAAAAACGTTTGTAAACACCTGCAGTTCCAGTTGCAATTCCGATAATCCTCTTGAAAGTGAAAGGAAGTTTCAGGGAATTCCATGGATCAACAAAGTATATATGCATAATTATGTAAACATTTTATCTGTGTGCATGATATATACATATACTATAGTAGACAGATATATAGGATCACATATGTATAATCAATAGGGGATTTCGACAATAAGGAACATGCATACATGATTAATTTTGTTATATATTTTTTTATATTGCTGTATGCAACTTCCTTGTACAGGCAACGATTTCGAATATACAGCGTGTCTCGTGCACATTTCAGAACACTCCTCACGGCGAAGGTGAAACCTCGTAAATTCGACCAGTTATAAAATCTACCAAACATATTAGGCTACATGAAGTGCATGTAATGATGGGACACATATTATGACTCAAGTTGAAATCATGCAGAGCGCATGCGGAACGGCTGACGAGAAGTGACATTGTTTTGATCGTGTATATATATAAACTCGAATGATTATTATATAGACAAGTTATTAGACAACACAGCGTGTTATATATAGCTTCTTACCTTTTCACAACTCGTCGCAATGTAGAATGAATATCAACCATTGTACACATACATACATATATAGCGTACACATATATACATATACATATATAGAGCGGTAACAAAGGAAACCGTCTGTTAACAAGATAATACGGTTAACTTTGTCACGGTGCACATCAAGCATGCGTGCAGAAGCAGTATCAGTATTATCAGCTGCGCTGTGTTGATATAGCTAAAAGTGTGCCATATATATTATTAATGGTCAGGTCTTGCGTGGTATGTAGTATCCACGGAATTCACCGACGTTGCCTCCTTCAAGTTCACGCTGTTGTCTCCATTTTCACATTGAAATGAAGGCGACGTGGTGTAAACAAAATACTACACATCTGCGTGTCCAACAAATTAGACTATTCGGATTAAAGGTACTCAATCCGATTCGATGGTCCCCATATCATCCGATTCCAACAACAACATCATTTTAAATGCCGCTTCAGTTATTAGAATCGAGTAATTGCCCAAAAATAATCCTAACCACAGTCAACTATAGTAAACATTTATGTTCAAAGAAATATTTGCCGGTTTGTCAAATATTTGACACAAAAAGCCACTTGATTTTAGAGTTATCCATCTTCATCCGCAATTTGGTCCGAGACCACCTTCTCGTCGACTGTTAACTGGGCCACCTAAAATTATCGGTGGTGAAAAATAATACCAGTAGATTTCAAACATTGATATCTGATCACTCTGAGCTCTGATATGTGGATTCCTCGACTCGAATCAGATATTTTTACCACCCCCCACCCCACACCCCAGCCAAGGAAATAGTAATTTGCGAGCGTTAACCCTTTACCCAACAAAACGGCCAAAAACGCCTTAATAAAGCTTCAACAGCATAAAATATCTTCGGTCTGTCTCAATAACACCAAACAAATATGGATATCATTGGAACCGGTTCATTGACCACATTGTGATGGTTACAGTTATGCCCTGTGCCAATGCATTCTCTTATATATGCGAGTCGACCATAGGTCGCCTCGCATATATAAGAGAATGCATTGGCCTAAACAAATTCTTTTTTAACACTTTTTACCATTTTTTCTTACATTTTTAACAATTTTATAATTTTTTCTTACATTTTTTAACAATTTTTATAATATTTTTCTACATTCTTTGACAATTTTATCATTTGTAATATGTGTTAAGCCAATGCATTCTCTTATATATGCGAGGCGACCTATGGCCGTTGCGCATTCACCGAGAAATAACTGCAACTAGCCACGTGGGCGCCAACCAATCAGAATGCTGGATTTAGTGATGACAACACTTAGTATGTAAATATATATCGGTATAGCGATCGACACTCGTCTCTCTTGTCAAACTGTATGATATATGTATGCTACATTCCTCCAGTTGGCGTAGCACCTGGATATACTAACAGATCAGTTTCACGCACCAGAACAAGTACAAATAATATGTCATTAGTCCGTTTAAAAAGTTTATGGCGTGGCGCGGAAATATGTGACCCGCCATATCAAATCCAGTCGTAAGTCGGGATTTGTTTACCCTGTGCCAATGCATTCTCTTATATATGCGAGTCGACACTCTTCTATATGCTTCTATATATATATATATGTGTGGGGCTCCCTGCAGGGTAATGGATGTTTTTTATTTTATGTCCTAAAAATTGTAAGAAACATTTATTTTAAAAAAATGATAAAAAATTGTTAGGCCAATGCATTCTCTTATATATGCGAGGCGACCTATGGTCGACTCGCATATATAAGAGAATGCATTGGCACAGGGTAAAAAAATCCCGACTTACGACTGGATTTGATATGGCGGGTCACATATGACATTAAGAACAATATTCTGCTGTGTTTACAGTTTACTATTCATGATGAATGTGACTGCCAGTCTATGAATTTATTCATGCATTGCACTGTGCATTGCTAATTTAATTAATTTCAAATTTGGATCATATATTCCCATGTTACGCAGCTAGTGTTTATGCAGTTGCACTCAAATGATGCATGGACTGTACACATTGTATAAAATATGCACTTGACTATTGCTGTTATTAAACCTTTATGCTGCAGCTTCGTTCAGATGCACTTGGTTTATAATAAAAACAATTTATTCCACATCAAACATGTCATGTGTTGGAATGATGAAGCCAAAATAACAGTTCTCTGGCTACCAAATCGCACATGCATTCCCGGTATAAATACATGTAAGGATGTGGCAACATGGTGGGGTACGTTTCTCACCCCCCCCCCCCCCCCCCAACTTTGGTAAAAAAAATCAACAATTGAAAATTGCATGCCCGAGACTCTATCAGTTTAAAGACATATTATGGACTTGTTCGGGTGCGTGAAACTGATAAATTAGTACTCAGGCGCTATGCCAACTGGAGGAATGTAGCATTCTATTAACATCGACCAAACTCTCAAAGAAATCGACCGTACATGTACAACTCAATCGAAAACACATCTGAACTACACAAAATTGTAAATATTTATATCTCGATATACGGGACGCAACAATCGGTGACAAACTAACGCAAATGATTTTCCCATCGATACTCATGGCATTTAATAAATATATAAGACTGACGGGGTGTGTTGTAAATTTAAATTAATAAAAATAACTACTTTGAGCATGATTATTCTCCATTTCTATTTTATCACCCAACAGGAGTGTTTCAGATCACTTTAAAATTCTATACCAAATTGTTCCGAAAGTTTTATTTTCTAACCAGGCTTTAGAAAGCTGAAGCGTTCACTGTCCACCACTTTTGTTCAGTTTGGTGCCCAGCTTAATTTTCAGTTGGGTGCCCAGCTTTTGTAAAATTTACATTTGCCAGCTTTATGAAATCTCACACAGAGCAGCACAGAGCGTGATTTAATTAGTGATTGCCGTCAGTAACTGTTGATGGTCAAATGAACCTGTTAAATTTGTGAATACTTGTTTATATGATATATATTCGTCACGATCGATGCTTGAAAATAATAGCGGAGAAGAATTGTAGACATACAAATTTAGGACATAGGTCCTGCAGACTGCTTTCATAAAGCTGGGTACCCAAATGTAAATTTTTTATAAAAGCTGGGTACCCAACTGAAATTTTTTTAAAAGCTGGGCACCCAACTCAACGAAAGGGGTGACAATGACCATTTCATCAGTACTAGTATTTAGCTGTGCAATGTTTTGTTTAAGCCTAAAAGTCGAATACTTTGGGTCAAAGTTTTAGTTATATAAATTGCAGTTGCTGCCTTGAGATCTCATGAAATGAGGATATCCCATATATATATGTGTGTATATATACTGGGACCATATATGATACCCCATTCTTGTCGACACGACCCATTCACCGATAAAATAGCCTGAGGCAAGTTTGTTGGCAGAGTCAAGACAAGTGTGATCACTGTATGCATAATGCCTGTCACCTATTTAGGTCCTGCATTTGTGCCAAAACGGGTCTTTTATACCGTACATATGTATATGTATACATGTATGATCTGACTGTTTGACATTTCCATGAAACACCCCACCCCTACCAAAAAGTACAGTAGGAGTTTATGTGACTGGTGGTCTACCTGTATATAAACATAACAAATCACCCACTAATTGCTTGTTGGAAAATCAAACTATGAGAACAATTTCAACTTATTTAATTTTGTTGTGTGAAATTTCCAACTGATGTTGGGTCAGACATGAAATTTCGAAGTGTCGAAAATTTTGATCAAAGTTGTATGGGCGTAAGACACCCCAACCCCCATCATACGTCCCTATAGTCAGAGGGATTTGTGACACTATATATATCCGTCCTTCATTGCATGGTAAAAGCATCGAAAGGACAAGCGGTTCAGAAATCGGACCAACCAGATCCTAAAACCCACGACAATTTACCCTTGCAAGCATTGCCTGTACAACAAATATAACATTTGACAATTTGAAGTTGGATGGGTGCGGGGACGTGGCGACATGGGTTGCAGGGTGTCTCACCCCCGGTTCCCCCCCCCCCCCAACTTTGGTCAAAATTTTCAACAGTTGGAAATTTCATACCTGACACAACATTAGTTGGAAATTTCACAACAACAATAGGTTGAACATGTTCTTGTATTTTGAATTTCAAACAATTTATTGGGGGGATTTATTATTTTTGGACCAATATTTTTCATATTTTCCTACATTTGGTCAACATTTTGTACTGAAATGGTCATCAGCTGGAAATTTTCCAACCTTGGGGGGGGGGGGGGGGTCAGGTTATGAAATTTCCAACAGTATTGTCCAAAATTTTGTCAACATTGTCATATTTTCCAACCTAAGCTGACCTAAGTGGGGGATGTCAGGTTTGAAATTTCCAACTCTAGGAAGGCTTGAGGCTAGTCTAGATGCTAGGATTTGCGATTTTCTTGTTCAGATTTCAAAATGTTCACACACCGGGCCGAACCATGCTCTGGTCTCGAGTTAGACCACTATAGATGTTAGGATTTATGCAATTTTCAGGTTCAAATATCTGAATGTTCTCATACCGGGTATACCGTATAGAACCATGGTTTATGAATATATAGGCTATTAGGCCTGAGCACTGAGGTGCAAGAGTATGGGCAGCCAAATTAACATATACTCAAATATTTGGAGATATCTCTAAATATTTGGAGATATCTCTAAATGATTTGGAGATATCTCTAAATATTTGGAGATATCTCTAAATGATTTGGAGATACCGGTATCTCTAAATATTTGGAGATATCTCCAAATCATTTGGAGATATCTCTAAATCAGCACATATCCATAATTGAACCTGGAATTGGACTTATCTCTAAATGAATTAGAGATATCTCCAAATTAATTGAAGATATCTCTAAATCAATTGAAGATATCTCTAAATCATTTGAGGAATAAGTTCTTTTTGAACATATGTCACATATCCATAAATAAAATACTTCTCCATAATTCGATTTGGAGATATCTCCAAATAATTGGAGATATTTCCAATTGATATATCCACAATTGGACATATCCGTAAATAAATACTTCTCCATAATTCGATTTGGAGATATCTCTAAATATTTGGAGATATCTCTAATTCATATGCATATGGAATTATGCAAAATTTGTATTTGGTCAATGGGGGGGGGGGGGTGCACAGGGGCGCCGGAAGCATCCAAGGGCAGGGGGGCAGAGCCTACAAAAAGGGCACTTTTCCGCAAAAAAAAGACATTTTCTCCGCAAACTCGGGAAAATAACCATAAATTCATTGTGGCAAAATTCCCTATTTTAATGGTATTTGTCGGTATTTTATGGCCGTTTTGTGATAAAATTGACAAAAAATTAATATTCCTTGTGAAATTGGTGGTATTTGGACCAAAAAAGTCACATTTTGCTATAAATACACGAGATTAAACACACAAAAAGCATTTTCTGTCTCCAGAAAAAAGGGCAAGTCCTGCCCCCGCTCGCCCCCCATGGTCAAGGGCAGGGGGTCAGCTGCCCCCTCTGCCCCCCACCACTCTTCGGCGCCCCTGTGGGTGCAGTTGGAATTCCCAAATGAGACCCTCTAGCCACGTCCCTGGTGGGTGAGACAACACCCAAACCCTACAGTCGCAAAGTCCCTGGTAACTGGGTCAGTTCTCAACGTATACCTATTCGGCCGTTTTGTAAACACCGGCAGGAAGTGTTTCGATGTAACTCAAGTTTCTAAGTTTCTAAATGTCAATAGTAGGCCTATTTAGTAGCCATTTAGACGTCACGATTAATGATCCCCCGCGTGTACGCGCGTCATGCACCTGACGCATACACATGCAGTGTCTACCATTCGACAACAAATACACCCGGACGTCGGGTATATCTGACCGTGTGATTAATAAGAAGAGTGCATACAAACCTTGAAGGGGGTGGTTCCCAGAGAGTTTACATTGCATGTGACCTCTGAACCCTCAAGAATGTTGACCCCTGACACGAATTTAGTCTCTAAACCTGAAATATGTATTATTTAAATTATTTACCCAGAATCTTCAATTATGTGCATGCTAACAATCCATAAAAGTAACTGTTTTTGCAGTAGTGATGACAAGCTACCAATGGGGTATTTTAATTGGCGTCGAACTGAAGGATTTATTTTTCGTTTATTTAAAGAGTAAACAAGAAGACGTCTCGGGCCAAAATGGCCGACGTATATCGTCGGTCAGCTTCAAAAGTTGTTTCTGCCGACTTAGAAGACGAATCTTTGGATCCTCGAGTCCACGTAATTGTGCATTTATTCTTGTTAATACTGAGAGACATCTCACCACATTTTAATCCCCGGCTATATGTCTTATTTCAAGATCTCGGACAATGAATTGAAATTGAATATCGTCCGTCATCGGACTGTCAGTGTCAGTCAGGTCGGGCACACATCAAAAACGGTCTACGTAGCTCGTTTGGCTACAGTACTGTAGCCCGATTGAGCTACGTTTTTAATGTGATTTACACGCCTCTTGCGATTATCGCCATACCACGACAAAAGCGCATTTCGAATTTTCGTGGATTAGTTGTGTACCACTAATTGCACTATCACTAGTAGTAGTAATAGTATCACTATCAGTCTACAAAGAAGCAAAAAACTCAACGACTCACCACGGCTTTAATACCTTTTGAGCGATTCAAAATCGATTTGTTTTGGTCAATTTACCATGAAAAACCGTAAGAAATGATCATCAAAATCTCTTGATCAAAATGTAAATCTTCATCAAATCTGAGGTAGTTCCGGTCGCAATTGTGTTCGTAAACATCCGTGTGCAGGCGATAATCTGATTGGTTGCATTTAGCCGGGGATTAATGGTACGTTCTTAATGGAATTTCAGTGTAACATCTATCTGTTGGAATGTACGGAACGACAAATGGACAACCATATTTGTATAACTAATGTTACGCGAGGTGCTTCCAAAAATGACCAAATTTCAAAGTAGAGTTGTGAATCGTGTTTCCGTAGTTGCCTTCTCTGAATGGCGGTCGCCAAACATTTAACAAATACTCGTCTCCGAGTGAAGCTGTTCGCTTTATCCAATCACTAATCAGGTGAGCCACATAAACTGGACGTTCTTGACCTTCAAAAATAAATATCCTGCAAAAACAAATGGATTGTTCCCTACTTTTTATGGCAAAATCTGATATTTTCGGGAAAGTCACTACCAAACGCTAACAAACGTTAATTGCGCGTAAGCCGCGGTGAGTCGTTGGGTTTTTTGTTTCTTTGTAGACGCAATAGTGGTACACAACTAATGAACGAAAATTCGAAATGCGCTTTTCTCGTGGTATGGCGGTAATCGATGTCCAGAGGTGTGTAAATCACATTAAAAACGTAGCTCAATCGGGCTACAGTAGACAAAACGAGCTACATAGACCGTTTTGGATGTGTGCCCGACCTGTCAGTGTCGACTCGAGACCCGTCAATTTTGACGAAATTTTGTCAACAACAAATTGAACAATAAAATAAGTTAACAAATTACGTTTCAGCTGATGAGACAGAGTGATGTTCACAAACTGACCAGGTCTAACATAAAACCTGAATTAAATTCTAGTTATTTTAGCCCTGCGTTGCGTAAAATTTCAAGTTTCATCCGATTCGAATTTTGATTAGAAATCGGCTTCCCTGATTGGAATTGTATCGAATCCTTTCAATCGGTTTCATTCCCATTGTTTCTATTGACTATATAGTACAAACCACAGTAACTCAGATCTTGTGCTAAACGTTGCAATACTAACAAATGATCAAACTTACATGTACAGCTAACTTAGCAACTAGACTAGAGTCGAGATGGGCAGTATTGAAATTTCAATCTCGGTATCGGTAAATTTTCATTGATTTACCTCGGTAACGGTACGGTACTCGCTATTGCTATTAAATTATAAGAACAGAACAGAGATTCCCGGTAAATTGCGGTAGTTCAATTTTTTAACTGAACAATGAAACATTTTGGAAAATACGTTTTTTTTTAAATGGTTAATTTTCCTAGGCACGTGGGAAAGACGAGGAATTCCCTGTCCGAAGAAATGAAGTAAATTTCATTCGTCGTTAAATTTAGAGTAGTCTATTCGACCAATCGTATTTGGAAACGTCACAAATTACTCACAATAGTTAATTTTAGATCATTTCTCTAATACAACTTCTGTTTGGTTTTTAGTTCCGACAATCTTAAAGCGACATTCGTTCATGACATTCATTATTAATATTGAGAGCTTCAGGTCACTTAAAGCCAATTTTTTGACCAATATTCACACATCTCTTTGATGATTTACATGCATGAAAAGAATTGGAGATTGCATGACTACAATATCTACTAGTATAGGTGTCAATTTCGTCACATTTTCGTGAGTGAATAGATTTGTGAGTAGTAATCACATTATCAGTGATCACAATTCACAAATCCCATTCAATAGTCGCAATGCCGAAATAAATCTGCTGTGCAAACACAGCATTGAGAATTTGAGAAAAACACATTGTAAAGATCGAATTCTTAGAATTTCATCAATTGATGGATCTGTTCTATTTTTAGAAAATGAAAGTAAGATTTTGATTCACTGTATAAATGAATTGTCCATATTCATTTGAAAATTGCCTAGATCAAGCCAGAATGAATTGTTACTGACAAAATACTTAAATAAAAAATGTTAGATTTAATTAAGAAAATTAACATGCTGGCAGCTTTCATACATACCGGTAGCACAGCGAAGGGACTGAACTCTGTTTTGCAGCTTGGAAGCTTGTAGTAAATGCATTGCATGCCGGGATATGATCATGTTGCATGGTGCCGATGGCGACCCATTAATAGGTACCGACATAGCATGCTTTAAATATATCCTACACAATTAAGGAGTGCTTACTGAGAAACTTTACTCAATACGAAGACACACAGGTTGGCAACACATGAATAATTTCAGTACCGAAAATTCATTAATTTTAGTTTTGACTCGGTACGGTAAATCGGTATTACGCTGATACCGATACCTTACAGTAAATACCGAATACTGCCTATCTCTACAGCTATCGCTGTCGCAAATGATCTATACATGTAGATATAGACTAGTACGGTACCTAATAGTAATAGGCTAATATTCAATTATTCATAAAAATATAAGAATGACGTAAGCCAATCGGGACTCCAGTATTCACAGGGGAATTACATACAACCTCATTCACTGAAAACTTCACCAGTCTCCGTTCACTATGCAGTCATACTCATTGATCATGTCATAGGTTAAGTCATTTCAGTAGATCACTCAAAGCTCAAAGTTTGCCAACTACATGAATGAATGTTCAGAAGCACATTATAAAGAGTTAACCCCATCCATGATTCACCTGCATTATTATTTTTGACGAAAAATGAGCTGCATTCTATAGTTTACTGTATTTCTTGTTGCTTATGATATCTTCACATTATTTATCTAAAGTATTATAACGTTTGGTGGATATCTTCAAAGAATTCTCTGTGCGGCATGTTCTCACAGTCTGTGGTGGTCCGCCCACTTCCATTGTCTTTGATGTCGGTTCCGACACATTTTTTTATTGAAAATGTCCAGGTTATACACAGCAGTAATTGTGACTGCATCCCCATCACCCTGCACAAAATCTCAAATATCTGCCACTCTTACCTATGTCCTTGTTAACTTCAGTACAAGTGCATGCCTTTCGCCACAGTTTCATGCCTTTAGCAGTCCTTCCCATGAGGAAAACACAGCGAGAGAATTTATTTGCTCCCGTAATGCAGAAGACGGGTGTAATATGGTACCCAGTCTGAGTAAACTCATACCTAAATATTCATTACAACATTGAATATAAGGTCTGACGGATAACATCGATATTTCATTTCCAAGTCCTCGGGATTCCGTAATCTGATTGATTGCGTAAATTATTTTCCGTCCAATGAAACCGTATGGGTTAATAAACAAGTGTCAGTGGGCGGAGCTAGACTCCCATAATGTCACCTCTAAATATAGTAACAGAGCGGAATTTCTCCGATCGAAAGCGATGCTTGCAAATACAACAGACAGAAACAATGGCTTCGAAATTATATATTCGGTACGATTCGGATTAATTTGAAGGATGTGCTAGACCTGATAGATAGGCCTGCGCATGGTACCAACTTGGCCTCCCATAAATATAAATAGAACTCACTCACGTCCGTGTATTTGATTTACTTTATTGTACCATGGTTTGCAAATCAAATTATTTGTCGTAAAAAAGTCATCTGAAAGTTAACACCGAGGAAATGACTTAATTTTATGCTTTTAAATAGTTCTAAAGCATCATTTTTGATGACGACCTTATTTTTTGCTCTCGGATGCAGCTTTCCGGTTGATGCAGCGAGTTCATCTCCCGAAAAAGAATAGTCGCACACACGACAAATATTATCTGCTGTAATCTTATGTCGCGACACAGGCCATTACTATTATTGCGAAGCACAACAAATAACACGTGGGGACACCTGTCAATCATCGATGTATTTTTTTAAATCCGTGACGTCATTTTGGGGAAGCTCTTCGCTGAATAGAAATGGTTTTGGCTACATAAGCTCCAGACTCTATATTTCAAATATAGAGTCGACGTTCACCCAGACTGTATGGTACCCATACTATAATTGTAAGTTGGGTTTTTGCTCAAACAAAAAGTAATTGTGGAATAGACCTATGTCGAGAACTTTACACTTTAATATGCCATAGTTGAACTGAGATGGTAAAGGATCTAAATAAACCTTAAAATAGTTCAATACTGAAACAACAATTACAGTCTCCATTAGTATTTTTAGAAAATGAAAGTAAGATTTTGATTCACTGTATAAATGAATTGTCCATATTCATTTGAAAATTGCCTAGATCAAGCCAGAATGAATTGTTACTGACAAAATACTTAAATAAAAAATGTTAGATTTAATTAAGAAAATTAACATGCTGGCAGCTTTCATACATACCGGTAGCACAGCGAAGGGACTGAACTCTGTTTGGCAGCTTGGAAGCTTGTAGTAAATGCATTGCATGCCGGGATATGATCATGTTGCATGGTGCCGATGGCGACCCATTAATAGGTACCGACATAGCATGCTTTAAATATATCCTACACAATTAAGGAGTGCTTACTGAGAAACTTTACTCAATACGAAGACACACAGGTTGGCAACACATGAATAATTTCAGTACCGAAAATTCATTATTTTTAGTTTTGACTCGGTACGGTAAATCGGTATTACGCTGATACCGATACCTTACAGTAAATACCGAATACTGCCTATCTCTACAGCTATCGCTGTCGCAAATGATCTATACATGTAGATATAGACTAGTACCTAATAGTAATAGGCTAATATTCAATTATTCATAAAAATATAAGAATGACGTAAGCCAATCGGGACTCCAGTATTCACAGGGGAATTACATACAACCTCATTCACTGAAAACTTCACCAGTCTCCGTTCACTATGCAGTCATACTCATTGATCATGTCATAGGTTAAGTCATTTCAGTAGATCACTCAAAGCTCAAATTTTGCCAACTACATGAATGAATGTTCAGAAGCACATTATAAAGAGTTAACCCCATCCATGATTCACCTGCATTATTATTTTTGACGAAAAATGAGCTGCATTCTATAGTTTACTGTATTTCTTGTTGCTTATGATATCTTCACATTATTTATCTAAAGTATTATAACGTTTGGTGGATATCTTCAAAGAATTCTCTGTGCGGCATGTTCTCACAGTCTGTGGTGGTCCGCCCACTTCCATTGTCTTTGATGTCGGTTCCGACACATTTTTTTATTGAAAATGTCCAGGTTATACACAGCAGTAATTGTGACTGCATCCCCATCACCCTGCACAAAATCTCAAATATCTGCCACTCTTACCTATGTCCTTGTTAACTTCAGTACAAGTGCATGCCTTTCGCCACAGTTTCATGCCTTTAGCAGTCCTTCCCATGAGGAAAACACAGCGAGAGAATTTATTTGCTCCCGTAATGCAGAAGACGGGTGTAATATGGTACCCATACTATAATTGTAAGTTGGGTTTTTGCTCAAACAAAAAGTAATTGTGGAATAGACCTATGTCGAGAACTTTACACTTTAATATGCCATAGTTGAAGTGAGATGGTAAAGGATCTAAATAAACCTTAAAATAGTTCAATACTGAAACAACAATTACAGTCTCCATTAGTATTTTGCGAAGAGGGACGGGTGCGAATTTTAGCACCCGTGAATGGAAAATTACGAGTGCGTACAGGTGCGAGAGCAATCACTCCCGTCTCCTGGGAAGGACTGCTTTAGTGACATGCTCTGTCGAAATATCTATTTACTTCATGCAATTTAGCACAGTAACTGTCACGTGTGTGCTCGTCCACAATTCTGGGCAGTACATGTATAATTTTGTTTTACCTCAGTTATGGTCCTTAGTACTCTCAGGTGCCTAATAATCATGGTGGCCTAATAATAGTGATGTGTGGGGATTTAGGCTGAAATTAATAAGTGATGGCAATTTCACTCTATGTCTCAATTCCAAATAATAGTGCTCGTTGGGAATTTTCTCCAAAATTAATAATCGTGCTGACACTATTATTTGGCACCTGAGAGTACTGAGTTACTAGTATGGTTCTTCAGTTCATAAATTTTTAGTGATTCTCAGTTGAACAGATTCACTCAATTGGGTAAAAAAAACTTGGCCATAGACATCTTTGATGCGCAGCCCTTGTTCTCCAGTACTAAAGTGTCTCCATGTTCAGGGACATATCCAGGCCGTTTTTCATACCGTTTACCGGTTTGGGCGCCCAAACTCCAGGCGCCCAAAAAAATTAAATTACCAAAAAAACAAATTATTTTTTTTTCAATTCAGGTCCCAATTAATATCATAACAAGATATATATTTATATATATTGATGTAAGACATGTAAGTTTACAAAAAGATTTAACTTAAGTTTAACAGTTGGAATAATACTGTAAAGTATGTTTGGCTTTATCTAGCTTTCATCTGTGAAAACTTCAAATAGTTTGAGTTAACCCTTCAATATTTCAAACAAATTCAAGTGAAATTTCACAATACAGTACAGGAACAGTGACAATTTGATCAAGTATTTATAAACCTGGCTATCATGTGGGATCTCATAATACCAAATGAATAATTAACATATGTAGAGATTAGTACTACTAGTAATTACTACATGTAACATTTCTGTACTACTAGTATATTATGAATGTGTCTCTCACTTGAATTTTAGAAAATAGCCTACTATATGAATTACAGTGATAATGGTCTCATTTCAAGCAGTATAAGCATAATCCATTGAACAAAAAGATATCTGACAATAACTTATAAGCATTTCCAAGCCATACATGTACATATATAAAAAAATTCCAAAGTTATGCTTCAGAAACTTGATCAAAGTGAACTCTCAGCAAAATTCAAAATACTGACTCCAAGAGCTCCAGGTTAGCTCTCAATGCATTGGATTTTAAAAAGATCCCCCCTCCCCCCACCACCATCACAGATACTCCCTCCCGAACCTTCCTCGCTCATGTCTTTGGGATACCGGTATGCCTTTGGCATATCATTGCCCAATAACAGGTGTCCCCAAAAAATCCCTGGATACTTCACTGATGTTGCCAATGCTCTCCATGGATCTTTTGTTCAATGTCTGTTTCGTAAGTGACGAACAATTTATCCTAGTATTGTGTACCAGATACAGTTACATGTATGCTCTAATTAATCAACCCCTTTAATGAGGTTGTAGGTTGGTACACCGCCAGTCAAACATGGTCAAGCGGTATAACCCCAAATGCTAGTGGTTGACATGTGGTATCCGCCAGTAATTTACAATGGTCATATTTTTTTAACCATGGTAACCAAGTAAATTACTGCCATGTTAATTTATTTCTGCGACCACCATACACCGCATTAATTTTTCTCATGACTATCATATACCCAGTTCATTTGTTCATGAGCGCCATGCACCACGTTAATTATTTTCCGAAAAAAGCATCCAACAGCGATCAAATATCCAACTCTATCCATAAACACTTTTACACAAGGGCTGCATAAAGTTACTGAGCAGAAATGCTATCACAAAACGGAGAGACCTTGTTTACTTGCGCGAGACCATATTAAATTGGTAGTTTTATAGGAAAATGTTATTTATAATTGTATTTTTTTTTGCCCTAAACATGCACTATGAATCGTATTTTCCCCCATAGCCTTCGAGATACAAAAATTTGACGAAACATCTGAAACGCACTTGCTATACATCATGGCAGTATACAAGACATGACACAAGAGCTAAGGGGAATGATAGAAAATTCTCCCAATTTGAAATCGCTCAGAAAATTACCATTGGATTTAGTTGATTTATCCAAGCAATGGTATCGATCTCGATGCGGGTGCATCGGTGAAGGTTTCCTCTTTCAATTAATCCCACCAAAGCCACTTGATTCCATTTCTATCCGTTTAATTAAATTAATTTTTTTAACACCAAATATGGTCTTGACCATGATACATAATTATACATGTATTGAGAATGAATGTGTGCCCTAGCTAAGATCACCCACAGCCTCAGATGCAAATGTTTCAGCCAAATCATCTTTCTCTTAGTTGTAACAGGGTGACAATTACTGATTACTATAAAAGCAATTAGCCCATCTGATTGTGATTCTGGCAAAATCTGTGGGAAAAACCTGCACTATTTGGGTATGTACTATTTAGAGCCTTGCGAGTCAATTTATAGATGGTAGAAGCCAAAATCTATAATTGCATTTATTTCTAAAAGTGCTAATTTCATGGGGTGCACAGAAGATACATGTACTTTAATATGGTTAGATACAATGTAATAGAAGATCCATTGATAATCTGTTATCTGTATGATGTTTTTGATTCGTTATGGCTACTGATGCAAGGGTTCTCCAAATTGTTGGGTATCCTCACTCTTGATGCGCTCAAGACAACGATTCGATATTTGATGCGATTTTGAATCTTTTGCCCAATTCAATTCGAGTTCATACAAATGAAAACCCCCAATTCGCAAGGCCCGAGAACTATTATTCAATTTGTGGAAAATTGTCCACCCTGTAGGCCTGTACTATTATTTGGATCCCGAGAGCAGCAAGCCTGAATTTAGTGTGTCTTCCTTTGCAGAATGAGGTCGTCAGAGGGAGAATTTAGTGCCGCTATCCCGCACAGCGGGCTAGCATCACTAAATTCACACTCTGGGGACCTCATTCTGCTTAGGCCTCAACTGCTATGGGAGACCTAGAATCAGATTGAAGTTCCCCAATTGAAGTTGGTGATGTTCACCCATCGGTCACCTCGATTATGCATTTTATCTGTTGCAAATTAGGGGATATAGAAACTTCCCAGAAGGGAAAAAGTAACTAAAAACAATGTTAATTTAAGACTATAGATTCTTCCCAGAAGATGAGGGCTAAGCAGAATGATGTCCCCAGAGGGTGAATTTGGCAATGCTGGCCCGCTGTGGCAGGATAGCATCACTAAATTCATTCTTGGAGACCTCATTCTGCAAATGACAGACACACTACATGTACATGTATTTGCAGGCTTGGTTAGAACTACTGGTATAAAACAATACTTGTTTCTTTCAGGATGAACTTGAGAAACTTAATAAGGCCTCGGAGCAAATTAATAGTCTGGAGTTGGAACTCGATGTAAGTATTTCGATATTGAGACGTGGCGGTCACCAAGTAGTAACCAGCCACAGTTTATACTGGGAATTTATATTACCGTTTTCCAATATACATGTAATACAGATATTCATGTACATTTCAATACAGTAGTCGGTACTAGACTGGTTGATACTAGTAATCATTTGAGGTCATTTCCTCTATGCACAAGTCACATTTTATTTAACTGTTTTCTCAAGTGCCTAATAGTGGTACATGTACATTTATTATTTTCCTGACGAAATTCTTACATGTACAATCCTTATTTTGCCCCGTACTTTTAAAAAATTTTGCCATGTCCAATACATGTGCATGAATCTGCCTACATGTACACCAGGGTTTCCGTTACTACGGCAGGCCGGCCGTCCAGCGGCCTCATTCCCCTCCCAAACCTTGACATAATATTGGCCACAAAATAGCCACAGACCTAGCTCAGCTCCCATTTTACACAGGTCGAGTGACCACCGACACTGAAGATTAACAGATTGCTAGGAATCCTGCATCTGGTGCCTGAATAAGACATGATCAGTAGGGTGGACCATGTGCACAGTTGTCTGAAGTTGTCTCCACCATCCTGGGTAACGCTTTGTCAGCAAATGTTTAGTAGTAATCATCTTCTCGCATTTTAAATTATCGTAGGTAGATTTCGGTATATACATATAAGTCCCAACTTTCTAAACCCACTATTTCCCCTCGGAATACGCATTATAAATCGGTAAGTCAGTATGGGCTTAATTCTGTGCTACAACCATGAACACAGGTTAGGTCTGGCAGTCTCTGCCACGAACAGTGCAGACATTTTACCTCAAAGCAAGGTCTGTATCAAAGAAACGTTCAATTAAAAATAAAACACTTAAAATATTAATAGTTATTTTCAGTGGCAGTGTATTTATTCCCAATTCAATTAATACAAAAATTATCCATTAAACGAATCCAGCATGAAGTAAACTACCGTCTGAGGAATGGCTTTTGAAATAACACCAATCTGTTCTGATTGGTACCATGAACAAAACACAAAGAAAGCATGCAGAGCTGGGTATAGCATGTGACATGACCTCTGCCCATGACATAATTATCACTGGTTACTGCTGCAGCTAGAGAAAACTGACAATGTGTCTTTGCCAACCGCGGTTCCCTGATGTCGGTGCCGTTTGATGTCGCTTAAATTGCTACTGTTATAAAAGTTGTTTTATCATCTGTATACAAGCTTTTAGTTCCATCAACTTGAGATCAAAGAAAGATTATCTGCTTTAATTTGTTTTCTACAAAGCTTCAATGCTGTTCCTGCTGGTTGTCTCAAATGCAAGGAAATGGCTACTTTCAGTGATAAACATCCAGATTTTCTCCTGACAAGGCGCCGGGTATGTTCTTCCCAAATACGGCCACATTCCCCCAACCCCTAGCGGAAACCCTGTGTACACGTAATTCTTCGATTATTCAATTATCAGTATGAACTGCTCAAAAATAGAAGTACTGCAGTTGAAATAAATGGATACTAGTATACATTTACTGTACTGCCCTACATGTACATGAAAGTAATTGGCCCATCAACTGGGGTTATTGTCCCCCAACATTCCGTCTTATTCTGTCATTTTCTGGTAAAAATGTATAAAAACTTGGCACATATATCAACCAACATGGAAACCTGTGCATCTGCGATTTTGAGTTTGGCCCGACATATTGGCAGAGTTATTACCCGTTTTCGACACTGAATCATACATCCTGGTACGCGTCTTTTGTCCGAGCCTGTATTCCGTCATTTTCCAGTCAATTTTTATAAAAACTTGGGGCAGATGTCAACCAGCATGGGAACCTGCAATTTTGAGTTTAGTTGGAGTCAATTTGGCAGAGTTATGGCTGTTTTTCGGCATAGGAATGTTTTATGTTTTTTATTTTAGAGTTAGTGACCCTTTCTCGACACATTGAAGATGTGCAACATATTTAGTGAATATGCACTTTGTATTAAATTGGTGTAATCAAACCTGCCACCTGGTTAGCGACCTTATATTATGCATTTATAACTGTGGTCAAACCATAACGGCACCACAGTTAACAGATCCAACTTTATTTACTAGTGTTGAAACGATTATTCGACTAATCGACATCGATGCGATTATTAAATTAGTTGACCCTGAAATCTGCCTGCCGATTAGTCAGAACAAACCCTAAACATTCACAACCTATCATCATACTTGCCACAAATGCAGCAATACATCGCAATAACGAACACTCATTGCTTGAACAGTTCAAAGAATCAAGTATTAACTTTTAACACCAGTGTTTGACGATGCCGCAATGTTTTTGAACATGCGAGGGACATGCAGAGAACTAACATTTTGTCCTTGAATGCCGTGTCCGTTATATCTTTGATAGTACATGTACATGTAGCTCTTGTAAATTTCCATATTTGATTGATAGATTAGACCCAGGGTCTAACTCCCTTGTACATCCCTCCGCAATAGCAATTTTCTATCCTTTTGCCATATATTAACACGTATTGACAAACTAAAACAATGTACTACGTCACGAGGCAAGTAAATATACCAACCAATTGGGGAAGACGTGATCTAAATAAAGTAACAAAATGTCATTGTTCAAAATAAAGTCTTGCAATCTACACGATAAGAGTTAGGCACAAGCGGTCATTTTATAGCCAACCGCACCGATGACCTAAGAGGGCGAACTTTGTATTACTGAATCTGAATCTTCCGACTCGACTGATTCATCGGTAATCTGTATTTGTCAATCACGGGATATTTATCGACAAAATTGGCATCGATATACAAGTACTAACAGAATCCCAAATTGTCTCAAGACAGGCAGATTTTGATTGAATTTTGCGATATTCCAGCAGTGCAATCATGTTTTTTTATGGTCTCTCTTGTTGTTAGCGTAATTTAACAACATATCCATAGCTTAGGCCAAAACAAAAAAGACCTGTGTTTCCGGTGACCCGCCGGCCCCTATTTCGGAGATCCCGACGATTTTAATTTTATTCATTTTGCAAAATTAGTCCGCATCCGGTTTTATTTTCGTGCAACCTGGAAAAATTCCATGGACAAATATGCAAAATCATCTTCCATTTTCTATTAGTTGCAGTCATTAATTTAATTCAATGACTCATTAACATAATTAATATTTTTTTTTGGCCTTATCTGAAATAATCGTAAAAAAATCCTTCATTTACACACATGAGTTCCCAAAACAGCTCATAAAAAATCATGTGCCGATGTTACACCTGGTGACTAATCGACTCCTAAAAATCACTGCTCGTTTCAACACTAGTGGCACCAGGATTAAGTGCAATAAAGAAACCCCAGTTATATTGCTGATACACTGTAGCTATTACTGATACACTGTAGCTATTGCTGATACACTGTAGCTATTACACTGATTGTCGGTGAAATTAATTTATATGACATATCCTGGTATATTAATTTGCTGGAGACTCAGTTGTATTACTATTACTGATACACTGTAGCTATTACCGGTACTGATACACTGTAGCTATTACTGATACACTGTAGCTATTACCGGTACTGATACACTGTAGCTATTACTGATACACTGTAGCTATTACTGATACACTGTAGCTAACTGCTGATTGTCGGTGAATTTCATTTATATGACATATCCTGGTATATTAATTTGCTGGAGACTCAGTTGTACTTGAAGTTACCATTTCATACCAGTTGTTATTTACATGTGTTTTAACTACACAATCTTGGTTGTCTTGCTGTTTATAACCGCGTTTAAAAGTCTAACCGAAATGAGTTTTAACTGGGAAGGGGGGCACCCCGGTTCAATGAGTCATTTACATGTACTTTGGGCAGTACAGTATCTTTATTTTCACCAGTGTCTATCTCTAACATTTTTTTTTAAATTTATTTTTGTTTAGATTTAACTCCTTGCTCATATTAAATGGTTTTTTTTTTTATTTCATTAAATTATTTTTAACAAATTCACTGCTGACTTATGAGTTATCTCGTACTTTTTGCATGTAATTCAATT
The DNA here is from genome assembly GCA_032622095.1 of Siphonodentalium dalli. Taxonomy (NCBI): domain Eukaryota; kingdom Metazoa; phylum Mollusca; class Scaphopoda; order Gadilida; family Siphonodentaliidae; genus Siphonodentalium; species Siphonodentalium dalli. Next base: position 196,953,945 of record CP136067.1, on the reverse strand, counting down.
GGCATCGGCAGTGAATGTGTTAATCAAAATTATGAAAAACTAAGGCTGTTATAACTAGGGCTGCAACGATACGCCCACCTCACAATTCGATACGAAACGAACCGCGTATCGCGATTCACCGAAACCGCGGTGAATCGTTGCAGCCCTAGTTATAACATCCACTGCGGTACCCCGAGTCACCACACCAAATATGGTTGAAATCGGTCCAGGGGTCTGGGAGAAAAATTCAAACCACCAGATCCTACTGTTTTATATATATACATGTACATGTAGATGATTGTTATGTTTTGAAAAGTGTTTCTTGAAAATGTTGGCTGCTGATAGCATTAATGTTTTAATCCTACATATCCTGTATATCATTCCCTACAGGATGCCAGAGCGGCATTTAGAAATGCTTTATCTGATTCAACTCAGAAACTTAACTTCCTGTCGAAGAAACTTGGTGCTTGTGTGGAGAAGGCTCGACCATATTATGATGCCAGGATGAAGGCTAAAGATGTGAGTATTACTGTCCTTCTCAAGATTAATTTATTCTCAACATTACCGTATATCTGTCACAGAATCAAAATTGTTGTCGGTGAAAATCTGAATGTTGCCAAATAGACTTCGGATGAAGTCGGGTCTTTTTGAAAATATAAACAAAGCATTATGGAATGCATGGTTACTTCTAATTGCATAACATATTCTATGCTTATTTTTCCTATGGATCTGTAATTAGTGATCATTATATCCAAAATGGACGACGTGCATGGGACTGCATCTATATTTCTTTTTCTAATTTTCATACTGTAAAACGTTCACCATTATTGATTATTATTGACAAAGTCACAAAGTTCGCGGAATGTTCAAAGTTACTAGACAGTTAATCAGTAACAAGTTTGTGTCATCACTTATTAGTGCTACATGTACATACATTACATTATCCAAATTGGTAACGTATATACCGCTACCCGCGCTGCACGATGCACTGTATGCACTTTGAATAACAAAACTAAAAGTACAGTAACAGGCAGCGCACACACACACTTAAGTGCTATAATATGTCAGGTGACGCAATCGGTACACAATGGGATTTTCTGCGAAACTAACTATAGTCCGTTTTCAATAAGTATGCGATAATTCCGCGATGCATGTTCACGGGGAACATTGATTGATGGAACAGATATTTTTTTATTTTATAGCGATGAGGAGGGCGTTTACCTGCCGCATAAATTTGAGTTAAGTGGTCGATGACGGGCGGGGGCATCAGAATGACAAGCCTGCTGACTGACAGTTTATAACTGTGTTCAGACTGGATATAATGTAATCATTGTAATTTTGATTTGATCACGTCTTTACCTGGGCAATATAGGCCGCATATATAAACAATTAATCGACTAACCGTCGACTATAACGGTCGATTATGAAAACTCATAGTCGTGGCAACCCTATTCAAGACATAGAAAAACCTTCACACAACTGTAGGCTATTCTATTTAGCTAAATTGACTGTACATGTCTATTAAACTACTTCTCAGCATACTATATTCTCCACTGTGTTACAGGCCCAGCTGGAAGCTCAAAACGTAGCAATACGATATGAGCGTGCATGTAGCATGCATGAGGCAGCGAAGGAAATGGTCCAGTTAGCTGAACAGGGGTACATGAAGCGGGAGCAGTCATCTGATCCAGCCTGGCAGGAAATGCTTAACCATGCCACAATGAAGGTGAAGCTAAGTTATATAGAGATGGATAACCCTTTCTTTAATTAACCCTTTCATGACGGGAGCTGCGTTGGTGCAGCATTAACGATCCTGTGCCTGTGGATTCTCTTATATATGCGAGTCTCCCATATGGAGCCCCGCATATATAAGACAATGCACTGGCTTATACAGCCAATGTATTCTCTTATATATGTGAGGCTCCATATGGATGACTTGCATATATACTTGCACAGGGTTTTCGCAAAATTTCGGGAAGTTCCAGTCATGGAAGGGTTAAAGATACCGGTGACCTTCCCTGTAGGTATTGGATACCGGCGACCTTCCCTGTAGGTATTGGTGTTAAAATATATAAGAGACAGATGTCTTTCTCATATCAAATTATCAATCATAAATATCGCGTACATTGTCACTTTTGTACCCTTGGTTATGTAAACCAACAACAAAACATTAAGGAACGGATTACACTTGGAACTACCGTATCGTCTGTTGCGCTGTGGATTGTGCAGATAAAATTATTAGCGCAATAAACTATCGCATTCAACCATTCATTCGCATACCAAATTTTATTTTAATCGACCCATTCTACCCACTGTCAGTTCAAAATCAAGCTAATCTAATTGGTCTTGCAAAGAGATGAATATTTTTCAATCCAGTTAGTATTTTATCCTAACCTAATATATGGTAATGCATACCAAATTAGGAATATTGCTATGAGTAGTATTGTAAGTTGTAGGCGCACCAAATTAGGGGTTTTACAACCAACGTACATGTATAAAGCATGCGATTCTAAATAAGGATATGGTGCAATATCATGTCTCTGCTTATAAACAATCCATTGCGCTTTTTGTTAGAAACTAAACAACAGTCGACCTGTATTTTCTAGGACACAAAATGTGTTTTGTGAATGATATCACATACATATGATATCATCATTATGCTATACTATTATATATTCTTGAGGAAATTATCATAATTTGATAATATTATTTCTACATTATAACCTACAATGAAGGATGCCTGTCCCTTTAATAGATTCTCCTGTCAGTTTATAAAAGTATACATTAGTATGGTCTACATCTAGTTCTCATCTGGAGGGTTGTTCAGGAAATATAAGTGCAATAAGATAATACGAGTGCAAAAGGATTTCTATTCATTGTCTGGAAATATTCAGATAATAATTTCAGTAAATGGCCTGTGGCTATTGGTACTACTCATTAATCTGTCCATCCAACACAACTTTGACTGAGCTTTTATTTATTTATTTTATTCAGCATGACTGTCCATCTGTTGACGCAAGTTTGTCTGAGGCTTTGTTTCTTCATTTTCTGGTCAATGTTCATTGCAATATAATTAGTTTGGTTCTTTTTCATTTTCTACTAAAGTTGGAAGTCAGAAAAGTTAGTCATGTAAATCCAATGTTACCAGATATATAGACAATACTTAATTATTCTTAGTAGCATATGTTTGTTCTCCTCGAGTGTGATGGCAGTGACTTGTGAAAATAATCTTCAACAGTGGAGGAACATTGTCCTCTAATCAGAACAGTTAATTGTTGTGTTTATCATTATTCGATTTTTTTTCCAAAACTCGACTTATAGTTTGATGAGGGACGGTGGGCGGCGGGCGGGCGGGCGACGTGTTTTGCTTATAACTCAACCGTTTATTGACGGATTACAAAAAAATTTGGTGTGTGAGTACATATCCATGCATATCCATGCACAAAAAATCGGGTTTGTCCGCACATTTATTACAGAGTTATGGCCCTTTGAATTTGCAGCTCGTTAGCGCGATAACTTCAACAAACGTTATCCGATTTGATTGAAATTTGGTATATAGGTGTCTCCCAAGAATATCTCGGATGAGTTCGAAAACCGGCCTCGTCCGATAAAATTTGATAGAGTTATGGTCCTTAATTAGTCATTTTTCACAAATTTTCATCTCGTTAGCGCGATAACTTCAACAAACGTTATCCGATTTGATTGAAATTTGGTATAAAGGTGTCTCCCAAGAATATCTCGGTTGAGTTCGAAAACCGGCCAGGTCCGATAAAATTTGATAGAGTTATGGCCCTTAGTCATTTTTCACGAATTTTCAGCTTGTTAGTGCGATAACTTCAACAAACGTTATCCGATTTGATTGAAATTTGGTATATAGGTGTCCCCCAAGAATATCTCGGACTAATTCGAAAACCGGCCTTGTCCGATAAAATTTGATAGAGTTATGGCCCTTAATTAGTCATTTTTCACGAATTTTCAGCTCGTTAGCGTGATAACTTCAACAAACGTTATCCGATTTGATTGAAATTTTGTTTATAGGTGTCTCCCAAGAATATCTCGGTCGAGTTCGAAAACCGGCCAGGTCCGATAAAATTTGATAGAGTTATGGCCCTTAATTAGTCATTTTTTCACAAATTTTCAGCTCGTTATCGCGATAATTTAACAAACATCATCCTATTTGATTGAAATTTTGATATATAGGTGTCTCCCAAGAATACCTCGGACGAGTTAGAAAACCGGCCCGGTCCGATAAAATTTGATAGAGTTATGGTCCTTTAAAAGTAGTCATTTTGTACGAATTTTGAGCTCGTTATCGCGATAACTTCAACAAACGTCATCCGATTCAACTAAAATTTGGTATATAAGTGTCTTCCAATAATATCCTGGACGAGTTCGAAAACCAGCCTGGCTCAATAAAATTTGATAGAGTTATGGCCCTTAATTAGTCATTTTTTGTGAATTTTTAGCTCGTTAGCGTGATAACTTCAACAAACATCCTCCGATTTGTTTAAAATTTGGAATAGACATACTTGCCAAGAATATTTCGGACGAGTTCGAAAACCAGCCTGGCCCGATAAAATTTGATGGAGTTATGGCCCTTAATTAGTCATTTTTCGATTTTACCTATTAATTAGTCTACCGATACTGATGCACACCAATTGGCGGTAGCCACCGGCGGTAAGCCACCGAAAACGAGACACAGCATCTCTGATGCCACCTCTTGTATTTTATACAGCATAATTTTGAAGCCATTGTTTTTTTTTATTTTACAGGTGAACGAGGCTGAGCGGGAGCGACTAGAGAGTGAGCAGGTACATGAGAAAACAATGAGGAACTTCCAGATGTGTGAAGAAAAAGTTCAAAAACTCCAAAGAGACCTCAAGAGATCAATATCAAAATCAAGGTGAGATATGTTCTGAAGCAGTGACACATATATTCTCAAAATAAGTGTGACCCTTTCAGACATTTATAATATTGGGAGATCATCAACATAACACAGTGATGGGGCTTCCAGAACGTCATGTAAACACCAGATTAAATGTATTTGCACTGAAAGGGTTAATCGGTCTATTTTGATCAAATTGGGCAATTAAAATCACATTGTATTTTATAAGGTCGGATACTGCTTCAATATCTTGAACTGACCATTTATGTTTAATAGCAAGAATAAAATATAAAAAATAACATTCGCCCTAATTTTCCAAAACAGATTGATTAGAATCTTGTAATTTATCTTTATTGGCTTAATGTAGGTTGTGTTGAATTCAGCTTCATAGCACATTGTGGTGATGACAATTATGTATTATGGCTTTACTTTATCATTTATATTCTCAGGCCATACTTTGAGATGAAGGCCAAGTTCAACCAAATGTTAGAGGTGAGTATTAAATAATTTTAAAATAAATTGTTCAAAAGATTGATGTTCAAATGGATCTTTCCACACATTCATTAGTGGGAGGAGCTTACGGTTGCCTGGAGACAATGCATTTAATTAGTTTTGCTTCCTTGCTGATATGCAATAATACACCTAAGATCATACCTCCTTGAGTTGTAAAATATATGAAGACTGACGCGCAAAATGAAAAACTGTGTAATAGTTGTTCATGAATTTACAATATTATTGCACAAATCTACATTTCAGTAAATTATGATTTGACAACAAAACGATTGTTTGGAAATAGGCAATTGAACATTAAAGGTAATCAATCCGATTCGATGGTCCCCGTATCATCTGATTCCAACAACAAAATTTTTTTAGCTCAACTTTACTTTGTAAAGTTTGAGCTATTGACATGGCTTTGTCATCCGTCGTCCGTGTGCGTGTGTGATTCGTCAACAATTTCCTTTAGCACGGGCTACAGGTCGTAACTTTGGTCAGATCTTCATGACATTTGTCATGGATGTTAACAATGACATGTAGATGGGAAAGCATCATTTTGGGGTCATTCGGCCAAAAAACATGGCCGCCAGCAGCCATCTTGGATTTCACTCTTTGTATGACTAAATCCTTTGGCAGGGCTACAGGTCGTACCTTTGGTCAGATCATTATGAGATTGTACTGTTCGTCTGATCATCATGAAATTTGTCATGGATGTTAATATTGACATGTAGATGGGAACGAGTCATTTTGGGGTCGTTCGGCCAAAAAACATGGCCGCCAGCAGCCATCTTGGATTTTACTCTTTGCATGACTAAATCCTTTGGCACGGGCTACAGGTCGTAGCTTTGGTCGGATCATCATGAAATTTGGCATGGATGTTAGCAATGACATGTAGATGGGAACGAGTCTTTTTGGGGACATTTGGCAAAAAACGTGGCTGCCAGTGGCCATCTTCATTTTACTCTTTGCATAACTAGACCTTTCAACTTTCCAGATTCCTAATCACTCCATTGACCGTAACACATGAAATTATTCCCTTTCCAAGTTGAGCAACAGTGTCAGATTTCAAACATCGATATCTCATCATTGTGAGCTTAGATGGGTGGATTCCTCGACTCGAATCAAATTATATCTTTTACCCCACGAAGCCAAGGGAACAGTAATTTGCCAGCGCTAGTTCGGTTTATGCATCTTTAACAGTATCCAAAGATATAAAAATTAGGTGAAAATAATTCTCAATGCAACAAGTGACCAGCACAGCACCATCGCTGATTTATAGAAAATATCTGCTAATAATTATTTGATTGACAGCTGTGGAAAGGTCCATTGTGATCACATGATGCTTATATAATATTATATTGTGCCATTGATCAAAGCTGGATGTGAAAAGTTTCCTTTAAAAGATAACACATTTTCAAAACTAATCAGAATTATTTATATCTACAGTATATTCAGGGTTTCCACAGAAGGAAATCCAAATCCAAAGCTACATATATAATGCGAGTTGATTCTGGACATATCCCCTTTCCATCATTTCCACTGGTGCATTTTTTTTATTATTGTAGCCCGAGAATAAATCATGAATTTCACATGTAAGACCCAAGTTATCGGACATAACAGCAGAAATAGTGATTGTTTCAAATGTACTCGTCTGCAATTATATCAAATATTTTATATTACAGATAGTTTTTCTCAATCGTTATTTTTGACGCGATGTCCAGTAAGATTGGTGATATGTTGCAATGAAATACTTTTGTATGAAAGTGAGTCAACCAGAGCACCCAAAGCAAAACTGCCCAATAATAAGTCGCAATCACTCACTAATTGTAAAGATGTTGATTGGCATAATGTCAATTTCCTTTTGCAGTAACCATCTTTTCTACTCACCTTGTACCGTGACCGAATTTTCAGAATTATGAACCCCGCAGAGCGGCGCATTAATTATGTAATATACAATAGGTCGGTAGCACGGGATCTCCAATATGAGTAGTTTCATACACAAAAATCCTGTGCACAAACATCTCCCTACTCAGCAGTCTAGCATTCTTTTATTGCGAAACTTTCATTAGTTATACCCCCCACTTTCGAAGAAAATACTGGATTGACTGCGTCTCTCCGTCCGTCCGTCCGTCACGCTTTCTCCGTCCGTCCGTCCGACCTCATAACTCGAACAACTATGAACCGATTTCAATAATTTTTTGTATGCAATCTCCTTAGGACGGTCTCTCCGCATGATGCTAATTACGCCTCTTTTTCGACTTATTTTGACTTAGAAAATTCTGTCCGACTTAATAACTTTAACAAATATGAACCGATTTCAATAATTTTTGGTATACATGCTTCTCACAATACCCTCTCTACATGATGCGGCTAGGGATTGGCTCAGACTGTTTTTCGTAATATTACACCTCATTTTCGACTTATTTTGACTTGGAAAATTCTGTCTGACTTAATAACTTTAACAAATATGAACCGATTTCAATAATTTTTTCTGTACAAGCTTCTTGTGACACCATATCGATATAATTAGTCCGAATTTTTCTTTAAAGTTAAAAATCTTTTTGGTTGAGTTTACGGATAATGCGGGTTGAATTTGCCACGGTGGGGGTATGCTAGCACTCGAGTGCACACCTCTTGTTTCATTTAGTTTTACGCTTAGAACGTTGTGCTTTGATGGCACAACAAATATTGCATTGTAGATTGGGCACTTTTATTTCAAAGAATTATGTTGTACATGTATTATAAACATACTTTGCTCATCTTTTTCACCAGCATTCTGTATAACCCCTGTTCTCCCATTGCACAAGGATTTTTTTTAGGATAGATTGCAATGGATTTTAGGTACAAATCATTTTCGGCGAGGGGATTGAAGCCCGATCTATGTACACTGAGCCGTCAAGCCTGGAAATAGTGTGCCTGTCATTTGCAGAATGAAGTCCCCAGAGGGTGAATTTAGTGATGCTACCCCGCATAGCGGGCTAGCATCACCAAATTCACCCTCTGGGAACCTCATTCTGCTGAGGTGTAAGCAGAATGAGGTCCCCAGAGGGTGAATTTGGTGATGCTAGCCCGCTATGCGGGGTAGTATCACTAAATTCACCCTCTGGGGACCTCATTCTGCAAATGACAGACACACTATTTCAAGGCTTGTGAGCCGTACTAGCAAAACCCTGGTTTATTAGTTCAGCATGAGCTCAGTTGTTGTCATGGCAATGCTTCCATGTGTATGTTCGTCCACAATCACTTTAACATGCCAACAGCACACATTTCTGATCCTATAGCCACAAACATATACATTCTTTGCGGGGTAATATCGGAATCGGAGTTTCAAATTTGTGGCCTTCCCGACAATACACTTCCCTACTTACTGTATTTAACTTTATGTCGATTCAGTCCCTCCCAGAAGGAAAACACAACAAGAGCACTTATTTGCTCCCGCATTCATAAGATGGGGGTAATTGCACCCTGTAATATAATCACATGTTGGGGTGTTTCTCAAACAAAATGTCATAATGGGACAAACATGTACACACTCCCGTTGATTAGTACATATTCATGTCCTACATGTGGTACTTAACCCTTTGGAGAGTATTTGTAACGTCATATACATGTACATGACATCATGAGTAAATTTAATGTCATATACATGACATCATGAGTAAATTTAATGTCAACGTCATATCAATAATTATTAACAAGTTTGGGTCAAAAGGGTCCAATAATTTGTTTTAATATACATGTATGTGCATTTTCTGTTAACGTGTGTTATCATAATCGATTGCACTTAAACATTTGCAAAAAATATACAAATCATTTATATAAAATCAGATGATTTATTGAAATTATGTCTACATAAATTGACACTTCCTGAAACAACATATATGTCGTTCCACTCGCGAACCTCACGGCAACATATATGTCGTTCTACTCACCAAAGGGTTCATCCTTTTATGACTAAATCACAACCTTGCATCGTAAATGAAGTTAACTCAGCCCTTGAAATTGACATTTTTTTCTGCGGCATTGCTTTAGAATTGCATGTCTTATATAGCACCAATGAAATGGTTCACAGTTTAGGATCAACCGTTTAGCAAATAATATGGTAAGAGCATCAAATTTTAACCAACCAAGCAAAACCAATCACCCATACACAGATGACACAAAATTTACATTGTCTTCAGAAGTTTACATGGAAAATTAATCATAATGTCCTCTTTTTTGTGCTTTTAGGATTTCAAGACGCGAGTTAGCACTTTGGAGAACTTTGTTTCTGACGCTAAACTGATGTACTCACAGGCCCTACAAAGCCTAGAGACAATTAGTGATGAGATTCACTGTCAAAGGATGGAAAAACGTCAACAGATGGAGCTGGGAGTCCGCAGTGCCGGAGTCGGCGCTGAGTGCCCAGATCCCGCCCCTTTGCATTCGGGCATGGAAGAACGAGAATTGTATGCTGCCAGTTCGGAATCTCAATTGAAGCCCGATTTCTTTCTTCCTTCAGTCATTCGAGGGAATCCTGAGTATGCGAGGACGGATAGTTATCGTCAGGCTGTCGAAGTTGATAAAGATAGAACTCCAACTCACGAAACTGGTGTAATAGGCGAAAACGAAAACGACATTGTAATTCAGCCAATCGACGACGAGTATCTCGCTCTACCAAATACTCATTCTCCACGCGGAAGGATTCGCCACGTCTCCTGTTCAAGCTTAAATGCTAACAAACGCGAGAGTGAATCTATCACGTTTGTGGACCCTCTAATGGGTAGTACATTCACAGATTCTGGTGCTGAAATCAATCCTCACTTACTCTCTCCGCTCGACTCTGACAAAGATGTCACACCCACCGGTTCACCAGCCATTAACAGGAGAAGTAGCAAACTACAAGGTCTTGTTTTGAAAATAGATCCTTGTATGGACCCATTGCGACCTAAATATGTTCCACAAAAGATTTCTATTCTGGTAAATAAAATAAGTAATGAGCCATCATTGACGGCTCAGTCTATTCAGCCATCATTGACGGCTCAGTCTATCGCTAGGGAGTTACCAGGTCAAGCTGAGGCTGTTCTAAGTCCCACAACAAATGTCTCTGATTCGCTGTCAATTCCTGCCAGTGATATCGAGGATATCTCCGATACCGATAGTATTGCAAGTGGAGGTGTTATGCTTGATGACGAGCAGCTAGACATGCTGACGCTCAGGTTCAACGAGTCCTCAATAACGGACGAGAACACTTGGCGAAACCAAAGAACGAGCTGGAAAAACCAAGAACTCGAGACTAAGGTCATGGTCACATTAGAGGGTGTGGCACCTCAGGATAAAGATGATAACTGTTCAGAAGCCTAAAGTGACTCGAGGCCTTCCCAATGGGCACTTGTGTCATGAACATCCATAAAACTTGTCCAATTTTCCTTTGACGTAAACCAGCTATTGAAATCGGTTGAGATAATACTGGTTTACATCAAAGTCCCGTTTATATATCTTTCTATATCAGGGTTTAAACATTGTTGACCCACTCACGTAAAATCCCCAATAACTAATAAAATGTCATAATTGTGACAGTAAATCAATTTATTCCATGGAAAATATTAATTTATTCTGAACTCCACAAGAGTTGTCAACTGAAAGAAGTAATGTAGTGTGAAAAATATATTTTATCACAATGTTTACATAATTTCACAAGAATAGAAACTCATTTGACCTCATTAATTGACTTGTGTGTATTAAAAATATAAACAAATGGTGGTTACTCCTAATTACATGGCATAAAATGTGTGTAATTTAACATGAAAGTTAGATTATAATACATCATTGTGACCATAAGAAGTCACTCTTTCTGATATATGTTAGCATTATTTATTGATTTTGTAGGGTAAAATCGATTAAAATTTACGAAAAATCCTGCCCCTTGATCTGGGCGTAAAGTCCACACAATATAGAGAGATATATGAATGGGGCTTCGACGTAAAACAGTATTATCACAACCGATTTCACTAGCTGGTTTACATCAAAGGGAACTTGGGCTTGAGTAAAATAACTGTCATCAACTAGTAGTACATGTAAAATTGACCAATTTGGCTTTTATTTTCATCATCAATATTTCTGCAATAACGAGATTTCACATATCAAAACCACTATTATGTAAACATCCCTCTTATAAGATTAAATTCCAATTACTGTAATAAAATATCAAAGTCCAATAAAAATGTAAGGGTATTTAAAACATTGAAAAATGTCAAGGCAATAAAAAATATTGCTAAAAAACAGATTTAGACTTAAATATTTGAATTTATTGCGCGATCAGCAATGTTTATTGTAACAGTAACAGTAATGTTTGCATAACAGTGATTTCAACAAGGGAAATATCATTATGGAGAATTATTTATAACCGTCTATGAGAACCAAGTCGATCTATTTTTCCCATGTTCTTTTTGGTGGTGATCAATATACAGACCTCTATGATTTCTCACATCTACCCACTTCGAATGCCTTGTATCCCTTTAACCATTTCATGACTGGAGCTTCCTGAAATTTTGCGAAAACCCTGTGCCAGTGCATTCTCTTATATAAATGCGAGTCGACCATATGTCGCCTCGCATATATAAGAGAATGCATTGGCCTAACAAATTTTATATTATTTTTTAGAATGGTTAAAAAATATTAGAAAAATAAAAATAAATAAATAAAAATTTCTTAAAGAATGTAAGAAGTAATGATAAAAAATAGAAAGAATGTAAGAAAAAATAATAAAAATTGATAAAGAATGTAAGAAAAAATTATAAATTTTTTAAAGAATGTAAGAAAAAAATAATTTTTTTTTAAAGAATAGGGAGCCTCGCATATATAAGAGAATGCATTGGCCTAACAATATTTACCTTGACATTGTAAGCCAGTGCATTCTCTTATATATGTGAGTTTCCCAATGGGAGACTGACATATATAAGAGAATGCACTGGCACAGGGTCTTTAATGCTGCACCAGCGCAGCTCCCGTCATGAAAGGTTTAAAGCAGAGTGCTGATGGCCATGTTGCATCTTTGAGTTGGTCCATTGTGTTTGTCTATGTTATGTATTACCGTTCACATGCTTTTGATTGGTCACGACACAGAGTTTCCAATACATTGGAAATTATAATTTATTACCCACCTGTTCGTATAGTTTGACTATTATGCTACTTTGGCATGTATGGTAATTTAAAAAATCGTGAACATCTTTATCTTTTTGAGTAGATACAACTAAATTCAGATTCAATGTTCTCCAAGGACATACCTGTAACCCTTTGATGACGGGAGTTGTGCTAGTGCAGCATTAAAGATACCTGTGCCAGTGAATTCTGTTATAAATACAAGTTTTGCATATATAAGAGAATTCACTGGCATACAAGGTTGTTACAAATTGTTAGGCAATGCATTCTCTTATATATATGCGAGGCTCCCTATGGGAGACTCGCATATATACCTTTGTAAGAGAATACAGGGTTTTCCCTAAATTTCAGGAAGCTCCCATCATGAAAGAGTTAACATACAAGGTATTAGTTGTGCTCGTGAATGGGCGTTATTGATGCTCCGTGTCAAGCTGCAAGGTTCGCTCCCCACACTATGCTGGTCTGACCACAGCCACAATGTGCTAGGAAATCTGAAAATCCATAAAATTGGTTCAGTGTGACCTCATGTCACATGTTATTTCTAATCATGTTTTCTTGTTTAACGTCTGACCAATCTAGTTGATTCAAACATACACAACATACATGTACAGTAAGTATAATCAAGAGAATATTTCCTACCAGTTGTTAAAGGATTTATATCCTGATGAATACAACAAAACACTATTGGAAAGCCTCCCCTATTTGATCACAATGATCCAAGTCCAATAACAATCGCATAATAAATAAGCGGGGAAATAAATAAATAATACCCCCACCGGGTGTCGGCTATCTCCGTCACAAATCCTCATATGACAATAATTTAGCGGAAGGTATTCCAAGTTCATTTCACAAACATGCTTCTATTTACTTCTGTCTAATCAGTGTAAGAGCTGTCGAACAGACTATTTTGCTCTAATATCGAGGGGGGAGTCGGAAAAAATTTGCAGGCACGTATGCTGATATTTGACTTTCGACCCTTGTTGGGACCCACCCACCCCGCGTCCAAATTTTTTTCCGTTTTCGGCAGTTTTTTCTGACCATTTTTGGACACCCACCCCCCATTTTAACACTAAAACAGAGATTTGCGGTGGCAAATTCATTGTAAACAACTGTATATGAATTTCTGTGCATACTATTAATCATGGATGTTAACATTGACATGTAAATAGGAACAAGTCATTTTGGGGTCATTCGGTAAAAAAAACATGGCTGCCAACAGCCATCTTGGATTTCAAAATTCAATCCATTAGCATGGGCTACAGGCTATACTGTTTGTCTGATCATCATGAAATTTGTCATTTATGTTAATATTGACATACAGATGGTTTTTAAGCCAAACTCATTGCAAAAACAATCTAAAAGACTTGCAGGAAAAATATTTTTGAGTTGCGGAAAAAATTGTTTGTTGGTCCTATCGACCACCCACCCACCCCGGCATACGAGCCCGGAACAAACTTTTTTCCACCCCCCCCCCTGTAATATCTAGGACATTTTTGACAAATTTTATCTTATCACGTCAATTTCCAATTGAATATGGACAGTTTATTTAGTTTCTCAGAATAATGCAGAATGACTTGTAATTGTGACCCGCCATATCAAATTCAGTCGGAAGTCGGGATTTTTTTACCCTGTGCCAATGCATCCTCTTATATATGCGAGTCGACCATAGGTCGCCTCGCATATATAAGAGAATGCATTGGCCTAACAATTTTTTATCATGTTTTTTAAATAAATGTTTCTTACAATTTTTAGGACATAAAATAAAAAAACATCCATTACCCTGCAGGGAGCCCCACACATATATAGAAGCACCTAGAAGAGTGCAGTCTGCTCGTGTTTGTCTGGGGCTCTGTATGGGTGAAATTATAAAATTGTTAAAGAATACAAGAAAAAATTATTAAAATTGTAAAAAATTGTTAGGCCAATGCATTCTATTATATATGCGAGGCGACCTATGGTCGACTCGCATATATAAGAGAATGCATTGGCACAGGGTAAAAAAAATCCCGACTTCCGACTGGATTTGATATGCGGGTCACAATTGACAAAAATAATTCAATATAAAAATTGTCAGAAATTCTTACATTGTGACAATTTATGTACTGTACATGATGAAAGTGGCCAGACCATGGTAGCGAGGGGACAGAACTCTGTTTTTCAGTATGTCTCTTATGTTTTATACTCATGTGAATTATATTCTGAAATGCTTGGAAGACGCAAGACGCAAAAAATTGCGTTGGGTAGATGCTTCCTTCTTTTATGAATATTGAACAATTATAGACTTAATTCCTCTTGAATGCACCATGTTATGTGCCAAATTGCTAACCATTCTGACTAACTCACTTTTAACTCATCTTTATGAGGTTTTAGCTCAATTTGACAAAGTCAAGTTGGAGCTATTGCCATGGGTTGGCATCTGTCTTGGCATGCGTCCATCAACAAATTCATTTTGTACACCCTACAGGCCACATCCCTCATCCAATCATCAGCAAACTTCATATGGATCTTGGGTGACCTCTTTAGATGGGAGCCATCGATTTTTTTCTGAAATTTTTTTAAAAACATGGCTGCCAGCAGCCATCTTGGATTTCAAATTTGAATCCTTTTGCGCACCATGTCACCCGCACTTATCGGAACAATATTTTTTTAATTTACAGGCAAGTCTACGATCACCTCTAGATGGGAGCTATCACATTTTTCCAAATTTTGTTAAATAACATGGCTGCCGGCATCCTTTGTTGATTTTACTCATTGCGTGACTAAATCCTTTAGCACACCTTACAGACCACATCCTTCATATGATCATTACCAAACTTCATATGTATCTTCTGGGTGACCACTTGATGGAGCTATCAAAATTTTCCGAATTTCATTGAAAAACATGGCCATCTTGGCCATCTTGGATTTTACTCTTTTCATGACCAAATCATCATTCGGCACACCCTGCATGCCACATCCCTCATCTGATCATCATCAAACTTCATATAATTCTTTGGGGTGATCTCTTAGATGGGAGCTATCCAATTTTTCTAAAATTTGCTAAATAATGTAGCAGCCACCTTGGATTTGACATGTGAATCCATTGGCACACCCTGCAGCCCGCATTAGTGAAATGAAAATAATGTCATCTACAAAATACAAGCCCTTTACTGAAGCCCTTTAACCCTTTACCCAACAAACCGGCCAAATAAAGCTTCAACAGCCTAAAATATCTTCGGTCTGTCTCAATAAAACCATACACATATGGATATCATTGGAACCGGCTCATTGACCACATTGTGATGGTTACAGTTATGCCCTGTGCCAATGCATTCTCTTATATATGCGAGTCGACCATAGGTCGCCTCGCATATATAAGAGAATGCATTGGCCTAAAAAAATTTTTATTAATTAATTATTAATTAATTATTAATGTGTTAAGCCAATGCATTCTCTTATATATGCGAGGCGACCTATGGTCGACTCGCATATATAAGAGAATGCATTGGCACAGGGCCCTTCTGTTGGGTAAAGGGTTAACTTTCCTTCTTCTTTATTATTCTATTGACTGCTCAGCATCAAAATAAACGACTCACCCAAGTTGAGCTACAGTGTCATTGACACTTTCATTTAATAGTAACCATTCTCTGTTGATGAAACCACGTGTGATTATACTATCATTGTTTTGACTAATTTGTTAAGCGCCATAATTATATACATATATGGTATTTCATAGACTTCGGGTTTGGTGAATATGTGATAATAAGTGACAAGAAAATTTGTTGAGAATAATGAAATTGTTCTGCAAACTCCTATCTGAGCATGTGCGGTAGTGTTTAGAGCTAATTTAATTAGAAACAATACATCATTCTAGTACTTACATGTACTGTCAAGCATGTGCATTGATGCAAATAATCATATAATCTTTTCCGAGTAAAAATGGATTTGTTCACAATTGTGATTAAGCTGTTCAATGTGCTGGTACAGTAATGCTCTAATTAATCGACCTCTTAACCACAGCAGAATTATGGGTAACTTTTCAGGATTTAGTCGGAAATATGGCTTGTTGCCATTCATTGGAAAGCTCTCCCCGAGAGCTTTCCGATGAATGGCAACAAGCCATATTTCCGACTAAATCCTGAAAAGTTACCCATAATTATGCTGTGGTTAAGAGGTTGATTAATTAGAGCATTGCTGGTAGTTGTCAGGAGTATTCATTGTAACTGGATGACATATGGAACTTAGATTCTTAGTTATAATGTAGTACCTATCCTAGGCCTCGTTTCCTGGCCCTTCTGATCAGAGCAGGATCTCATTGTGTTTCACTGAAGTCGGGTAACTAAAGCTATCTACTTGAAATACAGGTCTTTTTTTTATTATAGTTTTTTTGTTATTTTCTGGTTTTATATTTTCACAATGAATGCTGTACACTTTATAGTCATATTCACCAGAATATAGTCCAGGGCTCGTATTCACCAACTGGGTTTATATATAGTCCAGGTAGTTCCCCAGAGGGTGAATATGGTGATGCTAGCCCGCTATGCTGGGTGGCATCACTATATTCACCCTCTGGTGGTCTCATTCTGCAAATATCAGACACACTAAGTTCAGACTTGGAGAGAGACCATCTTTATATAAACCCACTAGAATATAAAATAGTCCAATGTTATGAATATGACTTTTTCTGTTTCAAATGCACAAATTTGTTAAGGAGAGGTCAAGTGACAAATTTTGAATGGGAATTTCCATGCAATTCTCCACAGCAAAAGTTACAGAGTTGCAAATATATCTGGGTGTGACTTGGTGCGGTATTGAAAACAATTCATATTTACCTGGTGGGTTGGTTTGGGTTTTTTCCATTAGAAAGTTGATCTATTTATATTTGAATTTTATATTGATTTTTCAAAACTAGGTCAAGTATTGTAATTCTCAAAAATAAATTTATAGCAAAAATTGGCAATTTAACAAGCCCACCCTGTCTGTTAAATGATATGGCTGCTTTACAGTAATTCCCTAAATAATCGACTCCTTAACCCATTACCCATAATTATACCCCCACTTTCGAAGAAAATGGGGGGTATACTGGATTGACTGCGTCTGTCCGTCCGTCCGTCACACTTTCTCCCTCCGTCCGTCCGTCCGACCTCATAACTCGAACAACTATGAACCGATTTCAATAATTTTTTGTATGCAATCTCCTTAGGACCGCCTCTCCGCATGATGCTAATTGCAGTTTGGTCCGACTTTTTTTTTTTTAAAGTTACGCCTCATTTTCGACTATTTTGACTTAGAAAATTCTGTCCGACTTAATAACTTTAACAAATATGAACCGATTTCAATAATTTTTGGTATACATGCTTCTCACAATACCCTCTCTACATGATGCGGCTAGGGATTGGCTCAGACTGTTTTTCGTAATATTAAACTTATTTTGACTTAGAAAATTCTGTCCGACTCAATAACTTTAACAAATATGAACCAATTTGAATAATTTTTTCTGTACAAGCTTCTTGTGACACCATATCGATATAATTAGTCCGAATTTTTCTTTAAAGTTAAAAATCTTTTTTGTTTGGTTTACGGATAATGCGTGTTGAATTTGCCACGGTGGGGGTATGCTAGCACTCGAGTGTACACCTCTTGTTCTGCTGTGGTTAAGGAGTCAATTTTGTTAGGGCATTACTGTAGTTCCCAGACAACTGCTTCATATATAACATTTGCTGCAGAGATTTGCATGGAAATCTCCATTCAAAATGTTTTACTTGACCTCCTCCTTAACTGGACTGCTAGTTGTTTAGTTAGAGTGTTTTGTAATTTTATTTTTATTTTTAGACGTTAAGACATTGATTGGGATAATACTGAATAAATTTTTTTTAATTTACATCTTCCTTTTCTTCTTCATAAAACCATACTCTCTATTTGCTGCGGTAATAAACACCCAAATGTGTTATACCTCAGGGGTCCAGAACATTTTTATGTGTACCCATACCATAGTATGGTACACATAGTGTCGACGTCTGGATTGACCACTCATGGTTCATCTGTCTGTCCGTCCGTAGACATTTTATGCATCATAACATTTAACATTTTCTATCCAATCGGAACCAAATATTGTTTTTGAGTTTCTCAGCCCAAAATACAGATCGAGTTCGAATATGGGTTTGATCCGATATTAAAAAAATGGAATTATGGCCCTTTTTTGGAAACAATTCACTATATAGGTACTTTTAGTGTTCTGATTAAATTTGTGTCAGGGACCTGTGGGGGCAATGTGACTTGTATACATCAACTCATAGGTCAAATTTCTGTGTGTTTTACACAAATCCTGGGCATAGATTAGATTAGATTTTATTTTGATATCATTCATATCAATGTTGACAGCGCAGTGATACAGATGAATAGTATGACATTATGTGCATATAAATGGTGCGTTACTGCATCTATATCTATATTTGCGAATGTCTGTCTGTCTGTGTTCTATAGAAATTAACAGGGGACCATCTAGATGATACCAAAGGGGTCTACTAGGGGTAACTTTTTACGAGAAAGATAATGGTGCGGGTTAGAATTTCCTAAAGTGACGCCGTTGGTGTCAGGGGCCGAAAAAGGGTAAGGGGCAGACTTTTTTTTGTCGCCGATTGCCACGAAACTTACATATAATCATCCCCATGATATGAAGAATCTAATGGTGTGGTTTAAATATGTCAAAAGTGGCGTCGTTCGAGTCAGGGATGCACGGAATGGGAGAGGGGCACCAAAATTGATAAAAAATAATTTTAGCTCCAATTTCCACCAAATTGATTCTGCAATTTAAAGACGACAACTTTGTGTCGTTTGGATGAGAGATTGGGGGGGGGTGGGCACTAAATTTGATAAAAATGTGTTTAGTCGCCGATTAGCACCAAACTTATAATAATCATCTCCATGATATCAGGAATGTAATTGTGTGGTCTAAGGATGTCACAAGTGGGGCCATTCGAGTCAGTAGTGCATAGAGTTGAGAGGGACACAACAAATGATAACAATATGTTTAGCGCCGATTTCCACCATATTGATACATATTATTCTCCATGATACGAAGAATCTAATCATGTGGTTTAGATACACCAAATTGGTGCCGTTTGGGTTAAAGTTATGGGGACCTTAAATTTGATACGAATTTGTATATTCGCCAATTTTCACCAATTTTATATATATGCATCTCCATAATGAGTCTAAGTGTGTGGTTTAATGATGACAAAAATGGCACCGCTTAAGTCCGAAATACAATGTAGGGACGGAATGGTCACCAAAACTAATAAACAATATTTGTTAGTAGCAATTACCATCAAATTCATACACATTCTTCTCAAATGATACGAGGAACCAAATCGTCAGTATGTGTTCTATATATAACTTCACGGGTTACAATCGAGATGGCACCAAGGCGGTTTAAGAGGGATAACTTTTTACGAGGAAGATAAAGGTGCGGGTTAAAATTTTCTAAAGTGACGCTGTTGGTGTCAGGGGAAGAAAAGGGGGAATGGCAGCAAAATTTAAAAATATGGTGAAATAAATTTGATTTTTGAGACAGTGCAAATGTTTTGGATTGGGTGGGATACGAACGCTGGCCCGACGGCGAGCGCGCCTTGCGACTCAAAGTCCGACGTCAATATCACACGGCCATCGAAGCAACCACAAAAAAGGAAGCTCGAATGGCCGCTGTATTCTGACGTCGCACTTAAGACACTATGTGCACTAGATATGGTACAGTATCAATGTTATATTTTTATGCCTCCGAAACATGCCGAGCATTGCCCTTTGAACATGCTTGCGACTATACAACACACCAAGCGCCTATTTTTAGAAGCAAATTTTTGAGAGAGTGCAAATTTTTTGAATTGGGTGGGATACGAACGTCCGACGTCACAGGAGCAATGTTATATAGTCCGACGTCAATACCACACGGCTACCGAAGCAACCCCAAAGAAGGAAGCTCGAATGGCCGCTGTATTCTGACGTCGCACTTAGGACACTATATGCACATTTTAAGGTATCTATAGTATATATATAGGAGATATAACACAGTAGCAATGTTATATTTGTATGCCTCCGAAATATGCCCTTTGAACATGCTTGGGACTATACAACACACCAGGCGCCTATTTTTAGAAGCAAATTTGATTTTTGAGAGAGTGCAATTTTTTTTGGATTGGGTGGGACACGAACAGCGGCCTGACGGCGAGCGCGCCTTGCGACTCAAATTCCGACGTCAATACCAAACGGCCACCGAAGCAACCCCAAAAAAGGAACCTCGAATGGCCGCTGTATTCTGACGTCGCACTTAGGACACAATATGCACATTTTAAGGTCTCTATAGTATATATATAGGAGATATAGCACAGTAGCAATGTTATATTTGTATGCCTCCGAAACATGCCGAGCATTGCCCTTTGAACGTGCTTGGGAATATACAACACACCAGGCGCCTATTTATAGAAGCAAATTTGATTTTTGAGACAGTGCAAATTTTTTTGGATTGGGTGGGATACGAACTCCGGCACGACGGGTGAAATAGTTTTGTCGCCGATTTCCACCAAACTCATACATAATCACCTCCGCGATATGGCGCTGTTCGATTCAGCGTTGCAGGGGGAGCATCAACAATTGATTTAAGAAACTATTTTTGGCGCAGATTTCCACCAAATTGATATATTATTCTTCTCCACGATACGAGGAATATAATCCGATAATAATCGTGTGATTTAAAGACGCCAAATTGCTGCCATTTGGGTGAGAGATGGGGGGGGGGGTCATAACTATGATAAGAATTTGTTTAGTTGCTGGTTACCACCAAACCTATATATAATCATCTCCAGTATATCATGCATCCATGAGTCTAATGGATGTGGTTTAATATGTCAAAAGTGGCGCTGTTCAAGTCATGCATGAGGATGGCAAAGCTGATACAAATATATTTAGCACTAATTTCCACCAAATTCATACAAGTTCTTCTCTAGTGATACGATGAGTTAAATCACATTTGGGTCACGGGTGGCGAGAGGATATGCACTATCATTGATAAGATTGCTATTCGCCGATATCCACCTATAAGTTCTATATAGTCACCCAGGCCATCTCCATATCGTTTAAAGGAATTTTTGGCGTTCAAATTTCACAATATCGACAAATGTTGACCCAATTAAGTCACTTGAACAATTATATCTTCTCAACTATCATATTTATATGGGGATGGGAATCAGGGCATTCACACAATGAGCTAGCAAAAAAACAGATACATAGAAGAAGCATTAAAAGTATAGTTATCATTCTATTTAAGAGATACATATATTCTTGCAAACTGAGAGACATCGAACCGATTGCATATTAAAATGGCTCATGTATATATTATAACACAATTGAGTCTGTTGCTTTCAATACAGTTTCCACAAAAAATTTACAATTTGTCAAGAAATATGGAAATATATCGAAGGCCTGTTCAAAAATAGTGGTCACATTGTACAGTCACATATATTTTCTTCTGATATAAAAGAAAACGCAGTCAGTAGCACATGACTTTTCATGGTCCTCCAATACTGACAAGGGTATATCTGCCTGATACAGCGGATTTTTTAGAACAGACTCATCGACCAATATAAACAACTCAAAATCTCGCTGTGTCGGGCACATGTAGCTGATATACGTGCGCAACAACGTTTCTTTTCAACTGAGAATATTTAGCCAATATATAGCACCATGGACATAGGAGCACCTGGACATTTCTTTAAAACATCTGTATCGTCATGGAGATATGATAGCGAGGTGTCCTCAAAATATTAGTCTAACCCACTAGATTGATTGATACATCTCTATTTGTAAAACCCAATTGTCGTCTTTTATTTTTGCAAACTAATGTGTTTATGATGTTCATGTTTCATATTATAACTTCTGAAGTATACGCAATTGTAAATAAATAAATACTTCTATATTGGTGGAACTGATTAATCGCGATAAACAAAATGACAATCGACAAAGTGATCCACTTCTTATATTCCATGACTGTGTAAGAATCACGTTTTGTGATGCTATTTGAATATGCAATTTATGAGAATACGTGTAACATTTTGAGCAAGAGTATTTTCTATTCCCAACAAATATCAAATATCATGCAGAGGTTTCAAATCACTTTAACCTGGGCAACGCCGGGTAACCCTCAGGGATGTGGCTAGAGGGTCTCCGCTGGGGGGGGTGTCCACCTTGGGAATTTCCAACTGAATTTCCAATTTCCCCCTTGAGTCGGAATCACACCAACACAACTTTTTGCACCCCCCCCCCCCCTTGTACCTCATGCTCAGGCCTAATTTCCTATATATTCATAAGCCATGCTTCTATTTTCCCAGTATGAGAACATTAAGATATTTTAACCTGAAAATTGCCCTAAAAAAAAACAACTAGTGATCTAATTCCAGACAAATGCACACAGCTACCGACAACAGACCAGGAAACACCGGGCCGACCATGGTTGTTTGGCCCGGTGTGAGAAAATTTTGAAAACTATATACAAGAAAATCGCAAATCCTAGCATCTAGACTGGCCTCAACTGAAGCTTTCCTAGTGTTGGAAATTTCAAACCTCATGCTCCCCCTCAGGTTGGAAAATTCTTCAACTGATGACCATTTATGTCTACAAGTTTGACCAAATGTAGTAAAATATTGTTTTGCTAAACTAATTAGCAGTTTTGTATTGGCCATGTGGATGGGGCAATGACACACCGGGCCGACCATGGTTCGGCCCGGTATGCGAAAAATTTGAAATCTGAACAAGAAAATCGCAAAATCCTAACATCTAGACTAGCCTCAAGCCTTCCTACTGTTGGAAATTTAAAACCCTACACCCCCACTTAGGTTGGAAAATTTCCAACTGATGACAATTCCAATGACAATGTTGACCAATTGTATGACAATATTGTTTTCTTAAATTAACTAGAAGTTTTTGACTGGCCACAGGGGAGGGACCAGGACACAAGCTTTCCAAGTGTTGGAAATTTCCAACCTGTCACCCCCCTAAGGTTGGAAAATTTCCAACTGATGTCCATTTCTGTCAAAATTTTTGACCAAAAATAGGAACATATGCAAATATTGGTCGAAAAACAATAAATTCCAACCAATAAATTGTTTTATAATCAAACTACAAGAACATTTTCAACCTATTGTTGGTGTGAAATTTCGTTGTGGCAGGTATGAAATTTCCAACTATTGAAAATATAGCTCTCTGCTGGGGGGGGGGGGTGAGACACCCCACACCCCCCTCTAGCCACATCCCTGGTAACCCTGCTAGTATACTATAAGAACAATCGGTTTCTATATATTACTCTATGATGTCTATTATATATCATAATCTCATTTAAAGCTGTGGTGTTTTAAAAGCAAGAGCACAGAATATAGGAATTCAGTTGGGTACACTGGCATGTGACTGAATGTTATCGGGGATAACATAATAAGCAGGCCGGGGACCATTTATTTCCATTACAGTCCCCGGTGCCACCCAGCC
Source organism: Siphonodentalium dalli (assembly GCA_032622095.1). Taxonomy (NCBI): domain Eukaryota; kingdom Metazoa; phylum Mollusca; class Scaphopoda; order Gadilida; family Siphonodentaliidae; genus Siphonodentalium; species Siphonodentalium dalli. The sequence goes on along the minus strand of CP136067.1, from coordinate 196,929,938 downwards.
ACACGAGAGGCCACACAACAGACACCACGTTCAGAACTCCCTACTCTACTAAATCAGTATGAACAAGAAAACCATAGTCAGAAATAGTAACGCGCTCAAGATCATATATTATATACCCATGATTGTAATTATAGAATATAAAATATATTGGTTTCGCGAATGACCAACTCAGAATTCCGTTAAAATAACAATAACAACCAGCACCTATTAAACGAACCGGCGGCCGACTCGGCCGTCTCCGACCACAACCCACAGTGGGCTGCAGAACGAAAAATGTCTATAAAAGTTGAAATATAAGACTTACAAATTATCTTTTTCACTTCTTTTATTAGTAACTAGCAGGGTTACCCGGCGTGCTCAGGTTAATGCGATGAGAAACCCTCTGTATGCTGTGGATATTTGTTGGGGATAGAGAATGCTTTTGCTTAAAAGTGTTACACGTTTTCTCATAAATGGTATATTCAAATAGCATCATAAAACATGATTATTACAGTCATGGGATATAAGTAGTGGCCCACCTTGTCAATTGTCATTCTGTTTGTCGCGATTAATCTGTTCCAACAATAATGAAGTATGTATTTTTATACAACTGCGTATACATTATACGTTATAATATGATACATGAACATCACAAACACATTAGTTCGATAAAAGATGATAATTGGGTATTAAATATTAAGATGTATCAATCAATTTAGTGGGTTGAACTAAGTTCTCGAGGACACCTGGCTATCTACATGAAGATACAGATGTTTCAAAAAAATTCCAGGTGCTCCTCTGTTCATGGTGCTATATATGGCTAAATATTCTCTGTTTAAACGAAATGTTGATGCGCATAAATATTAGCTACATGTGCCAGACACAGAGCGAGATTTTGAGTTGTTTATGTCAGTCGAGGAATCTGTTATAAAACCCTTGTCAGATGTGCAGTATTGGGAGGATCCTGAAAAGTCTTATGCTACTAACTGCATTTTCTTGTATATCAGAAGAAACTATATTTGATTGCACACTGTGACCACTATTTTTGAACAGGCCTTCCATATCTCTTGACAAATTGTAACTTTTTTGTGGAAACTGTGTTGAATGGAACAGACTCAATTTTATTATAATATATATGCAATCCTCTGACGGTTCGGGGTCTCTCAGTTTTCACGAATATATGTATCTCTTCAATATAATGATAAATATACGTTTAATGCTTCTTCTATGAATCTCTTTTTTGCTAGCTCATTTCGTGAATGCCCTGATTGCTATTCCCATATAAATATGACAGTTAAGAAGATATAATTGTTCAAGTGACTTAAGTGGGTCGGGATTGTGAAATGTGAACGTCCAAAACTACTTAAAATGATATGGAGATGGCCTGGGTGACTATATATAACTTATATGTGGATAAAGGCGAATAGCAATCTTATCAATGAAAGTGCATATCCGCTCGCCATCCGCGACGCAAACGACACCAAATTTGATTTAATTCATGGTATATCATTAGAGAAAAACGTGTATGAATTCAGTGGAAATTGGTACCAAATAAACTTGTACCAGCGTTTGCCTCTTTAGGCATATTTAAACCACTCCCATTAGACTCATGGATGCATGATATACTGGCGATGATTATATATATGTTTGGTGTAATCAGCAACTAAACAAATTCTGAGAATAGTTATGACCCATATCTCTCACCCAACCGACACCAATTTGACGTCTTTAAATCACACGATGATATTCCTCGTATCATAGAGAAGAATAATATATCAAATAGTTTATTAAATCAATTGTTGATACAACGCTGACTCGAACAACGCCATATTGCGAAAGTGATTATGTATTCGTTTGGTGGAAATCGGCGACAAAACTATTTCACGATATATTTTTAATTTTGCCGACCTCCCCCTTTTCTTCCCCTGACACCAACAGCGTCATTTTAGAATTTTTTTACCCTCACCGTTATCTTCCTTGTAAACAGTTACCCCTCTTAGAACGCCTTGGTGTCATCTCGATTGTACCGCGTAAAGTTATATATAGAACGCACACAGACAGACAGAAAGACAGACAGACAGCACGATTTGATTTCTTGTATCATTTGAGAAGAACGTGTCTGAATTTGATGGTAATTAGTACTAAAAATATTTGGTATCAGTCTTGGTGACCCTCCCGTCCCTATTTCAGTCTCAGGTTGCACACACTAAGACTCATTAGAGATTAGAGATGCATATATATGAAATTGGTGAAAATTGGCGAGTATACAAATTCGTATCAAATTTAAGGTCCCCATATCTCTCACCCATAGGGCACAAATTTGGTGTATCTAAAGATTCCTCGTATCATAGAGAAGAATATGTATCAATCTGGTGGAAATCGGAACTAAACATATAGATATAATTTGTTGTGTCCCTCTTATCTCTATACACCACTGACTCGAATGGCCCAACTTATGACATCCTTAAACCACACGATTATACTCCTGATATCATGGAGATGATTGTTTATAAGTTTGGTGATAATCGGCGACTAAATTTTTTTTTTATCAAATTTGATGACAATCCACACCCCATCTCACAAACAAACAGCACCACTATGGCGTCTTTAAATCACACGATTAGATTCGTCGTATCTTGGATAAGGACGTCCAATTTGGTGGAAATTGGCGCAAAAATATTGAGCATCAATTTTGGTGCCCCTGTCCCTTTCAATGCAACCCTGACTCGAATGAGGCCACATTTGACAGATATAAGCAACACCATTAGACTCCTCATACCATAGGGATGATTTTGTATATGTGTGGTGGCAATCGGCGACTAAACCAATTATTATCAAATTTAGTGCCCACCCCTCACAATCTCTCAACCAAAAGACAACAATTTGGCGTTGTTAAAGCGTACAATTTGATTCCTTGTATAATGAAGAAGAATATATATATCAATTTGGTGGTGATCGGCGCTAAAATTAGTTTTTCAATTTTGGTGCCCCTCTCCCCTTCCGCGAATCCCTGACTCGAACGACGCCACTTTTAAACCACACCGTTGGTTTTTTCATATCATGGGTTTGGCGTTGTTAAATCGCACAATCAGATTCCTTATATCATGAAGAAGAATATATATCAATTTGGTGGAGATCGGCGCTAAAATTAGTTTTTCAATTTTGGTGCCCCTCTCCCCTTCCGTGCATCCCTGACTCGAACGACGCCACTTTTAAACCACACCGTTGGTTTTTTCATATCATGGAGATGTTTATATATAAGTTTGGTGGAAATCGGCGACAGAAAAAAAATCTGCCCCTCCCCCTTCCGGACACCCCTGACGCAAACTGTGCGACTTTTGCCATATTTAAACCGCACCATTAGATTCCTCATATCATGGGGATCATTATATATAAGTTTAGTGACTATCGGCGACAATTTTTTTTTCTGCCCCTCCCCCTTTTCTGCCCCTGACAACAACGGCGTCACTTTAGAAAATTCTGACCCCGACCATTATCTTTCTCGTAAAAAGCTACTCCTAGTAGACACCTTTGGCATCATCTAGATGGTCCCCTGTGAATTTCTATAGAACACAGACAGACAGACAGACAGATATTCGCAAATATAGATATAAGATTAACATAGCTTGTCACAATCCAAAATCAACATTATTGACATAATAATGTAAAGGTCAATACACGAAATTGAAATTCCCAGCTACACCTTTTACCGGACTCGGCATCCGGGTCGCAGTTCGACTTTTAAAATCGTCCCAAAAATTCCAATTTCTATAAATAACACCACCAGCGCCCAGGCGAAACACGAATCTCTACATTAGTATACACGCGGAGTGCGAAATAAAACTTATTGTGGAACATATATGTGGGATATTCCTCTCGCAGTTCCCACCCCACCATTTCTGGCAGTTTAGCTTAGATAAGCCCATGTTGACTGCATATGTTGTATAGAAATGGCCAGGGGTCAGATTTAATAAAAACCCCTACATGCATTCATGGTAAACGACATGAGCAAATCGGAACACATATACCACCAGGGGTAATTAATCCTATGATGTGTTAAACGTGTCTGCCATCCATACCAATTTGTCCCGAATGCATTCCCACCACCCCCACGGTGTCCAAGAAGTGATTTAGCTTGGAAAGCCCTTGCTGACCACATATGTTGCCAGTTGCAAACAGTGACGAATGATAGGATGACATTCAGTTGATAGGGCAGACAGATACACACCAACATTTAGAATACCCTAATAATAGACATATTCCGACTCCTCCATGTCCTTCATCCTCTTGAATAACTCGCCCTTTACTGAATAATTCCAGTGCTTAAATGCCCACTTCATTTTCAAATCACCAGATCACATTATATACAACATATTCCGTATTATATACCCTTTGAAAGAGGAAGCTCCAAAGCATTGTATTATCAACTGATCCGGTCGAATAGACTGGGAGCATGTTGTTTTTATTGAGGTACAGAGTTGTGCTGTTCGCTTAATTTTGATCCGGGCTGTTCTGGAAAGTCTATTATTCGCAATGGAGGGAGAATAACTCTATCTCTTAGTTTGAATTCTGATGCATCTGGGTTGACAAGGGAGAAGTCTTGGAATTAATCTGAGAATATCTATCACTTTGTGGACACTCCTAGGCCACAGCTGTTCCATATTCTGGTGGAATATATATATATTTTGGTCCCTCTTCCAAATGGTATATAATATGGAATATGTTGTGTATAATGTTATCTGGGCATTCGAAAATTAAGTGGGCCTTTAATATTGCACGTGGGATGGATTAGTTTGGCATTATAATTCCACAGGCTCGCAGCTGTACAGACACATCTGTTTCCTCCATTAGTCTGAACATTGTGTGGTGTTAATCGAAAACAGACACATCTGTTTCCTCCATTAGTCTGAAAATTAGGTGGTGTTAATCGAAAACAGACATATCTTATTTGTAATGAGGAGTGTGAGCTTGTAAGAAGGAAATATTCATTTTGATAGCTTGGAAGGATTCCATCCATTATATTCTTTATACAATATAAATGGCATACGTTGTAGTACTTTAGCTTTGAGTTTGTTAATGATACATTCAGCTTCCAGAATTTCCCAGGAAACTATGGGGAAAACTTAGATATTGTATTTCTGTTTCCTGAAAATTGAAAAACAAAATGCAGGAATATTATGTTATCTTGCATTGGATTTTTTGACAGGAGCACAAGTTGGTGTGTTTGATGGATATTTAGTTGCCAGTTAATCACTAGCATGCTTAATAATCAAAGGAGTCACAATTTGCCTTCTCGGAATAGCAGAGAATAATGTTCAGGTTTCAAGTTTTTACCAGATTGGGTTGCCACTTTGCAAACAATCTTGAGTAATTTGGTCTATAAACACCACAGTGTGACATATTTAAGATGAACAATGAACACATTTTATACCGAAGATAGTTCCATGGTTTAAATCTAAAAAGTTAATTTTTACCGATTTTGATGTCAAGTTTGTGGTAAAAATCCAATGATTTTTGGTAAGATCAGTGGTTACAATACTAACAATTAGCCAAGGTGTGTCAGAAATGTTAGTTTTCAATGTATATAAATCAGGATAACCAATGGTATTCATCAACTACAACTTGCAAGCGACTGCAGGGCACGCTGGGGCAATATACATATCTACTATACTAGTGGCGGCCATTTTGAGCCAAAGTAACATTAATACTGGCTCCATGGAGTTGTATTATTCGTAGGTAATACAGTTCTGCTCAATTGTTGTCTAAAAATGACTAGAATCTCAATTTTGATTTATGGTTGAGTTTTATACTGCATTTTGTAAAATTTATTTGTCGAGGGACAAAACGGAATGCCTTAGGACATTGGCATTGCTCCAACGATCAGCAAAATATGAAAAATACAAAATAAAGTCACAAATATCAGCCAATTCCAAACAGCAGAAGCTAATCTAGAAGATATTGGTGAAAAAAACGTCATATATTCCATTTCCGGTGGCCATTTTGGCCGCCATGTTAGACCGTGAGTTCCAGTTTTCGCCTAGCAAGGTGGCATTGTGTCTTACTTTCATACAAATATTTACATTTATATATATTTGACAAGTCTTTAGTCCACTAATTTGCATCAAACTGAATTAGTGCCTCGTCTGAAGAAAAAAAACGGGTGGCCATGTTTGTCGCAATCTTGTCTGGTGTCCACACGACCACTTTTTTCGTGTTAACTTTGCTTAAAAGTTGAGAGATATAATAAGGCTGACATTGAGTGGAGTAAAGTTAAAGATACATAACCCGAATTAACGCCGCAAATTACTATTTCTTTGGATTCGGGCTGCTTTGGGGGGGGGGGTATTTTATTCGAGTCAAGGAAGCCATCCATCAACGCTCAGAGTGATCAGATATCGATTTTTGATATTGTTTATTTTCCGAAATATGTAATTTTTGGCGGCCTGGAAAATGTTCTTCAAGCCGGCGGTCTCGGACAAAATTGCGGATAACAAAATGTTAATAAATAACACGTTTCGGACAATTTTATACTAGAGTTTACTGTGGTCAGCATTATTTTTGGGCAATTAATCGAATCAATTCTGATAATTAAAGTGGCATTTAAAAAATAAATGTTGTTGTTGTTGTTGTGGTGGTGGTGGTTGTTGTTGTTGTTGTTGTTATTGTTATTGTTGTTGTATTTGGAATCTGATGATATGCGGAGCATCGAATCGGATTGAGTACCTTTAAGTCATGTGGGTACCATAACAGCTCCCGGTCTAGATGAGTTCCACCAACGAGATATGTTTGGATTCTCGCGTCTGGCTCTTAGAGTGCAATCACAATCGATAGAGTAGCTCCTCGTAGATTTGTGTTCGAGCAAACTCTGTTGATGTTCTGTTCGTCATGGTGGGAAACATTGACATTGACAGCCAGTCCTTGTCCCATTATGATACTGCGATGTCGACATGATTAACCCTTTCATGACGACAGCTTCCTGATTGTTTGTGAAAACCCTGTGCCAATGCATTCTCTTATATATGCGAGTCGACCATAGGTCGCCTCGCATATATAAGAGAATGCATTGGCCTAACAAATTTTATATTATTTTTTATAATTGTAAAAAAATGTAAGAAAAATGAAAACAAAAATCAAAATTTGTTAAAGAGTGTAAGAAATAATGATAACAAAATGATAACATTTTTAAAGAATGCTGGAAGAAAAATTAATAAAAATTGATAAAGAATGTAAGAAAAATTGATATAACAAAAATTAGCAAATTTTATTTTTTAAAGAATGTAAGAAAAAATGATAAAATTGTTAAAGATTATAAGAAAAAATTTATAAAATTTGTTATAGTATGTAAGAAAAAATGATAAAAATTGTTAAATAATGTAAGAAAAATTGATTTTAAAAAAGATAAAACTGTTAAAGAATGTAAGAAAACAATGATAAAATTGTTAAAGAAAAATATCGGATGTCATCTCAAGCAATTTTCATCAAAAAACGTTTTCGCATCCCCTAACAAAATAACATGTTTTGAACAACTGAGTTTAAATATTATAACGTTGGATTGTGGATTGCTTGCATTCATCGCACGGCCCGTTTATGCCTTCGTTTTCCACTATTTTAGATCAACGCTGTATAATGAAATATCGCATAATGACAAAACCACCTTATATAATAATGAAACAACTTCATGATAAAACGACATCATATAATAATAATCATACCACACGATATAACGTATACCTCATATTATTTTGATACATACGACATCACATAATGACGAAAGCACATAATATAATGGATAAATCACATCAAACAATGAAGAAAGGACATCATATCATGTCGAATCTACATAATATAATGGATAAATAACATCATACAATGAAGAAAGGGTATCATATCATGTCGAATCGACATAATATAATGGAGAAATTACATCATACAATGAAGAAAGGGTATCATATCATGTCGAATCTACATAATATAATGGATAAATAACATCATACAATGAAGAAAGGGTATCATATCATGTCGAATCGACATAATATAATGGATAAATAACATCATACAATGAAGAAAGGGTATCATATCATGTCGAATCTACATAATATAATGGATAAATAACATCATACAATGAAGAAAGGGTATCATATCATGTCGAATCGACATAATATAATGGAGAAATAACATCATACAATGAAGAAAGGACATCATATCATGTCGAATCGACATAATATAATGGAGAAATAACATCATACAATGAAGAAAGGACATCATATCATGTCGAATTTACATAATATAATGGAGAAATAACATCATACAACGAAGGAACGACATCATATCATGTCGAATCCACATAATATAATGGATAAATCACATCATACAACGAAGGAACGACATCATATCATGTCGAATCGACATAATATAATGGATAAATAACATCATACAATGAAGAAACGACATCATATCATGTCGAATCGACATAATATAATGGAGAAATAACATCATACAATGAAGAAAGGACATCATATCATGTCGAATCGACATAATATAATGGATAACTCACATCATACAATGAAGAAACGACATCATATCATGTCGAATCGACATAATATAATGGAGAAATAACATCATACAATGAAGAAAGGGTATCATATCATGTCGAATCGACATAATATAATGGAGAAATAACATCATACAATGAAGAAACGACATCATATCATGTCGAATCGACATAATATAATGGAGAAATAACATCATACAATGAAGAAAGGGTATCATATCATGTCGAATCGACATAATATAATGGAGAAATAACATCATACAATGAAGAAAGGGTATCATATCATGTCGAATCGAAATAATATAATGGAGAAATAACATCATACAATGAAGAAACGACATCATGTCATGTCGAAAGGACATAATATAACGGAGAAATAACATCATACAATGAAGAAAGGGTATCATATCATGTCGAATCGACATAATATAATGGATAAATAACATCATACAATGAAGAAAGGGTATCATATCATGTCGAATCGAAATAATATAATGGAGAAATAACATCATACAATGAAGAAACGACATCATGTCATGTCGAAAGGACATAATATAACGGAGAAATAACATCATACAATGAAGAAAGGGTATCATATCATGTCGAATCGACATAATATAATGGATAACTCACATCATACAATGAAGAAACGACATCATATCATGTCGAATCGACATAATATAATGGAGAAATAACATCATACAATGAAGAAAGGGTATCATATCATGTCGAATCGACATACTATAATGGAGAAATAACACCATACAATGAAGAAACGACATAATATCATGTCGAATCGACATACTATAATGGAGAAATAACATCATACAATGAAGAAAGGGTATCATATCATGTCGAATCGACATAATATAATGGATAAATAACATCATACAATGAAGAAAGGGTATCATATCATGTCGAATCGACATAATATAATGGATAAATAACATCATACAATGAAGAAAGGGTATCATATCATGTCGAATCGACATAATATAATGGATAAATAACATCATACAATGAAGAAAGGGTATCATATCATGTCGAATCGACATAATATAATGGAGAAATAACATCATACAATGAAGAAAGAGTATCATATCATGTCGAATCGACATAATATAATGGATAAATAACATCATACAATGAAGAAAGGGTATCATATCATGTCGAATCGACATAATATAATGGATAAATAACATCATATAATGAAGAAAGGGTATCATATCACGTCGAATCGACATAATATAATGGAGAAATTACATCATACAATGAAGAAACGACATCATCATATCATGTCGAATCGACATAATATAATGGATAACTCACATCATACAATGAAGAAAGGGTATCATATCATGTCGAATCGACATAATATAATGGATAAATAACATCATACAATGAAGAAAGGGTATCATATCATGTCGAATCGACATAATATAATGGATAAATAACATCATACAATGAAGAAAGGGTATCATATCATGTCGAATCGACATAATATAATGGAGAAATAACATCATACAATGAAGAAAGGGTATCATATCATGTCGAATCGACATAATATAATGGAGAAATAACATCATACAATGAAGAAACGACATCATATCATGTCGAATCGACATAATATAATGGAGAAATAACATCATACAATGAAGAAACGACATCATATCATGTCGAATCGACATAATATAATGGAGAAATAACATCATACAATGAAGAAAGGGTATCATATCATGTCGAATCGACATAATATAATGGAGAAATAACATCATATAATGAAGAAAGGACATCATATCATGTCGAATCGACATAATATAATGGAGAAATACCATCATACAATGAAGAAAGGGTATCATATCATGTCGAATCGACATAATATAATGGAGAAATAACATCATACAATGAAGAAAGGGTATCATATCATGTCGAATCGACATAATATAATGGATAAATAACATCATACAATGAAGAAAGGGTATCATATCATGTCGAATCTACATAATATAATGGAGAAATAACATCATACAATGAAGAAAGGGTATCATATCATGTCGAATCTACATAATATAATGGAGAAATAACATCATACAATGAAGAAAGGGTATCATATCATGTCGAATCGACATAATATAATGGAGAAATAACATCATATAATGAAGAAAGGACATCATATCATGTCGAATCGACATAATATAATGGAGAAATACCATCATACAATGAAGAAAGGGTATCATATCATGTCGAATCTACATAATATAATGGAGAAATAACATCATACAATGAAGAAAGGGTATCATATCATGTCGAATCGACATAATATAATGGATAAATAACATCATACAATGAAGAAAGGGTATCATATCATGTCGAATCGACATAATATAATGGAGAAATAACATCATACAATGAAGAAACGACATCATATCATGTCGAATCTACATAATATAATGGATAAATAACATCATACAATGAAGAAACGACATCATCATATCATGTCGAATCTACATAATATAATGGAGAAATAACATCATACAATGAAGAAAGGGTATCATATCATGTCGAATCGACATAATATAATGTATAAATAACATCATACAATGAAGAAAGGGTATCATATCATGTCGAATCGACATAATATAATGGATAAATAACATCATACAATGAAGAAAGGGTATCATATCATGTCGAATCTACATAATATAATGGATAAATAACATCATACAATGAAGAAAGGGTATCATATCATGTCGAATCGACATAATATAATGGAGAAATAACATCATACAATGAAGAAAGGACATCATATCATGTCGAATCGACATAATATAATGGAGAAATAACATCATACAATGAAGAAACGACATCATATCATGTCGAATCTACATAATATAATGGATAAATAACATCATACAATGAAGAAAGGACATCATATCATGTCGAATCTACATAATATAATGGATAAATAACATCATACAACGAAGAAAGGGTATCATATCATGTCGAATCTACATAATATAATGGAGAAATAACATCATACAATGAAGAAAGGGTATCATATCATGTCGAATCGACATAATATAATGGAGAAATAACATCATACAATGAAGAAAGGACATCATATCATGTCGAATCGACATAATATAATGGAGAAATAACATCATACAATGAAGAAACGACATCATATCATGTCGAATCTACATAATATAATGGATAAATAACATCATACAATGAAGAAAGGACATCATATCATGTCGAATCTACATAATATAATGGATAAATAACATCATACAACGAAGAAAGGGTATCAAATAATGTCGAATCTACATAATATAATGGATAAATAACATCATACAACGAAGAAAGGGTATCATATCACGTCGAATCTACATAATATAATGGAGAAATAACATCATACAATGAAGAAAGGGTATCATATCATGTCGAATCTACATAATATAATGGAGAAATTACATCATACAATGAAGAAAGGGTATCATATCATGTCGAATCTACATAATATAATGGATAAATAACATCATACAATGAAGAAAGGACATCATATCATGTCGAATCTACATTATATAATGGAGAAATAACATCATACAAGGAAGAAACGACATCATATCATGTCGAATCTACATAATATAATGGATAAATAACATCATACAATGAAGAAAGGACATCATATCATGTCGAATCTACATAATATAATGGATAAATAACATCATACAACGAAGAAAGGGTATCATATCATGTCGAATCTACATAATATAATGGATAAATAACATCATACAACGAAGAAAGGGTATCATATCACGTCGAATCTACATAATATAATGGAGAATTAACATCATACAATGAAGAAAGGGTATCATATCATGTCGAATCTACATAATATAATGGAGAAATAACATCATACAATGAAGAAACGACATCATATCATGTCGAATCTACATAATATAATGGATAAATAACATCATACAATGAAGAAAGGACATCATATCATGTCGAATCTACATTATATAATGGAGAAATAACATCATACAATGAAGAAACGACATCATAGCATGGAGAAATGACGTCATACAATTGCATCAGAGCCACACATGAGGCAGTTGTGACTTTCAATACACGAGGTTCTAAATAAAAAGTTGTAATGTGATCGTAAAAATTCGCCTGAAATCACGAATACATCTTTAAACCTTTCTAATTGAACACTCATTGACGAGTATTTATCTCTAAGGGAATTTTCAGATAATAAGTTCAATAAGTCCGTGCCTCCGCGAATATGTGAATTGGGGAAGGGGCTAGCCCCGGATGGTCGGATGAGCCGATAGGCCCTTTCCTCCTCCCCTCATATTATTGCCTTTTATTAATAAAACAAGCTAAAAAAAGAAAATCAAATTTATGTTTGTATTATTTTTACTTTTTTCTTTGGGTGTAGTTTCTCTCTCCCGAGGGAAGGGGGTGACTGTTGTGCTGCTGTTCTTTCTACAAGAAGCTGTTCGATCTGAAAAATGTAGCATTATATCTCTTACTTACTGTATATGCCTAATTTTAAATCGCATATTTCATGGTAAGATTAATTGCGACATTTAATAAATTATATAATCACGAAACGCTCTTTAAATTCGGAAAACCCCTTAAAAGAGGGGTTAAAGTGAAATTTCAGCGTGGCTCCATATCTAATATCAATAAGTATGTGAATATGTACATATGTGCAAGTTTCATGCTTTAGTCACAATTTGAACAATTGCCTTGAAATTTTGACTTTATCTGCTCCACTATGTCTCCTTCTTTCTAATTGTGCTTTTTGTACTATCTTTTGATGTTCTTTGAAGGCTTCTATTTTACGAACAGCTTCCTCCATCATATGTTGATTTGTCGTTGATGTGGGGTCCCCTTCCTCGGTGCCTCCGTATCTCTGACATAATTATATATATATACATCAGTACCAGTAATCGTATATATGGTCACAAATGCAATTTCGGAATAAACGCATTGTGCTGTTCGAATATAATGGATGATCCGTTCTGTGTCAATATTCGAACCCATGTTCAGACTGATACGCTTCCTAACTCTCGATGAAAGGGCTTCCTGTTAATGATATCCCCGTAGCCGGGGTGGTTAGGTCGAGGTGACCGGGCCATCATAGCAATCTGGACACGACAAGGTTGGCACGGGTTCGATCGAACTCCGACATGAGCGGAAATCGGGATCGATTGATCTGAGTTGTTCGATATCTCGATCGATAAAGAAATGAGAATTTGCTAACGCTCACTGAAGCAAGCACATTTGAACACTCATAATATGTCTGTTACTATATATATCTACATAATAATGCCAGTATATACCAGTAATCGTAAACTCAAAACTGATGGAAAATCCTCTCTTTTCTTCAGTTAATTTTTTTCCCCGTAAAAGAAGCAAGACCCACCCCGTGATATCGTGTTATAAAAGAACAATTATTGGGTAAATAGTGAAATTAGGAGCTCCATTCTCTTGAGTAATACTCAATGTTGGCACAGTTTAGAAGCCTGTAATTTAAAATCTTTATAGAAGTCATAATTTATCTTTAAACATGGACTTGGACGCGGCTACAATATGTAGATGGGTCGGTTGCACCTTATAGATGCGTGTTAAACATAGCATTATGCGAACGGAAATCAACGTCGCCGTTCAACCGATACCTCAATCTCGCAACATCATGATGAATTTTCGGTCTGCATTGTGATTTTAATTTGACCACCGAGCATATATTCCCATATATAGCAATTATATTGATATTATATATAGATAGAGAATGAATTACTCCATCTACCGGATATAATATAGTCGCGGCAACGTGACGTTAATTGCAATTTCACGCGATAGCTGGCACCAACGATGGCGACGCGGACGACAGGTTGAAGATAATTATGCTGTTCATATTTGACAGATGTCATTGAATCAAAAGGAAGTGTTTTGTGGTGATATCCGGATGATATGGACTAATGTTAGGCCCACTTCCTAATGACGCTTCTGGAGCGCACCGAAAGCGACAAAAACGACAAAATATGCGCCTTTAGTCGCGCGCCGAAAGCGAGAGAAGCGACAAAATGTGCGACATAATATCGCATGGTTTTTCGCTTGAGGCCGGCGCCAAAACATGCGACATTAATCTGTTTTGTTGCGCGACAGAAGCGACAAAATGTGACCCGCCATATCAAATCCAGTCGTAAGTCGGGATTTTTTACCCTGTGCCAATGCATTCTCTTATATATGCGAGTGTCGCCTCGCATATATAAGAGAATGCATTGGCCTAACAATTTTTTATCATTTTTTTAAATAAATGTTTCTTACAATTTTTAGGACATAAAATAAAAAACATCCATTACCCTGCAGGGAGCCCCACACATATATAGAAGCATATAGAAGAGTGTCGTCTGCTCATGTTTGTCTGGGGCTCTGTATGGGTGAAATTATAAAATTGTTAAAGAATACAAGAAAAAATTATTAAAATTGTAAAAAATTGTTAGGCCAATGCATTCTCTTATATATGCGAGGCGACCTATGGGTCGACTCGCATATACAACAGAATGCATTGGCACAGGGTAAAAAAAAAATCCTGACTTACGACTGGATTTGATATGGCGGGTCACAAATGTGCGACATTAATCTGTTTTTGGTGCGCACAGAATCTTGTCGCTTTCGGCGAACCAAAACATGCGACATTATCTCATGTTTTAGTGCCCGCAAAACGGCACAAGCCGCAACATGTGCGACAGAATGGCACATATTTTATCGATTCTGGCGCTTGCGGCGCTCGACTAATGGCGCACATTTTGTCGCTTTGGGTGGCCCTAATAGTATTCCATAGGATGAGCTTTGAACCAGAGCATATTTATAAGCAATATGTCAGGAAAGGTAGAATTTCTCAAACACAAACGAGAACGTTGTTTGGTTTCCACAAGCAATAGCCCAAATAAAACATCTTTAACCCTTTCTATACTAACGCATGATTGTTGAGTAGTTGTCCCATAGGAAATGTTCAGATAATAAGTTTAACCCTTTCTATACTAACGCATCATTGATGAGTAGTTGTCCCATAGGAAATGTTCAGATAATAAGTTTAACCCTTTCTATACTAAAGCATCATTGATGAGTAGTTGTCCCATAGGAAATGTTCAGATAATAAGTTTAACCCTTTCTATACTAAAGCATCATTGATGAGTAGTTGTCCCATAGGAAATGTTCAGATAATAAGTTTAACCCTTTCTATACTAACGCATCATTGATGAGTAGTTGTCCCATAGGAAATGTTCAGATAATAAGTTTAACCCTTTCTATACTAACGCATCATTGATGAGTAGTTATTATATATATGTGTGTGTCCTTTATAGACTCGAACCGATTGAGCTCAAACTTGCTACCTACGGGAAGTGTCATGTGCGGGTTAAATTGTGACCCCGACCTGACCTTGACCTTCAAAATTATCAATTCAAGGTCAAATCGGGTAAAACTGGCGGATTTTGACGAATTGAAAAATAAATTCATTTTAAAAAAGCTTTTTCGAACAAAGCCATGGACGAATGCCGCCAGTGGCGGGCTAACCTGCTAGTCTACTATATATAAATATATAAATATATATGTGTGTACTTTATAGAATCGAAAACGGCTGGTAAGATCGAGCTCAAACTCCCTATCTAAGGGTTAAAATCCACGGGAATGGTCAACGTCGCGTTTTGGACAAGCTCTGAGCACTCATTCTCCACTCCCAATCATCAAAATCACCGCAAACGGCACTGTGGTGTTAATCGCGTTGATAGTTAAAGAGCGATCCTAACCGCAGTGTAGTTGATAAAGAGCGTATGTGCGTAATGTGATTCTTACGTCTGGGTCTGGGCGTGTGCGTTAGTATACAGACACTAGAATGCACTCTCTGGAGCTGCCTATACTTGCGCCCATCACACATTTGGCATGTTGTGTGGTGTCTTGCCAACAACAGATTGAACCACGGGTGCTGGCCCCTCGTTTGAGAGATTGATAACAAAAATCTAGATATCAAATCTCTGTTCATCCATCGCTGAAATAGTTGTGTGTACGGACATAATATCTCTGTTATCTCAATTTGATCTACACTAGTTACACTAATGATAGTCTTAGTAATACGTACGAGTTGTTTGACATATTAATATAACAATATAGACATCGTTCATATGAAGGGTGTGAAGACGATTGGTTGCCGACGATGCTATATTATATGCCAATTGGGTTAACTTACTAGTTTGACTAGAATGATATCAAGTGTGTATGCCAGTGGCAAAAACCATCAAAATAAATTACAAAATACCGACACAATTAAATAAAGGAAACGGGATCATTGGTTAGTCTTTGATTAACAATGTGTCAATGTGAACATGCCCTTAGCGACTGATCTGCAGACTTCGGGAACATATCAAAATGTCTATTGCGTTTGAGAATGAGAAAGCTTGTTTTTCCCAGTTAATTAATAAGGCATTTTAATAATCCATGTTTCCACATTCACATTTCCAGTGCAATTGTTTTTCAATTGAACCACGCGCCCGACTGTTTGACCGGACATGATTTATATGCACCAGGATCTTTCGAAAATGTTTTGAACTTTCCAGAAATATGTTCGCACCTCACAGTCACTGCGAAAAAAAAAACGATTCCGCACGCATCTTTTAGACTGATCTCAACTCATTTCCTCGAGTTTCAATATATATAAAATAGGCTTCTAATGGGCATGTACTGTTGCCGACGTTTGTTTTACATGTAGTATATATATTTATAATAATCAGACACGAAGTTGTTGGCAGATGGAATGGTTTAGCCTGTCCGTGTAATACGAGTCTCAGCTGTCTGGACATCGACGCAATCATGTCTGGTGTTTTGCGCGCCCATGTAGCTTGTGACGTCCTGATGTGCGTCGTGACGTCATGGCGTCTTGATCGGTTTCCAGAAAGAAATAATTCAATATTGTTCATTTATGAACGATTTATTACCAAAATAAAATCAGATAACAATGCAAATTAAGTATATATGTGGATTTAAATTACAATTGATGCAACCATTTCATATTAGCGCGTGTTCATTTTTTACAATATGTACTTCCGGTATGACGTAACAAATTCACGGAAGGACAGACATCCGAGCCGAAAACATTAATTGCGTCCAGCATGGACTGGCGCAAGTAATGAGCGTGTGATTCTTACGTACTGAGGGCTTCCTAGGAAGGCGGATCGGGTCAGTTTTTCCGCCCTAGGTGATCTTCACCTTGAAACGAGTACCCACAAATGATATATATGACTGTGTGTGTCCTTTATAGACTCGTACTGATTGAGCTCAAACTTGCTACGTACGGGAAGTGTCGTGGACGGGGTCAATTGTGACCCCGACCTAACCTTGACCTTGAAAATGATCAATTCAAGGTAAATTCGGGTAAAAAAAAATAATTAAAGAATTAATTAAAAAAAAATTAAAAACAAACAATTAAATTAAAAAATTAATTTTAAAAAATAATTAAAAACATTAATTGTCATGTTTCTGACGAACGCCACCAGTGGCGGGCTAACCTGCTAGTCTACTATATATTTTTAGAACTAAGTATATAAATATATGTGTCCTTTATAGACTCGAAAACGGCTGGACCGATTGGGCTCAAACTTCCCATCTAAGGGTAAAAACCCACGGGAATCGTCGTCGCGGCGTTTTGGAGAAGCTCAGAGCACCCGTTCTCCACTAACAATCATCAGAATCACCGTCCTCGGCACTGCGGGGGTTAAGGCAGTTACGCTCTTTATATTGACCAAATTTGGCGTTGTTAACCGAGTAACGCTCTTTATTGCCATCGGCGTTGCTAAACGGTCACATATGCGTGCGAAACTACGGATGCAAAACGCACCGGAACGGCGGAATGCATTTATCTTGATTAAAAAGGCAGAATTAACTCATTGGAAAACAACAAATGCGTGTCGTGTGATTCTTATGTCTGTCGTTCCTAGGAACAAGGGAGATTTTCATCGAATCATACCTCTTTTAGGGACGGGTACCATAATTTCTCTTGATTAAAAAGGCAGAATTAACTCATTGAAAAACAAAAAATGCGTGTTGTGTGATTCTTATGTCTGTCGTTCCTATGAAGGGGGGGGGGGGGATTTTCATCGGGTCAGTTTTTCCAACCGATGTACCGTAAATCATACCTCTTTTAGGGACGGTTACCATCATTTTTCTTTATTAAAAAGGCAGAATTAACTCATTGAAAAAAAAAAAATTAAATTAAAAAATTAAAAAGGCCGAATTAACTCATTGAATAAAAATAATTTTAAAAATGTCATGTTTCTGACCAACCACGTCAGTGGCGGTCTAACCTGCTAGTAAGTTATAATTTAGAAATAACAGTTACCAAATTGAAAATTTCCTCACAAAAATGTACTAATAGAGTATAACGATAGTATTAATGCGATATTACCCGCAAAACACAATTTGTGTGAGCCGAGCCGCCCGAGCATTTGTATATATAAGCACGTAAATAGTGAGCAATAAGCAAAACACTCAAAACTGTGGCTATAGTTTTAGGAGATTTATTCACGGTGACCCGTTCAACCCCGAAATCTTGAGATGCGATGATTTGCAAACGCCATACCGGTGTTGTGTGTTTTGCTTATCGCATACTCTTTACGCACTATTTGCTTACTTAACATGTCATTTGTATACATAACACAGAATACTAACATGACAATAACATGCAATTTACATGATATTTATCATTGGTACAGGGGGGCCGAATTTTTTTTACGAGACATGAGGCGGGGGGGGGGGGGGGGGGTGGGTGGGTACCCGAGGTCGGAAACAGTTTTTGACCACCTTTTTTGCATTTGTTTTTTCATTGACATATTTTCAACTGTTTTAAACATATTTGTTTATTATGTTGTGGCTTGTTGCAATTTGAGAAGCACTAATGCATTCAATATTGTTATACACATGTAATTACCCCCATAAGTTGATATAAAATGGAAAAATAGTGAATATTGTGGGGGTGGGTCCCAAAATTTTCATTGATTTTTTTTGCGCGCAAATTTTTGTTATTGTGTCTGTTTCAGCTTGCTTGGCAGTTTTTATATTGAAAATTGTCTAGTTCACGGTGTAGATCAATAAAAAAAATACTTCAGATAGCTCTAGGGTAGGGTGAACTTAATGCAGTCTGACAATATCAGCTAACAACTCATGACAGAATATTACAATAATTCTTATACTTCATGACAGTCTCTTTACTCATACAGTTAGTTGATGCATGAGTGTGATGTATGAACTAAATATTTGTATCTGTGTTTGTATACTAAATTGATTTTTAAATATACTTTTGTCAAATAATTATTTGAATTGTCAAATTATTTGTTTCAGTGTTGTTGACAACCATCAATAAGTAAATAAGTAGACATGAAATAAAGTTTTATTAACATTTATTGAAAGAAACAAAAATATAACCTTCCTTGGATAGTCTTCTGAAAAGTATAAACATATTATTTAAATAGATGTGAAGAGGGGCCAGGACACATTACAGTTTTGTTCACATTGTAAGTATTATATCCCATAATTACCTGCATGTACTAGTATGTAAATGACACTTAATGTCTAATTCAGGCTAATTTGAAAATTATCAAAGAAGAAAAATTAATTTACTTAAAATTATTGTATATTTATAAGATGATGTGCATGCAAGGTGGTCTAGTTTGAAGGCACACATAAAGGTCATGTACAGAATGTGTGTGAATTTCTTATTGCACATGAACTCCATCCAGTACATAACCGAAGTTCAGCTCTGGTTGTCCAAATTAATCTCAGTAATATACATCTGTGTATATGGATTTGGCACTAAATTGACCATCAACGTTCAAACTCAAAGGGTTAAGCATCATTTTAGGCCTAGTTCTAAGTCGTAATGCGAGGTCGGGTCGGTGGTCATGCAGGCATACATAAAAGTTAATTCGTACACTGGTTCATATGCACATTTTCCTTTGTGGTATTACTATAGGCTCTAGGCCTACTAGTTGATGCTGGTTGATGTCTGAAAAAAAGATAAATTTAATTTTGTGTAATTTTTTATTCTACTATAGGCCCTAACACTGACCGTAGTTATTTTTTGTTGTCATTCCAGGGGATTCAACATATTTTTCACCTACTCAAACGAGCTGTACTCACACAGATGAATAGGCTGGGGTATAAATTTACCAATATAATCACATAATATTCTACCTTTGTTGATTGTTTAGAGTTCAATTTTGCACATGTTTGTTAACAGGAAGTAACATTTAATTTGGTCTTTCAAAGAAGGGACCAATATAGAGTGGTTGGTCGTTTTACAGAGGGGACCAACATAAAGCTTTGTTGTTTTGGGGTGGGTGTCTAAAATTTTATGAAAAAAGAATGCAAGAAAGGGTGGGTGGGTGTAACAAAATGGAAATGTAAAAAAAAGACCCCCCCCTGATTGGTATAAGAATAAAGTTTGTCTATAATACAATATTCTGAACTGTCTTAAAGAGCGTAACCCATACCTCTCCCAAGCCCACCCACCCTATAGAAGAATTTGACTTATATTTCACCAGAGTTGATCTATTGTGGTGTTGTAATTTCTCATACAAATCGCCGTTATTTCGTAAAGTTACATTCTTTATAGAGTTATTACCCTTTGGCAATGTTAGGATTTTAGCTTTTCAAAGAGTCTGTGGCATGCCTCAACGGCTGGCGTGGCATGCCACATACCCTATAACACTGAGAACTTTTAATTAATAGTTTTGTATTACTACAGAGTAACATTGGTCTGTATCAGGTGATATTCTTTCTGTCTATGGTGATTTTAACGGATGTGACTATTTCAACAACAATACCCATCACCAACGCTTACCGTATATTTAACGTGTACTTGTTATCTCTTCCCGACAGCACTTCCAACAACAAATTTGTTTTTCAAGACACTTTGAACTATTATTACCAAAAACATACAAGAGAAACGGCTGGTTGTACATAGTTCACTTAACCCGTTCTATGTTAAATGGATTCTCCCAGTCAGTTAAACAGTGTACGTCGAAATGGTCTATTATTGATTTGGAGGGATGTTAATGTGATAAAAGCAGAATAAATGAAATTGCAGAAGGAGCCCTATTTATTGAGGGAAACGTTTAGATAATAAGTTCAACAAATTGTCGTTTGTTGAACTTATTATCTGAACATTTCCCATGGGATATCTACTCATCAATGGTGCAATAGTATAGAAAGGGTTAAACTTTTTATATGAACATTTCCTATGGGACAACTACTCATCAATGGTGCTTTAGTATGGAAACGGTTAAAGTCATATGGCTGTTTGCGCCCAAACGGTCAAAGTAAATATTGTTAGGCCAACGCGAGCTATTTAACCCTCTCATGATGGGAGCTCCGCTGGTGTAGCATTAAAGACCCTGTACCAGTGCATTCTCTTATATAAACGAGTCGCCCATTGGCTTACATGTCGAGGTAAATATTGTTAGGCCAACGCGTACGCGAGCCATTAAACCTTCTCATGGCGGGAGCTGTGCTGGTGCAGCATTAAAGACCTCGTACCAATGTATTCTCTTATATAAACGAGTCTCCCGTTGGCTTACAGGTCAAGGTAAATATTGTTAGGCCAATGCGAGCCATTTAACCCTCTCATGGTGGGAGCTGCGCTGGTGCATCATTAAAGACCCTGTGTCAGTGCACAGTAAATATTGTTAAGCCAATGCATTCTCTTATATATGTGTGACCCCCTATGGGCGACTCGCATATATAAGAGAATACATAGGCATGGCAGAGGTTTTCGCAAAAACCAGTCAGCTCCAGTCATCAAAGGGATAAGCCAGCATGTATATATATATATGATAATGCATGCATTAGCATAGGGTCTTAAATGTTGTGCCAGCGCAGCTCCCGTCATGAAATGGATAATAGTCACCTGTGATGTCTGGGTACATTTGATCTCGCATTTCATGATTCATGCCTGTCGGTGCCAGATTGTCCATTCATGGGTTTTATCAGGATAAGGCAGGATACCATTGGATAATTTTATTTACAATATACACACATGGAAAGTGCAAACACAAATAAATATAATATAATATACATGCATGTCGTTAGGGGTGATATATATAGTCATGACTGATTGTCTTTAACCCTTTACCCAACAGAACGGCCCTGTGCCAATGCATTCTCTTATATATGCGAGTCGACCATAGGTCGCCTCGCATATATAAGAGAATGCATTGGCTTAACACATTAAAAATTATAAAAGGCGGGGGCCGGGGGGCACATAGGCGGGGGCCGGGGGGGACACATAGGCGGGTGCCTGGGGGACACATAGGCGGGGGCCGGGGGGACACATAGGCGGGGGCCGGGGGGGCACATAGGCGGGGGCCGGGGGAACACATCAGCTAAAACGTTTTTTCCGCTTGCTGAAATTTTGTTCCGTCGTGACTTTAAAAAAAATATATCATCAACTTTGACCCAGAAATTGCAATTAACAAATTATGTAGGATTGGGTTATCACTTCAGAACCCATATCGAACCCCTCTGTTGGATACATATCTATAATTCATCACTGTTGCAGATTGTGACCAGAAAATTGGTGTCATTTAAGACTTCACCAGTGATCGACTATGAGTAACTTATACTTTGCTTGACCAGTTCAAACAAAATTCACTCAAATTCGCATCAAAGGCCGTTCCACGCGTGTAGATGTAAACAACGGTTACACATTTCACTCTACTGTACTCAAATGACGCGTTTTGCTTGACTTGACGATTTGGTAAGACAATTAAAGGGGTATTCTGCGCCATTTTCAATAAATTCCCGGTGATAACACCGATCTAATATCGATAATATATAGAAAAATAAGTAATTTGAGTCGAAGATGTTTTCTGTAAACGTTCAGGTTGTTAGGCTATCTTAAAATCAAAGTTAATAATTTCATATAAATTTGCAATAAATCGATTCTGATAACTAAAGCGTATTTTGAAGAAATGTTGTTTTATCAATATATTGATGGTATGGGGACCATCTGATCGGATTGAGTACCTTTAATGCCCCGGTTCCATATTCCCGATTTTCTGTCCCGAATTAGTATATTCGGCACCAATTCGGGACCAGACCAAATCGGCAGCATTCGAGAGAATTCTGGACGAGTTTTATTCCAAAAGCCACCGAACTGATGACAAAATTTAATCGTCCCGAACATTGCCGAGTATTCCAGAATGCTTCCGAATTTCTTCCGAATGATAAAGAATTATCCCGAACTGATTCCGAATTGCCCAGATTACTACCGACTTGTTGCCGAATATCCCGAATCAATGCCGAACTGGTACCGAATTGATGCCGAATAAATACCGAATTGGTATTCAATTGCTGCCGAACGTCCCGAATCGATGCCGAATTTTGCAGATACACCGGATCTCAGTATAAAAGCAGCCACAAATGGCGAATTCGGGAATAAGCTACCGAATACTGCCGACTACTCCAGAATATCCACCCGAATATTGCCGAATACTGCCGAATACTGCCGACTACTCCCGAATAGGTGCCGAATTGCTCCCGAATTTCTCCCGATGATTGACAAATCGGGAGCGATTCGGCTTGGTTCCCGATAGTTTTGAACATTTCAAAACTGTCGGGAGCGGGCCCAGAATCGTCCCGAATCGACCCCGATAGCACCGATATCCCCGATCATGTTCGGGGGTAAAAATTCACTGTACCGACTCGTCCCGAACTTACTCCACGATTTTTGCAAAATTATGATTCGGGAGTCATTCGGGAACATTCGGGGTGGAAAATCGGGGATATGGAACCGGGGCTTAAAGGGGTGGTGGGGCCAAGATATGTCAAAATGTAAAAAGCTCATACGTGCCTGAAACCTCTTTTCCCGACTCCCCCCCCCCCTGCTCTGAGCGCTTATAACAATAAACAATGAAGACAGAAATTTATCCAACCTCAGCTATTGATGAAGAATTCCATAGAAGAATTGATGAAATTTATTTAGAAAATGAAAATATGGTCAAGTTCCACAGTGAATCAGCACACATTGGTAAACAGAAGAAGGGAAATGTATTTATAAGATTTTTTTCGTTTTTTATCAAAACAAATTCAGACCGAAGCGCGTGAAAAATACACAATGAAGACATAATTAATCCACCCTCAGCTATTGATGAAGAATTCCATAGCAGAATTGATGACATTTATTGCGAAAATGAAAATATGGTCAATTCCACAGTGAATCAGCACACATTGGTAAACAGAAGAAGAAGGGAAATATATTTAGAAGATTTGTTCGTTTTTTGTCCAAAAAATTCAGAACGAAGCGCGTGAAAAAATACACAATGAAGACAGAATTAATCCAACCTCTATCTTGTGGCAATGATCGCGCTGGCGGCTATCGGTCGGGGTGTCATTCGATCACGAATGTGGCCGCCGTAACCTGTCCATATTTATTCGGATCCACTGTGACACATTATAGCGAATATTCTAAGTTCGCTTGAAGTACTGCATGCCGCCTTTGGTATAATGTCTTATAATTTGCTTGACCAGTTCAACCAAAATTCACTCAAAGGCCGTTTTCACACGAGATATCGAGATCACAAGACACAGTTCACCAGCGTTGACAAGAGCAGCTATGAGTGCAGAATTCCATAGAAATTTTTTATCAAATTTATTCCGAAAATATGGCCACGGTCCACAGTGAACCAGCACACAATTGGTAAACAGAAGAAGGGAAATGTATTTAGAAGGTTTTTTCGTTTTTTGTCCAAAAAATTCAGACCGAAGTGCGTGAAAAATACACAATGAAGACATAAATCTATCCAATCTCAGCTATTTATGAAGAACTCCATAGGAGAATTGAAGAAATTTATTCGGAACACGAAAATATGGTCAAGTTTCACAGTGATCCAGCTCACATTGGTAAACAGAAGAAGGGAAATGTATTTAGAAGATTTTTTCGTTTTTTGCCCAAAAATTTCAGACCGAAGTGCGTGAAAAAATACACAATGAAGACCGAATTAATCCAACATCAGGTATTGATGAAGAATTCCATAGGAGAATTGACGAAATTTATTCGGAAAACGAAAATATGGTCAAGTTCCACAGTGAACCATCACACATTGGTAAACAGAAGAAGGGAACTGTATTTAGAAGATTTTTTCGTTTTTTGTCAAATAAATTCAGGACGGAGCGCGTGAAAAATACACAATGAAGACAGAATTAATCCAACCTCAGCTATTGACGAAGAATTCCATAGGAGAATTGACGAAATTTATTCGGAAAACGAAAATATGGTCAAGTTCCACAGTGAACCAACACACATTGGTAAACAGAAGAAGGGAAAAACATGTATTTAGAAGATTTTTTCGATATTTATCAAAAAAATTCAAACCGAAGCTCGTGAAAAATACACAATGAAGACAGAATTAATCCAACCTCAGCTATTGATGAAGAATTCCATAGCAGAATTGATGACATTTATTGCGAAAATGAAAATATGGTCAAGTTCCACAGTGAACTAGCACACATTGGTAAACAGAAGAAGGAGGGGACTGTATTTTGAAGATTTGTTCTTTTTTTGTCAAAAAAATTCAGTCCGAAGTGCGTGAAAAATACACAATGAAGACAGAATTAATCCAACCTCTATCTTGTGGCAATGATCGCGCTGGCGGTTATCGGTCGGGGTGCCATTCGGTCACGAATGTGGCCGCCGTAACCTGTCCATATTTATTCAGATCCACTCTGTGATATATTATAGCGAAGATTCTAAGTTCGCATGAAGTACTGCATGCGCCTTTGGTATAATGTCTTATAATTTGCTTGACCAGTTCAAACAAAATTCATTCAAAGGCCGTTTTCACGCGAGATATCGAGCTCACAAGACACAGTTCACCAGCGTTGACAAGAGCAGCTATGGATGCAGAATTCCATAAAAAAATTGATGAAATTTATTCCGAAAAGATGGTCAAGTTCCACAGTGAAACAGCTGACTGTAGTAAACAGAAGAAGAAGGGAGAAAAATTAAGAAGAGTGTTTCGTTTTTTGTCCAAAAAATTCAGGCCAAAGTGCCTGAAAAATACATAATGAAGACAGAATTAATCGAACCTCTGTATTGAGCCAATGTTCGTGTTGGTGGCTATCGGTCGGTGTGTCATTCGGTCACGAATGTGGCCACCGTAACCTGTTTCTGTGATGTTACGTCGTAGGAACCAGTTATGGCGTGTTATGTTATGACGGGTGTGGAGGCGCTAGATGTTTTCCTGTAGATACTCCTGGGACGCTGTTGTAGAGTCCAGTCTATCTAAGAATTTCCCGTCCAGCTGGTTCCAATCTATCATCGCACTTATAAACACTGAATGTTTGTATTCTTCTGTCTTTATTTCAAGTGGGAGTTCGAAGCATCTTTCGTGATTTCGTATGAGATGCTGAGGGAATTTGGATGTTTCGTATCCCTCCAGATGTTTGTTTTTCTTCCGAACTCGTTTTAGAGAGTAATTAGCATATTTTTGTGGGATGGCTGGGAAGGCCCCGTCCAGTACTTTGTGCAAGAATGTCAGCCTGTTGGTTTTCCTCCTGGTCTCGAGTGGTTGGAATATTAGGTCAGTTAGCATGTTTGTGACCGCACCCACACATCTGCTTCTATAGTCTTTTTTGATGAAACAATGCTTGAGATTTCGTTGGAGGAAGCTAAGCGCGTATGCAGTTTTTGATAACTTTTCGAAGAAATATTTATTCAGATCCACTCTGTGATACATTATAGCGAAGATTCTAAGTTCGTTTGAAGTACTGCAATGCCGCCTTTGGTATAATGTCGCTTGAAGTAATGCATGCCGCCTTTGGTATAATGTCGCTTGAAGTAATGCATGCCGCCTTGGGTATAATGTCGCTTGAAGTAATGCATGCCGCCTTGGGTATAATGTCGCTTGAAGTAATGCATGCCGCCTTTGGTATAATGTCGCTTGAAGTAATGCATGCCGCCTTGGGTATAATGTCGCTTGAAGTAATGCATGCCGCCTTGGGTATAATGTCGCTTGAAGTAATGCATGCCGCCTTGGGTATAATGTCGCTTGAAGTAATGCATGCCGCCTTGGGTATAATGTCGCTTGAAGTAATGCATGCCGCCTTGGGTATAATGTCGCTTGAAGTAATGCATGCCGCCTTGGGTATACTGTCGCTTGAAGTAATGCATGCCGCCTTTGGTATAATGTCGCTTGAAGTAATGCATGCCGCCTTGGGTATAATGTCGCTTGTTCGTTCTTTGTTACAGCTGCACGGGTCTCTGTCTTTACATCTACCTTTGTTTTCAAAGAGAGCATAAAATAAATAAATTTCTTTCAATGGGTTTTAAAATAAATTAGAATAAAAAACGTAAGCTTTTTTCTGTCCAATATGTCATTTAATATCTTATTCACATGAAATAGGAAAATGCTTTTTAGTACAAATATTATTGAATGTATTTGATAAAACCGAATCGACTTTTACATCACATACAAATTAGGGACGTACTGGCAGGGGGTGTGGGTGGTGTCTGCCCCCCCCCCCAACAAATGAGAACCATAATTTTCAATAGTTGGAAATTTCATGACTCAAATTCCAATAGCTGGAAATTAAAAGTAACAAGTAAATCGAATGATCTAAGTGTTTCAATCAGATTTCGCGATTTTCCGACTCTGAATTTGTGCCAGTTGTATATTTTCCGACTCGGATCGGAATTACAATTCTAAATACTCGTCGCCGATTTTCCAATTCCGAAATTGTACAAATTGTTTTTTCCGACTCCGAATTCCGTCATTTTAATTTGCCACTGAGCGGGGAGGTAACTCTGGAGTCGAATACAGTTACAGTTACAACGCAACAGAATATAATGTAAGACACTTCAATAAAGTCGAATAAATCATGACTAAGATGCAAACAATGTCAAATTATGCAGTCAGTTGGTGGGTGATTTAGTTGATGTATATAAATACATTATGTGTGACTAGTTTCAGATAGTTGGGGTTATTTTGACCACCATTGTGCACGGAGATAAATTTATTCCGTGATGTTGAGATGTTTTGTACCACCTCGATCAACCTCGTATTAAAGCGGAATATAGGGAATCCAATGTACGCGTGATTTGACACCCCACCCCAGCCAATTCATAGTTGCACCCACATTCCCCATGTATGTCAGCTTGCTCCGTATATGTATGATGTGGATGCGATGGCTCAGCCATCATGGCTGACTTGGACTTGGTATTTTCGATCTGATTCACTGATGGGCATTCATTTGGAAATTTCAATGTGACAGACACCCCCTCGTCCAGCGTATCCGGGGACATCCAACATCGATTTTCAAATCGCACTACAACATGTATATACTTAAACTACACCTAATTATAGGTGCCTTCCATTTATACCAAACTAAATCAGGGGATCCCGATTTTTTTTCTTCTAGGAAACATGCGGTCCAACCAAGTTACATAATGTCATGGTAAATATTTGGGATCCACTTAGCCTTAAATGATAAGTAACTGTTGACGTTTCAGCACGAAATGCCACCCATCCCCGATTCATCGTGTATCTGCATATGTAGTCCCACATAAAGATCGTTTGTCTGTACGTTTGAGCCCCAGTCCGACAACTGTATCTCTATAATCACATTCTTAATTGAAAGCTTGGCTGCAGACATGGCTATCTTCTTCCAACTCCATTGGGCGTAAATCACTGATAATGGGCTAAAATTACAAATAAAATATACCCAGCTAATCCGTTATTATAATGAAACCTACCCTCAAATGACGGCATCAGTTTCGATGTGTCTGATCGATGTCTCTTTCACATGTCGTAATTAACGGATAGCTTGGTTTTCCGAGCAGGGACAAAGGCCACAAAGCTCAATTTGCCTATTCGGTCGTTCCTCCCACCGGATTACCATGCGGTCGGTCATCCAGCGAGAGGACCACCATCTTGTATCTGATAATTTTCCCGACATCGATCCACGGGCCACCATTCGCTATCGCGACCTTCCTCTGCAACGAGGGCCCTCTGAGACCACCAGAGACTACCAGAGTCCCATCTCGGGACTTAATCCGATTATTCCAATCATCGCCGAATAAATGTCTCGAGGACAACCTTGACAAATTCCATGATTTTATAGAAACTGAGTTTGAAATTCACAGGCATAAGACTTCCAACACAGAAATGTCCTGCTAACGAACCTCGTTGCTAGACTGTCTCCTATTCTATGACGTCATTCTTGTTCCGGTCTTCTATAGGCCACACGAATTACAGGCGACCGGAAACGTCATGTCCTCACTCAACCAATCAACGTCAGACAATGGTATATTAATCAGGTAGCTAACTGAGTTCTATTTGCACACTCACGCGCGAATAGTTTGATTCCCCAGATTTATTACACCCACGAACCTTCAAAGAAACCATATTTCTCAAGTAGCGCATTTCTGACGTTCATGGGCCGGAGACCCAACAAAACCTGGCGTTTTTATTTCAGAATGGGTGTTTTGACAAACAAATTGCCATTTATGCCACACATACCATTTGAAATCAATGTATGTTAATTGTTGTGAGCCATGTCACGAGGATTGGTGCCTTCAGTGTCCCGCAAATTCGAAATAGATGTACTAAATTTCGAAGAAAAATCAAATAATATTTTAACGCCCAGAATATCCGGAGTCGAAGTCATTGTAAACCAAACGAAGTGCAATCTATGTTTCAGTGTGAATGGTTGTTGTTTTTAAAGTGATGCGAAACACTCCACTGCGGTGTTCCCGGGTGGAATAACAAATAATCATGCCAAAATAAGTTAGTTTCATAAATATGATATCCAAATAGTCAGAAAACAACATCCTTGTTATAACAGAAATGCACGCAGTGACTATTATTGGAGTAATCATTGCCGTAAGTTTATTCCCAATAAGGCGTCCCGAATAACATAGTAAATATTTACATCTATGCATAGTTCAACAGTTGTGTTCTCTGAAATGGTACAGTCAATGTGGTTGGAATTTTCGACTGCCTTAGTTCGTTTCTACATTCTTCCAGTGGTGATAGTGTTTGGATACTAATTTATCGATTTTTCAATGCAATAAGTCCACAATATGTCTTTAATGTCTTTATGTTCTCCTCCATTGGACGATCAAGCACGTGATCGAGTCAAATCGCCATGATGCTCGTAAATCGTCGTTGCTATGCCATGAGTTATTCGTTTGTTAATCATCGCCTTGACAACCTAGCATACCCCAGTCTTCTAAAAAATATACTGCTCTCTTAACGGCCTCAACCTGACGTGAACAACCTCTTATGGAAATCTATATATATCCTTGTTGAATTTGGGTCTGCTTTTATCTCTTAATGATACGGTAATATTATCAAATACAACTCGCAACGTGTTGTCGAAAAAATGTAATTGAATGTTTGATTATGGTGGCATGACCTGCCTATTATCACAGACACTCCAGTTACAACACCATACATCATATGAGATTATGAATGAACACATATTTTTGCTCTGTTCCGCTGAAACAATATTGGAATTCAAACGGTCATATAAGCCCAGTATCTCCGATTCAAGTGAAATAATTATACTATAGAGGCTCTCTAAACTAGTTTAATAAAATCTAATATCCCGACATAAACTCGTTGGAGATCATCTGTATATACCACGCTATTTACAGCGCAAAAATATATATTGTATTATATGTTTGCGTACATCAACGTCTGGTTCAGAGTTGAGTGCACATGTAATCTCCACTGACACGAACCGTGTCAATGGGCGTGGTGTTTTCAGTCAATGGGCGTGGTGTTTTCAGTCAATGGGGCGTGGTGTTTTCAGTCAAGGGGCGTGGTGTTGACAAAATTGCGGATGAAGATCGATAACTCTAAATTCAAGTGGTAAGACGGTCAAATCTCGTGATACTTTAGTGATAATACGGCCATATTTTGTTGAACAAATTGTTGATAAATAACAAGTTTTGGGTAAGTTGATACCATAGTTGACAGTGGTAAGCATTATTTTGTTGCAATAAATCAATTCTGATAACAAAAGCGAATTATGAAGAAATGTTGTTGTCGTTGTTGTTGTTGTTGTTGTTGTTGTTGTTGTATCTTGATGGTATGGGGGCCGTCTGATCGGATTGAGTACCTTTAAGGGGGACGCACCTTTTGCATAAATCCAGCCAAAGATGGCAAGAGATTTTCAACAAAGAATCTCTCTGGGTATATCTGGTTAAAAATCCTGAAAAAAATCATCTTCATTTATATAGAGTCCGAGCAACTATTAAGAGACGACAAAAACAATGGATTGAAATATTGATTGAGAGGTTGAAAATATTCGTTTCTTTTGTTGTCCCTTACGCTATCAAGAACTTCTAGAATTGTTTTTTTCACACCAGACTCCAATCACCAAAATAGCTTATTGAGAGGATGTCGGTGTTCTATCTTATGATAATTAACTCCATATTAATATGGATTATGAATGGATAGAAAACAGAGCAGGCAGCTTTAAATGGCGATCCTTGGTTATCTCAAGGTTCAACTGGTGTAAATAGGGTTCGGAGTGACATCTAGCGGATAGAGAGAATAAAATAGCGGATAGGAGAGAATAAAATAGACACTGGGCCCTGATTGGTCAATAGCCTTGTGTGCTTTTTGCATAAACAATCATCACACCTCTTCCCTATGATTTCCCATAGGTAAAATAGCCATTGGCACAGAAATTAACTCTTTGTAGTTGAGTTTGAATTTTTTGGTGTGGTCTAAAATATGACAGTATTGTTTTATGCGGTTCTGACACTAGTGACGAAAACACAAGATTTAAAGGCGAATTCCCTGCTAGACGGACATTATTTTTTTGCGTAAAAAGTTTCCCCAAATGTCAATTTTTCAGATCTAAAGAAAATTTTGGACCCAACATTTATATTGCCAACAGTATACGCTAAAACGTTAGCACTGATGCCTATGGAAAACATCTACACCAGTGTAACCTCACATAATACTCTTTCTCCGGTGTACATATAATACTGTCCGGGTATATTTTAACGGTGTTCTCAAAACTCAATAAACAGGACACTACATCTCTCCCCTTAATACCTAACGAAATAGAACAGTGAAATACATGCATTGATATATTACATAATGATATAAAACTCAACTCACATATTTATATTTATTTATTTATTTATTTATTGACCTCCTGTACAGAAGAGCTTACAAAAGTAATATGCCCTGTCGACAATATTGTCAGGACATGGTATCTCTATATTTGAGTATTTACAAAGAAGCTGGAAAAATGAGAAGAAATTGTACACTATAAACGCATTTCGCCATGCGATGGGCAACATTAGTGCCATTTCAGCGCTCTAAAATGTGTTCTGAGTAAGATGCACTTTTTATCAGCTGCATGTTCCGTCGTGTAGCGAGTGTGTTTGTCCATGACCAGTCATTTGCGCATACGTATGAGTTGTGAGCCATAGTTCAAAAGCGTGGAAGATAATATAATTAGCTGTGCCCAGGTGTCATTGTCGAAGACACGTGCCAATGTTGCCGAGAAGAATCGCGTTAAGTTTGTGGAGTTCTAGACCGTCCAAGAAGGCGAACACATGTAGGTCAAACTGGTTGATTATGTCACACCAATAGACATAACGCAACCTTAGCACGGAATCTGAGTTACATGAGTTGGTGATGTGTTCAATTTCGTTTTGGAAACAACGGCCACAAATATCACAGTTCATGTTGTTGTCGTAGAGAGTCCTGTTCAGGAGCTTGACGAGGTGTTTTAGAATGTACTTTTTGTCAGCATTGTCGGCAAGCAGCCGCCAGATAGACCAAACTGACAACGGGTTGTTATGCACATCCCTGCAAGGTGCGAGACAATCGTCTGATAGTACCGTTGTTTGCCAGGATTCGCGGTACACAGATCTCACAACCGATTTTAGGTGGGAAGAATCCAGACTGCACAAAGTTATCTATGTATGAGGAGAGGTTATACTCCTTCAGAATTTCACAAATGTCTCTGACAAATCCAGACGTATCAACGTGAAACAAATTGTTAAGGAAGAACTTATTGAGAAATATACGTGATGGAGTATCGCGTGACGGTGGAAGATGAATAAGGTCACAGAAAAAGAGAAGTTTCCGCACGTGTATCTGATGCTTTATAGGTAAAATGCCCAGGACACTGAGGGAAAGACAGGTGCTAGCTCTTGATGGTAGGCCTTGAATGTGCTTTACACAAGTTCGAAACGCTCTCTCAATTACAAGGACAATGTTGTCACGAGAGTCGCAGAGAAGTTCTGAGCCATAGAGAGCCTTTGGAAGAACAATTCGTTGGAGAAGATTAGACATTGTCACTGGGCTGGGCCGGCGATGGAGAAATGGAGAAATAAGTTGTTCTCATAACGTTAGAAGCGTTTGCTGCTCGGTTTGTGTTGTCTTTGAATTTACTTTGCTCAATTACGAGATGACGACAGCTCGTTGATTCATGGATAGCTTCGTCTCCGAGAAACAACACTCGCTGTCGTTCCTCACGTCGACGTTTAGATTCGTTGAAGACGACAACTGCACTTTTAGTAGTGGAAAACTGGAAACGCCATTGTGTGCTGTAGTGGTAACATATATCCAGAAGTCGATCGAGTCCGGACTTGTGGAGAGATATGACGCATATATCATCAGCAGTTGTAGGAGATGTGCAGTTTACACCGCCGATGTGTAAGCCCTGGTTTGATTATTCCAATTTGATAAGTAATTCATTGATGAATACCAGGTAAAAGAAAGGGGATGTCACAGTCCCCTGCCTTGTTCCTTGACGAATTTGCAGAGAATTTGATAACTGTCCATTGTGAGAGACATAGCTGGTGCAATCATGGTGCATGTTTTGAACGATCCGCAGAATTTTTCCTGTGAAACCAATATCGATAGCTTTATGAGAAGCCCGTTATGCCACACTCGATCAAAAGCTTTGGCCGAGTCAAGGAAGCCAACGCAGGCTTTCGATCCGTTGTCGTGTGCATATGTAATGGTCTCTTGGACAACAAAAGAAGTCATATTACAACCTACGTTCTTTTGAAACCCAAATTGTAAAGCGTGTGGAAAATGTACTAGTTTAGTGTTTTTGAGAAATCTTGCTAGAAGCACTGATTCGAAGAGTTTGTAGATGGTTGAGAGAAGTGTTATGGCTCGGTAACTGTCTGGTTTATTCTTAGGTTTTAGTTCCCCTTTGTAGAGAGGCACGATGATTCCTGATTTCTTCTTCGTTGGGATCCATTCTAGGTCTAGAATTGAGTTGTATAGAAACGATTCAGAAACGACATAGAAACGATTCAGGAGCAAGCAACAAATGTTCGTTAGCAATTGAATCCATTCCTGTAGCTTTGTTTCGCTTCAGTGTCTTTATACAGGCAACGAGTTCAGAGAGGTTAATATGTTCACAGAGTATTGTAGAAGAATATGACTCGTGAGAGCTGTCAATGATCGATTTGAGAGTGTTGTCGGTAGTTTGTTCAACGTCAGCGTCATGGTGTATTCCGGGTGTGTACAGATTTTCAAAATAATTCCTCCAGCCCGATAGAATTTCTTCAGGGTCTCGGCAGACCCCTGCGTCGAATACCATGCCGTGGGCGACCGTTTGCGTGCGAGGTTTATGTTGAGTCATCTTCCAAAATTTAGCAATGTCCTCGTTTGCATGTAGAAATTTTTGTTCATGACTACGAACGGATATACGCAGCGCTCTGCGAAAACGTCGTTTTGCATCTCTATATGGAACGTACTCCGCTGAAAGCGTTGAGTGCCGCCTGCCGGAAGCTATCCACAAGTTGCGAGCTATTTTTATTCCCTGGTGTAGAATGGACAATTCGGAATTCCAGTACGGTTTCGTGTGTTTGCAGAATTTGCGTTCACCAACAGCACAGTCCGAAGCATCGAGAAGTGATAAAACGATCCTGTCATACAGAGAATCAATGTCAGTATTGTCGGCAGTCGGGAGTGTCGATAATTCCAAACATTTGTGTGTAAGAATTGTCTGGTAGTACGGAATATCCGCTTGTTTCCATCTATAAACTGTTCTGTTATAGCAGAGGGTCTGGTTGTCTAGATTGACTTCAATCGAAAAAACACATGTCACAGGCAAATGGTTAGACACGTTGGTCGGAACATCATCCACAATAGCACACTCTATGAAGCAATATTCGATATCTTCCGGGACAAGAATGTGGTCAATTGTAGTAGGTTTGGCCACAGATACATACGGGAAGAACGTGAATCGCGGACCGGAGCACAGCGAGGAACAAGAGGTAGACCACATGCGTACGCTCTCTATAAACCTTCCTATAGCTGTGAGTCGTAATTTGTGTCCAACTGGAATGTTATCGCCACGAGCGTCTCAAAGGTGTACATTGAAGTCTCCCATGAGGATGACAGGACCATTCTGCTTCAGAAGATAGTACTGGTCAATGAGAGAATCCAAACGTTTTAGGAATTCATCGTCACGGTGATTAGTACTAGGCATATACATTTGCACGATACTGAGTGTTTTTGACGGCGAAATTATTAATTGGATTCCAACACACCAGTCGTGGGGGATATCTAGCGCAATGCATTTCCGAGCATATCGTTTTTAACAATTAAGGCTACGCCACCCTTTGTAAGTGTTGCGTCTTTACATGTTGTGATAGTCCTTCCTGGTTTTACTACAACTGTGTAAAGAGAATGAATGTCCGTGAGGGCCGGTATATTTCCTTCGTTGAGCCAATATTCCAATAACATCATACTTAAATGTTTGCAAAATGTTACAGAGATAAAGCTGAGAAGTCACAAATCCTGTACAATTCCATGTCATAACACTAAGCTTCATGTTCTGTATTTCCATATTTCCATCATGGTTGCGCGCTGGTGGGTCAGATCGCCACGGTCTCGCGATGATGTTTCTGGGCCAAAAGCCATCCTGGCAAAGAAGTTTGTTGTCATCTGCATATATATTTACACGCGCTGACTGTGTTCCTCTTCTGGAACTTGGGACTACGCAAATATAGGTGGAAAAAATCCCCGTTTCCGAAGAACGTCCAGAGACTGCGTTCTGTTGCGTCTGGTGAGATCCTGCCAATGTAGATTTTACGGGTCCTTCGAGTCCTTTTAAAAGGCACTCCCGTAAAACCGACGGAGTAATCAATTGGAACTCTTTCACTATCCACATGTTGCGAAGGTAAGCCGCTGAATTCAGTTGTAGCGTCATCAACTGTTTTTCCCGCATTTCCTTGCTGTCGAGGAGGATCACATCTATGAGAACTACTTGCACTGATCGTACTTGACGAGACATGTGTCTCGCACTTAGAAGATTGTGACCACTTTTTGTTGTGTGCTATGTCTACGGAATTGAAATTTTCCGCATTCAATGTGGGGTATGGACACCGCTCGTAAGAATCTGTGTTCAGATGACCATTTGCGTGCGAGAATCGATCATTTGCCGAAGAATGCAGGTTGTCTGAATTGGTAATTACGGAAAAGTTATTGACGTTGTCTATAATGTTCATGTTGTCGGTATAGGTCGACTTCACAGTTTCGGGCAACACTGACATAGCGGGCACATTTGGGGTTGTGGTGTTTAGACTAGCTGGAACAGTAGTCTTGTCGACTGGTTGGATGGGACCAGAATCGTTTAGAGTCGGTGTCGATGCAAGTGCAAAACTGTGGTCAAGTTGGATCGTTATGTGTGAGTGTTTGGCGAGAATTTCTCTCTAAAGAGCACTACCGTCTTTTGACCAATTGATAGGAGAAGAGTGGTCCAATGGTTTTGTCTCGCGAAAATTCTCTAATTTCGGCGAATCTACATGACTCGCTTGCTGATCCTCGTTCGGTGAATTGCGTTCGATTACTAATGAACGGTTACTAACATTAGCACTGGTGTTTGTCTGGGAATTGATAAGTGACTCACTGGAGTTCGAGATGTCTTGTGCTTTCCACAACATGTCTACCGACTGTTAGGAGTGTTGTTGCATACACGATTGTACGAACGTCACGAGTGAGTTGTATTTTGTAACAGTATCTCGGGCTAGTAGTTCAAACATTGTGGACATCTGTTTTTGCACATTGTCGGCATAATGTTTGGTGACTGCCGAGGAATTGACACATTTATTGTTGATGGCAGATAATCTCTTGTCGAGTGAATCATTTTTCGCGAATTGTTTGGACATTTCACTGATTTTGGTATTGATTGACTTCACAAAATTATTGAAGTCGTCCTCTGAAGACCCAGAGTCCTTCTCCAACATTTTTACTGTGATTTAGGTTGTCTATCCCCATACATTTTTCATCCTTCATCGTCTGCAAACCGAGGCTAATTTCTGTTATGACTCCTATGTTGCTACCAATAGTTTTTGAGTTAGAATTACACTTGGTGCTCTAAAGAAAATTTTGGACCCAACATTTATATTGCCAACAGTATACGCTAAAACGTTAGCACTGAGGCCTATGGAAAACATCTACACCCGTGTAACCTCAGATAATACTCTTTCTCCGGTGTACATATAATACTGTCCGGGTATATTTTAACGGTGTTCTCAAAACTCAATAAACAGGACACTACATATCTCCCCTTAAAGGTACTCAACCCGTAAAGAGGGTCCCCATCTCAACAGATTCCAACAACAACAATCCGATCAGAGGGTCCTATAATACTATTTCTTTGGCTTTGGGGGTAAAAAATATTTGATTCGAGTCGAGGAACCCATCAAACAAAGCTCAGGGTTATTAGATATTGATTTTTCAAATTTGTTATGTTCTCGAGATGAGTACTAATAACTGCCGTAATCTGCTCTGGATGTGTACTCCAAATCTATTCAAACAGACAAGGATGAATAACTCTAAAATCAAGTGGTAATTTTAACGCAATTTTGACTGAGTTCTGGGCCAGATAGTATTCCCGATAATGAAAAATAATAGATTTCTAAAATCGATATCTAACAAATCTGAGCTTTGATGGGTGACTTCCTCGACTCGAATCAAATATTTTTGACCCCCGAAGCCATTGAAATAGTAATTGAGAGGAGTTTTATCGGGTTGAGTACCTTTAATACCTAACGAAATAGAACAGTGACATACATGCATTGATATATTACATAATGATATAAAACTTAACTCACATATTACATTCAAACAACATAATCTTACAAGTGAGCTGGTTGTTCCTAACTCTTATTGGATATCTTCCACAATCATTTGAGGAACCATTATCGTTTTCAATCTGAGATCCACATGATGCGGGTGAGGTTCTTCGGTTAATATCCAATCAAAATCAACGTCAGAATCCTCTTGAGGCTTACTAGTAAAAGAGTTATCAAAGAATTTGACCAACTTGAAGTATGAACTATTTCTTGCCTTTACCTCATTTCCACGTTTAGCAATAACCATGGATCATTTTATATTAACCACATTGTACGGAACTGGATCAAATAGGGGCTGGAATTAAAACAAATATATATAAATTTTTATCAACCCAATTGTAATTGTGGAAGTTTTTATTCTGCTATGTTTTTTTTTTCATTTTGGCATTTTTGTCATTCGACTTGATATTGCATTTCTTTGGACATTTAACTGGGGTATGAGGCAACTTTGCTTTAACGGACGGTGCTACACCTGCTGAGCAATGGGGAGTAGATCTGTAATTTCTAAGGAAGGCATACATCATGCTCTTGCTTCCATTTTTTATCCTCCAACTGGGCTGTGATGCATACCTTCTTCAGAGGTTTCATAAATGATTCTACTTCTCCATTTGCCTCCGGCGATAAGGGTGATCATTTGCGCTGTTTGACACCAATTTCAGAGGCAAATTCACTGAATTATCTACTCTGAAATGGACTCCCATTATCACTGCGCACAGCATCAGGGATGCTACACGAACTGAAAAACTCGCGCAGATCTCCACTTCCGGAAATCTACTATAATCATCTACTATAATCATCTACTATAATCATCTATTCACTACCAGAAGATAATTACTGTCAGGTAAAGAAAGGTCCAACAAAATCAATACTAATTTCCGGCCATGGTGATCAGGAACAGTTGTCATCCCAATTGGTTCACGGACTGGGTTGTTAACTACTGCTTGACCAAGATTAAATTTTGATATCTGAACTTCTACTAGTGTGTTCATACCACCCAACGAAACATTCTCTCTGAGAAGCATTTTTGTTTTATTGATTACTTGGTGCCCTTCATGAGCAATATCAATGGCGCTTTGATGGAGAGTAGCCGGCAAAAACAATGCGACTATTCTTCAACAAAATCATGTTATTTGCATAATAACAAACAGATAACTCATCTTTGACATTTTCAAACTCTCGCACATCGGCTTCAGATTTGTGACATTTGCCGGTAATCAAATTATCAATAACGGCTTTACGAACGGGATCTAAAGAGGGTCTCATCGGCTATTTAGTTCAAGCTCATAGCTTTTGGTATGGAGTCTTTGACTAAAAAATCAATATAAATTTCTGCGTGATGCTCAACTTCTGTGTAAACATATGGGTTTGGGATACCTTGACAAGTAATCCGCAGGATTATCAACTCCTTCATGAAACTTAAGTTTGAAATTGTAAGTTTGCAGACGTAATGACCATCAGTCTAATCGAACAGGAAGCTTTGAATTTGGCTTACCAAATAATCCAAGGAGTGGAAGATTGTCAGTAAACACTTCTATGTAGGATCCATGTACATATAAATGGAAATGTTCAAGTGCCCATACTACAGCAAATCTCTCTCTCTCTCTCTCTCTCTCTCTCTCCCTCCAACTATGAATATCTTTGTTGGACTGCAGTGAGGGATCTGTTGCCGAATGCTACTTGCTATTTGCTACTTGCATCTTGTAAAAGTGTCTCAGCAACTCCAACAGGAGACGCATCCACAAAAAGTTGAGAAACTTGATTGATATCAAAATACGATAGGACTGTTGCATTTGCAACTTTATGCTTCAGTTCAACAAAAACATTGTCTTACTTGTCACCCCAGTTGACATTTTTGTATGTAAGCTGACGAAGTGGGGGGTGATATTAGAACAAAATTGGAATAAATCTAGTACTGAAATTGAAATGTTGTGTGATGGCTTGATATAATTATAGCTTGATAGTTCCAGACCCGATCGAGGGTCAACCAACAGCAGACTGTTTCACAAAGGAGGCGATTGACGCCTCCTTTGTGAAACAGTCTGCTGTTGGTTGACCCTCGATAGGGTCTGAACTATCAAGCTATCGGGTGGTAAAGTGTCAAATACGTCGTTTAATGCATCTCCGCCATAGCTTAGCATTGTGATGTTCAAGGCATACATTTTCAGTCAATCGTTTTGACCATTTTTCCCATCTTCAGAATCTGGCTACATCGTCATCACTGCAAGTAAACGTGGGATATCACATTGCCATAGCCATTCCGTCGCCAAATTAAGGGTTCTATCTTATGATAATTAACTCCAGATTAATGTAGATTATGAACGGATAGAAAACAGAGCAGGCTGTATTAAATGGCGATCATTTATTATATCCCTGGTGTACATATAGTAATGCCCGGGTATATCTTACCGGTGTTCTCAAAACTCAAAAAAAGGACATTACAGAGGAGGCTTCATTTGTATCATAATGTTGAGTTCGATTTTAGTTGCATAATGTAGCATCATACCCCATATATTATGATGCAGAATCAAGCAGTCACAAATATTCCAACCCAATGAAAACAAATGTTTAAATGCAATGTGGTCAAGTCAAGCAGGGGGCAATCACCTGAAATTGGGCCACAGTGTTAAGAGATATTGTGGCCAGCTTTAACCCTTTACCCAACAGAAGGACCCTGTGCTAATGCATTCTCTTATATATGCGAGTCGACCATAGGTCGCCTCGCATATATAAGAGAATACATTGGCTTAACACATTAAAAATTATAAAATTGTTAAAGAATGTAAGAAAAAATGGTAAAAAGTGTTTAAAAAAGATTTTTTTTTAGGCCAATGCATTCTCTTATATATGCGAGGCGACCTATGGTCGACTCGCATATATAAGAGAATGCATTGGCACAGGGCATAACTGTAACTATCACAATGTGGTCAAGGAGCCGGTTCCAATGATATCCATATTTGTATGGTTCTATTGAGACAGACCGAAGATATTTTAGGCTTTTGAAGCTTTATTTGGCCGGTTTTGGCCGTTTTGTTGGCTAAATGGTTAACTTGGTTAACTTGGTTATGAACCCATGACTCAAAACTCAACTCAGCCCAATGTTTCACTGATCAATAGACATGACATGACCATTCCCAAATATAGAAAGTTATTTATGGGTAGTTGGCTTTCTAAATAAAAATAATCATTAAATGTCATTAATCAAAAACAATTAAGTCTCCTCTCATGATGTTCTGATATGATATCATGGATATATGAAATGATCTTTTGAAAAAAGATCTATTTCACAGAAGTTCTTGGTACCGGAAAACAATGGCATTTTAAATATTTTTCATGGAATAAAAGTGATGTAAATGAGGTTATAATATCCAATGGGCGATTGTTCTTAAATATTGTGACACAATAATCACCCCTACGAATCACCCCAACCAAATTTCACATTCCTGACAGATTTTGAGAAAATCCATTTTGAAATAGCAGGACATTTTGGTAAAACGTGCGTCTGACCCTTAGTCGGAATTATTCATCTGTATAACAGTAATTTCGCCTGGTCTATTATATGAAACTGTGTTTCTAAGTCAGTTAATACACTCGTAACTCGACCATCCAGTTTCCAAATGTCCAGTTCCTCGTCCATTATCCTTGCTTAAGCGTTTTTTTCGCGCGAAACTTGGATGTCTATTGAGATGTAGAGACGTTATTTATGGGTCGAACCCATGAAAGTACAATATCATTCCATCAATTTAATTTGAGCATTTAAATGTTATATCGCTTTGATCATCAACGTGTCCTTTTCAGCTTTACCAGAATAACCTCATATCAACTACTAGTATCACACTCTGGT
The DNA here is from genome assembly GCA_032622095.1 of Siphonodentalium dalli. Taxonomy (NCBI): domain Eukaryota; kingdom Metazoa; phylum Mollusca; class Scaphopoda; order Gadilida; family Siphonodentaliidae; genus Siphonodentalium; species Siphonodentalium dalli. Next base: position 196,887,368 of record CP136067.1, on the reverse strand, counting down.
GATTAGGGAAAACGAGACTGGTGTGTTAGGGTGCAGTGGGAAGGTTGGCTACCCTCCGGGGAGACTCGAGTGTTAGGGAAGGTTGGCTACCCTCCGGGGAGACTCGAGTGTTAGGGAAGGTTGGCTACCCTCCGGGGAGACTCGAGTGGTTTTATCGTTATCCAGACTCAGAATATTTCCATCGTGTTGCGAAACAACCGATGTCAGCACTAAAATCCATGTCTGCTTGCTTACGTGAACTTTATCCGAAGTGCGGGAAACAATGGCGGACTCTATATAGGTGCTTCGTTAACAGTCCACATACTTCTCCTACAAATTCGAAATTTTACAAAAGTATAAAATCAAACTGCCTGGTAATTTTCAAAGTTTAGTGCATTAGTCCGGGAGCTAATAGGGGTACCATTGCACACCCTGGGAGTTAACTTCACCCCACTCATTTTGTTCCTTATTATGTCCTTCAACTATTAAGCAATGTTAACACGAAAACAATGTGACCGTGTAGATTCCAGACAAGATGGCGTCCACAATGGCCGCCGTTTTTCAGACTATGCCCTAAGTCAGTTTGATGCAAATTTATGGAAAAATCTTTGGTATGAAAGGTGTTTATTGTTTTGGTCTATCTGAAATGGGTCACACTACGGTGTTTGTAGACCAAATTGCTCAAGATAGCACCCAAAGTGGCAACCACATTTAGTAAAAAGTTGATTTTTATATCCCGAACATTATTCACTGCGTTTTCCGAAAAGGTAGCACTTGACTAACATACGTGTGTTAAATGTTCGAATTTTGCCGATAACTTCTTTTGTGATTCTGGCCATAGTATTGAAAGGAAATGGGCAAAATTTGGTCGGAAATGAGATGAATCACAATCGTTTCGCTATTCTGGCACATTAGGATAAAACAAATATCAACTGATACAGGGTGGATGTCAAGATGGCAGCCAGGGAGTTACTGTATGCTCATAGGTGAGGTGTATAGGTATCAATGAAGTTATTGTATGGTCATGAATGATGTGAATAGGTATACACGTAGTGACAATATGGTTATGAGTGGGGTGTCCACTGTGAGATATATATATATATATATATATATATATATATATATATATATATATATATAGTGGCTGTATGGTCATGTGTGGAGTAGATTGACTGTATGGTGTAAGGGTGTGTGTACCCAGTACAGGGGATACCCGATGTGGCTGTATGGGCATTGGTGCTGTGCATGGATTTAACGAGAGTAGCTACATTCATCTGTGTATTGTTTATGTATATATTGGGTGACTGTAAGGTCGTGGGTAGTATGTACAGGTGTACCGCGTGTGGCTCTATTGTGACAAATGGGTGTGTATGTATACATGTGCTGTCTGTATGATCACGGGTGGGGTGTGTGGATAAATAGGGAGTGATTTTATGGGTAATGTGTATAGGAGTGCCCTTGTGGTAACCGAGTGGGATGTATATTTATATACGTCGTGGAAGTATTATCATTGGTGTGTATAGGGAGTAGCTGTATGATCACGGATGGCGTTTATGAGTATACAGTGAGTTGCTGAATTGTCATGTGTGATGTGTATATGCAAGTATGGAATGCATGAGTGGTCGTGTGTGGGTATTGGTATATCCGGAAGGGATGGATGGCCATTGGCGTGGTGCATATGTATACCTGGTGTGAATATTTGGTAATTGTTGTGGTGTTATATCTTGAATGTCTATTTGGCCATGGGTGTGGGGAATAGGTACACAGGGGGTGACTATATGGCCGTATGTCACGTGTAGGAGTATAACCGGTTCATTCCAGAAGAAGAACGGTAACCCCATTACTGCCGACGTGGTTTCAATGCGACATATACATTCCACGACATTGCAAATGAGCAGCACACCTGTACCGACAAGTAATTGAATTGCGTGGAATCCATAAGCACAATGCATATGTTTAGTTTTGTGGACCGGTGTAACATATAACTGTTTCTCGACTAGAAGCCTCCATGGGAAGCTCACTGAGCCACAGGCGTCGAGTTTGATCCAGCGATCTGACCTCTTCAACGAGACGTGATGCGAAGCCCAGATCAATTCACTGCAGCGATAACAAATTTATTATATGACATGATTTTTATTTAAAAAGCAAAATGTTTTTTAAAATGAAACCACATGTAGGCCACCAGTAACAAGAATACAGAAGGAACTATTTCTGTATAATAAATCGTCAGGCTTTTTACGGACATGCGCAGTATGCGAGACAGAGAAGGGTGGTATGACACCGGATCAAACTGTAGCTGATCCGATGGTCGGGAAATAATCGCTTTACTATAACGGTGTTGGGGGAAGAAAATCATAGTCATATAATAAAGCATGGTATAACGTGGCCCATTCTGAGAAATAAAAGGACGAGGTAGAACAAAGAAGCTGGGTTTTAACAAGGGAGATAAGCCATGCATTTAGTTTGTCGCACTGGAGCGATTCTTTATTGGAAATAACATCTAAGTGGTCTTACATCCACTAACTAACCTTACAACGCCGTGGTATGGCCTGAGGGCTGAAATGATGATAAGAAATAAAATTGACAGGAATGGGTCGACGAAGCAATCCTCTTAAAAATAATACTATTCAACTTCGAATCTATGAAGATTATATTAGTTGTGATAGTCTGTTCTTCGCGCAGTAATTCAATATTGAGACGGCTCAAATTTTAATGTAGAATTCAGTCAACCAATTGGCATGTGCATAATTGACATATCTACACGATTTCATTGTTCATAATAAATGAAATCGCGGCAATTGCGAAAAAAAAGGAAAACATAATTTGTGAGTACCATCAAATTACCCCATCATATGATATGTTGTCCTTGGTGCGTTTTCTTGACATTTTTGAGCTGACAAATCATCTACCAACAACAATTAGGGAGAGGAGGGTATTCTAAGTGATTTAGCACTTGTCCTCCAATCCCTTTTGTCATAAACTAATTTAATTTATGAACAAATAAAATATGTTTAAACAAAAAAACAACAATTGTAATTTTTCCTCAGATTGCTGTAGTGGTGGTACATGTATATAAAGGTTTTTAACACATTACGTGATATTTTTTTTTTATAATAACATTTTTAATAAAATGGTGTCTTAAACTTGTGAAAATTGAATGGCAATCACAAACAAAGATATCTTTAAGTTGTGCATGTTGTCTTTAGAACTCAGCTAACCTGTATACTCTAAAAGTCGTCATCATCACTGTCTATTTGTGACGCAGAATTTGAACATGAAGATCCATTGCAGTGACCACACAAGCACTCAACCATTTAACCACTATGGTTATTTATCGACAACCTAATTTTTTTTAGTACTTTTGGCTACAGAAACGACAGCAGCATCGAGGGATATGACAGCGCCTGTATACAGCATGTCTAAGAATGTACATCAAAACTGTTCAATACTTCCTGCGATTTAAAACGAAATTGATAGTTTGCGTCAGAATTCCTTCGATATGACTGTCCTGCCAATAACCATATATACTGCTAATCATTAAGCAGTGCAAACGTACCTCGATTTCTACTAATTACTAATTAGAACAAGTTTGGGGATTGTGACAAATGGCCATGGTAACATGGTTGAAAACAATCCGGGTCAAAAGTTCAAAAATGTCTCAAAAATAGAGAAAGTCGGAAAATAAACGGACATTGTCCGAAACTACTACAAGGTAATATGATCATACGCGAGCGTAATTAACGAACCAAAGGTAAAACAATCACATAGAGGTTTCTTGTCAAAATCACTTTTTGATTCCCACCAAATAAGATTCACATGCATAAGGCTTATGTTTGGTGGGGTAATTATAAATAGTTATATATTTTGTCGAGAGTGCATGGAACTGAAACTAACCATTATGTTACTTGGCGTGCTGGGGGAGCTCCCCGCTTCAGATACTCAGGATGTTCATTTCACTCATAACAATCATGTCATGTCGATTTCAACGAACGTCGACGAACAACGTCATCGTGTAACTTTCACCATTGACCGAATTCGCGTGGAACTGAATGTATCTTCTGCTTTGTTCATTCGTATGTGTTTTCATTTTATTCAATAAAATAGGATATATATGGATGATCAGATGCATGTAAGTATGCAGACTTATGATAACAATCAAATCCATATTAAATATGATCTTATTTCCTTTCGCACGGTATAGTCTCTACAGAACCATGCAGTATTGATCACATGATGTGCAACAGTTGTAAAATAAAGCTTTGAGATACACGTAGATCGTGTTGAGTTGTGGTGATTTTAGTTTATTTAAAAACATATTAAAACTTCCTGGAGTCCGATGATTTGATCCAGTAGAGTGCCTTTCCCTTATAAATAAAAACAAATAAATGATTTTATGACGTTTATATAAATAAGACAATGTTGCATGTCGACTGATTCGGGTTGGCCTCTTGACAGCTGATTACGACATTAATGCTTTAAGCCCACTGATCTACTGTGCGACATTCGCGCTCGCGAAATTCAAAACAACAGTGTCGTATTAGATAATAATTGGTGACGTCACAAAATCATATATAGTCTATATAGGACCCAAAGCATCCGGCTTTGGTTCGTTATAACTTTTATGTTGAATCAGAGAAGATAGTGCATTGTAATTAGGAGTAACTCGTGCTTGGTCTGCATTTGATTACATGTCCTTATATAGAGAAACCCTTAGTTCCAATGGTGAGTACTTACTCTTTTAAAATCATTATGTTAAGATATATCTTTCACATTAATATACTTCTTTCTGTTATAAATTATTGTGGAGTTCAGAACAAATATAAAGTTTTCTGTGGAATAAACCGGGTTACTTTCACAATTGTGACGTTTTATTAACTAGAGGAGCGGTCTTGACCAGAATTGTTTTTTTTTAATTTTTTCTTTTACACACGGAAAAATTATATATCATATGAAAGTAGAAGATGTAGGCTTCATGTTCCGCCCTGCTGTAAAATGTGAAAGTGGTGCCGTTGCCATGGGAACAGAATGTAAACATTGTAGACACAGTTTGATATTAAACCATTTCCGTAAATGGTAAAAACTAATTTAAGCCCATTCTAGGACAGGAACAGACGTTGAAGGTCATTTATTGATGATTTGTCCACTATAACTATGTTCCAACTATTCCAGTATTAAATAGGATGCACATATAGGTTATACGGGTCTTTATTGCCATTTTGGGGTGAAAAATGGTGATTTTTGCAAAAAATGCGATAATTTTGGAATTGGAACATTTATTGAATACTACATTGGTTACAGTAATAATTTATGCATTATTATGATGGCATCATACGTGTACTTAAAATTAATTTGGATAAAACTGCCGAAAAGGCCCAATACCAAGAGAAATACCTGTTACCATGGAAACGATATTTAAAAATACAAAAAATGCCGTTATTGGAAAGAAATGAAGACCTATAACCCTTGCGACACAATATAACTTTTTGAAATTTGTTTTTTATGACATGCACTTTTAATCCTGACTTCTGTGTTGGGTAATTGATGCGGTTTATTTAGCTGTTGTCATGGAAACGGACCAAATTTCGCCAAATAATGATGTTTTTTCCCCATAGAGCTGACATTTAAAGCATGTAATTTTATGAAGCAAAGCGTATTATGACAACCCGTTATAGATGTCTCAAAACGTTTTTCAAAGATTACTATTTCCCAATTATCCCAGTAGTAGCTAGGATGCACATATAGGATATGAAGGTTTTATTGCCATTTTGGGGTAAAAACTGGTAATTTTTGCAAAAAATGCGATAATTTTGGAATTGAAACATTTATTTGATACTACATTGGTTACAGTAATAATTTATACATATTATGATGGCTTCTTACGTGTGCTTCAATCTAGTTTTGATAAAACTGCAGAAAAAGCCCAATACCCTGAGAAATACCTATCACCATGGAAACGATATTAAAAAATACACAAAATTTCATTATTGGAAAGAAATGAAATTCTATAACCATTGCGACACATATTAACTTTTTGAATAATGAATAATGATGTTTTCCCCTATAAACAGGACATTTAAATTGTGAATTTTATAAAGCAAAACATATTGTAACAACACGTTATAGGTATCTCAAAATCTTCAACTCATATATATAATACAACAGGGGATAAGAGCACTCCTAAGACGACTTTCCTGCAGGTTTGCCAGACAAATTTACTATTATGTGAACGCACCCTGACATGGTACTCATCAAACTCAGAGTCCACGTGTTTTTATCATTTTATTTCCAATTTCTCAGCTGTTTCTGTGGATCTAGACGAAAATTGTCTAAATAGTGATGTGTTTTGCACAATTTTTTTTATTATTGGAAATTGTGTGAAAAATTACGGGTATGTTTAAAAACCAACACCACGTATCTAGAAAATGCCATGATATGATTTTAAAAGATTCGCTGTCTGGGAATTATGAAACTGATTTGAAAGCAAATAGTTGATGATTATAAGCTACATCCCTAAATAGTAATTACCTGTACTTACTCAGAATAACGGCATAACAATTTCCTGGAATATATCACATCCGAACCCATTTGGGTCAAATGTAGACCTGCATGATTAAAATGGGTCATGTAGTGTGATAATAGTGAGGATTGCTATGCAAATGCGGTGATATGGTGCGCCATAGCTGCCTTATGTCAAGCTCGGGCAATATATCCGGTTAATATATCAATATATGTGGTTAGTTAGTCAATAGATGCAGCCTCTTTGCAATTATATTTGGCTACTTTGTCAATATTGGAGGTTAGTTAGTCAATATATGCAGATAATTTGTCAATATATGTGGTTAGTTAAGTCAATATATGCAGCTACTTTGCAAATATATGCAGCTATGTTTCCAATATATGTGGTTAGTTGGTCAATACTTTGTCCATTAATTTGGTTAGTTAGTCAATATATGTAGCAAATTAGTCAATATATGCGGTTAGTTAGTCAATATATGTGGTTAGTTAGTCACTATAGGCAGTTACTTAGTCAATAGATGTGTCAGTTAGTCATTATATGCAGTTACTTAGTCAATATATGTGGTCAGATAGTCATTATATGTAGCTACTTAGTCAATATATGCAGTTAGTTAGTCATTATATTTAGCTACTTAGTCAATATATGCAGTTAGTTAGTCATTATATGCAGATACTTAGTCAATAAATGTGGTTAGTTAGTCATTATGTGTAGATAATTAGTCAATATATGTGGCTAGTTAGTCATTATATGCAGTTTCTTTGTCAATAAATGTGGTCAGTTAGTCAATATATACATCTACTTTGTCAAAATGTGCAATTGCATTGACAATATATGCAGCTAATTTATCAATATATATGGTTAGTTGGTCATTATATGCAGCTACTTAGTCAATAGGTGTGGTTAGTTAGTCATTATGTGTAGATACTTAGTCAATAAATGCGGTTAGTTAGTCAATATATGCATCTACTTTGTCTAAGTAGCTACATATATTAAATGACAAACTGACCACATATATTGACAAAGTAGCTGCATATAATGACTATCTAACCGCATATATTGACAAAGAAACTACATATAATGACTAACGAACCGCATATATTGACTAATTAGCTGCATATAATGACTAACTGCTTATATTGACTAAGTAACTGCATATAATGACTAACCAACTGCTTATATTGACTGAGTAACTGCATATAATGACTAACTAACCACACATATTGACTAAGTGTCTACACATAATGACTAATTAACTGCTTATATTGACTAAGTAGCTGCATATAGTGACTAACTATCCGCATATATTGACTAAGTAGCTGCATATAATGACTAACTGACCACATATATTGACTAAGTAGTTGCATATAATGACTAACTAACCGCATATATTGACCAATTAGCTGCATATAATGACTAACTGACCAAATATTGACTAATTATTTGCATATAATGACTAACTGACTGCATATATTGACTAAGTAGATGAATATAATGACTAACTGACCACAAATATTGACTAAGTAGTTGCATATAATGACTAACTAACCGCATATATTGACTAAGTAGCTGCATATAATGACTAACTGATCACATATATTGACTAATTAGCTGCATATAATTACTAACTGACCATATATATTGACTAAGTAGCTGCATATAATGACTAACTACCCGCATATATTGACTAAGTGGTTGCATATAATGAGTAACTGACCGCATATATTGACTAAGTAGATGCATATAATGACTAACTGACCACAAATATTGACTAAGTAGTTGCATATAATGACTAACTAACCGCATATATTGACTAAGTAGCTGCATATAATGACTAACTGATCGCATATATTGACTACGTAGCTGCATATAATGACTAACTGACCACATATATTGACTAAGTAGCTGCATATAATGACTAACTAACCACATACATTGACAATGTAGATGCCTATAATGACTAACTGACCACAAATATTGACTAACTATAGTTGCATATAACGACTAACTAACCACATATATTGACTAAGCAGCTGCAAACAATGACTAACTAATCATATATATATATATATATATATATATATATATATATATATATATATATATATATATATATATATATATATATATATTGATAAAGTTGCTGGATATATTGTCAATGCAATTGCACATTTTGGCAAAATAGATGTATATATTGACTAACTTACCATATTTATTGACAAAGAAACTGCATATAATGACTAACTAACCGAATATATTGACTAATTTGCTACATATATTGACTAACTAACCAAATTAATGGACAAAGTATTGACCAACTAACCACATATATTGGAAACGTAGCTGCATATATTTGCAAAGTAGCTGCATATATTGACTTAACTAACCACATATATTGACAAATTAGCTGCATATATTGACTAACTAACCTCCAATATTGACAAAGTAGCCAAATATAATTGCAAAGAGGCTGCATCTATTGACTAACTAACCACATATATTGATATATTAACCGGATATATTGCCTGAGCTTGACATAAGGCAGCTATGGTGTACCATATCACCGCATTTGCATAGCAATCCTCACTATTATCACACTACATGACCCATTTTACTCATGCAGGTCTACATTTGACCCAAAGGGGTTCGGATGTGATATATTCCAGGAACTTGTTATGCCGTTATTCTGAGTAAGTACAGGTAATTACTATTTAGGGATGTAGCTTATAATCATCAACTATTTGCTTTCAAATCAGTTTCATAATTCCCGAACAGCGAATCTTTTAAAATCCTATCATGGCATTTTCCAGATACGTGGTGTTGGTTTTCAAACATACCCGTAATTTTTCACACAATTTCCAATAATAAAAAAAATTGTGCAAAACACATCACTATTTAGACAATTTTCGTCTAGATCCACAGAAACAGCTGAGAAATTGGAAATAAAATGATAAAAACACGTGGACTCTGAGTCTGATGAGTACCATGTCAGGGTGCGTTCACATAATGGTAAATTTGTCTGGCAAACCTGCAGGAAAGTCGTCTTAGGAGTGCTCTTATCCCCTATTGTATTATATATATGAGTTGAAGATTTTGAGATACATATAACAGGTTGTTACAATATGTTTTGCTTTATAAAATTCACAAATTTAAATGTCCGGTTTATAAGGGAAAACATCATTATTCATTATTCAAAAAGTTAATTTGTGTCGCAATGGTTATAGAACTTCATTTCTTTCCAATAATGAAATTTTGTGTATTTTTTAATATCGTTTCCATGGTGATAGGTATTTTTCAGGGTATTTGGCTTTTTCTGCAGTTTTATCAAAACTAGATTGAAGCACACGTAAGAAGCCATCATAATATGTATAAATTATTACTGTAACCAATGTAGTATCAAATAAATGTTTCAATTCCAAAATTATCGCATTTTTTGCAAAAATTACCAGTTTTTACCCCAAAATGGCAATAAAACCTTCATATCCTATATGTGCATCCTAGCTACTACTGGGATAATTGGGAAATAATAATCTTTGAAAAAGGTTTTGAGACATCTATAACAGGTTGTCATAATACGCTTTGCTTCATAAAATTACATGCTTTAAATGTCAGCTCTATGGGAAAAAAAACATCATTATTTGGCGAAATTTGGTCCGTTTCCATGACAACAGCTAAATAAACCGCATCAATTACCCAACACAGAAGTCAGGATTAAAAGTGCATGTCATAAAAAACAAATTTCAAAAAGTTATATTGTGTCGCAAGGGTTATAGGTCTTCATTTCTTTCCAATAACGGCATTTTTTGTATTTTTAAATATCGTTTCCATGGTAACAGGTATTTCTCTTGGTATTGGGCCTTTTCTGCAGTTTTATCCAAATTAATTTTAAGTACACGTATGATGCCATCATAATAATGCATAAAGTATTACTGTAACCAATGTAGTATTCAATAAATGTTCCAATTCCAAAATTATCGCATTTTTTGCAAAAATCACCATTTTTCACCCCAAAATGGCAATAAAGACCCGTATAACCTATATGTGCATCCTATTTAATACTGGAATCGTTGGAACATAGTTATAGTGGACAAATCATCAATAAATGATCTTCCAACGTCTGTTCCTGTCCTAGAATGGCTTAAATTAGTTTTTACCATTTACGGAAATGGTTTAATATCAAACTGTGTCTACATTGTTTACCTTCTGTTTCCATGGCAACGGCACCACTTTCACATTTTACAGCAGGGCGGAACATGAAGACTACATCTTCTACTTTCATATGATGTATAATTTTTCCGTGTGTAAAGAAAAAAATTAAACTCGAAAAATAAGCCCCGTTGGGGCCAAGACCGCTCATCTAAACGTCATTTAGTTATTTTAGATGAGCGGGTTATGTAAAGGATAATGACAGTGTAGTGGCTGAGGCCAAATAATCACCAAAGGCTGCGAAGCGGCCGCGGCTGATCAGTTGTGTCTCAGACACTTCACGAGGGCGCATACGTTCCAGTTGGTCTAAAGGTTCGTCGGTAAACATGCAACACCCACTGCATTGATGCACCAATTATAATATAACCACAAACCCATTGCCAAACAAAAAGTGACGAACGCGTTGACGATTGACATGTTATTATGTTAACGCGCTGTCAGCTCGCGGCAAACACACTAAACTCTTAGTTTCTCGGTTCTCTTATACGACATTTGAATTGTTTTCGGCATGCATATATCTTCTCATTGTTATTTGTTCTAATTTCTATTGAAATAGAAGCCTGATTAGTCCATGAAATAGCATGCAGAATAATATTCAGGCCAAAATTGACAATATTCGTTACATGGTTCAAGCACGCAAATACAAGAGTACGTTTTTAACCACATTTAGTCCACATTAGTACGCAAATACCGAGTACGTTTTAATTACATTTAGTCCATCGCATCCTACGAGAAGGCTAGATATGCTTGTCAATATACACCCTATAAGAGTGCGTAAGAAACGAGCCATAACTGTCGGTTGCAGCTGAAATACAATGCTAGCGTGTGTGAAATTTGCACCATTTAATCACTGCAGCGAGACAGTATCAGAGATATGCGCCTATTGGACCGACATCCAAGAACAATGAAGCTAGCATTAGCTGCACAGTATGAATGCCGCGAGAACAAGGCTTTAGATCAAACATTATAAGGAAGCCTCGGCTTTATCATGGCTTCTCCCGTGAAGAACAATCGAGGATAAACTGTCTGAATGCTATCGGTATTGAACCGGTCGCTATTCTTTCGTAATCCGGGATGAAAGCGCTCGCCACGACGAAATATTGAACAGTTTTACCGTCGGACACAATTAACCAGCTCCGGATGTTTCCATTTCCGATTCTCACATTTCACGTTACCGTTCGATACGCAGACGTGTAGAATTCCTGCTCTAAGCACGACTTGTTGTTTTCTGAAGAATTGCGTCCTTTTAATTTAACTGGTGACTATGGCAGTGTTCCGATGATCGATCTGAAATCTGCCGAGAGAATGGAGCGGTTAGCCAGACTCATATCGGAAATGAAATCGCAGTTATTCAGTCACGCTTTCCAATGTTCCGAGGAGTATTTCGGTGATGTCAGTGAACCATGTGCGTGACCTATGACCCGAAAGGGTGGCAGGATTAATTGTGCATTAACTGTACCCCGATGAGATATGGTGGATAGGATACCAGGTGAGATACACATATTATCACAACAGTGTCTTGATCCGTGCGACGGCACGGATCAACACACTACTGGGATAAAAGGTTTATTATATGACGTCAAGTTTACAATAATAACCATTTAATCACATACTGTTTTCACTTCAGCAGTTTAATTTTCTTATTTTTAACGGATAAATAGTCGTTAATTCGGCACATCTCGGCAATTTCCGTAGGAGTGTGATCTGATTTGATCCGGAGAACTCACACTCAGTGTGATCCGAAGATCAGGATTAGATCGTCAAACAATAGTGGTGTTTATGGAAGGATAGGCATAGTCATGCAATAAACATGTATAACATACTGTGAAGTGTAGATTCAAACTTTGACATTAGTGCATGGACAATGATAACCTTTACCCTTTGATAACCGAATACTCGTTGACGAGTATAGTCATTTGATTCCCATTGATTCGTTCGTATATGAGTTTTCGTAAACAGTAAGTTTTAAAATATGTTGGATGTATTAACTTGACATCCCACGTCATCCGTACAGGTGAATGAAAAGAGGTTTCTCGGACTTTTATTGTACTTAGATTTTCGTGTGGTTTATATGGTAGAGGTATTGCGATTGTACACCGTATCCTTGATTCTTTAGCTTGATCGCCAGTGTGGCCAATTAATCGGATTGATTGGACAATCATCGCTGGTCGATATCACGCAATGTGAGCGACGACCATATAGCCTGGCTTCCCATATATTTATACATGTATTTATGCGAATTTTACTTACTGCATGGCTTCAGCTCAATTTTTAAGTTTGGCCCTCTCAATTTCGTATTACTCCAAATTTCATTTCATCAAGATTTTACAGGGACATGGCGGCAGGGGTCGTATGCTTTCTCACCCCCCCCCCCCCCAAAAAACTTTGTTAAACTATTTCGGCAGTTGGAAATTTCATGCCTGGCATAACAACATAGATTTACCTTATTCTGATATATAAAGATTGTATATAGTTTGATTTTGATATTTGAATTTAAATGTGTTTTAAAGCTACTCTGAATGCGTTCGCGGTGGAGTGGGTACGGCCGATAAAGCGTACATAGTTTGTTAAACTGTTATTACCACGAAGAACATGAACAAATAGATGGAATTTGTTATTATTTACATTAATATCGACGACCATCCAGTGACGAGATGCTGTATGGTGAAACCAATGTTTGTAAATAATTTACTGTAACAGCCGCCAATGTTTATATTTTCCGGATCCAACAATCAATAACTCTAAAATACACTTTCTATAATACAGACAACGTAGATAATGGTCAGATACGGAGCGCTGTGTATTTTATTAATATTTAATACATAGAGCATGGCTTGGAGTGAAATACGCCGATATAGTGCATAGTGAGGTTGTGTAGTTCACGACGCGAAGCGGAGTGAACTACACAACCGCACTATGCACTATATCGGCGTATTTCACGACAAGTCATGCTCTAATTATTATATTGTATCGAACAAATGCAGAAATTTTCAACTTTTACTAAGTTCAGACAATTGATGTTCGCCTTATACTGAAGCTTTAATTTGGATCAGCGGCGAAATAACAAGTAGTTTCAGAACAAAGTTTGATGTAGTGTTCGTTACTATTTTTAGTAGTCAAAACTACATATGCATAGTGCACGATGGGAGAGACTTGAAGGCGTAGTATACAACTACCACTGATAGAGTCGAGTAGCCAACCAATCGGAAAGCTTGATTTCAATAACAAAGTCACGTGAGATACAATATTATCTTATATGTATCAGCTATGTGAGGTAATGAACACATAGATATATATATATAGGTACAAGTCTTTATTACGTCGTGAATAAGATACAAGCAGTGTATACAAATGTGATGATCAAGAGTCGCCGCGAAGTGAGGTCCCCGAATGGGTGATGCCTGGTGTGGGTGATGCCTGGAGAGGTATACTAACATCGAGATGAGATGAGTCTAGTGAAAGCATGAAGTGATGGGATGTGGTTGTTTCTTTTATATACTATTTGGGATGCATATTAGATGAGGCGTTTGGCAATACACATCGGGATTGGTTCCTCCGTTATGGTCATTTCCCTTGACCATATTTGGATATTAGATGAGGCGTTTGGCAATACACATCGGGATTGGTTCCTCCGTTATGGTCATTTCCCTTGACCATATTTGGGAGCCATCTTCATTGTGTATATGTCTTCGCTGGGAGTAAGACGTGTGAGGTTTCGTTAAGAACCGAACACGAATATCTGAGTTTGGGGTTCTATATATTGGGACATTCGTATAGTTTGAATCAAGTTGTGAGATTATAATGGGTCGTTATCTCACACAACATGCAATGTACATTATTTTCTTTGTATTAAAGATACGGGCGGACTTCGCTGTGGGTATTGCTGTTAAAAAGTCACATCCATTAATTTCGTCATAAACAGGAAGAATATTAAATATAGACCTACGCTGTTCTTATACAAATCATAAATAACGCGTATATAGTATGTCATTGTCAAATTAGTACGCTGTTTTATGTACATAAAAGCCAAAAGCATTACAAATTTATAAACAAACACTCAGAACCTGCCGTAGTCCGACGAAGATTTTCCACTTTCACTGCGTTGTTTATAGGGGGGCTGTGGAAGGCGGAGATTAAATTATTGGCGGTATGTGTACAGCAATCTTATTAAATTCACACAAAGTCTCATTTTAATCGATCCATATTACCCGCGTGGTCAGTGTAAAAACACAGCTAATGTGCGTTAATGCATGATTGGGTAATTGTCAGACAGAACACGTGTACCTAATAGAATGTAGAATGTTTTTGCAAAGAGATCAAATGTTATTTATCCAGCCAGTAAGTATTTTCTTCCAAGATATTATAATTATTTATTTCTAAATTATAACCCACAACGAAGGCCATACGTGCCTTTAAAACAACAGAAAAGTTCTAAACATTATTTGTAACACTTTGCAATAAATATTCTGGCAAATACCGCAATGAGTAAAATATTATCATCTTGAGACGCAAATATTTACGTTTTTTGTTGATATACGTTAATATCGTGACACTCAGACAGGTTTATATTTATTAGTTGGTCGCGGGAATGCAATAATATTAATTCACCTAGCGAGTGTATTTATATCATTTAAGCAGAATGTGGAATATTTCCTACTTTAGAGCAACTCTTTGGACTGAAATTACCATCATTTTATTAATTCAGACCATAGACCATACATTATAGGATAGACCATACATTATAGGATAGACCATACATTATAGGATAGACCATACATTATAGGATAGACCATACATTATAGGGGTGACAGCTTCGAAATTCCGACATTTGGAAAGCTTGAGGTATCATTTGGAAAATTCAACCCACCATGGGGTTCAAATGGAATGTGCTTGACTTTAAACTGATTATTGACGGACTCCATTAGTAAAACAAATACATATAGAATATCCATATAGTTTGACGAGATATAAGGTTTATTTTCGCGAGTATGATTTAGCAAATGGGAGCCGAGCTTTAGCGAGGTTCTCCATTTGCTTAAACATACGAGCGAAATAAACCTGGTATCTCGTCAAACTTTATGGGTATTGTTTTTATCCATCGCCAAAGTTTAAAAGTAGTTAACATCTATTAAATTTGTTTAAATGGGATCAAGAAATTAATGGGGAATTCTTTAGGAAACAATTAGAATCGATGGCAAGTTTTTCGGTTGAAGTTCTGAGCATGTGACTTTATTATGACAGCTGTAGCCGTTCTTGCTTTATTTTAGCATGTGCTAAACTAGAGCCATGGTTTATTTTGCAGCCTTTATCTATATAGTAGACGACAAAGGTGGTGGATAAATATATATATAGGCTACTTCGAAATTCTACTAGTCACGAAATAATTCTTCAGAAACTCTTCTCACAATGGAAAATGATAACCCCGAAATAAGCAGCAAAATCAGCGGCATGGTCCGGCGCTTCTTTGATAAGCGTTCTGAATGAATATTATGCTTGCCATCACACAATAAAATACAAGTAGCTAGACACGCCATGTTCACATTAAATTGTTTATTAATTATTGTTTTATTATGAATTGTATTGTTAACATACTGCCTTTATTTGTGTTTATGCAGGCCCATTCTCCGCGTAATTCCGTAAGATATAATATAGTATATACGTATCATACCGGTACATCATTTGGAATGTACATTATTCATGACCTATTATATGAAACACAGTCTAATTCAGTTAATGGAAGTGACCATTTAGAATACATTCGTTAGTAAATGTCGAATTGGTTTTTGCCATAATCCCTCGTGTTATTTCGAGAAGCATACATAACGCGGTGACGGCCGTATAATACACATAACGCGGTGACGGCCGTATAATACATAACGCGGTGACGGCCGTAAGTAATTACTCACTGTTGTAAAACTATTCTTGATTCCCATTTATTGCTGTTCCTCACATTTATTCCTGTTCAGAGTAAGTGAAGTGCCCAGCTCGAAATTATATGATTTAGGTTACATTTGTGAGCCAATTTCGCGATAAACATGAATTCACTATACCCAGTGGAAACTTTGTGATCGCAAGCTATGCAAAGCGAAATCGGCTGACAGAAGTCGCCTAAATAATATATTCCCGAACTGGAAACTTTACCTACTGTGAAACACATTATTAAAGGGGTACTGTACGCCATTTTCAATAAATTCCCGGTAATAACAACGATATAGTATCGATATTATACAGAAAAAAAGTTATTTGAGTCAAAGATGTATTCTGTAAACGATCAGGTTAAATTTAATTTATGGCTGGAGCCATAAAATAAATACGAATTTCCGTGAAATAAGAAGTAATCAAATTAATTCACGGATAGTGGATTGGGCAACGCGTGGCACACATGATCGTTTAAACAATTATATTGATACGGGGTGTAC
This sequence comes from Siphonodentalium dalli, assembly GCA_032622095.1. Classification (NCBI taxonomy): domain Eukaryota; kingdom Metazoa; phylum Mollusca; class Scaphopoda; order Gadilida; family Siphonodentaliidae; genus Siphonodentalium; species Siphonodentalium dalli. The sequence goes on along the minus strand of CP136067.1, from coordinate 196,870,250 downwards.
ACTCAAGCCACTCACTTACGGGTGACTATGCAATAACTTAAATGAGTATATGGGACTGATATGCATATAACATAACATTTATTTAACAAATTTGCTTGAAAACTGTGCAAAAATTACTCGGCAACGACAATTTGTATTTTCGCATTCCGCTAATCTGCCATCCATATCATTACTTCGTACTCAACAGACTTTCAAATAATGGAAATCTGGTTACCTTAGTCCACCACTCAGAGACTATAGAAACCAACAACAAACACTTGAGTACAGTATCCATTTAAGGAATAAGTACTCCAATAACTAAGAAATATATTACCCACGTTATAATTTCAATGTTGTAAGACAGACTCCCAATCAGAACTTCAAAAAGTTCCTAGGATTTTAAAGACATGTTATGTACTCGTTCGGATGCGTAAAACTGATAAATTAGTATTCAGGCACTACTGCCAACTGGAGGAATGTACCATTCTATTAACATCGCCGAAAATCTGAAGCTAAACGACCCAACCACTCCATAGAAAACATCGTCTGAACTACGCTGAATTGTAAAATATTTACTACTTGATTCGGGACGCATCTATCTGCGATAAACTAACGAAACCGATTTCCCCATCGAGAGTCACTGTAATTAATTAATATATAAGAATGGCGGTGTTGTCAATTTGAATATAAATTTGAAAAAAGTACTACTTTGAACAAGATTATTCTCTATTTCTATTCGATCACCCTGCTGGAGTGTTTCACATCACTTTAAGATTATTCTCTATTTCTATCCGATCACCCTGCTGGAGTGTTTCACATCACTTTAACTGGTGTATGGATTATGATATCTACGGGTGTAGCCAGAGTAGATATTCGTGGCATGATCGAGATTACCCGCAGTGCCGGTGCAAACTCCATGCGGGGTTTACATCCCTTGATGACTCGGTAAGACCGCTGTCACCGGCGACATTTCACCCACATTTGGTGGACTTCCGCGATATTGAGATAAATACTAAGCGAACAGAGCAACATGCTGCCCTTGTTAAGCACACAAAATATCAAACAAAATTTGTATAAATTTTGAACCTTATGTTTGAAAAGTCCCACTAAAACCGAAGTACTATATTTCGAAACGGTGTGATTCGGTTCTCCGATTATTTTTATCATCACAAAAGTATAAACGCACGTGTACGACATTGTCACAACTCGAACGGCAAGTCAAACACAAGAGTTCTAATTTGCTGCAATTTTGACGTGTAGCTTGCGAAAATCGTCAACAAAACTACCGCTCTGGTTTTCCATTCTGTCATTATCTTTTACTGTGGGAATTGTTCTCAGAGCACATAGAAAATTTGACTTTGGAGCGATCGGTTTTCGCTATTTTTGCTGGAAAATCCCATTCAAATATAGAAACACGGACTAGTACCCAGTCGGTTACAGAGTCAGAAAGGAAGCATGACTGGTGCGCTCTTATAGCGATTGGTGTCGGTAGCGTGAACAACAGTTAGGAGCAACTAGTTTAGATCGCTCTGAAGAGATCGAAGAGGTTTAATGATTTTAAAATCATTAGCGTATTGGAATATCTGGGGCTCTTTGATCGCCTTATTACATCAGTCAACGCTGCAGCACATACACCGAGTGGTTACCAATTTATACTGAAGGTCTATACTTGTACATTAAATAACATACTACATCAGCATGGGCTATATACTCAGGATGCGGAGACAATCGAACCAGGGCGCATGTAGATGTCGCAATGCAAACTATAGTTCACACTGTGTAATTACTTGTTAGCGGTTTGGTACCGAATCCGGTCTCTGTAGTTTTGTACCAGGCACTATTGGCTCGAGTTCTCCGGCGTACGATTTCAGATATTCTGTGTTGATAGTTTTAGGGGTAATCAAACGGCCCAACAGCATTTCAGCATTGTTGATTAATCCTTTTCTCGTCGAAGTTGTTTCCGTTACCCGTTTCTCGTCGTTTACGCTTTTTTATTTGTCGTACTATTTGGCGTATTGGTTCCACTACAATTTCCTAAAAAATAACTCTCATCGCGTGAAACCCGAAATGTGTTGTCCAGCGAGTTATCACCATAGCTCCATTGACACGGCCAAATCACAATTGCAGAATATACCCATAGAGCGTAATAATAGTTTTTTTTATCGTTTTATTTCAATCTGTACTCCTTTTCTAATTTCTCCCTTCTTCTTAATCACCCGCCTCTTCCCTACTTATTCCTCCTCTTCTCACCGTCTACTATACATGCTCTTTTGATCTAACCTTCTTACCCTTTCTTTCACTCCCCTCCACGACTTTATCAGTTCCACATACATCCCTGGTGCATCCTATATGAATGTTCGGTGCCACGCTTAGTATGTGTTTCTTTTCCGGCTGCTCTGCCCGCGGATATGTCCGCTTCCTCTGAGGGAGATCCCAAGGACCGCCTTTATATATGTTGGCCTTGCGTAGCCAGTGTTTCCGATGTTTGCTTCATACATCCTTTCGTATTGGATTTCTGCATGGTTTAAACATATTTATTCGCCAAATATGCATATAAATACATACATTCGGCAACGGGATTGAAGAACAAGTGCGGGCCACTTATATGCTACTTCTCTCCCGATCACCAGACACTCTTGTGAAAAAAAATTGAACATGACATTGAACAATTATATATGGTATTGCTAGTCTCTCCCAACTTGTTCGAATTCATATACTAGTAGTTCGAAAGTATCTGATTGCTTTAAAGTGTAATGTGCTCATCCATCCTTAACATTGTAAGGTGGCAGGGCAGTGAATATGTTCCCATAGAGCGTTTATGACTGTTGTCCTATATTATTTTTATTATTTATTGTTTTTTGTTTTTCTAGTAGTCACCTGCAGTTGAAATTCGTATGTTCTCCCCTGAGATGTGTCTCTTATGAAGATTTCTGCATCCTGGCGATAATAGAGTCCCTATTATCTAGCTTGAGGATCTGTATCTTTTCTTCTTCTGTTTCTGGATTCTGTGTATCGTATGTGTAGCTCATATTGGCGATCGCCTCTTGTCGTGGTTTTCCACTATATACGCAAGACAAGGTTAGCTCCTGTGTCGTTGTTTTTGGTGGTGTCGCCTTAATAGCCGCTTCCGCACTCTCTCCCCCTCTCTCTCTCTCTATCTCTCTTCCCCCTCTCTCTCTCTCTTTTGCACTCTCCTCTGCACTTTTTATCCGCCCACGCACCCATGTGTCCCTGGGACGCTTGCGTTCCGTTGGCTTGCAGCTTTTATAGGATTAGCATTCTAACTTCCACTGCCGCTGCCGTTGTTCGCCCCGTGGGTGTCGTACACTTGGCGTAATTGACAGGATCGGTTGCCATCCGGAATTCATTTACTCCAGTGAAAAAGAAAAAAATAACCGTGAACGCTCGCTGTCTCAGGTACGTGTGCTGCCTGCTTTTGGCATGTGTTTTTTCAGGTCGGTTGTCCTCCGAAACACCTATGTATCCTCAACACACTATAGACATTCCACTCGAAACGTCCTGTGGGTCGATGATGCAAGATAGTTTGTCAGCTCCTTCATGGTCGGTACATGTAGCACGTCGACACAGAGCCAGTTAAATTACCAAGTTGTTGATCGCCATCTGCCAAATGAAAGAAAGATCTTAACAGTACTTCACGATCACTTAGTGTGCACTATAGCGCCCATGGATTCGTGAACCTATGATTCCGCGTAGTTCGCCCCTCGCGGAAAATCTCATTCCCTCGTGATTATGCGTAATCAGGTAATCTGATCATCTGTGGTAATGCCAGTTCCAGGTATTAATTCCAGAATTTCGCACCTCTGACTTTGATGGTACCACCCCCCCCCCCATTAATGTTGATCCTCTCCTTTTAAAGACCCACTTAATTTTCAAATCACCAGATCACATTATATACAACATATTCCATGTTATATAACATTTGAAAGAGGAAGTTCCAAAACATTTTTTTATTAACTGATCCGTTCGAATAAACTGGGAACATGTTGTTTTTGTCGAGGTACCAAGGTGTGTCCTGTATTTAATTTTGATCCGGACTATACTATAAAGTCTATTATACTCAATGGAAGGGGAATAACCATATCTCCTAGTTTGAATTCTGATTCATTCTGGGTTGACAAGGGGGAAGTCTTGGAATGAATCTCTATCACTTGGTGAAATATATATATTTTGGGTTCCTCTTCCAAATGGCATATACTATGGAATAATGTTATCTGGGCATTCGAAAATTAAGTGGGCCTTTAACCAGCTGTGCCCCCTTCCATTTGAGTGCTAATTTGGAACTGATCCCCTTTCGGCGATCGGGATCAAACAGCCAAGCTACTTTTATCGGCGCTAATGTGCGTTTCTTAGCCTTTGTGCGTGGCATACAGTCTCCTAGTGTATTCGTAGGCATTCTTCAGGCTTTCGTGAACCTCCACCCTGAGCCTGAGATCATGGACATAATCACTTTCTTCTTGTTCATCGTGACTATTTGGGACTGGTATGTAAGCTTGCATATACAACGGCATGACCGATTCCCTGCCAACCATCGTAATATTTAGCTTGAAACCGGTGGTTGCATGTGTTGACGCGCTATACGCCGCCATGATATGATACCATCCCAGTTTTCTTGCTTATCGTGGCAAAATTCTGACAACGTGGCTTATAAGTTCATGTTCCCGCGTTCTGTCATGCCGTTGATGCAGGGCCCCCCGCATGGTTGTTCCCCATCTCGCGACGAATTTGGTGACCAATATATGTACCTCAGCAATTGTAGCGGCTTGATGGTTTGGCAGGGCGTATATGCCTCAGCCCATTTCGTGAAATGGCACCCTATCACTAGAATATATATGTTTCCCATGAATGTAAGTAACAGAGGGCCCAGAATATCCACAGCGACTCTTTCTATGGGTTCACCCTCTTCATGATTGTATTTACCGAGGGGTTCTTTCTTGGCTTTGAGTTGCTTTCGGGCGCCGCATTGATGGCAGAAGGCGCAATATTCCTTGACGGCTATCTTCAATAAAACAAATTCTTCATGCTTGGTCATTAGAAGGCCCGTTTTACCCCACTTAACGTTTTATCTGCCACTAAGTGACCTGCCGTTGGTAGTCATGATAGTACTTCTGGCCTTTTCTTGCCTGAACTACAATTTGCAATATCGAATTGGCATTACCAGCTGTATTCCGGCTACGACACAGTATGCCGTTGTCAACATTCAGATTCTCTCACTGGATCCACAGTGTATCTCATCTCACCTGATATTTGTGACCATTCCTGCTTTCTTTATTGGACTTCTAACTTAGTCATAATTTCCGGCATATTGTCATCTCGTAACTTGGCTTCTCTGATTGCATATACGTCCCATCCCTCTAAAACTATTTGATTCGCTACGTATGTGCAGCCTTTCCCGATCTGCTGTCTCGTGACTGCTCTCACTTGTCCCGAAATGTCGACTTCGGTATCTCGGTTCAATTCTTCCTCTCGCCTGCATACGTTGCGTGGTCTCCTGCTCATGGCATTACGGCGCAGTGTGCCGCTTCTGTGGGTAATCTTTAAATTGTAAGTCTCTAACTCTTGTAGCCATCTCGCCACCTTGCCAGTCACTTTATTCAGCTCACTGCCGAGTTGTCAGATCTGACATGCACTTCTTGGTTGTACAGACAGGAGTGTAAATGACGCAGCGATGCGACTAGTGCTTACGGCTCCTTTCGTGTTACGCAATACCGCATTTCGTGCTTGTTCATGCATGGTTATACTCATGAACGCTATATGACGCTCTTTCCTATCCTGTAAGTATGAAATGACAGATCAGGAGCAGCAATCCGATGCACCGCAATCCAATATGAACGGCGCTCCTGGCTTTGGATAACCTAGTTGATGTCTGTTGATTTCATGGCTTTCTTTAAATCCTTAAAGGCATCTTCAAATTCTTGCGTCCATTTAAATTTTGCCCCCTTCTCTCCGAGTTTTTCAGCAGCTTCGCTATCTGGGAAAATCCTTTGATGAATTTCCTATAGTACCCGCATAGTCCGAGAAACGCCTTAGCTTGTTTCGCTCGGTCATACCATATTGTCTATCGCCCCTGCGTGGCACTTAATTTCTCCTTCCTGAGTATGTAAAGTTCTGGTTCGATAAATCAGCGTTAATGCGTACCTCGTCAAAAGTCTTATCCCAGAATTCCATCTGGCGTCACGTCACAGATTCTCATTCGATGCTTGAAGTTTGCGTCGCCTATATCAATGTCGGCCTCTATCGTGCCTCGTTTCTCTATCAAAATTCCGTTTACACTATGAATGTTCTCTTCACAACATTCTATATCTACGGGCCCTGTTATTTCTTGCATCTTTTTCTGTGACAAAATTGATGTTGCAGCTCTGCTGTCGACTAACAAGTACAATTCTGTTCCTAATATATGGCACCTAATATAGAAGCCATTGTCGCCCCTTTCAGACACGTCCGTGTCTATGGGGTGTCACCTTGACCTTGTCTATATGGCCTACCGGCCTGACGGTTTGAAGTTTCCCGGACTGGTCATAATTGTCCTTGTGTTATTCTGTCCCACTCTCCTGTGTTGGTGCTTGAACGCACCTGGGTCTGGGTCTGGGTCTGTGTCCACTATCCGCATAGTTGTGCAGTATCAATATATATGCAGGAGCTATCCACAGTATAATTTCATCCGCAATTGTCGTGTCTCTTGAACATATGCTTACCTCTCTCCTCCGGGTTCGCTTTATCGTTTTCAAGCCCCTCTAATATTTTAATGCTATCTTTAAGCGTCTCTTATTTTTCAGCTTCTATCGGCTTTGTCTGAGGAGCAAGCGTGTGATCAGGCCATGTGTCGTTTCTATACGGTTTCTCCAGAAATGTCTTTGTGCTTCTCTATCACCGGGACAGCCCCTTAAACCTTTACCCAACAAAGCGGCCAAAAACGCCCAAATAAAGCTTCAACAGCCTAAAATATCTTCGGTCTGTCTCAAAAACACCATACAAATATGGATATCATTGGAACCGGTTCATTGACCACATTGTGATGGTTACAGTTATGCCCTGTGCCTATGCATTCTCTTATATATGCGAGTCGACCATAGGTCGCCTCGCATATATAAGAGAATGCATTGGCCTAAAAAAAATCTTTTTTAACACTTTTTACCATTTTTTCTTACATTCTTTAGCAATTTTATAATTTTTTCTTACATTTTTAAACATTTTTTATAATATTTTTCTACATTCTTTGACAATTTTATCATTTTTAATATGTGTTAAGCCGATGCATTCTCTTATATATGCGAGGCGACATATGGTCGACTCGCATATATAAGAGAATGCATTGGCACAGGGTCGTTCTGTTTGGGTAAATGGTTTACATTTCTACAGCTTCTATTCATGCACTCATACCTTGCTTCTCTATCACCGGGACGGCCCCTTTACACTTATACAGCTTCTATTCATGCACTCATACCTTGCTTCTCTATCACCGGGACAGCCCCTTTACACTTATACAGCTTCTATTCATGCACTCATACCTTGCTTCTCTATCACCGGGACGGCCCCTTTACATTTATACAGCTTCTATTCATACACTCATACCTTGCTTCTCTATCACCGGGACAGCCCCTTAACATTTATACAGCTTCTATTCATGCACTCATACCTTGCTTCTCTATCACCGGGACGGCCCCTTTACATTTATACAGCTTCTATTCATGCACTCATACCTTGCTTCTCTATCACCGGGACGGCCCCTTTACATTTATACAGCTTCTATTCATGCACTCATACCTTGCTTCTCTATCACCGGGACGGCCCCTTTACATTTATACAGCTTCTATTCATGCACTCATACCTTGCTTCTCTATCACCGGGACGGCCCCTTTACATTTATACAGCTTCTATTCATGCACTCATACCTTACTTCTCTATCACCGGGACGGCCCCTTTACACTTATACAGCTTCTATTCATGCACTCATACCTTGCTTCTCTATCACCGGGACAGCCCCTTTACATTTATACAGCTTCTATTCATGCACTCATACCTTACTTCTCTATCACCGGGACGGCCCCTTTACATTTATACAGCTTCTATTCATGCACTCATACCTTGCTTCTCTATCACCGGGACAGCCCCTTTACATTTATACAGCTTCTATTCATGCACTCATACCTTGCTTCTCTATCACCGGGACGGCCCCTTTACATTTATACAGCTTCTATTCATGCACTCATACCTTGCTTCTCTATCACCGGGACAGCCCCTTTACATTTATACAGCTTCTATTCATGCACTCATACCTTGCTTCTCTATCACCGGGACGGCCCCTTTACATTTATACAGCTTCTATTCATGCACTCATACCTTGATTCTCTATCACCGGGACAGCCCCTTTACATTTATACAGCTTCTATTCATGCACTCATACCTTGCTTCTCTATCACCGGGACAGCCCCTTTACATTTATACAGCTTCTATTCATGCACTCATACCTTGCTTCTCTATCACCGGGACGGCCCCTTTACATTTATACAGCTTCTATTCATGCACTCATACCTTGCTTCTCTATCACCGGGACGGCCCCTTTACATTTATACAGCTTCTATTCATGCACTCATACCTTGCTTCTCTATCACCGGGACGGCCCCTTTACATTTATACAGCTTCTATTCATACACTCATACCTTGCTTCTCTATCATCGAGACGGCTCCTTTACATTTATACAGCTTCTATTCATGCACTCATACCTTGCTTCTCTATCACCGGGACGGCCCCTTTACATTTATACAGCTTCTATTCATGCACTCATACCTTGCTTCTCTATCACCGGGACAGCCCCTTTACATTTATACAGCTTCTATTCATACACTCATACCTTGCTTCTCTATCACCGGGACGGCCCCTTTACATTTATACAGCTTCTATTCATGCACTCATACCTTGCTTCTCTATCACCGGGACGGCTCCTTTACATTTATACAGCTTCTATTCATACACTCATACCTTGCTTCTCTATCACCGGGACGGCTCCTTTACATTTATACAGCTTCTATTCATACACTCATACCTTGCTTCTCTATCACCGGGACGGCTCCTTTACATTTATACAGCTTCTATTCATACACTCATACCTTGCTTCTCTATCACCGGGACGGCCCCTTTACATTTATACAGCTTCTATTCATACACTCATACCTTGCTTCTCTATCACCGGGACGGCTCCTTTACATTTATACAGCTTCTATTCATGCACTCATACCTTGCTTCTCTATCACCGGGACAGCCCCTTTACATTTATACAGCTTCTATTCATGCACTCATACCTTGCTTCTCTATCACCGGGACAGCCCCTTTACATTTATACAGCTTCTATTCATGCACTCATACCTTGCTTCTCTATCACCGGGACGGCCCCTTTACATTTATACAGCTTCTATTCATGCACTCATACCTTGCTTCTCTATCACCGGGACAGCCCCTTTACATTTATACAGCTTCTATTCATGCACTCATACCTTGCTTCTCTATCACCGGGACGGCTCCTTTACATTTATACAGCTTCTATTCATGCACTCATACCTTGCTTCTCTATCACCGGGACGGCCCCTTTACATTTATACAGCTTCTATTCATGCACCCATACCTTGCTTCTCTATGACCGGGACGGCCCCTTTACATTTATACAGCTTCTATTCATACACTCCTACCTTGCTTCTCTATCACCGGGACGGCCCCTTTACATTTATACAGCTTCTATTCATACACTCATACATTGCTTCTCTATCACCGGGACGGCCCCTTTACATTTATACAGCTTCTATTCATGCACTCATACCTTGCTTCTCTATCACCGGGACGGCCCCTTTACATTTATACAGCTTCTATTCATGCACCCATACCTTGCTTCTCTATCACCGGGACAGCCCCTTTACATTTATACAGCTTCTATTCATGCACTCATACCTTGCTTCTCTATCACCGGGACGGCCCCTTTACATTTATACAGCTTCTATTCATACACTCATACCTTGCTTCTCTATCACCGGGACGGCCCCTTTACATTTATACAGCTTCTATTCATGCACTCATACCTTGCTTCTCTATCACCGGGACGGCTCCTTTACATTTATACAGCTTCTATTCATGCACTCATACCTTGCTTCTCTATCACCGGGACGGCTCCTTTACATTTATACAGCGTCTATTCATGCACTCATACCTTGCTTCTCTATCACCGGGACGGCCCCTTTACATTTATACAGCTTCTATTCATGCACTCATACCTTGCTTCTCTATCACCGGGACGGCTCCTTTACATTTATACAGCTTCTATTCATGCACTCATACCTTGCTTCTCTATCACCGGGACAGCCCCTTTACATTTATACAGCTTCTATTCATACACTCATACCTTGCTTCTCTATCACCGGGACCGCCCCTTTACATTTATACAGCTTCTATTCATGCACTCATACCTTGCTTCTCTATCACCGGGACAGCTCCTTTACATTTATACAGCTTCTATTCATGCACTCATACCTTGCTTCTCTATCACCGGGACGGCCCCTTTACATTTATACAGCTTCTATTCATGCACTCATACCTTGCTTCTCTATCACCGGGACGGCTCCTTTACATTTATACAGCTTCTATTCATGCACTCATACCTTGCTTCTCTATCACCGGGACGGCCCCTTTACATTTATACAGCTTCTATTCATGCACTCATACCTTGCTTCTCTATCACCGGGACAGCCCCTTTACATTTATACAGCTTCTATTCATGCACTCATACCTTGCTTCTCTATCACCGGGACGGCCCCTTTACATTTATACAGCGTCTATTCATGCACTCATACCTTGCTTCTCTATCACCGGGACGGCCCCTTTACATTTATACAGCTTCTATTCATGCACTCATACCTTGCTTCTCTATCACCGGGACAGCCCCTTTACATTTATACAGCTTCTATTCATGCACTCATACCTTGCTTCTCTATCACCGGGACGGCTCCTTTACATTTATACAGCTTCTATTCATGCACTCATACCTTGCTTCTCTATCACCGGGACAGCCCCTTTACATTTATACAGCTTCTATTCATGCACTCATACCTTGCTTCTCTATCACCGGGACGGCCCCTTTACATTTATACAGCTTCTATTCATGCACTCATACCTTGCTTCTCTATCACCGGGACGGCCCCTTTACATTTATACAGCGTCTATTCATGCACTCATACCTTGCTTCTCTATCACCGGGACGGCCCCTTTACATTTATACAGCTTCTATTCATGCACTCATACCTTGCTTCTCTATCACCGGGACGGCTCCTTTACATTTATACAGCTTCTATTCATGCACTCATACCTTGCTTCTCTATCACCGGGACGGCCCCTTTACATTTATACAGCGTCTATTCATGCACTCATACCTTGCTTCTCTATCACCGGGACGGCCCCTTTACATTTATACAGCGTCTATTCATGCACTCATACCTTGCTTCTCTATCACCGGGACGGCTCCTTTACATTTATACAGCGTCTATTCATACACTCATACCTTGCTTCTCTATCACCGGGACGGCTCCTTTACATTTATACAGCTTCTATTCATGCACTCATACCTTGCTTCTCTATCACCGGGACGGCTCCTTTACATTTATACAGCGTCTATTCATACACTCATACCTTGCTTCTCTATCACCGGGACGGCTCCTTTACATTTATACAGCTTCTATTCATGCACTCATACCTTGCTTCTCTATCACCGGGACGGCCCCTTTACATTTATACAGCTTCTATTCATGCACTCATACCTTGCTTCTCTATCACCGGGACGGCTCCTTTACATTTATACAGCGTCTATTCATACACTCATACCTTGCTTCTCTATCACCGGGACGGCTCCTTTACATTTATACAGCTTCTATTCATGCACTCATACCTTGCTTCTCTATCACCGGGACGGCTCCTTTACATTTCTACAGCTTATATTCATGCACTCATACCTTGCTTCTCTATCACCGGGACGGCCCCTTTACATTTATACAGCTTCTATTCATGCACTCATACCTTGCTTCTCTATCACCGGGACGGCCCCTTTACATTTCTACAGCTTATATTCATGCACTCATACCTTGCTTCTCTATCACCGGGACGGCCCCTTTACATTTATACAGCTTCTATTCATGCACTCATACCTTGCTTCTCTATCACCGGGACGGCCCCTTTACATTTATACAGCTTCTATTCATACACTCATACCTTGCTTCTCTATCACCGGGACAGCCCCTTTACATTTATACAGCGTCTATTCATGCACTCATACCTTGTTTCGACTGACACTGATTTATGCAGTGCATTGGGTGCAAATGCTTCCTGTGCGTCCAGCCGCAAGTTGTTATATGATCGGCTAGCTTGGAGCTGTAATTCATCAGCAACAGCTGAGATAGGGTCTCTTGTCTGCAGTGTCCTGAAATACTGACATATAATGTCAGGGAAGACCTTCTGAGACTTGCAACTAAAGCTGGTACTTTGTCGCTTGCGTTTCATCGCCCAAGCCTGGAACAGTCTTCAAATTGCGAACAAGCCTTGAAATAGGGTGTCTGTCATTTGCAGAATGAGGTCCACAGAGGGTGAATTTAGTGATGCTACCCCGCATAGCGGGCTAGCATCACCAAATTCACCCTCCGTGAACCTCATTCTGCTAAGATGTAAGCAGAATGAGGTCCCCAGAGGGTGAATTTGGTGATGCTAGCCGGCTATGCGGGGTAGCATCACAAAATTCACCCTCTGTGGACCTCATTCTGCAAATGACAGACACCCTATTTCAAGGCTTGATAGCGAAATATATTCCATCCAATCACCAGTTCGGTCGTATATTCCTCATGCTTAACTGGAAATGGAGCAGGTCTTTGATTTCTGTTCTGCGTCTCTGATGATCTTTATTCTGTTTATGTCTAGTTGGCCTATACTCATATGGGTATTGGTCACCATGTGTGGAATTCAATTGTTTTTAAAGCGAGGTTTCGATGCGTAACCTTGATGGTTCGAATCCATCGGTGTAGATTCCAACCTCCTAGCTGGTAGATGTATTCGATGGCCTTGTTCGTGTTCACTTTGATTGTAAGCTTGGGTGTGCATTTCATTTCTGTTTCTCCAATTTCTTATGGCGGGAACTTCTAAATCGGTTGTACATGTTACACGCTTAGCATGTGATGGCTGAACCCCCTAAGGTATCGGTATTTATATGGCATTTCATCTGATTGTGCCTCACTACCGGTACTATTCCTCATGTTATTGGATTCTCAAATATATGCCTTCTCTGTATTGCAGTACAGCGGCTACAGACTGTATTGGTGGTGCCTGCATGTGGTAACATTTGACTGTTGACTGCATGTACTGCTCAGCGAATCTACGTTTCCGTCATGACGATTGAGTGCTTCTCCCCATCCAAGAGTTATCTCAGGGTCTGGTGACTCTTCCGTTGTATGCTTGTTGTCCCCCCCCCCCCTGTGTAGGCCTATGATTTAAGTCATTACTCTCATGCCTCACTTTCTCAGAAGCTGAATGTTGGAACTGCTGTTCTAGTAAAAATGTACTAGTGGGTTTTAGGGAATTATCAGTAAAATAAATCCCAAAATTGTGACACCAATTGTAACAGGCACTAACTAGCTCGAGTGGTCCGGCGTTCGATTTCATCTATTCTGTGGGAAATCATATGCAACCGATGATTATGAAAAAGCTAGGTGTCTCAACGCAGGATTCATTTCTAATGCCACTATACAAGACGATGCCAAAAATCTCCCTTATTTCCCTCGTAGATCCAATAACATACTATCCGAAATCCCAATCACATATCAAAGTATCGTGTGCGCTATAAAATCATTAAATTTAAATAAGGCGTATGGTCACGATAGCATCAGCCCAAAAATGTTGCATAGTACTGCCGAAAATATCGCAATCCCCCTATTAATAATTTATAAAAAATCATTGGATCTTGGTAAGTTTCCAATGACCTGGAAAAAGGCAAACGTCATCCCTATCTTCAAAAAAGGCGACCCAGCTGATTCCGCAAATTACCGTCCAATATCTCTCCTTCCGACATTAGGCAAAATCTTCGAAAAAGTGGTCATACAACATATTATGACATACTTCACGGAAAATAATTTGTTATATAATCACCAGTCTGGCTTCCTCCCTGGTCATAGTACAACATACCAGTTAATAGAACTATATCACAACCTGTGCCATAGTCTCGACAACAGCCTCTATACAAGTGCAGTATTTTTTGATATATCAAAGGCATTCGAGAGAGTATGGCACAGGGGGCTGCTATATAAATTGGAACAATATGGAGTCTCTGGAAATCTCTTAGAATGGCTAAAAGATTATCTGTTCAATCGCAAACAAAGGGTCTTAGTGAACAACTCCTTCTCAAATTTTGAAGTTATCCCAGCGGGTGTCCCTCAAGGCTCAATTATTGGCCCTTTCCTATTTTTAGTTTACATAAACGACCTCCCTGATCACATTAATGCAACCACAAGAATGTACGCGGACGATACTTGCCTTATGACTACCCATTATGACATCGATATCCTAACCAAGAACATGAACGATGACCTTGAAAGAGTCGCAGACTGGGCAAATAAATGGCTAGTTAAATTTAACCCAACGAAAACTAGGGCAATTTCCTTTTCCCTTACAAATAACAACGTGACCCCGAATTTAAAATTCGAACAAGAAAATGTATTATTTACAAACTCACACAAACATCTTGGACTTGAAATACAATCGAATCTAAACTGGAACACTCATATAAATACAATAGCAAACAAAGCAACATCTCGTCTCTCACAATTAAGAAGACTGAAGTACGACCTAGACCGAAAGTCGCTTGAAAAAATATACACAGCATATATATTACCAATTATAGACTATGCCGATGTAGTGTGGGGCACAGCAACAGATTACTTATTAAAAAAGTTCGATGACATACACAAGGATGCTGCAAGAATAGTAACAGGATTAACGCGTTCCGTAGATATAAATCGCTTGTTTGACGAAGTAGGATGGTCAAGGCTTGAAATTCGACGAGAACTCCACGAGTTGCACACCATGTTTAAAATAATAAACAACCAAGTCCCCAGTTACCTCACCCTCATGTTGCCACCCCGATCAAGACAAGTTGCCAGTAATCGATATGATATGCGCGAACCTGACAAATTCTATTCATACCGTTCGCATACAGAACATTTCAGAAACTCTTATTTACCTAAAAGTACGTTATCCTGGAATAAACTACCAAAGCCTATTACAAATGTAAGTACTCTTCCTGAATTTAAGATGAATTTGAAATTAACTGACCCGCCCACGAAACCGCCCCAATTCTTTATTAATGGCCCAAGAAAACTAAGCATTTTACACTGCAGAATTCGCAACTATTGTAGTGAATTAAAATCAGATATGTGCAACAATTTTATCTCTGATACCTCTAAATGCACATGTGGATACGAAGTCGAAGATGCCTTTCATTATTTCTTTGAGTGCCCCCTGTATGCTACCGAAAGATGCGAACTCTTCAATAAGATTGCAGCCCACCAATTTATAATATCTAACATTTCCTCCTTACTCACAGGGATATCATCAGAATCGAATCGACGCAATGAAATTCTTTTCCATTTTGTTTATTCATACATTTCATCAACGAAACGTTTTAATTAGGCCCCCTCCGCTAACAAATATAGGCGAGATCCTCCTTTGCGTTACAAATGTTGACTACCTCAGATGAAATTTCAAAAGCAGGATAGGACTGACAGCAATCACAACCACACCATACATCACCCTGTATATATGTTATGTTCGTCATCTACTTTGTATTTGTTAAAATGTATATGGGAGAGGGGCGGACTTAAGTTGTTAAAACTTGTGCCCCGATCCCTTGTGTAATATTATATTACAATAAAATATGTTTAAACAAAAATCTATTCTGTGTTGATAGTTTTAGAGTTAATCAAACAGCCGAACTGCCTATTCAGCAAGGCAGATTCTTTATTTGAGACTTGAAGTATTACCATTTATATATGCATGATGCACACTCGAACAATTAAAGCAAAATTCAGCATAAATAAAAGCTTCAGGTTCCATAGCGAACTGTTCCGCTTTCACTCAAAATGTCAAATTTCCCTTTGTGCTGCCTCCAATTTATCTCACATAGCCCGTATGACTATGTACTCCCAATTCTACCATAATGATGACAAACTACTAAAGCAATCGAGTCAGGCTATCGTCGGTCAGCGTTTATTGTTCAGATGAACCAATAAGAAGACATGTACATACACATGAATTCACTTTACTCCAACTATTCTTCTAATGCTGTGAAGCGGTCCAGGAACAACCACCCGAAAAAAACAACTTTTTGGTTAAAACCATGATGGAAACCTGTTATCCGAACACTCGCATGGACACAGCTTCTAGTGTCGGAAATACACTCTCAATGAAATTTTACACAGAAAAATTTCTTACTCTACGCGTTCCATGTTTATATAGGAACACATAAATATCATACGATAAGAACTTTAAACTATTTTGTATACAGGCACATATCTGTCTATGATAAAATGAAATCAAAGCAAATTCTCTAACAAACTCAAATATTATTTTCCAATTTTGAAAACAAATATTGTTACCCAATAGTAGAGTTTTACTTGGGATTTAGAATTAAATGTTAAACTCACTATATCAAAATTTTGAGCAATATCACACATTTCAATTAAGTTAATTAAAACAATATGTGTGTGCTGACCCAACCAAGCTAGGAATAGAAATAACTACACTCCACTGATTTCCCGCCGCAATCAATTCTCAAATAACAACTTGCAATATCACACATTTCAATTAAGTTAATTAAAACAATATGTGTGTGCCGACCCAACCAAGCTAGGAATAGAAATAACTACACTCCACTGATTTCCCGCCGCAATCAATTCTCAAATAACAACTTTTCATTTGCTGCTGCCTTAATGAAAACTCCGCCTACTCAAAACATTTCGTTCTTTATTGTCAAAAATATGTCGAATTGAGAAAAGACCTTTTTAAGAAACTGACAGCGAAAAGCATTATGTTCACAGAAGCCAGTGATTTGGAGAAATTTATATATATCATGCGAAACGATGAGGAGCAATCCAGTGATGTGATCAGCAAAGCTATGAGCAACTTTTGCATAGCTCGCGAGACTACTATATATATATAACAGCTGAAGTTAGATAATACTCAATCCTTCGAACACCAACTGGCACTACTGACTTAATACCGTTCAAATATTTATTGTATAGATGCATATATGTATTGTGTTAAAATGTGTTTTACATTATCTTGTGTCATCATGATATATACAATGTACATACATACGGCTCTCACGAGCGTCTGTACGCTAATAAATCTATCTATATATCTATCTATCTATCTAACATACATTATATCGAGCTGTGAATACAATACGTTCGCGCTAATAAAAGAAAACGTACGAAAGTTATCATTATACACACACACTCACCATAATGCTTTAAATTAATGATTCTTTAGGAAATAAAGGACTTTTAAATTAAGTTCGACTAGAAAACTAGAGAGTCTGAGACATTGGCGGCAGCATCCCTTTTCTATAAGAGGCACGGGTCGGACTTGACACGAATTGACCCAATGAAAAGTCCGGAAAATGTCAAGTCCCAACATTTGAAGGTCGCAGTCTGCTATTCCAATCGATACATTGCCACGATTAGAAATGACAATTTGTTCACGCTCACCAAAGCAAGCGCATTTGAAGCAATGAACACTCATACTGAGACAATGCCTCCATAAATCTGATATATAAAATAATGTTGAAGAGATCAAAATGTGCACGAAGCACGTTCTAGAGTTAATCATCTTTGTTTATCTGAAAATGTTGATGTTGTGTGCTGTACTCCCGAGCAGATATCTCAACTGTAGGTTGTTGGACCTCAATGCAATTTGGTATGGATGTTCACCATTATGGTGAAATTCAGAGGAGTGTTCAATCGTTTTATTCGGGTTTTCCGTTCTAGAGTTATTCATTTCTTTTTATCTGGAAATATGCATTTCTTGTCAGTATCTCAACCATGGGTTGTGCCAACAAGAGATAAGGCGGTTCCAACAAGGGGGGGGGGGGGGTGACAGACAAGCTCTTGTTTGCAATGATGTTGGTTGGTGCTGCTAATTTTATATGATGTTTGTGGGTCCTGCTAATTTGTTGTGATGTTGGTGGGTCCTGATAATTTGCTATGATGTCGGTGGGTCCTGCTAATTTGCTGTATGATATTGGTTGGTCCTGCTAATTTGCTATGCTGATGGTGGCTCCTGCAATTTTGCTATAAAATATTTTAAATTAAAAATGTTCTTGAATGTTTCATTCATGCAGACACTGCCTCGCGAAAATGAGAACAACATCGGTTTGTTCCACCGACATCATAGCAAACAGGCAGGATCCACCAACCCACCACCACTTAAACAATGTTGACGATTCGGTGGAATGTGGTCGCGGCGGCGCTTTTTGTGTTGTTGCGTTGTATATCTGCACAGATTTAATATTGGTATGGGTTTCCATGTGATGAGTAAAAGTGTCACGCGAATGAATCGATAACTACATTACGTGACATCGTACTGGGTGAGGTCAGCTCGTGGTATCCCAAAACACACTATATATGGTAACCAAATTATCGTGGATGGTTAGGTCAGCTCGTGGTATCCAAAACCACACTATATATGATAACCAAATTACCGCCGTGGTGGTCAAATAGATATCACACTATATTACCCGATTACATTCACCATGCGGATCAATATTGCGGTCGGTGTGGTATCTTTGTTCAGGGACGTGCCCTACATGGGGTTATTAGTGTGGGTGTCTCATCCCACAACTTGGTAATAATGTTTAACAGTCGGAAAGCTTGGGTTACCACAACCCAATGGTGCATATGGGTTGGTCTGATTCAACGCAGTTGTCAATTTCAAAGTGTAAACCCCGAGACCCAATTACATTCACCATGTGGACAGATTTTGCGGTCGGTGTTGTATCTTTGTTCAGGGACGTGCCCGACAGGGGGTTTCTTAGTGGGGGTGTCTCACTCCACACCTTGGTAATAATGTTCGACAGTTGGACAGCTTGGGGTACCACAACCCGGTTTTTGTAATAGGGATCATTTGTGCATGTTTTGTCTTGGTACAGACCCGGGTTATATTTCTTCGCCCGACGCAATGCCTTGTCCCGATATACATTCACCCCGCCATTTACATATCAGGAGTATATGCGTCATGACACTTATTTACAAAGGTGATTCATTGTTCCTGAGGAAGGAAATTAAACTAGGTCATGCCATGGATATCTACTCTGGCTACGCCCGTATAGATATCATGTTCCACCAGTTCAAAACCTGGCAAGTTTTTGAAGTTCATACCATTCAAAAGAAGTGGTATATTAAGCGCGCTATTTTCGCGCCCAATATCGCACTAATATTGCAAGTGGAAACGCTTATAAGCGCACCACTTGCGATATTATTGCAATATTCTGCGCTTATTATCGCAATATTTCGCGCTTAATATTGCTATATTGCGACATCTTGCGCTCAAAATTGTGACATTTAAAGCAAAATAGTGCCTCTTCTATATTGTTTATTGCATAAATAGAGACACTGTTTTAGATTTATATATAATTATAGTTGTAAATGCTGTACGTAAACTATATGTACACTGTATGCACAGTATTTATCTATTAAAAATATAACAATATCGTGTCTGTATGAAATTTTGCGCGCTTAATTTCGCAATATTTTGCGCTCAATATCGCAATAATAAGCGCGACAGATGTTTGCTATTGCGCTATAATCGCGCCTTTCTCAAATTAAGCGCGCTCAATATCGCAATAAAGGAGCGCCTCAATATACCACTTCTTCTGACTGGTACTGTACGGAGAACCTTTTAACATTAAATAATTACTCAGGTATAAAATATTTCCTGGTTAATACCTGTTAATTCCTTGATAATGAATTTCACAGTAGGTGAAGGTCTCATGATTTAGGTGTCTTTTGTGAGCATATTTCGCTTTATGTTGCTTACAATAATAAGATTTACCCCGGGTAATTAATTCATGTTTATCGTGAAATCGGGCGAGTTTACGTGCATGCATGTATATCTTTCACTATTTCCGATCACACTGTTCCAGTACAATAACTAACAAGAAAAACATAGTCAGAAATGCTAACGCCCTCAAGATAATATTATATAGGCATATAATTATATAATATAAAATATATTGGTTTCATGAATGCACCACCTCAGAACTCCGTTAAAACAACTAATCCTTCAAATTATTACAAAAACTACGGCTTATTACTGCAGGTTTCTCATTCACCGCACCAGAAAGCCTCTAAATGCGGACCAAAGATCTACTAATCGGATTAAATACACCCCCGATACTTCGCAGTACAACCTTTAGTCTACTTTCCAACTGAGACATACTTCAACAGCAATGTTAACTGATATATTATGCATTGTGTTCCCGCAATAAAATCTTCAAGAGTGGCCCAGCCATTGTTCACTCCTAAATATCGAAATCAATTAAAGCGGTCATAAAAGTTACACACTGCATGCAACAATCGTGAAGATACATCCGCGAATACATACATCCTGCATCTAAAGCAATTAAAGCGATCATTAAAGTTACACACTGCCTGCAAAAATTCGCGAAGATACAGCCGCGAATACATACATCCTGCAAAAAGTCTAACCTCTACGCAATATAGCTAGTTCGTTATTAATATAGTTAATAGCTCCTATTGTTTTGTTTTGTTTTTTACAAATTTAATAATAACACAAAAATAACACAAGTAACGAATATATGTGACCCGCCATATCAAATCCAGTCGTAAGTCGGGATTTTTTTACCCTGTGCCAATGCATTCTCTTATATATGCGAGTCGACCATAGGTCGCCTCGCATATATAAGAGAATGCATTGGCCTAACATATTTTTACAATTTTAATAATTTTTTCTTGTATTCTTTAACAATTTTATTATTTCACCCATACAGAGCCCCATACGAACATGAGCAGACGACACTCTTCTATATGCCTCTATATATGTGTGGGGCTCCCTGCAGGATAATGGATGTTTTTTATTTTATGTCCTAAAAATTGTAAGTAACATTTATTTTTTTTAAAATGCTAAAAAATTGTTAGGCCAATGCATTCTCTTATATATGCGAGGCGACCTATGGTCGACTCGCATATATAAGAGAATGCATTGGCACAGGGTAAAAAAATCCCGACTTACGACTGGATTTGATATGGCGGGTCACATATAAACAGAAAACAGTTCATAAACATAGAGTAGATACAATACATTTAGTATAAACATAGTGTAGATACAATACATTTAGTATATACAGAGTGTAGATACAATACATTTAGTATATAAATAGTGTAGATACAATACATTTAGTATATACTAGCTGATGTGTCCGACTTGGTCCGGGCTATTTAGGGATTTCTTTGTGAACATTATTGACAATGAGAGATTGATCTACTAATTCAAAGTGACAACGTTGAACAATACTGAGCGAACAATGTTGAAAAGTATTAGGAGAAAGAAAAAAAATATTGTTCGATCTGTCCCCGAAACATGCCTATATGAGCGTATATGAGCGAGATCAAGGTCAAGGACACGGTCGCACCTGAAACTGGACCCACCCATATTGTTCCCTGGATCAATGTAGACCTACATGTACGTACCAAATTTGAGTCTGATCGGTCGAGCAGTTTTCGAGTCTATAGCACACATACATACACACAGACAGACGTTCCAAAAGATATAATAGATGTTACTAATTGATTATTATACCGTATATATATTATCATCATCGGGGAAGTCTGTAGCCGAGAGGTAGCCTATCGGTCTCTCGTGCTAGCGGACCGGGGATCGAAAGCTGGTCAGAGTATTCTGACAAAAACCAGAACTAGGTCAGATACCAAGTTGTCAGGCTGAGAAGACTCATTCGAGATCATTGAATAAAGATCCGAATGCAAAATGCCGACTTCCTCCCATTACAACATTTGTCCATATATTTTATATATCTTTATTACCTCCTCTTGGCAGAGAGTGTAGTTCATGACATTGTGCTTGAGATATACAGGTGCAAATAATATTTACATGAGTTATATATATTATGTATTGAATCGATGCTCATACAATTAGTTAATCACGTGTTATTCACTGGCTTTACGATTCTGATATAGAGAATAGCAGAAAATAGGCTGTATCAATTATTATATTGTCAATTGCTGGTGATAACTCATCTGAAGTATGCACAGCGGAACCACCGAGGATAACTGCTATCAACTGTTGAAGCGACAGATTGTCCAGGAACATGTACATTGAAATACCGTATTTGTCAATTATAAAGATCCAATAATTATAACGCATCTGGATAATCACATCTGAGTTGCATGTCCAAAGCACGTGCATTAATTCATTGCTGTACCTCGAGCCACACGTACAACACAGAATATTATTGTCAAACGTAGTATTGTTGAGGAGGATAGCCAGGTGTTTTAGTGCCACTGCGTGCGGGCAGTTTCTTCTCACCAAATGTTCCAGGTGTTCAGTTGAAATGGGTGACACTGTACCAACAGAGACAGGCTTGTATACTAGAGTTACGGGTAAATTTGAACCACTTTTCCTAATACTTTTCTTCAACGGCATCGCGAATGTGTCAGAAGGGAATATTCTGTTATCAACGAAATCAACAAGGAAATGTCTTAGGTCGTATTTTTCCAAGATTTGAAAGATGTCAGCGACAAAACCGGAAGATATCCTACCGGATAGAAGATACTGGTATGTTTTAACTAGAAATATCCTGAGTGGAATTTGATGTCAGATCGGCAGGTGGATTAGTTTCCCAAGGAAGCGGAGTTTTCTGATGTGAATTTCTCTTTCAATCGGCATAAATCCGAGAAGTCTTAAAGCGAGATGAGTTGGGGATCTAGTTGGCAATGATTGGCTATGCTTGATACATGTCCGATAAGATCTCCCCATAGTGAGTAGTGCAGATGTTTTGTCCATAGGAAACAATTCAGAGCCGTACATGGCTCGAGGAATAACAATGCTTTTCAGATAGCTTAGATAGCATCGACGGAGAACATGAATGCAGAATCAGTTTGCCAGCTAGTCCGAACTATGTGCTCCTTAGTTTGTGCGAAATCTGATTTGAGCCGATCGTGGATATAATAGAGACCTTTCGCAACATCACGAATACGATTACGGATATGGACAATATCCTGCCAGTATAGGGCCAAAATTCTATCTTTACGCAGGAGGTTCTTAAGTGAAACGATCTATATACCCCACTCAGTTTAATTATGTGCAGATGTGTCAAGGGTGTGCCATCGGTCCTGCTTGGGGACGCTCTAACATTATCCGTGTGAAGTATAACACACGGATATAAGAACATGGGATATGAAAGAGACACACTTTACTTTTTCCATCAAATATATATGTAACTTGATATAGTGGGACATATGCCGTCTCACAAATTAACCATCGCAGGTCAATTGTGAGGCATGGTGTCCATCGTACAAGGACAATGTATGCTATCCGTATTCGTAATAGTGATTTTGCGAAAGGTATCTATTGAATTTTCCTTGAGTAATGCCTAGGTGTGTACATTCGCTAACCTCCTCGATTGTGTGAACTCCTAGTTCCCTGATTCTTGAAATTTCGTGCCGTCTTTCAGTTTCGTTAAATACAACGACTTTGCTCTTTGATTTAGAAAAATTTAAACTCCATTTCACACTATATTCATCACACATGGTGAGCATTTTGTCAAGTCCAACTTTAGTGAGTGCAATAAGAGCGCTGTCGTCTGCTGTTGTTGGGGCGGCACGCGTTGTGATGTGAATAGAGTGTCCTTCTGGTGTGTTGGCGAGTTGTTGAAGCAGTCCATTCACGTACGTCAGGTAGAAAACGAGGAGCTCACGGCACCCTACCGGGTTCCTTGTGCGATTTGAATAGGGTTAGAAATATTTCCGTTGCATACAACACGGCTGCTACAGTCTGCATGCATGTCGCGGAAAATGCGCCACAGTTCCCCTCGTATGCCTAATTCGTGAAGTTTGATCATGAGTCCCGAGTGCCAAACTCGGTCAAACGCCTTTTGTGAATCCAGGTAGCATATAAAAGCTCGAGACCCCATGTCCGATGCATATGACACTGATTCCTGCATTATCAACGATGTCATCAAACAACTCATATTCTATTGGTAGTTGTTTTGAAGTTCGTTAGGGAATTCCGATGTCACTGAACTAGAGATGACGCGGTTAATAAGAATTGCCTCGAATAGTTTGTTCAAAACCGGCAATAAGGTGATTGCACGGTAACTGTCAGGCACATGCCGAGGTTTCAGGTCGCCCTTGAAGTAAGGTAATATGAGTCCGGTCTTCGTGTCTCGTGGAATGCTTTCTATGCACAGATTACCGTTATAGAATGTGCACAACAGATCACAGAGTGATTCGGGAGAGTGAAGCAAGTGTTCATTCACAATGTTGTCTTTTTCCCCAGCTTTGTTTCTGTTGAGGTGGCGAATAACCGTGCTGATTTCCGATGCGGAATAGATTGGCTCAAGAATGGCGAGAAGTTATCTTGGTGGCCAGGATCAAGAATATTTCTCAACTGGCATTCTATATGATTTTTTAAAGTTGGATCCTGGTGTGGAGATTTGGCGTATAGATGAGAGAAGTAGTCCCTCCACCCCGAGAGCACATCAATGGGGTCACGCACTATTTTATTGTCGAATTCCATTTCCGATACAGACGGTTGTTTGCTGTTTTCAGAATTAAGAAGTTTACAGAAAGCTGTTTGGTCACAGAATGCAAATTTTTCAAGATTGTCAGATAGATGATTCTTGTGCACAGAAGTTTCGCGGCGTAGCTCACGGCGAAAGTTTCGTTTCGCATTTTTGTACCTCATGTACGTCGCTGATGATGTCGAGTGTGACTTCCAAGCTCAGCTCTTCACTCCAAAATGGTTTGGCATGTTTAACGAATTTCTTGCGCCCAGCGAGACAGGTCTTCTACGCACGACATTGAGCTGTTAATTACGTGACAGAGTGAGTTTACAAGTTCGTGATATTGGCTAACATCGATGCGCTTCCAGTTGAAAAGTATCTTTCTGTGTTGTTCTAATTCAGTCGCTTCTTTGTGGGAACGTTTTGGAATTGTAAGCGAACATGTTACCGGGACGTGTTCTTATAAGAGTCACTTAATATCTGGCATTGAATGAGGAGGTCCTTGAATGAAGTTGGAATCATGATTAGTACGCTGTCCGATTGGGCGCGGACATTAATGGCTGACACGTGTACACACATTTATCGGTGTGCATGTTCGTCACGCGGAGTCACACGTGTGTCAAAGGACGCCACTGGAATCACCACATGGTTATAAAGTTACCGTGGTAGCTACCTGGACCTCCGCAAAGCTTCAGTAAATTGAAGGCGTCGGAGATATATGTATCTAGTAGAAGATATGCAACGTCAGACATTGTTGATCAATCCTTTCTTATCGAAGTTGTTTCCGTTACCTGTATACGGTCGTTCCGCTTTTTTGATTTGTCGTAATATTTGGCTTAAGACAGTTTGTTGCATATTTACGAAATTAAATTACAGCTTCTGCAAATGATAACTGAGGTCTTGGTTATATTACTAATCTTACTAATCCCCAGAAAAAGATTGGATGTCACCTGTTGTGTTATATTGTGGGAATAGGACATTACTCTTCATCTACTACCATTTCCTAATATAACTCACATCTTGTGAAACCCGAAATGTGTTGTTCTGCGAGCTATCCCCACAGTTCCTATGACATCGACAGAACAGCTAGGGAGTATACACCCGGAGGGCGTAATAACTTTATATATTCTACCATAGAACTCGTTATTCGTCTGCTACAGTTCATGTCACATCTGCCTTTGATGCCGCGCTAACCCATCAAACGGTCAGCGCTGTCGTCTGAAGGCATCGCTCCCCGTTACCGCAATCATCCTCTAGGCTAGTATTATTTGATAGACTTTTATCGCCTACATTTCTGTTTGAAGTAAATTTGTGTTTTAACACTTCATTTGACTGGAGCTTCCTGGTATTTCGCGAAAACTAGGGGCCAATGTATTCTTTTATGTATGCGAGTCTCCCACAGGGAGAATGCACTGGTACTTGATATTTAATGCTGCACCAGCGCAGCTCCCGTCGTGAAAGGGTTCAACCGACACTCGATCTTCAGACCTCAAATTGACCCTTTCTTTAATTAATGGACTCTCCCGTTCAATGTTGGAATGGTCTATTATTCAACTGGAGGGATGTTCAGGAAATATCAACAGACGACAGACGAACAAAGAATACACTACTTGTAGAAGAATACTATTCATTTGTGTGAAATGTTCAGATTATAAGCTCAACAAACATATGGTCGTGTGTTGAACTTATATATAGAACATATCATAAGGGAACTACTCGTCAATGATTATGTATTATTATCCATCCCCTAACTAACACTATTTCTGATTTGGCAAAAGCCGTCACGTGATAATCTGGGAAAAAGTCATCTTGGACTCCCGAGTGTCCAATATGATTTTTTTTTTATCTGGACTCCGTGACGTTAAGAAGTAACTCTGCCAAATTAATCGGTGAAATTGTGATGCGCACTCAATACTGTGGAGGATTTAGCAGACGTTTCACTTCCGCATTGAGTTTTGTTTTCACTTCCGTGTTTATTGTTCCAAATCATGATGTCTATCATTTCTGATGATCAAATGCAGGCCTTCATAGAGTATCAAGTGCCGACAAATACCAAAAATAACCACAAAAGTTTTATTCCCAAAATTTGGATAAACATACAGATGATAATAAAAATGTCATATACAATGTTGTGTATTGTATGTGTTTTCTTGTACGTGTCCAGGTTGTCTTTAATGTCTTTAATGTATTTAATGATAATATGTCATTCGTGACCACATTGTCACATATAACAAATATATAGTACATTACATAAACATGATCTGTCAATTAAACATATAAACATATAAACAGGAAATACACATATATAAATGTAGTTTGTATAACACATACAAAGATGAACCTAGAAATCGGCAGTATATAGGAGATAAATATTTGACCCCCGCTGCGCTCTGTGCCGAATTCAGGTTGTGGTGAAAAGTCATACTGGACACTGCGTGTCTCGTCCAATATGACTTTCCACCACAACCTTCAACTAGAATTCCTGTCCATAATGGCGAAAACAATTCCACAATCATGCATTACAGTAAGAACATCCGACAAAATTTGGTTCAATTCGGACATCCGGTTTGAGATACGAAAACGCGACAGAGTAAGGAAAAAGGCCATGAAGGCAAATAACCCTGAAGTCTGGAGAAAATATAAAAACATAAGGAACAAAGTCAATAACATGAAGAAGCACGCGAAAATCAAATTTGAAGAAAATATCGAAGAACGAATAAGAGAAGCATCTAACCCACGAGACTTTTGGAGAATAATACATTACCTACTAAACAAGAAACGAGCAAAAAACATCCCCCCACTATACAGTTCTTCCGGCACTATAACTGCCAACAATAAGACATATGCAATTGACGATGTCGACAAAGCAAAAATTCTAAACGAAAACTTTATTGCAAATTCTACCATTAATGATGCCAATCATAACTTGCCTCATTTTCCGAAGCGCACCGCAAACACCATGCCAGATTTGGTTTTCACAGAATCAGAGGTTGAATCAGCCATCAAATCTTTTAAACTTAACAAAGCCCATGGCCATGATGGAATTAGTGTTAGAATGCTCAGGGAAACAGCAAAATCAATAGCTCAACCACTCGTACTTCTATTCAGGAAATCTATCAACTGTGAGAAATTCCCAGAGTCCTGGAAAGCAGCAAACGTGATCCCGATTTTCAAAAAAGATGATCCAGCGGAAGCCAAAAATTACCGACCATTTTCCCTTCTACCATGTGTGGCTAAAGTTTTTGAGAAAGTGGTTTTGAAACAGATTAGTAAATTTTTCATTGAAAATGAACTTTTATACTTCCATCAGTCAGGATTTCTCACAGGTCATAGTACAACATACCAACTATTAGACCTATATCACAACCTGTGCCAATCCCTTGACAAAGGACTACTTACATGTTCTATATTCTGTGATATTTCCAAAGCCTTTGAGAGGGTTTGGCACAGGGGACTGATACACAAATTAAATGCTTATGGATTAGAAGGAAATATTTTAAATTGGATAGAAAACTACCTAGAAAATCGGACGCAGAGGGTCCTAATCAATGACACATTTTCAAAATACGAGGTCATCCCAGCGGGAGTTCCACAAGGGTAAATCCTGGGGCCATTTTTGTTCTTAGTCTATATAAATGATTTAGCCGACGGTATTGAATCAATAACGAGAATGTATGCCGACGATACTTGCCTCACGAACAGTCACTTTGATCTTAATATACTTGAACATACTATGAACAGCGATTTAGACAAAATTACAGCGTGGTCCCAAAACTGGTTGGTCAGTTTCAACCCAACTAAAACAGTTGGCATGTCCTTTTCATTAGTTGCGCCCTCAACAGTGAAACCAAACCTCAATTTCGTAGGAAATTCAATCAACTTCGTGGACAAGCATATACACTTAGGTCTGGAACTCCAATCAAATCTCAAATGGAACGCACACATTGAAGGGTCTGTCAAAAGAATTGCCTCACGTCTGTCTCAACTCCGACGGATTAAATATCAACTCAACCGGAAAACCATTGAAATTATTTACAAAACATATATTTTACCCTTATTTGATTATTCAGACGCCGTCTGGGACAATGCCTCAAATTATATGTTAGAGAAGCTTGACTGGCTTCATGTCGACGCTGGACGGATAGTCAGTGGTATCACCCGTTCTGCTTCGGACAACACTGTATTACAGGAGGTCGGATGGCCATCACTCAATAAACGACGTCAACTACATAAACTGCAGGCACTCTATAAAATAATCAATAATCTAGTCCCCTCTTATCTAGCCAATACACTTCCCCCCAGATCACACGAGGTTGCAGATTATAATTGGAGACGCCCCGGTAAATTTTACTCATACTATTGCAATACTGAACACTTCAAACAGTCCTTTTTTCCAGCGATGGTGTTAGAATGGAATAAGCTTCCCAAAGTAATCACCGATGCTGATCAATCTTCTACCTTTAAAACCAATTTGTATCATATAGATCCCACAATCAGCCCCCCTCTACATTTCTATGCTGGACGCAGGAAATACAACATTTTTCATTGTCGCATACGTAATTTTTGCAGTGAACTCCGATGTGATATGTTCAATAATTATATCGCTGACAGCCCCGCATGCTCATGTGGAAATAGATCTGAAGACGCATATCACTATTTCTTCATGTGCCCATTGTACCAACGTGAGCGCTCAGTTCTCTTTGAGAAACTAGACCGCGTAAATCTCAAAGTAAGCCATATTTCAGAACTCATGTGTGGATTACCTTATCTCTCGTCCCAACAAAATATGAAACTATTTTCCATCACACAGCAATATATTGCAGAGACTAAGCGTTTTGACCCCTAATGATTATATTTATCTTATTTGCGAATCTATACTTGCTTCCGGAATTTCAACTTTTACCTCACAAGTGGACAAACCTCCCATTCAAACATCTCATTCTGATTTATCATCTGTATTGCCTTCCAGAGCACAACAATAACAAAATAGAGAACGAATCAAGTGTACCATTATATTTTACAACCAACATAAAAGTGCTTAGAATAGATCATATATTGGCACTTGTCAATCATTCCAACATTAATAAAATAGTGACATTCTTCAAATAAACATTTTCTCACAGATAAGAAGCAATCTCATGTTGGATCATCTCTGGAAGGCGCTACACACTATATCTCCCATAACTTCTCACCATGTAAATAAGTTTGTACCGTCATCTTGATCACATGTGTGTTACAATATTGTATTAGGAGAGAGGCTTCATAAGTTGCAAAAACTTGTGCCCCAATCCCTTTTGTATATTTTGCAAATAAAATATGTTTCAAGTCAAGACCTGGACTCGTACAAGAAAAACACATACTGCACCCAACACTGTATAATAATGTTATAGTAACGAAAGAGTTAAACCTATTCCTGATATAACAGTAGATGTTGATAACCTACATGCATTGGACTTCAATGGACGAATCTTCTGATATGACGTTGAAGTAAACATTTGGCACAAACCATACATAATTATCACTGAATGAAAGGAAACGAATCATGAAGCAATAAAATAGGCTATATAACGATTATGAATTATATGCATTTATTACTTTGTGCAAAGCCTTTTCATCCAAATAATATGGACGGTGTTTGATTTACTTCACTATGTTTGATTTTATGGGTGGGGTCCATCTTACAAAATTCAGATATGGCAGATTTTATGCCGCTAATACCGATATAAACCTTCCATGGCAGATGTGCGTCCATTGGTAACGTATGATACAATAGGGAAAATTGTATGTGTGTTATAGACTCGAAAACTGCTCGACCGATACGACTCAAATTTGGGATGTAGGCCTACTTTGATCCCGGGCACAATATGGGCTGGTCCCAATTCACGTGCGACCGTGTCCTTGACATTGACCTCGCTCATACACGCCCATACAGTCATGTTTCTGGGCCTCGACCGATCATACTATAATTTGGTATGTAGGCCTATTTTGATCCCGGTAACAATATGGGCGGGTTCAATTTCACGTGCGACCGTGTCATTGGCCTTGACCTCGCTCATATGCGCTCATATAGGCATGTTTATGGACCGATCGAACAATAGTTTTTTTTCTTTCACCTAATACTGTTCAACGTTGTTCGCTCAGTATTGTTCAACGTTGAAGAAAAGCCAAACTCCACCAATTTTATAAAATGTTCTATCTCCAAGCATCACCTCTACTCTACTAAACAGTTAACCACCATACAGGAGCAGACAGGTATGAATTCAGAAGAATAGACTTGAAACCCCCATTTATTAAAACGTCATCGTATATTAACTCGTTCTTATCTGCAACTATACGAGAATGGACTGCACTCCCTGACGACATGAAAACATCCGATAATTTGGAAAGTTTTAAGTATAAACTGAACTCTGGTTTACGGCAGAAGCAGTCGAAGATGCGACATTATAGCTATTCCAAAAACCGACAACCTCATACAATTCACACGCCTCTAATGTAGCAATCTTAATGATGATCTGTACCAGAATCACTTACTTCAGACGAACAAGTGTAATGTAATGGTTTATTGCTCAGACACAAATGCTGCGGACACACGTACCACAGTAGCGATGGCATAGTAGGTGTGACAATTTATTATGGTGGAGTTTGGTGACAATTGGTCCGTCATAATTCTGTGCCATAGCTATCCATGTCGCCCGCTGATTTTCCGCACAATGAGTCGACTGGACCAATTAACCATTGCTTTTCACAAAGGTTGATCTCTACTCATTACGTTTTGCTAAATTGTATTCACGACGAATCGTCGTGTCGACGACATATATAATTGCACGATAGATCGTCCAGAATTGTGTTTAACCGTGGCCTGGTGGTAATTCCTCATTGACTCACATATTATTATTGTGGTAGTAATTTTTTTATATGATCTCAATGCATGCATGTTTATCTACTTATATTAATTTAATTAGTAAAAACAATCATGGCTGTCGAGATGGGTTATTCATTAAGTTATCAAGTGGACTTGTGTCTAAGCATGCAAAATATAACACTGCGTGTTGAGTAAAGATCAACATCGACAAGGCATTCATGTAGATTAGATAGATACATCCTTGAGAGATCGACCGTCGCTGGTAGAGCTTGGTAGACTCATTGTGACAATGTGCAGAGGGCGACATGGCTTGCTATGGCATATTAATTATGACAACCAATTGTCACCAAACTCCACCGTAGTAAATTGTCACACCTACTATGCCATCGCTACTGTGGTACGTGTGTCCGCAGCCAATATGTGCAACATGAGAATTCGATAAGACAATAACACAAAATACAACAAAAATCACCATCCTCAACATCATCGTCATCACCATTAGCATTATCGCCATCATCATCATCATTATCATCATCATCACCATCATCACCAGCATCACCATCATCATCATCATCGTCGCCATCATCAAAAGTACTCGATGTGCATATCGTCATAATTGTCTACATTGTTATTCAGTAGTATCATATAAATCATCACCAGCATCACCATCGCCATCATCATCGTCGCCATCATCATCATCATCATCATCATCATCATTATCATCATCATCATCATCATCATCATCATCATCACCATCATCATTATCATCATCATCGCCATCATCACCATCATCACCATCCTCGACACCATCGCCATCAGCATCATCATCATTATCATCATCATCGCCATCATCACCAGCATCACCATCGTCATCATCATCGTCGCCATCATCAAAAGTACTCGATGTGCATATCGTCATAATTGTCTACATTGTTAGGATAGGATAGGATAGGATATTTTATTTCAATACACATACATATTACATAATAATGATAACAATTATAGATAATTCTGTCGTATATTGTGGGGGATGGCATAATCTGGCAAGACTGTCTTCCTGCCATCCCCAGTATGGTAAATATAGAAAGTAATAACTAATAGTAAGATGGCCTTGGGTGAGCCGTGCACATATTGTGTATATGTAATTTATGAGTTTAGGGCTTAGTTTAAGAGTGTGTGAAAATGGATACTACCCGAGGGATGTTCAATACCATGTATATGGTTCAAATTCAGACGATCGGGTAGTATGTTTGGCGGATGAGGTTATCTTCAGTAGTATCATATAAATCATCATCACCGTCGTCGTCGTCGGAAATAAAGGCGTATAATAATAACAATCATTATCATCATCATCATCATAATCATCGGTATCATCACCGTAATCACCATCAGTGCACATGTGACCCGCCATATCAAATCCAGTCAGAAGTCGGGATTTTTTTTACCCTGTGCCAATGCATTCTCTTATATATGCGAGTCGACCATAGGTCGCCTCGCATATATAAGAGAATGCATTGGCTTAACAATTTTTTATTATGTTTTTTAAATATATGTTTCTTACAATTTTTAGGACATAAAATAAAAAAACATCCATTACCCTGCATGGAGCCCCACACATATATAGAAGCACCTAGAAGAGTGTCGTCTGCTCATGTTTGTCTGGGGCTCTGTATTGGTGAAATTATAAAATTGTTAAAGAATACAAGAACAAATTATTAAAATTGTAAAAAATTGTTAGGCCAATGCATTCTCTTATATATGCGAGACGACCTATGGTCGACTCGCATATATAAGAGAATGCATTGGCACAGGATAAAAAAAATCCCGACATCCGACTGGATTTGATATTGCGGGTCACATGTGTGACCACGTCTTACTCGCTATCACAAACACTTGAGTATTAGAAACGTAACCTTCTCTGTGTTAATTCGCAGTCTATGAAGAACAGATATGTTATTGAAAGGATCCACGTCGTTACTCGATAAGCCTTAATAATACCATATTCGAAGCAACACAATAATTAATACTTTCTACAAAGATTCAAGTAAACTCATTGATCAAATGTCAAACTAATCATTTTAAAGTTATACTTTCGATCTGTTAATTGAATCATTGCATCGTGACACCCGAGCAAACAGCTGTGTTTATTGGCAAAATGATT
Source organism: Siphonodentalium dalli (assembly GCA_032622095.1). Lineage (NCBI taxonomy): Eukaryota > Metazoa > Mollusca > Scaphopoda > Gadilida > Siphonodentaliidae > Siphonodentalium > Siphonodentalium dalli. The sequence continues at coordinate 196,836,400 of CP136067.1, read as the reverse complement.
AAGTGACTCCTCTCGACGGGCAACTCGTTTGGTTAACAGAAGCGCATGGGGCTTGATGTCAAATCCTCTTCTCTTTCATACGTACCATACTTAAATACATGTACATCATCTTGTAAATTATTTTATCACATAATTTGGCCATAAAAGCAGTTTCATAATTATCGGTAATAGACACGTTTAATATCAGCGCGTGCGATGACGTCACGGCGTTCTTCGGATAACTTGCCAGTGCTGTAGTTTATGATTGTTGTTTTCGATGAATATTTCGCGTTGCTTCGGGTTTATTTGATCATGTGATAAAAGGTATCTCACACTCGTCCTATTTTATACGTAATTTATCAACCTCGTCCTCTAAATTCTATTTGAGCCTCGGTAAACCTCGGCTCAAATCGAATTTAGTGAACTCGGTTGATAAATTCCGTATAAAATAGGAACTCATGTGAGATCCTCTATGTATAAATCTGGGATATATAACAAATATTATTTACACCCCACACCCCACCACCACCAAACTATCACTCACTAGCAGTGATATTGTAAACGGGATAAGACACTCATGGCGTTGTGTGTAATCAAGCATTTATCGCTTGAGAGGGTCGGTGCCAGTGTTCGCGCTGTCGGTAGCCAAATTAGCCAATGGCTAATCTTTTTCGAATTTGGCTAATAAAAATTTCATTTGGCTAAACTTTTGGCTAAACTTTTTTTGAACCCAAATGGAGACTGAAAGCATGGAGCCAGAAAGCTAATTAATAAAAGCGCTCAATAGATCGACATTCAAGACGAAGTTAGGTGACGAATGTATTTCATTATTTTCGTACTTATGAAATATCGTACAAAGGGAACCCCGATCGACAACTCTATCAGCCAACCAAGCGGGTCCGTGAAGATTCGGCGGAGGGAAGATTCGGCAGGGAAGATTCGGCATGGAAGATTCGGCGGGTTTTATCGGCCGAATCTTCCTAGGTTTATACAATATATTGGGACGGGAGATTTTATGTTTTAAGTTTTATGATTTATGTGGACATATTTTTAAATAATATATTAGATGAATAAATTAAATTAAATGAAGCTATTACTTTTATGATGTTTTGTTTGAGATTATTTGTATGTTTTATGAGTGAATATTTTACAAGAATAAATGACTTTTATTATTACTTTTCTTATTACTTTTATGATGTTTTGTCATTAGTTTGTTTGACATATTTTATGAGATTATTTTAGGTTTATGATAAGGTAAGTTTATTGTGAATATATTGAAGCTATTACTTACAAATTACGTGGTAAATCCAAATATCACGTTCGAACACTATAAGGAATTATGATTAATGAAGATTCAATGAGAAAACGAATAAAATTTTTGACAGTTGTTCACACTCTGTTCACGTTGGCTCCAAGTGTTTATATAACGTCGGTAGAATATACAGAGTCGTCTTTCTGATGCTGATATGATCTCAGTGAGAACTATTCGATGTTTGTTTAGATAAGTTTGCTGAGTGCATTTCAGTTAGAACTGATCAGTTGTGTGTTTTACCGCATCAGATCTAACGACTTTTAGACTATATAGTTGAATGAAATTGACTTCACCATATCACATCTTCATCGTGCCTTCGTACAACCTCCGTCAAAATCAGCTCATATACTACCCGTGTATTAAGTGTAATAGGAATGTACGTCCTCGTCAGCAAGCAGTTGACTGCGACACATGCGGCAAATGGCAACACAGAACATTTCGTAATAATAAGTAATAAACGCTCTTTATAAGATATAAGTTAAACAAATGGTTAATGTGTTTACACATATTTTAATAAACAACTCATTCTTCACAACAAATGGTTAATAACACATATAATAAAAATATATAAATAACATATAATAAACAATTCGTTCTTGGCACCGAAGGATTAACAGCAAGTCAGGCCAACGCCTATCAGTCTACAAGCTGGTGCCAATTCTTCAACTTGAAGCAGCCCATGTAGAAATTGCCGTTGCAGCCATGGATCTCGAGACAGACGTGAGGAAAAAATACACAGAAATAGATACGAAGATCAGCGACCTATGGGCAAAATACAGAGAAGAGGACATCGGAACATCGGAATTCCTACAAGAAGTGACCAAGATCTACAGAATCGGCAAGGCAAGAAATAAGACGACAAGAAGACAAGAAGATAACAAGACAAGACTATTAGTTGATTTTGTATGTTTCAAATAAAGAATGCCGGTTATAAATGTATTTTATTTGTTTTGTTTGTATTTCTGTTACACCATATGTTATCAGCTTGTGTAAATATGTTTCATCCATTCTAATAAGTCTAATAAAATATGTCATTACTAAAAATGAGTTAATCAAGACCCTACAATGATACAATCCCTCTAATTAGTTGTTATTGTGGCAACAAAGAATAAGTGCGCACACAAGCTTAGTCCCACATAAGCCGTAATCCCCAAGCCGTAATCCCTCCACTAATTAGTAAGATCAAACGACTGGCCGAATCTTCCCCGCCGAATCTTCCCCGCCGAATCTTCCCTCCGCCGAAAAATACATGGCCGAAACTTCCCTCCGCCGAATCTTCCCGTTCCCAACCAAGCGATCACAAAGTGATATGCAATCATCTTTAGTTTTCACAAGACGGACATTCAAAGGTTGAATTATGACAATGTGAAGAAAGCAATGTTTTGTAAAGTGCATTGACGCCGGTATATAAGCAATTTGTTCGTAACAGGCTGTTTTAATCTGGAGAAAGATTATGTCACCCTGCACGAAGCAGCAAAAGGTCATTATTAATTTTTACATTTAATCCCCTAATCCCCCATTCAGCCCATTGTCTGTCTGATCACTCACGGCGCGCCTGCACAATGCATGTATATGATGACATTGTATTTATGACGGTCGAGGTTTATGAGCACCAAGTGTAAGACAATAGCTTAATCAGCCAAATGTGAATCACGACAGATATTTTGTGGCTATTTGTCGTCAATACCGATACAGTCAAAATAATATGCATGCTTTTATGACAGATTGTAATTTGATAATGGCGTAACAATATTAAGTTATTAGTTTCCAGATGTCACTTAAATATTTATCCTTGGATAAATATTTAATGATTTTAAAAAAGATATTGATATAAAACAAAAAAATAATTACATTAAGAAGGACAATCCCGGGTTACCCCCCCCCCCCCCCCCCCCAAATCACTCTTTCACATAAAGATTAATAAATTTGTAATAAATGATATATATAAAAATACTTCTAGTTCATCAAAATTGTTTCAATTATTGTGTATTTTACCTGTGTCTGTTAGATTTTACGTATTAGTCATTAATTGTGAACCGACCAGAAAACGATGATTTAATTTGGCCAAAGTTTTTTTTAATTTGGCCAAAAAACATTTGGCTAAAGTTTTTTTCATTTGGCTAATAAAATTTTCATTTGGCTAAACTTTTGGCTAAAGTTTTTTTCGGTCCAGCGCGAACACTAGTCGGTGCTGTTAGCTTCTACAGTGAATGCATTGGAATATTGGGGCCAATTGGTACAAAATGCCAATTAAACCTGATTTTAAAACTAGAATAATTAACACAGAAAGGGTGTCAAGTCATAAAACCACAGTTATACAATAAATAATCGAGACATTATCCAATGTTGGCATGATCAGCACAATCAACGCATGGTTTCAATCTAAACATCTGTTAAAATGGAAATTTGTGAGTGGACTCAACAGTTATATCAGAACTATCTATGAATTGATAACAAAAATGTCAAGGATTATAGGCAGGAAATATTGGGCCTTCAATTAAGTTAAACATTTACATTTTGCCACCCGCTTGCTTGTTCTGTTAATTTAATGTGAAAATAAATTAAGAACTCCAATGCATGATGGTGTCTACATGAACAAATATATATATCACAAACTGACCACACGTCTCATTTATTCTAGAATATACTGGCGGGTTGGGTGTATTCATAGACATCATTTTGTTCAATATGAATCCGCCTGATTTTGTAAAAGCAAATTCAGAACATGTCGCAAAAAAAGTCAAAAACTCACCGTGCAGCCATCAACTGCTTCAACGCCAGGTACAAGAATGCAAAGAAGGAAAACGACTGTGATGGTGGAGAGTTCTGCATGTTCGACCCGCCTCACCTCATCAAGTGCACTCGCAATAATTTTATGAAATATGACTTCCAGATTGGGGAAGACATAATCAAGTGGTGTCATGTCAAAAATTATTATGACCGTGATTCACAGTTACCCATTCGGATGTGTCCCAAAATTGGGACGAAACACATGGTACTGACAAATTTTTCGAACATGCGCGTTTATCTGGCGACACAAGTGCTAAGCCAAACAGTTGCAGCGGCAATGTTCGCATACGTTTCACTCCCCGCGGCAGCCAAACCAACAGCTGAATTCATAAAAAAAAGTTTGATATGTTGTTTTATTCATTCAATTCAAGACAAACGGTTTGTAAGTTGAATCCCCGGCCATAAAGCTGCTATAACAACTGGATCAGTTCATATAGATTTTCTAAAGGATTGCAAGACATGGATCGGGAAAATGAAGCCACTTGGTGGTAAAAACCAGCTATATTTTTTGAACGGATGGAAAGTGTCGATCGCATGTGTCTTAGAGTTTTGGGAAGATCTTTAAGTAAGGGACTTAAATATCTGTTGACGAATAGACTCAACCAGGATTTCTTGGAAAATTTGTTCTCTGTAATCCGATCTGCTGGAGGATTCCATGACAACCGAGAAGCTGACCATTTTGCCAACGCGTTTATAAAGTGTTTCGTCGCTGCTGCACTAAAGCCACCGAAAACTGCAAACTGCATCGATGACTTAGACAGCATCCTGGCCACCATTTCTCAGAGTGGAACCAATAAATGCACCGAAATCACAAGTTGAAGACTTCACTGTTCCTCCGGAAACATCTCAGGAAATTGTCACGGGAATTAGTGACATGGCATCACTACCGTTGAGTAACATTCTGCTGTATATTGCCCGATATTGTATTGCAAAGGCAGTTAAATGGCATCCTAACTGCATCTGCTACGAACCTCTAATTGAAAGGTCAAGAGATGCCGATGGAGATAAGAATAAATTATTTTCTATATGGAAAGCCCTAGCCAAGACAAAGGGGATATATGGAGGGCTGACCATCCCAAGTGAAGGAGCATTCATAAAATTTGTTTTCTTGGAAAGTATTTTCCTGAAGCTATTTCCAAATGTATTATACCAAGGGAAAATATGTTTGCGACTAACAAATGCCATGAATGGCGCAGACGAAATCCAGTTTCAATGCTGCTCTTCTTTAAACAGAACGATCATTGACATTTTTCTGACATTAAAAATATATGCAGCATTGAAATTCCTAAATCAGGACATTAAATCAACCAAAGGCAAACGTAAGAACATGCAGAAAACTCCAAAAAGTCAGTCATCTTTAACTTTGTGAGTACATTTTTATTCATATTCCAATAACACCCTTGCATGGTAGTCAATACTAGATCGATTATGTGTCAGTAATATCAATGTATAACAGGCAAACGGCCTGAGTTTTATCATAATTATACAGAGCCAGCAGTACCTGCTATGAGACCGACCCTCTCAGCCGACAGGTGGCGCTGCTAAAAAGCAATTACTATAGAGCTGTATCACAGTGTCTTATCCCGTTTACAATATCACTGCTCACTAGTAATACTTAATAGTATAGTTATTCATATTCAATTATTATTGTATACATGCACCGTCATACCAAACCTATTCTGTTTAATATACTGATTATATTTGTTGTTATATACTTATTCTGTATTGTGGGGAGCGGAGGTCCATCTAAGTTTTAAGAACTTGTCATCCAATCCCATGGTATCTGTATATCAATATACTATTAAAATATGTTTAAACCAAACCAATTTATTGGAGGGTAATGTTCGGATAACAACTACTAGTCAATGAGTATTTAATGTAGACAGGGTTAAATTTAGACCGAGATCGCATATTTATACGGGGTCATTTCCAATCTCACTGTTCCAAATGTGCAATAACTAAATTGGTATTATTCTATCATTGAACTCATTAGCTGTCTGCTCATGATACCACGGTGCTCCATCAAACTGTCTCTACGTCCGTCTCGAAGCATCGCTCCCCGCAACAGCAGTCGTCTGCTCACGGTACGAGCGTGCTCCATCAGCAGCAGTCGTCTGCTCGCGGTACGAGCGTGCTCCATCAGCAGTAGTCGTCTGCTCACGGTACGAGCGTGCTCCATCAAACGCTCATTCGTAGTTTCTGGAGGTAACGCTCCATGTTACAATAATTGATTTATCGAACTTTGGCGACGCAAGATTGAGACACTGTTGTGTTCTCAATATTCGGTTCCTCGCGAATCACATAGAGATCATATAGATATCGTAAACATGAAATTACAACTTGTTATGTCAAAAGGACCCAGACATGAGATAAGTGTAGTGAATGCATGTGCCATAACCATTCGTTTGCATAAAACCGATAAACGCGGCGCGGGGATCGACTAAAACAAAACCTCGACTCAGAGAAATCACTATCCAGTTAGTACATGACTCCGAGAAATCACTATCCAGTTAGTACATGACTCCGAGAAATCACTATCCAGTTAGTACATGCGTACATGGTAGCCAAGCGCACGGGGACCTTGTACATTTTAGTTTAAATTTATAAATAGAGGATCTCAAACGAGTTACTATTTTATACGGAATTTATCAACCGAGTTCACTAAATTCGATTTGAGCCGAGGTTTACCGAGGCTGAAATAGAATTTAGTGGACGAGGTTGATAAATGACGTATAAAATAGAACGAGTTTGAGATACTTTTTATCGCATGATCATATAATTGCTAAAATTTTATCGAAAACAACAATTAACTGCAGCCAGCGATCATTGTCCCAAAGAGCAGCGTGACGTCATTGCACGCGACGATATTACACGTGTCTATTACGCTCGAATATTACATCGGAAAATAGTGCTAATCATGTGATAATAAAAAATATGAAAACAGATATGAGATAAGTGTAGTGAATGCATGTGCCATAACCATTCGTTTGCATAAAACCGATAAACGCGGCGCGGGGATCGACTAAAACAAAACCTCGACTCAGAGAAATCACTATCCTGTTAGTACATGACTCAGATAAATCACTATCCAGTTAGTACATGACTCCGAGAAATCACTATCCAGTTAGTACATGACTCAGAGAAATCACTATCCAGTTAGTACATGCGTACATGGTAGCCAAGCGCACGGGGACCTTGTACATTTTAGTTTAAATTTATAATAAAAAATATGAAAACAGACATGAGATATGTGTAGTGAATGCATGTGCCATAACTATTCGTTTGCATAAAACCGATAAACGCGGCGCGTGGGATCGACTAAAACAAAACCTCGACTCATGCGAGAAATCATGTTGGTACATGCATACATGCATGGTATATAGTCAAGCGCACGGGGACCTTGTACATTTTTGTTTTTAATTTATAATAAATAATATGAAAACATAGGGGTGGACGGCTTTCTGTACCCATGAAAGATCGCGGTAGCCAGTGGAAGCGTTAACTTTCTGACTTACTGGATCCATTATGCACCGGCCAAACGGCATTGTAACGTATATTTTTGCTTCCAGATGTGATTTAAAAAACCTTCTTATCTTGTTAAATGCAGCTGAATATCGATTTAAACGCGCTTTGATATGTTTGACATGATCTGAATGCTCCAAGCTCGGTGAATATTTGGCATGGCCCGGAGTCGCCATTGTTACTGTTACTGTTTATGGATGCGGGCCGGACCGCCGCCGCTGGACCGGTCCAACTCATATAAAGGTTGACCTGACCGCTTTGAACCGACCAAGGCATGATAATCGTACAGTATGCAGAGGACTGGACCGGACCGCCTTGTTATAGTGGACCGGACCTCCACGGATAGTCAGATCCGATCCGCATCTCCTATAATGTTGTTGGTACCGGTACCGGCCCTCTCTAATCGTTAATAAATGCGATCTACTTACTCATTGGTCGATATTAATAATTTGCTATTTTACTCTTCAGCACACCCTAGCTATAGCCAATATATTTCATCTGCCCGTCATCAGTTTCAATTAGATTCATCCCAAACTCCATATGAGCCTTCGGTGTTACCTCTAGATGGGACCTATCAAATTTGAGCGATTTTCGATAAAAAAAAAAAACATCGTTGTCGGCAGCCATCTTGGATTTTACTCTTTGCATGACTAAATCCTTCGGCACACCATACAGCCAATATTATTATCCGATTTATCCCAATCTTCACCTGGATCTTCTGGGTCACAACTAGATGTTGGCTAGCGAATTTGAACGATTTTAGAAGAAAAAAATGTATGGCTTTCTGACAGTCTTGGTTTCTACTTTTTGCATGACTACATCGTTTTAAATTTTTTGAAATTTTTAACGTCAGGCGATGTCAGCTACCAATGGTCAGATGATGCACGTGATCGTATGAGGTTCTCGCATATCGGATTATTTCGTTTAAAATGGATCATATGTATCCTTACGCAATAACCTCTGGCGATCCACGCGAATCATCTGCATAGCCGAGTCTAAAGTTTGAGCCAGCCATTTTCCGCATGTACATGTATATGCATAGGTTGGTTCCAATTAACACCCACGATCGACCTGTGGTATTGGAATGGCAACATTGTCATTAACTTCAGCTGTTTTGAGTTCCACTCTGCTGCGTTTCACCATTCTTTCAGCTTGTTTTAGCTGGGCCTCACAAGCCTTTGACCGTTTGTTGCTGATCGAATCTATTTGCTCAGTAATAGCCGAGTCTGCTTGCACCTGATCGTTCAGAGGTACCGACCATGCAGTTAAAACATTAAATATAAAATTTACTTACTTGCTCAGTAGGTAGCAAGCGCTCCGATCCTTTGTTTTATAATTTTCACTAGCTAATTTCAGGTGAGTAATAACTTTAGAATATTCCGATTTCGGAAAGAAACTTTTACTGCACAGCTCATATTGCTTAAACAATTCATTTTTAAACCTCTCCTCCTTGTTATCGGACGCCATTTCGGAATGAAGATGAATGTAGAGAATGAGTGGTTCGGGGGGCTAGCCCGGGATTGTCGGAAGGACCGAATGGTCCTCCCCTTAATCCCTCATGTTGTTGCCTTTATTTGATGACTGAGGTGAAGGATGTCTCTGATGGTACTGTTGGATGATACGCTGTAGTTCCGCTTCTTGCTTCGCTTCTTGCTCTTTTAAGTAGCGTTGGAAGTTTTCTGATTGTTCTTTGCTGTGTCTATCAGCATTAGCGATGGCGTTATCTGCAAGCCGGATGGTTTCTTGTACAGACTGAACAGACCGAGTGCTGTTGTTGTTGCTGGTGGTGGAGCTGGGGGACACCGGGATGTTCTGGTAATCGGGTGTCCGTGGTGGCAAGCTGTCCAGTTCTACCTCGAAGCAGGCGGCAGGAACAGCAGGGGTGGTTTCCTGCTCCCTTGTTCCGCTTGCCTCGACGACGACAGCAGGGACCTCCGGAAGATCAACGGAGTCCCTGCTAGCTGGTGCGATGTCGCCTGTCTCCATGCAGGTCGGGTCGTCTGGGCGTCTCTCAGACAACTCCGACCTGCCGGCTGTGACATTGGACGTCGGCTGAACCACAAGGGGAGGGGTGACTGGCAGATCAACAGTTACCCCCCTCTTCTTCCATTTGGCTCGTCTGGCGGCGTCCCTTCTTTTCCTCGCAGGCGTCTTTTTCTTGGGCGGCCCCTTCTTCTTCCCACTCAGGTGACAGGAGGCAGTCTTGGAGTTGGTGTCCCGGGTCTGTGATTTCTGGATGCCAGCATCTTCGGTCCGGAACTCCAGGCAAAGGGTCAGGTATCCCCTGCTAGACTGGAGACTCCAGTTAGCAATGTCCAATACCCGACACCTTTGCACTGCGGCCAACACGGCGTCTGGGATTAAATCCATAAGCCTAATCCAAAACCGTCTCACTGGCGTTAAGCACGGGGGCAGCTGCACCCGGAGGCGCGACCACACGACTCACCCGTGCTCAACGCTCCGACAGAAGAGGAACTAATAAGGATCGAAGCAATCACGACCGTTTCGCTCCACTCTCCTGCCAGAGAAGATGAATGTATAGAAAACAACCCAGTATTTATAGTAATGGACAGATATTAATTTTAGTATCACTCAAATGATTAAAATAAACAACTTCCATAATCTCACTTCGCTGTTAAATTCTAATAATGCCAGCAGAGAAGCTAATTAGTCATTGAGACAAATTGTCTGGACTTATATTGTGTAAAGTAGCAAATGTGACTCTTAAAATCCATTACACTTATTTACTGAAATCCGACCAGTGTAAAATCAATTAACAAATTTCAGTGATTAAGCGTTATCCCTAGCCACTTTTAGTGGTTTCATGAAATCCCTAACACTTTCAGTAATTACGTGTAATCACGGACTCTGTTTAGTGGTTTCATGTAATCCCTAGGGATTTCGCGTAATTACTAATTTCACTGATTTACTGTAACATATATACTTATCGATCTGAACTAGAGTTTAATCCAGGGAACGGGAATTTCCCGGGTCCCGGGCCCCATACTCATTCCCGTTTCCTGGGAATATGATTTGTAAGAACCGGGAACGTGGACCATTGTTAACACTTGGTATATCATATGTCAGTGAACACAAACGGCACATAATTTCATTTAATTTGTCCACAACGGCGCACAGTACAATATATATGTTATATATCTGCAAGTTCTAAATAAAGTATCAGTAGAATTGACCACCCTAAGGGTTTTAGGCACCTAAAGTTTGGACTTGTGGCCCATGCAGCCTCGAACTCACGACACGAGCTCATGAGTCACGACGTAGTGGCATTGACATTTGTAGGATGAGACTGTTACAACGTATATCAAATTATCAATCGCGACCAAGGCTTTTCGTGGTGACAAATGCACGGACTGTGCAATTCTAAACACCTCCCTTATGGCTCTTGAAATTGATCATCTAGGTTCTCTCGGCACATCCGATTTGCGTTGACCTTTGCGATCTTATCGATGTGTTTGGTCGTGTTTTCGAACGCCCCGATCCATTGAAATGTCCACCAAATAAAATTAACTTTAAAAATCGGTTCCGAATTGCTTACATATCGGAGCTTGAACCTACGCCATTATTTAGTTATGGTATCCCAGATCTTACCACCATTTCCATTATCGGATGCTCACATTTCTCGTTTCACAATCGGGCAAGGTATAATTATGTCAGCAGATAGCAACACCACCACCCTCAACTTTGGGCAAAGATATCAACAGTTAGAAATTTCATGTCTGACAAAATATTAGTTGGAACATCCGGACAATGTTGGTATAAATTGTTTTGATACAAGGACTTGCATGCTGTACACAGTGTTGTTTTTAGACAAAAAGTCAAATAATGTCCTACTTTGACGATTTTTTTGGATCACATCATTCGGAACTTGAACATTTCCAACCAGAGTGGATGTTAGGTCGCAAATGTCGGGACAGTTTGAAAGCTTTAGGCAACAGGGCCAGGAAGCTACACTACCAATGTAATCTCTAAACCGTCACCTCAGACGTTCAGGAACCTACGTCACTATTGTGATAACTAAACCGTCGCCTCAGTCGTTCAGGAACTTACGTCACTAATGTAATCTCTAAACCGTCGCCTCAGACGTTCAGGAACCTACGTCACTAATGTAATCTCTAAACCGCCGCATCAAACGTTCAGGAACCTACGTCACTAATGTGATAACTAAACCGTCGCCTCAGTCGTTCATGAACTTACGTCACTAATGTAATCTCTAAACCGCCGCATCAGACGTTCAGGAACCTACGTCACTAATGTGATAACTAAACCGTCGCCTCAGTCGTTCAGGAACTTACGTCACTAATGTAATATCTAAACCGTCGCCTCAGACGTTCAGGAACCTACGTCACTAATGTGATAACTAAACCGTCGCCTCAGTCGTTCATGAACTTACGTCACTAATGTAATCTCTAAACCGCCGCATCAGACGTTCAGGAACCTACGTCACTAATGTGATAACTAAACCGTCGCCTCAGTCGTTCAGGAACTTACGTCACTAATGTAATCTCTAAACCGTCGCCTCAGACGTTCAGGAACCTACGTCACTAATGTAATCTCTAAACCGCCGCATCAAACGTTCAGGAACCTACGTCACTAATGTGATAACTAAACCGTCGCCTCAGTCGTTCATGAACTTACGTCACTAATGTAATCTCTAAACCGCCGCATCAGACGTTCAGGAACCTACGTCACTAATGTGATAACTAAACCGTCGCCTCAGTCGTTCAGGAACTTAGGTCACTAATGTAATCTCTAAACCGTCGTCTCAGACGTCCAGGAACCTATGTCACTAATGTGATCACTAAACCGTCGCCTCAGACGTTCAGGAACTTACGTCACTAATGTAATATCTAAACCGTCGCCTCAGACGTTCAGGAACCTACGTCACTAATGTAATATCTAAACCGTCGTCTCAGACGTCCAGGAACCTACGTCACTAATGTGATCACTAAACCGTCGCCTCAGACGTTCAGGAACCTACGTCACTAATTTGATAACTAAACCGTCGCTTCAGACGTTCAAGAACCTACGTCACTAATGTAATATCTAAACCGTCGCCTCATGCGTTCAGGAACATACGCTACTAATGTGATCTCTAAACCGTCGCCTCAGACGTTCAGGAACCTACGTCACTAATTTGATAACTAAACCGTCGCTTCAGACGTTCAAGAACCTACGTCACTAATGTAATATCTAAACCGTCGCCTCATGCGTTCAGGAACATACGCTACTAATGTGATCTCTAAACCGTCGCCTCAGACGTTCAGGAACCTACATCACTAATGTAATATCTAAACCGTCGCCTCAGACGTCCAGGAACCTACGTCACTAATCTGATCACTAAACCGTCGCATCAGACGTTCAGGAACCTACGTCACTAACGTAATATCTAAACCGTCGCCTCAGGCGTTCATGAACATACGCTACTAATGTGATCACTAAACCGTCGCCTCAGACATTCAGGAACCTACGTCACTAATTTGATAACTAAACCGTCGCCTCAGACGTTCAGGAACCTACGTCACTAATGTAATATCTAAACCCTCGCCTCAGACGTCCAGGAACCTACGTCACTAATGTGATCACTAAACCGTCGCCTCAGACGTTCAGGAACCTACGTCACTAATGTAGTCTATAAACCGTCGCCTCGGACGTTCAGGAACCTACGTCACTAATGTGACATATAAGCCTCAGACGTTCAGAAACCCACGTCACTAATGTAATCTCTAAACCGTCGCCTCAGACTTTCAGGGCCAGGAACCTACGTCACTAATGTGATATATAAACCGTCGCCTCAGACGATCAGAAACCTACGTCACTAATGTGATCTCTAAACCGTCGTCTCAGACGATCAGAAACCTACGCTACTAATGTAATCTCTAAACCGTCGCCTCAGACGTTCAGCAACCTACATTACTAATGCGATATATAAACCGTCGCCTCAGGCGTTCAGGAACCTACGTCACTAATGTAATCTCTAAACCGTCGCCTCAGACGTTCAGGGCCATGTACCTACGTCACTAACGTAATATCTAAACCATCGCCCCAGACGTTCAGGAACCTACGCTACTAATGTAATTTCTAAACCGTCGCCTCAGACGTTCAGGAACCTACATTACTAATTCGATATATAAACCGTCGCATCAGAAGTTCAGGAACCTACGTCACTAATGCGATATCTAAACCGTCGCCTCAGGCGTTCAGGAACCTACGTCACTAATGTAATCTCTAAACCGTCGCCTCAGACATTCAGGGCTAGGAACATACGTCACTAATGTATTCTCTAAACCGTCGCCTCAGACGTTCAGGGCCAGGAACCTTCGTCACTAATGTAATCTCTAAACCGTCGCCTCAGACATTCAGGGCTAGGAACATACGTCACTAAAGTAATTTCTAAACCGTCTCATCAGACGATCAGAAACCTACGCTACTAATGTAATCTCTAAACCGTCGCCTCAGACGTTCAGGAACCTACGTCACTAATGTAATCTCTAAACCGTCGCCTCAGACGTTCAGGAAACTACGTCACTAACGTAAGCTCTAAATAGTCGCCTCAGACGTTCGGATAGATGTTATCTGGAACTCATGCAGTAGGTGAGCGAGATATTTGTTGCGAGATTTATTGTTTTTACGAATAAATGGTATGTGCATTTTACGAACATCTATTACATAGTTGAGACGTGTTTGATGTTCAAAATTGGGGCACAATCGATACCTATTTCCTTGTAAATTTCCGTTATAAATATGAGTTTTTAACTGTTTATCATGTTCTGGTTTATCTTATCATACGAAAGTTTATATATGTTTTAACCCTTTCAGTGCCAGGGGCCGATCTCATCGGCCCTAATTTACGGTCTGTAAAATCGGCCCTAAACAAATTAAAAAATAAATTATTTTTAGATTTTTTTTGGTTTTTTTTGGGGGTTGATTTCTTTTTTTGTATGCTTAAGCATGCTATAGCGAATTTAAAAACAAACTGGATAAAACTTTAAAACTCAAAACTATTACCAAGTATTCATAGTAATAATTTTGAAGCCCAGGTAAAACGTGAGATTCCCTGGCACTAACCTACAAAATAAGTCTGTTAAAGAATATAAGAAAAAATTATTAAAATTGTAAAAAAATGTAAAAAATAATAACAAATGATGAAAAATTGTTAGGCCAATGCATTCTCTTATATATCCGAGGCGACCTATGGTCGACTCGCATATATAAGAGAATGCATTGGCACAGGGTATATGGGTTGATACAAAAATCGGACCTGGCACTGAAAGGGTTAAAACAAATTTTAAATCAAAGGTTAGAGACTTGATTGTGGACGTATGTTGTTGGTCCTGGAAATAAATTGGAAAGTTCCAACACAATATGAATTGGAGCAATCATTTTCCACACGTACTCTTTCGTTGATAGCACGAATCTCCCGCCTTGTACCATGTGATTGTATCTGATCGCCACCCTGTATTATACGCTTCACTATAATTCAATCATATGTCGGCTCACGTGGTCGATACAAACATACTGTAATGTACAGACGTTCCTATCTATTTCCGTCCACTGTTTGACATCAATAGTAGCGCGTTCGATAATTATTATACTTTTCAACATATGGATCACGAACTTTCACCGACAGCCCAATAACTTAACCCTTCCAAGACTAGAGCTTCCTGAATATTTTCGTAAACCTTGTGTCAATGCATTCTCTTATATATGCGAGTCTCCCATTATTATAGGGAATACATTGACCTAACAATATTTACATTGACCTTGTAAGCCAGTGCATTATCTTACTTATATATGAGAGGCTCACTATTGGAGACTCGCATATATAAGAGAATACACTAGCACATGGTATTTAATGCTGCACCAGCGCAGTTCCCGCCATGAAAGGGTTTACATTTATTATAAATGTACACTGTGGAAGGGAGAAGGATTGGGGTCCGTTGATATGATGGAATAGTTTTGGCAGTAAAATTTTTCCAACCATGAAGAATATAGTGCTAATTGTCCTACTTTCGGTCAAATTTGAGCTGGCCATTTTCCGTATATACATGTATAGGCATATACTGGTTCCAATTAACACCCATATATATACCATTGCATCTGGTCGCTATACGCCCGGTACTATAAGCTTCTCTATTTTATATAATTCAATCATACGTTGGCTCAAGTGGTCGATACAAACACACTGTAAAGTACAGACGTTCCTATTTGTTTCCGTTCACTCTTTGACATCAATAGTAACGCGTTCGATAATTATTATACTTTTGTGCATAGATCATGAACCTTCGTCGACTGCTCAATGACACAACCTTCGTTACTGAACCTATATGGCCGCATCGTCTAGACGAGAATATAATGGCGGTATATCCTATATGGCCGCATCGTCTAGACGAGAATATAATGGCGGTATATCCGAGATCTAACCACAAGTTGTAAAGATATGGAGATCCAGGGGGCTGGGAACACCGCAGAATACATGGGTAAACCTGTCTTCGGTAACATGGACACAGGTATATACAATCTAGGTACACATTCCGAAGCGCCACTTGGACAATTTGGTAGTCAGATAAATGAAAAACAGGAGCATCACAGAAGTATGCTTGGTGTTTTGAAATTTAGAAAATATAAGTATACTATAAGACAAGCGTATGCGTACCAGTATCGTAGAATCATGCACCATCATAAGGAAAATGCATATACGTATGAAGTTAAAACTTTTAAGTTTCATGATTGTCCCATACCGGTAGTTTCAGTAAAAGATAGGACCGTGGTACATATAGTTGGGTTTTACAAATTTAAAAATTCAGAACGTATGCGTAGGCCGCGAGGCGTCGAAATGGTTAATTTTGAAATTTAGAGTATGTACATGAGTAAGCAGTTGTATATATGTAAGTATAAGTGTAGGTCTGTAGTAATAAAAACAAAATATCACTCGAATCGTCGTCAGTTATGTACTCGGCGATGGAGTGTTTAAGCAACAGACCACCGCTTTTCGGCGCTTATAATGAAAATATAATGGCGGTATACTATCCGAGATCTAACCACACGTTCTATGAATGGATACTCACGTCTCTATATACATGTATATAATATAGAATATACGCATAGTGTTTATGAATAACAAATTTAATCCACGAGTGGGATTGGCGATTTACACCACGAGCTTCAGCGAGTGGTGTAAATCGCCAATCCCACGAGTGGATTAAATTTGTTATTCAGAAACACTATGCGTATATTTTGTTTATGCCACGATCTTTACAATGCGATGGATAAACACTTTTCCGTTCAAATTGTATGGAGAAAGTTTAATCCACTCTGCGAAGTTTATGCCACGATCTTTACAATGCGATGGATAAAACACTTTTCCGTTCAAATTGTATGGAGAAAGTTTAATCCACTCTGCGAAGTTTAATCAACAGTAGGCACGTTTAATCAACAGGTGTAGATTAAATGTAAAATTTAAACAGATGGCTTTATCTATATAGTAAGATAGGCGATCGTGGTATAAAATGCTTTAATCTAAGATTCATAGAAACAGCAGGGTATTGAGAGAAAAAATGAGATTATATACAAAATATTGATTGTATACGTATATATATATACACACTACTTATTATGTACATCGACGTCTTGATTAGCATTCCGCCTATGATATAATCGCTGGTCATCATCATTATCATCATCAGAATCAACAGAATCATCAGAATCATCATCATCTTCATCATTGTGATCATCAGTCACCAGCCTCTTCATCATGTATTATCATCAATGGCACCAGCATCATCTTCGTTCGCATTATCATCCCTGATCCCTGATCGATCGTGGTCCAGGTCAAACTTCGAGATATATATGCCGACAGGAAGAATAGCATAGAAATCATTTGTACAAAGCTATTCGCCTGGCTGGCTGGTCGGACAAATAGCCCAAAAGTCACGTGTTGCTAAGTCTCCGGCTGGTCGGATAAATTGCATATGAGTTATTTGTCCGGCTGAATAGGTATATTCACGAGCAATACGAGACAGAGAAAGTTATAGAGATAGAGAGAAAGAGTGTGTATGTGAAATAAAAATCGGCACCACTTTTGTGAACATTTTGAAACTAACTTATGAAACGAACACTATTTTAAAATGAGTTGTTTTGAAACTAAATATCGGAACTCAATGTGGGAACTCCGTGGAATATCGGTGCTATGCCGTTGAATTGTTGGTGTTTTGTTTGAAACGACCGCTTTTTTAAAATAAAGTATTCGGTAGCTCTGAATATTTCATTATCTATTTCAGATGATAGCAATGGTTTGCCTTTAAGTAAGATCTTGGTATTTAAGAAAGTCGGGTCAATATTTGAGAATGAGTCAGACCTGAGTTGAATATATCTTAGACAGAATAATAGAAAGTGTTCTGCGGTTTCTACTTCCCCTCATACACATTTGTCACTATCGCGTAAGTGGTTTTCATGAAGGTCACGATTTAGATTACAACATTTGAAACTTAAACGGACATGCAATATTTGAGTTTCGCGATTAAAACAATAATCAAAATGTTGGACTTTCAATTAATTTCTACGTTTTTCTATGACGTGACTTGAATATCTCTAAAGACTTTGCGTTTTTAGTTTCGGTGGTAAATCATTCCATAGGCGAGTAGCAGCTGGGAGGAAGGTGTTCATATATGCCGAGTAGTCAGCTTGTGCATGGAGGTCTTAAATCGTTTCTCATAAAATTATGCAGTTCAAATTGTGTTCTTCTTTCTGCTAATGTTTCCCACCCAAGTGCAGATAAAAGGTCGCTATTGTTAGTGCTACGCGTGGCTCCTGACACAATCCTTGCTGCTTCAAATTGATTTTTTTTCAAGTCGTGTGCTCAATTCATCTGTACAATTGTCCCACACGGGTGCAGCATATTCTATGATTGGACGAATGTAAGAAAAATTAAAAAAAATTAAGATTCTTTTTATTCAGCGAAAATCTATGTATTCGCATGAAATTAATTTTCTTCCAAGCTCTATCTGTGATATCATCTATGTGGGCAGCCCATTTCTCTTGATTGTCAAATGTTAATCCTAAGTGCTTATGCGAGTTAATTTTTGTGATAATAGAATTGGACATATGAAGTGGTGGGTGGTCTATGGGTGTTAGCTTTCTCGAGATTAGAAGAGATTCAGTTTTTTTTCAGGATTAAAAGTAACAAGCCACTGATGTGACCAATTAGCTAGTCTCGCGATATCCATATTCATCAGATCTGCTGCTCTGTCTGGATCTTCTATAGTAAGAAACATGGATGTATCGTCAGTAAAAAGTCGAATATGACAAGTAACATTTTCAGAGATATCATTTATATAAACTATAAATAGTAAAGGTCCAAGTATAATGCTTGGGGAATACCTGCTTTTACGGGTTTCCAATCAGAGTTTCCATTATCGATTATTTACTCGCTGTTGACGTTGACTTAGATAACTATCGATCAATTGAAGTAATTTACCAGTGATACCAATACGTTCAAGTTTGTACAATAAACTTGCGTGCCATACGTTATCAAACCCTTTTCTAACGTCACAGAAGACAGATCTTATTTCCTTACCTTGGTCCAATGATTCTGCAATGTAATCGTATATATCGGTGAGTTGAAAGAGAGTGGAATCACCACGGACAAATCCTGACTGTAAATTTGATACTAGTCCATTAAAGGTACTCAACCCGTAAAGAGGGTCCCCATCTCAACAGATTCCAACAACAACAATCCGATCAGAGGGTCCTATATTACTATTTCTTTGGCTTTGGGGGTAAACAATATTTGATTCGAGTCGAGGAACCCATCAAACAAAGCTCAGAGTTATTAGATATTGATTTTTCAAATTTGTTATGTTCTCGAGATGAGTACCAATAACTGCCGTAATCTGCTCTGGATGTGTACTCCAAATCTATTCAAACAGACAAGGATGAATAACTCTAAAATCAAGTGGTAATTTTAACGCAATTTTGACTGAGTTCTGGGCCAGATAGTATTCCCGATAATGAAAAATAATAGATTTCTAAAATCGATATCTAACAAATCTGAACTTTGATGGGTGACTTCCTCGACTCGAATCAAATATTTTTGA
This sequence comes from Siphonodentalium dalli, assembly GCA_032622095.1. Lineage (NCBI taxonomy): Eukaryota > Metazoa > Mollusca > Scaphopoda > Gadilida > Siphonodentaliidae > Siphonodentalium > Siphonodentalium dalli. The sequence continues at coordinate 196,816,684 of CP136067.1, read as the reverse complement.
CCCCCGAAGCCATTGAAATAGTAATTGAGAGGAGTTTTATCGGGTTGAGTACCTTTAAGTGTTAAAAAGTCCCGATTTTTTATATATATACATTTCTCAAACACTTTTGATATACAGCTGAGCAGTGAAACAGGCCTATAAGTTAGACAGTTTACTCCTGTCATCTTTTTTATGAAGTGGCACAACATTTGACCATTTCCATTCTAGGGGGAAATAGGATTCGTTGAGATAGCTGTTGAATATATTGGTGAGCGGATAACATAATGAGTCAGCACACTTCGGGTTGACCGACTTGAGGGCCTCTCGCAGATCATAAGCGGTTAATTTTATTTCAGAAAGAGTTTGTCTCCATGTGTCAAAACATCTGGGGGGGGGTGGAGTAGCACCATCATCATTTACAGATGTTATGCTACAGAAATAGTCATTAAAGCAGGTTGCTTTGTCATGGGGAGATACGTATATAGTGGTTCCATCAGTTATCGGCGGTATCCTTTCTGTCCTTGGGGAGAACAATAATCTTTGAAGTGTTTTCCACCACGTCGAGATGGGCAGTTGCAAGATTCTGATGAGTATCATATACGTAAATAATAAATATATAAACAAAATTGTTATAACAAACACAGTTGTTATCAACATTCCCTCAACAATTTCTTCAAGTTTTATTATTCCGCCGAAGGAAGAATAGCCGGACTATGTTACAAACCTTGTTAATTAATTTAATATTATCATTTCTCATAATCAGTGCAAATTTATCTGCGTCATTCATATTATTGAATTCACTATCGTGTTTCTCAATTATCTGAACTTCCTTATAACTGAACAAAATTGACTGACTGACACAGACCGGCACCATTCTCGATAACAATTATGTCGGACTGCTGTCTGCACAAGATTTTTCCAAGAAGATTTCGTTGGGAAAATTCCAGTTTTCACGTATGATGTTAGGACATGATACAGGGCATAGCGATTTAATATTTCAATGATATCCGGGACGAATCCAGTTGTTTGACGAGCGAAAATGGTGTGCTGGAAAAATTTCTGCATGGAGAAAGATCGTAAGAGGCACCTGGTGTCCTTGAGGCAGATAGATCGGTTCAGAGAGAAAATATAGTTTGTTGATGTGTATCTCCGTCTCAATAGGTATCAAACCCAAGGAGACTCATCGCAACGTTGGTCGGGGTCCGCGTCGGGAGCGTTTGGATGTGTTTGACACATAATCGGTATGCCTTTTCCATTGAATACATGGTTGTGTTGTTTGTGATATTCAGCAACTGACATCCATATAGAGCTTTTGGCAGCACGATTGATCCTAACATATTTGCCATTGTTAGTGGAGTGCACGATTTGAGCAAACCTCTTCCAGCGATACTAAAGTACGATTTTCGTAACTTTTCCGAAAGAATTGATGGTCGGTCTATCTCGGAGATCGAATTGTCGAGTGCTGATCACGAATTTGCCACCGGTCAAGATAGATAGATAGATTTATTACTCTTTTCATCGAAAAGATATATGAGTATGAAGAAATGAAATTAAACATATAAGTTATGCATGCACATACGCGAAGATGACGACATAAATGAATGTGACATGTTCCGAGTATATATCTCGCAGTATAATTGTCTTATTAGTTCTTTTGGGTTATCGGGTGTGGTGGGGTCGATGGGGATGGGGCTTTGGATAATAATCATACACATTGTTAATCATATCAAGTATAAATTAGGTCATTCTATTATGTATGTTATTTCCCACGTGGGTCAAATACATGCACCCAGTATGAGATTACCAAGTGTGGGACACGACAAAATTGGTTGAAATTGATCAGCGTTTATATATGGGTTTGTTTTCGTGAATATCCATCTCCCCAAATGCATTATAGTATATGAAGCTTCAACCGAGTCATGTCTATTTAAAGGGGTACTCTACGCCATTTTCAATAAATTCCCGGTGATAACAACGATCTAATATCGATAATATATAGAAAACTAAGTAATTTTAGTCGAAGATGTATTCTGTAAACGTTCAGGTTAATAGGTTATATTAAAATCAAAGTTAATAATTTGATATAAATTTAATTTATAGCTGGAGTCATAAATTAAATTACGAATTTCCGTGTACAAGACGTAATCAAAAATAATTCACGGATAGTGGATTGGGCAAAGCGTGGCACACATGATCGTGTAAAAATTATGTTGATACGGGGCGTAAACTCAAGCCATGGACACACTGACTAGTGACTTTACAATGACTTAATGAGTATATGGGATTAGTATCCATATAACATAACATTTATATGATACATTTGCTTGAAAACTGTGCAAAAATTACTCGACAACGACAATTGGTATTTTCGCATTCCGGCTAATATGCCACCCGTAACATTAATTTCTGGTAAGCGATAAGTCAGATTATTGCCAGTGCCCCAGCATCGTTATCTCCCACTTTTTTTCAGGGGAAGGGGGGGGGGTGGGGCGATTTAGGAATGTCTGCCTGTCCCGAATAGTTGTCCGGGGGTCATTTTAAACAATTATCAATGGAAATCAAAAGATTTTTAGTACATGAGTTAACAGTTGGCCTGACATTTTCAAAAGAGTAATAGCCTTTTGTCTTTTTAGCATTAAAATGCCATCCTCAACTTTTGTGACTGCTTATTGCTGGTTTCTTTTGCCCCCTTGATGGAATGGGTTCTGTCTAGAAACGTTGCCTGTGGGTTATTTCAAACAAATGACAACCAATTTCAAAGATTTATGTTACACGAGTCCACAAGGAGAATATATTAAATGAGTTTGCAAACTAGTGCCCGACTGGAGATTTTAACCAGAGTTACGGTTCTTTGATTGTCATTTTTGTGGCATTGAAATTGCCATCCTTAACTTTGTGACAACTTGATCCTGGTTTTCTAGCGCATTTAGCTTCATTATTATCGGGATCGGTATATATAAATGGGTTCCGTCCATCTGTCTGTCCATACATGTACATCTGTACCAAAAAGGTGTCTGGGGTATTTATAACAATTATCAACGGATTAGAAAGATTTTTCGTATTTGATTTCAGAAGGGGAATATCTGAAATTAGTTCACAAACTAGGCCCGCCCAGATATTTTAACCAGAGTTACAGCCTTTTGATTGTAATTTTTTGGTGTTTTGTCGTTGAAATGCCCATCCTCAACTTACGGCTGCTTATTGCTGTTTTTTTAACAATTCAATTCTATGCGCATCACAGGAGATGTCCTATTTCAAGTGTTTATTGGCTTTGACCATATTTCAGAAAGCTAATCTTTTAGATTTAAAGCCTCATCTTTAAATCTTTCGGATTTAAAGCATCATCTTTAAATCTTTCCGATTTAAAGCATCATCTTTAAATCTATCAGATTTAAAGTCTTTAAACCTTTCAGATTTGAAGCCTCGTCTTTAAATGGTGGCGTGCCAATTCTAGCTGATGCTGGCATTCCAACACCAGCCGATGTTAGCATGCCAATACCAGCCAATGCTCGCATGTCAATATGGGCCGATGCTGGCATGCCAATATGGGCCGATGCTGGCATGCCAATATGGACCGATGCTAGCATGCCAATATGGGCCGATGCTGGCATGCCAATATGGGCCGATGCTGGCATGCCAATATGGACCCATGCTGGCATGCCAATATGGACCGATGCTGGCATGCCAATATGGGCCGATGCTGGCATGCCAACACGAGCCGATTCTTGCTGATTTCGCTATAAAATTAATTTGTGCCATCTGATTTGCACTATATTTCAGAATAAACTATAGGGCTATAATATTAATTGGAATGATATAAGCTTTGATATGTGCCGGCATGTTGCCGGTTGCCAGTAAAGGCCAACACTGGCATGCCCGTACTGGCCGGTGCTGGTTGCCATTATAATGTTGCCTGTCACTCGATTTGATTTCTAATTATGCATATTTGACAGAATATTGGGCACTAAAAACAAGAGCAAAATCGCAATTCAATGAATTTAGCCATAACCCCTTTATTTCTGCTGCCAGCATTTGCCGTGCCGTGCCGACACCGGGCCAGCGTGCAAAATGTCATGGCGCTGGCGCTGGCAGCCGGCACAGGCCGGCTCGGCAACCGGCATGTGGCCGGTACCGGCCACAAGCTGGCATGTTTACTGGGTTACTACGTACTCAACAGACTTTCAAATAATGGAAATTTGGTTACCTTATTCTACAACTCCGAGAATAAAGAAACCAACAACAACATTTGGGAACAGTATCCGTTTAACCGTTTCATGACTGTAGCCACGCTGGTGCAGCATTAAAGATCATGTGTCTCCCATAGGGAGCCTCGTGTGTATAAGAGAATGTTCTGGCTAACAAGTTCAAGGTAAATATTGTTAGGACAATGTATTCTCTTATATATGCTAAGCGCCCTGTCCATGCGAGACTCGCATATATAAGATAATGCATTGGCACAGGGTTTTCGCAAAAAAATCAGGTACCTCTAGTCATGGAACGGTTAAGATCTTGCATACATTAACAGTAATTCATGGGCTGATTGGTTATATGTATTAAATTTCTACACGTGTGATGATTCAAATGGAATGGTATTTATCGCGCGTGTACCCTTATTAAACGCTATACCGTGTCGCAGTGACATCAGGGGATCGATTTTATGAGAACTTCGGCGCATCTTTAAGGATGCGACAGGAATTGTTGACGGTCGATAATAGTATTGCTCGATGAGCCGGCGGGTAATTTAATCGACGCGTTTATATGGGTTGACACCTCTTGTGTTTATACGGGTTGACATCTTCTGTATTTTATGGATTTGATAATTCATGTGGTTATATGATTTGTTACTTCCTGCATGTAGTTGTATGGTTTAATACCTCTCGCATGTGTTATATGGTTTGATGCCTCGTGTATTTATGAGGTTTTGCTCTTCGTGTGTAATGTGCTTATGTGGTTTTACATCTGGAGGCTCATGTGTTTTTTTGCATGGGTTGATACCTCACGTGTTTATGTGGTTTGACACTTCATGTGTTTATGTGGTCTGACACCTCACGTGTTTATGTGGTTTGATACCTCTTGGGTGCATCTATGTATCTGTATACAATTTTCTTTATTATTTGTTTAAAGTGACTTATAGGCCTTATTGGCCGGGTGTGTTGTTATTTTGTAACTCGACATTGTTATCACCTGTATGTGATGTTTTGTATACACTATACACACATGTCACTATAATAAAATATTCGTTCGTTCGTTCGTTCGTATACATGTATCTGCTAAAATAATAAATAATTTAAAAAAACAAGCAAATCACTAAATAGCATATTGTCTTGACTGAGTAGCAGTCGCGTCGTACATGTAGAATACCGATGACTTCTCTCAGAGAAGTTCTCTGCACGAGATGTCACAGTCGTTAGACGCTTTGCGTGCGCACAGAAGCGACATCGAGCTCGGTTAGTCCTTTAATTTGTGACCGGCTCGGGATCCGGGTGCTTCCAACTTCACAAACTTCTCTCTCTCTCTCTCTCTCTCTCTCTCTCTCTCTCTCTCTCTCTCTCTCTCTCTCTCTCTCTCTCTCTCTCTCTCTCCCCTCTCTTTCTCTCTATTTCTCTATATATATCTCTCCTCGCTCGCTCTCTCTCTCTCTCTCTCTTTCTCTCTATCTCTCTATACCTCTCTCCTCTCTCTCTCTCTCTCTCTCCCCCTCTCTTTCTCTCTATCTCTCTATATATCTCTCCTCTCTCTCTCTCTCTCTCTCTCTCTCTCTCTCGTTTTGTTACAGCTCCCATGAAAGGTAGCTCCATTTATATCATAATGGTGCGTTAACTCTTTAATTTCTTGATAATCCCATACAGTACTATGAAAAAATAAAGACAAAGCCCAATTAATCCTTTCTATTCCAAATGGATTCTCCCACTCAGTTATAAAAGAATACCCTGGAATTGTCTATCATTCATCTGGAGGGATGTTCAGGAAATAAAGCAGACGACAGACACGTGAAGCAATAATACAAAAGCAGAAGAATTTCTATTCATTGATGGGAAATGTTCGACCGCGTATATGTGGTCGTTAAAGGTACTCAATCCGATCAGACGGTCCCCATAACATCAAGATACAACAACAACATTTCTTCAAAATACGCTTTAGTTATCAGAATCGATTTATTGCAATAAAATATTGATAACCACTGTCAACTATGATGGTATCAATTTTCCCAAAACTTGTTATTTAGCAACTTTTGTTAAAAAAAAATATGGCTGTATTGTCACGAAATTTGACCGGGTTACCCAGGGGGGGGGGGTGAAAAAAAAAAATTCCGGCACGTATGCCGGGGTGGGTGGGTGGTCAAAGCCACCAACAAGCAATTTTTTCCGCAACTAAAAAAAAAAAATCCTGCTTGTTTTTTAGTGTTTTGGCAATGAGTTGGGCTTCAAACCCACTTTGAATGAGAGAAATAATGTAATTCTAACTGTAAACTGACTGCAGGCAGTTATCGTGTTGTATTTTGTTGCAAATTTTGAAATCCAAGATGGCCGCTGGCAGCCATTTTTTTTTGGCCGAATGACCTCAAAATGACTCATTCCTATTTACATGTCCATGTTAACATCCATGATAAATAGTATGCACAGAAATTCATATACAGCTGTTTACAGTGAATTTCCCCCCGCAAATCTCTGTTTTAGTGTTAAAAGGGGGGGTGGGTGTCAAAAAATGGTCGGAAAAAACTGCCGAAATCGGAAAAAAATTTGGTGTGGGGGTGGGTGGGTACAAAAAATTATCGAAAGGGAAAAAATGCCATACGTGCCTGAAATTTTTTTCCGACCCCCCCCTGGGTTACCACTTGATTTTAGAGTTATCCGTCTTCATCCGTAATTTTGTCCGAGACCATCCGTTTGACCACGTGTTTCTGTGCCACATATTATTAGACATCTCGAGAAATAACAATCTTCAAAAATCGATATCTGATCACCCTGAGCTTTGATGGGCGGGTTCCTCGACACGATTCAATTATCCTTTTACCCCCGAAGCCAAAGAAATAGTAATTTAGGAGCGTCTGATCGGATAGAGTACCTTTAAAGAAAGGGTAAATTGATTATATCGACGACGCGGAAGAAATCAGTAAGAATTCGTGTAATTCGTACGAATATTAATAACAAACGACCACAGAAGGTGCCTATTAAATCCAACAGCGCACTCTAGTACCCCCCAGGACTTATGCTTAAATGCGAATAACCCCGCCATGGAAGAGCCAGTGCACTGTATAATAAGAGCGATCCTCAGGAACTGTCAATTGAATTCATCGATTGTACACGCCCCGGTGTCGTTATCCCATACTTCCCTCGTTCCCGGCCTTCTTCCTGTTTGATCAATACCCATAAGACACCCGACGCGCGAGCTATACCCTCACAAATCGATCCCCAGAGTACCCCGTCGACACGCCTCAATTGTGTGCGGTTGTATATATATATATATTGATATCAAACATATCTTCACGTGACGATACTTGCAGAAATCATGACTAAGACGTCGTTTGTATATTCTGAGCTGTTCCTCACTCAATAATCATTAGTGATCTCATTCTCGAGTGTTTGGAGTATACTATATGTGTAATTTGCATGATTTGATAACGAAAGTGGGCGTTATTCTTTGAGAATAAGGTAAGAGTATTCAGGCCATGCCACGGGTGTAGATATCAAACAATATGTGATCGTCCGTAGGATAGGGTATCATATAATATGGTATCCTCATCTCAGGAGTCAATCGTGGCTCAATGAAGGCAGGGTCATATATCAAAATGAGAGGATATGGTGATCCCATGAAAAGGGGATCACCATATCCTCTTATTTTGATATGTGATCCTAAAATAAGAAAATATTTTTATTAACTAAATAACGGAGATATTTGAAGAAGTGTTTTTGACGAAATAACGGAAATATTCGAAGAAGTGTTTTTAAAGAGAGTTTTTTGGCTCACATAAAAAATGACATCCATTGACAATGGCCAATGCGGAGTCGCACCGAAAGTTGGCAGCACCCGGAATTCCAAGCCGATCACCCATCCAAGTACTAAGCGAGCTCGACCTTGCTTAACGTTGGTGATCAGACAAAGAATTTAACGACTGTGACCAAGAGATCCAGACATCTCGAGCCTTATACTCACACCGCTACAATAGTAAGACGGGAACATTTTCACTGAATAAAAAACCCTAAATAAATCTGGCTCACATAATGACATTTATTGACAAGGGCTTGGTGCTGTGATTAACATTACATAAATGGAAAATTGGAATATACCATGCCCCCGGCCATTTTCGGCCAACCCATCACTCCGATCATTGAATGGTACCGAATCGATTGGGAACAGAATGAGAACTGCGTACAAAGGTCTGGTCACATGGTACTTCAATAGTTCTATGAATGTGTCATGTAGAGTGAGACAGCTTACTCCGCAGGACACGCCGGTATCTTATCATTATAACAGAGGCAGCCGACCAGGCTCTTTAATGAACGTCCATGCTATGCTTTATTTTCTTTATAGACATGGATTCACATGTTACGAAGAGATGTGTGAGTTGTATGTACAAGGTGCATGTTAATTAAAGGGGTACTGTACACTAAATCTGGCCATTTATGGGACCATCTCATTTTATACTCAACAGAATATAATTATGCAACAAATGAATGAATTTGAGCAATGGATCAGTGCAAAATACACTCGTGTGGTCTATGAGCGATGCAAATAACATGGTAATTATAATGAAAATGAATTTATGACTCCAGCCATAAATTCATTTTCATTATAATTACCATGCTATTTATATATATATATAACCTTTATTTCCTCCGTAATACAGAGAGCTTACATATAATGAACAGGAACACAATACAATGATAATTAGTATTTACAGACATTTAACACGAAGAAAATCAAACGTATATACATGTACACCACGCATAAATAACACACACACACACAGACACACACACCACAACCGCTCTCAAATACTCACATACACGCACCCTTGTAGACACACCCATACATACCTATACATACGCACATGCATACATCCACATATACATACACACGTGTACATAGACTCACACACTCGCTCGCAGTACATGCGTGCATACTCTCGAACACACACGCATGTGTAAATGGAGTCATGGCGGGCAATTGACATGAAAAGATGAGCATACATGAATATTATGGTCAGATACAATAAGAATTTGAGACAGTTTAACCATTTTGACTAGAATACACGGATTAACGTTTTGTCCACAATAATTATTTAAAGCTGCTCGTTCATTGTGGTAGATCAATAAACATTGTGGTCTTTATATAAGGCTTTGTGAGATCCAATCAATATTTGGGATCGCATGTTAAGGGTGGAGAAGGGCTGTAGGTGTTTATATATTGAAAAGTGACGTGTTCGCATCTGTAATTTCTTTAAGGCGTTTAAGATAGAGTTTCCACATTTTAACACTACTGCATGTTGTGAACAGGACAAATTAATTAAGGTCACTTATCTTCTCAACAACATGCAATGGTATACAAGACAGAAACACCATTAGTTGATCAATTGTGCACAACTTATCTATATTTCAATGAAGCAACTTAGCAAGGTATGTCAAAATGTTGAAGAAGGTTGAACCATATTTCATTTCTTGCTTCGTTGATGCTCGAACAATCGAGGACTGCGTGTTCTACTATATTGTCATATGGTTTGCCACAAAGTTGACACGCCCCCTCCTCCTGTGAGACTGCTTTTGCCAACAACTTTGATGCTTCCAGAAATTCGAATTTATCTACATGCGTACCAGAGTGGGGATATGTTCAGAGAGGAATAATTATTTGCAAAGTTGAGCATGGAGTTATCACTGACAAGACGGGTTTTCCAGTCTTCGATAACATATGATATTTTGCGAGTCACTAATTGTTTCCACGTGTCCTTCGAATGAAAGTGTCCCGTTTCCACAAAGGACGATAAATGAGATATGAGATCATATTTATCTAGAATGGCAATTAATTCTGAAATGAACGAGGAATGAATGGCTGTGTACCCATTCATGTGCCTCTCGGTGCGATATAGAAAAATTTGTTTTGAGGCTTTGTCAGAATCTGTTCTACAGAGACAACCAAAGAGGCTTAGTTTTCTTTTGTCTATAATTGATGAGATCGGTGCAGTTCCGAGAAGCCTTAGAACAACATCCGTTCTTGTTCTATACGGGATTCCCTGAATTTGCTTTAAACAAAAGCGATGAATTTTTTCCAGTGAGTGTGCGTTCGTGGCAGATATACCGCATAAGAATTCGGACCCATAAAGTCCTCGTGGCAGAACGATTGTGTTATACAAGGTATTCGAGCTGAGTGGGGTTAATCCACCAGCATACATTCCAGCATTGCTAAGCATAAAATATGTTGATCTGATTTTATTACAGATGCTCTCGGTTAGGGTGTTGAAAGATTTTTCTTTTCAAGAGGAATACCGAGATGGGTGACACAATCTGATTCGTGAATTTGTTTTTCGTTTAGCATCCATGTTGTGGTCTTTCTAGATTTAGTGTACAGTACCCCTTTAAGTGCAATATTATACATATATACAGTGGCGGTATGAATGCGTTTAGTCTTTATCATTTGTCATCGCCATCAACACCATCATTCGCATAATCATCATTATATCTGTCGTTATCACGTCGTCTGCGTTAATGTTTACATATGAGTTAGTCCTTCAAACACTATTTAGTCAATTATTCATCTTGTTCATATATGTTATATGGATAATTCATTCGAAAATAACAACAACAACAACAACATTGTCATCATAGCTATATATCATTAAAACAACAGCAATAGCTTTTATATTACCGATATTGATTTCCGAATTTGAATGCTAATTTTAAGTACAAGCACAAATGTCTCAGTTCCAAACGACAATATTTTGTTAGGAGTTCATAGAACTTTATCTTAGAAGGTGTGTCCCAATAGTGTTTCAGTATGTATTTAATTCGCAAGTGATTCAGGTTAGTGCATTTCATGATGAAGTGGTATTCATCGTCTGACGGAGATTTATTATTCTATATGAACACACATTCCCAATTTCCCCGAACGGACAGTAAACATTCCGTGTCCGCGCTCGTTTATCCTGTATTTCCGTTGGTCCCGGAACGGCGTGACCTGGAATACAAATGGAAAGAAATGTAGAATGGCCACTTGATTACTGGCGCCTATAGCCGATGTGAGAGTTTCATTATAATGACGTTAGTACCGTACAATCAATAACCTTTGGGAATATATTCTTAGCGAGAAAAACGACACAGTTACTTGCCTTGAATTTCAATAGAGCGGAGATAGGTATATTACCCACTGAAAGCCCTGTCCCGCTTCCCTCGGATAATTTGCTCCGGGGACACAGCAAATTGTCATCTTATCCCCGGCAGTCCAATTAACCATGCCATAACGACACCATCACTAACTTACTCCGCTTCTCTAACTTGAGCATGTGGACAAAGTATAAATACATGTAGCAGCTGCAATTGACCATTTCATTTCTACAATTACAACGGGTACAACTAACTTACCCACGTCTATAGCTGAAAACGTCACAACTCTATAACGCTAATTGACACACGCGTGGCATGGTGCAATATTGTTATATAATATAAGACATACTCTCATATGGACTTATCATTGTCTACACCATTCATATATTATAGCATACTCTCGATGTGTTCTTATGGTGGTAATGGAAACAGTATTCACGATCCACATATCAAATTATTATTACATTGCTATAGCTATCGTGTGCTTAAACAATACAAATCCACATATCCGAACTGTCCGGATGCTCGACAACTACATGTACATACCGTTATCTGATAGATAAATATAATGCATGCAGTGACCAGCAACCAACGCTTTCTCTCTCTCTCTCTCTCTCTCTCTCTCTCTCTCTCTCTCTCTCTCTCTCTCTCTCTCTCTCTTCTCTCTTTTTTTTTCGCTCTCTCTCTCTCTCTCTCTCTCGCTCTCCTCTCTCTCTCTCTCTCTCTCGCTCTCTCTGCATAGTTTCATTATGCCTTGCATTTCAATAGAGTGGTGGTAGGTATATTACTCGCTGAAAGCCCTGTTCCGCTTCCATCGGATAATTTGCTCCGGGGACTCAGCAAATTGTCATCTTATCCCCGGCAGCCCAATTAACCATGCCATAACGACACCATCACTAACTTACTGCGTTTCTCTAACGTGAGCATATCACATCAATTGTGCTATTCTGTCGATGTCGCGCACTGTCATGGGATTCATCGTGGACCGTGTATTCTTAAGGAAAGTCACTTTCTCAGGAAAGTGTATTAGTTCTTAGTTGAGAACTCCCCAGAAGACGATCAACAATATTATTCTTATCTTCTCGTCTACTCCCATCGATCTTTGTTCCCAAAGATGTCCCACACGATTGGATGCCTCTAAACTAATACCTCATTCCCTTCGACTGTGGAAATAGCCAGGTTTAGCCACACGTATATATTTTTGTTACGGTTGGCCGTAATATTACGTATACGTAGTTTTACGGTTGTCCGTAAAAAAAATTACGGTTAACCGTAATATTACGTATCCGTATTTTTACGGTTGTCCGTGAACATTTTTACGGTTGGCCGTAATATTACGTATCCGTATTTTTACTGTTGTCCGTCAAAATTTTTACGGTTGGCCGTAATATTACGTATCCGTATTATTACGGTTGTCCGTAATATTACGGAACATTGTTCCGGCAATATATTTCCGGAACCTTGTTCCGTAAAATAACGAAATATTTTTTAACAGTGTAGGTGTAACTTGTAATGTGCGTTATATACCATTGACAACGCGTCGCCTAACTCACGTGACCATTCCGCCTACACGTATACACGGTCAATCTCTTTAGAGGTTTTGTGCCAAACGTGTAGCTTACGAAACCTGTATATATCAAAGAGGAATAATCGAATATTATAATACGAATGCACGACCAACGTTATGTTTACCCGCATGCATGCATGGGGCGATCCTGTCTTGATTGAAGCCAGTCCAGTTGTCGCAGTTGTTTGGCGCCGTACAGTCACCTGACCTTTCCCTCCAAGTGCATATCCATAGCAATACCATAGTAACACACGTTACATATCCATAGCAATACCATAGTAACACACGTTACATATCCATAGCAATACCATAGTAACACACGTTACATGTCCATAGCAATACCATAGTAACACACGTTACATATCCATAGCAATACCATAGTAACACACGTTACAAGTTACACGTATGTGTGGTGTGGTTGAACCTGGCTAATAGCAGGCAGCGAACTATAAGTTCCCGTTCAAACGACTAACGTAGAGCGCGGGAAACACACTTTCCTCGTGATGTACGTCACGGTATTTTGTGATGTATGTCACGGTATATGTTGTTTGTTTTTATATCGGGCGAGTATTTGTCTTACCGCCCGTATCGGTTCTACGACACGTTTACATTTTCAATTAAATTTATTATAAACTCATCGTCTATCGTACACTTGTCCTCATTTACATAAGAAAGAATAATATAAATACATACATGTATTAAATGTGGGGGGAAACACAGAAGAAAGTAGTACATGTATATAAATGTGAATATAAGTGAGGGGGGGTGTACCTGTACATTTGTATGTAGACGTTCATAAGGATATACATATTGTATGATAATACTATGGTATACGTATTAGTGTATTAGTGCATTAGTATATAGTCTATGTACGACCCAAAGCGCCCGGTTTTGGTTCGCTATCAGATGTTGTCGAAGAAAATGAGTTTATCCTGCTAAAAAACAACGTAGAGAATGCTACAGATCAATGATGATGACCAGGTGGCGGATTGCTCAACGGGAATTTCCGATATGAGAATCCTAAATCGCCCATGATGAATACGTAGCTGTTGGAGGCAAATATGTGGTAGTCATCCAAAGTCACAGTCAAATAGTTTATCTCATATATATTTTGAAGACCTCTGTTTGTCTGTCTGTATGTCTGTCTGTCTGTATGTCATTTATACAAATCTACGATTCTCGACCGATCGGGACGAAACTTGGTACGTGTGTGTAGTTGACCAGGCGGTCGACATTGTCGTATTGGCGAGCCCGTGCGGCGCCCGCTTCGCGCATGCGCAGACGAGATCTCGGAAACGGGTGGAGCTATCGACTTGAAATTTGCTATGTGAATGTATCTTGCCCCGGATCCGTGCGACGCCAGCTTCGCGCATGCGCAGACGAGATCTCGGAAACGGGGTGGAGCTATCGAAATTTGGTTTTTGAATAGCCCGGACAACGTCGGGCTCATCGGCTAGTCTAATATATATTTTGGGACTTCTGTCTGTTTGTCTGTTTGGCTGTTAGCTATGGCCGGGAAAACTGCCAGACGGATTTTGACGAAATATGATACCTAGGATTACTTTTGTCCAGGGAGTGTTTGGACGGGTCAAATCGTGACTCGAACCTGACTTTGACCTTCAAAAAGGTCAATTCAAGGTCAAATCGGGTAAAACGGGACGGATTTCGACGAAATTTGATACCTAGAGATACTTTTGTCCGGGGGAGTCTTTTGGACGGTTCAAATCGTTATCCCGACCTGACCTTGACCTTCAAAAAGGTCAATTCAAGGTCAAATCGAGTAAAACGGACGGATTTGGACGAAATTTGATACCTGGGTTTACTTTTGTCCGGCGAGTGTTTTGGACGGGTCAAATCGTGACCCCCAACCTGACCTTGACCTTCAAAATTGTCAATTCAAGGTCAAATCGCGAATTTTGACGGGATTTCGACAACATTTGATACCTAGGGTTACTTTTGTCCGATGAGTGTTTTGGACGGGTCAAATCGTGACCCCAAACTGACATTGACCTTCAAAATGGTCAATTCAAGGTCAAATAGGGTAAAACATGACGGATTTCGACGGGTACTTTTGTCCGGTACTTTTGTCCGGGGAGTGTTTTGGACGGGTCAAATCTTGACCCCGACCTGACCTTGACCTTCAAAAAGGTCAATTCAAGGTCAAATCGCGCAATTCGCCGAAAAGCAGAGGGGATCCAGCCCACGACGAAGTCGGGGTCCACCAGCTAGTTGCATCTAAATGGAGTCAATACATTTATTGCATATACAAATATTAAAGTTTCAAAAAACAATTCAATTGAGTTAAGGTCCCTAGCGGATGGAGGGCGTAACATTTTCTCGTGTACCAGCGCGAACAGACCCATGAGTGACTCAGGATTATTCCGGCATCCACGAATCACTGCAATTTCACCAACTAGATGGGGTCATTACTATAGTGTATTCATAATGTGACCGAAATACCAGGAAAAAATCCGAATCACTCAAAGGGGGCTCGCGCCTGCATCAAACAAACTATATATATAGATATTAATCTAAGTTCCAAATTCTAAATTCTAAATTGGAAATTTACTAAATCATTGAGGACAATAATTTATCTCTTCTAAAGCAGCTGTGATATAAGTATTTTGCTAACCGATTCAATGAAAATCTAGATTCATTTTTCATTAGTGTATCAAATTTCTGTATAGTTGGCCAGTGACAATGGAATGTTTTCAGATATCGACGTCGTATATCAATATAGGCGGGACAGACCATTAGAGTCTCTAAAGACTCATTGAAATAGTGATCATTGTGACTGGTAATAGGTAGGGTAAACTTGAATTATCGTGATGAACAACTCATGCGCAAGTTTGATTTGAACTGCCATTGTCCTGTCGTTTGTTGTATCGAGTAAACTGCACTGTGTGAACAGGCTACGAAGAACTAACCAGGCCACAACATCTGGAACAAAGGAACAACCATTAGGCAGAGTGATGGTTCTATCGCATTTTGCGATAGTAGAATATTCACTGGAAAGTTGTAGTTCGCAACCTGCTTAATAGCAACTTATTGAGTAGAGGAAGTGGTCCTAATGCTTAGCACTATCGGATTTTGATTTTTACACGATTTGTGTTATAATATGAACCGTTGTTCAATAGCTCAAACAGTTCGCAAACTTATGTACAGAATGTGTATACATGTATATATACGGAAACCCTCGAACGCAGTCGTTAGATTTCGGCAGATTAACGATCTATTTCCTTGTCTATATACATGTATATATATGAGTATAGGATATCTATATCGGTCTATCTGTCTGTCTGTCTGTCTTTCCGCCTGTCTGTTTGTTTGCAATTTTTCTCCCAGACCCCTGGACCTGTGGTGACTCGTGGTACAACCGGCGGATGTTATAACGACGTCAGTTTGTTTTTCAAATTCTGATTTAAAATACAAAATAAATTGTTTTTAATTGTTTTTGGTTAAATTGAACAAGGAGTTCAATCTAAAAAATATTTAAATTAATTTAGTTTTGGTTAAATTTGAATATTTAAAAAAAATAAAAAAACAACTTATTTTTCTCCAAACCGCAGTGTGCCGTCAGTCATGGTTGGAATTGAAATATTGGTGGAATCGAGTTGAACTTTCTGTCGGAATTTCAGAGGAATTAAATGCATATTCCGAGATTTTTGTTAGAATTAACTATGAAATATAACCATGACAAAATTCGTTGATAATTCATCGGGTACATTGTTTTTGTTTGTTTGTTGGGATATCTTTTAATTCTGACAAGGATACAACCCGAATCTAAAATCCCGGTAGGGGAGGGTCATAAAATTTCCAGTGAGGGATCACACTTCCGACTTAAAATGTTATTAATGCCGGATATATCCCGAAACTGATTCCCTTTGATAATCTTCTATGGGTTTGGGTGTAACAGAATGACGATTCCCCCCGGAATCTGTCCCCCACTGTAGGAAATATAATAAAAAAGGGTCTCTGAACCAAAACGACTATCGCATTACGATAGCTATAAGTACATATGCACTTAAAAGGGGCAGATTACGATACAATGACACTGCATTCATACGACGCTAACAAGAAATAACATGCGCAAGCCAATTAACCAGAGTGGATACCTACTCTTACTTATATTACCCTCGCTGGTAACATAATTGAGGGTGCTGTCTATGCACTTTGGGTTTATCAATCATATGACACCATAGTATATTGCGTCAACGGAATTCACCTATGGCAAACAGGTATATCATTTATATTGTAAATACTGTTCATATATTATAATGTATATCATTTGAATATTTATTTTGTAAGCCATGTTCATAAATGTATTATATGTTATCTTAATACCTATGTATTATGTATGAGTCGACAAGATTAAACGAATTGAATTGAATTGAGAACTGCAACCAAGTGGTGCATGGATCCCTCTCGTAAGAATGTTGGTCATGGACATGGCGAAGGCATTCGCAAAATCCCGACCTAAACTGTTATTGGGATGCCTGAGATACCTCGGCGGGATTCCCTGCGATAATCGATAATCGATATTATATGCGGTTGTGTAACAGAACGACGATCATTAGGAAATTTAGTAAAAAAAAAAGTGTCTCCGAAGTTCGAACCCAAACGTTAAACGGTACAGAGGAATTAAGGATACAAGAACTGCGATCAAATGCTGCATGGTGCCCTCTCGTGCAGGCGAACGTTGGTCATGAATGCATGGGCATGGCGAATGCATGTGCCCGCAGGTATACCTGCGCAATATATTAATTAAACAATTAATTATATATTGATATTTAGAAGCGAACGGTTCTGGCATGATGCTGTCATAACATTGCTATCAGGTATTTCGATATAGTCAAGGGTGATGAACTTAGTGACACATGACACATGGCAAAAGCCACAGAACTGACGTATGGATGTATTTTGATATTCTGACAGTCCCAAGTTTAAACATAATGTCAATGCTATAATGCAAATAAAGTTGACCATTCTCTTTAACCCTTTACCCAACAAACCGGCCAAAACCGGCCAAATAAAGCTGCAACAGCCTAAATTATCTTGGGTCTGTCTCAATAAAACCATACAAATATGGATATCATTGGAACCGGCTCATTGACCACATTCTGATAGTTTCAGTTATGCCCTGTGCCAATGCATTCTCTTATATATGCGAGTCGACCATAGGTCGCCTCGCATATATAAGAGAATGCATTGGCCTAAAAAAAAACTTTTTTTAACACTTTTAACCATTTTTTCTTACATTCTTTAACAATTTTATAATTTGTAATGTGTTAAGCCAATGCATTCTCTTATATATGCGAGGCGACCTATGGTCGACTCGCATATATAAGAGAATGCATTGGCACAGGGCCCTTCTGTTGGGTAAAGGGTTAAACACTAGACCAGTTTCCTTGGACACAGATCGTGTTGTAGAACTGATTGGGCTCCAGTCGGCAACAGGTCCTCACCATTATTCACAATAGAAGAACTTGCTTATACAAATAAAAGATTAATTCAGACGGTCTACTTAATTTAATCCTACATAAAGGAAAGAAGGTACACAACGCGGAGCTTCAAGAAGATTGGATAAAATGCCTTTCCCAGACAAGGGTCTGTCACATGCATTGAACAATATTAATAAATTGAATAATAATTTCGTCGTTCGATGGTGCTGAAACCCTTGACCTTGATGCAATAGTTTCGGACCACAATCCATGTTTTACCCACATTTCACAGATTCCTCAAAGCAGCAAATAAATTATTCAGAGGGAAACCTATCACGATTCCGCTAAGAAGAAACCTTTATACGTAAAGCTAATTATTTTTCCGACTATTTACTTAACGTAATCGGTATTCACCCACTCTGTTAACTGGCATTCAGTATTCACCCCCCCCCCCCCCAAATTATCTGGTATTCAGGATTCATGGGGAGGGTGATACCCTTATATAGAATTTGTCTGGGAGTGTTGACATCGTACTTTGCTGTGTCCAAAAACAAGGAGAAAAAGTTAAGTTTGCAGAAGAACAATTTGCTATTTATAGATATATGATCGGCAACCATCGATCATATAACATTTACGAAAGGAACTGTGCAATATCCCCTGCTTGTACAAATCTCACGAACTCCGGAAAATCGTCCATAAAAACCAAACAGCCGTTAAATACGTTTATAGAACGTCATTACTAGCGGACATGTTATCCATCAGAACAAACAGCTCCTGTAAATGATAGTTTCCTGTCGCGGAAATGAGCAGTGTTGATTTCCTCAGACCAATCAAAGCACATCATCCACTACTGCAATATAATACACACGCCTGCGGTTATAGACGTCTATGAAATTATCGTTCGTGGTCATGATCCTCATATTTCTTCCTTAACCCTTTACCCAACAGAACGGCCCTGTGCCAATGCATTCTCTTATATATGCGAGTCGACCATAGGTCGCCTCGCATATATAAGAGAATGCATTGGCTTAACACATATTAAAAATGATAAAATTGTCAAAGAATGTAAAAACATATTATAAAAAATGTTTAAAAATGTAAGAAAAAATTATAAAATTGTTAAAGAATCTAAGAAAAAATGGTAAAAAGTGTTAAAAAAATGCATTCTCTTATATATGCGAGGCGACCTATGGTCGACTCGCATATATAAGAGAATGCATTGGCACGGGACATAACTGTAACCATCACAATGTGGTCAGTGAACCGGTTCCAATGATATCCCTATTTGTATATGGTGTTATTGAGACAGACCGAAGATATTTTAGGCTGCTGAAGCTTTATTTGGGCGTTTTTGACCGGTTTGTTGGGTAAAGGGTTAATCACCACGCATGCAAACACTGTCGGTTGCATATACCACACTACAGTGCAATGAGGGACGTTGGAATGTCAAACGGTTACAACCCACCTTGTAGCAACCCCCCCCCCCCTTGGGCTGGAAATTTCCAAATGGTACCTCAAAAACAGTTCGAAATTTGCATATACACCCCCTATATACATGTATGGTTGGACATTTCCAACTGATTGACATTTCAGTCAAAAAAATGGCGATAGTAGAACAATATTCAAACTTCGGTCTAAACAAAGCATTTCACTCTAAATTCTAGTCGAAATGTCAAACTACCAGAACCAATGCAACATATATTTGGTCTAAATGTCCAACTATAGTGTCGGCATGACATTTCCAACTGTTGACTTTTTGGCAAAAGTCCCTGTCAAACTGACCACTCCTGTTTTTCATTCCCACCCCTTTGATTCAAACTTTAAAACTGTAATTCAGACAGGCATTTCCTAACTTCAAGAACAGAAAGAAAACAATATAGTCATCCATTTAGAAATAAATATGCACTAAATTGCGATAAAAAAATATAACCATAAATAATTTGTCTTATCTTCATGTTGGAAATTTTCCTGTTTGTGTGTAGGTTGATCCTTCAAATTTTCGAAATAAATACCAAACATTAGTCGCCACTGAGCGGTGAGTTGCATATAGTGTAATACGCCCCTATAGTCCCCATCCACGTCGCCGAATCCCTTGGCTCGATCGCACAGACATATATTCTATTATTCTCAACTCATAGAGTGTGAAGTTTTGTTGTTGTTAATTTGATTCCAGGGAAGACACTTCTGCGTTCATCAAACCAATTCCAAGATATATAGATTTCCGGTGTGATTCTTCGCTCGTCGTTGTTGCGAAACGGCGGAATCGAGTCCACCGGGTCCCGAGGGAAATTATGATGAAATGTTCTATTACTTGGTTTTAGCGAATGTGTGAAGCAAATCGTGAAACGTGATAATTATTACGGGGACAAGACACCGTTCTTCGGCGGCTTATGTCGCTCTTCAATAAATCGCTCGCAGCATGAAATGAACTGCGCATGTCTGAATAATGTCAGACTGAAAGTTTAGTTGTCTTCTGATATGTCAGCCTCCCACGAAACATGCTAACAGCGTAACTCCGCGTGTCTTGTCAATACGTCTTGTCACTGAGTCGCGACCATATTGAATCAATCACCTAATGCGCATAAGATTGTCCATTTATAAATGGACAATCGTTACCTAAATTGTCATTAAAAGAATGTACCTTTACTAAATAACGGCGATTTGTATGAGAAATAGCAACACCACAATATATCAACTCTGATGAAATATAAGTCCAATTCTTCTATTGGGTGGGTGGGCTTGGGGGAGGTATGGGGTAACGCTCTTTAAAAACGCTTCTTCAAATATTTCCGTTATTTCGTTAAAAACGCTCTTTAAATATCTCCGTTATTTCGTCAAAAACACTTCTTCAAATATCTCCGTTATTTAATAAAGGTACATTCTTTATAGAGTTATTACCCTTGAGATTAAATATGAAGCAAACATGCATTATTATCTATATATATCGTGATATAGTGGACAATTCCAAGCTCGCGTGCCACGCGTGGTCGGATTGACCATTAATTAATTAAAATTTTAGGTACGGATTGTCCATTTATAAATGGACAATCCTTAGAGAATTGCCTGGAATCAATCCAGCCCCGTTCCGTCTTTGTAGTGCTACGTGTCAACGTTCTGGAGTAGCATTCCATATAGATGTATGGAGCTTTCTGGAGTAGCATTCCATGTAGATGTATGGAGCTTCTGGAGTACCATTCCATGTAGATGTATGGAGCGTTCTGGAGTAGCATTCCATGTAGATGTATGGAGCTTTCTGGAGTAGTATTCCATATAGATGTATGGAGCTTCTGGCGTAGCATTCCATATAGATGTATGGAGCTTTCTGGAGTAGCATTCCATATAGATGTATGGAGCTTCTGGAGTATCATTCCATGTAGATGTATGGAGCGTTCTGGAGTATCATTCCATGTAGATGTATGGAGCGTTCTGGAGTAGCATTCCATGTAGATGTATGGAGCGTTCTGGAGTATCATTCCATGTAGATGTATGGAGCGTTCTGGAGTAGCATTCCATGTAGATGTATGGAGCGTTCTGGAGTATCATTCCATGTAGATGTATGGAGCGTTCTGGAGTATCATTCCATGTAGATGTATGGAGCGTTCTGGAGTATCATTCCATGTAGATGTATGGAGCGTTCTGGAGTAGCATTCCATATAGATGTATGGAGCTTCTGGAGTAGCATTCCATGTAGATGTATGGAGCTTCTAGAGTAGCATTCCATATAGATGTATGGAGCTTCTGGAGTATCATTCCATGTAGATGTATGGAGCGTTCTGGAGTATCATTCCATGTAGATGTATGGAGCGTTCTGGAGTAGCATTCCATATAGATGTATGGAGCGTTCTGGAGTAGCATTCCATGTAGATGTATGGAGCTTCTGGAGTAGCATTCCATGTAGATGTATGGAGCGTTCTGGAGTAGCATTCCATATAGATGTATGGAGCTTCTGGAGTATCATTCCATGTAGATGTATGGAGCGTTCTGGAGTATCATTCCATGTAGATGTATGGAGCGTTCTGGAGTAGCATTCCATATAGATGTATGGAGCGTTCTGGAGTAGCATTCCATGTAGATGTATGGAGCGTTCTGGAGTATCATTCCATGTAGATGTATGGAGCGTTCTGGAGTAGCATTCCATATAGATGTATGGAGCGTTCTGGAGTAGCATTCCATGTAGATGTATGGAGCTTCTGGAGTAACATTCCATGTAGATGTATGAAGCGTTCTGGAGTAGCATTCCATATAGATGTATGGAGCGTTCTGGAGTAGCATTCCATGTAGATGTATGGAGCTTCTGGAGTAGCATTCCATGTAGATGTATGGAGCGTTCTGGAGTAGCATTCCATGTAGATGTATGGAGCTTCTAGAGTAGCATTCCATGTAGATGTATGGAGCTTCTGGAGTAGCATTCCATGTAGATGTATGGAGCTTCTGGAGTAGCATTCCATATAGATGTATGGAGCTTTCTGGAGTAGCATTCCATATAGATGTATGGAGCGTTCTGGAGTAGCATTCCATGTAGATGTATGGAGCTTCTGGAGTAGCATTCCATGTAGATGTATGGAGCGTTCTGGAGTAGCATTCCATGTAGATGTATGGAGCTTCTAGAGTAGCATTCCATGTAGATGTATGGAGCTTCTGGAGTAGCATTCCATGTAGATGTATGGAGCGTTCTGGAGTAGCATTCCATATAGATGTATGGAGCTTCTGGAGTAGCATTCCATGTAGATGTATGGAGCTTCTGGAGTAACATTCCATATAGATGTATGGAGCTTCTGGAGTAGCATTCCATGTAGATGTATGGAGCGTTCTGGAGTAGCATTCCATGTAGATGTATGGAGCTTCTGGAGTAGCATTCCATGTAGATGTATGGAGCGTTCTGGAGTAGCATTCCATGTAGATGTATGGAGCTTCTGGAGTAGCATGCCATGTAGATGTATGGAGCTTCTGGAGTATCATTCCATATAGATGTATGGAGCTTCTGGAGTAGCATTCCATATAGATGTATGGAGCTTCTGGAGTAGCATTCCATGTAGATGTATGGAGCTTCTGGAGTAGCATTCCATATAGATGTATGGAGCTTCTGGAGTAGCATTCCATATAGATGTATGGAGCTTCTGGAGTAGCATTCCATGTAGATGTATGGAGCTTCTGGAGTAGCATTCCATATAGATGTATGGAGCTTCTGGGGTAGCATTCCATGTAGATGTATGGAGCTTCTGGAGTAGCATTCCATGTAGATGTATGGAGCTTCTGGAGTAGCATTCCATGTAGATGTATGGAGCTTCTGGGGTAGCATTCCATATAGATGTATGGAGCTTCTGGAGTAGCATTCCATGTAGATGTATGGAGCTTCTGGAGTAGCATTCCATATAGATGTATGGAGCTTCTGGAGTAGCATTCCATGTAGATGTATGGAGCTTCTGGAGTAGCATTCCATATAGATGTATGGAGCTTCTGGAGTAGCATTCCATATAGATGTATGGAGCTTCTAGAGTAGCATTCCATGTAGATGTATGGAGCTTCTAGAGTAGCATTCCATGTAGATGTATGGAGCGTTCTGGAGTAGCATTCCATATAGATGTATGGAGCTTCTGGAGTAGCATTCCATGTAGATGTATGGAGCTTCTGGAGTATCATTCCATGTAGATGTATGGAGCTTCTGGAGTAGCATTCCATATAGATGTATGGAGCTTCTGGAGTAGCATTCCATATAGATGTATGGAGCTTCTGGAGTAGCATTCCATGTAGATGTATGGAGCGTTCTGGAGTAGCATTCCATATAGATGTATGGAGCTTCTGGAGTAGCATTCCATGTAGATGTATGGAGCTTCTGGAGTAGCATTCCATGTAGATGTATGGAGCGTTCTGGAGTAGCATTCCATATAGATGTATGGAGCTTCTGGAGTAGCATTCCATATAGATGTATGGAGCTTCTGGAGTAGCATTCCATGTAGATGTATGGAGCTTCTGGAGTAGCATTCCATATAGATGTATGGAGCTTCTGGAGTAACATTCCATGTAGATGTATGGAGCTTCTGGAGTAGCATTCCATGTAGATGTATGTAGCGTTCTGGAGTAGCATTCCATGTAGATGTATGGAGCTTCTGGAGTAGCATTCCATGTAGATGTATGGAGCTTCTGGAGTAGCATTCCATGTAGATGTATATGGAGCTTTCTGGAGTAGTATTCCATATAGATGTATGGAGCTTTCTGGAGTAGCATTCCATATAGATGTATGGAGCTTCTGGAGTAGCATTCCATGTAGATGTATGGAGCTTTCTAGAGTAGCATTCCATATAGATGTATGGAGCTTCTGGAGTAGCATTCCATATAGATGTATGGAGCTTCTAGAGTAGCATTCCATGTAGATGTATGGAGCTTCTAGAGTAGCATTCCATGTAGATGTATGGAGCGTTCTGGAGTAGCATTCCATATAGATGTATGGAGCTTCTGGAGTAGCATTCCATGTAGATGTATGGAGCTTCTGGAGTATCATTCCATGTAGATGTATGGAGCTTCTGGAGTAGCATTCCATATAGATGTATGGAGCTTCTGGAGTAGCATTCCATATAGATGTATGGAGCTTCTGGAGTAGCATTCCATGTAGATGTATGGAGCGTTCTGGAGTAGCATTCCATATAGATGTATGGAGCTTCTGGAGTAGCATTCCATGTAGATGTATGGAGCTTCTGGAGTAGCATTCCATGTAGATGTATGGAGCGTTCTGGAGTAGCATTCCATATAGATGTATGGAGCTTCTGGAGTAGCATTCCATATAGATGTATGGAGCTTCTGGAGTAGCATTCCATGTAGATGTATGGAGCTTCTGGAGTAGCATTCCATATAGATGTATGGAGCTTCTGGAGTAACATTCCATGTAGATGTATGGAGCTTCTGGAGTAGCATTCCATGTAGATGTATGTAGCGTTCTGGAGTAGCATTCCATGTAGATGTATGGAGCTTCTGGAGTAGCATTCCATGTAGATGTATGGAGCTTCTGGAGTAGCATTCCATGTAGATGTATATGGAGCTTTCTGGAGTAGTATTCCATATAGATGTATGGAGCTTTCTGGAGTAGCATTCCATATAGATGTATGGAGCTTCTGGAGTAGCATTCCATGTAGATGTATGGAGCTTTCTAGAGTAGCATTCCATATAGATGTATGGAGCTTCTGGAGTAGCATTCCATGTAGATGTATGGAGCTTCTGGAGTATCATTCCATATAGATGTATGGAGCTTCTGGAGTAGCATTCCATGTAGATGTATGGAGCGTTCTGGAGTAGCATTCCATGTAGATGTATGGAGCGTTCTGGAGTAGCATTCCATGTAGATGTATGGAGCGTTCTGGAGTAGCATTCCATGTAGATGTATGGAGCGTTCTGGAGTATCATTCCATATAGATGTATGGAGCTTCTGGAGTAGCATTCCATGTAGATGTATGGAGCGTTCTGGAGTAGCATTCCATGTAGATGTATGGAGCGTTCTGGAGTAGCATTCCATGTAGATGTATGGAGCGTTCTGGAGTAGCATTCCATGTAGATGTATGGAGCTTCTGGAGTAGCATTCCATGTAGATGTATGGAGCTTCTGGAGTAGCATTCCATGTAGATGTATGGAGCTTTCTGGAGTAGCTTTCCATGTATATGTATGGAGCTTTCTGGAGTAGCATTCCATGTAGATGTATGGAGCTTCTGGAGTAGCATTCCATATAGATGTATGGAGCTTCTGGAGTAGCATTCCATATAGATGTATGGAGCTTCTGGAGTAGCATTCCATGTAGATGTATGGAGCTTTCTGGAGTAGCTTTCCATGTATATGTATGGAGCTTTCTGGAGTAGCATTCCATGTAGATGTATGGAGCTTCTGGAGTAGCATTCCATATAGATGTATGGAGCTTCTGGAGTAGCATTCCATATAGATGTATGGAGCTTTCTGGAGTAGCATTCCATGTAGATGTATGGAGCTTCTGGAGTAGCATTCCATATAGATGTATGGAGCTTCTGGAGTAGCATTCCATGTAGATTATGGAGCTTCTGGAGTAGCATTCCATGTAGATGTATGGAGCTTCTGGAGTAGCATTCCATGTAGATGTATGGAGCTTTCTGGAGTAGCATTCCATGTAGATGTATGGAGCTTCTGGAGTAGCATTCCATATATATGTATGGAGCTTCTGGAGTAGCATTCCATGTAGATGTATGGAGCTTCTGGAGTAGCATTCCATGTAGATGTATGGAGCTTCTGGAGTAGCATTCCATATAGATGTATGGAGCTTCTGGAGTAGCATTCCATGTAGATGTATGGAGCTTCTGGAGTAGCATTCCATGTAGATGTATGGAGCTTCTGGAGTAGCATTCCATGTAGATGTATGGAGCTTCTGGAGTAGCATTCCATGTAGATGTATGGAGCTTCTGGAGTAGCATTCCATGTAGATGTATGGAGCTTTCTGGAGTAGCATTCCATATAGATGTATGGAGCTTCTGGAGTAGCATTCCATGTAGATGTATGGAGCTTCTGGAGTAGCATTCCATGTAGATGTATGGAGCTTCTGGAGTAGCATTCCATGTAGATGTATGGAGCTTTCTGGAGTAGCATTCCATATAGATGTATGGAGCTTCTGGAGTAGCATTCCATGTAGATGTATGGAGCTTCTGGAGTAGCATTCCATGTAGATGTATGGAGCTTTCTGGAGTAGCATTCCATGTAGATGTATGGAGCTTTCTGGAGTAGCATTCCATGTAGATGTATGGAGCTTTCTGGATTAGCATTCCATGTAGATGTATATGGAGCTTCTGGAGTAGCATTCCATGTAGATGTATGGAGCTTTCTGGAGTAGCATTCCATGTAGATGTATGGGGCTTCTGGAGTAGCATTCCATGTAGATGTATGGAGCTTCTAGAGTAGCATTCCATGTAGATGTATGGAGCTTCTGGAGTAGCATTCCATGTAGATGTGTGGAGCTTCTGGAGTAGCATTCCATGTAGATGTATGGAGCTTCTGGAGTAGCATTCCATGTATATGTATGGAGCTTTCTGGAGTAGCATTCCATGTAGATGTATGGAGCTTTTGAATATTCACATATTCCCATATATGGATTGTTACTCCAGAACGTTTACCTGTATCACTAACAAAACGGAACGGTACTGGTTGGATGCAATATGGCCACGACTCAGTAATATGCCGTATTGTGTTGAGACAGTACTAAGTTGAGGCAGAGATGGCATTGATGAGAATTGGTTACCATGGCATTTTTTTTACACAATTTGTTACACATATTCCCAAACGATACCTCCTGGTTTTCCAGACAAATTGGATTTATTTGAACCTACAAATCAATGACCGTACTAGATAAAAAATATCAGACTTCAGTGTTTTTTGTGTGATTTTCATAAGACTTCAACTGAGAGTTTAGTGTCCTGATATGACAGCCTTCCACAAAATGTGCTAACAGAGTAGCATCCCGTATATTGTCTAACAGCGTAGCATCCCGTATATTGTCAAGTCTATGGAGTCAGTGTTGAGGCTACATTCACATAATAGAAATTTTCTTATAGTAAGAATTAATTTCTTAAATCCTAGAAAGTATTTTTCTAAATATCTAGAAAAATGTATGAAATATTTTCTCAAACGTCGAGAAATTTTGTTCTAGACTAGAACATTTGGGAGTAAAACTTCTTGATGTTATAGCTAGAAAATAAATTTCTTAAATCTAGAATTTATTTATAAACGTTAAAAAAGGTACTTTCTTACTTTCTGGACAAAATTAAGCAAAATATTCTCAATTTTTAGAAATATAAGAAAATGTGCTTCTAGTAATTTCTAAACTTAAGAAAAGTTTGTGGTCAACTTAGAAAATAAATTTTCTCAAAATAAGAAAACAAATTCTTACCAAGTAAATTTAGTGTCTCATAGTTAGAGAATTATTCTCTATTTTCAAAATTTTTCTAATTTTCTAATTATAACTCATTTTACCTGGTAAGGAAACTTTGTTCTTGTTTTGAAAAAAAAATTCTCCTAAACTCTTTCTTAAAATTACAAATACAAGTACGTTGCCATTTTGTGCACAATGATGACCCATGCAGAGGTAAAAACAAATAAGCAAAATGTCAGTGAATTTTTGACATAAAACTTTAATCAAAAGCTAGGGTATATATGTTTATACCAAAATACACGAAGGTTTCCAAAAGCAAGTTTATTTAAAGATGTAGCTTTGTTTGTGTGAGATTCTGTTTTTGTAAAAAAAATAAAAAATTCCATGGTAAACAATTCTCATTAAAGCCATCTCTGCCTCACCTTAATACTGTCTCAACACAATACGGCTTGTCACTTAGTCGCGGTCAAATTGGATCCAACCCGTCCCGTTCCGTTTGTTTCGTGCAACAGGTCAAATGCTACTCCAGAACGTTGACATGCAGCACTAAAAAAAACGAACGGGGCTAGATGGATCCAATGTGGCCGCGACTCAGTGACAATTCGTATTGATAAGACACGCGGAGTTACGCTGTTGGCATGTTTCGTGGGAAAAGACAACTAAACTTTCAGTCTGACATTATCCAGACATGCGCAGTTCATTTCATGACATAAGCCGCCGAAGAACGGTGTCTTGTCCCCGTAATAATTATAACGTTTCACGATTTGCTTCACACATTCGCTAAAACCAAGTAATAGAACATTTCATCATAATTTCCCTCGGGACCCGGTGGACTCGATTCCGCCGTTTCGCAACAACGACGAGTGAAGAATCACACTGGAAATCTCTATATCTTGGAATTGGTTTGTTGAACGCAGAAGTGTCTTCCCTGGAATCAAATTAACAACAAAAAAACTTCACACTCTATGACTTGAGAATAATGGAATGTATGTCTGTGCGATCGCGCCAAGGGATTCGGCGACGTTCACGGGAGACATGTTTATTAGGTATCATGCTGCGTATTCGCACAGAACAAGAATATTAGTAAACAGTATGATGATGGTGATGATGATGATGATAACATATATATATATTTACATGTCAAGTCCACACACTTACTACGTAAGATTATTATAACCATGTGGATTTTAATTAAACTGCAGTTATTTATAGTTAATCCTAATTCGTGAAAGATGTTGTATATATCTGTTTTAGACATGCAGTTGATTTTAATAGTTCAATTTTCCTTTTATATAAGACTTTCATGTTGTCAAATGTATAAATACTTTGCAATATTATATCGATACAGTCCTTGACATGTAAAACGCATTAATACACATTCCTAAATGCACAATATAGATAATATAGATATATTAAATTACACTATTACAATATAATGAGATGAAACTTCATTGTTGTCTGTTCATTGATATGTAATATGTGAAACTGTGCCTTGCACAATGATTTTGGCATAATTCTTCTCTATAATTTCGAGTGGGGATGGCTTATATCATATATCTCGCAGAGCTGTTTTCACAAATATACTAACCCTCCGCAGGATGGCAATATTGTCAATGGATAAAAGAGCATGGAATTTGTCAAGATTAGGAAATTCCCAGTAATATTGAGGGATGAATTTCTTTCTTATCTCTTCAATTTTTTTACAAACAATGATCAATGAACCACCCTTACGAGATGGTCAAAGTGGCCGTCGGACGTCAGTCCCCGCAAAAAAGCGGAAAGTCAGTCAGTTAGGACCACTCGTCCTCCTCAGGCCGCGAACACATACAGTGGAAGTCCCGTATGGTGGAGTGACCAGCATCGGGGATGTATCTCACCGTATGGGCTCGATCAAAGCATATCGAGCCTGTTCACTGCCAGCGGGGAACAGATACTGCACTTTGATCTTAGCCAAAAGGCCGAGCAGCGATCTAGAATTGCAATTTGAAGAAAGGGTTTTTTTTTTTTTTTTTTTTTTTAAAGTAACCCGGAGCTTTTGTGGACCACTCTTATCGGCTGAGCACCCCGTCAGAGGTAACCCACCCTTACGAGATGGTCAAAGTTCCCCTCGGGGTCGGTCCCCGTCAGAAGCGGACAGTCAGTCAGTCAGTCGGGACCACTCGTCCTCCTCAGGCTGCGAACCCATCCAGTGGAAGTCCCTTCAGGTGGGGAAAACCACCATTGGGGACGTATCACACCGTATGGGCTCGATCAAAGCATAGCGACCCTGTTCGCCGCCAGCGGGGAACAGATACTGCACTTTGATCTTAGCCAAAAGGCCGAGAAGCGATCTAGAATGGCAATTTGAAGAAGTGTTTTAACAAATTAACGGAGATTTTGGGGGAAAAAACCATAAAGTCACAAATAGGAGAATTTGACTTATCATAGACCGAAGTTGATCACTGGTGGTTGTGTTCAAATTGTTTTCATACATATCTCCGATATTTCGTTCAAATGCGTTCTATTTAGAGTTATCACCCTTCCTTCTGCTTCAATTGAAGATCCTATATTATAATTTATCGATGGATCCTACCTCGATAGCCATTCCAGCGGAAGATCCCACGTATCCATGTTATCGATGGATCCTACCTCCATAGAAATTCCAGCGGAAGATCCCACGTATGCATGTTATCGATGGATCCTACCTCGATAGCCATTCCAGCGGAAGATCCCACGTATCCATGTTATCGATGGATCCCACCACGACAGCCATTCCAGCGGAAGATCCCACGTATCCATGTTATCGATGGATCCCACCTCGACAGCCATTCCAGCGGACGATCCCACGTATCCATGTTATCGATGGATCCCACATCGACAGCCATTCCAGCGGACGATCCCACGTATCCATGTTATCGAAAGGATATGCCCCGGGATGATTCGTATTTATACGGAGGATCATGTCTGCATTTTCTGAGAAAAAACACAGACTTTAGAGTACCCAGCCGGTTACAGAGTCAGAAAGGAAGTATGACTGATATGCTCTGGTTGATACTGAGCTGATACCCCAAGCACTGATATGAATATTCCAACCTAACGTAGAACAACAGTATAGTTGACCATTTTCCAATTGATGGCCATGTCGTCCTAAAATGTTGACCTCGAATCTTGGTATCAAAACGATGTGTTTTACACTAAATACATGTATCTGTTCGAAATTTCAACTATGGGAGCATTTTCAACTTAATTTCGTTATGAAATTGCTGCTGCTGTTGACACCCCAACCCCAGTATCGTCACGCCCCTGACTATAGTCTGTCGATTCTGCTGTGCATAGTTTGACGTAATCCAATCTAAGGGTCTATTCCCATTGCACACGCGCGTGCGATTAATCGCAGCGTTTTTTAAGGTGCGTGCTAACATAACACAGAGCTATTCGTGAGCAATTACCTTCCTCAAACAACCACGTCCTATTCGCGACCAATCATCTTATGCAATCAACCTCGTCATCGAGATAGCCGTTACATAGAATGGCATGGTTCACTCGGTCACATATACTATCCGGGTACAGTCATTCTCATAACTGATGGGCGATAAAATAATAAATGAAGTACGGAAAGGAAATGGCTTGGAAAGAAGTTTCCAACGTATAGCTAGCATCAGTGGTGATTTTTGTAGAATTCATTAGAATTATACTACATGTCAGTCTCGCGCAACACTGTACCCAAGATTGTGAATATATAGATTGATAGTAATGTGCCGTTTAGCATGTGCGACCACCGATGGCGATCAAATTGAAATCATCGCTCATGTATGCATGGGAACAGCGTCCTGGCGACAGAATTCGACCTTAAACGATGCGTGTGTGACTATTAAGGTCGAATTCTGAGTCCCATCACTTATTCTATTTGAATGGTGGTTAGTCAATTATAGTACCGCGTTGTCGCTGTTGCGGCTATACAAATGAGCACTCGATGATGGGGAGGGGGGTCTGAAAAAAAAACGTTCATACACAGGGTTGAACATAAAAATCCCTCCAAACCATGTGTCTACCATCCTCCCTACATGCAAATCTATTGTTTTTCTCCCAACAAATTGGGGTCTCATCCCCTCTTTCCCCATAATTTTTACTGGATATCATATGTTTGAGAACAAATGTTTTAAATGAGCTTTATTCAGAAAGACGATTTTTGTCAGACCTAGCTAACTATAAGGTAAAATGTTGAAAGATCTAATTCAACCACTTGAATTGTACACTTTGATAATCTTGAGTGATAATAACAATTATATACATAAAACTCCTGTAATCTGGGTTGTGATCGTACTATAGTCTATATAGTGTTGTATATATACGTTTCAAGCTGGAATAAAATATGCATATTTATGCCCAACTACATGGAATTGAACCCTCTATTTCTAATTATAATTAGCTAGATATAATTGTGTCCTCAAGACTTATGTCATTTTGATGGCATGGCTCGTTATACTCAACTTATACCTGAGTAAATCTAACTGAGGAAAATTAAAGTTAATGTGTCAGCATATATAGGCCTGTATGTGGTCACCCCCAACAGAAAGTACTTTATCATCCTCCAACCTACCTTAGACCTGTGTATGAATGTGTTCGTCAGACCCCCACCCCTATTGGGGGAACTCTTAGCAGTGGGAGGAAGGAATGCCATCGAACACACATATAGGGCCGCTCGACCTTAAAAAACGCTGCGATTAATCGCACGCGCGTGTGCAATGAGAATAGACCCTAAAACTGGGTAGTATTGTCTTAAAGACATATTATGTATTTATACAATTGAATAAAACCAATCAGTTTATATAATATCCAAACACAATAACCATTGGAGGAATGTAGCAATGAACTAAGATTGTCCATAGATCCAACCACATCGACTATAACATTTCAGAGAAAATAATGTTGAAACTGCTCACAAATGTAAATATGTTCTACCTTATTCGGGACACGTTATTTGGCATAAACATTAAAGCAATGATTGCGCCGTATAATAGTCACTGCATCTAATTCGTTTATTCCTTCACTATACCTTCACTATACCTTCACTATACATTCCTGCGCGTGGGTTACAATCCGCGCTAAACTGGATTGGACACAGCTTTGCCATTTCTGTATACGGCTTATGTTAGCCTAATTAATGTGCAATGCATCTTATCGGCTGAGCCCAACGGGCCCATATTTCATATCTGAGACAAATTGCCAGACGGCTAAGCTTGACAATGTGTGGTCGTGGACTGGTGCTACTTTCATACTCTGACAAATCCCCTTAGATCTTTGAATCGACGGTGCATTGGAACTCATTTTCACTTCATTTTCGCATCGTGCCCAT
Source organism: Siphonodentalium dalli (assembly GCA_032622095.1). Lineage (NCBI taxonomy): Eukaryota > Metazoa > Mollusca > Scaphopoda > Gadilida > Siphonodentaliidae > Siphonodentalium > Siphonodentalium dalli. The sequence continues at coordinate 196,783,176 of CP136067.1, read as the reverse complement.
GGGGCCCGCTCGCTGACGAACTCAATTTGCATTCAGTAAAGTAGAGCCCTTTTTCGTTTTCGTGAGTGTCATCTAATAACAGTAATGAACACTCTCGTTCTGTCAGGGGATGACACTAATTCTGCAAATGAATGAGGTGGTGCCTCGTGTGGGGTGAGTGTTGCTTGATGCCGACATGGACAATTGTGCCCATCATCACGCTAAACCGGTGCAGACCATCGCGACGTTCTTTCACAGTCCTCGATTAAACAGTCGTTATAGATTATACACGGATTAAACAGTCGTTATAGATTATACACGGATTAAACAGTCGTTATAGACTATACACGGATTAAACAGTCGTTATAGATTATACACGGATTTGGATAATTCGTTACTTGGCTTATTCTGAAGAGGTTAGTGATAAACACATGCTTTATAAACAGTGAGTGATAAATAATTAAAATATAATTTTTATTGATATTTACCTATAAGTAGATATAGGTATGAATCAAACAGCCATATTCTTCTCTCTGCTACTGCCAACTGGTCAGTTTACAGTGTACAAGTGCTATGTTCATTTCAACTCTTCACAGGAAATAGCTAACTGGCCACATGAAGTGATCACTGGGCATGACACCAGTCAACAAATTGAAATTCTTTGTAACAAGAAACGTTGTCGCGGTTAAAGGTACTCAATCCGATTCAATGATCCCCATATAATCAGATTCCAACAACAACAACAAAATTTTAAATGCCGCTTCAGTTATCAGAATCGATTAATTGCCCTAAAATAAGGTCAACCACAGTCAACTATATAGTATAAAATTGCCCGAAACGTGTTATTTATTAAAGACATATTATAGACTTGTTTGGGTGCGTGAAACTGATAAGTTAGTACGCAGGCGCTATGCCAACTGTGGGATTGTAGCATTATACTAACATCGCCGAAAATCTCCAAGAAATCGACCATACCACTCCATATATATCCTCGTCTGAACTATACGCATAATTGTAAATATTTACATCTCGATTCGGGACGCAACAATCGGCGATAAACTAGCGTAAATGATTTCGCCATCGACAAACATTTAATTAATATATAAGAATTACGGTGTGTGTGCTGGAACAAAAAATAACTACTTTGACCAAGATTATTATCCATTTCTATTTGGTCACCCAACCGGAGTGTTTCACATCACTTTAACATATTGTTCGACGAAATTTGGCATTATTTTCAACACAAAAACTCCTATTTTAGAGTTATCCATCTTCATCCGCAATTTGGTCCGAGACCATCGACTCGTCGACTTTTTAACTGGGCCACTAATAAGCCTCGATGGTGAAAAATAATAGATTTAAAAAATCCATATCTAATAACTCTGAGCTTTGATAGGTGGGTTTCTCGACCCCAAATCCAAATAAATAGTAATTGAGGGACGTTTAATCGGATTATACATCTTTAAATTATATAAAGTGTGTTAAGTATTGTTCATTGAAGTAGACAATTTTACAGCGATGCATATCACCACGCTATATACCTATACAGGCTCTTGTCACAATTATAACCATTTCTCGATAATACATCACAATTATTAAAGAGTATTATACAGGATGTGCGTATCAAGCCTATTGTACCCTTGTTCATTCTGAAAGAGGCTAGTGACAAATTTATATTTGCAGCGCCCCCCCCCCCCCCCCGTCCTGGTGTCCCAATCGGTTTATCTCGCGGACTATATCTAATATAGTCTATTAGGCGCCACCGCAGCAAACCCCTGATCATGAACACACAAGACACTGCGTGATTGCTATCGCGATCATACAAGAAACGCTGGTTAAATTGTGATAGCGGGGAACGCTGCCCATCACCCAACATGGAAATTTCTGTCAATGCGCATTATCACGCTATATTCCGCAACCCGCGGTCCATCTCGCGAGATTCTTCCGTGTCCATCGATTATACAGCAGTAACATTGACGATTGTAACAATTTGTATAGTTCGTGCCTAGGCTCATTCATTCTGGAAGAGGTTGATGACATATTCCTAATCTGTACTTGTTGTGGTATGGTCTAATGACTTAAACCACTTTCACCTAATCTGTACTTGTTGTGGTATGGTCTAATGACTTAAACCACTTTAACCACACATCAATCAATCCGTATATCATTGTCCGGGAATTTTCAAATATATTTTAATTGTACCCGACGTGTCCTTGAAATAGGTAGATATCACATGAAACCCCTATTATTCACGCCCATCGGATGTATACTGGTGGGGAAATTTTAGATCGCCGTGTGTCGCCGAATGCGCCGTGTGTCTGTGGAGTTTTTATAAATAGATAATTGGTTTTTCCTTTTTTCCGGTTGTGACAATTCGCAGTAGGTCCCTGTTTGCGGAGGTCTATTTGCGGAGTTCCCCGAATTCGCGGAGTTCGTCAAAAATGGTCGAAATATGTTTATTTTAATGAGGGAACGGGTGCGTATATGTCAATTAATACGTATTTTAAACAAATAACGACACGATGATCATAATAGTGGTTTGTTCTATCAATCATATCATGAATATCATGATCATCATAATACGGAACAAGTCTTGCAACTTTTCGTCCCAATAACATTATTTGCAATGCCTGTTTACAAATATATGTATATATCGTCATTCGATATTTACTTGTTAATTTACTTTAGTAAAAAGGGAAATAGTATTCAACCAACTGATAGATATAGCCTGTTGTGACAATTGGCAGTAGGTCCCTGTTTGCGGAGGTCTATTTGCGGAGTTCCCCTAAAATGGTCGAAATATGTTGATTTTAATGAGGGAACGGGTGCGTATATATGTCAATTGATACGTATTTTAAACAAATAACGACACGATCATCATAATAGTGGTTTGTTCTATCAATCATATCAAATTCGCCCGATTGATAGTTGCAGTATGTAACTATTATGACCGTATTAATTGCTTTCAATGTTTATATATCAACAATGGCTGGACCACTGTTGAAGATTTTATGGCGGGAACACAATGACTCCGATTTTTGATCCGCATTTAGAGACTTCTGCATGGTGTGGTGAATTAGAAACCTGCAGTAATAAGCCGTAGTTTTTTGTAATAATTTGAAGGATTAGTTGTTTTAACGGAATTCTGAAGCGGTGCATTCATGAAACCAATATATTTAACATTTTTTTTTATAATTTATATTTATGCGTAATAATATAATCTTGAGGGCGTTACCATTTCTGATTATGGTTTTCTTGTATAATTAAAAGAGACATTTCCTTACGTGTCACCAGTGATGAATAGGCGCGTGCTATATATCGTTTGGCATCGCGCCAAAAACAATGATTGCGCCGCGTCTTTAAATTTGATTCAGGCGATTGCTTTGTTCATTAAAGTGAAATTCTTGTCCAACTTCGTTGCACTTACGGAAATAGACACAAAAACAAATAGGCAATTTGGGGGATTGCAATACTGTAGTATACGGTTGTATAGCGTCTCAGCCAACGCTGTAACTATATGCATTTTGCAACTTTGATTTGTTAAAAAGGCATAAAGCTTTCGTTTTGTTCATTTCAGATCTTCAACTCGTTATGTTGGGATATCAATTTTTATGAAACTCGTTTCATAAAATCTTATATCCCAACTTAACTCGTTGGAGTTCCTCTATGTGTATTCTGTTTGGTATTAACCAACTCCGGTGTTGATGCATCGGTTTCGTTTGCACGGCCAGCTATTTCGAATCATGATAAACCGACTGGAACGGTGATCTAAGCAAAGGGAAGAAAAGAGAGCTGTTGGTACATGTAGCACGTAAAACTCGCACCCCTTATACACACATTTAATAACGAGGCGATAATACCAACTTGAAACCAACAAAGCTCAAATAGTCGAATTTGCATTCAATCTTATAGTGCCCATACCTGTACATCGACGAAGTTTCCAGACACATTTGAGACGTTTCGTTATCTCAATTACGGATAGTAATCGTGTTCATGTAGATCTGTAATTTGACATGCGTAGTATAATTAATACGTGTAAACATTATATCTATCGATTTGGACATACATGCAAGTCCTAGACTCGACTTCAAAATGTATACCGACAGGGAATGCTGACATGAGCCTCAGTATAAATACGAATTGGATCACTGGCCCACATAACAGAGTCATCAAGTCATCAAGTCATCAAATTGGAACTTTACTTTTGTACCATCTCTCATGGGGATTAGTATCCAACAGTATCGTGCTTCTATAGGGCTTTTCACTTACGCTAATTATGGCTTTGATTTGCGAAAGTACTTTGGAAAAACTCAAATTTTTTCCGTCAATTTATCTGGTATAAAAACAGCTTTCCGACTGGTGCCGCTTGTTGCTCTACTCCTGATTATTTGTGGAGATATCCATCCACATCCTGGAACAAATTCGACCTCCTCTTCGGATGAGCTGCATCATATCTCGATATTTCACCAAAACATACGGAGCTTAAGACACAAACTCGCCAAAATTGCCTACTTACTAAACGATTATGATGTGATTTGTTTCACCGAAACACACATTGATGATCCGTTTCCATCCGAAAATATATTGATGCAATCCTTTTGTGAACCAATAAGAAATAATGGATCAAACTCTGGGGGAGGCATTGCAGTTTATTTTGCAAATCATATAGCATTTTCGCGTATACCGGAATTTGAATTTGATAACTCGGTTATGTGGTTCAGAATTTATATGCCCCAAACTAGCTACTTATTGTGCATATCCTACAGATCTGATCAATTTTGCGATCCTGAATATTGGAAATTTTTAGATGAGTCTATAGACATTGCATTGGATCTTAACTTGCCGCTAATACTCACAGGAGATTTCAATTCAAATGCGATCACCCCCGGCTATAAAATAAACACTATAAAAGATGCCTACCGTTTGAGAAACCTGATTGAGTCTCCCACTAGAGTAACAGAAACTACTAGTACCCTCCTCGGCCCCATTCTAGTCAGTGAAGATGTTGTTTCTTACCATGCTGATGTTTTGGATCTCGGTATATCAGACCACTATGCAGTATATGCATACGTTGCCGTTGAGTATAGTCCACAAAAGTCATTTTATCGTACTGTTTGGCAGTACCGAAATGCTGATTTTGAACGAGCTCGGTCACTGATTTTTGAACTAGATTGGAATAACATTCTGAAAGGTACTGAAGACATAAACTCGGCGACCTGTGTATTCTCTAGAAAATTTCTCTCAATAATGAGAGAAACAGTTCCCAGAAAGAAAGTTCTTATTCGAAAAAACGACAAGTGTTGGTTCAATACTGAACTAAGATCTGTCATCCGTAGTAGAAATCGTTTACGCCACATAGCCCAAAAATCGGGGAAACCGAAAGATTGGATCAGGTACAAAAAGAGTCGAAATTCTGTGAATAACATGAAAAAGTATGCAAAAGCTAAATTTGACAAAGATCTCGAGACTTCAATAAAGTCCGATTCATCAGCAAAAAATTTTTGGCACATTGTCAAAGAGCTTCTTGATAATGCACCGAACTCCTGCATTCCACCCCTGCGAAACAGCAGCGGAAATTTGGTGTTTGATGACGATTCCAAAGCCTGTCTCCTTAATGAAAATTGTTTTGCTAATTCAGATATCGACAATTCTAAATGCAACCTTCCTATTTTCCGAAAAAAATGTGATAATAATATATCAGATTTACCTGTCACGATCGATGATATAACTGAAGCCATACAATCGACCAAACCAAATAAGGCACACGGTCACGACGGAATTACCGTTCGCATGTTACTAGGAACGATTGACCGAGTGGTAGTCCCTCTTCGCATTTTATTTTTAATGTCATTTGAATCGGGATGCTTTCCAGATTCTTGGAAACAGGCGAATGTTATTCCAATTCATAAAAAAAACGACCGATCCGCTACTGACAATTACCGACCAATCTCACTGTTACCCGTTCTTGGAAAGATCTTTGAAAAAGTGGCATTGAAATACCTTTCCAAACATTTCTTTAATAACGGATTAATATATGATTATCAGTCCGGTTTCATTCCTGGCCACAGCACACTATACCAGCTGCTGGAAATACAACACTCCTTGTGCCAGGCTCTCGATCAGAAATTGTGCACATGTGCTATTTTTTGCGATATCTCCAAGGCTTTTGAACGAGTCTGGCACGAGGGGCTGTTATTTAAGCTTGAACAATGCGGAGTCAATGGACGACTTCTGGCCTGGATTAAAAATTATTTATCTAACAGGACACAACGAGTAATAGTTGGACAAACATTTGCGAGTCCCCTGCAACTGAAAGCAGGAGTGCCCCAAGGATCAATCCTTGGCCCATTCTTCTTCCTAGTTTTTATAAATGATATACATGAGAATTTAATATCTTTCACGCGTATGTACGCCGACGACACGTGTTTTACCTCATTCGAAGACGCTAGTACCTTATGTGAACAAAATCTGCAAACAGACGTAGAAAGTATATCTGTGTGGTCCAAACAATGGCTGGTACAATTCAACTCTTCCAAGACAAAAATAATAAATTTTCCCCTCTCATCTAATTATAATACCCTAAGTGTCACAATGGACGGTCAGTTAATAGAGCAGGTGGACACACATAGACACCTTGGTGTGTTTCTTCAGTCTAACCTCAATTGGGACAAGCAAATAGAAAATTTGTGTGGACGCCTAAGATCTCGCCTATCGCAATTGAGACGATTGAAATTCACAGTTAATCGGCGAACCTTGGAATGTATGTACAAAACCTTTATTTTGCCACTTATGGATTACGGAGATGTAATTTGGGCTCACGCACCGAATACCCTTCTTGTAATGCTTGATCGGATACATTATGATGCTGCTCGAATTGTTAGTGGGTTAAATAAATCTGTTTCGAATGAAAAACTCCTCACTGAAGTAGGTTGGCCTACACTTTACACCAGACGCGAACACCATAAATTTAATACTTGGCAGAAAATAATTCTTGGTAAAGCTCCCAATTACCTGAGTACACTTTTGCCGACATTTGCTAAAGATCAGTCTACCTACTCACATCGATACCCATTATTATTCCTACAGAAACGCAACAATACAGAACATTTTAAATCGACCTTTCTGCCTGAGATGGTAATTAAATGGAATGCAGTGGTAATAAATGGTTCATCTGATCGCACCAAAACCGACATATTGAAATTAATGTATGACAAATTGCCTATATTCCCCCCAAAACCGCCGCCATACTTCAATTCAGGCACTCGCAAATGGAACATCGTGCACACCAAGCTAAGGAATAACTGCAGCGATTTAAATTTTGATAAACTTTAAAACTATATTTCTATAACAGCTCACTGTCAATGTGGGTTTTATATTGAAGACGCCTCACATTTTCTCTTCCAGTGCCCGTTATTTGAAGAGAGTCGCTTAATATTCATCCAACGCCTTTGGCTAAATGGAATTTTCGTTGATAGGATTGAAGATATCCTCTTTGGTCAAAGCAACCTATCCAATACTTTAAATGATAAATTGTTTCGCAATACGCCAACTTTCATTGCATCATCGGGTAGATTTCATTGACGGAAAACCTTTAAAATCCTAATAAGCCTATATATTCATACATTCCCCATATTGCCATCAAAATACTCGGCTCAGCTCGCCATAGGACCTACATCCCATCCTTGATATCTGTCTACTCACTTTATACCTCACCCTCATTCTCGACCCTCCTCGTTTTTAGGTACTACATTCCAATTATAAGCTAATATTGAGTCCTACATAATTCCATATATAATTATTAATTTGCGTTTCAATATTGTTAAGGGAGAGGAGCAATATTCTAAGTTGAATAACTTGTGCTCCCATCCCTTTTGATTAACTCATATCTTATTTCATATTCAAATTTGTTAAATGTATTATGTAATGAGGGTCAACTAAAATATGTTCAAACAAACAATCAAGTTTGTTCCATTCGATGGTCGTTTTAGCGAAAAAATGAGTGTTTGTATTGGTCGCAGCTAATACGCCTGAGTTGAAACGGTCATTGGTTATTACAAACCTCCTTTTCGACGAAGTTGTTAGAAATAAAGTCTGGGAAAGATGTTCCGGTGATTTTCCTGCTTTCCTTTTTTTTGTGTCAGGGCGTCACCTACATTGAGAGCTGGCACCACCCCCTTCACTATCTTATAGAACTGGGTTAGCTTAATCTCTCGACGTCTTTCTTGAAGTGATGGTAATTCCAGTTCATTTAGCCTGTCTGTTACGGAGACGCCCATTCGCCTGTAGTTGTGTTTTATGAATCAAGCTGAAGATCCCACGTATATGTTATGGACACGAACCGCCCCGGGATTATTCGTATATATATCTATCTATATATATACGGTGGATCCTGGGAGGATGAGGTGCCCTACTGAAGACATTATGGAAATCCAACTATACATCCTTAACCAGACTAATTGATTCTTCTCAAGTTGAAGATGAAGCGTGTAGACTTTACAAGTCCTTCCGCTACGCTCCTGTCTTCCGACGATATAGATGCTATCTTTTTTAATTGATCCTTGGCAAGTTGGTATTTGATATTGCCTCGGGGTACGAGTCTAAAGTAAGTTGGTATTTGATCTTGCCTCGAGGTACGAGTCTAAAGTATATGGATTAGACAGGTTACATGTCCCGCTCTCTGTTCTCCGAGCTGTCGTCTGCTTAAACCAATCTCCTTTATTGAGGATCACTCGATTTCTACGAAGACAAACTATTCATTATCTGTCACGTCCTATAAACCGCGCGCTATGCGGATGTTTGGACGTCGGCCAGGCGGGTCCTCTGCCACTACTGCTGCTGGTGTGTATGGTGTGTTCGGATAAGTTTGACAGTTTGATATACCCCGGTTTTCGCGTTAAATTGATATACATTGCCTAATTTGGTGGTGGAGACTGTCGCGTGTTTTCGAGGTGGGTGAGTACCACGCATTCAACATGACCGAAGCGAACGCAAACGCACACAAACATACAATATGCGGAATTGACACAAAACATGGCATTTTAACTGTTACGAGCATATGCAGTAAATTTTGAGGACTTGCTGATTGGTTGACTATAATCGAGAGTAAAGTTCACAAATGTTGGCTTGAAAAAATAAATATGCATAGATATCCGATAGAGTAGTGAAGAAACACTTGAATTATTAATTTTCTCTGTTCCAATTTATCTGAATTAAAAACAGAAGTGAACTTGAAAGTATAGTTAAATAACTGGAATTTGCTTTGATACAATATTAAAATTCTGGGAATTCCACGTGACCTTGACCCGTACATCTTGTTTTACTTTCGGTTCGAGACGTGTCTATAGTTTCTGGATTTCGTTTGATGAATAAAGTTGAAAATATCGAGCACAAACACACCGGGTGAAATAAAAGAGGTATTGTTGGCTTCGGAATGACTTGTAGAATATATGTGAGCTTTTATAGGTTATGACATCGCGTTTAAATACACGTTCGCGACAATTTATTGCTCGAAAGTATGATTTTATAACGAGGTCAAAGGGCGGTCGTCGGACACCCAGATTGACGAGGCGTTTTGTTCGGTAGAATTCGGTACTTTCCGATATCATATCTCGACTTCACTGCGTTCGATTTCGCCAAGTCATAAATCAAATGAAAGGGAATTTTATTGCTAATAAGGCAGAATAAGGCGGATATTTTGGTTTCAAACTTGCAATTATCGATTTGCAGAATTTGTAGGGTTTTGATAGTTGGGTGTGGATTTAGCCAAAATCGATGATTTGAACATTTACACTGGTATAGTCTATATTGGTATTTTAGTAATTTTCCCCAGGGGCCTGTGATCTGAGTAACAGGTGCCACGCGACGTTAGGATTATATTTAAAGATGAGTTCTTGATTAATCGGAAGGGCCATAACAGCAGTCAACAAGCCACTACTAAATATATTTACTTTCTGGAATGATTATATTGACGCCTGACGTCTTAAAGGTATTCAATCCGATCATAGGGTCCCCATATCATCAAGATACAACAACAACATTTCTTCAAAATACGCTTTAGTTATCAGAATCGATTAATTGCATCAAAATAATGCTAACCACTGCCAACATGGTATCAAATTTCCCAAAACGTGTTATATATCAACATTTTGTTCAACGAAATATGGCCGTATTATCACTTGAGTATTCACGAAATTTTGTCGTATTACCACTTGTTTTTAGAGTTATTCATCTTCATCCGCAATTTTGACCTAGACCATCCATTTGACGGCGTGTTTCTGGGCCACAAATAATTGAAATAACAAACTTTTAAAATCGATATCTGATCACTCTGAGCTTTGATGGGTGGGTTCCTCGACTAGAATCAAATATATTTTTTTCCCCGAAGCCAAAGAAATAGTAATTTAGGAGCGTTAAATCGGATTGAGTACCTTTAAAGAGAAGTGTATTTTAAAGTGATATCTATAATCTTGAACCCCGGCTAAATATCTTTCGCTATTCAATCGTGTGTGTATTAAGTGGTTAATTTTATGCTCAAGCGTGCGCGCTAAATTACTTTTTCCAGTGAATGCTGTTGTTTTATTTTCTGTGGAATGACATTAGCCTTGGAGTTAGCCTTTTCATGACGGGAGGTCCGCTGCGGCAGCATTAACGATCATGTGCCAGTGCATTTTCTTATATATGCGAGTCTCCCACAGGGTGCATCGCATATATATAAGAGAATGCACTGGCTTACAAGGTAAATGTAAATATTGTTAAGCCAATGTATTCTCTTATATGTGCGAGGCTCCTATGGTAGACTCGTATATATAAGAGAATTCCTTGGCACAGGTTTTTCGCAAAATTTCAGGAGGCTCCAGTCATGCATGGAATGGTTAAAAGCAGCCCTTCTGTTCACACTGATCATGTCATTGAATGGTTAATTATATAAACTACCATTATGGAGCCCCTCACAGACATGAGCAGACGACACTCAGCAACACAAGCTGCCACCTGTATGGGGCTCCCCACAGGAAGCTCAAGTCATGGAATGGTTAAATGCAGCCCTTCTGTTCAGAATGATCGTGTCATGGAATGGTTAAACTAACCTTATGGAGCCTCTTACAGACATGAGCAGACGACACTCAGCAATACAAGCTGCCACGTGTATGGGGCTCCCTACAGGAAGCTCCAGTCATGGAATGGTTAAATGCAGCCCTTCTGTTCATGCAGGTCGTGTTGTGTTGCCGATAAGGCCGCGCGTTCACACACTCGCAAAATTACCCTGGCATTTTTCGCAGGCATTTCGATACAGAAAACTATAAGTGCCTGAAAGATCATTAATAAATTTAGTATTAAAGGTACATAATCTGATTCGATGGTCCCCATATCATCAGAGTCCAATAACAACATTTCTTCAAAAGACGCTTTAGTTATATATCACATAAAGCTAACCTCTGTCAACTCTATTATAACATTTTCCAAAACGGAAATTTGGTATCGAGAATATTTCGGTCGGCTTTTCGAATATTTGCTAGGCTCCAACTATTCCAGGTTGTGAAAAACAACATATTTCACAAATCGATATCTGATAACTCTGAGATTTGATGGGTGGCTTCCTCGACTCGAATCAAATATTGCTTACTCCCGATGACAAAGAACTATAGTAATTTAGGAGCGTTAATTCGGATTATATATCTTTAATTATAAAATTCATCTTTACCACAGTTAACTATAGTAACTATGCGAAGTATAAACTCTGTAGTTCCACCTCTATCAATGCTACCGAAATATGCCTGTAAACAGCATGCAATTAGCTCACATGCAATAATCAATCATACAGATATTTGAAGTCTGCAACTCAAAGTCTAATTGGAATAATACATCTTTCATCGTCGACATACGCTCAAGCTGTGTTCATGTAGAATTACTCTGTGTGTGCAAATGTAAATCAGCGTCTAAATCGAATTATATATCTTTCATTGTAGGACCAAGAGCTCCACCACCGACCTACGTTCAAGCTGTGTTCATGTATCCACTTTTCGGCGAGAAGCTCCCAGAAACTTATGAACCATCAGATCCAGGGGGTTGCCATGGTGACCCAGAAGGTTACCAAGGGACCGAGTCTACAGAATGCGGTGGCGATTCGAGCGTCGATGGTTCACCTCTTCTGAGAGCAACTACTTCAAATGTGATATGCCCTGCAAAGTCGAGTGTTGTGAAATTCTCGCGAGATTCTCCCGTGATTTGGTCCGTGGAAAGTTCTCCCGGTCACGTGACGCATGATGGTTTGTCGGCAAGCTCGTGTGATAGTCTGTTACGGAGCCCAGTTCGCTTGAAAAGACCCGGATGCCATTGCAACCAAGCTGGCGCATGCTCAAAAAGTGTTCGAGCCGAACCAATTTGGCAACGGAAGTCTAAACCGAAATATCCGTTTTCATTTTCCAAAGCGAGACAATATTCGAAATCAAACGGTTGTGTGAAATTTGCGAAATATGACAGCGAGTCAGTTCCAGTTGAATACCACGGTAGTGCAATGCAACAAACGAAGAGAGAGGAAAACACAGAAGAACACAATCTATTGCTCAGTGAAAGTCTTGATATTAACCCCATTGCTGGGCAATGTGGTGGCGATACCTCAACTGTTTTAAGAAGTTTCAAATTGGGGGACACTGGAAACTCATTTGTTGAGGAGAGATGTGCTCATCAGTTTGGTCGTCGGCCTTCAGTTGAATACAGAGGTGTTCGGTTCGTCGAAGCGGGTGTTAGCCATATTAAGAACGAACTCCATATAGGCGGCCCTCTCTACGCTAGCGAACCCAATATTGTTGCCGGGGCAACCAAATTCACGGACGACTCGAGATTTTCCTTATCCAGTTCCGATGATGACCTCAAGAAGTTAGTCGAGGCGGCATCGGAGGCCTTCCGTGCGACTTCTTCTGCGATTAAAGAACGAACGGGTCACGTGGGGGACGAAATAGAACTGCGCGACCTCAGAGGAACATCGCTGCGCGACCTTGAAAACGACCTTGGTGCGCTTCCGTGCTTATCAGAATCGTGCCAACCACATAGACATGTCTGTCAGGATAGTGATTCAGGTAGCTCAAGCCTTTCATCTCTGTATCGGATTCCACCGGATGCGCCACACACTGTGCACTTTGACCCTTCTATAAATAGAAACACCGTGGATCCTCCTTGCGGATCGTCGCCCCTGACCGGTTCTCGGTTAGCTAGGTGGCGCTTTTCATATGGTTCCGTTGACTCGTCTGTGATATTAAAGAACCCACATGCAGAATGTTCTGTACAGGAAATGTTGGAACTTCCCGAGTCATCAAGAACGCAGAAGGTGTGTACGATTAGTGCATGGACACATTATGATGGTGTCACTCGTCTCTGTGTAGATCACGAGGTATTACATTTAAATAATAATTATGAATCCAAAACACCTGTCAAAAGAGAATTCTGCCAATATAAATAGCTCCCCCTCAATGTATGTCTACCCACTAAGATAAGTTAAGATAATATGATTTATTGCAATAGACCAATGGCGGCAGTTGCAAATACAGTAACTACAATATAAGTTATATACACATTAAAATAAAATACATACTAAAAATCAACAATAATCGGGAAAAGGGAAATTGGTGAATTTCGTGAAATAAATTTGGGAAAATTTAGTCAAATCATCAATATATGGATTTTCAGGAATGTATATAAAACTTCAAATTCACAAGTCCTACAAATATCATGCCTAATTTGTCGCGCATCCAGAACTGAAAATCATTCTCAGATTCGTTAAGTATTTTTCGAGTTGTATGTCTTCAAAAACGCGAGTTTACCTGATTTCGGAGACTCAATTTCGCAGAATGGGCCAAATGCCGTATTTTATGGTTAATGATTTTAAAAACTAGAGCAAAATTAAGGACTTTTTCACTGTTTAAGTATTTCCCTCACTATATAAAGCACAAAAATGATTGATTAATGTGTACATCTATGATTAAGAAGAATAAAATATTCTCAAACAAAATGTGTGTTCCATTGTACGGACTTAGCCAAATTTGCCTCTGACAAAGAATTTGCGTGATGAAATGCCATATTTGAGGTCATGCAACTCAATAAATTAATAGCCATATGCTCTGCCTTTCTCACAACCTGTTAAGAATATTAGATTGAACAAATTCTGAAGGAATTTCCAAATATATTGGTGAAGAAAATTCAATTATGGCCCTATAATAACTCTTAGTCTAGCCTCTTTTCAGAAAATGCTATTGTAGGAAGTATTTGTCAATTTTTAAAGGTTATTGTGTATAATCAGAAAAACGAATGAAAGTTTATTTTGTAAAAATATGTTATCTTTCCTCTTAAATCGTTTGTTTGTTGAGAAAATAGCATTTCAATGCTTATAACAATGAATGTCACTGGATTTTACTCATCATTCGGGATGCTAACTCCAAATTTGAACGGCAGAAAAATGCTGTATAGAGAAAAGCATTTCAACAAAAACTTCAAAATAATGCATCTTGAAGCACAAAACTTCATATTAACAGCTTCTGCTTACATTGTTTTATTCGTACATAATTTAACACTTCCTGTTTTATGTTCATTGACAGAGCTATAATCTTCTTCTTCTTTTGTCGTAATTTGGCAGTGAAATGTCAAATTGGCATTTTGGGATTGTTTTTATACAACATAGCCACACAATTATAAATAAACGTCCATTAACATATTAAGCTGTTTCATAATGCAACAGGAATATATACAAACTGGAAGAACTCAACATTGTGTCTGAAATGGCTGTAATTTGTTGATAATATTGCATTTTATGATTTCCCCTACCCCTGTAACAACGTTCAAATTTGGAGTTTCCTGAAAAATGAGATAAATCAAGTGACATACGATAGCATAACCAATGTAATGCTAATTTTTCAACACCAAAGTGTTGCGGGAGGAATGTACAAATAATTTTACACATTAAAACACCCATTGTTTTTTTATATTTATGCCCCAAAACCTTTTAGAATGGACAAAAATGCATCAAAATGGCATTTTTGGAAACAAGTTAACCCTTTACCCAACAAAACGGCCAAAAACGCCCAAATAAAGCTTCAACAGCCTAAAATATCTTCTGTCTCAATAACACCATACAAATATGGATATCATTGGAACCGGTTCATTGACCACATTGTGATGTTTACAGTTATGCCCTGTGCGAATGCATTCTCTTATATATGCGAGTCGACCATAGGTCGCCTCTCATATATAAGAGAATGCATTGGCCTAAAAAAAATCTTTTTTTAACACTTTTTACCGTTTTTTCTTACATTCTTTAACAATTATATAATTTTTTCTTACATTTTTTAACAATTTTTATAATATTTATCTACATTCTTTGACAATTTTATCATTTTTAATATGTTAAGCCAATGCATTCTCTTATATATGCGAGGCGACCTATGGTCGACTCGCATATATAAGATACTGCATTGGCACAGGGCCGTTCTGTTGGGTAAAGGGTTAAGACTAAGGTTTCAAAGGGCCATAATATGATTTTATTAAACAATGTTTTGTTAATACCTTTACTTAAAAGGTTATAAGAAGTGCAGGTCATACGGATATCAAATTATTGAGTTACATGACCTCAAATATGCATTTCATCACACGAGTTCTGTGTCAGAGGCAAATTTGGCTAAGTCCATACAATGGAACACACATTTTGTTTGAGAATGTGATCTTTTTCTTAATCATAGATGCACACGTTCGTCATTTTCGAAGTCAGATAAACTTTTATCACACAACTCGAAAAATACTTAACGAATCGGAGAATGGTTTTCAGTTCTGGATTCAGGAAATTGAGGTCGACACAATGGACTTGATATTTGTAGGACTTGTGAATTTGATTTATATAAATACATGTATGCTAATCCATAAATTGATGATTTGATCAAATTTTCCCAAATTTATTTCACGAAATTCGCCTATTTCCCTTTTTCTCCGATTATTGCTTATTTTTAGTATGTTGTTTATGGAGGGTTTATGGACTTATTCCATCAAAAAAAATTATGTTGCAAAAACTGGACTTAAACTGTATCATGTTGTGAACAACATACCGTTCTATATAGCTCTCGTTAATTTCACGATTCAATATATCGGTGTTGAATGGTTCGCCGTGAATCAATCTCAGAAAAAACTAATAACCACGGCGTTGAGTGTTTTGCTTATCGCATACTCTGTATGTGCTGTATATAAAGGATCTACAACGAGTTCCCAGTTTATAGCGGAATTTACAAAACGAGTCCAGTAAATTAGGTCTGGACCGAGCCTTTGGCGAGGTCAAGACCTAATTTACTGGACGAGTTTTGTAATTTCCGCTATAAACTGGAGACGAGTTGTAGATTCTATTTATTACATGATCCAAAACCTAGACAAAACATACTTAAATCAACAAACGGGACGCGAAACAAACATCAGCTTTTGTAAGCCATGCGATGACGTTTCACATAACTTTGCGTTGTTTGCCCGCGTAAAGAAATAGTCCCAGATAAATAAAGACTCTATGGCGTGTTTAATGGCGTATATTTAATGGCATAACTGTTCAAACTCTTCATTCATTATAGTTTGTTGGAAATATATTGGAACCATAGTATTTGGAGACGTAGCTTACGGAATGTAAATAGACGACAAACTGGAAGTCAAAGGTCATTTGGCACTATTTCCTGTTATTAAATGAACGTTTAATATCACAATTTATAGAATGGGTTTATTGAATGGAATAAGGGTAGGATCCTGTAATAAATAAATAAACGGTCGGCTCGCACAAGTGTGTCTTGTGGATAAGATTGTATTCGTACTATCATTATACTATACTACTTGTATATTCTTGAGGAAATTTTCATAATTTGGTAACTGTTATTTATAAATTATAACCTCCAGTCAAGGCCATTCGTGCCGTTAACAATTCCCTTTGGCGAACGAATGATTAGTAATTAATGGTAATTAAGAATGATTAATTTTACGTGATGTGAAGCACTCCTCTGAGGTGTTCCGATCGGAATAACGAATAATCGTGCCAACATAAGTTATTTTTATAAATCTGAAATCCAAATAGTTCGAAATTAGCGTCACTATTACGCAGTGACTATTGTCGCAATCATGGTCATAATGTTTATGCCAAACTTATACATATTTACATTCGTGCGTAGTTCAACCAATGTATTCTCTGAAAAGGTACAGTCGATGCGGTTGGAGTACACCCCTGGTCAAGTGGTCCTGATAATATGCTATGATGCTGATGGTCCTGTTGTATTGCTATGATGCGGGAAGGGCAAAATGATGCCGTTAACAAAAAAGTACCGTTATTTTTTCTAGAGTTGTCATTTTCACCGTGTTTGGCTAATCCGAGCGAATTGAGATAAAAAAAAAACAGTGTGTGTAAGAAACATTCAAGAACATATATAATTTTGAAAAATATAATAATGTCTGCGCTGGTGTTTCTAAAACGATGTGAATAACCATCTTGATTATAGTCGATTTTCAACAACTAATACCCAATATAAACAAAATTTCGCAATAGATATGTTTTTGAATGTTTGATACGCATAATGGCTTTTCCTGGATATGTTCAGATTATCGGAACACCGCGAAAAATTATAAATTAAAAAATATAACGGTACTTTTTGTTAACAGCATCAGTTTGCCATAACAGCATCAGAGCAATTCAGCAGGACCCAACCTCATCATAGCACATTAGCAGGATCACTTGACCAGGGGTGGAATATTCGACAATCTTAGTTTATTGCTGCATTCTTCCAATGGGGATATAATATAGAGTTTGGACACTAACTGGTTGGTTTTATTCGATGAAATAAATCCACGATATGTATTTAATAACTTGTGTTAGCGTTGTCGTTTTTAAACTTCCTTCATCGAAAGAGAGGTTTCGCAAACTCACGGTTACCAGCTACGATTATTACAGTTGTAGGGCAGTGTGCGTCGTCACCAAGTTATGCGTATACATATACTTACGCTGAAGCGGCACCGTCGCCATATTTAGGTGTGCCGGGTACCCAGCTATATAGGAAAAGGTTTTTTGGGTACCCAGCTTGACCTTTGCATTCTTTTGTGCACAGACATATGTTGAATAAATATCACATGCTATCAAATGGCGCATGGTTAATCATCTTTAAAATTGATATTTATGACTAACAATTGCTTTTTCTCGGTGATATAACTTTATGATTTACGAAAACATATGTAACATAACACCGCAAAGATCAAGCTGGGTACCCAAAAGCACCTATTCCCAACTCTGGATGTGGTGACAATGATCCCTTGAGCTATTCTATCCGTAACCGCGAATCTTTAACCATGGACAATAACGGATAGATATATATGTATGGTTTCAATTTCTTCAATTTTTACCCAAAACTTTATTTTAAATGTAGATATGCTTATAGTCAACTAGTTGTGTTGCCTCGACGGCCATCGGTGTATTCGTGGAACCTGTCGATAACTATCGTCAACTAGCCGAATAGAATATCGATTATCACAGAATAGAATATAGATTATCGCCGAATAGAATATCGATTATCGCAGAACAGAATATAGATTATCGTAGAATAGAATATAGATTATCGCCGAATAGAATATAGATTATCGCCGAATAGAATATAGATTATCGCCGAATAGAATATAGATTATCGCAGAATAGAATATAGATTATCGCCGAATAGAATATAGATTATCGCCGAATAGAATATAGATTATCGCAGAATAGATTATAGATTATCGTAGAATAGAATATAGATTATCGCAGAATAGAATATAGATTATCGTAGAATAGAATATAGATTATCGCCGAATAGAATATAGATTATCGCCGAATAGAATATAGATTATCGCCGAATAGAATATAGATTATCGCCGAATAGAATATAGATTATCGTAGAATAGAATATAGATTATCGCAGAATAGAATATAGATTATCGCCGAATAGAATATAGATTATCGCCGAATAGAATATAGGTTATCGCCGAATAGAATATAGATTATCGTAGAATAGAATATCGATTATCGCAGAACAGAATATAGATTATCGTAGAATAGAATATAGATTATCGCCGAATAGAATATAGATTATCGCCGAATAGAATATAGATTATCGCCGAATAGAATATAGATTATCGCCGAATAGAATATAGATTATCGCAGAATAGAATATAGATTATCGCCGAATAGAATATAGATTATCGCCGAATAGAATATAGATTATCGCCGAATAGAATATAGATTATCGCCGAATAGAATATAGATTATCGCAGAATAGAATATAGATTATCGCAGAATAGAATATAGATTATCGCCGAATAGAATATAGATTATCGCCGAATAGAATATAGATTATCGCAGAATAGAATATAGATTATCGCCGAATAGAATATAGATTATCGCAGAATAGAATATAGATTATCGCCGAATAGAATATAGATTATCGCCAAATAGAATATAGATTATCGCCGAATAGAATATAGATTATCGCCGAAAAGAATATAGATTATCGCAGAATAGAATATAGATTATTGCAGAATAGAATATAGATTATCGCCGAATAGAATATAGATTATCGCCGAATAAAATATAGATTATCGCCGAATAGAATATAGATTATCGCCGAATAGAATATAGATTATCGCAGAATAGAATATAGATTATCGCCGAATAGAATATAGATTATCGCCGAATAGAATATAGATTATCGCCGAATAGAATATAGATTATCGCCGAAAAGAATATAGATTATCGCAGAATAGAATATAGATTATCGCCGAATAGAATATATATTATCGCCGAATAGAATATAGATTATCGCCGAATAGAATATAGATTATCGCCGAATAGAATATAGATTATCGCCGAATAGAATATAGATTATCGCCGAATAGTATATAAATTATCGCCGAATAGAATATAGATTATCGTAGAATAGAATATAGATTATCGCCGAATAGAATATAGATTATCGTAGAATAGAATATAGATTATCGCCGAATAGAATATAGATTATCGCAGAATAGAATATAGATTATCGCAGAATAGAATATAGATTATCGCCGAATAGAATATAGATTATCGCAGAATAGACTATCAATTATCGCAGAATATAATATAGATTATCGCAGAATAGAATATAGATTATCGCAGCATAGAATATAGATTATCGCAGAATAGAATATCAATTATCGCAGAATAGAATATAGATTATCGCAGAATAGAATATAGATTATCGTCGAATAGAATATAGATTATCGCCGAATAGAATATAGATTATCGCAGAATAGAATATCAATTATCGCAGAATAGAATATAGATTATCGCCGAATAGAATATAGATTATCGCCGAATAGAATATAGATTATCGCAGAATAGAATATAGATTATCGCAGCATAGAATATAGATTATCGCAGAATAGAATATCAATTATCGCAGAACAGAATATAGGTTATCGCAGAATAGAATATAGATTATCGCCGAATAGAATATAGATTATCGCGAATAGAATATAGATTATCGCAGAATAGAATATAGATTATCGCAGAATAGAATATAGATTATCGCAGAATAGAATATAGATTATCGCAGAATAGAATATAGATTATCGCAGAATAGAATATAGATTATCGCAGCATAGAATATAGATTATCGCAGAATAGAATATCAATTATCGCAGAATAGAATATAGATTATCGCAGAATAGAATATCGATTATCGCAGAATAGAATATAGATTATCGCAGAATAGAATATAGATTATCGCAGAATAGAATATAGATTATCGCAGAATAGAATATAGATTATCGCAGAATAGAATATAGATTATCGCAGCATAGAATATAGATTATCGCAGAATAGAATATCAATTATCGCAGAATAGAATATAGATTATCGCAGAATAGAATATCGATTATCGCAGAATAGAATATAGATTATCGCAGAATAGAATATTGATTATCGTAGAATAGAATATAGATTATCGCCGAATAGAATATAGATTATCGCAGAATAGAATATAGATTATCACCGAATAGAATATAGATTATCGCCGAATAGAATATAGATTATCGCAGAATAGAATATAGATTATCGCAGAATAGAATATAGATTATCGCCGAATAGAATATAGATTATCGTAGAATAGAATATAGATTATCGCCGAATAGAATATAGATTATCGCAGAATAGAATATCAATTATCGCAGAACAGAATATAGGTTATCGCAGAATAGAATATAGATTATCGCAGAATAGAATATAGATTATCGCAGAATAGAATATAGATTATCGCAGAATAGAATATAGATTATCGCAGAATAGAATATAGATTATCGCAGCATAGAATATAGATTATCGCAGAATAGAATATCAATTATCGCAGAATAGAATATAGATTATCGCAGAATAGAATATCGATTATCGCAGAATAGAATATAGATTATCGCAGAATAGAATATAGATTATCGTAGAATAGAATATAGATTATCGTAGAATAGAATATAGATTATCGCAGAATAGAATATAGATTATCGCCGAATAGAATATCGATTATCGCAGAATAGAATATAGATTATCGCAGAATAGAATATAGATTATCGCCGAATAGTATATAAATTATCGCAGAATAGAATATCGATTATCGCAGAATAGAATATAGATTATCGTAGAATAGATTATCGCAGAATAGAATATAGATTATCGTAGAATAGAATATAGATTATCGCCGAATAGAATATCGATTATCGCAGAATAGAATATAGATTATCGCCGAATAGAATATAGATTATCGCAGAATAGAATATAGATTATCGCAGAATAGAATATAGATTATCGCAGAATAGGATATAGATTATCGCAGAAAGGAATATAGATTATCGCAGAATAGAATATCGATTATCGCAGAATAGAATATCGATTATCGCAGAATAGAATATCGATTATTGCCAATCAGGCCTGGGAATATGACTCCGGACATTTGCGGCATTTAGTTACGCTCCACCGCACAGCTGAATAACACAACTAAATTCACCCTCCGGTTACCTCATTCTGCATAGGCCTCATTTTCTTTGGAATGTATCTTTATGATCAAATAAACATGTTTTTAGTTTCTTTAGAAAATTCCTTTTCCTTTTTTAGTTTAGCTTCTCTGTATCGCCAAATTGACAGACGACACAATCGGCATTTATCGAGGTGTCCAATGGGTGCATTTCATAATATTACCCATCTGGGAATTTAAATCGGAATCTAGGTCTCCTATAGAACATGAGAGCTTAAGCAGAATGAGGTCCCCATAGGGTGAATTTAGTGATGCTAGTCGCTGTGCGTGCATGGTAGCGTCACCAAATTCACCCTCTGGGGACCTCATTCTGTAAATGTCTGGCACCATATTCTCAGGCCTGTTGTCAATATTGTAAAAGGCAATACGCTCTGTCACTAACTCGCGGCCATATTGGATCCAACAGGTCCGGTTCCGTGGTTTTAGTGCTACCGGTCAAAGTTTTGGAGTATGATTCCATATTTGGAAGTTAAGAATAATTTATAAATATATATGGAATGCACCCCCAGAACTTTGACCTGTAGCCTTTAACTGTGGAACGGGGAGGGGCTGGGTGAATCGCGAGGCATCGATCTCCCTTATGCAGGCGCAGAAGGATTCATGCTCTGGGCGGGAACTATACTCAAAAACGAGCATTTAATAAAGAAATGGTTAAGATGGCGCTCGCTGATGTGATCAATTACCGCAAATAAATGTAAGCTCATCAGCTGGAATTTTAAAATATTTCATGCCACTGATTTGCATTCATTGTAAATTGGACATCTTCTCTGAATAATAGTTACAGTGTTTAACTTCAAAGGGAGATCATTTATGGGTGAGAATTAGGTGACATATTTTTGGCAGAAAAAAGATATACTGAGGTTTGGATTATTGACCTTTAGCACTTAAACAGCGGAACGGTACGGATGAATCCAATATGGCCGCGACTCAGTTATCTCGCTTATTATCTTATCGCTTGACTGTCGTCTGCTTACATTTCCTGAACATCCCTTCAGATGAATAATAGACCATTCCTATGTATATATTTATAACTGAGTGCACGAATCTATATTAGTAACGAAAGAGGTAACGATTTGTTTGTTTTCTGTTTCACAGGTTCCAGACGAGGATACGTGTTCCATCTGTATGTGGATATGGATTGTAATGGTGTTTTTGTTTTCTGTTTCACAGGTGCCAGACGAGGATACGTGTTCCATCTGTATGTGGATATGGATTGTAACGATTTGTTTGTTTTCTGTTCCACAGGTTCCAGACGAGGATGCGTGTTCCATCTGTATGTGGATATGGATTGTAACGATTTGTTTGTTTTCTGTTCCACAGGTTCCGGACGAGGATACGTGTTCCATCTGTATGTGGATATGGATTGTAACGATTTGTTTGTTTTCTGTTCCACAGGTTCCGGACGAGGATACGTGTTCCATCTGTATGTGGATATGGATTGTAACGATTTGTTTGTTTTCTGTTCCACAGGTTCCGGACGAGGATACGTGTTCCATCTGTATGTGGATATAGATTGTAACGATTTGTTTGTTTTCTGTTCCACAGGTTCCGGACGAGGATACGTGTTCCATCTGTATGTGGATATGGATTGTAACGATTTGTTTGTTTTCTGTTCCACAGGTTCCGGACGAGGATACGTGTTCCATCTGTATGTGGATATGGATTGTAACGATTTGTTTGTTTTCTGTTTTACAGGTTCCAGACGAGGATACGTGTTCCATCTGTATGTGGATATGGATTGTAACGATTTGTTTGTTTTCTGTTTTACAGGTTCCAGACGAGGATACGTGTTCCATCTGTATGTGGATATGGATTGTAACGATTTGTTTGTTTTCTGTTCCACAGGTTCCGGACGAGGATACGTGTTCCATCTGTATGTGGATATGGATTGTAACGATTTGTTTGTTTTCTGTTCCACAGGTTCCGGACGAGGATACGTGTTCCATCTGTATGTGGATATGGATTGTAACGATTTGTTTGTTTTCTGTTCCACAGGTTCCGGACGAGGATACGTGTTCCATCTGTATGTGGATATGGATAGGCTTCATCGCCATCGTCTTCATGGTTATATTCATGTACTTCTTCTTCCCTTATATTTGACGGACAAGCGCGCGGGATATGCGTCTTCCGGCCTTTGGATATTTTATATATATACGTCTTAAAGATGGTCTATCATTTCCGGGCTACAATTACAACAACAACATTATTTAATAAATCCCGATTTCAAGACTATGTACTGAAGATGTGGTATATTATTTGTCTATAAATGCATACTAATCTTATTAATCTTAGTGGTTTATTTCAATCGCAATTTGTGGTAAATCTCTTAGATCATCGGCAATTTGCCGTAATTGAGGGTGCTACAGTACATGTATAACACCATAGAGTTCTCATTCTCGGTACGCTCTTTGTATGGTCCGAGTGGTTTTATGCGGTTACAGTACCAGTAAGAAGAAGTGGTATATTGAGGCGCGCCTTTATTGCGATTTTGAGCGCGTTTAATTTCGAAAAAGGCGCGATTAAAGCGCAATATACCAAAAATCTGTCGCGCTTATTTTTGCGATATTGAGAGCAAAATATTGCGATATTAAGCGCGCAAAATTTCATGCAGCCCGATCGTGTTATATTTATATCAGATAGATACTGTGCAGATATTGTACATATAGTGTAAATATAGCATTTACAACTATAATTATATATAAATCTAAAACATTGTCTCTATTTATGCAATGAACAATATAGATGTAGCAATAGTTTGCTTAAAATGTAACAATTTTGAGCGCAAGATATCGCAATATTAAGCGCTTAATATTGCGATATTAAGCGTAAAATATTGCAATAATATCGCAATCGGCGCGCTTATAAGTGTTTCCACTTGCAATATTATTGCGATATTGGGCACGAAAATAGCGCGCTTAATATACCACTTCTTTTGACTGGTACTGTATCTGTTCTAAAAAATAGTACCTAAAACTGACCCCACGAATATCATTAAAAAAAAATCTAAATAAAACTAATATTAATTGATTGAAGATTTCCGGAGAGGTGTCATCGATTCATATCTATTATTTTATACCCGAGAAACTATATAAAACTTGTTGGGAAGAGATAGATCATCTTTAAATATTGGATGATTGATATTAAAGCGGCATACAACCGCCACCAAGCCTAAATAACAGTCTACATATATTACACAACCCCGTGGAAGGGGGCCCAGACTGAGTGAATCCAGACTATATGTGACCCGCCATATCAAATCCAGTCGTAAGTCGGGATTTTTTTACCCTGTGCCAATGCATTCTCTTATATATGCGAGTCGACCATATGTCGTCTCGCATATATAAGAGAATGCATTGGCCTAACATTTTTTTACAATTTTAATAATTTGTTCTTGTATTCTTTAACAATTTTATAATTTCACCCATACAGAGCCCCAGACAAACATGAGCAGACGACACTCTTTTATGTGCTTCTATATATGTGTGGGGCTCCCTGCAGGGTAATGGATTTTTTTTATTTTATGTCCTAAAAATTGTAAGAAACATTTATTTAAAGAACATGATAAAAAAGTGTTAGGCCAATGCATTCTCTTATATATGCGAGGCGACCTATGGTCGACTAGCATATATAAGAGAATGCATTGGCACAGGGTAAAAACATCCCGACTTACGACTGGATTTGATATGGCGGGTCACATATATAGTTCAAGTTTCGTTCAATGCACAGCATCTTGTAAGATCTATCCCTACCGATTTCACTAGCTGCTATACGTCGAAGGAAACATTGGATTACCAAGACTCACCCCCCGGTATATATGTGATATGAATGTCAACTGTTCACAAGAACGCACAGAGCTAAGGATTTGTTTTAGAAAAAAGCCGATCAATGATAAAAGTCGGCCGCAGAAAGTATAGACGCGGCCCACCAGATGTTGCAGAGCATGAGACCTCCACGTATTGGCCACACGACGGACGGACTAACCACACTCGTGCATGAGTAATCATATCCGGGAGGGACTTTACAGATATATAACAACTCAGTATGAATTAACAAGAAAACCATAATCAGAAATTGTAACGCCCTCAAGATCATATTAGGCATAAATATATATTATAATATAAAATATATTGGTTTCACGAATGCACCACTTCAGAATTCCGTTAAAACAACTAATCCTTCAAATTATTACAAAAACTATGGCTTATTGCTCTAAATGCGGATCAAAAATCTACTAACGGATTAAACACCCGATACTCCGCAAAACATTTAATCTACATTCAAACTGAGATATGTATTATACTTCATCAGCAAAGTTAGCTATTATATTACGCATTGTGTTCTAGCTATAAAATCTTCAAGAGTGGCCCAGCCATTGTTCATACCTATAAACATCGAAAGCAATTAATGCGGTTATAAAAGTTACATGCAACAATGAGACATCCGCGAATGACATCCGCGAAAACCCAAAATGTGTTGTCCTGCGATATATCCCATCGCTATAGCTCAATTCGACACAGCCAGATTAGCCTTATACAATTTACTAAAATAACTCGCATCGCGTGAAACATGAAACGTGTTGACCTGTGTGCATGGTAGGGATTGGTCCGTCGATAGATAATTGTGTGCATAGTAGGGATTGGTCCGCTGATAGACAACTGTGCATGGTAGGGATTTGGTCCGCTGATAGATAATTGTGTGCATAGTAGGGATTGGTCCGCCGATAGACAACTGTGCATGGTAGGGATTGGTCCGCCGATAGACAACTGTGCATGGTAGGGATTGGTCCGCTGATAGACAACTGTGCATGGTAGGGATTGGTCCGCCGATAGACAACTGTGCATGATAGGGATTTGGTCCGCCGATAGACAACTGTGCATGGTATGTATTGGTCCGCCGATAGACAACTGTGCATGGTAGGGATTGGTCCGCCGATAGACAACTGTGCATGGTAGGGATTTGGTCCGCCGATAGATAACTGTGCATGGTATGTATTGGTCCGCCGATAGACAACTGTGCATGGTAGGGATTGGTCCACCGATAGATAACTGTGCATGGTAGGGATTGGTCCGCCGATAGATAACTGTGTGCATGCATGGTAGGGATTGGTCCGCCGATAGACAACTGTGCATGGTAGGGATTGGTCCGCTGATAGACAACTGTGCATGGGAGGGATTGGTCCGCCGATAGATAACTGTGCATGGTATGTATTGGTCCGCCGATAGACAACTGTGCATGGTAGGGATTGGTCCGCTGATAGACAACTGTGCATGGTAGGGATTGGTCCGCCGATAGACAACTGCGTGTATGCATGGTAGGGATTGGTCCGCCGATAGACAACTGTGCATGGTAGGTATTGGTCCGCCGATAGACAAATGTGTGCATGGTAGGGATTGGTCCGCCGATAGACAACTGTGCATGGTAGGGATTGGTCCGCCGATAGACAACTGTGTGCATGGTAGGGATTGGTCCGCCGATAGATAACTGTGCATGGTAGGGATTGGTCCGCCGATAGACAAGTGTGCATGGTAGGGATTTGGTCCGCTGATAGATGATAGGTATAATGGTCCGCCGATAGACAATTGTGTGCATGGTAGGTATTGGTCCGCCGATAGACAACTGTGTGCATGGTAGGGATTGGTCCGCCGGTAGATAACTGTGCATGGTAGGTATTGGTCCGCCGATAGATAACTGTGTGGATGGTAGGGATTGGTCCGCCGATAGACAACTGTGTGCATGGTAGGGATTGGTCCGCCGATAGACAATTGTGTGCATGGTAGGTATTGGTCCGCCGATAGACAACTGTGTGCATGGTAGGGATTGGTCCGCCGATAGATAACTGTGTGCATGGTAGGTATAATGGTCCGCCGATAGACAATTGTGTGCATGGTAGGTATTGGTCCGCCGATAGACAACTGTGTGCATGGTAGGGATTTGGTCCGCTGATAGATGGTAGGTATAATGGTCCGCCGGTAGATAACTGTGCATGGTAGGTATTGGTCCGCCGATAGATAACTGTGCATGGTAGGTATTGGTCCGCCGATAGATAACTGTGTGGATGGTAGGTATTGGTCCGCCGGTAGATAACTGTGCACGGTATGTTTTGGTCCGCCGGTAGATAACTGTGCACGGTATGTTTTGGTCCGCCGGTAGATAACTGTGCACGGTATGTTTTGGTCCGCCGGTAGATAACTGTGCACGGTATGTTTTGGTCCGCCGGTAGATAACTGTGCATGGTATGGATTGGTCCGCCGATAGATAACTGTGCATGGTAGGGATTGGTCCGCCGATAGACAACTGTGTGCATGGTAGGGATTGGTCCGCCGATAGACAACTGTGTGCATGCATGGTAGGGGTTGGTCCGCCGATAGACAACTGTGTGCATGGTAGGGATTGGTCCGCCGATAGATAACTGTGTGCATGGTAGGTATTGGTCCGCCGATAGACAACTGTGTGCATGGTAGGTATTGGTCCGCTGATAGATGGTAGGTATAATGGTCCGCCGATAGATAACTGTGTGCATGGTAGGGATTGGTCCGCCGATAAATAACTGTGCATGGTAGGGAATAACTAGAATAAAGACATCTTTCCAAACATACCGTGCATCGATAAAGTATTAAACGGCGATGCGGGCAAAAATCGTGGCCGCTTCGGGGTTTACTTCGACAGCGTGGAGTATCACATGCAATTGTTAATATTTTCCTACTTAAATGCAGCAAATTACAAAGTAAACGTAGATTTAGTTTCCTAAATTATCTATAACAATGTAACGTTGACAACGATGTCCAAATTTATCACCACGCACTCATCTTGGAGCTGAAAACACACACATTTGAAAAATGGAAGCTTATTCTCAAAATTCATCGAGCATTTCGTCACTTTATTGAGCTTTATTCGTCGAACTGTTGACATTTGGCTAAAGACGGGTTCATCAAGTGCCTCGCGGATCCGGATTTGTGTCCGAAGAAAAACAATTAATGACAAAATTTCCCTCAAAACAAACCTACCTGTAGTCTTCACTCGTGCCCACAACGGGGTTTACTCAATAATTGTCCAAAGTTTACACCAAGCACTCTTCTTGGAGCTGAAAACACAAAATTGAAACATGGAAGCTTATTCTCACACTTCATGGAGCATTTCGTTACTTTCTGGAGCTTTATTCGTCGAACTGTTAACATTTGGTTGAATCTGGGTATCATGGATCCGGAGTTGTGTCTGAAGAAACATTAACAACAAAATTTCCCTCAAAACAAACCTACGTGTCCGCAACATGGTTTATTCAATATTTGCCCGCAGTGGGTATTATAGGACGACCAGCGTGAACAAGTATGACGTCACCAGCTGGTTTTGGGTGCGCCGCCCGTCTCCCCCAATTTTGCCAATAATTTCAACGGTTGGAAAGTCTATGGCTGATATTAGTTGGACAGACCAATGTGACTTGACATTGCATATTTTGATAGTTTGCAATTTGTTGTCTTTAGTTTGAAATTTGTTGTTTTTTTCCCCCAACAGTTGGAAAGTATGAGGTACCAGTTGGACAAGGGTTTTTTTCATACTTCAAAATGACGATCTGGTTCAAGAGGTGCAATTGGAAACTCCAATATTTTACATCCCCCACCACCCCAGCCCCCCCCCCCCCCCCCCCCCCCACGGGGAGATCCAATAGCAATGTCCCTGATGATATTCCGCACATATACCATGCATGACGAGTATACCGAAATCATAGAAATTAATTAGTTGTTTTGAGCTTTTTCCGCATTTCATATAGGAGTGCGACAAACACTTTTTTTTCTTCTTCTTTTTTAAAAATATTTTTATTGAAATCAAGAACATGTTAATGAATTACACGGTCCTTGTTCTGTTTTTGTTCTTTTCTTGGACCTTTCGTGTCTGCATTCCAAGATGTGTATCGTAACCGGTATGCGGCCATGCGGCACCGTGCACAACATAACTAACGATTGAGGAATTTCTCGTTCAATTTGCAGTTCCGCATCAAGGTTGAATTCATTTGGTTAATCTAATCACGCGATTTTTCAGGAATTAAATCATGATTGATTGGAGCGAACACGCAAGTGAGAACTCCATTCCTTATGCAGAAAGTGAGAACTGCACTCATCCGTCGTCCGATGCAATTTGACTAAAGTGGCGACGATGCTTCGATACTCTGCTCTGTACAATATCAAATAACATAGCACCGCATGCAGAGTCGGTGTCTTATAAAGTGTCTCTGTCTGTACAGTAACATCACCTTCATGTACTGTGTATAGGAATCAGGGAGCTAAATGTGTTCTAGAGTCGGGGAGCGAGTACACCGTGGAATACTAAAGTTGAAGGTAACTGAAGAATGACCCTCACCTGATACATGCGACACGTTATTAAAGGATGACATCGTGTTTATTTGATTTGTACATCAAGCTTGGCGCCAAGCTTGCATTTTAGCCACTCTCCACTTTGGGATTTATTTTAAAAAGTAAACACATGACCTATGATTTTTCTTGCATTTTCGTGATCAACTGGTGTCAATCTGGCTTGTTAAACACCACTGGAATAGCCTGTTGAATTCGGTCGAAACGATAACACTGTCGCCTATGGGAAACCATTTAGCTCAGTGATTCCTATAGATAGTGCAGCTATCGATCCGGGATACTTATCTCTGCGCCGGACATTCTTGTTGTACTAACCATGACAGGTACCGAAATCATAGAAATCAATTATATGTTTTGAACTTTCCGCACTGCATATGAGCGCGACAAACACTTTTTTTTATTGAAATCAAGAACATGTTAATGAATGACATGGTATACAACACAAATAAATGGTAAATTGTTCTAGGTTTATATATGAGAGAGAGAGAGAGAGAGAGAGAGAGGCGGAGAGAGAGTTTTAGACTGAATACAGATAGGAAGAGGGGAAGAGAAAGTTACAGAAGATGAAATGGAGTGAAGCCATGTGGGTAATTGCTATATGAAAAACGGTATTCGACAAACACTCTTTATGATTGCCACCATGTGAGGGAACGACTGGCAAGGAACATTAATAATTGTTTCCATGCGCAAAGAATTATGGTTAAAATGGGGAAACTTAGTATATACGGTAGTGTATTAAAAGGTCCGTATATATCAACCAGAGTCAGTATAAGAAGGGCCCGTATCGTTCAGGGTCCGTATCGTTCAGGGTCCGTATCAGCCACATATCCTTAGAATTTCCATCTGGACCACACCCCCCCCCCCTGTTTTGAACAAGACCCAAATTTACAAATCAAACTTGATATCTTCCATTTATATGTACATCTACTTGGTTTGTAAATTTCAAACTGGTAACTCAACATTTCCAATTGTTGAAATGTTCAACCACTATTATGTTCAACCTGACACCCTCTTATGGTTAGACATTTTTCAATTTCTTCGTCTGGATGCAGCTGTCGGTCATGTACTGACCATTAGTAGCCGTTGGGTGGAATTTTTGGGTATTTTTATACTATTAATAAAAAAAAGGGGAGTTTTCGCATTTAAAACAGTTAAAACTATGTAAATATCAGTTGTTTACTTGTTGGTGTGGTCGCGGAGGATAAGATGCTTCAAAACTTCAGGAGATAGTGTTGTTTTGAAGCCTTCTACATCATCAGAGCCTACATAGTCTTGTGTTTGTTTATTACATTCAGTGACCGTTCGGGGTTAAAAAGAGTATTTGTAATTGTCTTATGTGGTGCCTATCTGGATAGTGTTTGCTTTGTTTACAGAGAATCGGATGGTTTTGGATTTAGGGATGAGTACATCATTTGAATCAGAAAAGACGAGATTGTTATTAATTTTGTAAAGCATAGTGAGTCTGGATTTAAGTTGTCTCTCTTGTATGGTTTGCTAGTGAAGGTTGTCAAGCATATCGGTGACTGAACTGATGTTATGGAATCTATTTGAAACATATCTGGCTGAGCGGAGTTGTACTTTTTTTCTATTTTGTCTATTTGTCTATTTGTGATGTGAGTCCCATATATTCGAGTTTGGGCCTGACGAGTGCTTGATATGATCTGTTCTTGATGTCTATAGACGATACTTTGAGGTTTCCAAGTTCTCTGTTGCCGTTTGATGTTATTTGAGCAATATGCTGATCCCAATTTAAGTTGATTTAAACTGATGCCCATCAGTCCAAACATATTACCAAAAGTAGGAAAATATTATACTTTTGGCCTAGAAACAACACATTTTACACTAAATGGTGGTAAGAAAATCTAACTATCCAATAACGCAACACATGCATTTTACATTAAATGGTGTTTAGAAAATTTAACTATCAGA
The DNA here is from genome assembly GCA_032622095.1 of Siphonodentalium dalli. Taxonomy (NCBI): domain Eukaryota; kingdom Metazoa; phylum Mollusca; class Scaphopoda; order Gadilida; family Siphonodentaliidae; genus Siphonodentalium; species Siphonodentalium dalli. The sequence goes on along the minus strand of CP136067.1, from coordinate 196,750,826 downwards.
TCAATTTCAAATATTTTAATCTCAAATATACAACTGTTGAAAATATTGATCAAAGCTGGGACTAATAGTCCCTGACCAAAGTGAGACACCCTCCCCCAAACCACCCACTGACCCATTACCGTCAAGGCTGAGCAATTATATAATATATAGACAATGTCCATGATTGTATTACACTTTATTCATACAACGAAGAGTGTAAGCAAAATCACGATAGTTGACTATTTTTCCACTAACTCTAATGTACTTCGTTATCTATTCCGGTTACGTTTCGGTTCCGTGGTATTAACACTCGACTCTCGATGCCAGGCGTCCAGCGTTCGCGGATTGTTTGTCAAAACGTCTGTGAAGTTAACTATGTATGTGTACGTTGGAGTCGGATTTAAGACATATTATAGAAATACAACTAACATAAATATCTTTCAGACTCTTTTCGTGATAACATGTCATGTTTTTCCGGCTATTCCACGTGTTTGTCTATCATAGATAAGTCTGTGATTTATATGTCTGGTTTCTAAATTGTTTTCCCGCCACTCGTGGATGGGCCAAAATACAGACATTTCCTTCTATTTTAGCGGAAACTTGCGTTTGTCTGCTTTTAAAATTATTTCAGTTCGTATAATATAACTTCTCTCCCTATTACGAGTTCGTTGGATTAGTGTGTCTATATAACATGTATATACAGTCAAATACATATATGTGACCCGCCATATCAAATCCAGTCGTAAGTCGGGATTTTTTTTACCCTGAGCCAATGCATTCTCTTATATATGCGAGTCGACCATAGGTCGCCTCGCATATATAAGAGAATGCATTGGCCTAACAATTTTTTCTTGTATTCTTTAACAATTTTATAATTTCACCCATACAGAGCCCCCGACAAACATGAGCAGACGACACTCTTCTATATGCTTCTATATATGTGTGGGGCTCCCTGCAGGGTAATGGATGTTTTTTTATTTTATGTCCTAAAAATTGTAAGAAACATTTATTTTAAAAAAAATGATAAAAAATTGTTAGGCCAATGCATTCTCTTATATATATGAGGCGACCTATGGTCGACTCGCATATATAAGAGAATGCATTGGCACAGGGTAAAAAACATCCCGACTGTATTTGATATGGCGGGTCACATATATGCATACTCGAATCATAAACCAATCCAGCAAACCTACCAAACGGTGTTTGTTAGTAGAAATAATTCAAACGTTATCTAAAGCCTAACATAGTGCTCTGCTCCTATAATCATATTATATCTAATAGTCTATAATATACATTATTTGGATGAGTAAAATTATAAAATATGGATGTTAGTACGGAAAAACATATTTGAAAGTGTAATAAATGCGCCGAATTTTGCTATGAACACTTCTGTAACCTGAAATGGACACATGCATTCGCAGAAACAAAAATCTATAATAAAAAAAAAACACTAATAAGAATATGGAGATATGAATAAACTTTGTTGCTTATATTTACTATTGATAAAAGTCCTCCAATAACTCATTTTCGTGTGTTGAAACCATTGCTAGGTGAACAAAGTTGTTACAGTGATTTGTCAGCAAACATCGCTTATCGTGAAGTATATGTAAAATATTTTAGTCTGAATATTATTTTCAGAATATTTTTAATGCTTTGACCTTTTTCCAATGTTTACCGTCACGTTTTGATAAAATTTTGTATCTTATTGGACTAATTGGACTTTGATCGGTAATTTCACTGTAACAGTAATGTTTACATAACAATGGGTTTGACATGTAAAATCACGTTTTCTAGAGTTATTAATGATGAAAATAAGAACAAAGTCAATCTATTTTTACGTGTCCTTGTTGATGATACAGTAATGCCCAAAAATAATCGACTCCTTAACCAAAGCATAATTCTGCTTGATTATTTAGATAATTACTGTAGTTGTTTTACAGACTTTTATGGTATTTCGGATGAACCGACCTCGAACGCCGCGTGTGCTATGAAAATCGTAGTTCTTCAGTCTGATTGCATGGCAACAGTGCCGAGATATTATTTCGCGTTTCACTCTCAATGTGGTAATAAAGAAATATTTACATGAAACCAATTGTTTTTATAGTCCTAATTGGTTGCTATACTTGTATGTACATGTATATACATGCATGAAAACTGTTCAACTTCACGCGAATTGCTGCGCATCGAATGCTGAATTAATTGATGTGCACTGCAGGACATGGCATCCAATATATAAAATCGTTGTATCGAATGATTTACAGTTCTCGTCTAGAAGCCAGAACAGCACGCGGGTGATGATTGGATTGTAGTCTCTACCAGACGAAAAATCTCTTTATGATGAGTCGCTGAGTAGCACACCGGCCATGCTACACACGCATGTGCGCTAACAATGTGCTTCTATATTAACGTCTAAACATACAGAAATACACTGGAAAATTAATTATGAAATAAATAATGATAAATCTTATGTGTGTACGTTTTTTAATTTGACAGCCCTCCTTATATATCAGTGGAAGTTGGAGCCAACCAAGGCAACCATATGTTGTATGCACAAATCACAGTTGTTGGAAATTTATTATCAAAATCCGCCGATAAATACTATAGTCATGTATCATTATGTTTTAGTAACAATAGTTTATACATGTACACGACGGAGATGACATGCCAAATTGACAAGACGTGTCGTGGATTGTAAAATCTTGTCTGGATTATCGTCATGACTTCTTCATTTTTAGTTTTCATTAAGCTGATCAACGAAATTGGTCTAAATGAAATTAATAGACTTATATCACATGTGAATCCTTCGTAAGTTGTGAAGTAGTTACTTTCATTTTTATCGCGATGCTTCATTTCCAATTCCGTGTTTTTTGCAATCTCCACACGGTTGCTAACCGGAAGTCACTTGACAATTTCTCCAAAATTTATACCCGCGATCTTGAAAAATCATTGATGGATATAGAAAAATTTATATGACGTCATTCACCTGCATTAGGTATAAGCACCCTTGGTGGTTGCTATAAAAGAGTAATTTAGGAAAATGTTGGCTGCCTGTCTGTCTGTCTGCAGGTGTCTCCCAGACCCTGGACCGATTTGAACCAGATGTTGTGTGGAAACTCGGAGTACCCTGGCGGATGTTATAATGGCGTTAGTTTTTGTTTTAATTTTGGTCTAAAAAAATTATTTTAAAAACAAATATTAAAAATAAATATTAGTTATAAAGTGAACAAGAAAACAAAATTTAATTTTAAATTTAATTTATATTATCATTTTATTTTAATAAAAATGTTTAAACGATCAATATGTGCACACAGCGCACAAAGATGACCCCGCTGAATAAAGGGCTGTCTGAAACCAAATGTGCGCAAAGCGCACGCAGGGGCCACAGGCCCATTTGTGCAGTGACCTGATCAGCTAGTTATAATCAAGTAATGGTATGTGTATTTATCGGCGGGTTTTTATAAGAATTTCCAACAACTAGTACTGTGATGAATAGTAATGACAGAAATTACCTCAAATTCAAGGCAAATATCACGGCGGGGAATCACGTGGTTTCGAGGTTGGTGTGTACCACGCATTCAGAATGTGCAAACGCACAAAAACATGATATACGAGGAACTGACACAAAACATAGTAATTTGACTGTTACGGGCATATGCTAGTTTATTTTTTGAAACAAGTTGACACCTTATTTGTTCGGAAATACTTAGTTGTTTTGTATAACATTCTGACCAAAGTTGCCAGTCGGAGGTGCGTGGAATACACCAGTCCATACATCTTGGAGAATCCGTCGACTGACAACTTTGGTCAGAATGTTAGAGCAAACAAATATGAATTTGGACATAAATGAGGTATCAGCTTGTTTGAAAAATATTATAACATCTGTTCGTAGCTGTCAAAATAATATGGAATATGTCGTATCTTATAGTTTATTACCTTTTTTCATCGCGTCTGGTCGCGTTTTAGATCGCCTCAGCCATTCTAGATTGCGTGATACCCAGAATCAGAGCTTCTAACATCAGGCGAGTCCAGCTACCATTCGGATGATGCACGTGAACGCCAGATGTTGATCTTTATCGATACCGATCGAGAGTGACTGGCGATCACGCGTGCTCCAACTGATCGAATCTGTACGATTTTCTGTCTATGCATATAGACAAAATTCTGCATGTATACTTTATATAAATCCAAACTGAGCGGGGACGCAATTTTATATAAACGCAATGTCCGCATTATGTCGTTTATACAAAGGCCATGCACATTCGAATTCCTAACATTGTCTGCCGATATCCGGACTTCTCTCCCCTGATCGGAACCAAACCACAAGTGGAAGAAATATTATGTTTTAATGTGAACCAACTGGGAATGTTATGCCCTATACATGCATGGAGGCCTTCCGTTCCCAGTTTGATTGTATAAGTTGTATAGGGAATCTGTTTTGAAAAATACCCAGATATAGCCATATATGACTCGAACTGTGTCGAACAATTTACGACTCACTGCATAGACGACAGCTCGAAGTGTCACAATTTAGTGGCAAATATCAATGATTAAGCCGGTTTTAGCAGATTTAGAACTTGTCCGTTCACATAGGAACTGAAGTCAGACAGTGTTAACATTAGTCCACAACTGTATAGCTTACATTTTCCCTAACAAAAAACAACAATTGTGTTTTCAGCGCGGCAATGACAGAGAAAGAAATTCGTGAGTGATAAAGTCGTCTCATGAAAATAACGCAATTTAATTACGGACGCAAGACAAGACGGATCTGTGCATTGCGCAGAATGAATATAATTGCACTGAATACAAACAAATAATAATAAATATTAAATATCAGCAGAGTCAGATTCAGTCATACTGTATATGGAGTCAGTGCCGTATATAATTTGGTCGCCAATAAATACATTGTTGAGTTTTGACGGCATGAACTTGGAAACAGGCATATTTTTAACTTTGACCATTTTCAGGGGGCATAAAACAACGGTAATTCACCGTACAACTGATGAAACGGTATGGCATCCTCAGATTATGACGGTCCGACACCGTCAAATCGACAGTATTTTTTTTATCCCTTTACCCAACAGAAGGGCCCTGTGCCAATGCATTCTCTTATATATGCGAGTCGACCATAGGTCGCCTCGCATATATAAGAGAATGCATTGGCTTAACACATTAAAAATTATAAAATTGTTAAAGAATGTAAGAAAAAATGGTAAAAAGTGTTTTTTTAGGCCAATGCATTCTCCTATATATGCGAGGCGACCTATGGTCGACTCGCATATATAAGAGAATGCATTGGCACAGGGCATAACTGTAACTATCACAATGTGGTCAAGGAGCCGGTTCCAATGATATCCATATTTGTATGGTTCTATTGAGACAGACCGAAGATATTTTAGGCTGTTGAAGCTTTATTTGGCCGGTTTTGGCCGGTTTGTTGGGTAAAGGGTTTTAAGAGTGCATGATGTATGGGACTGGGGAGCAGGCTTCGGTAAGAACAGCCGGACGCATTGCCCTGTATGAGGCTGGGAGCAGGCTTCGGTACAAACAACCAGATATATTATAGTTGCCGGATCCTGCTGGGTTCATTTATAACATGACAGATCGCTTGACCGCGGAGTTCAGAATTCTCTTGACAGCATCGTCGGATTGACAGGGTCTTCAATAACGGGGCAGGCATACACAGCAGCACATCGATCTACCACCACTATACGTGTTATATGTACGTTAGTCGTGTCAAATTCCATCCAATCCATTCAATTATATCCACGTTCCGACACAATAACCTGATTGCAGTTCATAAAGATCGGATCTATATGATAAGGCAATGCTGGCCCCGTGACCCGAATTGAATATGAAGATTGTGTATGAGATTATTCGTGAAAAATTGGTATGCTGGTATACACATACTGCTCGATTTAAATTTGGTTTATTATGGCTTTTCGTTGTTTATCACGACCATGTCATGTTTATGGGCTGAGAAAAGACCACGCACACAAAATGCTAATTTCACCGAGATATTAATTACTTAAATTAAAGTGCTAGAAACCACAGACCCCAACGAAAAACAACTGAAAACTTGCCCAGATATAATTTAATAGAACTGCGTGCGTCGACCTAATGATTCATGCACCTTACAAACTGAGCCACCGCGGGGGCCTCTCACACTGATCGGTAATATTAGTGAACTGAGCCACCGTGCGTATGTGTGTGTGCTTGCGTGCGTCTGTGTGTGTGTGTGTGTGTGTGTGTGTGTGTGCGCGCGCGCGTGAAGTGTGTGTGTGTGTGTGTATGTATGTATGTATGAAATAGACTCGAAAACTGCTCAACCAATCCGACTCAAATTTTGAATGTAGGCCTACCTTTATCCCGGGAACAATATGGGCGGGTCCAATTTAACGTGCGACCGTGTCCTTGAGCTTGACATCGCTCATATAGGCATGTTTCTGGACCGACCGAACAATACTTTTTTTTTCTCCTAATACTTTTCAATGTTGTTCACTCAGTATTTGCCCCGGATGGTAAAAATAAACGTTGTCTGAAATGAGGTATTGAATTAGGCATCATTTAAAATCTCCGCTCGGCTTCGATTAGTCTCTGTCACTCATGATAAAGAGGAAACGACAACCGCGACCAATCCTCTTCAAAACAGTACAACCAGAATTATCATAAACCATGCAGTAACTGTTTCAATATTTTAGTATTTACGAACAATTTCACGGGAAACCATTTTAGAACACGATTTCCCCCGGAAAATGTCATTTATACTTGAAAAATTAAAGGTACTCAATCCGATAAGACGGTCCCCATACCATCAAGATGCAACAACAACAACATTTCTTCAAAATACGCTTTAGTTATCAGAATCGATTTACTGCAACAAAATAATGCTAACCACTGTCAACTATGGTATCAAATTCCCAAAACTTGTTATTAATCAACATTTTGTTTAACAAAATATGGCCGTATTATCACTAAAATATCACGAAATTTGACCGTATTACCACATGATTTTAGAGTTATCAATCTTGTCCGAGACCCCCCCCCCCCTCCACCGTTTGACCACGTGTTTCTGTGCCACATATTATTATACATGTCGAGAAATAACAAACTTCAAAAATCGATATCTGATCGCTTTCAGTTTTGATGGGTGGGTTCCTCGACTCGAATCAAATAGTTTTTACTCCCCCCCCCCCCCCCCCCCCGTAGCCAAAGAAATGGTAATCTATAGGAGCGTTTGGTCGGATTGAGAACCTTTAACGAGTTGTCTCAGGAACTTAATGTGTAATTTAACCGAATCCGTAGATTCTTAATATGCAAAAAAAAGTTTTTTCGCGCCAAAAACGCCATGATACGATATCTTAGAAGCCCACGGATGGAATTTGGTTAAGTGAGGTGATTAAAGATAAATAATCCGAATTAACGCTCCCAACTTACTATTTCTTTGGCTTCGGGGGGGGGGGGGGGTAAAATATTTTATTCGAGCCGAGGAACCCTCCCATCAAAGCTTAGAGTGATCAGATATCGATTTTTGAAATCTGTTATTTCTCGAAATGTGTTCTTATTAGTGGACCAGAAAAAGTCGTTAAACCGACGGTCTCGGAAAAAGCGGATGAAGATGGATAACTCTAAAACCAAGTGGTAATACGGCCAAATTTCGTGATACTCAAGTGATAATACGGCCATATTTCATTGAACAACATGTTGCTAAATAACACGTACGTTTTGGGAAATTTTATACCATAGTTGACGCTCTTTAAAAACACTTCTTCGAATATTTCCGTTATTTCTTCAAAAACTCTTCTTCAAATCTCTCCGTTATTTCGTCAAAAACACTCCTTCTCATACAAATCACCGTTATTTAGCAAATTTTTTAGTGGCCCAGTGAAAGTCGACGAGAAGACGGTCTCGGGCCAAATTGCGATGAAGATGGATAACTCTAAAATCAAGTGGCTTTTTTGTGTCAGATATTTGATAAAACGGCAAAACAAAATGTTGATAAATAACAGGTTTTGTGCATTTTTATACTATAGTTGATTGTGGTTAGCATTATTTTTGAGAAATTAATCGATTCTGATAACTGAAGCGGCATTTCAAAAATGTTGTTGTTGGAATCTGATTATATAGGGACCATCGAATCGGATTGAGTACCTTTAATGCATTCAAATATCTTTAATTTTGCGTGATTGTGTCCTGATGTTACGGCTCGAGTACAACAAATAATCTAAAGAAATAATTCCTGAACCGTCACAAAACCGGCCTAGAATGACTTCCAATGTAACAGTTTCCCCACAGTGGTGTCTGTCATCGCTCGCATTCACAACGTTAACGAAGTGCTGCTGAGAGTATACAATCAAGGCAATTTGATCATACGGCCGATCATCAGATAAGATCAGATAAGAATTATTGACAGATTCGCCCACTCGAGGCTGACGTCAACACAATTAGACAAATAACATAAAATGTGATTATAAATAAAGTAACATAAACATATTATTTTTCCAATATTAAATTGGTGAGCCACAGCGTTTTTGTATAAAGAGTTGGACCATGTACGTCGCAGATGATATTACATGCTTGGGTTAGTTAAACAGTTTTTATTGCCAAATAATAAATGTGACAATAAGGACAGGGGCACAAATGCTGGTCACTTAGGCTTGCCCCGCTCCGAGGATAGGGGCACAAGTGCTTGCCACTTAGGCTTGCCCCGCTCCGAGGATAGGGGCACAAATGCTGGCCACGTAGGCTTGCCCCGCTCCGATACAGCACATATAGTACAATGTGCGGCAGTATAATTATGTTGAACAGAAAGAAAAAAAATATTATTAAGTGTGGTTAATTTTTAGTAGATCAGAAAAATGAAGAACAGTTTGCTATGCGTTATGCATGTTGTGTCATGGGCGTGGTTGGGGCTGAAAGTGGATTGAGGAATGGGGCTGTCACCTTTTATCCGTCGCGGCGTTACCTGAGAGACGAGATTATGTAAAAAAAAAAATCAGTATGAAAGCGAATGAATACGGATTTCAAGAATGAGGGTCTATAAAGACTCTTTATTAAAGAGTTACTTAAAAACGATTTGTCTTATGGATAAAGCTTTGGACGTCCTGAAAATTGTGTTCGTTGTCTTTGTCACATGGACTAACCTTACCAAGTTCGGAGCGATGTTCGTCGTATAAGGGGCATGCGAAGAAAACGTGTTTTGGGTTCATCATGTCTCAAGATGATTAATAATTTCTGTTGGTCAGCCATATTATGAAAGGTCTGATTGGTGTCGTGTTGGTCAGCCATATTATGAAAGGTCTGATTGGTGTCGTGTTGGTCAGCCATATTATGAAAGGTCTGATTGGTGTCGTGTTGGTCAGTCATATTATTAAAGGTCTGAATATTGTCGTATATTTCTGCAAAGTTAGATTTTTATAAATTGGCATCGCATAATGAAGTGTTCTTATTTTTCTATAACATACCACATTTTATTTTTTTGGCAAATTCTCTCATCAGCGGATATATTAGGTTGTTTGTGTTTGTAATTTCTGAACCATGGTTGCTAATCCGAAGCGTTGTGAAAGTTAATATGTTGGCGAAATGTGTGCCATACACATGCAGTACTTTAACATGTACAGTATATGATAGGCGGAGAAAGAGCCAATGTGAATGTTTATTCAATTTATACACTTTTCGCGTAAAATTCAGTCATATTCAATAGATTAGAATATAATATAGCCAACGGTTGTTTTCGGCAGACTATAATTACAAATAATATGGCCAAGGTGATTTATTCCGGACAAGACTCAATAGCCAGGATATATCCAATCGTCGAAACGCGAAGACGATTGGTCACTTGATAATAATGGTGACCATGGGTGTCACTACGTACCTTGGCCAGCGAGGACCACAATTACTCTGATCGGTGTATATATACCTATATGAAATAAATCCGATGGTTTATAAAATAGTCATATATGCATGGTGAGTACCGCTGCCATGTGTAATAATAGTCATATATGCATGGTGAGTACCGCTGTCATGTGTAATAATAGTCATATATGCATGGTGAGTACCGCTGCCATGTGTAATAATAGTCATATATGCATGGTGAGTACAGCTGCCATGTGTAATAATAGTCATATATGCATGATGAGTACCGCTGTCATGTGTAATAATAGTCATATATGCATGGTGAGTACCGCTGCCATGTGTAATAATAGTCATATATGCATGGTGAGTACAGCTGCCATGTGTAATAATAGTCATATATGCATGGTGAGTACCGCTGTCATGTGTAATAATAGTCATATATGCATGGTGAGTACCGCTGCCATGTGTAATAATAGTCATATATATGCATGGTGAGTACCGCTGCCATGTGTAATAATAGTCATATATATGCATGGTGAGTACCGCTGCCATGTGTAATACTAGTCATATATGCATGGTGAGTACCGCTGCCATGTGTAATAATCGTCATATATGCATGGTGAGTACCGCTGCCATGTGTAATAATAGTCATATATGCATGGTGAGTACCGCTGCCATGTGTAATAATAGTCATATATATGCATGGTGAGTACCGCTGCCATGTGTAATACTAGTCATATATGCATGGTGAGTACCGCTGCCATGTGTAATAATAGTCATATATGCATGGTGAGTACCGCTGCCATGTGTAATAATAGTCATATATGCATGGTGAGTACCGCTGCAATGTGTAATAATAGTCATATATACATGGTGAGTACCGCTGCCATGTGTAATAATAGTCATATATGCATGGTGAGTACCGCTGCCATGTGTAATTTCTTTTGGATTGTTTTTCGCGGAAACAAGCACTCATATTCACCAGGCATGTACTACTATAGTCCAACATGTTTTCCTCGGAGTTGACTGCAGTTCAGTACATGCTTGTGGTATATACACCACACTGACTCAACAACCAGGGTAGCTGTGACTTTCACTTGTATAAACAGTGAAGTATACTAAGATTATCCAGTCAATATATAAATATATTATTCTCATCTATGCGGAAGCCTATGTGTCAAGTCGCGACGACTGTTAAATATTATGGTATTTTAATGCAGAGCTATATAGCTACATGTATGTATCATGTCAAAAATTATCCTAAACTGAATAATTTCCAACATCCAGATAATTGCGTCAACAGCATATAGATACCACGCTATAAAGATAACATTATATGTTTGCGTATAACGACGTTTGGTTTCGAACACAGTTATACCGGATTATTATATGATCATAAACTTTCTTCTAAAAGTCCCATACTAAATGATGGGCAAAAGAAGTTGATAAATCACGATATCTACCTGGTTGTTCTATAAATAGGCCAGACGGGTTAATAACAAGATCACGCGACGTCATGAGTTATTAATAGGAAGTATGTAAAGTAGTGACGTTTGGTATTATTATTTATCATATGACTCAATCATTATTTACGTTGGAAAGTATGTCATAAATCAATTTCATATCAATTACTAGTTCATATCACCTTCCGACAATTTGATTGGTTTGTTGACAAAAAGTGTGTACTGAATGGCTGAATGGCAGCCGGGGCCGAGCCGCATCTCTAACTAAATGCAGGTCAAATTCGTGCGCGTCAATCAAAGCGATGCCGAAATTCTCGCAATTATAATCTTGAAATATATAGTTTTGGACATTGTTATACGATAAATAGAATATGTAATTAGTATTTATTTAATAAACATACGATATAATGTCACAAACTGAGAACAGAATAGCGCACTATATCTTCGCGTGCATATTATTTCTGCTAGTTCACCAGGTGTAATTGGGCTTCCGGTGCAATGAAGTGACGTCACATTAACCTTTTGCTGCCGATGTCATATAGCTATTTAGTGATTTGTGTGTGTTTTGGACATCATATGACACCTATAAATTGATTATGATTCATAATCAATTTATAGGTGTCATATGATAAATAGTCGTGTTTCTCTCATATGATATTTATGAAACTCATCACGAATTTTCAGTTTTCTCTCGCCGGAGGCTCGAGGAAACTGAAATTTTTTAGACTCGTTTCATAAATATCATATGAGAGAAACACTCATTTCATATCCTCTATATGATCATAAGTTTCTTTCCCCAATTCCTATGTTAAAACGTAACGAAAAAGTCGAGATATCTAACGATGTTGACCTCATTAATGAAACAACAGGTTAATATCAGTTCTGAGTGACGTCAGATACTTCAGGGGTTAACATAACTTATTATCAGACCTGAAAATTTATCAGGTTTTCCCAGCGACGTTCAACGTCACAACGTCTTGTCCAATCAAAGCGCGTTTCATATAATGAAACATTCTGAACCTATTCTCGGTGAATATTAACTTCCTCGGTTGATAAATCCTCATGTCAACCTCGAAACCATGCAATAAATGTATAATATAGGCCTATAATTCTGTTCACGGCAAAGTACACACCATTCTTCAACGTCCATTAGTACGAACCGTGTCAAGGGGAGGGGTTGTTTTCAGTCGAGGACTATTTTTTATACAGAATTGTTTTTTCTTATATGTCTCATTTATCGAGAAAATTTATCGGAATATGAAAGTAGTACTTCCTTGTTTATTTCAAAACTGTGTTTTAAGTCAGTCAATGGACTTGCGACTGGACATTCGAAAACTAGTAGATCTCGCCCTTCGGGCTCGGCCTTCTATTTTCCGAATGTACATTCTCTCGTCTATCGCCGGATGACTACTGTTTGGGTGCCATTCCAATCCATCGGCAAGTAATCAGTGCATGTGTGTGATCAGCATTATCGCGGCGTAAATATCACAGTGGGGAATCACATGGTTTCGAAGTTGGTGAGTACCACGCATAAAACATGGCCAAGGCTGATGGGGTACCCATGGGGGTACCAATTTTCCTACAAACGGTAGTATAATGTAATAGCATCCGCATAATATATTTGTATACGTTTGGTGAAATAAGTGTTCCAACAAAACAGATTAAACTGACTGAGTTCATACTACGTTCTATACTACGGTGGCCATTTTGGACGCCATCTTGGATTCTAGGAAATGTCAATGGGTGAGAACTCCACACATACCTAGAAATTTATTCACACACCACCCAGAATCACAATCCGTAACTTTAACAGAGATTTTTTTTCCTTCACTCATGTTGCTCCCGTTCACTCATGTTGCTCCCGTTCACTCATGTTGCTCTCGTTCTTTGCGTGGGACCACAGATTGTGAGTGGGAATGGAAAATGAATCGAATTTTCACCTATATTACTAAAAAAAAATAGTTTTACCAGTCAAAAACCCCCGAATTTTATTATTTTTAATTAGAAACAATCGTAAAAAATCATTCATGAACCATCACAAACCGACAATAGAATGACGTCATTCCTACACAATGACAGATACCGAAACTATCGAGTCTTGTCCGTGGTATAAACAATCTGGGTTCTAGTTCGGTGAATACGACCGTTTGACTGTGGTATAGTCAGGGACGTGGCGACAGGGGGGGGGGGGTCAAAATGTTCAACAGTTGGAAATTTCATACCTGACACAACATTAGTTGGAAATTTCACACCAAGAATAGGTTGAAAATGTTCTTGTTTGATTTTCGAACAATTTATTGGGGGAATTTATTGTTTTTGGAGCAATATTTGTATATTTTCCTACTTTTGGTAACAATTTTGGACTGAAATGGCCATCAGTTGGAAATTTTCCAACCGTGGGGGCGGGGGGTGTCATATTGGAAATTTCCAACACTTGGAAAGCTTGTATCCTGGTCCCTCCCCCGTGGCCAGTCAAAAACTGCTAGTTAATGGGAATTATGCAAAATTTGTGTTTGGTCTGAGGTCGGATTCAAGGGGGCTGCAGTTGGAATTCCCCAAAGTGGACATCCCCCCCCCAATGGAGACCTTCTAGTCAAGTCCCTGTCTATAGTCTCACCAAGTGAAATATGACTGTGTGCAGAGTCTTTTTAAGTGAATATTCATGCGTGTTTACGAGTAAAACAATCACAGTATACACAAACCTCCAGATAGGATGCACGTTAGCCAATAAAAATAACATGTATAACGTGACTTAAAACTTCAAATCATTCTCTGTTGTATATCATGCTTTTAATTACAATATAACAGATTGCCCGATCGCCTGTTTAGATGTTTAGAGCCACTAAGTCTTGATGCCCGTTAAATTGCGTTAATGTGAATAAGAGTGCAAGCGTGAGCGTGTGAAGGAGTGTATGACTGAATGTATGTATCAGATGAATATTATCTATATATTGTACCCAACATGTAAAACCATTCATTCTGTGTGTAAAATCAACTGACTGTTTCAATAAATAAAAAAAAAATCCTGAAATTTCAAAATGGATTTTCTCAAAATCTGTCGGGAATTTCTTTTTGAAATCTGGTGCAAGCGATTATGATGGCACACTCTTTAAGATCTATTAACCCGTATAACCACATTTACTTTACTTGAACAATATTTAAAAGTTCACTGTTTTCAGGTGCCAAGAACTTCTGTAAAATAAAATATTTTCAAAAGTGAAGTTTATATATCCATGATATCATATCTGAAGATCATGAGAGGAGGCTTAATTATTTTTGATTCGTGAAATTTAATGATTATTTTCACTATGAACGGCAACGGTAAAAAAGAACGGTAAATAATATTCTATATTCGAGTGTTGATCAATGAAACGTTGGACTGAGATAAGATCTATGCATGTCATGCCTGTTGATCAATGAAGCATTGGGCTGAGATGAGATATGTGCATGCCATGGGATCAAAACCAAGTTAAAGCTGACCACCATATCTCTTATAACATAGAATATTGGTGTTTTAGTAATTTTAAACCAGGGGCCTGTGCTCAAAAACACTGGATTTTCTTTTTATTTACGCGTGATGTGCGTAAAACCCATTGTAGCGTATTTATAGCTCTATGAACGATGTGAACAACATGGTAATTATAATGAAAATGAGTTGATGACTCGAGCCATAAACTCGTTTTCATTATACTTATATGTTGTTTTGCATCGGTCATAAAGAAAAGTCGCCCTTTAATGTTGCATGTCTGCGTTACATGTTTATAATGATATCGGATGCCATCAGTCCGACGGAATTAACTCGGAAGCATTCACGCGAGATGCAAAGACATTCAATATGTATACGATGAAGTTGTTCATGGTATCGCGCTGTGATTTTATATTACACGACAGAGAAACTGATTTAATCAATGCATGTTGATAGAACCACAATGGGATTCGCGTGATTTCAACATATAACGATCGGACAGAAATGATAGTTTCTTATTGGATTACGTAACTCGATGATCTATGGTGACTCGTGTCTCCAGATTCGGAGGAATTATTTTATACACGATATGCGAGTAATTTCCCGGAATGGTAATCCAATATTATGGGAGTTATTTCCTGTTTTCGTGTCGACGCCAGACGCGGAAATATCATCGAGGGCTGGCACGAAATGCCAAGGGTCCATGTGCACGTACTAGCAAGTTAACACTGTACCGAAGCTAGGTTTATATCCCAACAAACGCATGAATAAACTTTTGTCGCTATAACAAAATAGGTTTTATACGAACGTAATTTTTGAACCTCCGAATTGGGGAGAGGTATCAAAACAGCTAGGCGGGACACATTTTGCCACCACATGGGTAGGCCCGGGCAGAATATTCACTTATAGGGGCTATACCCCCGCCCCTGTACAGCCCATTTACCCCTCCCCTAACTCCACCCGCCACCGAATTTCGTGGCTCAAAGATGCATAATCTGAATTAACACTCCCAAAAAATATTTTATTCCAGTCACGGAATCCATCAAAGCTCAGAGTGATCAGATATCGATTTGTGAAATTTTGTTATTTCTAGATATATGTAAATTTTAACGGCCTGGCAAATATTCGTCAAATTAAAATTAAAATAATAGATTTCAAACATCGATATCTGATCACTCTGGACTTTGATGGGTGGGTTCCTCGACTCGAATAAAATATTGTTTACCCCCGAAGCCAAGGAAATAGTAATTTGCGAGCGTTAATTCGGATTGAGTACCTTTAAGAGGTGACTGCATGGATGCTTATGAGATTTACATGTCTGTTTACTTGGAACAGCTCCCACAATCTGCTATTCCAATGATAAAATATCAGTCGAACATTAGACATTTGGCGTCATAAGAGCAGATTGTGTATTTTATGATAAAGCATTTCGAGAGTTATTCCAACATAACCCATGGATGGGGTGGGACTTCTGGCATTGGGAACTCTATATGCGGGCGAAGGATCCAATGGCTTCCCTCGGCACATGTCGGTAACAGAGTATATAATGATCAAAGGAAACATAATAACCAGTTTGGTCTTGATATCCAGGTACATTTTGGATTTTGTAAGCGGTACCATGTGGGTGCGTTTTGTCCCTTCAGCCAATTCAATTACAACCACAAATGTTTCAAATGTGGATCTCTACACAAATCTATAAATTGTTCTACATGGACTTCTCGTCCTTTGGAGACAAGGAACCTGGATGCGCGTTCTCAGCAGTCACAAACCAGCGCAGGAGTCAGTCAGCTCCCATCTCCAATCAGAGTAAATACACTGCAAAAAATGCTTGATGACTATGACAAAACTTTGGGGGAATTTGTGGTAAAATATTTTGAAATTGGTTTTGACATGGGTTTACAAACTGCAATTTCAGGCCATGCAGGAAAATTCATATATAGTAGCAGAGAAGTTGAATAAAGATGTATTAGCAAGCAGAATTGCCGGCCTATTTTCCCAGCCTCCGTTTGACAATTTAATTATCTCCCCCTATTGGTCTTGTCGAAAAATCAACACCGGACACATATCGCCTAATTCACCACCTTTCATTTCCAAATGGATTCTCGGTGAATGATGGGATACCTGAGGAAATTTCATCAGTTTCCTACGAAACTATCCAAAATGCAATCTCAATTATTCCAGATATTGGCCCTTCATGCTATTTGGCCAAATTTTATACAAGAAATTCATTCAGCCAACTCGCAGTAAACCCAATGAACTGCCCACAGCTCGGGATCCAGGATCCATTTTAAGGACAAGTTTTACTTTGAAATGTGCCTCCCAATGGGGGGGGGGGGGGTCAAGCTGCTTCATTTTTGAACGTTTTAGTACAGCTTTGTCATGGATTTTCCAAAGTGTTGGCGTAGGGCAAATGGTGCATGTGCTTGACGATTTCCTAGTTCTGGAGAGGGGTCATATGTCTTGTCAGGATAGGTTGGAGACCGCGTTAGATGTTTGTGATTATTTGGGAAGTCCCGTTAGCGGAGGAGAAAACAGTTTTACCATCATAGACCATAACATTTCTTGGCATTGAGTTGGACATACCAACAACGTCTGCGCGTCTGTCAATGGAGAATTTAGCTAAATGTAAATATTTCATCGAAATTTCATCCAACTGAGGAAAGCTACACTCAGAGATTCCAGTCATTGATTGGCCTTCTCAATTTGACATGCTCTGTGATAATAACAGGGCGAGCATTTCTACGGCGGCTGATTAATTTAACAGGTGGTGTCAAAAAAGCATACAACATAATTGAAGTAACTCACATCGTTAAAGCTGGTCTTAGAATATGGTTACTGTTTCTCCAGTCCTTTAATGGGAAGTCATTTCAAATATTTCTTTCAACGGAATTTGGTCACGAGCGTATACGTCGGTCGGCTCGTCAAATATTTGTTATGCCGCCAATATTCCAGGTGGTTAAAAATAACAGATTTCAAAACAAAAATCGATCTAGAACTGATAACTCGATCTGAGCTTTGATAAGATAAGATAAGATAAGATAAGATAATTTTAATGCATGAAACACCCGTAACATAGGCAGTATGCATACAATGATTATATGATATATAACAAAAAGAGTATAAAACCTGAAATGTATATATGAATTATCACGTACTTTTATTTTGTAAAAATATTGATCGCTTGTCGAAGTATTGACGGATCACGTTGCAGATCTTTCCACAGTTTCCGTTCTCGTTTGTCATAATTTTAATGAATTTACCGTTTTCATCCAATGAATCGAAGTTGTCACAATATTGTTTCATTAGCAAAAATAGTTTATCCCTTAAATCTGAGTATAATGGACATTCCATAATTACATGTAGTTCATGTTCAACCTTTATTGGGAGTGGAGGGCAATATATGCATTTCCTATCATTTACATCTATTTTCGGTTGATGGTGGCGGCGTTTCTCAATGGACAGTTGGTGGTCACTAATTCTAAGTTTTGTGAAACGCATTCTGTCTTCCGCGTTATGAGTACAATAAAGGTATGGTTCTATGACATATTCAGATTTAAATAGTCGATATGTTCTTAGTTTATTATCACCGTTTTTCCGAGCATCGTCGAATATCGAACGTTTGAATTCTTTCTCATGTTTACATTTCAAGGAAGCTTTAAGTTTGTCTACAATATTTGAGTGATAAAGCTTCCCACCTGTTTGAATGTTTAGTCCGATATTTTGTCCGATATTTTGGAGAGATTTAAAGATGGAAAGTGATTTGACCTTGCGCATTTGTTGTTCATAAACTGATGGGTAGGCGGGTTCTTCTACGCGAATCAAATATTTTTTAACCGCCGAAGCCAAAGAAATATAGTAATTTAATAGTGTTATTCTGATTATGCACCTTTAACTTCAAATAACAATTTATTGGGCAATCACCCGTGGTTCACACTTTGAAACTTGTGAACATGTACATGTCACGTGCTTTATTTGATTCTTGCGATAGGGGTGATGTACAGCCTGTGCAATTGAATCCTTGGCAACATGATAGATGGTGTTGTTAGGAGACAACCTCGAATTATCCTGATATAACAGCTTTATATATTGAACAACTGCTCCAGGATGCACCTCGACCGATTTATCATGGATCTGAGATCGAACTGGCTACACTCGATGTTTACCCAAGCGTTTACTTCCGTACACATCAGTTCTGACGTCAACGATTGAAAACGTCCCGGTTTTGCTCTATAAATCATGTTATGCATGCGCATGGTTTGTTCATATCGAATTTAGCGACTTCTATTTGTTAACACTTTACCCAACAAACCGGCCAAAACCGGCCAAATAAAGCTTCAACAGCCTAAAATATCTTCGGTCTGTCTCAATAGAACCATACAAATATGGATATCATTGGAACCGGCTCCTTGCCACATTGTGATAGTTACAGTTATGCCCTGTGCCAATGCATTCTCTTATATATGCGAGTCGACCATAGGTCGCCTCGCATATATAAGAGAATGCATTGGCCTAAAAAAAATCTGTTTTTAACACTTTTTATCATTTTTTCTTACATTCTTTAACAATTTTATAATTTTTAATGTGTTAAGCCAATGCATTCTCTTATATATGCGAGGCGACCTATGGTCGACTCGCATATATAAGAGAATGCATTGGCACAGGGCCCTTCTGTTGGGTAAAGGGTTAACACTGTTATGGCCAGCATATATCATGCCGTGTCATGGCTAGATCATGTCACGAATCTCCACTCTTAGCTACGCACGGGCGTTAGACAGAGTAGATATTCAAGGCATGATCTATTTTATGACAAGAATATATCGTGCCACGAATCTCTATACTCTACTCCTGTGGATATCATAGATAATATATGTCGCAGAACAGTTGTATGAGGGTCAATTGTTGCCAGTATTACAGATGATCATATATTTAGATATCTAACCGGGCGGTTCTTAATTATGGTAATGGGTGTCTAAATCCGCCTATAATAATGATTATACTCTAACTGAACAATTCTAACATTTGTAACATTGCTGGAGGAAATATGTACCGGATTCGTGCAATACATACATATGAGATATCACATTCCATCAGTTCAAAACCTGCGAACTTTTTGAAGTTCTGACCGGGAACTTTATAACATTTAAATAATAGCTCAATAGTTAATATATGTTCTTCAATGTGGTATTTCACAGTAGGCGAATGTCCCAACTATGGATTGCATGATTTAGGTGACTATGTTGTCAACCGATTTGGAATGATCTATTTCCAGGATAGATTTACCTAATATAAAATTAAAATGTGCATTTCATATGTCGGTAACACATATACACCACTGGTGAATATAATTATGTTGAGAAAGCTTCAATGTGCATTCAGGGTTCCAGACCTCCAGTTACAACAACAACATCTAATTTAACGTCGATTTCTGTTTTGTTCTTTTGAGAACCAAATATGATATACAGTATATGGTCGTTGAAGCTGAATTTGGGGATCAACCCGGAAGAAATTGGATACAAGCTGATTTTGGTGTCATTCGACGCAGAAAAGCTGCAGGAACAACATAACCAAAATCCGTAAAAATCCGCTTATGGGAAAATTCAGGATCCAAGATGGCGTAAAAAATGGCCGCCAAATAATGAAGAATTTTCCAGCCAACACCCATTGACACGCAAACCCTCAGTGAATATGGGAGAAATCTCACCAAAACGGATTCCACATTGATAGTAGAATATGTTAGAACATATATAGAGATAATTTGGTTGTGGAATTTTGGGACAGACTTCTGTCAATATAACAGCCGAATTCGAGAAAATTATAATTTTCAAGTGTATATTTTTCTAGGACAACAGTCAATTATATCGGCATCCCACATTTATCTGAGATATATGTTCCTTTTGGTATCATTCGAACCGGTAAAGAATCAGGAACAACATATCCAAAACTCAGCGAAATCCGCGCATGGACAAACATTTTCAGAGCACTTTGAATTATAACCCAGTTTTGACTCTCAAATTCTTGTTTTCATCAATTTAAGTAACCGGTTATGAACATGGACGAATCTATGTTCTTGATTTGTCCATAATATACTAGAGCTGCGATTTGTAAGTGCATAGTAGCGAATAATACGATAAACAAGTTTATGTGTACGACTGATATCTATGTAAGCTGGCTATCAATATCGGTTGGTTCTACAATAAAGATCGTTTGCTACAGAACAAGTTATATGCTATTCTTACAGGGGGGGGGGGGGGGGGGGGGTCGGAAAAAAAATTCAGGCATGTATGGCATTTTTCCCTTTCGATCATTTTTTGTACCCACCCACCCCCAATGCCAAATTTTTTTCCGTTTTCGGCAGTTTTTTCCGACCATTTTTTGACACCCACCCCCCTTTCAACACTAAAACAGAGATTTGCGGGGGGAAATTCACTGTAAACAGCTGTATATGAATTTCTGTGCATACTATTTATCATGGATGTTAACATGGACATGTAAATAGGAATGAGTCATTTTGAGGTCATTCGGCCAAAAAAACATGGCTGCCAGCGGCCATCTTGGATTTCAAAATTTGCAACAAAATACAACACGATAACTGCCTGCAGTCAGTTTACCAGTTAGAATTACATTATTTCTAACATTCAAAGTGGTTTTGAAGCCCAACTCATTGCCAAAACACTAAAAAAACAACAGGAAATGTTTTTTTAGTTGCGGAAAAAATTGCTTGTTGGTGGCTTTGACCACCACCCACCCCGGCATACGTGCCGGAATTTTTTGTTCACCCCCCCCTCCCCCTGATAACTTACAGAAAAATCGTTCTGTAATACAATAAAGATCGTTTGGTACAAAACACGTGTCATATGCTTGTTCTCGCTGATCCGCATTATAGGTCTCGCCTATTGGCTGCTTTTTCGCATATAGCTTCATCTCATTTCGGGTTATGTATGTCCAAGTAGTCATATTTGATTTGCACTGGGTTAAAGGCTTACAACTTTTCTCTCCGTTGAAACCTAACGGTGCCAACGTACGCATGAGACCTGTTACTATACATATTCTATATTTCTGTCATTTAATGTATTGTCAATCCATATATCAGTTGGTCTTGTGTTGGCCTTGTATAGTCATGGCAGTATTTTGTGAGCCACAAGAAGTTACACAATTTCGGGATGACACGTGTTTTATGCCCATCTTGTTTTGACGACAAATCTCCCATCATCGTGTCTGAAAAAGGCATTGTGATATTGATCAACTCCTGTGATAAACGTGGGCGGCACGACTTGAAATATTATTTGAATGAGCGCTATCAGATGACACCAGTCGGTAAAGTTCTTGTCCATTCGGATTGCCTTAGAGAGTTCACAGACCCCAAAAGGCGACAACCGTTCGGTCGAAATAACTCCCAACAAACAACTGAGATCTGGTGTGTTGCCATTTGAGTTCAAGACAGACTGTATTTTCGGTGGTACGCCTGCCACTATAGAGCCTCAATATCCAGACAAATCAGGGGTGAGGCAAGTAACAACCCTCCCGATGTGGGATGTGTATGGCCCTAACGCAGTTACACATTTGATTTATGGGAAGGCAATATCAAGGGCAATGATTGGACAGTTCTTAACTGATGCCACTCTTACAAATAAGCTGATATCAGATATTGTGCAATCTACAGAAACAGGTATGTCCCACGACCCCATGAGGTGGCCGAACAGTGCAGAATGTGAACGGGCTCGATGCTTCGCCAGATGCCACAGAAGCTATAAATCAGTCTGACGAAAACACAGTCCCTAGAATCGAGAATGAACGCAATAAATGATTTATACAAAGCCAGTGAAAGTAGAGCAATTTCTAAAACTGCTGTCTCTGGGTCTCAACCATTTTTGAAACTCGAGGAATATTTGAGAAAATATAAATCGTTGCTTATTGAGAAATCTCCGACAGCAAAGTTATGGGTTCAGAATATGGAATATGTGCAAACGTTGAATAATTTCATTGAGTAAAGAGGACAGGAAATTGGAGTCTGCATCTCGCTACTGTGGGCATATGCTCAATATATTTGCAATAAACGGTCACGCCTACCATACCAAGAGCTGTCGACTGTATCTCCAGCAAATGTTGGAACTACCTAATAGCACCCTTGGCTGTACAAATGTTTCGCCGAAAATGGGTTTCATGCTGTACGTAGATTATGGACAAGATTGTCGACAGATCTCATAATAGAACAAGTCCTTATGCGTTCTATCATAAGCAGGGGAGGTCTTACAAGAGGTAGAGAAATGACCGAATCTGTCAGAATGCAGTGGATATATAGCATGCATAGGTGTGCCGAGATTCGTGATGCCATGACACACCACCAGTGAACAGCACGCTGAGTTCGGGGCAAGTAGGAGCAAACGTGAATCTGATGATTTGATAAGCATACAACGTTGGTTTGGTGAACAAGAGCTTTGTGACTTGAGTGAAGGTGATTTTAAACTACGCTCCCTGTCGTCTGACATAACATCTAGTGATGGGGACGGTGTTAACTGTATTGATTCTGAACGTGTCGGTTTCGAGATCCACAAAAAGCTCAACAGCATAAGTATCACAGATGCCTCTATCAAGAGGAGGGAACACATAAAATCTCTTGACCATTTATATCTTGGGATCAGAGTCGAGAATGATCGAATGCAATTCAATCCAACTGTGCTATTCTCACGACTGATAGCAACTACACAACGCGAGGACATGGCTAAATATTTTTCATACGAAAAGATATATTCGATGACGACAAAAAGAATGGTGCTAATAAACTACGAACATATAGAACGTTCAAAGACAAATATGAAATAGAACCATACCTCAAACATGCACGTCCGATCACCAACGGCAAGAGAAATGTTCACCCGACTGCGTGTTAGCAATCATATATTAGCTATAGAAAAAGGCCGACACACACAACCAAAGACGTTATTAAAAGACAGAATTTGTCTCATGTGTGATGGGAAAAAAGTTGAAACTGAAAAACATTTCATAATGGAATGCAGTGCGTACACTGACCTCAGGAAAGAATTATTTGATGTTGCTAACACTAATAACATACACTTTACAAACATGAACGATGATGATAAATTCATTTTTATAATGAAAAATGAAGACAAAGTCATTATGAATTCCGTGTGCAACATTATCCGGTTATTATTCCAAAGGAGAACAAATATAAATATGGGGAAATTAAAATTATGGGAAATTTATATTTCATTAAGAATCGTATGAAGGATGTAGTTATAGGTTTGTTTACTGTTATATGCACATATATTATGTATTATGTTTAATTTACTTGTACGTTATGTTATTCCCAACTGCTTGCCTGCACTGGTGTATTGTAATAAACTATCTTATCTTACGAACTGACAACAATACCAACATAACTATTCAAGGATCATGCGATGAGGAAACTCGCAAAAGACCAACTAGCTAAAGCTTTGACTGATTATATCCATGGTTGTGATCTGCCGGAGCAAGCCATCGCTGTTATCGATGGTGGGGCTCTTCTCCACAGAGATAAGTTGGCAAAAGAATGCACATACCGAGAAGTAGGTAACCAATATGTTAAGTACGTGTGAACGAAATATGGAGTTGGGTGCATTGTGTTCGATGGTTATGGTTATCTATCAAAGACCACGAACACCGAAGGCGAAGTGGGAAACATGTGCAGATGTCCAACACAAAGACCACATGGATGCTCATGTGAATCAAGAGATCTTTCTCTCATACGAGAACAATAAGAGTCAGTTTATTGACTTGTTGAGTCAACTACTCAACGCAGATGGACAAACAGTATATACAAGAGTGCAGGAGGCGCAGACACATTGATAGTTGCATCTGCCGTTGAATACGCATCACATTCTAAACAAGGGAGTGCGATTGTAGACGACATCGATATACTGGTTCAATGTATCATTGGACATCAGATATTACAGATGTACTTCATTTCAGAAGAACGAAATACAAGTAAAAGAGGCATTACACTATCGAAAAATAGCGATATCGTGAATAAGGCGGGTGATGCCACAACGAAATATATTCTGTTTCTGCATGCGTGGTTAGGTTGTGACACCACTTCTGCCATATTTGGGCATGGTAAAACCTGTCTTACCAAGAAATACCAAGAATCGGCTGACTTTCGGCATGCATCACTAAGCGCATGCATAATATCGATGTCACCCAATGTGAAATAGGAAAATTAGGTATAAAATTGTCATTATGTACGGTGGAAAGTCGTAAGAAAATATGAATACTGTACGTTATGCTAAATTTAAGGAAATAGTTTCATCGAGCAAAGGATCGATCGATCCTCAAACTCCCACCGACAGAAAGGGCGGCATATTTCCACAGTCTGAGAGTTCACCTACAAGTAATTATTTAGAAAGATCTCCGAAAACAGGTGTTGCACCCTTCGGAATGGGGATGGAAGGTTCATTTATAAGAACTCGTCCCAATTATGAGTGGCCAGGATGCAGCACCTTGTGAACTTTTGAAGTTCGTTCTTTGTAAATGCAAGTTGTTGTCCAAGAATCCATGTGGCAGTAACTTGTGTTTGTGTCACAAAAATGGACTAATGTGTTTTTGCATGTGGAGATTGTCGCGTAGAAGGATGCAAAACTCAGAGATAAGCTTGAATTTATAGATTCGGCCGCTATATTGGCATCCACCCTCCCTTTGGTTACAACATTATATTTATGTATCGTCTGTCCCATGTTTAAGTCAAAATAGCTTCCGTTTTGGTTGGATAGTTTCCATATAAACCTGAGTTCGCGTGATAATGGGCACTGACTTGAATATCACCGTTTGGCAGCCATCTTGGACGCCATCATGTATCCTGACTGAAGTGCTATTTTTTGTGAATTTTGGATATGTTGGTTCCTTTCTGCATCAAATAATATCAAAACTACTTGTATTAAAATGTGAGATAATTATATAATATACATTTGTATTAGAAAAATATTTAAATACACTTTAAAATTATAATTTCCGCGAATTCGGCGGCCATATTGATAGCCAACTGCCCACAGAGACAACGAGTTTATCACTTTGTATGATCTAACATGTGTTACTTACTTACAATGTGGAATATGTTTTGGTGCGAAATGTTCCATACTTACCAAGGTTTCGTATGTTATTGGGCACCGATGGGAAATTTACTTATTGTTTCGGCCATATTGGACGCCATCTTGGATCCTGAATTTTCCCATCAGCGGATTTTTGATATGTTGTTCCTGGTGTTTTTCCGCGTCGAATGACACCAAAATCAGCTTGTATCCAATTTCTTCCGGGTTCATCTCTCCCACGACCACACTAATATACACTAGACCTATAATTACCAAAGAATATCATTTTATTATTGAATAAATTAACAAATAATTTTTTGTGTCCCTTTAAAGGTGCACTGTACACTAAATACGGCCATTTATCGGACCCTCTCATTTTATACTCAACGGAATATATGCAACAAATGAATGAATTTGAGCCATGGATAAGTGCAAAATACACTCATGTGCTCTATGAATGATATAAACAACATGGTAATTATAATGAAAATGAATTTATGACTCCAGTCATAAAAATCATATTCATTATGATTACCATGTTGTTTTACTTCGTTTATAAGTAAATGGGGGGATTTTGCACTAATCCATGGCTCAAATTCATTCATTTGTTACATATATTCCGTTGAGTATAAAAGGAGAGGGTCCCATAAATGGCCGGATTTACTGAACAGTACACCTTTAAAACATTGAAACAATATCAAACAAAATAGCGTCTTTCTTGTAACATTTCTTGTTCCAAACATGTTATTTTATACAGTAGAACGTAAATAAAACGTAAAATAGGTTTCATAAAAATTAGCCTGGAACCTTGAATACATCTTTAAGATAGAGTATAGAGCTCTTGGACAATCCGAAGATCTCTTGGGAGTGATTCACATAATTTTATGTGATGAGTGCAAATGAAGCCATATTATGTACAACCTAATGATGGCAACCCATTAACTAGAAACTTCCTAATCCCAAAACAATTGAACAATTATACAAGTGTGTTGTACATGGAGGTCAATATTTATTAGGTAAATCTATCCTGCCTGATCATGACTGCTATGTCGTTTTGGGACCAAAATGAGTGATGTCCCAAAACAATGAGAATTAATGACCGAAAAAGGAATGTTTCTGCTTTAAATCGGAAAGCTTCGCTTTATTCCGTAAAACTTTATGTTATTCATAAATCTCAACATTCATTTGAAGTGATACCCCAGTTCAAAAATACTATGTTCTTCTTTTATTATACTATTAAAGTATTCAAACGCTACCAGAGACTATTTTGAACACAAATACCAAATATTATTAACATTGCATTATTTTGCCTGAAAAGTCAGACGGGCAAAACATGGTGTTCAAAAGAGTTAATTTAAGGGGTACTTTACACTAAATCAGGCCATTTATGGGACCATCTCCTATTATACTCAACAGACGGAATATATGCAACAAATGAATGAATTTGAGCCATGGATTAGTGCAAAATACACTCATGTGCTCTATGAAGGATGCCCATTTTCTAAGCCTGTAATCGGAATTTAACCCTTGGCTATTCCTGAAATTTTGAAAAATCCTGTGCCAACTGCCAATGCCTTCTCTTACCTTCCCTTACGAAAGGTGACTTTCATTCCTTATTTGATTTTTTTTATTTCGCTAAAACAAATGGTGTTGTAGGGTCCCCCTCCCAACCCCAATACACTCTTGCCATACACCCCCACACCGATTCAAAATGTCCGCCGTCCAGATGAGTTAAAATAGGGCACTCATGCTCTATTTCTCGGTCCCTTGACTGATTTAGGTTAAATAAAGGATGTTATTGGGTGGCCTTGACCTTGTAAGCCAGTGCATTCTCTTATATATGCGAGGCTGCCTATGGGAGACTCACATATATAAGAAAATGCACTGGCACAGGATCTTTAATGCTGCACCAGCGCTGCTCCTGTCATGAAATGGTTAACAATTCCATGAATTTTCCAAGATTCCAGACTTGCGAATGAATGCTGCTGTAGCACTTAAAATCGTTCTTTGTACATGTATGAACTTACAAGGCGTAAGGGAGTGAATGGAAGCATTTTATCTGTAAAAATAATTTTTATTGTAGATTTTTTAAATACACGATTTTTGGAAAAATATCACAGGTCATAATCTATTTAAAGAAACAACAGAACAACTGAGTGGCACAGTGTACTCATTCACGAAAATTTCGGCAATGCATGAAGATCATTTGAGGTTATATAGCATTTGTTTGAGCAATTTTGAAGCTACAAATGCCCTAGAAAAAATATAAATTCTTATGCTACCTCAGAAATATCAACTAGCAAAACAGCAATGTTCATGATAAGTTTTGTAAGTTACATTTTTCAAAATATACGAGATTATTTTATTTATGCCAGTTGTGTAAAAAATACACCTGTAGGAAGAAAATCTAGAGCTTTCGTCACTCTGAAACATTTATGGGACGACAAAATTTTTATGACTAAAACGAAGAGAAATTATTGTGCGTGAAGTTAAAATAGTTTCCAGTTAAGAAAACGCAATATAAGTTTTGTGGACAGTCACACATTAATCCGATTCTGGAACTTCAATGAATGCAAATGGCATATGTAGCAAGTGTTTGTGTCCCACAAACTGTGTACAGAGTCATATATTCTATGACTTAAATGCGCCTTTGTGGAACATATGTACACTGATGCCATAAATATGCAGAATTATGGGTAATTTTTCAGGATTTAGTTGGAAATATGACTTGTTGCCATTCATTGGAAAGCTCTCACTGAGAATGGAAAAAATTACCCATAATTCTGTTGTGGTTAAGGAGTCAATCATTTAGGGCATTACTGTAGAAGGGTATTTCAGGTATTTAGTAACCTATTTTGATGCCAGATAAAATTGAGTGCAATTTGCCATGTGGCTTTAAGACAGCATGTCCGAAGGAGACCTGAGAAATGAGTACACTATGTCACTTATAAAATCCTGGCCCATCAGTGTTCCATATAGAATATAAAAGCTTATGGTTTCATTTACATTTTCAACCAACGGTGTGAGTTAACCAGTGCTTAAATTGGGAAGCCAGTCAAGCCATACATGTGTATACATGTACTTATTGTAGAACAATGCGAAACAAAGTCATACAGAAATTTTGTGTGGTAACATTTGACAATTTACACACCCAAGAAAAATTTATTTTAAAGACATATTATGGACTTGTTCGGGTATCACGTGAAACTGATAAGTTAGCATTCAAGCGCTATGTCAACTGGAGGAATGTAGCATTTTAGTAACATCGCTGAAAATTTCAAGCAAATCGACCGTACCACTCCATAGAAATCTGAACTATCCTCAATGTAAATATTTACTTCCGGATTCGGGATGCAATTATCTGCAATAAACTAACGAAAACGATTTCACCTTCGAGAATCACTGCAGTTAATTAATATATAAGAATGACAATGTGTGTTGCCAATTTGGATATAATATTTGTAAAAATAACTACTTTGAGCAAGATTATTCTCCATTTCGATTTGATCACCCTATTATAGTGTTTCAAATCACTTTAACACTTTCATAACTGGATATCAGTTGATCGGTACCATAGTTACTTGGTTGCTTATCTTAACGTAACTATTTAACTTATCTTATTTACAAATGAATAATTTGAAATCCATATGGTATGGTGTTGTAACTAAATTGATCTATTTAGTTGGGGAAATTTTTATGGTGAAATAATACCACAAAATGAATGTTGTTAGAATATGTAAGGTTGATCAGCCATTTGACCAATGAGGATGAACTTCACCTGCATGATTAGATAGGATTGTACAAAAATGTTCAAATAGTAAAACTGTTCATCGGTACTTTATAACATATATTTAAATTCAACGGAACTCCACTTTATTCACATTAAAATATAATTTTTGGGTCAATTCCGTCTATATAATTTCAGGGGAAAAATATGGATCACTGATGAGTCAGTAAGTACATGTCAAATCAAATTAACTCAACAAATAGAAAAAAAGGCTTCATAAAGATAAACAAAATAAATAAATAATATGTCATATTGTTGCATTTAAATGACTGTTAGATCCAGGGTTTTTTCTTTTCTAAATGCATTTCTGGTGACATTGTAGGCATCAATTGAATAAAATAATACTTGTACAATTTGATTTAAAGTTATGAAAATCTATAAAATTATCTGTGGAGTCTGTCTAGACAAAGTTTGCTATGTTCATACCAGCTTGAGATACTCTCTGTACTAAATGTTCTAATTACACCAAGCTGCAACAAAATAAATAAATAGTATATTTTATGTTAACATTTGAATGACTGCTAGATCCAGGCTGTTTCTTTTTCCAAATGCATTCACAATGACCGTATTGCCATAAATTGTGCAATTTAATCTAATAGTCATAATAACTGTAAAGTTGGTATAGACCAAGTTTGCTTTATTCACACCAGCTTCGAATATTGTTTGTGTTAGACGTTGTTTTAGCTGGGATGAAGATCTGACCCATGCCACTTCTAGTGCAAGCATATGCCCAGACTCAAAGGGGAAAAATTATCTTGTTTGTATATGTGACCCGCCATATCAATTCCAGTCGTAAGTCGGGATTTTTTTACCCTGTGCCAATGCATTCTCTTATATATGCGAGTCGACCTATGGCGAGTCGACCATAGGTCGCCTCGCATATATAAGAGAATGCATTGGCCTAACAATTTTTTACAATTTTAATAATGTTTTCTTGTATTCCTTAACAATTTTATAATTTCACCCATACAGAGCCCCAGACAAACATGAGCAGACGACACTCTTCTATATGCTTATATATATGTGTGGGGCTCCCTGCAGGGTAGTGGATGTTTTTTATTTTATGTCCTAAAAATTGTAAGAAACATTTATTTAAAAAAAATGATAAAAAATTGTTAGGCCAATGCATTCTCTTATATATGCGAGGCGACCTATGGTCGACTCGCATATATAAGAGAATGCATTGGCACAGGGTAAAAAAATCCTGACTTACGACTGGATTTGATATGGCGGGTCACATATTAGCAAGTCAAGTATATTATCAAGTCACATGAGAACAAATATATAGAATGATGTAAGTCACAAGACTAGCCTTGGTGCTGGTGTAACTATATTTATTCCGGAATGGAATAAATGTTAAAGATAAGTTCAAGCAGTCAAGGTTCTTGTTTGCTGGATGTGTTAAACTGTTAATCCTGGGTCTCTCCTCCAACCAAGTAAAATCACAGGCCCCTGGGGAAAATACCAGATAAACCAATATATACTACAACAAAATCATTCTTCTCAGTCACAATATATTTCATAGTGTCATATTGGCCATGAAATTTACTTTCTTTTTATGTATAATTCGATAGTATCAAACAAAGGGAAGTCGAGATAACGTATCGAAATCTAGCAAAATCTACCAAAGAAAAGCTGTCATCAGTTTCCCTGTACAGTAAGTAGCAATTATACATGGATACCAATTTAATTATTTGCCGAACTTGCGAATTCCCTGTATGATATGTCGACTTCGCTTAAATAGTGTTCGTCAAGTTATATATCGAACGAAAGAACATCTAATGTCCTATAACATACACTGGGGCATATTTTGGCTGAGTTGACAATTTTTTGAATTATTGAAGATATTAGGTGGACAGGGAGATTGACGACCCATTTTATTCCCAAATTTCCAGTAGATATTGCAAGTTTTCAGTACGATGCCTATGATGTTATTAAGGAATCATACATCAAACGAAAGGAAATTTAATGGCCAATAAGACACACTGAAATATATTGACTGATTTGTATGATTTTGAGAATCTATGAGTAATATGATAGATGGTGTGTTTTTCCCAAAATCGGACTTTTGAACCCTGTCACTGGTATAGTATATTGGTACATCTGCTATTTTACGCACAGGCACCAAACAGAGCTATTTTTGCGGCCTATTCATTCCACTATGGAAAAATTACAAATGTTTGCTTATGATAATGATAACAGGATAGCCGAGTCAAAATTGACACATTCAGAAAACATTATTGCTCATAGAAGCTGATAATTTAACAACAATATGAGGGAGAAAAAAATGTATTAAAAAAAACGTTTATGAATGGAATCACATCAATCCGTTTTGGTCGGGTTATGAGTCAATACCGAAACCTAGTTGTTTCTTGGTTAACCGCCCATTACTAAACCAGACGGACATACAGTAATGCCCTAAATAATCACCTACTTAACCACAAGAATTATGGGTAACTTTTCAGGATTTAGTCGGAAATATGGCTTGTTGCCATTCATCGGAAAGCTCTCACCAAGAGCTTTCGGATGAATGGCAACAAGCCATATTTTCGACTAAATCCTGAAAAGTTACCCATAATTCTTGTGGTTAAGGAGTCGATTATTTAGGGCATTACGTAGGATGGACTGCATGTTTTTTCACAGCATTCCTGTTTAACCCTTTACCCAACAGAACGGCCCTGTGCCAATGCATTCTCTTATATATGCGAGTCGACCATAGGTCGCCTCGCATATATAAGAGAATGCATTGGCTTAACACATTAAAAATTATAAAATTGTTCATGTAAGAAAAAATGGTAAAAAGTGTTAAAAACAGATTTTGTTTAGGCCAATGCATTCTCTTATATATGCGAGGCGACCTATGGTCGACTCGCATATATAAGAGAATGCATTGGCACAGGGCATAACTGTAACCATCACAATGTGGTCAATGAGCCGGTTCCAATGATATCCATATTTGTATGGTTTTATTGAGACAGACCCAAGATAATTTAGGCTGTTGCAGCTTTATTTGGCCGTTTTTGGCCGGTTTGTTGGGTAAATGGTTAAATAGAGACTATCAACTTTTATTTGTGGTTGGTATAGAACTAATAAGCTTAATACTGCAGAGGACTGTGCTGAATTCTGCACAATTAATTTCAATCCCAAATGACTTAATTAGATTTCCAGACACATCCCCGTAGGTCACAGTCGATAATTTGCGTGACCAAATTCCTCATGAGGCTCCAATTTTAAATGACATTGTTTCTCTCAAGGGATACCCAATTTGCATAAGAGTGTCCCTTGAGAAACTGTAATTTAAAATAACTTCTTCTCTTGGGATACTGTAATCAACGTGGTCATAAAGATCCCACAACACACATCAACGACATGTATCAGGCATTCAAATCACTTTACAGAAAAACACACAATAAAATGCGAATAATTCAATTCAAACAGTTCCTGCACAATCCTTGGTGCACAATGCCTGATAAGATTAAGCAGAGAATTACGGGCTTCCCAGGGAACCCAACTGGCGAAATAATCCGATATGGATCTCGATTTCTTTCTGTGCTTTAATTCCCTTGGCAGCTAATGCAATTCGTCAGTGATGGGCTTCATAACATCTTTCAGGTCAGCATACTTTTGAATGCCATGTGTAACATCTTCTTCGTAAACTCAGACATAGCTGTCACCATGTAATACATGTCTGTGTTTGGCCCGTCTTCTGAAAAATAGAAAAACAAGGTTTCTGGGTCAAGGTTAAAGCGACTCATGGCCTTCGCAGTGGGTTCATGCTAAAATAACGTAAAAGTCTGTAATATAACTGACCTCAACAAGATTATGACATGTCATTGACACTGTAGCTCCACATGGATAGATGATACTGTCATACATTACAGTCAAAAGAGCGATAAGGAATGCAGAAAGTTTAAAGATGGATTATTTCTTTATATAACAAATATGAAATAGTTACGTGAGTATAAAATAATAAATATGAATTCAAGACCCCTGTCCGGAAACGCTTCTATCAGTTAATATTGATTTTATTCCAAATATTTTATTATAAAACGAGATGATTAAATGGGAGTTTATTGTTCTATTTTTAGAACAGAGCATTCAGACGATACCATATAGCGATAGAGATCATTAAGCTACGTTCCGCACATCAAATGTCCCGCTACGTTCCGCACATCAAATGTCCCAGATTGATTGTTTGTATTGTTTTATTCCATAGTTATAAGTGATACTGTGTCTAATTAATGTTTATTTGTGACACAATTACAAAATAAATTTTCTGGACTCAATTAACAGTAACCACTATTGTTCGTTAGCTAAACAACTACACTTTTTTAGATCAGAAAATATTAGAAATATAATCAATATTAATCGATAGAAGCATTTCCGGACAGGAGTCTTCGATTCATATCTAATATTTTATACCCTGGTAACTTAGTATAATATAACACATGTTTCTTCTTCTTCGTGATACAGTGCAAGTCCTGAGAGAGGTGTATTTCTGTTGGGACAATATCGCACTTACAAAAAGATAGATCATCTTTAAATGTTTAATACCACTTCAACCTGAAGAACCATATGAAGTTTGGGGTCAATTGGATAAAATTGTTTGGTGTAGGGCATGCCAAAGTATTTAGTGATGCAAACAATAAAATCCAAGATGGCTCAGCTCAGTCGACAATGTTTCTGATGAAATATCATTCAAATTCGATAGCTCCCATCTAGAAGTGATCCTGAACATGTCTGTATATATTCAAAACAATTCTCTAATAAGGCCATTAAAAACAAATTGTCTGGGTTCTCAGGCAATTATGCCAATAAAATATGATGAGGGAGGGAGGCTTTTTATTTTAATTCTTTTTTAGAATTCTCAAAAACATACCCCAAAATAACATATTTCTATTGAAAGTTGTTGGATTATGCAAAAAGTTGCGTGATTTCCCATTAAAAAGGCAATAAAATGTTTTGATGAGGCAGGTTTTTAGTGACAAGGGAGGTGCCTGAGAACCCAGAATTGTTTTTTTTAAGGGCCTAAATATCGGCTGCAAGGTGTACCGATTGATTCAAATTTGAAATCCAAGATGTCTACTAGTGGCCATGTTTTTTAATGAATTGATGGCTCCCATCTAAAGGTTATCCCGAAGATGCATATTAAGGGTAGTGCCGATCCAAGATGGCCACTGGTGGCCATGTTTTTCAAGGATTCAGAAAAATTTGTTGGCTCCCATCTAGTGGTCACCCAAAAGATCCCTATGAAATTTGGTGATGATCGAATGAGGGATCATCTCTCAACCGATTGTCATATGGATCTCCTCAGAGATGTGGTCTGTAGGGTGTGCCAGAGGATTTAGTCATGCAAAGAGTAAAATTGAGATGGCCACGTTTTTCATCGAAAATTGTTCACATTCGATAGCTCCCATCTAGAGATGATCCTAAACATGCCTGTAAATTTTCAAAACAATTCACCAACAAGTGCAATGCCAAGCATGGCATATGCACCCAATCCTCAGTTTAGAGAGTGGGCAATGGATGGATATTTTTTTTTTCTTCTAAATTCAAGCAAGAAGTTGGTATCCTTTCCCCTTAAACTCATTCGGAGGGTCGGTGGCATAATAAATGTGGGCAACAGGGTGTGCTGATGGATTCAAATTTGAAATCCAAGATGGCTACTGGTGGCCATGTTTTTTAAACAAATTTTAGAAAAATTCAATGGCTAACATCTAGAGGTCACCCCGAATATCCATATTAAGTTTGGTGATGATCGGATGAGGGATATGGTCTATAGGGTGTGCCAAAGCATTTCTCAAGTCATGCAAATAGGTAAAATCCATGCTTTTCATAGAAAAGTTTTCAAATTCGATTAAAAAATTGATGGCTCCCATCTAGAGGTCACTCCAAAGATCCATGAGGTTTGGTGATGATCGGAAACTGTTAACGGATCATGGATGCATGCACGGACGACGGACACCAATCCATAGCAATAGCTCAAACTTTACTTTGTCAAGTTGAGCTAAAAACAGATCACCTTTGTTCTAATTTTCATTATTAATAACTGTACAATAATTAGATTTTGAAAGTAAAAACCATTGTTATATAAACATTGGTGTTACATTGGAATTGCCAATAAAAGTCCAATTAGTTCAAAAAGATACCAAAATTTAATCAACACTTGACGGTAAACAAGGGGAAAAGTTCAAAGCATTGGAAACTTATTTAGTTTAAAATATTTGAACTTATCATACTAGTTAACCCAATTAAACAAGAGGTGTGCACTCGCATGCTAGCATACCCCCACCATGGCAAATTCAACCCGCATTATCCGTAAACCCAACAAAAAAGATTTTTAACTTTAAAGAAAAATTTGGATTAATAATATCGATATGGTGTCGCAAGATCGAAGCTAGTACAGAAACAAATATTCAAATTGGTTCATATTTGTTCGAATGATTGCAGAAACCCAAAAAAGGGTAGAAAATGAAACGCAACCTTAACATCTAAGATGGCTTTTGTCGAGTGTGATAGCATCCACAAAAACAAAATAAGTCGAAAATGAAGTGTAATGTTAGGAAAAACAGTCCGAGCCAACCCTGAGCCGCATCATGTAGAGAGGGTGTTGTGAGAAGCATGTATACCAAAAATTATTGAAATCGGTTCATATTTGTTAAAGTAATTAAGTCAGACAGAATTTTTAAAGTCAAAATAAGTCGAAAAGTAAGGCGTAACTTAAAAAAAGAAAGTCGGACCGCACCGCAATTAGCATCATGCGGAGAGGCGGTCCTGAGGAGATTGCATACAAAACATTATTGAAATCGGTTCATAGTTGTTCGAGTTATGAGGTTGGACGGACGGACGGACGGACGGACACATGGAGGGAGAAAGTGTGACGGACAGATGCAGTCAATCCAGTATACCCGGGATTACCCCCCATTTTCTTCGAAAGTGGGGGTATAATTAGTGATATTTGTTGACAAATCATGAACAGTTTTGTCTACATAACAATTGTTTCAACATGTAAAATTTCATTATTGGAGAACTATCAATAATGAATATAAAAACTTAAGTTTATTTCTCTATGTTCTTCTTAGTGGTGATGTTTTTACATTCTTTTAACCCACTGTGAGTTCCTTGGATCCCTTTAACAAGCCTTGAAATAGGGTGTCTGTCATTTGCAGAATTAGGTCCCCAGAGGGTGAATTTAGTGATGCTACCCCGCATAGCGGGCTAGCATCACCAAATATTCACCCTCTGGGGACCTCATTCTGCTTACACCTCAGCAGAATGAGGTTCCCAGAGGGTTAATTTGGTGATGCTAGCCCGCTATTCGGGGTAGCATCACTAAATTCACCCTCTGGGGACCTCATTCTGCAAATGACAGACACCCTATTTCAAGGCTATAATGCCCTTTAAAGCATAGATTCCCTCAGGCTTTTCCCTAGATGTACAAATACAGCCTAACATCACAGAACGAACTGCATTCGCAGTAAACAAGAGCTGGCCTGTTAAGACCACACCAAACCCCTCCCTCCCACAGTTTTTCAAACTGTTGGAAAATATCAAATAAAAGCCACCTAAGTGGCCTACAATTTAACCATCAAACAAGAAAAACATTAACTCTTGCCTTAAAAACACAAAGTTTACACTAAATATTGGTTATTATAAATCATCAGGATAAATCTTTAAACATTTTTTTTATTAAATGGATTCTCCATTTATAATTTTAAGTATACACTGGAATGGTTTACTATTCATCTGGAGGGGTGTCCAGGAATATAAGCAGACCAAAGACAAATGAACACTTGATACATGTGCAGAAGGATTCCCATTTTGTCACAACTTCCAGGCCAAGATTTCCAGAACCTGTACAAACCCTGTGTTAAGAATTTTGCCTGTGTGGGATATACCCCCTTCTTGATTCCAAGCCCTGATTATCTGACGATAATGACACTGCTGTCTCTGTAATGTTTAGAATTGTCAATGAGCTAATTTCGAGACAGCTATGAATCTTATTCCATGCCATGACAAGGTAGCATGAGCTATTAATTTCTCAGGAATCACGACTGTCATGCAGAATACTGACATGCTTTTATGCAGGGTCTGATTGGAAGTCTTAACAATGATCAGAAAGTACGAAAATTTTAATTTGCAGGAAATTAAACTCTGGTGGGAATACATTATATAGAAACTTGTTGGGGTTCCATGTGCCACGTGTCAACATTCAAGCCAAAAAAGGGGCGCCACTGAAGGTTATAAACATTAGGGTTTCCAGTGACATTCATATATCTGATTTAACCCTTTGAGTGCCAGGGGCCGATCTCATCGGCCCTAAACCTACAAAATAAGTCTGTTAAAGAATATAAGAATAAATTATTAAAATTGTAAAAAATTGTAAAAAAAAAAAAAAAAAAAAAAAAAAATTGTTAGGCCAATGCATTCTCTTATATATGCGAGGCTACCTATGGTCGACTCGCATATATAAGAGAATGCATTGGCACAGGGTATATGGGTTGATACAAAAATCGACCTGGCACTCAAAGGGTTAAGATCTCATGCCTGCAAACTCGTAATGATATTGCAAAAACTTTCAACACATCCCTACAAATGAGTCAGGGAACATTTAAACACAAATTATACATGTATAATTAAAAGAAGGGTACATGTCACATTTCTTTCTGGGCAATTCACACCAATTCGAGGAAAATGGTTCAACACTTGTCGGCAATTTTGGCACTTTTGTGCAATTTGGACCAAAACAAAATGGGAATGCACAAACTATTTTTGCCTTTGGCACAAATAATTGGCACATGTGTTTTCTCTGTTTTTTTCTCTATCAACAACATAACTGCTACCATATTGAATTGAATGAACCCTGATGGGACATGAATTGAAGCAGACAGGCAATTATAGCAGTATAATTAATTCACAGCTTCTGTCAGAGCCATAAGTATGCCTTTATTGCTTGCCCTGAATAAGGATATATATATATATACACCATTTGAGTACATGACCAATTACTAGTCCCAATAAAAACTGCCATATATTCAATTATTTTATTTAGTTTTGAACAGAATGGATTAGGAAGTTGCCACAAGCAGGGTTCGCGCTGCCACTTGCCAATGGCAAAAATAATTCACATTTGGCATAAAATATTTTCATTTGGTAAAAGTTTTGGCAAGTCACTTTTTAATTCCTCAATAAAGTTGAAAAATATCGGTCAATCAATACCATTCATTTTAGGAAACTATTACAATATAACTATATTAGTGGTGTTTATATGTTTCGTAAATATTAACACTCCATTAAGATGCAGTTAATCTGGTAACATTATTAGCGATGGGCAGGGTTGGTGGTTTTGGGGGGCTAACCCCGGGATCTTCGAAAGGGTCGAGTGACCCTTTCCTTAACCCCTCATTTTAAGCTTTATTTTAGAGATCTCAAAAAAAAGAAAAAAAGGAGCATTTTTATAACATTATGATTATCTCTTTTTGTGTTTTTTCTTCTTTGGTGGCTTCTCTCCTGAAGATGAAGGTGACGGGTGTTGTGTCTGTCTCAACTTGAGTTGTAGTTCTGCCTGTTCTTGTTGGTACTGTTTTTTCCACTGAGCATGTTCTTCAAGTGTCGCTTTGATGTTCTTGTTTAGCAGGTCTAAAGTTGCTTCATCCTCGGTAGGTGACGCCGGCCTCTCCAGGTATCTCGGCGTCGGAGGGGTGGAGGTGTTGGATTCCGCCCCTGGTGAAGCCGGATTGGCTGGGTGGTGATTCCATCTCCACAGCGAAGACAGCGGCGGGGACGTCCGGGGTGACGTCGGTGTCCCCATTTCCGCTGTCCTCGACGACAACCAGGACATCCGGAGGATTGTCGGCGTCCCTGCTGGTGGTGCTAGCTGGCGCCACAGGTCGATGAACTGAGCCAGAGGCCAAGTGGGGGAGAACAGGGCGTCTCTCAGTTCTCCGTTTCCACTTGGCCCTTCTTTCGGCGTCCCTGCGGCGTCTTGAGGGTGTCTTCTTCTTCCCGGTGCTGCTGTTTCTGTTAGCCCCGGACCGGAGGAATCCAGTCGGTCCATCCAGGCCCCGGCCGGTAGAAGGTTCAACCGGGGTGACCTGGATATCCAAAACTACTTCCAGCCGACCCTTGTTAGCATGGAGAGTCCAGCTAACACAATGGGCCGACTGAAAGCAGCTCAGCGCATGCAAAAGCTCGGTGGGGATTAGAGTAGAATCCATTGTCCACCGAGCCTTCGACAAAAAAGTCACGGCAACTCACTGGCTTCGTGCGTCAAGCACTTTTGCGACCGTCCCCGCGAGCTGCCGGATCGAGAATGATTAGCGATGGGTGGAGTGATTAACAATATTTATGTGATGGTGGTGTTTACATAGCTAATCCTCTTGTGATGTTCCCTTCTGGTGAAGCAACTCTTCTACCATTTTTTTGTTCGGTGATTGGTTTATTGTTGTATGATAAACCACAATAGATATGACAGTATGATTATTAACTAACTGCTTTCCTATCGATACGAAACGTCGTTCAAACCGCGAGTGTCGAAACATAAAACTCAATCAAGGTTGCAGAAAATGATACTATCAGGGATAACATTTGGCTAATTCTAATAGAATTTGGCAAAAAATATTTTCATTTTGCAAATTATTTGGCAAAAGTAAATTTCGGTCCAGCGCGGACCCTGGCCACAAGGCAATCTGGTAAAGTCAACACAGTAATTTCAATGTGTGTAATAAACCCCCACAACATAAACCTATTCAGGATTAGACAAAATAGAACATACACACGAGACTTGCCTATTTACTTCCTGGTTATTGTATCAGATTTTTGAAAAACATATTTTTATTACCTGTATTTCCCACGCGCAGTTAAAGGCCTCAAATCTGGAGACTCGCCAGCAAAACGGGAGTTTATACAGGTCTGTTTGGCACACCCAAATTTAAAGTGGCACAAACAAAAAATGGTGAATGGTACAACATTTAGCACATGAAACTTTCTGGCCAGCACGGACCCAGCTGCTGTATCAGTAAAATATGATTGCACAAATCTAGCCTTAGAAACTCCATTGTCGAACCATGAACAATATTTTTCAAATTGGATGGATCTCGGACTGATAGGCCATACCTTGTCATCACTGTATGGCTGATGTTGCATATTTTTATCAGCAATGCTGCGATTACGTCATAGTGCACCTCCCCATCTGAGCCACTGCGGGGACACCCTTGTACATAAAACTCTACACCCCTGACAGTCAAATGATCAATATGATGATGGATGCCCTGTTGTCAGGCTGCATAATTTTCTCAGCAACATGATGGCTGAATTTTATCTAAATTCTAATGGGGCTAAAGACCATAGTGATTTTATCAGGAAATTGAATCTCAAAACTCATCAAAACCTTCAATATTGAATGTTCAATGGCTACAGCTATGCGCTTTGAATTTCAATATTGACACTTAACAGGTGTGATACAACCCTCTGAGTTCAGAATCACAATAATCAGTTCCATTTAAGATAGCATTCTCTCCAAAAATCTTCATTGATTCATCCAAGATTTATTTGGAAGATCTAATAACGTGTTGCAGAACAATAAATTCAATAAATCTTGTGTTTCAATTAAGAGCTTTATTGAAATTCTATTGTGCAGGAATTAAGTTACAGCTGTTATCATCCCATGAATGATAACATTACGCCTGCGCAGATCTAATTTAACACAGTAGTAACTCCAGCTGAAGCTTATTTTTTGCATTTTAACCCACACACAGCCCTTGCAGATCAGAATTTTAGGCTTCAGCAGTGAAATGTCATATCGAAAAAGATGTACTCTTGGCTTTATATTCCAAGAAATAAGGGGCTTAACCTTCCTTGACTGGAGCTTCCTGAAATTTTGTCAAAAACCCTGTGCCAATGCATTCTCTTATATATGTGAGTCTCCCACAAGGTGTCTCGCATTTATAAGAGAATACATTGTCCTAACAATATTTACCTTGACATTGTAATTTTTCAATAATAAAATGGCATTTAGTATTTACCTGTAATTATATTTATTATGTCAGCTCTTGCGATTAGCCAATCAGCGTCGATAAATAGTGATGGTATATGAACACATATTAGGTCAGTGACCCCATATGAAATCAATATTAGGTGCTTATCCACCATCTTGTTTTCAGAAACTGTCGCCTCGGGAATATTTTTGGTGTAATTTGGCAACAAGAAAGGGGATATCTGTCGGAAATCATTTTCTGCGAATTTAAAACATAGTACCATGTACCAAAACCTGCATACAATATATCTGAGGAATTCTAAAGACTCATAAATTAACTATCAAACTCAACAAGTTGTCCTACTTCTGGTGATTAGCCATTGACTCAAATGCGTTGACGTTCAATGCCCATGACGCGTCACTTTGACGTTACATAAGTTAATGGCCATAGACGACACATTTAACTTACCAAATTACAATAAATTACAGCGATGATTAATTAAAGGGATATGCTGGATTTTGTCCACTGACATAATAAATACGTTACGGGACGCTTAGTGGTCCGATATGGTATCATGTGAGGCTCAGCGAGATCAATATTAGGCTCGGCCTATGGCCTCGGCTAATATTGATCTCACTTCACCTCACATGACACCATATCCGACCCCTAAGCGTCCCGTAACTTATAACATATAGGTTCAGTTTATGTCATATTTGGTTTGCAATATTTTTTAAGTGAAACAAAGCAGATAACTGTGTTCTGTTAGATTTTTTATGTTGTTGTTGTAACTGAAGGTCTGGAACCATGAATATATATTGAAACACTATTTGTTGAGACTTGGATTTGCAATATGCGTGCCATGTAGATCAACATAAGTATCGCATGGTGAGGAAATTGAGAGTCTATAGATCGGATAATAAGAGATAATGAATAAATATTTGTGGTATAGTTTAATGCTTTTATTATGCAGTTTTCTCTGTGGAAACTATTTAATAGTATAATACTCTATATACAGTAATGTCCTAAATAATCGACCCCCAAACCACAGCAGAATTATGGGTAATTTTTCAGGATTTAGTCGGAAATATGGCTTGTTGCCATTCATCGGAAAGCTCTAACTGAGAGCTTTCCGATGAATGGCAACAAGCCATATTTCCGATTAAATAAGGAGTCGATTATTTAGGGCATCACTGTATAGCCCGACCCATATTGTCAACTTGTATTTTGTCCTCTACGGCAACATAATGCCGTAATTGTCACTGTTTATTTTATCAAATCACTTCGGCATTGCTGAAAGCCTTAGTCTATTGCGACGGCTGCACAGCCTGATCTCATCTGTCTGTGTAGCAAACATACAAATATAACTCAATATAATATAAGGTTATTATACAATGTTGTGTACAGTATGTGTTTTTATTGTACAAGTCCAGGTTGTGGTGAAAAGTCATATTGGACAAGACCCGCAGTGTCGAGTCCAATATGACTGTTCACCACAACCTGGACGAGT
The DNA here is from genome assembly GCA_032622095.1 of Siphonodentalium dalli. Lineage (NCBI taxonomy): Eukaryota > Metazoa > Mollusca > Scaphopoda > Gadilida > Siphonodentaliidae > Siphonodentalium > Siphonodentalium dalli. Next base: position 196,707,719 of record CP136067.1, on the reverse strand, counting down.
ACAAGAAAAACACATACTGTACACAACATTGTATAATGACATTTTTATTATCCATCTGTATGTTTATCCAAATTTTGGGAATAAAACTTCTGTGGTTATTTTTGGTATTTGTCAGCACTTAATTCTCTATAAAAGCCTGTATTTGATCATCAGAAAGCATGATTTGGAACAGTAAACACAGAAGTAAAAAAAAAACTCAAAGCGGAAGTGAAACGTCTGCTAAATCCACCAGTGTTAAGCGCACATCACAATTTCACCGATTCATCTCGCAATCGAGTTAATTCGTGACGTCACAGAGTCCCGATAAAAAAGTCATATTGCACACTTGGGGAGTCCAATATGACATTCGGGAGTCCAATATGACTTTTTCCCGGATTATCACGTGGCGGCTTTTGCCCAATAAGAAAAGGTGTTAGTTAAGGGATGGATAATAATACCTTTTATGGTGTCAAATTGGATGAGGTCATTTGGAGTTACATTATAAGACCTGTTATATAATAAGCAGAATAAAATGTACCTGGGTCGGAGAACTCATGCATTTCGAGTATAAGTTCCTTGAACATTTCCACTATGCCATTGATGAAGTTCCACCTATCTTTAGAGTTATCCATTGATTCTACTATCTTCTCTATTATATTTGTCACATAGTTTAGGCTCAGACAGTTCTTGACACAAACCTGTAAATGAACAAATGAGCATATTTAACCCTTCTATAACTGGAGCTTCCTGAAATGTTGCGAAAACCCTGTGCCAATCCATTCTCTTATATATGCGATCTCCCATACCTAGGGAGCCTCGCATATATAAGAGAATGCATTGGCCTAACAATATTTACCATGACCTCCCATAGGGAGCCTCACATATATAAGAGAATGCACTGGAACAGGATCTTTAATGCTGCACCAGCGCAGCTCCCATCATGAAAGGTTAACCCTTTCTTCACTGAATAGTTATAAAAATATACATGGGAATCAGACCGTTGATTTTGTCATGAGCTATATCGCTTTTGCACGCAGAGCATGGGCAAATTTAAGTTTCCGTTAGGTCAAGGGATGAAGAGTTTAGAATATGTACTGTCATGTGACTATCATGTGATACAGTTGCATTGGATAAAACTGTTACTTATGAAATAAATTTGTAATTGAAGAATAAATGTATATTGCAAGTAGGGCACTGCGAACCTTAGATTTTGGGTCGAACCGAACCTTGAAACCAAATCATCGTCTCGGTTTCGAATCGAACCGAACCTCGAATCTCGAACCCAAATACCGACTGTGTGTTGTCGCAGACTCATTACAGAGTGGACAATCAGAACAGTTAGTGGACATTATTATAGTAAAATCAACGGTTATTTAATTTATTTAAGTACATTGTATTGCCCGTCCACACTATAAGATAATTACACAACACAGAATTATATTTTATATTGGACATAGAGATGTTTATTCGTCCGGGACTTTGGTTTCAAATCTACGCATTTTGTGTTCTGATCTTTTCTGATTTTGCAAGTGACTTACCGGTACGATTTTTTATCGGAAAAGTAATAAACGTAGGGTCCCAAATAAGCACTGGGCAGGGGGAATTTTCTCTTGTAAATAAATGATGTACCCGTATGGCATATTATTATTGTAATGACGACACTCAGTAAATATTAAGAGACAGCTAAATTGTTGCAAGACATCAAAGCACTCGACCGTCAATCTATAACTCTGCAACAACACACAACAAAGATCAAAGCGTGCAGACGTCGTGCTGTAGCAAGTTAAGTGTCACACAGTCAAAGACAAAGCACATCGGGTAACATAATCATGTCAATCATTTGTGCTGATAAACAATGACCACACCCTCTCCTCACTGTGATTGGTTGAATCCAATTGTAGATACAGAAGTGGTGCCCGGAAATACCTATTTCAGCAAGTTTATGGAATTCAAAAAAGCTTGTTCGTTCTGTATTTATGTAGTCATCAATAATTATAACTTATTGTCTCGTTAATTAGGTATAATTATGTCTATTAGTAAAACTATAAATTATGGGGAATAAAACAAACTTAATTATGTCCAAGGTAAACAATGTAAACATAAAATCATAGTGTATAAACCAATTAATATACTGTATATAATCAATAAACAATTACTAATACGCAAAACTTGCCCATTTTGCGGGACTAACGAAAAGCATGACGAAAAGGTTCGATATAAACGAATCCCGTCTAAGGTTTCGAACCAGACCGAATCATCACAGCGGTTTCGAATCGAACCGAACCTCGAACGGTTCGCAGGGGACTAATTGCAAGCTGAGAATTTATTTGTTTTCACTGTACTAAAACTTGCTCACTTCAGTTTAACCCTTTCATGACGGGAGCTGCGCTGGTGCAGCATTAAATACCCTGTGCCAGTGCATTCTCACATATATAAGAGAAAACACTGGCTTACAAGGTCAAGGTAAATATTGTTAGGCCAATAAATTCTCTTATATATGCAAGTCTCCCTATGGAGACTCGCATATATAAGAGAATGCATTGCACGATGTTTTCACAAAATATCAGGAAGCTCCAGTGATCAAAGGGTTAACATTATACTGCTCTTGGTGAAAAAGTTTTGCTTTTATCACAATTTCCACATACTGTATGTATTCCACATGAAAAATGTAATTGTACATCATGTTTCCAGTTCACAAAAGAAGTGCATGCAATGTTTGTAAACTACATGCACTGAACACAGAGTGGGTGGATTTTCCAAAATCGAGGTCTGATTGAAATGATATAGATTATTCATCTGGAGGTATGTTAATTAAGGAAAAATAAGCAGACACAGACAGATGAACAAATTGTTTCCAAATATGGAGTGCATGCCTGGTGTAGTAAATGTTTGTGAGAATCGTAGTATTTAGTAGTATAGTAATAAACATGAATGTCCATAAATGTCACTTGAAAGTAACTATGCCCCCGTAATGAAGCAACTCATGAGCGAATTTATACACTGATCTCCAATAATTTGTAATATTGCATTCCATGAAGTATTTTTGAATATAATACCCACCGACCTTGACCTTTGACAAACCACAATGAACACATATTTCGCGACACACCGTCACCCTTAGGTTAACCATCACGCCTTGTTTTGTTGAAATCATGTGACGTACATGGAGTTATGGTGGGGACATAAAGGGTATTGTCTGGTGACTTAACTCTTTTGCTGCCACCCTGCGACATGGATATACCCCCATTGCCAAGCATTTTGGATGTAAATACAAGTATTTTATGTATATACATGTGTGGGTAATGCAATGACTATCGGGTAATTATTGATGTATTTAGTTGAAACTTCACATGTGGATATATATGGCAATGACCTATCACAGCCTCCATGGAATTTTGCTGTCTGCAGATATCACAGTGCAACACTAAGACAATACCTGCATTTAAGACAAAATAATGACAGGTTTTGAAATTAGCCTCGGCTAAAAATAGCCAACAAAATTTCTGTTCGCCTCGGCTCAGCCGATAACCCACGCTAATTAACAGAACTCGGTAGTTACCTGTAACTCAATTTTTTTTTCTACAAAAATTCCCAGCTGTATGCCTTCTATATTATCATAAATTAATAATCTCAATGTTTTGTAAATCTAATAAAAGGTCAGCCAACCACAGTGTCCCCCGAAAACGTGGAAAGTCGATGCCGCTTTGTTAAAGAAATAAAAAAAAATGTTGAAATTTTCTGAAGTTTCAAATATCTACGATCAAAACTGAAGGAGGAGTTAATAACTCTGTCAAAAAATAATGTTTCCATCATCTATATACATGTTGCACATCTTTAATATATGGGCAACAATATTCTTAAGTTTCAAATCTCTAGGATGAAAACTGTAGGAGGAGTTGATTACACCATGAAGGTACCCTCATACACAGAAAATTATAAAAAATGTTGAAATTTTCTAAGTCGAAAAGGGTTAATAACTCCGTCAAAAAATATTTTTTCCGTCATCTATATACATGTTGCACATCTTCAATATATGGGCAACAATATTCTGAAGTTTCAAATCTCTGGGATGAAATCTGTAGGAGGAGATGATTACACCATGAAGGTACTCAAAAGTGTGATGGACGAACAGATGGACGGACGGATGGAACAACGGACGGACGGTGCCCGTTTCTATAGTCCCCCAAAAATATATTTTTCGGGGGACAAAAAATGCTCAACTTTTGGTACGGAAATCATTTACTTCAAAACACTATATATTGTTCGGAAAATTGAATATCACAATACTAACAACCTATACTCCAGCCATGATGACACATGTCTGACCTATAGGCTAACAAATCAAAGTCACTCTAGGGACCGAAGCCAATAGGAGTTAACATTTAGGGAAGTTTTTAACTGAAGATAGTGTGAAGGATAATGGGTCTGGGTCTTATCTCAATGATTATTCAGGGACACTTTGTCAATAGTTCATATCAAAGTAATGGGTCTAACACCTTATCCGGATCAATTGTTCCAATAGCAGAGAACTGTCACCGACAGAATTGATGCAATCGTCATTAGGACCTACTTTTAAAATGCTGTTCTATTGATCTCGAAACAGTGTCTTTCTAATGAAGGAGGTGGTTCATGTCTGGAATATGGTATGGCAGCTCATTTTGAGTGGTTATTGATTAGGCCAAAAAAAAAAACATCTGTGTTTCCGGTTACCCGACCGACCTGCCGAAATTGGGCCGACCTGGACTTTTTTTTTTCAAATTTCAACCCAAAAAAAAAAATTCAACCAAAAAAAAAAAAAAAAAAAAAAAATTTTTTTTAATGCATGTAATTGGCATGTAAACACATTTATATCGTTAAATATATACTATATACTATGTTTACATTAAGCAGCAATAATTTTAGATGGAATTTTCAAAAACAATTTACTTCTATTAAAATACATGTCCATTTGTGGTTGCAGATGAATCCCAATCTCACCAATAAATCTGCAGTCTTTAAAACCTGCCTGTGGTAATCTTGTTTGTTCAACTCCCATGTCTTGTGGGAAGAAGTCTTATCTGTTAGAGAGCAATATACAGGTAGAAGACTTTCTATATCAGAATTTAAAGTTCCTCTCCCCAGTCAATCAAGGATTCATAGTGTTCATGCATAGTTACTAGTATGTATACAGACAGTATAAAGATGACTGCATGTCTACCATATCAAACACCTTCTGGGATGGGCACTAAAAAAGCACATGAAATTATCTACTGGTTTGTTTGGGTGTATCAAACTTACAAGCATGCATATGGCAGTGTGTATAAGGAATTTCAAAGTTGGGGGCCAATTTGAATGCTGAGGTGTAGTACCTCAGTCAAGGTGTGGCCTGTGGTACCATTTTCAGTGTGGTGTGGGACTTTATATTTCAGTGCAGTTGAGGGGTGTCTGAGGAAAATTTACACCCTGTGCAATGTGTCTGAGGCGCATGTGAGATATGTGTCTTAGGTCCTGAGGTGTATGACCAAATATTTAAGTGAGGTTTGAATTAATATCATACAAGTTATGTTATTATAAAGTAATAGAAAAGCCCTAATATGGTGTGTGTCTTGGGCCTGTTGATATGTCAATATTGTGCTCTGAGGAAGATGTGCCACCACAATCTAAACTGAGAGAATAATTACAAGAGAGCTGCATAATTGAGTGCCTGGGAGGCATTTGTTTGTTCACATTGACAATACTTATCATATTATTGTGCTACATTAACTGTTTACTTGCAATATACATGGACAGCCTTAACACAAGTATAAAGAGTAAGCATAAATGTACTTCTTAACTGTTCGGGGAAAAAATAAAATAATATTACCAAAAAAAATAAAAGCCCTACCTACCTACCTGGATTTTTTTGGGACCGTAATAGGAAACAAATATTTTTTTTTTTTAGGCCTTACCAATGGGCTGAATAGATCCTTGACATTCTAACTGTGTCTACACTGAAGAATGATCAAGATTATGGCTTTTAACTAGTATATGAACATTTTTGTTCGTGGTAAACATGCTTTTCCTTGGCAAATAATCTTAGTTTGATCGACAAACAGAAAAAAGGAAATTTGTTTATTATACCACTGCATTTTGTTGAATTACATCATTTAGTAATTCAGGGTTCATACACCTAGCTGAGAGTAAAATTCCATAACTTTTCCATACTTTTTCAAGACTTTCGGACAAATGTTCCAAGACTTTTCAGTGAAAAAATTCCATAACTTTTCCATACCTCTTACCTAGCTAAACAATGAGAAAGACCAATATATAAATTTCCAGGTTGTTTAACCCTTTGAGTGCCAGGTCCGTTTTTTTGTATCAACCCATATACCCTGTACCAATGCATTCTCTTATATAGGCGAGTCGACCATAGGTCGCCTCGCATATATAAGAGAATGCATTGGCCTAACAATTTTTCATCATTTGTTATTATTTTTTACAATTTTAATAATTGTTTCTTATATTCTTTAACAGGCTTATTTTGTAGGTTTAGGGCCAGGGAATCTTACGTTTTTCATGGGCATCAAAATTATTACTATGAATACTTGGTGATAGTTTTGAGTTATAACATGCCCTATAGCATGCTTAAGCATACTCCAAAAAAGTTCAACCAATTTTTTTTTAGGGCCGATTTTACAGAACGTAAATTAGGGCCGATGAGATCGGCCCGTGGCACTAAAAGGGTTAACCCTTTACCCAACAGAAGGGCCCTGTGCCAATGCATTCTCTTATATATGCGAGTCGACCACAGGTCGCCTCGCATATATAAGAGAATGCATTGGCTTAACACATTAAAAATTATAAAATTGTTAAAGAATGTAAGAAAAAATGGTAAAAAGTGTTTTTTTTAGGCCAATGCATTCTCTTATATATGCGAGGCGACCTATGGTCGACTCGCATATATAAGAGAATGCATTGGCACAGGGCATAACTGTAACCATCACAATGTGGTCAATGAGCCGGTTCCAATGATATCCATATTTGTATGGTTCTATTGAGACAGACCGAAGATATTTTAGGCTGTTGAAGCTTTATTTGGCCGGTTTTGGCCGGTTTGTTGGGTAAAGGGTTAAACAGAGCACACATATACGGTAGTTAAAAATAAAATGAGCCCTTTAATTGGCTTTATTTGCAAAGATGCATTTAACTAATTAAGCTGATATGAACAATAAATCATAAATAGATATACCCAGAGTACCCGATCTATCCATGCTTCAAACCGCGTATCCGTGACCCATTTGTCATGGAAGACACAGTTTCTAGGCATATTTGTTTACTATTACTATTTAGGTCAAATTCTGATATATTTAGCGGTCAAACAGGAGTTCCGGTAAGGGAGACAATTCGTGTTTCGGCATACCGTAAAACGTGTAGTTCAACTATGACTACAGAGATGGTATCGCAAGCTTACACGATAAGATCGGAAAGTAACAGCGTTTATTTTCCTAAGAACTCGTTTTGGGAAATTTGATAGTTGGCAGTGGTTAGCAATATTTTGTTGCAATTAGTCGATTCTGATAACTAAAGCGTATTTTGAAGAAATGTTGTTGTTGTATCTTGATGATATGGTGACCGTCTGATCGGATTGAGTACCTTTAAAATCCAATGCAGTGATATTTTTGTAAACTGGGAAACTGTAAAAACACTTATTTCTGGAGAGCAGACTTCTACTGGGAATCGCACATCAATTGTTCAGAATTTATGTAATCGTCAATTGTTCAGAATTTATGTAATTGTCATCACGTAGGACCTACTTTTAAAATGCTGTTCTATTGATCTCAAAACAGAGTCTTTCTAATGAAATATGAGGTTCATGTCTGGAATATGGTATGGCAGCTCATTTTGAGTGGTTATTGATTACCAATGGGCTGGAGAGGTCCTTGACATTCTAACTGTGACAGTGTCAATACACTGAAGAATCATCAAGATTATGGCTTTTAACTAGTCTATATGAACAGGTTTTTCCCAGCAGATTTGAGAAATTGTTCATTTGAAAATACCTTTTAGATTTGGTATTATAATTTAGACAAAATTTAGCTTACCAGCCTTATAACAATGGAAAATTTACCAAAAATATAATCTAACTTCTGGCATCAGTGAGTAAAATTACTATTAATATTTAAAATCCAATAAAGTGATATTTTGGTAAACTTGGACACTGTAAACACAAACGATCAGAATTCCAGAAGGCTTTGAATCTATATAACTCTAGGTTCAGTTTATTGATATCTATCATTGTTGCAACCACTAAAACATCATGACTGTCGGAGGCCATTTTTTTTTTAAAGTGATATGAAACACTCCGGAATTGTGATCAAATAGATATTGAAGAATAATCTTGTTTAAAGTAGTAATTTTTACAAATAGTATATCCAAATTGACAATACACAACGTCATTTTTATATGTGAATTTAATGCAGTGACTCTCGATGGCAAAATCGTTTTCGTTAGTTTATCGCCGATAGATGCGTCCCGAATCGAGTAGTAAATATTTACAATTGAGCGTAGTTCTGATGATTTCTATGGAATGGTACGGTCGATTTGTTTCAAATTGTCGGCGATATTAGTAGAATGTTACATTCCTCCAGTTGTCATAGTGCCTGATTACTAACTTATCAGTTTCACGCACCCAAACAAGTACATAATATGTCTTTAAATGGCCAAAGAAAATTTCATTTGGCCAAACAGTTTCAAGACCATATTCAACTCATCTCTCAAATTATCATCAGATCTCCATGAAACCCTTAGTCTGTTATCAGGTAATCAGCAGTTGCTATAGCTAGCCTGTGTATGAATAACAATTTATCTAAAGTCACGCATGCCGATAGTTAAGGGGGGATGTTGAATTTAAGCACTTTCAAGTACTTTGGGGGGGTTTTGGATCAAACTTTAAGTACTTTAAGGCCTTGAAAAACGGGTCTCAAAATTCAAGCACTTTAAGGACCTATGCGAACCCTATCCCATATTTTGGTTTTTCAATTTGGCCAAAGTTTCTGAAAAATGGCCAAACAAATTCATAAATGAACAAAAACTTGGCCAAAAGAATTTCCCGGCCAGCATGAATCCTGATCATCACGTCACGGCCAGCGTGAATCCTGATCATCACGCCACCCGGCCAGCATGAATCCTGATCATCACGTCACCCGGCCAGCGTGAATCCTGATCATCACGTCACCCGGCCAGCGTGAATCTTGATCATCACATCACGGCCAGCGTGAATCCTGATCATCACGTCACCCGGCCAGCGTGAATCCTGATCATCAAGTCACATCAGTTTCATTGGCGGAGCGTGACCATGCAGCAGGTTAATTACACTGGGTAATCATTCCACCATGTAGAAACCACTGACCCCCGGTGAGTAACTGATAAACTTGCCAAGACACATGATCAGGTTACCAGTACCTTCGGGCTTTTAGATTAGGCTAATTTGGGGACATGGGTCATGGGTTTGTGTGGGGGGGGGGGTACCCCCTTGTGATTATTGGGGGTACAGGGTTTTCCCCGGAGAGAATTATTTTTTAAAGTAAACCTAAAATGGGGACTGTCTGGTGTTCTGAAAGGTGAAAGAAGTGAACCAATGGGCCCCCATATCATTTCCTGGCAACTTGGGCTTATATCAGCATTCAGCAAGTTATGTTACATGTACCCTTATATTTTCAAGTTTTGTAGGTCACAATTTATTGAAAATTGGGAATATTGGATCATTTGACATCAACAAAGCCATTTTATAGATGTATGGTGCTTGAAAGTTCACCAAGCAGTTCACCAAAACAATGATCATGGGTATTTCCAATTAAAATTTAATTTAATCTAACTACATGTATATGTGAACCTGAAAAAAAGTTAGAAAGTTGATTTGTTGTGGTCAAATGAAGCAATATACACACACAAACAGGTCATAAAAAGGGTGATTTTGCGGTGACATTTTGTCAAATGTGCCCTCTAATTTGGGGACATTTCTATAATTTGGGGACATCGGTAAACGTTGTGAGTTGTGGGGAATATTAAGACCTGAGTACCTTGTACAGTAATGCCCTAAATAATCGACTCCTTAACCACGCAGAACTATGGGTAACTTTTCAGGATTTAGTCAGAAATATGGCTTGTTGCCATTCATCGGAAAGCTCTTAGTGAAAGCTCTCCGATGAATGGAAACAAGCCATGTTTCCAACTAAATCCTGAAAAATTACCCATAATTCTACTGTGGTTAAGGAGTCGATTATTTAGGGCATTACTGTACCTTCGCTTGGCGTGGATCACAAATCCATGCCTATCGGAAATCAAAAGCGCTAACGGCTTCCTAATCTGCTATCCACCTTCTAATTAACCAAAGGTCCCTTGTACTCAGAGCATAAACATTGAATTTGAACAAATTGTTGTTTGAATCGTCATTCAAAAACGATCCAGGTTACCCTGCAGGAGGCACTGTTTTAAATGAATTTCACTTGAAATGTCTCACGTGATAAGACTGTTTAGCCTAGTAGACAAATTTATTATAGCCCTGGCTCCTCTATTGACTCTCATGTAAATTCTTAGCAATCTAACCAGGTTTGGGGCTATATTTTCCTATCTAATGAATCGCTTGTCCCCATTTATCACATTGCCCTGCATACCGGTGGGCTTTCCAAGCAACTTTCAGATACAACATTAATTGATACATGGCTGCTGTAGGTTCCCTGGAGGTACTGGAAAGAGTATAAATAAGACTTTAGGGTTATAAAAGTCAAGTGATGCATCTTGTACACAACTCTTTCTCCATTAATTATTTCTAAACTAACACTATGGGAGCTGTGTGGTGTGGAGCTGTCAGTGGTTAGAGACATGGACTAACCTTTTCAGAGGCTTAATATTGGGAGAATCGGTTATCCTCCCTATATGTTTATTATAAGCCCAGCATTGAAGCTTTGGAACAGCCTCAAATTAGTGAAATATATTGAATGTGTTTCTGAAGCCCCGATAGTGGAGGTGTCTCACTCGAGTATCAGGCTATGATCTAAATCCACTGGACTGATAGATTGACATGTAAATCCCAGTAACGTCTCTCTGGGAAGGAAAGGAAGGGCACTAATGCGGATGAGAATAATATCGGCCACAGCTGAGCTGCTCAATTAGAATGGTCCGCCAAAGCCTATATCTGTCAAGAGGGACTAAGACAACATGGAAAGACCAGAGTGGCCAGTGTGGATGAGAATAATATCCGCCACAGCTGAGCTGCTCAATTAGAATGGTCCGCCAAAGCCTATATCTGTCAAGAGGGACTAAGACAACATGGAAGGACCAGTGTGGATGAGAATAATATCGGCCACAGCTGAGCTGCTCAATTAGAATGGTCCGCCAAAGCCTATATCTGTCAAGAGGGACTAAGACAACATGGAAAGACCAGAGTGGCCAGTGCGGATGAGAATAATATCCGCCACAGCTGAGCTGCTCATTTAGAATGGTCCGCCAAAGCCTATATCTGTCAAGAGGGACTAAGACAACATGGAAGGACCAGTGTGGATGAGAATAATATCGGCCACAGCTGAGCTGCTCAATTAGAATGGTCCGCCAAAGCCTATATCTGTCAAGAGGGACTAAGACAACATGGAAAGACCAGAGTGGCCAGTGCGGATGAGAATAATATCCGCCACAGCTGATCTGCTCATTTAGAATGGTCCGCCAAAGCCTATATCTGTCAAGAGGGACTAAGACAACATGGAAGGACCAGTGTGGATGAGAATAATATCGGCCACAGCTGAGCTGCTCAATTAGAATGGTCCGCCAAAGCCTATATCTGTCAAGAGGGACTAAGACAACATGGAAGGACCAGTGTGGATGAGAATAATATCCGCCACAGCTGAGCTGCTCAATTAGAATGGTCCGCCAAAGCCTATATCTGTCAAGAGGGACTAAGACAACATGGAAGGACCAGTGTGGATGAGAATAATATCGGCCACAGCTGAGCTGCTCAATTAGAATGGTCCGCCAAAGCTATATCTGTCAAGAGGGACTAAGACAACATGGAAAGACCAGAGTGGCCAGTGCGGATGAGAATAATATCCGCCACAGCTGAGCTGCTCATTTAGAATGGTCCGCCAAAGCCTATATCTGTCAAGAGGGACTAAGACAACATGGAAGGACCAGTGTGGATGAGAATAATATCGGCCACAGCTGAGCTGCTCAATTAGAATGGTCCGCCAAAGCCTATATCTGTCAAGAGGGACTAAGACAACATGGAAAGACCAGAGTGGCCAGTGCGGATGAGAATAATATCCGCCACAGCTGAGCTGCTCATTTAGAATGGTCCGCCAAAGCCTATATCTGTCAAGAGGGACTAAGACAACATGGAAGGACCAGTGTGGATGAGAATAATATCGGCCACAGCTGAGCTGCTCAATTAGAATGGTCCGCCAAAGCCTATATCTGTCAAGAGGGACTAAGACAACATGGAAGGACCAGTGTGGATGAGAATAATATCGGCCACAGCTGAGCTGCTCAATTAGAATGGTCCGCCAAAGCCTATATCTGTCAAGAGGGACTAAGACAACATGGAAGGACCAGTGTGGATGAGAATAATATCGGCCACAGCTGAGCTGCTCAATTAGAATGGTCCGCCAAAGCCTATATCTGTCAAGAGGGACTAAGACAACATGGAAAGACCAGAGTGGCCAGTGCGGATGAGAATAATATCCGCCACAGCTGAGCTGCTCATTTAGAATGGTCCGCCAAAGCCTATATCTGTCAAGAGGGACTAAGACAACATGGAAGGACCAGTGTGGATGAGAATAATATCGGCCACAGCTGAGCTGCTCAATTAGAATGGTCCGCCAAAGCCTATATCTGTCAAGAAGGACTAAGACAACATGGAAGGAGTACCTGGTTCTGTTCTTTTATCTTATACTATAGGTGAGCCCTGTGCAGTAAATTTCCCGACAACATGGAAGGAGTACCTGCATGGTTCTGTTCTTTTATCTTATACTATGGATGAGCCCTGTGCGGTAAATTTCCCGTGAACCAAGGAGGTGGCAGGTGACACATTGAACTGTAATGGCAGACAATATGTTGCGAGTACCGGCAGCATGTAACTACAGTAATGCTCTAATTAATCGACCTCTTAACCCTTTACCCAACAAACCGGCCAAAACCGGCCAAATAAAGCTTCAACAGCCTAAAATATCTTCGGTCTGTCTCAATAGAACCATACACATATGGATATCATTGGAACCGGTTCCTTGACCACATTGTGATAGTTACAGTTATGCCCTGTGCCAATGCATTCTCTTATATATGCGAGTCGACCATAGGTCGCCTCGCATATATAAGAGAATGCATTGGCCTAAAAAAAATCTTTTTTTAACACTTTTTACCATTTTTTCTTACATTCTTTAACAATTTTATAATTTTTAATGTGTTAAGCCAATGCATTCTCTTATATATGCGAGGCGACCTATGGTCGACTCGCATATATAAGAGAATGCATTGGCACAGGGCCCTTCTGTTGGGTAAAGGGTTAACCACAGCAGAATTATGGGTAACTTTTCAGGATTTAGTCGGAAATATGGCTTGTTGCCATTCATCGGAAAGCTCTCGGCATGAATGGCAATAGGCCATATTTCCGACTAAATCCTGAAAAGTTACCCATAATTCTGCTGTGGTTAAGAGGTCGATTAATTAGAGCATTACTGTATGAGATAGCCATGGCAAGAGACCAGCGGGTGCAATAAAGAAACAGACCTGTACTCCCCAGAGGCCATACTGTACACAAATGAGTGACCGTCACAGAATTTCCGACATTGCCTTTCTCTGCATAGGATATGGAGTCAGTAACTATTAGAGAGAAGGCATGCCCACTCTCAGCTCGGTGTCAGAAGACCATATATTATGGATGTGGCAGATGAAGGTTCATAATTGCCTGGCAACTGCTTATAAATGAGAGCAATAGAATCCTTAAATTCATGGGCCAGAGGCCCTGATATGAAAGACCCATCCAAAACTGACCCTACATTGGAGCCAAGTAGTCGGATGGGGAGGACGAACTCGGACCATGCAGCATCAAATTTCATGTTTCTGAGTCCAGAGGATGCAGTGACAGCATGCATCCTCGTCTCCTTGATGCGATGCCTGTCGAGGTGATGTAGAAGGAGGGAAAGCATCTCGGCTAGGTAGAAAATATTCCAGTGCCTCGGGATTTAAGTTAAGCCTGTGAAGGTTCTGGCATGGAGGTCGAAGAAGACCAGGAAATGTAAAGAAAGTTCTCGAGCCCCATGATATAAATACATAAGACAAAAACACCTGATTCAATGGTAATATTCTAAAGTCGGCTGAAATTAATTATTTTTTTACTTTTCCATGAATTTTTCAGGCCGGAAAATCATCCATGATTCCAAGCTACAGTAATGCTCTAATTAATCGACTCGGGGAGAGCTTTCCGATGAATGGCAACAAGCCATATTTCCGAATAAATCCTGAAAAGTTACCCATAATTCTGCTGTGTTTAAGGAGTCGATTAATTAGAGCATTACTGTAGCATATGAACCAAGTACTGTAGGAGTGGTGGGAGGGTTTGACCAAAGGATAGGAATTTAGGGTCTGCTGTAACATTTCACAACTGACATCCAAAACTGAAAAATCTCCCAAAATTATCAAAATAGCCCTCTTATCCCTGTGTTACTGGGCCCTCATCTGCCAAATAACAGGGAAGCTACACATCTTTGGTATTTAGCAAAGGTATTTTAACTAATTTATTCAGTCCTTCCCAGGAGACGGGAGTGATTGCTCTCGCACCTCGTAATCTTCAATTCACATGCGCAAAAATTCGCACTCGTCCCTCTTGTCAAAATTCTTATGGCGATCGACTGTAATGGTTGATTTAATATTGAACTATTTTAAGGTTTATTTAGATCCTTTCCCCATCTCAGTTCAATTACGAGCTTATGAAAGTGTAACTGAACAGAGGTCTATCCCACAATGACATTTTGTTCGAGAAAAACAAACTTACGATTATAAATTATTATGGTACAATAATTATTGCACCCGCCTTCTGAATTGCAGGAGCAAATAAACGCACTCGCTGTGTTTTCCTTGTGGGAAGAACTGTTTATGGAACAATACAGTAATGCCTAAATAATTGACTCCTTAACCACAGAAGAATTATGGGTAACTTTTCAGGATTTAGTCGGAAATATGGCTTGTTGCCATTCATCAGAAAGCTCTCACTGAGAGCTTTCCGATGAATGGCAACAAGCCATATTTCCGAAGAATTATGGGTAACTTTTCAGGATTTAGTCGGAAATATGGCTTGTTGACATTCATCGGAAAGCTCTCACTGAGAGCTTTCCGATGAATGGCAACAAGCCATATTTCCGACTGAGAGCTTTCCGATGAATGGCAACAAGCCATATTTCCGACTAAATCCTGAAAAGTTACCCATAATTCTGCTTTGGTTAAGGAGTCGATTATTTAGGGCATTACTGTATATATATACCTCGTACAGTTAACAATTAAGACAAAACTATCCAAATAACAGTGTTGCCCCAAATTGTTTATTAGTATATTCTTTAAATTATTGTGGCGACCCAGGCTTGTTAGAACATCATCTTGTGCCAAAATCAATCTTTTCTAGCCATACAAATATTGTGTTTGTGTTCGTGACCTCCGGTACTCAAAAGTGACAGAAGTGAACTGAGATTATAGAGCCATAGATGAGAAACATTCGGTGCCCCCTAAGATAATTTCATATTTGCAGTAGTAATAACAGTGATTATTTTCACAGTTTGATAAATTGCAGTCAAGAAATCAATCTATATAGGAACCATATTATTTGAGCACCAGAATTGTCTGCTTGTTAAACCAGACAAACCAAATATTGGCCTCATTTATCAACCTCTAGAAAATGAGCTATAAAGTCAATATACAGAAACGTTACGCTTTTTACATACAGAACTCAAGACTTTGCCGCTTTAATTCAATAAATTTGATCAATAATGGGTCCGTACTGTTTGGATGGTTTCCCAACATATGATATACGTGCTTATTAGTGTACTTGAAACTAGGCTATAGTTAATGATTTATCAGTAAATTTGTTGATTTAGCTGATAAATATGACAAACTTGTACCAGTCTCAGGGGCGCCGGAAGCATCCAAGGGCAGGGGGGGGGGCAGAGCCTACAAAAAGGGCACTTTTCCGCAAAAAAGGGCATTTTCTCTGCAAACTCGGGAAAATAACCATAAATTCATTGTGGCAAAAATCCCTATTTTAATGGTATTTGTCGGTTTTTATGGCCGTTTTGTGATAAAATTGACAAAAAATTAATATTCCTTGTGAAATTGGTGGTATTTGGACCAAAAAAGTCACATTTTTCTATAAAAACACGAGATTAAACACACAAAAAGCATTTTCTGTCTCCAGAAAAAGGGCAAGTCCTGACCCCACTCGCCCCCCCCCCCCCGCCCTTGGTCAAGGGCAGGGGGGTCAGCTGCCCCCTCTGCCCCCCTCTTCCGGCGCCCCTGACCAGTCTATAGAGGGCGACTTGGGAGACATCTTCTCCCAATGATGTTTGTCCTAGGGAGAAGTGACTTCTCTCTCATAATATTACCAGTATGCATATTTAAAAACAACATATTTGAAGTATATTTATTGATTATAATGATGTCCTTATTTAATGGGCTCTTGTATTGCTGAATACTTATTGGATCACACGAAAGTGATGTTATAAGGAGTAAATTGACTTCTCCATGATAATAGTCCATATCTCCATAATAATCTAATAAGGAGAAGTGACTTCTCACAATTTAAATACTCTAGGCTGGTCCAACTTGTCAAGTTTATTGCTTTAACCCTTTACCCAACAAACCGGCCAAAAACGGCCAAATAAAGCTGCAACAGCCTAAATTATCTTGGGTCTGTCTCAATAAAACCATACAAATATGGATATCTTTGGAACCGGCTCATTGACCACATTGTTATGCCCTGTGCCAATGCATTCTCTTATATATGCGAGTCGACCATAGGTCGCCTTGCATATATAAGAGAATGCATTGGCCTAACAAAAATCGTTTTTGAACACTTTTTATCATTTTTTCTTACATTCTTTAACAATTTTATAATTTTTAATGTGTTAAGCCAATGCATTCTCTTATATATGCGAGGCGACTATTTCTTTGGGTTCAGGGGTGAAAATATTTTATTCGAGTCGAGGAACCCACCCATCAAAGCTCAGAGTGATCAGATATCAATTTTTGAAGTTTGTTATTTCAATTATTTGTGGCCCAGAAACACAGGTCAAACATAGGGTCTCAGATAAATTGCGGATGAAGATGGATAACTCTAAAATCAAGTGGTTATACGGTCAAATTTTTTGATACTTTAGTGATAATATGGCCATATTTTGTTGAACAAAATGTTAATAAATAACAAGTTTTGGGAAATTTGATACCGTAGTTGACAGTGGTTAGAATTATTTTGTTGTAATAAATTGATTCTGATAACTAAAGCATATTTTGAAGAAATGTTGTTGTTGGTACATGTATGGAGACCGTCTGATAATTGGATTATACCATGCATGGCGGTTGGTATTATTTAATAAAAGCTTTAGAAATAAAACTCAAAGCTTCTACAACTCCTTATTAGTCCTTATTGTTTATTTTAGCAGACACACACATTACACCAGTGACCAAATTAATAACAATTAATTTCTTCAGATAAAGTCAACATTTTTTATTTTTAAATAAACATTATAAATTGAAGAAATACAATGTCAGGTTATCTATCTAAACTATACTTGTGCTGTATTTTATTGCTGCTAAACATGTATTATCTTGTTATTTTATCTTTTTAATTATGTTATAAATAAAACAGTATTTCTTAAGTCTCCCCATTTCTCCCAATTTTGGGCTGAAGTTTCCCTAAAATCTCCAGAGGGAGAAGTCTTCAACCCCTAGCTTGGGTTACTTATAGGGCCTTAACGATTCATCACGATATTGATGCATCGCGATTTCCGGTTCTTGATGCGATTCATTTCATTGCCAATTCGATTCTGTATTTTTGAATTTTCGCAACCCCGAATTTTACGGTTGGCGATTATCGCAATACGATAGGGGAACACTGTGTGCGTAACGTAACTATCTGAAAACTACTTATCGCCAAATTCATGCTTCAAACATTTTAAACATGTCATCCTCAGCTTCTTTTATTTTATTTTTATGAAAATGAATAATAAATGGAGTGATAAATATGTATATAACGACAAATAGTATCAAATTGGCCATTTTCCCGTGAAACTCAGGACAGGCAAGCCAGGTACAAAAATTGGTGAAATATGAGTACGAACGTAAAATTGTTCCCCTATCGTATTGCGATAATTGCCAACCGAATTTTACCGCAAAATGATGCAACTACAATCGTTGAAAACATTTCTGATCATATCCAGATGTGAATAAATATTAAGAATTGATATTAGTTTCATTGATAACACAAGTACCCCATCAGTGTTACAATATTGAACAGTCATCATGATAAAGTATGCTCTAAATGACCCGCTTGTCCCACTGATATCAGATATCATACATGTACTCCAGAGTAGCTGCATCGTGATGCACGAATCGTCAGGGAAACATTGTGATTCGAATCGAATCGAAGAGCTGTTAATTGATACGGCCCTAGTTACTTAGCGCAATTATATCGATCAATGTTATTATTATATGAATTAGAATATAACTATAATATTCAATTTATAATAAAAGTCTGTAAAAACATCACCACTATTGAGTACCTTTAATATAGGTCTTTTGATGCCACACAGCGTCACATACAGTCCCCCCCATCCCATGCATTCTGTACATGTATATACATGGATTGTGGGTGTTTATGGATAATGTGGTGTACCTCTGGTATCCTTGGGTATAATTTGTTTGGGCCATTTGTAGCCGCTTTGACCACCCTATAGAGGTCACGTGGCCTTGGCGGCCATCATGGATTTATACTTGTTTGACTGTATTTCAGGTATATTCAGGAAGATATCAGCTAAAATATTACAACCAATAGTCCCAATGTTACATTGAATATTATTGTATAATTATCAGTTGATATATTGTAGGCGGTGACACACATCCAACCTCTACATTTATTTAACCACCTCTTAATAGGTCACATGACCACTGGTGCAGACCTACTGGTATATATGTTCAAACTTATGTGGATTTATGCAGGGATATATCATCGAAATGCATTCCACACAAAATGTCAGACCAACTTGCATCCATACTCTATGGAACACAAGCAAATCAACATCCATCTCGTAAATAGAATATATATGAATAAGTTTCTATAGAAATTTGATAATAAAGAAACTTTCCCGAGAAGATGAGGCCTCAGCAGAATGAAGTCTCCAGAGGGTGAATTTAGTGATGCTAGCCTGCTATGTGGGATAGCGTCACTAAACTCACCCTCTGGGGACCTCATTCTGCAAATGACAGACACGTTATAATCAGGCTTGTAACAACCTATAATCTCCTACAGTAATGCCCTAAGTAATAGACTCCTTAACCACAGCAGAATTATGGGTAACTTTTCAGATTAATCGAAAATATGGCTTGTTACCATTCATCGGAAACCTCTCAGTGAGAGCTTTCAGATGAATGTCAACAAGCCATATTTCCGACTAAATCCTGAAAAGTTACCCATAATTCTGCTGTGGTTAACCCTTTGAGTGCCAGGTCGATTTTTGTATCAACCCATATACCCTGTGCCAATGCATTCTCTTATATATGCGAGTCGACCATAGGTCGCCTTGCATATATAGCAAGTCGACCATAGGTCGCCTCGAATATATAAGAGAATGCATTGGCCTAACAATTTTATTTTTTTACAATTTTTTACAATTTTTTACAATTTTAATAATTTATTCTTATATTCTTTAACAGACTTATTTTGTAGGTTTAGGGCCGATGAGATCGGCCCCTGGCACTCAAAGGGTTAAGGAGTCGATTACTTACAGCATTACTGTATAACAGAGCCAGGAACCTTTGACGCAGCAGTAGAAGTGTTGTAGTGTGAAACATAATAACAATTCTAAAAAATGAGTTTCTTCCTGTCACCCGTGTGAAAAATGACTTAAATTTAAGAGCGCAAAAGAATTGATTGTTCCTGAATGAAATTGAATTGGTAATCTATACTGCACCGTGACTGTGTGTACGTCTTCTAGACAGACACACATAACTCATTTATTTCTTCCTGCTTACCCAGGGAAACAGATGATTTAGTCTAGTTGTGTCTGTAAGGACAATAAGCTCAGAGATACTTATGAGCAAACTCCAGGCAGAGTTATCTCCCATCGCTCCGCTGAGATACCACTGCCATAATGATATTAATTGGTAAGGAATTCTTACGTGTTTTTAGTTCTTATGTTTTAGGATTAAAATTGTCTATGTCTGGCTCAGTTCATATTGTTCTTATCAATACCGAAACAATTACCATTATTGCAAACTTTAAAAAAAATTTGGTGGTCAAAACAAGATAATAGGTGACTAAATAGTAGTAAATACAGTTCCGCGACGATATGTAAAAATAGATTTATCGTCTGCAAAGTACACTCATTGTGGCAGTGATATATCGCAGCGATAGCGTAGAGGGCGCTGTATGGAGTTTGACTTATGAGTTGAAAATGTAAGTGGCAATGACACTGCAGCTCAAAATAATAGTGCTGAGCTAAAGAATGAGTGAACACAAGAGATATATCCTTTACTGGCTTCTATGTGGATTGAGCGGATAATAAAAGAAATTGTTATTTCACATCTACATGTACATGTATGTCACCAACCATAAATTTGCATGTTTCTCCTACGTCATTGGTTTAAAGACATATTATGTACTTGTTAGGGTGCATGAAACAGATAAGTTAGTATTCAGGTGCTATGCCAACTGGAGGTCTGTAGCATTCTACTAACATCGCCGAAAATCTCAAGCAAATCAACCGTACCACTCGTCTGAACTATGCTCAATTGTAAATATTTACTACTCGATTCGGGACGCATCTATCGGCGATAAACTAACTAAAACGATTTCGCCATCGACAGTCACTGCATTTAATAAATATATAAGAATGACGGTGTGTGTTGTCAATTACATATAATATTTGTAAAACAGCTACTTTGAACAAGATTATTCTCCATTTCTATTTGATCACCCTACCAGAGTGTTTCATATCACTTTAACCCTTTACCCAACAAACCGGCCAAATAAAGCTGCAACGGCCTAAATTATCTTGAGTCTGTCTCAATAAAACCATACAAATATGGATATCATTGGAACCGGCTCCTTGACCACAGTGTGATAGTTACAGTTATACCCTGTGCCAATGCATTCTCTTATATATGCGAGTCGACCATAGGTCGCCTCGCATATATAAGAGAATGCATTGGCCTAAAAAAATCTTTTTTTACCATTTTTTCTTACATTCTTTAACAATTTTATAATTTTTAATGTGTTAAGCCAATGCATTCTCTTATATATGCGAGGCGACCTATGGTCGACTCGCATATATAAGAGAATGCATTGGCACAGGGCCCTTCTGTTGGGTAAAGGGTTAAGTTTGTAGGAAATTCTATCTTGACTTCTACAGCTTTTTCTATGGCATTGTATTTTGGCATAGGTATAATTACGAGGGCTGTTTCACCATGTCATGGTCAGAGAGATGTTTATTCCTCCAAATATGGAGACAAATACAGTAATGCCCAAAATAATCGACTTCTTAACCACAGCTGAATTATGGGTAACATTTCAGGTTTAGTCGGAAATATGGCTTGTTGCCATTCATTGGAAAGCTCTTACTGTTTGATGAGAGGGTCGTATAACGACATGGGAATAAGTGGCAACCTGGGGTGTCTTTTGGGTCAATGCTGCAGGAATTAATTTGATAAAAACACGCTTGTCTTTGCTGAATTTCTTGTCTGGCCATGTGACGAACTTATGATATATGGATGCTCTACTAGTATTATAGTATATACAATCTTTGATTCGCTGCACTTAGCTTACCCATGGAAGATCATTGGTATTTACTATTTATGGTGGGAATTTAATTACTGGTACATAAGAAGCAGTAACACCACGGTAGTACTATTACCACCTTGAAACAGAACCTCTGTTTTCAAAAGCTTATTAGGACAAGTATGTACTAGTATCCATCCCCACTCTTTTTGGTCAGGTACCCATTCACTGCTACATGTACTGGTAAAGTGCAAGGCTGTATTTTTATGAAAATATCCACCCTGCACTTAAAATCCATGCAGTCTGCGCTTATATTAATTCTGGTCAGTTTTTCCGCCCTGCACTTATATTCCAGACTGCACTTTTATTCCAGACACGACAGTACATAGGTAAAGAGTGAATTCTCAAGTGAATAAAGATATCAAGTGGTCGGATAACTTGCCTGGATGAACTCAATTGGCAAATCAATGGGAAATCGAAGGTAGCAATCATGAACTGCTATAAATATGCACAAATACATGTTTTACAAAGGAAGAACTAATCAAAAATAGAATTGCTGTCAACAGTCACTTTTTTGGCAGATGAATGTAAGAGAAAAGAAATAGAGGATCTCACATGAGTTTCTATTTTATACGGAATTTATCAACTGAGTTCACTAAATTTGATTTGAGCCAAGGTTTACCGAGGCTCAAATAAAATTTAGTGGATGAGGTTGAAAAATTACGTATAAAATAGAACGAGTTTGAGATACCTTTTATCACATGATAAAAAAAACGCGAAGTGTTCATCGTAAACAACAATCATAAATTTCAGCAATCGCAAGTCATTTAAATAATGGCGTGATGTCATCACATGCGCTAATATTACACATGTGTCTTACCAATATTATGAAGCTGGTTTTGTGGGTTAATTATGTGATAAATATGATTTCCACGGTTCCACCGTGGAATTGATTTGGAAAGGGAGTTGTGCAAATAATTTGAGAAGTCAATTGTTGTGGAAAATAAGAAATTCAACAAAGATATATTGAGGTCACTTGAGGAAAAAATTGCATAGAGATATGTCATACCATTTAATTTCTAAAAAAAAAAAAAAAAAAAAAAAAAAACAACAACAAAATCTTGAGAGAAAAAATGTTGTCCCGATCCAATTAATTTTATGTGTTGTTGAATTTTCCAAATAGGAAATTTAGCAGTCTTTATCAATTGAACAATCGAATTTGCCCACACATGACCATGATTTCCAAGGAATCCCACACAAAAAGCTTAAATAAACTAATTCTTTTGTCCTCTTCCGTGAGGATGTCACATCAGCCTGAAATTCCTCAGAGAAGTCTGGGATAAGACCAATATCATGTCAACCTATTAAGAGAACAAATTTCAGGTTCATTTCCCATCTATCTCAGACATCGGAATAATAGCAAATTGTTGTCAGTTTTGTTAGCGCAAATTGAGGACAGCCAAGCCCACATGATTATCCAATTACTAGGGAGTAAACTCATACCTCAGTTCGGACATCTCTTCTGCCTGGGAGATACTGTTAATGAGTTTGATTTGATGTAATGAACTTAAAGATTGTCTAGCCATGTCTCAGACCTACTGATATACCTTAGGCCTTAAGACAAAATCAATGATTCTCATACCAAAGTCGATGGTGGACGATTGTCTCGATCTAAGTTTCAATACAATTAATGCTGCGTGAGTACAAGTAGTCTTGACGAAGCTCGGACAATTATTGTTCTAATAATAATAGTGAAACTTATATATAGCGCTTACCCCCCCCTTATAAGGGGCTCTGAGCGCTTCACATTATCACCCCAGTTCAGCCCTCATAATTGGCTAGAAATCAGCAATGCCAAAGCCATTTGCTGAAGAAATCTGGACCGATGGCAATAGTTGCCGTAGTGGATTGCCGAAGCCAAAAAATCTGAAATAGCCACGAGTTGGAAATTTCCAACCATAAAGGGGGTGTTATGCTGGAAATTTCCAAATCAAGGGGGGGATGCAAATTGGAATTTCCCAGACTTAGGATATTTTTGTCTGCTATAGTTTAGAGGGAGATATCGAAGGTTTCTTTTCCATGAAATGCGCCACATGAAATATGCATATATCTCAGAAGAAAGAAAACATTAATGCATATATCAATGAAATTAACTGGATTATTTCTAGCGTCTTATGGTCTAATAAGCACTTGTTTTGCATAATACCTATTGGTATAAGCGGTTATGATTTCTCCCTGATAACAATACATTTTTCGCTAATAACAGAATAGGGATGAATGATCTCTCCCTCTTTGAAACCGAGCTTGGCTGATCCGTGCCCACACAAACTGAACACTTAGGCACAATCACATATTTAACATTGTGAAAATCAGCTTCCTTAGGAGCCTGATCTCAAAGACTTCTCCATAAATTAAGACCAAAGGAATGACTTCGAGAGGCCTAATACTTGTCATGTCATCGGATAAGACTGATGGAAAACAATCAGCTCCATGAAGTCATCAATCAGCTCAGACTGATTTGATTGTTAATGGTATTTCTATAAAATTACATATAACTACACATTCCTCACTATATAGATCAAGACAAACTCCATTACCATTGAGTCTGCTTGGGAGCTATATAATATGTATCACTCAATTCAGAATTGATCACAAGAAAACTGTCTTCAGTCAGGTACTAAGCTGTTTGTGTGGGGATCAGCTGGCTTTTATAACAAGGATATTTAACCCTTTCAGTGCCAGGTCCGATTTTTGTATCAACCCATATACCCTGTGCCAATGCATTCTCTTATATATGTTTTTCATGGGCATCAAACTTATTACTATGAATACTTGGTGATAGTTTTGAGTTATAACATGCCCCTAAGGTTTTATCCAGTTTGTTTTTAAATTCGCTATAGCATGCTTAAGCATACCCAAAAAAAATTCAACCCAAAAAAATATAAAAAATAAATAGGGCCGATTTTACAGACCGTAAATTAGGGCCGATGAGATCGGCCCCTGGCACTGAAAGGGTTAACCCCTTATCTGCTATATGGATTCTCCCATCAGACTGGAATGGTCTAATATTCATCTGGAGGGATGTCAGGAAATATAAGCAGATAACAAAGAGATAACACCAGTACAAAGGGATTCCTATTCATTGCAGCCCTCGAATTTAGGAAAAGTGTCCCACTTCAAATTTAATGCTGTGGCATTATAGATTCCACAAGTTGCCATGTAAGTTCCAATGGCATTGCTTATTGAAGTGGCCATTTTCGAGGACTGTCATTGATGGGAAATGTTCAGATAATAAGTTCAATAAACGGCCTCATTTTTTTAACTTATTATCTGAACATTTCCTAAGGGTACCACTCGTAAATGAGTATGGTAATGCCCTAAATAATCTACTCCTTAACCACAGGAGAATTATGGGTAACTTTTCAGGATTTAGTTGGAAATATGTCTTTCCGATGAATGGCAACAAGCCATATTTCAGACTAAATCCTGAAAAGTTACCCATAATTCTCCTGTGGTTAAGGAGCCAATTATTTAGGGCATTACTGTATTTAGTAAATAAAGGGTTAACATTGTCAAACACAACCTCAGAATAAAGAATTGTTATAGCAGTGCTAAACTATAAAATAATATGTTTGCTGATTATTTCAATACTTCATACTTAAAAAATTATCTAATTTACAGACAGCATGTGCTCCAAGAACAAGACATTCAAATATTAGGCCAAACAAATTGAATGTTTTGTTTCATGGGCAATTATTTTTTCAAATCAGTGTGGGCAGTTGGTCTTTATTTTTACTTTTTTATTTCCCCACAGACGTATACCATCCAGCCCTCTTAATTCAGACTGTTTGGCTTCAGCAATCCGCTTTGGCATCTCTTTGGCAGCACACAACATCAATCTTATATATGAATAGATTGCCAGCAAAAATAACGGGAGACAAATATGACATGCATGAAAATTGTGTGAAGAATTAGTAAATTATTAGTGCCCCTTCAAGTCATTTGAAATAATTTTTAGTCACCTGAGGTAAAAGCGCCTATTGCATGACACTCTCCGGATAGAGTTACCATTTATCTTTTAAGCTGATAACAAATTGCTAATTAATAGTGCCTCTTTAAGTCATTTGAGGTCAACGGCACCTATCCCATGACATTCCCTGTGCCATGTTACCTCTGTGCACCAATTTATCTTCTGAGCTGATGATAAATGCTCTTTATTGGTCCAGTAATTTATTAGTCCCCTTTTAAGTAGTCATCTGAGGTCAAGGTGCCTATCCCATCACATTCCCCTGGTCATATGAACATATATGTACCAATTTACTACATATCTTCTAAGCTTATGAGGAATGCTCATTTATGCCCCTCTAAGTCTGAGATCAAACAAGATGGATTACAACTGATAGCAGGAAAATATTGTCACCACTGATAACGATATAAAGAAAGCCAGCAAACGGTGCGCAGAGTTTATCCCGAATTTGGCTTTGGTGATTCATAATGACGGGTGCCGCTGAAAGCACATTCGCCTTCAGAGAAACATTTTACATCAGGGAAAATATCGCCTTCATAACCTTTGGCAAATGCTTTATATCTTAGGTTGTCTTGAACCAAAATTTTACGTGTCGTAATTTAAGATCATGGTCGAATTTGGGTGCAATCAAACATGAGGGTGATATATTTTTAAACGCACCAAATGCGATGACATAGTTACAAACAAACACACATACAAATGCTTGGATTTTATATATAGTTATTATATGCATCATATTTTATTGGCAATATACTCAATGACATTTGTTTATCGCCATAATATTCATCACAAATTTAGAATTAAATGATTACAATTGTGCAGAGTTCAGATGTTGTATTTTCTGAACTGGTACAATCAATGCATATGAGATTTTCGCTATTATTAGTGGAATGCTCTATATTCTTTCAGTGGGCCACGTGCCTGGGTACTCACTTGCCTGATTGATTCACAGAAATAAGTGCAAAATATGTACGTCTTTAACAAAATACACAATAGAAGACAAATGACTTGATTATTGTCGGCCAGCGTTTGCCACAATCGATGTCCTAGTCTGGGGAAGACAAAGGAAACTGGGTATACGGGTAATGATATTTACTCACTAGACAGAACGAGGTAGTAATGCTGGACAGCTCCATCATTCTACCATTGATGGCTTTGCTGATTAGTAATTTGCTGGAAATGACATCACCAGATAGAATCAACAAATGTGCCACATTTTCTGCCAGCCATTCATCTGGAAAACCTAGATTGATATGCAAAGTGTTCAAATTCACTTGGATAATAAATAATCAATGTCAAATGAATTAAACCATTTGATATTCATCCATTCTGATTTTAATATATAGATAATGCATATATGCCATAATAGTGGTCCTCGAAGAAGAATAGTCCATGATTCACAGGAGAGTGGACTATTCCTCCTCGAGGACCACTATTTTGGCAAGGTCAATGACAAGACATGCATTATTTATTATAATATATCAAACATTAGTGTCAATTCTCACTAAATTTCTGTGTCTCATTTTGTCACATTTTTATTTATGCAAATTTTGGAAAAGTGCCCACCTGATTGGTTTGCCCCCACTTGCCCTTTGGTGCTTCTGGCGCCCCTGATTGGATAGCTATGATCAGACACTTATAATTGGATCATTATGAAATTTGCCATGGCTGTTGAAATTGACATTTAGATTGGAATGAGTCATTTTGGGGTCATTCGGCAAATTAACATGGCTGCCAGTGGCCATCTTGGATTTCAAGGTGGCCATCTTGGATTTTACTCTTCGCATGACTAAATCCTTTGGCATGGGCTACAAGTTGTACCTTTGGTTGGATCATTATGAAATTTGTCACGGCTGTTGATATTCAAAATTCAATTCATTGGCACAGGAAAAAATGTTAAGCATGCACCCATCTAAAGGTCACCCCAAGGATCCATTTGAATTTTGGTGATGATCATCGGATGAGGGATATGATCTGTAGGGTGTGCTTTAGAAAGGATTTAGTGATGCAAAGAGTAAAATCCAAGATGGCTGCCAGCAACAATGTTTTTCATAAAAAATCATTCAAATTTGATAGCTCCCATCTAGAGATGATCTAGACTCAATTACCGAAATGGGTCAAAGTTTTCATGAATGCCGGCTGATACGGACCCTGGCTCTTACGGACCCTGGCTGATACGGACCCTGGCTTTTACGGACCTCCGACTCATACAGACCCTGGCTTATACTGACCCTGGCTTTTATGGACATCCGGCTCATATGGACCTCAATTAAAATTAAACTAAAGTTTTTAAATTAGGTATATTTTTCTTTATTTAAATAAATTAAAATACTGACAAAATGCATATCTTCTGGTTCCGCTTGTAATCAAAGCATATAGACGTCACTGGATACTTATAGCTTTCTGTTGCCTTTCTTAAAACCATTGTCGATCTTAAAATCTTAAGAATCTATATACCATCTTTGTTTTTACAAACCTGTTTTCACAACAAATCGAAATCAGTGGATTCATGCTGATCATCAATCACTGACCACTCATCATAGCGTGTCTGTTTATACAGCAGCGAAAGCATCACACACACGTGTTTATACAAAAGTAAAGGGATTATAGGGGTACGTAACACCAAATCCGCCATTTATGGGACCATCTCATTTTTGTCAAAATTCATATGTTCTTCGCATCGTTCTATACAGTAGAGCACATGAGTGTATTTTGCACTCAACCTTGGCTCATATTTATTCATTTGTTGCATACATTCTGTTTGGTATAATATGAGATGGTCCCATAAATGGCAAAAATTAGTGTTGAGTGTCACTTGGGTTGACAGGAATGACTATGTCACCACTGACAATATACATATATATTTAGTCTACTATACCTACTAGTATTTGTATTTGTAATGTTTCATGTGTGTATTGTGAATGACATTATCCTATCCTATCCTATCATTTTAATGTTCAGGTATGAACACCATTCAATAAATGTGTACAAGCCAAAACACAACGGATATAAGTCAGTTATACCTCGTGTTCTCTTACAACAAGTGAGTAACAAACATAAATATTATTTAAAGTTAACAGGAAATAATCCGAAAGTAAAAAAAAGTGAAAGATAAAAAATTTAAAAGATATACAAAATTTAGAAGATATATAAAGAATTAAATACAAATATAACATAAAATAAATTTTAATTTAATTTGAATGAGGTCCGTATGAGCCGGAGCTCCGTAAAAGCCAGGGTCCGTAACAGCCGGGGTCCATATAAGCCAGGGTCAGTATGAGCTGGAGGTCCGTAAAAGCCAGGGTCCGTAAGAGCCAGGGTCCGTATCAGCCTCATACCACTCTCATATTAAAGATTGGACAAACCTGGTTTTCGAACACAGACACAGACGACTGCCTGCCCGCCTACCGACCTCGCCAAAGCATATTTACTAGTTTGGGATTTCACACCTCCTGTGCTCAATTCCTCAGTAAATAATATTTTGTTAAATAATTGTTGACCTTGTTCTTCAACTACATGTACCGGTATTAACATTCCTGCCATAAATTTACAGAGCATGGTAAGGCTAAACAAAAATACATGTTCCACCTCCAGTAAGATACAGCATCAATGATATGTCAGAGACCCTCACAATACATGCCATGTTTAGGTCTCGGGCCGGCCGTCAACATAAGGGAAATCAAGACAACCAAAGAATTCCATCACCTGTCACATGCAGACTGCTTTTTCATAACATCATTTCCGTTGAACGTTATGCAGAGACCTATATGATATTTTGACATTTGGTGTCAATCATTCGGAATAAATTTAAATTACTATGAATGACCAGGACTCTCGGCAGAACATAAGAATGATGCCATCAACCCACCACAGTAACTTATATTCTAATTGTGGCTGAAACATCTCACATTAAGAAAACGGAAACCTTATTTGCATAATGTATCCTATGGCTCACTTGTTAGTTCATCTATGAGACTGACAACATCATCTTCAGTCCACTCCTGCTGGTATTTGTACAGGATCTGTAGAACATTTGACATGTCACAGAAAATTTTGGACACCTGCTCTGCACCAGATAGAGTGTGTTCACACATCTCGTTCCACAGGACGCACCCTGTAAGAGTATATACTACACATATAGTATAAACTTAATTGCTGCCAGTGAATGAGACATTCTGGCACTGAGAATATGTTGAGTTCATGCAGAGAAGTATTTACATCTAAGGCTGTTTTGATGCGGTTTTGGTGCCAAATTCTAAGTTGTCCAAATGTTCCTACATTCCTAGTGAGTGATATTATTTATTCTACCTGAATGTTCTACAGTTTGATGGAATTTTCTCCAATTAAACAAAATGCATCATAAAATCAAAATCATCAAAATGCATTAACCCTTTACCCAACAAACCGGCCAAATAAAGCTTCAACAGCCTAAAATATCTTCGGTCTGTCTTAATAGAACCATACACATATGGATATCATTGGAACCGGCTCCTTGACCACATTGTGATAGTTACAGTTATGCCCTGTGCCAATGCATTCTCTTATATATGCGAGTCGACCATAGGTCGCCTCGCATATATAAGAGAATGCATTGGCCTAAAAAAAATCTTTTTTTAACACTTTTTACCATTCTTTAACAATTTTATAATTTTTAATGTGTTAAGCCAATGCATTCTCTTATATATGCGAGGCGACCTATGGTCGACTCGCATATATAAGAGAATGCATTGGCACAGGGCCGTTCTGTTGGGTAAAGGGTTAAACAAAATGCATCATAAAATCAAAATCATCAAAATGCATTAATGTTCTAATCAGAAATATACTTGTTACACCATCTAAATTTATATGGTGACAACCTTAATTGCAGTACAAGTCAAGACAAGATAAGAATTGGTAATATCCAGTCCTTCCCAGGAAATGGGAGCGTTTCCTCTCGTACCCGTATGCACTTGTATTTGTGAATACATAGGTGCTAAAATTCACTCGTCCCTCTTGTCAAAATGTTTATGGACACTGTGATCGTTGATTCGATATTGAACTATTTGAAGGTATAATTAGAACCTTTCTCATCTCAGTTAAATTATGGGCATGTGAAAGTGTAACTGGACATATGTCTATCCTACAATGTCATTTTGTTTAAGAAAAACCCAACTAACAATTATATTATGGACGCACTTACACACATCTTCAGAATATTGAGAGCAAATGTCAGTGCTCTCGCTGAATTTTCCTTGTGGGAAGGACTGAATATCCAAATTCTTTCATGAATGTGTTCATAAACTATTTTCACAGTCAAATTAAAACTAAAACAAACTGGATTTACTTGCAATTTAATTCACACTACCAACATGAAACTTGTAGTATTGTCTGTATAACAAAACGAGGATTTTTTTCTTCAAAACAGGTAAAATGTATCAAGTATCATTTAATGAATTCATTTGTACACATATCTACTAAATTAATTATTTTGTAATTATTGTAGCTAAGGCCAATAAATATAACACCTTTGTTTTTGATAACCCTCCCGCCCGGTTGCCGGATGGCCCCCGTAAACTTTGCAATATAAAAAAAATTCCAAAGATCCAAGTTCCAAATTTACATTCTGAAAATTCCCAATCTCATTCTCCCAACTTGACTTTATTCTTCCAGTTTCTATTAGTTTATGTTGCCATTTTTAATTCCATGAGTCATTAGCCTAATTAACTTGCAAAATCGCACTCACAAAACACACCAAACCACAGTTAGTGAGCTAACAAATATCCAAAAACGCAATTCCTCAAAAATATGCAAATTTAACTCAAAATAAAACTCCCTCCTAATTTTTTGCCCTCGATTCTTTACTGGAAACAAAGGTATTATTTTATTTAGCCTAACATGAAAACATTTTAAAATTAGAATTTAATGAATAACCCTTTCTTTACTAAGTACTCATTGTCAACTAGTTCCCTTAGGAAATCTTCAGATAATAAATTCACCAATAAACATATTACAGGGTTTCCGCTATTATGGCAGGCTCCCCAACCTTGACTTAATATTGGTCACAAAATAGCCACAGATCTACCTCAGCCCTCCTTTTACACAGAACGAGCAATAATCGACACTGATGATTAAAAGATTGCAAGGAATCCTACACTTGGTGCCTGAATAAGACATGATCAGTAGCATGGACCATGTGCACAGTAATGTTGTCTACACCATCCTGAGTAAACGCTTTGTCGGCGAATGTTTAGTAGTAATCAGCCTCTCGTATTTTAATTTACCATAGATTTCTGTCTATAAGTCCCAACTTTCTGATCCACTATTTCCCCTCAAAATGCGCAATATACATCGGTAAGTCATTAGGGGGGCTGAATTCTGAGCTACAACCATGAACACAGGTGAGTTTTGGCAGTCACTGCGACAAACAGTTCAGACCTTTTACCTCAAAACAAGGTCTGTATCAAAGAAATGTTTAATTAAAAATAAAATAATTAAAATATCAATAGTTAATATCAGTGTTTTTATTCCCTATCCAATGAATACAAAATTATCCATTATACGAATCCATCTTGAGGTCATCTCCGTCTGAGGAATGGCTTTTGATATTACACCAAATTGTTTTGATTGGTACTGTGAACAAAGTACAAAGAAAGGCAGGCATGCAGAACATATGTATAGCACATGACATGAGCTCTGCTCATGATGTAACACTTGTTACTGCTAGAGTACATTTGACTCTGAGTGTGACAATGTGTATTTTGCCAACTGGGGTAGCTCCTTTGATATCGGCTTTTAATATTGCTACTGTTATAAAAGTCGTTGTGTCCATTGTATGTTGTGGTGCTTACATGCTTTTAGTTCATTATCTTGAGATCAAAGAAGACGATCAGTTTTAAATTGGTTTCTATATGAAGCTTCAATGTTCTTGCTTGTTGTCTCAAGTGCAAGGAAATGGCTACTTTTCAGTAATAAATATCCAAATTTTCTCCCGACAAGGCACCGGGTATGTGCTTCACAAATACGGCCACATTCCCCCGGGGCCCCTATCGGAAATCTTGCCTATTATCAGAACATATTCTCCACCAATGCATATGGATGTAACTGATGGGAGAATCCATTTATTAAATAAAGAGTTAATTGATGAAGAAATCTGCATCCTGTGTTATGTGTAAAGGTACACTTAAGAGTCATACTGACATATTGAGTCTATAGTAGTCTCGCAGAAATGTAATTTTCTGGAAGCATGCAGGTTTCCCCCAAATTACATCACATCGCATTACATTAATCACTTTGATTGGACACTTTTATCTTGGGGCTGATAACAGTGAGTTATGATTGGCACTATTGGCATGCAATCCCATGGTTCCGGAAATAGAAAGTCTATGAAAAGTAATCAGACCCACTATTTATTGTGGGTTTGCAGTTAACACTTCCATGACTGGAGCTTCCTAAATTTTGCGAAAACCCTATGCCAGTGCATTCTCTTATATATGGGAGACTCGCATATATAAGAGAATGCACTGGCACAGAATCTGTAATGCCACACGAGTGCAGCTCTCATCATGAAAGGGTTAATATAGACTGCTTATAGCATTACCATCGACATGAGGACCAAACAGAATGTAGAGTAGCCTTGATTGTTGAACCATTGGCCAGGGTTTCAAGATCCGAGACAGCCAGAAAGCTTTGTCTTGTATGGTGACACACTGATCTATGTAAACTCGTCGGTAGTAAACTCTTGCTGCATACTCCATATCTGCATGGGTTCCTGGTGATTATATCAAATAGAAGATATTAGTTATGTTCCTGAACTGATATTAATGTGAGAGCACAAGCATAACTCAACTCTCATCAATTCAAATTTATAAGAGAAAAAACTGATGCCTATCAATTATGTCATGCCATCGATTAAAGTGCTATATGGCACTGAGGTCACTAATTTTTCCACCTGCACAAAAAATTCAGCCCTCTTAACCCTTTACCCAACAGAAGGGCCCTGTGCCAATGCATTCTCTTATATATGCGAGTCGACCATAGGTCGCCTCGCATATATAAGAGAATGCATTGGCTTAACACATTAAAAATTATAAAATTGTTAAAGAATGTAAGAAAAAATGGTAAAAAGTGTTAAAAAAAGATTTTTTTTAGGCCAATGCATTCTCTTATATATGCGAGGCGACCTATGGTCGACTCGCATATATAAGAGAATGCATTGGCACAGGGCATAACTGTAACCATCACAATGTGGTCAAGGAACCGGTTCCAATGATATCCATATGTGTATGGTTCTATTGAGACAGACCGAAGATATTTTAGGCTGTTGAAGCTTTATTTGGCCGGTTTTGGCCGGTTTGTTGGGTAAAGGGTTAATTCAGATTTTTTTGCTTCGGCAATCCGCTACAGCAACCCTTTGCCATGGCCCAGTTTGCTTCAGCAAATTGCTTCGGCATTGCTGATTGCCGTAGCCAATTATGAGGGCTGTCAATTAAAATTTGTAAGAGTAAAAACTGCATGACGCCTATCAATGAAGTCATGACAACTATTAAAGTGCTATGGTGGTAAAGTCACTAATTTTTCCAACCCCCACAATAAATTCAGCCCTCTTAATTCAGATTTTTTTGCTTCGGCAATCCGCTACAGCAACCCTTTGCCATGGCCCAGTTTGCTTCAGCAAATTGCTTCGGCATTGCTGATTGCCGTAGCCAATTATGAGGGCTGTCAATTAAAATTTGTAAGAGTAAAAACTGCATGACGCCTATCAATGAAGTCATGACAACTATTAAAGTGCTATGGTGGTAAAGTCACTAATTTTTCCAACCCCCACAATAAATTCAGCCCTCTTAATTCAGATTTTTTTGGCTTCGGCAATCCGCTACAGCAACCATTGCCATGGGGCCAGTTTGCTTCAGCAAATGGCTTCGGCAATGCTGATTGCCATAGCCAATTATGAGGGCAATTACTCAGATTCTTACAAATGAAAGTTTTGATGCTACTATGATTTCATGCTTTTTTAAATTGGATTTGATAAATTCAAGTGTAATTAATATCAGTGTTCATACTCTTGAGTGCCAAATAACAGTACAGGGTGGAATAACAGTACAGGGTGAGAAATTTTGCCAAACTAAATAACAGTACCATGCAGAATAACAGTACAGGGTGGAACTGCTTTGGAATTTTCATTTGCGATCGACATGGCCAGACTTATATACTGGTATTAATTTTACAAACTTCTGTACTATTATCCCATTGGATATATGTAAAGGTTCCATTTTTTCATTTTTAGTCATTTACTTTAATAATGATAGAATTTGTATCTCCAATCTCAACAGTCATGCTCCAGTTTGTTCACTCCCATTGAAGATCGATAGACTGTTTAGCAGATTTTTGCAGCCAAAATTAATAAATGTACAGGGTGGGAAATTTATCCAGAAATTAATAAGTGCACATGTATGCTTATTTGGTTATAAGGAGTAAGGATCAAGTGGTTTTACAAGAAATGTTCATGTTCGAAACAAATTTTGTTGGTTGTTACACGCGCACAAACAGTATCGGGAAATTACAATTACTGATTGATGCTGAAAATTTGAAAGAAAAATAACAAAAGCAATAATGCATGCTTGTATCAAATTCAATGCAAAATGAATACCTGAATACAAATTATAAACAATAGTCAGACTTCAAGAGGATGCCTATCAAATCATGGGTACTCTAACAGATATTTTCCTATGAAATAAGATAGCAAATATTCAAAATTGCATTTTCAATACCGAGCACATATTAATCGAGAAATATTCAGAAGTTGGATGACAGTTACAGATAAATCAATCCTGTATTAGCTAATCATTCATACTGTATTATGAGACAAATCAGACTTATTCTCTATAAAAGATGAATAACTCTATCAGAAATAGACTTTAATAGCAGCATTTAGAACTATATAACATCAACTAGAGGTGTGACTGTCCCAATGGGACTACTAGTAAGTATACCGTCCGTGTTTTAAAACACTAAGATGTTTCAAATGTCAGTAAACATTAAGTTAAAATAATAAAATAACAGATTACCATTGCGGGTGAACATCTGTAACCCCTAACCCTGATCCTAAACTTATTGACTCAAAATGTAGCAATAAAAGCTCTGACAAAATTATGCATGTTGCAAAAAATGGGGATTACTCCACCAAAAAAAGTTGTACAGATGTCATAATCGCAGGTGCATAGGTTCCCATGGTACTTACTAAACATCTGTGCCAAGTTTCAAAAATATTGACCTAAAAATGTAGGAATAAAAGCTCGGACAAAATTATGCATGTTGCAAAACAATTTAGAAGTAAAAAAAGGGGGATAACTCCACCAAAAAAGTCATACAGACATCATAATCGTAGGTGCACAGGTCCCATGGTACTAAATATCTGTGCCGAATTTTTTTTAAATTGACCTAAAAATGTAGGAATAAAATTATGCATGTTGCAAGAAAATTTTCTAATTAAAAAAAAGGGGGATAACTCCACCAAAATAAGTCCGACAGACGTCACAGGCACAAAGGTTCCCATGGTGGTTGATGTCTGTGCCATGCTTCACGGAAAATGATTAAAAAACGACTGAGAAAAACTCTGGACAAATTTGTGTCCGACGGATTGACGGACAATGGATGGACGGACAAGCTGATTCCAGTATACCCCCACCCCTCCAACTTCATTATAAAAATGTATGAAACTGTTCTGTATTTAATAAATATTATTGCATGTAAATGTACATATAAATTAAGTGTTCAATCACAGACCTGGTTTAGCATTAAGAACAATCTTGAGGTTCTTTATCATACTTGTGTGTTGAGAAAGGCAATCAAACACCCGCTGGCATTCTGTTTCATCCCAGCCCGAGATCACTGTATGCAGGAATTTGCCGTAACATGTGAGAGAAATACATCTAGATGTATCTGGACAGAAATCTGTGTTACAACACATCACCTGTAATCAATATACAGATACATGTACATACACAGAATGGTCCAAAACAGAATAATATAGACAAATATGAAGCCCAGTACGTAGTGGCTTTAAGCCTCAAAATACATCAATTAAGTCTTGCTCTCTCTTTTTTCCCATCCCGCAAACGAAAAAAAGGTTGGGCCAAGGTTTTCTGTAGATCTCGTGATCATTGATTCTCACCTTGCACATATTGCTCAATCAAGGCCAAAATGAGATATTCCAAATTATTTGTCCAATGACTTGCCCATTTAATAGTTTATAATACCAGTTAATTGTAGTGATTATAACAGTTTGTGTACTCTTCTGGTAACCTATGGGTTACCTATAAAGCACAAAACAGGCAAATGAAAAAAACATGTTACCCACAATTTTGAAATCTGCAGGCCGAGACTGACACCTACCTTTGTCAAGAAGTCTGATAGGAATTTCAGTCTGTCTTTTGTGGAATAAAGACAAGTTGATCGTTTTATGAGCAATCCTGAAAGATAACAATATAATAACCATCATCCTATCACATGTGCTGGTGAATGACTTCAGGAAACACAAGTAATAAATTGTTCATTTGTGAACATACTGACTATGAAGAGAATGGCACGAATAGATTATATCAATGAACTCACCAACGTTGTGACTTACTATGAGTTATCAAAATGCCATTTGAAAATATGTTTGGCTTGGAATATAATATAGTGCAGGACAATACTCCCCCTTCCTAAATTCGAGGGCAAATTTTGCTACATTGATGGGTAGAGCTGCAATGATTCATCACATGTTCGATGCATCATGTTTTAAAGATCACGATGCAATGCATCGTATTGGGAGGGTGTGATGCGATGCAAAACAATTCATGTATGCAGAGTTATTAATATATAGTCAGAGATCCAAACTTTTCCACTCAAAACTTTCCATCTGGGCAGATCTGGGGACGGTATTAGCTGCTATAGTCTAATTTCTAATACCTGCATGGCAATGTGTTTTGGTAATTTTAATTAGGTCTTTCAATTTACTTCAATTAATATGCTGATATGAACACTGATGAGAATATACATACGGAAAATGCTTAAGTGGTTCATCTAGTTTTCACAGCCATCAGTTGCCAAAAATTTGCATTGCGATACGCATCGCATTGTGATAGTAAAATCGCGATTCTCATCGCATCATGAAGGTCTGAATCATTGCAGCCCTATTGATGGGCAGGGCTTAAAATCTAACGAGAATCAGAATCACAATTCTTAGTTTGATACTAGTAAAAGCAGCTGATTCTGATTTTCGAAATTTAAAGCCTGATGGGACTTACCATCTCCTGGTTTTAGAAAGCATGTAATTTAGTGTTCTTTGCATTTTAGGAAATCCGATGATGCCGATCGCCATCCTGGTAAGGCTTGAACTACTTATATCGCTTAGAAATGGTGATGACAGATTATCTCAACTCACCTAAATTTTTAAACCTGTTCACAAATTCTATTTGTTTTTCAACATTGAGGAATTGATGGAGAGAAGACTTTGGAATAAACTTCCGGCCAACTGGACTGAGAACTCTGAATCCTTCAATTAAATTCCGAAAGGCCTTGGTTGTTATTGTAAGTACACTCAACTCTTCAACTGAAATCAATTAAAATTAAAATTAAAATTAAAAAAATTGCATATGTTCTGTCAGAATAAATAGAAAATTTTAAATTATCAAATGAACAGACACATTTATTATTGGTGAGAAGTGCACACCATAAAATACCTAATTATAATACATGTATTATTATTACATCAATAAAATATCACCAAACCAAAATGATGCAGACTAATTTTACTTAGTATAAAATTGTTGTGGGTTTCTAACTTTCTATAAATTTCTTTTAGAAAACCATTAATGTTTTGTGACAATTTTACAATCAACCAGATATGAATCCCATACAGTAAAATTATATCAGAAAATGTCAAATTTAAGACGATGTATAACAAAATTGGGTACCGGCAATCAAAAATCCTTCTATAAATTATTAAAGTTATATTCAACAAAGAATAGTTCCATTATGCCATGGTTAATTAATTTTATGTTTTATAACAACAATCGCTGCATTTTCTTTTTTGGCAGAAAATAATTGATGAATTTTATTAATTATTGGCATAATGCACAATTCCATTGACCCAGTGAGTCCCCCTTGTGAAAATTCTGATAGGAACTTTACTCTTAGTCCCTGGACATATACTTCATTCACATAAATTCTTGTAATTGACATATTATAATTAGATTGTACTATATATTAAAGAAAGTTCAAAAACCTATCGAGATATATTAATATTATTAAATGATTAATCACCACATTCGCATTTTATTCTCAGAATACTGGTTGTCGCTAAATATGAAACTTTACTTAACCAGCCCTCGAAATTAGGATAAATATCCCCTGGCAAATTTAATAATGTGGCATATGTTAGATTCCAAATGTTGCCATGGCATTTCCCATGGCAATATTGCTTATTGCTGAGGCCAATTTCGAGGACTGATTAACCTTATCCCTCTCTATCTGATTACTCGCTAATTGAAGTACATGTACTTACTATTTAAATATCTCAAGATCAGGAATTTCAGTTCCAATGGCAGCAGATCGAATAATCCCAATGGTCCATTTATCAAGAAGTTGTATCTGTGGGACTCATGAGTCTTCTCTTTGATTTCGAGCCTCTCTGACCGCCGTGGTTTCTTGCAGGGTAGAAATGATTTGATGTCGATAACCTTCATCTTTGCTTTAAAAATAAGATACCGGTACTTAATATATATAATATAGAAGGTGACCCGACTTCGTCCGGGCTATTCAAAAACCAAATTTCAAGTCGATTGCTCCACCCGTTTCCGAGATCTGGTCTGCGCATGCGCGAAGCTGGCGTTGCACGGGCTCGGCGACCCGATAAAATTCGTATCCGGGGCAAGATACATTCACATACCAAATTTCAAGTCGATAGCTCCACCCGTTTCCGAGATATATAGCCCAATGTCATTTGCGGATACCTCGGCCGGTGATGAGTTAACGCGACATCGGCCGGTTAAGAGTTAACGCGATCACGTCACGATATGTTGATGGCGTAATATATTTACGCAATGATTTTCGATGAGCGAAGCATGGTCCTGCGTTCTTCCCGATAATTAAGGTAGAAACTTTAAACGTACACAGGCATGTGATACATCATTGGAAAGATGAAGCGCCACAGATTCTAACCGTGCAAATTATATGACTGGCAATTTATTATTCGCGCTATATCGAATCGATTTGTGAGCACCGAACTGAAATATATTAGCGCAAAATGGCGTAAAAACAGATTTGACCTCGGCACGTGAAAAGTTGACCTCGGATCTGAAAATCAATAGGCCTATGTTAACCCCCGGCCGAAAATACCCCCACGTACCAAGTTTCATCGAAATCGGGTCGGTCGTTTTTGAGTTCATCAATTACACACACACACCCCTGTTTGTATTACATACGTTGTGGAGACATTTCTTTAGAAATTCAAACAATACCGTAGTTGTGAGGACCTCGTTATTTCGTAAATATTACAAACTCGGAGGGTACCTTTAACGAAATAACGGCAATCTTTGTAACGCATGCGTAGTATCATTTCCGCCTAGTGCGGACGAAAAAATATCAAAAATTTCTAAAAATACAAATTTCCGTCGCCTTAAGACAAAAAACTGTTAACATTGTGAGGACATTGTTTTACTATATGAATGTCCTCACAGAGATGGGTTAACACACTCACACAGACAGATACACACACAGATCTTTCAAAATATATAACAGATATGTCTAAGAAACCTTTTCTCAGATCTCAAATAAGTATGAGAAAAAGACAACATGTTGGAAAATTCAGACAGACCTGATACCGTAACCATTATGTTTGGAATACAACAGAACTAGTACTCTTGGGAGTCGGGACCCAAAAACATATGGGCACACTTATTTATTTTCATGGGAAAATCCCCCTGCAAAACCAGAAGCAAATGTGTAGATTTGAAACAAAAGTCGCTATGACTTAACAGCCATTTGGATATTACTAACAATAAGGTAAATATGTGTGTGGCAAAACTGAAAGTACGGACTTAATCAAAGGTAAATACGTGTGTGGAAAAACTGAAAGTACAGACTTAATCATAGTATAAGAATGTGTCCTATGCAATATAAGTACGCCACATCCCTACGTTTGACCAGTTTGAGAGCATGCGCATGCAATTTTCAAACAGACCCAACAGTGTCCCAGATAATATGAGTTTTCGTGCACCTCAACCCCCTGTCACCGCGTCCCTGTTACCAGCTTCGATAACGTACACATGAAATGTCCAAATAGACCGACATTGTGCCATGCAATATAAGTATGTCCATCCCAACCTGCTATCGCCGCATCCCTAAATGTGACAAGTCTTGAGAACATGCACATATAGTGTTCACCATGTACCTACATGTCACCAGTCGTGAAAACATGCATGTTACGTGTTCAAACAGACTCGACAGTGTCCCCGTGCACTATAAGTATGCACACCCAACCTCCTATATCATCACGTCCCTACAAGGCTGAGTGTACATTAAAATCGCCCAGACGGCCCATGGGCAGTCCTGGCTGGTTTGCTTCATCGCGACATGGCTTTGGTGGGCGATTCCCACTTGTTTCTAAGCGAATGTAGTCGACTCGATGGTAGTTCCGCTACATATATGTGTGGAGTTCTTAACGGTACGATGGCGACATGGGAGTCCAGTCTGCAAGTAATGACAATGCGGATACCATATTGAAATTCTGGAAAGTTAGGGGTTAATATCGCCACACTCCTGCGTGGCCGTGGCCCCAAACAGTGCGTGTATGGGTTTTGAACTTTTCATGAAATCCTGCACTAGTCTGGTCTCTAAAATACCGCCTAAACACCATGTGGATGGTCTGGGCTGATCCGGAGGGTATTATGCAATTTGGGGCTGGATTAATACGATTCCATTTGATAACAATGAAAATAGAAATTAATTTCGGGCTAACATTTAATCCGTGATGCCCATGCGAAATCTATTGACACATGCTAAGCAAACTTTTTGCGTATTATATATCGCCGTTGGGCGAAATAATATGCAAATAATTATTATTGTAAATAAAATTTATGATTAATACTAGTGGGGACATGACATAATTTATAATAATATAATTGCACTATTATACGAATTTCATCTGCTATTTTAGTTGTTTTTTTAAACCCCATGCAGCATACATTACCTGCGAATACATACATGTATGTGTCGACAAAAAAGAGGTGTTGCTATTCATAACATCTTATTTCCAAACTAATGAACCCATGGTCACCTAGTATGGTTTGTCGTGATGGACCGATAACAACACGATTGTCATATTCTTAATGCAAGACATAAATTTTCACATTTTTTGGGTATAAATTCCCTGAAAAGTCACTTTTTCGCTGATTTTTTTAGTCCAATTTCCTCATTAAATATGCAAATTATATGCCAATTAGTCAAAGTCTGAGTAACTAATTTGCATATTTGTCTAGTCAACACGTGAACCTATATTTCCCCGAGAACACGTGACAAGTTTCATGCAGAATGGTTGAGTATATTTTCAGAGTTAGAACAATTTTACTGTTATTTTAAATTTATTATGAAAAACAACCTGTATGAACAGGTATAAAGGTCATTTTGGGTCCATCCACACTTTGGAGATTGGTCATAAAGAACTGGGAACCGATTATCCAACACAAAAAACAAAAACAAACACCTAGTTTTTTCACCTTTAAACTACTTTAACTCCAAAACTATTAAGAATTTTTCAATTCTGTCATAATACTATTTGTAAAGCCCTTATCACCAATAAGCGGGCCCTAAGCGCATTGTGTATCTAACTAGGCCCCTGCGAAGCTTCGAGATTTGATTCGCGAATCGGTCGTCCTGATTCGATTCGATTCCGACTGTCCGATTCGAGTATTTTCGAATCATTCATGATCAGACATCATATATATGCAATCAACTCATTCAACTGTCATAACCCGATGAAAACAACCC
This sequence comes from Siphonodentalium dalli, assembly GCA_032622095.1. Classification (NCBI taxonomy): domain Eukaryota; kingdom Metazoa; phylum Mollusca; class Scaphopoda; order Gadilida; family Siphonodentaliidae; genus Siphonodentalium; species Siphonodentalium dalli. The sequence continues at coordinate 196,664,727 of CP136067.1, read as the reverse complement.
AAATATGTTATGCCCTATAAACAAAGAAATATTCGTGCGGCTCGAGACATCGAGATCAAACGGATCGCCGCGTCGACCAATAATCTATAAATAGAACCAAAGTAGGTAATGTCGTAATGACTATTGAAGTGACGTAATTGGGAATTCCTGAGGCGCGTGTTTACAAAATAATACAAAACCAAAATGGCTGAGTTTCGTTGCCTGTTCAATTTATTAAAAGGCGAGAACAAATATGCGTATAAGCACTGCATCACGCTTTTGTCTGTTCAACCCACGGGTACAACACACCTTAGGCTGCATGTCCAGCAGAAGCACCCCGCTCTGTTCGAGAGAACGACACAGACGGAAAATTAAAACAAGAGCTACGCTGGGCGTGCAATATACGCCCTCTCTTGGGTCGGCGGAAACTGATAAAAAAGGGGCATAACTCTGGTAAAAATTGGCGGACGGAACTCAAATTTGAACTTGACCTGTGTTTTGGTGGGAGAAAGTAATATACCAAATTATCATTGAATCCGATAAGCTCTAGTAAAGTTATCATGCGGACAACAAATTTCAGGGATTTTCTAAGTCAAATTACGTCAAATAAGGGGCATAACTCCGGTGAAAATTGGCGGACGGAACCCAAATTCGAACTTGAGCTGTCTTTTCTCCTAATAAACCCACATACCAAATTTGATTGAAATCGGTTCACTCTAACTAAAGTTATCATCCGGACAACAAATTTCAGGGATTTTCTAAGTCAAATTACGTCAAAAAAGGGGCCATAACTCCCGCAAAAATTATCGGATTAAAACGAAATTCGGTCTTGAGCTGTATTTCGATATATGTAATCCACAAAAAAACGGGTTTTGCGTATAAACATTCCAAAATCGAGTTATCATCCGGAAACCAAAAAACATAAGAAAAACTGAATTTTCTGAGTCGAAAAAGAGGCATAACTCTGCCAAAAATGGTCGGACAGAACCCAAGTTCGAACTTGACCTGTGTTTTGGTGGGAGAAAGTAATATACCAAATTTGGATTCATTCCGATAAACTATAATAAAGTTATCATCCGGACAACAAATTTCAAGGATTTTCTAAGTCAAAAAACGTTAAATAAGGGGCATAACTCCGGTGAAAATTGGCGGGCGGAACCCAAATTCGAACTTGAACTTAATTTTCGGCTAATAAACCCACATACCAAATTTTACTAATTTTGGTTCACTCTAACTAAAGTTATCATCCGGACAACAGGTTAACGGACGGACGCCCGGACGGACCAATACTATAATACGGCCTTTTTTTCAAAAGGGCGTATAAAAAGCCTAAAGTTGAACTTCCAGAAAATTCGCAAGTTGGTGATCATGATTCTGCACCCAAGAAACAGTCCACGATCGATGGGCCAACATTTCGTCCCCAAACGCATAATTATGCCAGACACAAAAAAAAAGTTTGATGCAGCCCTTCTAACATTTGTTGTCGTTGATGGAGACCTTTTGAGTCTGTATCGTAACGTTGTTGATTTTTTTATCAAAAATTTTTGAGCGATGGTTAAAGGTACTCAATCCGATCAGAGGGTCCCCATCTCAACAGATTCCAACAACAACAATCCGATCAGAGGGTCCTATATTACTATTTCTTTGGCTTTGGGGGTAAAATATATTTGATTCGAGTTGAGGAACCCATCAAACAAAGCTCAGAGTTATTAGATATTGATTTTTGAAATTTATTATTTTCTCGAGATGAGTACTAATAATTGCCTTTAACTTTGTAATCTGCTCGAGATGTCTACACCAAGACACTATTCAAACAGACAAGGATGGATATCTCTAAAATCAAGTGGTAATAATAACGCAATTTTGACTGTGTTCTGGGACAGAAAGAATAGAAATAACGAAACTTCAAATATCGATATCTGATCACCCTGAGCGTTGATTGGTAGGTTCCTCGACTCGAATCAATTATTTTTTACCCCCAAAGCCAAAGAAATAGTAATATAGGACCCTCTGATCGGATTGAGTACCTTTAACACCGATGTTTGAACCCGAGCCATGTAAATGACTAAAATAGTACATTATATTCTTAATTTCTTACGCAGAAGAAATGAAAATAATACACACGTCGAGTTGTTTATGATTTACACGAATCTAATGGTGTTTGTTCAACTTTTCTCCGGTACAATCATGTTAAATTTCGATGTCCGCGAAAGGTGTAGATTCGATTCGAGATTCGATTCGCGAATCATTCTCGTGATTCGATTCGAGATTCGATTCGAAAGGAAATCCCCGATTCGCAGGGCCCTATATCTAACTTCTAAGAGTTTTCTTTTCCGATCCTCATAAAGCCGAACATAACCGAACACAAGTTCAAATAATGGGAGATTTTACAAATAAAGTTCATAGGCAAGCTTTTACTAGTGTTTTATTAGATATGTTTTGTATAACACGTTTGTGTTCGGCATAGAAAAGCCGAACACAAAGTTTTGCCATGGAATAGTCTATCGGCTGATACTAGTAGGTGATAATTAATATCTTCCATGTGGGATTAAGTCACCAGCCGGCAGGCTGTGTTGTCGATGGCTGTCTCTCGCCTATAATCTTTAAGTGTTTGACAGTTAGTTGCAATCAGTGTTATCTATAAACCATAAACGGAACTAATAAACCAGGCTATTTTTTTTTGTAAATCAGTTTATTGCAAATAAATAGACCATAAGATGAAAATACTGAGACGCAATATAAAAAAGTTTGTCTGCAACTGTTAGGATATTACAAGAACTTTATATTTTCCCAGCAAGTTGTTTTCTTGTAAGAGAATGTAAATGTTCTGGTTTCTGGATTGCAAATTCGTGAGAAAAACTTGTTTTGTCAGCCGTTTTCGTGTACATCATTCTCATTAAAATATTTATTATCGCAAGTCCATTCAGACAGTTTGGTGATTATTCTAAATGGAATATGTAGAAATCTTTCAATAAATACTAGTACCCTGGAATATCCAAATTTCCGAACTGGCATCTGACAGCCTTGATTTTAGTTTATCTTAATGAATATTAGTCTTTGACTGACTACCGAGGAGGGAAGATGACCCATTGGGCCGATCCAAGCTCATGATAAAAATAGACACTGAAATTATCATCCTTACGTTTTTTTACAGTTTTTCTGGTTGTGAATTTTCACGTGATTTCTTTTGAGAAATGCAGACTGAATTTTTTCCACAAAGAACTTATTGGATATTGATGATGATGACTGCATGATAGTGGTGATAATGATGGAGATGATAATGACGATGATGCCGATGACGGTGACACAAACACATACAGATGAGAAATAAATCTTTCTTACGCGAGAAAAAAATAATTCTTACATGAGAAAAATTTCTCACATGTGAAATTATTTCTAACTTCATTGGTTTGAGATTCGAACGTGAGATTCTAATGTGAGATTCTCATGAGAATTACGTTAGAACATTTTGGTAAGGGCCATATCATGACATCTGCAAAATCGAACAATGGCAATATATAAGATGTGTAGAGGGTGTCTAAATGATTTTCTGTTTTATAATTATAGTCCATATTTTTCACTTCTTAGACAGTTTATCAAGCCTCAAGGGACTAATATAATGTATCAATATGAAAATCTAATGTTCCTGATTTGTGAAAATAAATTGGTGATGGGAATTGTTAAACGCAAAATGCAGCCATGTCATAAAGCCAATTAGCATTAATCGCTACAGTAAATGCATGGTCTGCGTGTTAATTAATTACCCGTTACTGAATGCCAAACAGAAGCTTAATTGTGTTCGGCTTTTTTATGCCGAACACAAATTGTGACAAAACGCGTTATACAAAAGATATAATAAAACACTCATTTAATATGATATTGACCCAAACTCCACCAAACTTCGTGTATTAATACTAATAGTAATAATAGCTTGAACATGAATTGATGAATACATACTTATGATACTAACGTTACATAGGCCTAGTAAGATAGTAAGAACTTTATTTGTTATATTTCCCATTATTTGAACTTGTGTTCAGTTATGCTCGGCTTTTATGAGGACCCTTTTTTTCTGGCTGTGTCTAGACTCTAGTGAGTAGTGTAATATTTATAGTAAATACTAGTATTAATTAATACTTGTGTTGGTTTGGACTTTTGTTAGACTTGCAAGTTGCATAGTGATAGTAGTGATTAGTACTACTATTAGTAGTGTCTACTAGTACTAGTGATCTACTAACTTATTAATATTATAACCGTTTACTTGTTGAAATATCATATTTCTCAATTTTTCCAATTTTATATAGACAGCATCGATAAATGTGGAATTTCCGAAGTATCACACGCGTACTTTATAAACCCGGAAATGTCGTCTGCTCAAGCCTCTGCCGATCTGCGACAATTTTCATTCATTCAACTTCAAGTTGAAGTTCGTTTCAACTTCAAGTTCAAGTCAAGTAGGTATCTAATCAGACTAATGTCATTGAATAGAACCACGGTGTACGTTAAATCTTTACCATGTGTGTATCGTGAATTATTCAAAAAACAAGCATGAAATAATTTTAAGTCGTGGAGGTGAACATGAAAAGAGCAAATATTTCCAAGACCGTGCACCTGTCAACTTCAGCTGACGACCACCTGACTGCGCGTGCGTCGAAATTTGGTCGGATTTAATGACGCATCGAAAAGAGGGTTTGTGGTAAGCGCAGTCCGTGCAAGTGAACCTGATGTAACTTTGTCATATCACAAAATGAATATAAGATATCACAAAATCGAGTATATTATATCATAATCTTGTAAGCATTTAGTACGGTGATATCACTTATTCGAATTTGTGATATCATAATTATATTTATTTTGTGATATCAATAATTCGGACGAAAATACTATTTATTATTGATATCACTAAATGCATTTAGTGATATCATAAAATATTTATTGATATCATAAAATGAATTTAATATATCACAAAATCGAATTATTGATATCACTATATGCTTTCTATTTTGTGATATCATATAATTTATTCGATTTTATGATATCTTAAATTCATTTTACGATATCACTAATTTTAAATAAGTGATATCATATATTCATTTTGTGATATCAATAAATACTAGTTATTTTATTATATCAACTAGTATTCGAGTTTATGATATTACTAATTCACGGATTCACGTGGCGCCGTTCTTTTATGCATTACTTATTTTGTTATATCAATAATTCATTTTATGATATCACTAAATAAATATATGATATCACAAAATCGAATATATGATATCATTAAATATTTATGATTTCACAAATCTTTTAAGATATCGCTAATTCCAATTTGTGATATCATAAATTCATTTTTCAATAACTGGCCTCCATTCTTCTATTTATTACCTATTTTGTGATATCAATAATTCATTTCATGATATTATACATTTATTGCATAGTTTCGAGGTTGACAGGAGGATTTATCAAACTAACACAAATTATTTCGCCATCGGGAGTCATTGCATTCAATTAATATATAAGAATGATTTTGTTTGTTGTCAATTTTGATCAATAATCGTAAAAAATAACTACTTTCAGCAAGATTATTCTCACTTTCTATTTGATCATCCTACCGGAGTGTTTCACATCACTTTAACCCATCATTCCTATCTATAAGAAAATCCAGTAGATATCAACTCCTTTTCCATATGATTTATTATGGGACTTATAGAATAAAGTTTATGATAATATAATAACATAATTTTTTAAAATTAAAATGAATATATGATATAGCAAAATCGAATATATGATATCATAAAATTGTAAGCATTTAGTGATATCACACATTCGATTTGATGATATCGTATTTTCATTTTGTGATGTCACTTATTCTGTTATTGTTATTACATCTTTATTTCCTCCATAGATAAAGATCGATTTTGTTATATCAAATATTCGATGTTATGATACCTTAAATTCATTTATGATATCACTAATTCGAATTAGTGATATCATATATTCATTTTGTGATATCAATAGATACTAATTATTTTATGATATCACATATTCGATTTTATTATATCACTAATTCACTGATTCACGGGGCGCCGTTCTTCTATTTATTGCATATTTAGTGATACCAATAATTCATTTTATTATATCAGAAAATGAATATATGATATCACAAAATCAAATATATGATATTAAATATTTTATGATATCATAAAATGATTTTAAGTTATCACTAATTCCAATTTGTGATATCATAAATAAATATTTTTATATCACAAAATCGAATTATTAAATAATTCGATTTTGTGATAACAGAAAATGAATTTATCAAGTTGATATCACAAAATAGTAAGCATTTAGTGATATTAATAATTCGATTTTGTGATATCATAAAATGTTGGGGAATTAGTGATTTTATGATATTACAACATGTTGAAGGAATAACTAGTAGTTCAGCTATGCCATTTTCTATTGATTGATATCACGAAATGTATTAGTTATTTCACAAGTTAAATTTTATGATATCACAAAATACATTTATGATATCACAAAATCGAATTATTGATATCATTAAATGCTTACTATTTTGTGATATCAATAATTAGATTTTGTGATATAAAAAAATGAATTTATGATATCACAAATTGAAATTAGTGATATCTTAAAATTATTTTGTGATATCATAAACTAATTGATGGTATCACATATTCGATTTTGTGATATCATACAATTAATAATAGGTATCATTAAATAGGTAATACATAGAAGGACAGCGCCCCATATCTTAAGTCCTTTCTGAAGATTTGTATGGTTTGTAACCTATATATATACAGGCAATTTTAGACTTTGTATTCAGTCAGTTGGCAAATTTCTAACAATAGATCTACATGTAAATAGTAATGTACAAATTTCCAACAAATTGCAAAACAACGATATTTTAATTATATATATAGGGGCCGATATATCCGTCACCACCTCCCCGGTCACGGAGTCCAACCAGATACGTCCCTTTGGAACGTGACAAAAGATCAAATTTATTGCGATATTTTTTGTAAGTTTTAAAAGCCAGATTAAATTTCCGATGCAAAACAAACGTCACAGAGACAAGAAAAGCGTAGAATTATCTGTCGATCCTGATACCGACGTGGAAAGAAGTTTAAAATGGACTGTTATGAACAATCGTCCAATAGTGGGTGTCATTATTTAGGACCAAAATGTTAAAATTTTATTTTTCTTTGGTAAAGTCGTTCGCGAATTTTGAACAGAAACTAATTTATACGCTAAAAAACTTCAATAACTCGGGTAAGAATACCAATAGTAGACTCAAATATATAGTATGGTAGACATGACATATCTAACCACTCTGGTTACGAGTCAAAAATAGAAGAGTAAATTATACGTTACCTATTTTCGAGTTAGCAAGCGTTCTTGAGCGTTTCTGTATAACTATCACATTCATAGGTATTGTGTTATTTACTGCCGTAGCGGCAGGTATATATATAAAGACAATTATTGTTCTTCCTACAGATCATGATATTTTTGTCTCGCTGTTAACGTTCACTTCGCTTGACTCGAGTCAAGGTCAAGACTCAACCGAATTAGGTCCCGAAGAGCACGGGGAACTTGTAGCAAAAACATATTGAAATATATACCTCATATACTACCACAGGGGGGTTACTAATTCGGTAGCGAATAGCGCCAAACACGTCAACCTTGATTTTCTGACTCACTGCACCGATTTTGGTCGGATAAACAGTATTGTCGCGTATATTGCTATTTCCAAAAGTGATATAAACCCTCCTTACCATGCAAAGTGCTGTAGAAAGCCGATATAAACCTGTTTTGTACTTTCAAGTGGAAGAAATCTTTCTAATCGAACCATAAACATGGCCTGATTCGCCATTAATCATGGCAAAATATGCCCTCTTTCTGATTGGTCGATATTCATGTGGCTTTGTTTACGAAAACACGATCAGAAAAAAAACATTATGTATATTAAATATCGACCAATGAGAAAGAGTCGCATTTGCTAATACGATAGGGGAACACTGTGTGCGTAACGTAACTATCACAAGTATAACGTACTCTGAATTGTCTCTGATAACAACTTATCACCAATTTCATGCTTAAGACATTTTAAACATATCATCTTCGGCTTGTTTTATTTTATTTTTATGAAAAGGAATAACAAATTGGGTAATAAATAAATATATATAACGACAAATAGAATCAAATTGGTCATTTTCTTGGTACAGGCAAGCAAGGTACAAAAATTGGTGAAATCTGAGTACGAACGTCGGAGTGTTCCCCTATCATATTCCGTTAATCACCAACCGTGGAGTGCATGTTCACGGTCTGGTTTGAAGCAATTTTCTCACTTCAAAGTATACAAAAGTTGTTTTTAGACATTCCACTGCATTTGACAGTGTAAGGAGGTTTTATTCACTTTTGAAAGAAGAAAAAGAAGCGACAATGCCGTTTACGCGGCCATAATCGGTTTGGTGAGTCAGAAATGGAACGAATTTTGGGAATCGGAAACCGAAAGATGTCTGGCCTTGTCTTATATATTATATATTATGTAAATAATGTTTTCTACAAAGTGCCTGTGCCGAAGAGTACTGATTACCCAGCTTCTAATGCACCTGAAGAAGTGATTTCACTCCCAGCCACCCATATGACAGAGCAGACTCTTTTTTCAGAACACCGGTTACTTTCACACGATGCTCAGAAACAAAATGGCGATATGGATGGTTATGAGTCACAGAGGAAGTGACATCATTCCCAGCTACCCAGATAACAGAACAGACATGACCATCAAATGAGCAAAACAAAGACATGTTAAATTTACCTGACTTTACCTGAATTGTTACATCTTATAAAGAATACACTGTATACATGTACACATATTCTCAAAATAAGTGTTTTCCACGACCGCATTGCAAAATGACCCTTAACGCGTTTCTAGTATTAATGCAACGTGGTTCCAATGTTGCTTCAACATGGTTGCAATAACCGTCAATGCAACTTAAAGCAGTCAAGGTAACCAGTGATGAGATTGGTTGAGTTCGGATCTGCCGAGGTTTTTATTTTGTTTGCATATACGCTTAAAACAAGATATTGCGTAGACCTCAGGCCGGTTGGGAATTGTTGAAAAGGTCCCATCTGCTAACTTGTACAGAAATATGTTGAATTTACCTGACTTTACCTGAATTCTGACATCTAATGTATATCAATATACAATCTCTACTTTGTTTCATTTCCTCCGACGTTTACTCTCTTCATTCTCTGTTAGTCTCTATCATTTGACTGGTGTGTTGGGTTGTACTTTTCCCGGATGTGGGTTATTTACCAGATGTGAGAATTTTGAGCATGTGGGTTGTTTTTCAGCAATAAATCGGCTGTTTTTCGATGGGATTATGTGATTGAATAATTAATGGGCGACTATGATAGCTGTCCTTCTGTCTGATTATGTTGGCAAGATATTTGTGATGAGATAAAGATTACCCAATAGCCTAGGTGCTTTTATGAATATCAATTGACAACCAGGTTTAATCCAAAAATAAAAAAAGGTCCTAAAAAAAAATACCAAACCATTCCAAGCTCAAAAGAAATAATAGGATATATGTACATGTATTATATTATGTACATCAGGGTGTATAAAGATGTAAGTCAACGCGATTTTCTTAATTTAGAAACGATTTGGCACTTAACCTGTTCTATACTAAATACTCTTTGACGAGTAGCTCCCTTGGGAAATATTCAGAAAATATGTCGTTTGTTGAACTTATTATCTGAACATTTCCTACCAATGAACATGAATCATTCTGCTCTTATATTATCTGTTTTTCTGCCTGACATCTGCTTTTATTACCTTAATACCCATCCAAATGAATATTAGACTGTTCCAATGTATATTTTTATAACCCACACAAAGTTTATCGTCCAGTTTTTGGCATGGCCAAAACTGTCCAGTCGTATCCAGAACTACGTCCCTGACCAACCTGTCACATGTGTTCTAAGCCCTTGACTCAGATGGAGAGTCAACATATTTACGAATTTGGTGATTTTTGGAGTTGGAAGTGATAAACATCACAAAAACCGGCAAATCATTACGTATTTGAGTTTAAGGTTTAAGACCACCTTCCGCACTATATTATCATTAAAGGGGTTGGGTATGCATCTATCTGCAGATTTTAATAAGAATTTCCAACAACTGCGAATATTGTTTAAACAAGTACATGTAGATATTGTTTGTATATCCCCTGTAACAAAGTGGTTAGTGTTTTATATCATCGGAACCTGTGCCCCTGCAATTATGAGATACATCCAAACTCTTTGTACCCCCACTCTCAAAGAGAATGGGGGGGGTATACTGGATTGACCTCATCCATTCGTCTGTCTGTCATTCCGTCCATCTGGACATCTATCCCTCCATTTTTTCTGTTGGTGCGTCTGTCCGTCTGTCCATCCGGGCAGTTATCTCAGACACCAGTTGTCAGATCTGAATAAAATTTTGTTTGAATTTTCACAACTTTGAGGGCATTCAACAGAGTGTTCAATTGTTTTTTCTGGATTTTCAGTTTTAGAGTTATTCATCTTTGTTTATCTGGAAATGTAGTTTTTTTTGGTCCATCCGAGCAGATATCTCCATCGCCGGTTGATTAATTTCAATGAAATGGATGTTCACTACTATGAAGGCAATCAATTGAATGTTCAATCATTTTATTGAGTGTTCAGTCATTTTTTTCCGGTTATCCGTTCTAGAGTTATTCAACTTTGTAGATTTGGAAGTGTTGGTTTTTTGTCTGTATCTCCACCACCGGTTGACGGATATCAATGAAATATGGTATGGATGTTCGCTATTATGATAACAATCAATTGAGTTTTCAATCGTTTTGTTCATGTTTTCCATTCTACAGTTATTTTTCTTTGTTTATATGCAAATGTTGGGGTTTTTTCCTGTCCAGGCAGATAACTCTCCCATACTTTGTTGGTTCTAATTTGCCACCGTGGGGGTATGTCAGCACTAGGGTCCTGCGAATTGGAGATTTTGATCGAATCGAATATCGAATCGAATCGACGAAAGAAGAAAAAGAAGCGACAATGCTGTTTACGCGGCCATAATCGGTTTGGTGAGTCAGAAATGGAACGAATTTTGGGAATCGGAAACCGAAAGATGTCTGGCCTTGTCTTATATATTATATATTATGTAAATAATGTTTTCTACAAAGTGCCTGTGCCGAAGAGTACTGATTACCCAGCTTCTAATGCACCCGAAGAAGTGATTTCACTCCCAGCCACCCATATGACAGAGCAGACTCTTTTTTCAGAACACCAGTTACTTTCACACGATGCTCAGAAACAAAATGGCGATATGGATGGTTATGAGTCACAGAGGAAGTGACATCATTCCCAGCTACCCAGATAACAGAACAGACATGACCATCAAATGAGCAAAACAAAGACATGTTAAATTTACCTGACTTTACCTGAATTGTTACATCTTATAAAGAATACACTGTATACATGTACACATATTCTCAAAATAAGTGTTTTCCACGACCGCATTGCAAAATGACCCTTAACGCGTTTCTAGTATTAATGCAACGTGGTTCCAATGTTGCTTCAACATGGTTGCAATAACCGTCAATGCAACTTAAAGCAGTCAAGGTAACCAGTGATGAGATTGGTTGAGTTCGGATCTGCCGAGGTTTTTATTTTGTTTGCATATACGCTTAAAACAAGATATTGCGTAGACCTCAGGCCGGTTGGGAATTGTTGAAAAGGTCCCATCTGCTAACTTGTACAGAAATATGTTGAATTTACCTGACTTTACCTGAATTCTGACATCTAATGTATATCAATATACAATCTCTACTTTGTTTCATTTCCTCCGACGTTTACTCTCTTCATTCTCTGTTAGTCTCTATCATTTGACTGGTGTGTTGGGTTGTACTTTTTCCCGGATGTGGGTTATTTACCAGATGTGAGAATTTTGAGCATGTGGGTTGTTTTTCAGCAATAAATCGGCTGTTTTTCGATGGGATTATGTGATTGAATAATTAATGGGCGACTATGATAGCTGTCCTTCTGTCTGATTATGTTGGCAAGATATTTGTGATGAGATAAAGATTACCCAATAGCCTAGGTGCTTTTATGAATATCAATTGACAACCAGGTTTAATCCAAAAATAAAAAAAGGTCCTAAAAAAAAATACCAAACCATTCCAAGCTCAAAAGAAATAATAGGATATATGTACATGTATTATATTATGTACATCAGGGTGTATAAAGATGTAAGTCAACGCAATTTTCTTAATTTAGAAACGATTTGGCACTTAACCTGTTCTATACTAAATACTCTTTGACGAGTAGCTCCCTTGGGAAATATTCAGAAAATATGTCGTTTGTTGAACTTATTATCTGAACATTTCCTACCAATGAACATGAATCATTCTGCTCTTATATTATCTGTTTTTCTGCCTGACATCTGCTTTTATTACCTTAATACCCATCCAAATGAATATTAGACTGTTCCAATGTATATTTTTATAACTCACACAAAGTTTATCGTCCAGTTTTTGGCATGGCCAAAACTGTCCAGTCGTATCCAGAACTACGTCCCTGACCAACCTGTCACATGTGTTCTAAGCCCTTGACTCAGATGGAGAGTCAACATATTTACGAATTTGGTGATTTTTGGAGTTGGAAGTGATAAACATCACAAAAACTGGCAAATCATTACGTATTTGAGTTTAAGGTTTAAGACCACCTTCCGCACTATATTATCATTAAAGGGATGGGTTGGGTATGCATCTATCTGCAGATTTTAATTAGAATTTCCAACAACTGCGAATATTGTTTAAACAAGTACATGTAGATATTGTTTGTATATCCCCTGTAACAAAGTGGTTAGTGTTTTATATCATCGGAACCTGTGCCCCTGCAATTATGAGATACATCCAAACTCTTTGTACCCCCACTCTCAAAGAGAATGGGGGGGGTATACTGGATTGACCTCATCCATTCGTCTGTCTGTCATTCCGTCCATCTGGACATCTATCCCTCCATTTTTTCTGTTGGTCCGTCTGTCCATCCGGGCAGTTATCTCAGACACCAGTTGTCAGATCTGAATAAAATTTTGTTTGAATTTTCACAACTTTGAGGGCATTCAACAGAGTGTTCAATTGTTTTTGCCGGATTTTCAGTTTTAGAGTTATTCATCTTTGTTTATCTGGAAATGTAGTTTTTTTTGGTCCATCCGAGCAGATATCTCCACCGCCGGTTGATTAATTTCAATGAAATGGATGTTCACTACTATGAAGGCAATCAATTGAATGTTCAATCATTTTATTGAGTGTTCAGTCATTTTTTTCCGGTTATCCGTTCTAGAGTTATTCAACTTTGTAGATTTGGAAGTGTTGGTTTTTTGTCTGTATCTCCACCACCGGTTGACGGATATCAATGAAATATGGTATGGATGTTCGCTATTATGATGACAATCAATTGAGTTTTCAATCGTTTTGTTCATGTTTTCCATTCTACAGTTATTTTTCTTTGTTTATATGCAAATATTGGGGTTTTTTCCTGTCCAGGCAGATAACTCTCCCATACTTTGTTGGTTCTAATTTGCCACCGTGGGGGTATGTCAGCACTAGGGTCCTGCGAATTGGAGATTTTGATCGAATCGAATATCGAATCGAATCGACGAAATCGAACCGAATATCGAATCGAATCATACCTGTTTGTTGCATTTTCAATAGGCATGTTTTGTCAATGGTAATCAGATTAGATGATTTGTGATACGTCCTATGAACTTCCATGAAGTTCCATCATAACTTATGTGGCGATCAACTGTCATTCGCGATACTATTAAATAACTTCCATTGATAATTGTCGTGGAAAAAAAAAGATTAAAACATCCATGCGGCCATCACGACGATTAATATATTACCACTAAACGGATTATCGGAACTAAAATCATGCGAAATTTGTACAGTTTGCATGTACATGCAAAATTGGAAATCTGCATTTGGAAACACCTGTCGTTATAAACTTGAAGATGCAACAACAATCGCAGGGTAGCCTGTTTATGTAGTGCTGGATGCTTCTTGGACAGATGGTTCCATAGATGGGTCGTTGTCCCAGATGCTTGCGATTTATACACCATGTTGCATTCATCACACGTGTAAGTTCCTGCAGCTTTATCATGTTTAAAATAAACCACCCACACGCACTTTTCGACGCCGGGAACATGTGTTGTTTACACTCTCAGGCTCTCAGCTATATTACATAATGCGGAATCTGAGACGGATAGTCGGCGGATAACGGTAGCGGTTGCTCAGTCTCATAGCTATTATAATTTACTCGCGTCGTCGGTCCATCGGCGATCTCCGAGCTTTTGGCTATCATGCTACCAAAGCTAGAATTCAGATGTATTTAGTCGTCCTATAGTGGCTAATTACTGGCAATACTTACTATTATTATACTTATATAAATTTCGCGATGTACATTAAGCATTATTAGGTACATATATTCATAATTTTCGGGAATTAAATGGCACCGAAACAGCTATGATCGACGTGTGTACTTGTCCGTAAACAGCCTACTTTTTCGTCAGTGTATATTCGAAATTTCGAGTTGGAATTTTCGACTCGAATTCGAATCGAATTTGAATTTCGAATCGAATCTCGAATCGAATATCGAATATTCGCAGGACCCTAGTCAGCACCTCCGGTGCAATCTCTTGTTTTTACTATAGTTATCCCCTTTCGACTTAGAAATGTTTAGCAATGTACATATGAAACATACCACATATATTAACACCATGGAAACCTGGCCGCCTGCGATTACGAGACTGGTTGAATGTATTTTTGTCCCACATCCGTCATGAGGACCGAAAGAGCCATATCCTTTTAATATGGCTACCTTTATTGTAGCCCATGTGCACTATGGGGGGGGGGGGGGGGGTGTCCTTAGTCCTTAGTCTCATTGGGACTGTCACACCTCTAGTTTACTACATATTTTAAATTTCATTCCAGGATTTCCTGGTGCAGCATTTGCCTTGGATGTTGGACCGTACAACCAAAAGGCATGCCAGGTAGACTCTCAAAATGATTCAAAATCAGTATTGGACTCAATATTTGACAGTATGTTGTGGGCTGCAGTCCCGAAAAGCAGGCGTTCCAGGGAGAAAAGATTAACACGAAAGTTTGGCTGGACTAAAAGAATGGAAAAATACCAGCCAAAGAAGAATATTATAGCATGTCTTGAGTGCGGTAATTACCACGAGGCACAAACAATCTGTGGTAAGTTTAATAGTACTGTATACACCCATCAAACAATCTGTGGTAAGTTTAATAGTACTGTATACACCCATCAGTAAGGCTGAATGGGTCACTCTCACTGTTTTTTTATGATAAATGTACCCAGGTTGTGAAAATTGTGATAAAGGTACCCAGGTTGTGAAAATTGTGATAAAGGTGCCCAGGTTGGGTTAATCGAGATAAAGGTACCCAGGTTTATCTGCGGTTGACGGGGTATTTTTGTGTTACACTGCAGGATTACATATCAAAGGATACATTAGTTGATATACTTCATCGGGACTACATCCTTTCAATTTAGAGCAGTTCAAACAATTTAAAACTGAAAGCAACTGTTGGGCAAATTTTAGACATTTACATCTCATTTAATTTGAGATTCGATGAACCTGGGTACCTTTATTACTCTTTTTCCCAACATGGGTAGCTTTATCACAATTTTCAGAACCTGGGTACCTTTATAACAAAACAAAACAATTGTGAGAGTGACCAATTCAGCGTAAGCCCGAGGGGCCATGAATTTTTTGACACATAAATTTGGGACTGGGCTTACCTTTGAGGACCCCCCCCCCCCCACATGTAAAATCTCAGTTTGCATTCATAGTGCCAATCTAATGTTGTGTTTTAATATCAATCATGATGTATATTATTCTATTTAATGAAAATAGTTTGTTCTGTGTTTTATTATGTCAGATAAATATTCAAAACAAGAAACAAAGATCATGTTATATCTTGTAATACAGCATTTATGAAACACAATGGGGCAGGTGGTATTAATGAGTTTTCAAGGCCAATGGAAATCAGCTGGAGTAATGCTGTTTTTTTTGTGCATGAATTTTTTCATCTTCATTCAGAGTTAACTTGTTATCAATATATACTCGCCCTCTAAGTTCTAAAATTGGGGGTGGGCTTTTCTACTAGCACCACCCCATGATTTTTGGGAGCAAAAACATTGACTGGGCTTATTCTCAGGGATGGGCTTAATGACAGGTGTATTCAGTACAGTAATGCCATAAATAATCGACTCCTTAACCACAGCAGAATTATGGGCAATTTTTCAGGATTTAGTCTGACATATGGCTTGTTGCCATTCAACGGAAAGCTCTCAAGCCATATTTCTTACTAAATCCAGAAAAATTACCCATATTTCTGCTGTGGTTAAGGAGTCGATTATTTAGGGCATAACTGTACTATAATCTGGTGACAAAAATGTACTACTTTTGGGATTAAAATAAGCATACACTGTACCCGAATTATAAATGGGGTTCCGTGCATCCGTCCATGCATCTGGCCGTGCTTCTAGTCCTCTGTCCATCCAAACTATGGAGCTCTATATCTCAGTCACTGGCGGTCGGATTTGAATGATCGTTGATATGCAGATGAAACACCATGGGGCAACGGATATTTACGTACAGCTGGTTTTCATGCATTCAGTTTTAGTTGAGATATGGGACTTAATGTGAAAATGGATTTTAGTCCTTGCATGATTAAATCCTTCGGCACACACTACAGGTCACATCCCTCATCCGATCATCACCGACTTCATATGGATATTCAATATGCCCTCTAGGTGGGAGTCATCAAATTGTTTCCAAAATTTGTATAAAAAAAAACATTGCCACCAGCAGCCATCTTGGTATATTTACATTTAAATCCCTCAGCACACCCTGCAGCCCATAGTTGTTGAAGTCATGTTTTGATAATATACAGGCATGTTTAGGATCATCTCTAGATGGGAGCTTTTGAATTTGAACGATTTGTTTTTTAATTCTGTCGCCCTGTATGGTGTTTTTTTGAGACAGTATGATTATTAAACATTGGGATATTCAGGCGGGCTACAACTGCAGGCCTTCTAGAATTGCTTGAGACATCACTCTGATTCAGGTCAGGCAAAGAAAATGCAAACATGTTGCTGGAAATCTGTTTGGTAACTCCTATGATAAAAGAACATGATCTGAATCTGATTCCAATGCATTTCTAGCTTTTCCTCCCCATGTGATTTCATACAGCTTGTCAGTGTTGCTTACTCTACAATTTTCTCATCTTTCGACATGGATATTTGCTCAATATATATATATATATGATTGATGGTGTAGTGTATCATACTGACTTACTTTCTTGTTGGAAGTTGCCACCTTGTAATGTTTTTTCGCCCTGTACTCTTATTGGCTTCATCAGAATTGTCCACCCGGTACACTTATTCCGCCTGTATGATTATTTGGATCATGAAGTTTGAGATGAGAACATATGAAATAACATTTGAATGAGCCTAGTTTGTTCAACAGCAATTTTGTCAATTAAAATTAGTGTTGTTTTCACTGCTGTGATAAATTCCTTTCCAAACGCTGGTGCATTTGAGGAGTAGTTTCATTTTCATTTTAGATAACCTCCAGGCGAACTGAATTGTCATATATATGCTATGCCAGGTTGGCTTGAAAGGACAATGAAACAATCCTGGCTGCAGCCATAATTCTTGTCCCCTTTGGAAACAGATTGGTTTAACATACCCTTATATTGCTGTTTTTGTGGGTACAGTTTGTAAAAAGGTTTGGGTACCAAATTTCAAAATATCTTATGACAAATCCTTCTGTATTAGTACCCAGACTGTGTTATTTTATTGTGAGACTTTTTTTAATTAAACATTTTTGATAACCATGAATTAATTTTCATTTGGCAATATAACTGGCAATTGTGTCAAGAAAATAGAAGGTATTTATAAAGTGGTTGTTCACTCAAATCATTTAGGTCATGAAAGCTCCATGCCACAGTTACAGAGTAGCCGTTTGATGCTGAAGTTTATACAAGATCACAATTCTGTAGACATACAGTATAATCCTAAATAATCAACTCCTAAACCACAGCAGAACTATGGGAAATTTTTTCAGGATTTAGTCGGAAATATGGCTTGCTGCCATTCATCGGAATGGCAACAAGCCATATTTCCGACTAAATCCTGACAAATTTCCCATAATTCTGCTGTGGTTAAAGGGTCATATACTTTGGGCATTACTGTAGTCCTCCTCTCATTATATTGTTTTATGATAATCAAGTCTGCAAATAATGTGCCTGTCATTTGCAGAATGAGGTCCCCAGAGTGTGAATTTAGTGACGCTATCCCGCACGGCAGGTTAGTATCACGATCACCAAATTCACCCTCTGGGAACCTCATTCTGCTTAAACCTCAATTGCTATGGGAAGCCTAGGATCAGATTGAAGTTCCCCAGTTGAAGTTGGTTAAACAATGTTAATTTGATACTTTAGATCTATACTTCCCATAACATCCTGCTATATATGCAAGTCTCCTATTGGGAGCCTTGCATATATAAGAGAATGCACTGTCATTCAAGGTCAAGGTAAATATTGTTAGGCCGATGTATTCTCTTATATATGCAAGGCTTCCTATGGGAGTCTCTCAAATATATGACAATGCATTGGCACAGGGTTTTTACTAAATTTCAGGAAGCTCCAGTCATGTCTGGTTAACATATGTAATTTCTGTCTGTTTTCAGGTGTGTGCTATGAGGGTTAACATATGTAATTTCTGTCTGTTTTCAGGTGTGTGCTATGAGGGTTAACATATGTAATTTCTGTCTGTTTTCAGGTGTGTGCTATGAGGGTTAACATATGTAATTTCTGTCTGTTTTCAGGTGTGTGCTATGATAAAGTTCGCTGTCTGGTTTCAGATGTGTGCTATGATAAAGTTCGCTGTCTGTTTTCAGGTGTGTGCTATGATAAAGTTCGCTGTCTGTTTTCAGGTGTGTGCTATTACAAAGTTCGCTGTCTGTTTTCAGGTGTGTGCTATGATAAAGTTCGCTGTCTGTTTTCAGGTGTGTGCTATGACAAAGTTCGCTGTCTGTTTTCAGGTGTGTGCTATGAGGGTTAACATATGTAATTTCTGTCTGTTTTCAGGTGTGTGCTATGAGGGTTAACATATGTAATTTCTGTCTGTTTTCAGGTGTGTGCTATGAGGGTTAACATATGTAATTTCTGTCTGTTTTCAGGTGTGTGCTATGAGGGTTAACATATGTAATTTCTGTCTGTTTTCAGGTGTGTGCTATGATAAAGTTCGCTGTCTGTTTTCAGATGTGTGCTATGATAAAGTTCGCTGTCTGTTTTCAGGCGTGTGCTATGATAAAGTTCGCTGTCTGTTTTCAGGCGTGTGCTATGATAAAGTTCGCTGTCTGTTTTCAGGTGTGTGCTATGATAAAGTTCGCTGTCTGTTTTCAGGTGTGTGCTATTACAAAGTTCGCTGTCTGTTTTCAGGTGTGTGCTATGATAAAGTTCGCTGTCTGTTTTCAGGTGTGTGCTATGACAAAGTTCGCTGTCTGTTTTCAGGTGTGTGCTATGAGGGTTAACATATGTAATTTCTGTCTGTTTTCAGGTGTGTGCTATGAGGGTTAACATATGTAATTTCTGTCTGTTTTCAGGTGTGTGCTATGAGGGTTAACATATGTAATTTCTGTCTGTTTTCAGGTGTGTGCTATGAGGGTTAACATATGTAATTTCTGTCTGTTTTCAGGTGTGTGCTATGATAAAGTTCGCTGTCTGTTTTCAGATGTGTGCTATGATAAAGTTCGCTGTCTGTTTTCAGGCGTGTGCTATGATAAAGTTCGCTGTCTGTTTTCAGGCGTGTGCTATGATAAAGTTCGCTGTCTGTTTTCAGGTGTGTGCTATGATAAAGTTCGCTGTCTGTTTTCAGGTGTGTGCTATGACAAAGTTCGCTGTCTGTTTTCAGGTGTGTGCTATGATAAAGTTCGCTGTCTGTTTTCAGGTGTGTGCTATGATAAAGTTCGCTGTCTGTTTTCAGGTGTGTGCTATAATAAAGTTCGCTGTCTGTTTTCAGGTGTGTGCTATGATAAAGTTCGCTGTCTGTTTTCAGGTGTGTGCTATGATAAAGTTCGCTGTCTGTTTTAAGGTGTGTGCTATGAGGGTTAACATATGTAATATCTGTCTGTTTTCAGGTGTGTGCTATGATAAAGTTCGCTGTCTGTTTTCAGGTGTGTGCTATGATAAAGTTCGCTGTCTGTTTTCAGGTGTGTGCTATGATAAAGTTCGCTGTCTGTTTTCAGGTGTGTGCTATGATAAAGTTCGCTGTCTGTTTTCAGGTGTGTGCTATGATAAAGTTCGCTGTCTGTTTTCAGGTGTGTGCTATGATAAAGTTCGCTGTCTGTTTTCAGGTGTGTGCAATGATAAAGTTCGCTGTCTGTTTTCAGGTGTGTGCTATGATAAAGTTCGCTGTCTGTTTTCAGGTGTGTGCTATGATAAAGTTCGCTGTCTGTTTTCAGGTGTGTGCTATGATAAAGTTCGCTGTCTGTTTTCAGGTGTGTGCTATGATAAAGTTCGCAAGGAGACTGCTGCTATGAAAGCTGCAATGGGAGTGGACATGTTTAAGTTTGATTCTCCGAAACAGGAAGTGGCATTTATATATGAAGGCGAGGATGAGGACAGAACTAAGCATGACGGAAAATATATTGTGGAAATGAAGAAATCTCGCCCTGAGTGGTTCCCAAAACATCTTATGATTAAAAAATAACATATTTGATAAAAAGTCTCTTTTCCTCTTCCTGAAATACATGTGTAGTCAGTTACTGGTGGTGAGATGTACAAAGCTTGCATATTATACACAAGCAAAAGTGGTTCGTTCTCTTGCAACGACAAGACATTGTCGGTGTGTCCTCATGTTGAGTTTTTGGGCGATCATTGATAACACAATCATCATCTTATAGGCCTGCCAGTGTGATTAAAATGCAGGGTCATTTTCAGCGAGTGTATACAAGGTCTATATAACTATCACTGGGGTTCAATGATTCCTGCAGTTTTGGATCTAACACGATTTAAAATCCGATTCTAACATTATTTTAATGGTGATTTTTAGTTTCGTCTCAGGTGGAGCTATAGTCATCACTCCTCGTCCGTCGTCCGTCTGTCCGTCCCTCCATCCGTCAAGAATCATCTTCTCGTCCCGAACCGTAAGACGTAACATGTTCATATTTGGTTCCCTAGGTGAATCACATTCAGATTTGTTCAAATGAGGTCACTGGGTGAAATAGTTATGAAAGCAGGGCCATAACTCTATTCCTCCATAGTAATTCTTAGAACGACTTCTTTTACTGAACTATAAGGCCGTATGGATTCATATTTGGTGTGGATGTTCCCTAGTTGACTCACATTCAGATTTGTTAAAATGAGGTCACCAGGTTGATTAGTTGAGAAACCAGGGCCATAACTCTATTCCTCCATAGTAATTCTTAGAATGACTTCTTCTTTTGAACCATTTGACCGATTTAGCTTACATTTGGTATGGAGAGTCCTTGTGTGACTGGGGTTCAGATTTGTTCAAATGGGTTCACTGGGTCAAATAGGGGCAGAGCCAGGGCCCAGGGACATAACTCTTAAATTTTATTTTATTTAAATCCTTGTTTTAAATCCTTGCCCCCCCCCCCAACCCTCCCCACCACCACCAATACATGTCCCTGCCACCCCACACCAGATCCCTGCAAGATTCACCCCATTAAAAGCCTTACACTTTAGTTATATGACATGCCAGGAACTGACCAGCCTTACTTCTCACAGTTCTCACAGCTGTGTGTCCAGTCATTATAAAGTAATTAACTTTTATCTCAATATCCACATTTATCAGGCTAAGAGAGAAAGAGGTGTGTGAATGAAATTTAATCCTATGTGTTTACAGCAATCTCATATACAACTCTAACTGTTTGACAGTTTACACATTTATTATTAGTATTAGTATTAACCATTTAATTACCAGAGCTATGCTGGTACAGCAATAAAGACCCTGCACCAGTGTATTCTCCTATATATAAGAGAATACACTGGGGTTCAAGATCAAGGAAATATTGTTAGGCCAATATAGTCAGACATCCAAATAAATCACACATGTCCTATTCTCGCAGGGATGTCCCCACATATGTTTGGGGAGGGGGGCAAATTTCTCAGATTTGTTCATTGAGATGTATTTTGTTTTCCAAAACCAATTACATATACTAAAATAAAATGAATATAAAATAATAGACCATTGATCAAGAGAAATGAGCTCCTAGTTTTAATATTTGTCCAATATTTATTATTTTATAACAAGGTACTAGTATCATGCCAGGCGATTGTCTTATATATGTGAGTGTCCCATAGGTAGCCTCACCTAAGATAATGCACTGGCTTTCAAGGTTAAGGAAATATTGTTAGGCAAATGTAGACAAGCATCCAAATAAATCACAGATGTCCTATTCTTGCAGGGATGTCCCCATGGGTTGAGGGGGTGGAATTAGCAGATTTGTTCAATGAGATGTAATTTGTTTTCTCAAAATTAATTATTTAGACTAAAATGAATATAAAATAGTAAACTACTTAATTTTTTAACCCCCAGATTACATTATATAAAATATATGCCATATTATATACCATTTGAAAGAGGAAGCTCCAAAACATTGTATTATCAACTTATCCAGTATAATAAACTTTGGACATGTTTTTATTGAGTTGCCAAAGAGTTTTGTCATCTAGATTGCAGTAAAAAGTTAAATTATTTTCAATGCAGGGGGAATAACTCTATATATTAAAGATGGAGTTCTTCCCCTTCCATTAAAAAAGTTTGAATTCTGTTGCATTCTGGGATCCAAAGGGGGGGGAGTCATTCTATAATTTCAGTAGTTTTTGGCTCACCTGAGACGGAGTCTCCGGTGGAGCTATAGTCATCACTCCTCGTCCGTCCGTCAACAATTTTTTAAACTTCTCCTCTGGAACCATAAGACTGTATGGGTTCATATTTGGTGTGGATATTGCCTAGGTGACTCACATTCAGATTTGTTCAAATGAGGTCACTGGGTCAAATGTGGGCAGGGCCAGGGACATAACTCCAAAAAATATTTAAAATTGCAAGTGAAGTCTGACATTTTTATAAACATTTCCTGGAGATCTGCTAGAGGTCATTAATTCCCAATTACAACATCAATCTATCATATGTATTGTTCAAATCTTTCAACAGGACATTTAACTCTCCCACACCCACCATTTCACCAGAACATATTTGGCAAACTTGAAAAGTGTTCTATGAAAGAACCACCAGCTCTATTTAGTTCACATTTAATATTGAGGCTCCTTTGGTGATGTGTGATTCAGATTTGTTTAATCAGGGTCACCAGGTCAAGTAGGTGCAAGGCCAGCTACATTACTCTTTCTCTCCATAGTAATTCATGATATGTCTTCTATGCAAGAATGAAATGGCCTATTTTGCTTATATTTGGTATGAAATTACCTTGGGTGACAGATTTGTGAAAATGGCATCACAAAGTCGAATAAGGGCATTGCAAGAGACTTAACTATTTCACAACATAGTAATTCTTAAAATATGTATGGAAGAGCCAAGAACTAGTTGGCTTATTTAGCATGGAATGTTCTAGTGTGACTGCAATACAGATATTTTTAATGGGGTAACCTGGAAAAATAGGGGCCAAGCAAAGGACAGTTTCCTTCTTAATATGCTTCCTTCACAAGGACCATCAGGTCTATTTTATAAAAAGGCGCTTGTGAGATTGGAAATTTCCAACAATTGGGAAAGTTTGAGATGTCAATTGTGTAATTCCAACCTAAGACTTGGGAGTCTGGAGCCCAGTCGGGAGGGGACTTGTTGGGGGGGATCAGTAGTGTACAGTTGGTAATTTGGCCACATGTACTGTTTAGATCTACTTCTTTTAAAGTGATTATGAAAAGTTCTGACTGTTGTGGTCTCCAGAGTCCCATTCTTATCAGTCTTTGCAGTCTGGTGAGCGACCGCACAGTCATTGACTGTCTTGTTTAAGAAAACAACTGGAACATTGTGAAAATGGTAATTATTAGTGCGATCTTCTTAATTTGCTCTTTAAATTCCTTATGGAATAAGTTTGTAGCAAGCACAATGTCGTTCATTTGGCAAAGTGTCATCTGCTGGTATTGACTTTTTTATCATATACAACTCCGACTCTAATTTTCGATGGTTCCGACCCTTATCGTGGGCAAACTAATCGGTTCTGATTCTAACACAGTGATGTTGCTTCATCTTTCCCAGTAGAGTCTATCGCCATTAACCCTTTACCCAACAGAACGGCCCTGTGCCAATGCATTCTCTTATATATGCGAGTCGACCATAGGTCGCCTCGCATATATAAGAGAATGCATTGGCTTAACACATTAAAAATTGTTAAAGAATGTAAGAAAAAATGGTAAAAAGTGTTAAAAAAAAGATATTTTTTTAGGCCAATGCATTCTCTTATATATGCGAGGCGACCTATGGTGGACTCGCATATATAAGAGAATGCATTGGCACAGGGCATAACTGTAACTATCACAATGTGGTCAAGAAGCTGGTTCCAATGATATCCATATTTGTATGGTTCTATTGAGACAGACCGAAGATATTTTAGGCTGTTGAAGCTTTATTTGGCCGGTTTTGGCTGGTTTGTTGGGTAAAGGGTTAACACCTCACCATCCTCACTCCGCATCATATTTACGGATAAATAAAATAGTAACATCTAATCAACAAAGCTGAGCAAATATGGAAAGTTCCATATGCGTGTTGTACAGAATGATGTAGGCCTGTATGTAATTCATTAGAATATGCATGTGAAGGCATATGTATGGAAGGCATATAATTGAGTTTCTCCACTTATCTTCAATCGCCATTTCATGAGAAATAATTTATCATGTGAATATGATAATGTATTGCACTTGGTTTTCGTAAAATTTCAGGAAGCTCCAGTCATGGAAGGGTTAATCGTAGGGGTATAATAACAAGTAGATTGAAACCTTTTGAGGGTTTTAATGTTTTATTGATGATGAATGTATGGGGCAAACGATAACAGGCAAATGATGGAACAACAAAAAAGAAACAAAAAACTGAAACTTCACGAGAATGTAAATAAAATAATTTTTATACTCAATGTAATGCATGTAAATAAATACATATTCTTAATAACAAGTGAGAGGTACATCTATATACATATATCAATAAATTATACACATCTCATATAAAAGGGGAAGCTGGCCATTTATCTATGATGTTTGTATGCAGTTTGGGTGCTTGAACCTGTACTATATGGGACATCTACGAAATCTGGAACAAATATAAGAGAATCTCATTACTTTAAAAAAATTATAAGGTAAATGTCAGCCGGCAAGTCTGATCTGAGCCAATCAGAAGAGAGTTGTATTGAATTTGTTGATGTCCGACACTGAAGTAATATTTTTTTTAAATAAATGGGATTGTTCACCGACTATCGAGCTGACGCCAATCGTACGGCCACTTGCCAAAAAAATTCATACATGTATGTGCCAAAAAAATATTTTCATTTGGCAAACGGAAATTTGGGACCAGTGCAGACACAGACTGAGTTCACCCAGACTAGCGTGTACGTAGATACTCAAGACATAGTGTACTTATATCAGTAAGTCCACACTCCTTGCCCACAGATTGTGCATTGCGGTGGCCCTGTGTATAGCGGCTCACCGGCGGGGAAAACAGTTTTCACCATCGCTCCTGGTTAGCGTAATTTGTTTTCCATAAACAACTTGTTTTCTAGAAAGCTGTCTTTTTCTATGTTAACACCGATGATAGGTGCAACAATTGACGCAATCCTTGATGCAATGAATGGTTTTATTTGACAAAAGTGTATTCTTTAAAAATTCTGATACGAAAAGCGGGCTTGTCCCAAATATTATAAAATTTTAACAATGTCCGCATATTCAATGCATGCAAGTTTGATTGTGAGTGAAGTTCGACATCCAAGCTCTCTGACTGCTGTGAAACATACTCAATATGTTTGGATCAAGTATTCGAAAATTTAATTTACATCGATGTACTCGGCTGTATTTTGGGCATGTTTATAGCACTCTTCGAACTTGTTATGAGATGCTCGTAGCGAATTTATGTTGGCCTCATTTTTGCGATGAAAAGTGGGCATATTGAACTGGGATTGGGTGCCATTGTATAAACGAGATATACACGCATTCGAAAAAGTGTCTGTACAGCATAGGTTTTCTAAATCGTTATCACACACTTTGTATGATAAAAAGATTTTTTATTTGCACATTGGCCACATTTTCCAATAAATAGAACAGTCTTCTATATTCAAATTCCAAGCTAATCAGTGTACATAAAAACAAATTATCACCCTCTCACATGGCGTAAATGCCATCCCCCACTCGCTTGTCTGTTTGAGTATAATTTACATATAACCGAGAGCGATGGTGAAAGGTGTTTTCCTGCCATTGAGCCGCTATACACAGGGCCACCACAACGCACATGTCTGGGTGCAAGGAGTGATCGAACTGATAAGTGATTAGCTAGGCACATTGCCCACTGGAAGAATGTAGCATTAAACTAATATAACCGTAAAGCCCAACTACACTTATACATTTTCAGAGAACAAGTCTGAATTAACCAAAATTGTCAATATTTAGTCCTTCAATTCAGGACAAATTTATCGCCGATAAACAAACAGTAATGATTCCGCAAAGGCAAGTCACTGCAAATTATTCATATGTATACGTTTGACCCAACTGCCAAGCAGAATTTTGTCCCCAGACTATACTGGTCAGATCACTGACATCACATACATAATACATGTTTCTCATAAATTTTTTTGTTAAGACATTTTTCGGTTATCATTCATTCTGCATTATGCTGAGGAACTACAGTAATGCCCTAAATAATCAACTTCTTAACCACAGCAGAATTGTGGGTAATTTTTCAGGATTTAGTCGGAAATATGGCTTGTTGCCATTCATTGGAAAGCTCTTTTAAGAGCTTTCTGATGAATGGCAACAAGCATATTTCCGACTAAATCCTGAAAAATTTCCCATAATTCTGCTGTGGTTAAAGGGTCACACACTGTGGGCATTACTGTAGTAGCACAAAATAATCCGCCAGGCATCTACTATGCCCATTGGTCAGAATTAAATAAAAACATGTCAGCCACTGGACAAGAAAAGTGTATTATAAACAAAACTTGGCGACATCCATTTTTTTTTTACTTTTCTATTAAATAGATACCAGCACGTGATGGCAGTGGTCTGACCAGATAGCGAGGAGACAAGTCTACCTTACAGTTTGACCCTGCATGCTGCCAATCGAATATATACTTATATATAAGGTTATTCCCTATTCCTATTATGTGCATTGCATATCACACTAGTTTGGCCAGCTATCCCCTTTGATCGTTAGTATTGTCGTGGAGGTAAGGTACATGTAATACTAATGAGGGTAGACTGAGAGCAGCATGGTTTTGACTAATGAACAGGAATACCGTGGCTTAGATCCCCTGACTTTCCCATAGACCACGTATAGTAATGCCCTAAGTAATCGATTCCTTAACCACAGCAGAATTATTGGTAACTTTTCAGGATTTAGTTGGAAATATGGCTTGTTGCATTCATCGGAAAGCTCTCAGTGAAAGCTTTCCGATGAATGGCAACAAGCCATATTTCCGACTAAATCCTGAAAAGTTACCCATAATTCTGCTGTGGTTAATAAGGAGTCGATTATTTAGGGCATTACTGTACATACTCCAACTTGAACCAAATTAAACAAGAGTGCATATTAACAAAGGATAAAGGAATATTTAGACAAATCTGTTATGTCATTTACGTTGTGCATTTACGTTTTGAAACAGTGTGTCTGACTTTTGCAGAATAAGGTCAGAGGTAAGAAAAAAGGGTGAATTTAGTTATACTACACCGCACAGCGGGCTAGCATCACTGAATTCACCCTCTGGGGACCTCATCTTCTGGGAAGTATCTACAGTCTCAAATTAACATTGTATTTAGTTACTTTCTCCCTTCTGTTCAGTTTCTTTATCCCCTAATTTGCAGAAGATAAAATGCATTAACTTCAACTGGGGAACTTAATCTGGTCCTAGGTCTCCCATAGCAGTTGAGGACTAAGCAGAATAAAGTTCCCGGAGGGCGAATTTGGTGATGCTAGTCTACTGTGCAGGATATAGCATCACTAAATTCACCCTCTGGGGACCTCATTCTGCCAACGACAGACTCAAATTGTGTTATTTTTTCAATTTTATAAGGTTCCCTGTCAAAACTTCAAAAAGTTTCCAGGTTGTGTACTGGTGGAATATGATCTCTACGGCCGTTAGACAAAGTAGAGATTCATGGCATGATCTATGTTAACCCTTATCTAACAAAACGGCCAAAACCGGCCAAATAAAGCTTCAACAGCCTAAAATATCTTCGGTCTGTCTCAATATAACCATACAAATATGGATATCATTGGAACCGGCTCCTTGACCACATTGTGATAGTTACAGTTATGCCCTGTGCCAATGCATTCTCTTATATATAAGAGAATGCATTGGCCTAAAAAAAATCTTTTTAATTTTTAATGTGTTAAGCCAATGCATTCTCTTATATATGCGAGGCGACCTATGGTCGACTCGCATATATAAGAGAATGCTTTGGCACAGGGCCGTTCTGTTGGGTAAAGGGTTAATGTGAGCATGACTGCTTCTTTGTCTACCTCCTCTTATACATATGGCTGAAACATAAACGATGATCTAATATACATATATAACCATTTTTTAAATTCCTGCTACATGTAAACAAACCCTTTCTATACTAAATGTATTCTCTCATCAAGTTAAAAAAGTGTACTTTGGAATAGTCTATTATTGATTTGGAGGGATATACAGGTAATATAAGCAGACAACAGTTAATACACGTACAGAAGGAGTTCTGTTTATTAGAGGGAAATGTTCAGATAATATGTTCAACAAACGACCTGAATTTATTAACTGAACATTTCCTATGGGATAACTACTTAATAATGAATATTTAGTATAGAAAGGATTAAAACTTTCTTACATAGAATTGTGAGTTTGAAATAGGATATATACACTGATTCACACTCGTGTGTTACCGCCTGTCAGTTTATACAGTAATGCCCTAAGTAATCAACCCCTTAACCACAGCAGAATTATGGGTAACTTTTCAGGATTTACTCGGAAATATGGCTTGTTGCCATTCATCGGAAAGTTCTCAGAGAGCTTTCCGATGAATGGCAACAAACCATATTTCCGACTAAATCCTGAAAAGTTACCCATAATTCTGCTGTGGTTAAGGGGTCGATTACTTAGGGCATTACTGTACTTATCAATGAGTATGATAGCATAATGATTATAGGCGAGGCCAGATGATAACTTTTTCATACAGACCAGAATGCAACGAAATTTGTTAGGTAATGGCAGTCTCTTTAAAAAGCAGATGGAAATTTTACAATATTTACGTCTCTGGATATCTCATTCATAATCAGTTACGGAATTTATGGGATTCCCCCCATTTCATTGGAGCATGGCGAAGCACGCACATGATTTCATTGGTTTATGGCATAACAGATCACTTCGCAATGTAGGTGACATCATCTTCGAGTTTTTATCAGTCAATGATAATCATGACTGATTATTCTTTCGCATCTTGTTCTATTTGTAACTATTTCTAAATAGTACGATTCTCACAACATTTACCATGCCAGGAATGCACTTCATACTTGGAAATGGTTTATTATATCATGTTGGGAATGCCGCGTTGTTGTAGAAATGAAATTTAGAGGACAAATCTAGAGACGTACATCTGTTAGGATTATCATCGTCTTTTTAAAGAGACTGGTAATGGCACTACCACAAAATAAGGGCGAGTCTTGATTTCAGGTTCCACTTGACTTGGGGAAATTTCTACAACTAACTTAATTCTATTATTTGTTTGTTGACAAATCACTGTAACAGTTTTGTTTACATAACAATAGTTTCAACATGCAATATTTTGTTATTGGAGAACTATTAATAATGTATATAAGAACAAAGCTGATCTGTTTCCCCATGTTCTTTTCAGTGGTGAGGTTTTTACAGACTTTTATATTTTTTGCACATTTACCCATTGTGAGCCTCATACAGATAGAAGCATGCACTACGAAGTGTCGTCTGCTCTAGTCTATGTGGGGCTCTCTATGGGTTACATTTACCCACTGCGAGTGAATTGGGTCCCTTTAACTCCATAATTCTATCAATGTCCAACTCACATAAGAATGTTCTAAAAATAACTGTGAAGGTGATTGATGAGACATTCATGAAAATAATTAGTACATTTTAAAGGGATTTATGCTATCAAACTATACAAATTCATAATCTCAGATAAAAAATAAAAATGGCAACATGTAATCATGTACACAATTATATATACATTCCCTATACAACTCACACTTCTCGATTGAGACAGTAAGTCCGAACTCTGCCTGACTCCATGAATTTAAAGCTGCAACTTTGTATTTCGAAGGAAAATATTATACATGAGGGAAATTGCATTTTGCCATAAAAAATGGGAGACCATTCTTGTCAGAAGAAATTAAAAAGTTATTTTATGTTATTTATGAAATTTCACAATGCAATTTGTAGTGATGATGCAGTAATTTCTAGGCTTAATTTCAACAGAAATCACCATTGTTAATAACATGTAATAAAATTAGGCTTATCACCTGACTGTTCACTTCAGGACCATAGGACATTTGTGTGGTTTAGATTTGAGAGCATTTAATGTCGCACTTCAAGATCCAACAGACTATAACATTCAATACGAGTGGCAGGAAAATATTGAGTAGTTAGGCAGCTACAGTAATGCCCTAAGTAATCGACCTCTTAACCAAAGCAGAATTATGGGTAACTTTTCAGGATTTAGTCGGAAATATGGCTTGAGAGCTTTCCGATGAATGGCAACAAGCCATATTTCCGACTAAATCCTGAAAAGTTACCCATAATTCTGCTTTGGTTAAGAGGTCGATTACTTAGGGCATTACTGTATGTTCTATTTCCAAACAAGGTATGTGAAACAATTCTTACTGGATTCCTTGGTGGAAAGTGAGACTTGAAATGTCCCATTTTATAGTCCGTATTAAATTTGACTGCAAAACATCACTCGCATGTTATGCAGAGTTTATCGACAAATACAGTAATGCCCTAAATAATCGACTCCTTAACCACAGCAGATTTATGGATAACTTTTCAGGATTTAGTCGGAAAAGTTACCCATAATTCTGCTGTGGTTGAGGAGTCGATTATTTAGGGCATTACTGTAGTAGTTCAGCTACAGATTTTGCCACAACAAATATAGAATGTTATAGTATCTTGATGCTTGACTTGTGAAGTTTGTTGTACTCAGATCTAAATATATCCATGGTATACACACACAATCATCTCATAATATCCCAGACTGTGGATACACAATCATTCCGTTAGACCAAGTTTCCAGTGTCCTTCCTGGTGTGGGATATCAGTATCCTTCCTAGTGTGGGATATCAGGCCCAGGAATCTATGTCATAATTAGCATGCAAATGGTGGCAAGATGTTATGTGTGGCAATTTCAACTTTCTTTTTGTTCTCTATATTTTCCAATAGACTAGATCTATTATACTAATGAGCTAACTCAACTCATCTTGGATACTTAAAAATAAACAGATCTGTTTTTAATGAGATTTTGGTGTTCAAAGTTCACAACCTCGAAAAATGTTGACAGCTAGAAGTCACTTGAACGCTTATATCATCTCAACCGTCCTATTTATATGGGACGGGATTTATATCAAGCTTGCAAAAATTGATACATAGCTCATTTTCTATCTTTTTTGGCCGAGTTATTTGTAAAAGTGAAGAATATTATGAATACCTACTTCGATGTGAGATATCTTGCTGCCATTTTCGAGAAAATTATGACGTATAGGTTCCGGGCCCTGGGTATTGTCTACAAACTTTACGCGCCCAGACCCAGAGGAGAGAAGTTATGTTTGTATACCAGAAATTCCATGATGTTGATGGTATAATGTAAAGGCCCTGTTAAACACACATGAAGAGACTGATATTTTTGGAAGGAATCAAATAAATGAGCCAGATAGAATTCAGTCTAAATTGAGACATACATGAATACATAAATAAGTTACCATGACTCACAAATATCCTCATATATATAACAAATTATTCTAAGTAACCTGGGTTTAAAGAAACCATGTCCCTAGAAATGAAAGAATGGGAACAAGTAACTTTACTCATCATGGAACATCCGAATATAAAAGGATTAACTTAATTCAATTCATGAATGTCAAAGTGTTGGAAGATGAGGATTCTATTGGTTCTGAACACTATGTAAGACATGGTTTCATAGTTGATTGCCTTAAAATAAAATGAATGTATATATCAATCAATAAAAAAAATTCTGCCAATTTAAAATTTTGAGTTATGGTTAGATATGCCAACTTTTTCTGTGTGGGCATCGCTAGGATTGTGCGTCTACATTTAGTGATTCATGATAGTTCTGTGGTGTTTGATTTGGTCATATTGCAGAACCAACTAAAAGGTTTTATAAAATCTGAATCCCAATCAAAGGTTTCGAACCAGACATAATCATCACAACGGTTTTGAATTGAACCGAATCTCGAAACAGTTCACAAAGCCCTACTATACTCTCAAATTAACATTATTTTTAGATACTTTTACCCTTCTGGAAAGTTTCTATATCCCCTATATATTTGCAGGAGATAAAATGCATAATTGAGGTGACTAATGGGTGAACATCACAAACTTCAACTGGGGAACTTCAATCTGATCATAAGTCTCCCTTAGCAGTTAAGGCCTAAGCAGAATGAGGTCCCCAGAGGGTGAATTTGGTGATGCTATCCCGCCATGAACCCACCATGGGGGATAGCATCACTAAATTCACCCTCTGAGGACCTCATTCTGCAAATGACAGACACACCATTTTAAGGCCTGACCAAATAATTAAGAGTTCCGCATTGTTTCTATATTTTCTATAGCGATCAGTAGCGATGAGCCAAATTCTGGTGGGGTGTACATTTTTTTTGGTGAAATTGACACGTGACTTCCGGTTAGCAACTGTTTGGAGATTGTTAAATTGCAAATATCGGCAGTGGACCAACGAGAATAAAATAAAATTGTCAACTTCACAACTTCTGAAGAATTTCCATGTGATTTTGGCATTAATTAGTTTCATTTAGACTAATTTCGTTAGTCAGCTTAATGAAAACCAGAGAAGACATCATGACACGGTTCATGACGTCATTTACATCATGCTGGCCTTGCGGGCCGGAATCCAGACAAGATTGCACAATCAATGACAATATTTGTCATGTTGTCTACACCGGGGCCATTGCATGCTGTTACATAAATTATTATTAGCGTTGTCACCAATAAAAAGCAAATTGGAGGCACAGCATGTGTGGTTTCCACTATGTGTCACCTATGATTCATATTATCCATAACCAACACATGTTGTGCTCTGTAGGCTATAGTCTATCGACCCAAGATGGCACTGAATGTGTCATCACATTTGTAAAATTGAGCGGTATACAGTTAGAGATCAGGCTGAATTAACTCTGAATCTGTTGAAGGACACTTTCACCCCTGTTGCCCTCCTGGTTGAGGGCAAGGAGGGGCACCCACTGCTCCGGCGTCCTTGACACTGATTATCTGTATAAATAGACACAACAAGCATCTTAATCAAGAAACTTTTATCAAATAAGTTATGGATGGCACAAGGGTATATTTCACGAAAGCAGAGCTCCTTACGTGAGACTCGCATATATAAGAGAACGCATTGGCGTCAGATTTCAAAAAATTTCAGGAAGCTCCAGTCATGGAAGAATTAAACATGGGCTATATAGAGAATCAGGACTGACGTCTATCACATTTACCCTTATCGTTAAAGCCCACACTTTTATAATACAAGTTGTGTGGATACAATATTATTCATTATTAAGATAATAATTGCCAATAGAAATCTGTTTTATCGTTTAAAACAAGTGAAATCAGGTAGGATCCTTGAACCCTTTCATAACGGGAGCTGTGCTGGTGCAGCATTAAAGACCCTGTGCCAGTGTATTCTCTTGTATATGCGAGTCTCTCATATGGAGCCTTGCATATATAAGAAAATGCACTGGCTTACAAGGTGAAGGTAAATATTATTAGGCCAATGTATTCTCTTATATATGCGAGGCTCCCCATGGGAGACTCGCGTATATAAGAGAATGAAAATGCATTGGAACAGGGTTTTTGCCAAATTTCAGGAAGCTCCAGTCATGGAATGGCTTGTGAACAAATAAAAGTCACATTATCCAGAGATAAATTATACTGGGCACTGTCATATATCTTTCAATGTAATTCCATCTGTCGCATTTCGTGAGTAAGAATGAGAATAACACGACATTTGGAATGCAAATTTCTCGACAGAGGACCTACTGAGTGAAATTAAAAGGTCTCATTATAACGATTCACAGCCATATACATAATTTGAGGAGTGCTTTATGTAAATCTGATTCATCTTTGTCAAGATGAGACAAGATTGAAAGGATTCTTTTTATATGATTCAATCATGTCTCTCAAATATTTTGTCATCCACGAAATAAAATAATTTCTCTCTGGATAATGTGACTTTCATTTCTCCGTTAACCCTTGTAGCTTCCAAAATTTGGCGAAAAGTCTGTGCCAATGCATTCTCTTATTACATGAATAGGGAAGTCATTAGCCGAGAGGTGGCGTACTGGTCTCTGGTTCTAGTGGACCGTGGATCGCAACCTGGTCATGGTATTCGGACAAAAATCAGAAATCGGTCAGACACCAAGATTGTCAGGCTGAAAAGTCTCGTTCGAGATCACTGAATAAAGATCCGAATTCAAAATACTGACTCCCCCCATTACAAAATTTCATTAGGGATGTTGTCGTGTGTGCAGTATGCTGTCTGATCGGGCTCGGAGAATTATGGTGGCCCCTGTACATACCCGTGTGTGTGTACGTTAAAGAACGCTACTAGAGTCACCCCAGGATTATAAAGTTACTCGGCCGTGTTAGCACCTGCACTAGTGCATCTACATGTATAACTCGAAGGTTCCTGCACTGAAATATCTACAGATACAGACACAGATACCTAATCACTTTAGTTGCTATGATTGACTGCTGATGATGACTGTATATGACATTTCAAAATCAAAATCAAATATCGTCTGTGGGATTCTAAAATGTTGTATCTTCCAAAAATCTAATTTTACAGGAAATACATATATTTATATTCTACAAATATTTGTTTCCTAGATGACGAGGAAAACATAATTTTATGGTTTTATACAACATTTTAGAAGTAAAAATTACTAATTCGTGCTATATGACATTTTAGTTTTGACGATTTCCTCAAGCCATATGCCTCTAAAACAAGCAAAATGAAGTACTTCTGGTTTGCATTGAACATGTGCATGGTATACAACATGTGCTGAATAAAAAGACCCCAAGGATCACTGAATTGCTTGATTATGCATGGACCTAGCATATCACATGGACCTAGCATATCACATGGACCTAGCATGTCACATGGACCTAGCAGATCACATGGACCTAGCATATCAAATTGCTGATTGAGTACAATTGGTCAACAGTGAATAAATCCACATAGATATCTGTTGAAGCGGATATTCCTATTGAACAGAATGCTATTCAACTTAAGTTTTGTCCATTTCGATATAAGTTTTCATGGCTTTTCACAATAAATATTCCATGATGGTTCTCATACATTTATAGAGGTTAAAACTTTGCTGCTGACCGACTGAAGTGAACAACAAAAATATTTTATTGACTAAGGAACTCACTTTTCACCCATTTAGCAATTCTGTTACATAAAAACTAACCAATTAGCTAGCAGGATACATATCACCTGACATAACAGTATTCCATTTTCAATGCTGATATATACATACATGTACACACAAAATACATATTCGTTGGTTGTGGGAATTTGAAATTCTCACACTAACCAATCACATCGCAGGCAACACACTCATCTCGTTGGCCCTGGAGCAGTCCCTTCTCTCATTTTGCCATCGCTGATACATAAAGCTGAACAATCTTGCTATATCTCCTTGGCTGAAGCACAATCCAGTTTGTACCTTGGGTAATGCTGATAAATAAATTCTGACCAATCGTGTCACAAGACACATACCTCATTGGTAGAGGAAAACAATTGTGTCACAAGACACATACCTCCATGCCTGTCAATTCACAACTGCGGCTATGTTAAACAGTCAGTGTGTCTCACTCGTTGAGTTTTCAGAGATTTTGTTAAAGTCTTGAGCAATTTGTCGGAGATCGCGCACCACAGCAATCCCTTATACCTACACAAAGGAGCAACTGTTAATCCTTCCACTACTAATATCCACCGAAAGTCTCGGCGGGTATCTTCGTGGACACGCATCGTAGTTTGTTCCATTACTGAGGCGTATCATTTCTCCCATGTCAAACTCGCTGCCTCGTCTCATCGGCCGGGCTTTACACCGCTTATTCTCATTTTGGATGTCTCTGCTGTAACAAATAAATGATAGAAATATTTAGAGGTGATATAATATTATAATAGTACTAATATCCATTGTCCTATTAACTCTTTCAGTGCCAAGTCCGATTTTTGTATCAACCCATATTTTCTTGATCATTTTTCAAATTTATTGATTATAATAATGTGATACATTGATGGAAAGAGCTCTAAGAGCTCTTTCCATCAATGTATCACATTATTATAATCAATAAAAATTTGAAAAATGAACAAGGAAATATGGGTTGATACAAAAATCGGACTTGGCACTGAAAGGGTTAAGTAGGGGCAACATTAATTAAAAGGGTATGTTAACCCTTTCATGACTGGAGCTGCACTGGTCCAGCATTAAAGATCATGTGCCAGTGCATTCTTTTATATATGCGAAGAACCCACACATATATAAGAGAATTCACTGGCTTACAATGTCAAGGTAAAGATTGCCACAAGCCTTGAAATAGTGTGTCTGTCATTTGCGGAATGAGGTCCCCCTAGGGCGAATATAGTGACTCTACCACGCACGGCATGCTAGCATCACTAAATTCACCTGCTGGGGGCCTAATCTTCTGGGAAGTATCTACTCTCTCAAATTAACAATGTTTTAGTTAAGTTTTCCCTAATGTTTAGTTTCTATATCTCCTAATTTGCAGAATGTAAAATGCGCAATCGAGGTGACTAATGAGTGAACATCACCAACTTCAATCTGATCCTCGGTCTCCCATAGCAGTTGAGGCCTAAGCAGAATGAGGTTCCGAGAGGGTGAATTTGATGATGCTAACCTGCCGTGCGGGATAGTGTCACTAAATTCACCCTCTAGGGACCTCATTCTGTAAATGTCAGACACACTATTTCAAGGCTTGTTAGGCCATTTCATTCTCGAATATATGCGAATATATAAGAGAATGCATTGGCACCGGGTTTTTGCAAAGTTTCAGGAATCTCCAGTCATGGGAGTGTTACACTACCCTTATGGAGCCCCTCACAGACGACCAAGCTGCCATCTGTATGGGGCTCCCTACAGGAAGCTCCAGTCATGGAAGGGTTAAGTAGAGGCACATTAATCAGAACGATATGTTAACGTAAGACATTCATGGGTAATCAATTTTATGTTTTAACTTTTTAGGGGGGGGGGGGGTGCAGATAAAAAAACAATTCCGAGCATATATGAGGGGTTTGGTGGGTGTTCCAGGGTGTTTTCTGTAATTTAAAAACAGAATTTACTCTATATTTCTTTTACATTTTTTGGCCTTCAACCCTAGCTTCCATGACAAGAGCTTCCTGAAATTTTGCAAAAACCCTGATCTAACGCATTCTTTTATATATGCGAGTCTGCCATAGGGAGCCTCGCATATATAAGAGAATACATTGACCAAACAATATATACCTTGGCATTGTAAGCCTGTGCATTCTATTATATGTGCAGGCTCCTTATGGGAGACTTGCATATATAAGAGAATGCACTGGCACATGATCTTTAACCCTTTCAGTGCCAGGGGCCCTAAAAAAAAAAAAACTTTTTTTTTTTTTTGGGTTGAATTTAAAAACAAACTGGATAAAACCTTAGGGGCATGTTATAACTCAAAACTATCACCATGTATATTCATAGTAATAATTTTGATGCCCATGAAAAACGTAAGATTCCCTGGCACTAAACCTACAAAATAAGTCTTGCACTGAAAGAGTTAAAGAATATAAGAAAAAATTATTAAAATTGTAAAAAATTGTAAAAAATAATAACAAATGATGAAAAATTGTTAGGCCAATGCATTCTCTTATATATGCGAGGCGACCTATGGTCGACTCGCATATATAAGAGAATGCATTGGCACAGGGTATATGGGTTGATACAAAAATCGGACTTGGCACTGAAAGGGTTAATGCATCACCAGCACAGCTTCCACCATGGAAGGGTTGAGGAATGTATCTAGCATTACAGGAAGGACACTGTAGTTAATTACTTCAACTCACAATCATTGGTAAAAATCTCATCTGTAAATCTACTGACTACACAGACTTAAATTTAATTAACCATTTCATGATGGGAGCTGCAATGGTGCAGCATTAAAGATCCTGTGCCAGTGCATTCTCTTATATATAAGAGAATACATATATAAGAGAATACACTGGCTTACACGGTCAAGGTAAATATTGTTAGTTCAATGCATTCTCTTATATAAGTGAGGCTCATTGTGGGAGACTTGCATATATACGAGAATGCATTGGCACAGGGTTTTTTTTTTACAAACTATCAGAAAGCTCCAGTCATAGAAGGGTTAAAAATCTCTGAAATGGTGGAAGCCGTAATTGGTGCGAGAAACAAGATTTAAAAAATATTTTCACAGAATTATTCATGACTCATTAATAAGAAAAAAAAGTTGTCATGTTTTCTTAAAATTGAGGAAGTTATGAAAATTTGTACAAGTTTGGTGATCATCGAATGAGGGATGTGGTCTGAAGGGTGTGAGCTGAAGGATTTAGTCATACAAAGAGTCAAATCCAAGATGGTTGCCAGGGGGGGGGGGGGGGGGAGCCATGTTTTTAACGAGTTTCGGTCAAAATAGAGGTCACCCAGAAGATGCATATGAAGTTTGGTGACAATCGGATGTGAGATGCGTGCTGCAGGGTGTGCCAATGGATTCAAATTTGAAATCAAAGATGGCTGCTGGTGGCCATGTTTTTTAACTAATTTCTGTCAAAATAGGAGGCTCCCGTCTAGAGGTCACACTGAAGATCCATATGAAGTTTGGCAACTATCGGATGAGAGATGTGACCTGTAGGGTGTGCTAACGGAAATAGTTGATGGACAAACAGAGGGCTACACACAGATGATGGACGCCAACCCATGGCAATAGCTCAAACTTCATCAAGTTGAGGTAAAAATGGTTGGAAATAAATTTGGGTCAAGGGATAAGATAGAAGTAAAACGAGCAAAAAATTCTTTAGAATATTTCCAACGAAATTTGAATACTAACGAGCTGTCACTCAGACCTCTAATTATTGATTGTTCAAGCGGCAATCGTTTTGATTGGCTACTGATTGTTCAATTGCATTGTAGGTGTTCATGATACATGTAGTTGTTACTTTTTAGTCAGTTAGTGGCTGTTGTTAGTTTCATTCCTTTGAAAATGTTAGCACGACTGTCATTGATTTATCCAGGTACTTGTGCACTGAGGTTATACCAGTATGGTTATAGGCCGTCATACCCAAACGAGTTCTGATGCAACGTACAGTAATGCTCTTAAGTAATTGACTCCTTAACCACAGCAGAATTATGGGTAACTTTTCAGGATTTAGTCGGAAATATGGCTTGTTGCCATTCATCGGAAAGCTCTTGGGGAGAGCTTTCCGATGAATGGCAACAAGCCATATTTCCAACTAAATCCTGAAAAGTTACCCATAACTCTGCTGTAGTTAAGGAGTCGATTACTTAGAGCATTACTGTAGAATGTATTGAAAAGTTTTCATATACCCTAATTTCAGAAGATAAAATGCAAAATTGCGGTGACTAATGGGTGAACATCACCAACATCAACTGGGGAACTTCAATCTGATCCCAGGTCTCCCATAGAAGTTGAGGCCTAAGCAGAATGAGGTTCCCAGGGGGTGAACTTGGTGATCCTAGCTCGCCTTGTGGGATAGCATCAATAAATTCACCCTCTGGGGACCTCAGTTGAGTAGTTCAAGTTATCGTTGTGTACAGAATGAAGGTGAGAGAGTAAATTAACATTGGTGCTCTATGAACTTATGTGCGGTTAATTACGCCCGGATCAGACCGGATTAGCCCGGACCACCCCTGCAGTGTCTACATGCGTGATTTTAGTAGATATAACAGTCGCGAGTCCACCGAGAACTTGGTCATGCGATGTCAGCGAATGTCAGACACACTATTTGCCAACTTGACTAGTAATTAAAGAGAATTTAATGGCTATTTTAAATGACATGCTGGTAGTGAATTGCAAGATGCATCCATATAATATGGAAACAAGTCACATGATATAATATCAACCAACCAGTGTCCCGTTTAAGTTCCATAGCCGTGAATGCGTGTAAATATGAATGTTTGAATTAATTACCCTCAGGTGCCTAATAATAGTGATGGCTAGAGATTTAGGCTGAAATTAATAATAGTGATGGCAATTTAACTCTATGTCTCAATGCCATAATAACAATGATCATTGGAAATTTTCTCCAAAATTAATAATCGTGCTGACACTATTATTAGGCACCTGAGTACTGATATACAGTAATGCCCTAAGTAATCGACCACTTTTCAGAATTTAGTCGGAAATATGGCTTGTTGCCATTCATCGGAAAGCTCTCGGGGAGAGCTTTCCGATGAATGGCAACAAGCCATATTTCCGACTAAATCCTGAAAAGTTACTCATAATTCTGCTGTGGTTAAAGGGGTACTGTACACAAAGATAGGCGATTTTTTTATTTACTCCCATTGAAATAACTTTCAAGTTAGATTGTGTTCGTGTTATATGAGTTTCGTATAAACCTAATTTAGCGAAGAAAATATTGATCTTGGAAACAAAAATATTACGATTTCAAACTACGCGCCATGTTTTTGACCTTCACCGGAGAAGACGCAGGTCGCAGGAAGAACCGGAAGTTCATTGCTCACAGCTTCGATTGATGCATTCAATCTCTTCCATCGAACAATCTCGCTCCCTATAAAATACTTGACGCTTTATGACTCTTGTTTCTTTCTCCTTTTTTCCGAATCGGTTATAACGGGCTTTCTTTTGCAGGTAACATGTTTTGTTTGCAACTCAATAATGTTCGCGAACGGCCGTCGATAAAAGACACGCAACATATGCGATTTCAAGAACGGTAACTCGTAATGGCATAATTCTCCATTTTATGACTCCAGCCATAAATGAATTGATATTAAATAATTCAATTTTACTTTTACAATAGCCTGTTAACCGGAACGTTTTCAGTAGACATCGTCGACTCAAATTAGTTATTTTATAATATAATATTCATATTAGATCGCTATTTTCACCGGGAATTTATTGAAATTGGGGTACAGTACCCACTTTAAGTGGTCGATTAATTAGGGCATTACTGTAGCTGTTTTGGTCGCATCATATTTGAACATTTCTTGTATTCTGCTCACAGTATCTGAATATTCTTACAAATGAATGAAGAATAAACCGTTCCATTGTGAACAACTGAGTGACAAAATCCAATGAGTGACCAAAGGGTTAATAACATATATGACGTGTAGTTAATCCTCAGATGCGAAAAGACGATTGCAAATCACGAAAAACAATCTTCGACAAATTATGTTAAGATCACAAGGGAAGAAAATCTGTGAAACTAAAGATTAGCTAGCTTTATGACCAAGTCCCCGGAGACGTGACCGAGTCGGCTTCAACCATTTATTCTGCCGTTATGTGTCCTTGGCGCACATTTAGATGACTTCCCTTAGGTGATGTAATTGATTAATATGAATAAGATACTGCCTATGAGGCTAGTGTAATGTGATCAACAGCAGAAGAAAATCCAAACATTGATTTTTAATTCCTTCATGTGACATTAGGTAGATAAATATTCATGCTGTTTAATTAGACTTTCGGGATTTTGAGCAAGAGATCTGCAAGAACGTGTCATAACTGTAGGCGTGTTCAGAAACTGTTTTCATGATTCAATCAACCAGATATTTCTCGTAGTTTCAAGAGAAACTGACTTTTAATGGTATTTCCAGATGAATTGCATTATTCACACAAATCTTGTGGTTCGCATGGCAATGTCAAATTTTGAACATCCTAATTTGGTAGATTTGTACGATTCATGCAGATTGTGCATTATCCAATTAATAGTGTAGAATGAAAAGCATTCGAAAGATTTATGAGAAAATCAATCATATTTTTTCAATTCCACCTAAGAGCAGTTGTTGATTCAAAATCTATTAAAATCTTGCATTGTCACAATGACATACGAATTACATCTAACAACGATAAAGTAGTGTTTAATACAATCAGGACACCTCATGTAGCAATGAAAATTCAATAAATAAACAAGAAATTTTGGTAGAGTAAAAAGCATTCATCTGAAAAGAGTCATGAAGGTATACAAATTTGCAATATCAATCTTTCAAATGATTTTCTTCCAAATCTGCTCAAAATGTTAATTCAGGGTTCCACACATCCAGTTAGTTGTTAAAAGAATATAAAGTTTTTGTTAAAGTGATGTGAAACACTCCAGTAGGGTGATCAAATAGAAATTAAGAATACTCTTGCTCAAAGTAGTTATTTTTTACGAATATTAATCCAAATTGACAATACACACCGCCATAATTATGTATTAATTGAATGCAATGACTTTCGATGGCGAAATCATTTGTGTTAGTTTGTTGCTGATATTTGCGTCCCGATTCGAGATGTAAATATTTACAATTGAGCGTAGTTCAGACGATGTTTTCTATGGAGTGGTATGGTCGATTTCTTTGAAATGTTCGGCGATGTTAGTAGAATGCTACATTCCTCATGTTGGCATAGAGCCTGGGAACTAACTTATCAATTTCATGTACCCGAATAAGTCCATAATATATCTTTAAATTGATTTTACATTACCATTGACTAAGTGCAAGAGAAATAATTTTCGAAAAAACATTGACACTAGACTTATAGATGCTAAGAAATGTCATGAATTAATTATTAGTGTCCCTCCCAATTATTGAAAATATCTAACCATATATGGATACAACACACTATATATAACGAAACTTATAATAATAATCCAGGTGGTCATTCTC
The DNA here is from genome assembly GCA_032622095.1 of Siphonodentalium dalli. NCBI lineage: Eukaryota > Metazoa > Mollusca > Scaphopoda > Gadilida > Siphonodentaliidae > Siphonodentalium > Siphonodentalium dalli. The sequence goes on along the minus strand of CP136067.1, from coordinate 196,621,269 downwards.
AGCTTGTTCTTCACACATGAAGCTGAATGAAAAGTTAAATAAATTTGCAATAAAGTATGAGTTGGAACAGTTCTAAGTATTTCTATACTAAATACTCATTATTAACCCTTTGAGTGCCAGGTCGATTTTTGTATCAACCCATATACCCTGTGCCAATGCATTCTCTTATATATGCGAGTCGACCATAGGTCGCCTCGCATATATAAGAGAATGCATTGGCCTAACATTTTTTGTTTTTTTGTTTTTTTAAATTTTTTTACAATTTTAATAATTTATTCCTATATTCTTTAACAGACTTATTTTGTAGGTTTAGGGCCAATGAGATCAGCCCCTGGCACTCAAAGGGTTAAAAGAGTACAAGTAGTTCATCAGATAACAAGTTGAACAAGCAACCAGAGGAGGTTTGTTGAACTTATTATCTGAACATTTTCCACCAATTAAAGGTACTCAATCCGATAAAACTCCTCTCAATTACTATTTCAATGGCTTCGGGGGTCCAAAATATTTGATTCGAGTCGAGGAAGCCACCCATCAAAGCTCAGATTTTTTAGATATCATTTTAGAAATCTATTATTTTTCATTATCGGGAATACTTTCTGGCCCAGAACACAGTCAAAATTGCGTTATTATTACCACTTGATTTTAGAGTTATTCATCCTTGTCTGTTTGAATAGTGTTTTGGTGTACACATCTCGAGCAGATTACGCAGTTGAAGGCAATTATTAGTACTCATCTGCTCATCTCGAGAAAATAACAAATTTCAAAAATCAATATCTAATAACTCTGAGCTTTGTTTGATGGGTTCCTCGACTCGAATCAAATATTTTTTACCCCCAAAGCCAAAGAAATAGTAATATAGGACCCTCTGATTGGATTGTTGTTGTTGGAATCTGTTGAGATGGGGACCCTCTGATCGGATTGAGTACCTTTAATTAGCAAAAAATCTTCTGCACTTATATTATCTAATGATCTGTTTCTCGTCAGCTCATATTTTATGAACATGCCTCCAGATGAATAATAGACCATTCCAATGTATATCTTTATAACTTATGGGAGAATCCATTTAGGAAAGAAAAGGTTAATAATATCTGAGGTGTCCTGGCCATTAGCAGAGAGGTTTAGATTGTAAAACAGCTAACCTGGGTTGCTATAGAAATTTCCTTGGCGCAAAAGCACCACGTGATATACCTGCATGAACACTCGATGTACACTGGTAAGTTGATGACAAAGTGAGTTTCCGGATATCATAATTATATGTCAATCACAAAATTGTCAACTGTGTGAGACTGTATTGTCTTAACCCTTTGAACTCTGACGTCCTGAACGTTAAATGACCCCAACCCGAGGTGCCTGACGTTATATAGTGTTTCGATGACGTAACTCATAAAGCTCTTAATTGGGACGTATATACATGTATACATGCTCAACTATACGGCAATCTACTATGCTAACTGAACAAGTGTGAGGTTAAATATGTCACAATGTATTTCAACGAGACAGTCTATTCCACGTTCAATATAATTGTACATGTATATAGATATATTGTGGCTTCCTTTAGTCGCGCTAAATATTTATAACGAAATTCTGACACTTTGCCTACAATAGAAGGCATTTCTCAAAATGCACCTGTGTGCTTGCGCGAAGAAACAGACCCCCTGTTTCCAATTTGGCTGCTAAAATCATAGGTATGAACATGTGACTCATTCGCGCAAAGTATAGAAGCACTATTCTAGTTCATTTGGGCTTTGATTGCAAAATTTCGAACGAAATACTTCCCCTTTTCCGATGATAAAAAGCAGGGTTTTTTTCTCCTCGAAATAGGCCTCTGCGAATGCGCAAAGAAACAAACCCTCTGTCGTCAGTTTGTCGATCAAAGTCACGTAGGTAAACATGTGACACGTGTGTGCAAAGTAGAAGTACAACTCTAGTTGATATGTGCATTTATTGAGCTGTAATTTCGTGTCAAATGTCGTAGAAGTACAACTCTAGTTGATATGTGCATTTTTTTAGCTGTAATTTCGTGTCAAATATCGTCTGATTTCCGGACCGGTATTCCAGTCTCCCGGGATATAGGGATATAAGGATTCCTGAAAGCTGAGAGGGCTAAAAGTGAGCTGAAATCTGAGAGGGGTAAAAGGGCTAAAAGTGAGCTGAAAGCTGAGAAGGCTAAAAGTGAGCTGAAAGCTGAGAGGGCTAAAAGGGTTAAAAGTGAGTTGAAAGCTGAGAGGGCTAAAAGGGCTAAAATGGAGCTGAAAGCTGAGAAGGCTAAAAGGGCTAAAGTGAGCTGAAAGCTGAGAGGGCTAAAAGGGCTAAAAGTGAGCTGAAAGCTGAGAGGGCTAAAAGGGCTAAAAGTGAGTTGAAAGCTGAGAAGGCTAAAAGGGCTAAAGTGAGCTGAAAGCTGAGAGGGCTAAAAGGGCTAAAAGTGAGTTGAAAGCTGAGAAGGCTAAAAGGGCTAAAGTGAGCTGAAAGCTGAGAGGGGTAAGAGGGCTAAACGTGAGCTGAAAGCTGAGAAGGCTAAAAGTGAGCTGAAAGCTGAGAGGGCTAAAAGGGTTAAAAGTGAGTTGAAAGCTGAGAAGGCTAAAAGGGCTAAAGTGAGCTGAAAGCTGAGAGGGGTAAGAGGGCTAAACGTGAGCTGAAAGCTGAGAGGGGTAAAAGGGCTAAAGTGAGCTGAAAGCTGAGAGGGCTAAAAGGGCTAAAAGTGAGCTGAAAGCTGAGAAGGCTAAAAGGGCTAAACGTGAGCTGAAAGCTGAGAGGGGTAAAAGGGCTAAAAGTGAGCTGAAAGCTGAGAGGGGTAAAAGGGCTAAAGTGAGCTGAAAGCTGAGAGGGGTAAAAGGGCTAAACGTGAGCTGAAAGCTGAGAGGGCTAAAAGGGCTAAACGTGAGCTGAAAGCTGAGAAGGCTAAAAGGGCTAAACGTGAGCTGAAAGCTGAGAAGGCTAAAAGGGCTAAAAGTGAGCTGAAAGCTGAGAGGGCTAAAAGGGCTAAAATGGAGCTGAAAGCTGAGAAGGCTAAAAGGGCTAAAGTGAGCTGAAAGCTGAGAGGGCTAAAAGGGCTAAAAGGGCTAAAAGTGAGCTGAAAGGAGTAAGAGGACTAAAAGTGAGCTGAAAGCTGAGAGGGGTAAGAGGGCTAAAAGTGAGCTGAAAGCTGAGAGGGGTAAGAGGGCTAAAAGTGAGCTGAAAGCTGAGTCTGGGCTAAAAGTGAGCTGAAAGCTGAGAGGGTTAAGAGGGAGCTGAAAGCTGAGAGGGGTAAGAGGGCTAAAAGTGAGCTGAAAGGTGAGAGGGGCAAGAGGGCTAAAAGGTGAGAGGGGCAAGAGGGCTAAAATTAAGCTGAAAGCTGAGACGGGTAAGAGGGCTAAAAGTGAGCTGAGAGCTGAGAGGAAAACACCTTTTTCTTTAAGCAAAGACAAACTTAACCATTTCAACCCAAGAGACCAGAATATATTTCTAAAACCCAGGAAACCGGAGTACAGGTCTGGAAATCTACTATATATTTTGGAACTTCTGTCTGTGTGCGTGTTATAGACTCGATAACTGCTAAACCGATCCGACTCAAATTTGGTATGTAAGCCTACTTTGATCCCGGGAACAACATGGGCAGGTCCAATTTCATGTGCGACATTGTCCTTGACCTCGCTCATATATAGGCATGTTTCTGGCAAAGAAATCCCTAAAAATTACCCATAATTCTGCTGTGGTTAAGGAGTCGATTATTTAGAGCATTACTGTATATATGACTCAGGTAAGAGCATTAAGTGTTACGTCGTCGGAAACACCATATACCGTATAGCACTCGGAAACACCATATACCACTCGGAAACACCATATACCGTATAGCACTCGGAAACACCATATACCGTGTAGCACTCGGAAACACCATATACCGTATAGCACTCAGAAACACCATATACCATATAGCACTCAGAAACATCATATACCATATAGCACTCAGAAACACCATATACCATACAGCACTCGGAAACACCATATACCAGATAGCACTCGGAAACACTATATACCATATAGCACTCGGAAACACCATATACCATATAGCACTCGGAAACACCATATACCGTATAGCACTCGGAAACATCATATACCATATAGCACTCGGAAACACCATATACCATATAGCACTCGGAAACACCATATACCGTATAGCACTCGGAAACACCATATACCGTATAGCACTCGGAAACACCATATACTGTATAGCACTCGGAAACACCATATACCACTCGGAAACACCATATACCGTATAGCACTCGGAAACACCATGTACCGTATAGCACTCGGAAACACCATATACCGTATAGCACTCGGAAACACCATATAACATATAGCACTCGGAAACACCATATACCATATAGCACTCGGAAACACCATATACCATATAGCACTCAGAAACACCATATACCGTATAGCACTCGGAAACACCATATACCGTATAGCACTCGGAAACACCATATACCGTATAGCCCTCGGAAACACCATATACCATATAGCACTCGGAAACACCATATACCGTATAGCACTCAGAAACACCATATACCGAATAGCACTCGGAAACACTATATACCATATAACACTCGGAAACACCATATACCATATAGCATTCGGAAACACCATATACCGTATAGCACTCGGAAACACCATATACCGTATAACACTCATGTTTGCTATTAGGCTCACCCCAAACTTTTTTAATAATATTTTGACAAGGGCCATATCCGCATTTCGACCAACCCCAAATTTTCAGACATTTGAGAGTGGTAAGTATACGCACCGTGTCTGACGACAATGTTACTTATAATAAAATACACTGTATGTATGTGTGTTTACTGATCAATCATTTAATCCCTAAACGAGTCCTGAATGATGTATATTGAAAACTGTTGGTAGGAAAATTACCTAAGTGGTGCCAGTGACCAACGCAGTTGGAATGACCATCGGTGCACTAAAACACAATTTTTCAGACATTAAAAAACGGTAGGTATACGCACCTTGGTGTGTTCGACGAAGATGTTGCAAATGAAGACGATAACATCAGGTGCCTCGTTGGAGACCATTTAACATTCAGGATGTCAGGGTTCAAAGGGTTAATGGCTATCTGAACAAGTAGTTGCTACCCTATTGGATTATCGTGCTTGCTACAAGTTTGAAGTGTGCATTTGAACACTGAATGATCTTAACCAGTTTCTAGACAGCGGGAGAGTCTGGTACAGTAATGCCCTAAATAATCGTCTCCTTAACCACAGCAAAATTATGGGTAATTTTTCAGGATTTTGTCGTAAATATGGTTTGTTGCCATTCATCGGAAAGATCTCACTGAGAGCTTTCCGACGAATGGCAACAAGCCATATTTCCGACTAAATCCTGAAAAATAACCCATAATTCTGCTGTGGTTAAGGAGTCGATTATTTAGGGCATTACTGTAATCACGTGAATCGATCAACTGACCGTTGGTAACTGATAGCAACCCTAGTTTGAAGTATACTATTTTACAATCTGAACCTCCCCATTATTAAATGAAAAACATTATTAACCCTTTCATGATGGGAGCTGCGCTGGTGCAGCATTAAAGATCCTGTGCCAGTGCATTCTATTATATGAAAGTCTCCCATAGGGAGCCTCGCATAAGAGAATGCACTAGTTTACAAGGTCAAGGTAAATATTTTTTGGCCAATGTATTTTCTTATATATGCGAAGCTCCCTGTGGGAGACTCGCATATATAAGAGAATGCATCACCACAGGGTTTTTAATGAATTTGAGAAAGCTCCATCATGGAGGGCTTAATACATAAGAGCTAGAACAGATAAAATAGTAAACAATGCATGCACATGTCAATGTTTCTTGACATAATGTCACTGAGATACGGAAGACACTAAAACCAAAAAGATATGAAGAAATGGATGAAAACTTTTAGCAAAATAGAAACATTAAAGGGGCAATAATCATGCAATCCCTATTGAAGTATTTCATCCAACCAGGTGAAATCATGACATTTATAAAATCCAGTGAATAAATTAATGACTTTTAAAATTCAAGATTTGCTTTCGAGAAGAACAATATAATATATTGATACTGATTATAATTATTATGTGTATTGATTCCAAAATGAGTTCTTTAGTATTTAAAGGTACTCAATCCGATCAGATGCTCCTAAATTACTATTTCTTTGGCTTTGGGGGTAAAAAATATTTGATTCGAGTCAAGGAACCCACCCATCAAAGCTCAGAGTGATCAGATATCGATTTTTTAAGTTTGTTATTTCTCGAGATGTGTAATAATATGTGGCCCAGAAACACATGGTCAAACGGAGGGTCTCGAACAAAATTGCGGATTAAGATGGATAATTCTAAAATAAAGTGGTAATAAGGTCAAATTTAGTGATAATACGGCCATATTTTGTTGAACAAAATATTGATAAATAACAAGTTTAGGGAAATTTGATAGCATCTGACAGTGGTTAGCATTTGACAGTGGTTAGCATTATTTTGTTGCAACAAATCGATTCTGATAACTAAAGCATATTTTGAAGAAATGTTGTTGTTGTATCTTGATGGTATGGGGACAGTCTGATCGGATTGAGTACCTTTAATTTCAGCCTTAAAAAAATCAGTTGAATTTCATATTTAAAAAAACTTATCTTTCCAGCTATCACGGCTGTTGTGAGGAAGATGTACATATTGTGCGAAATTGGGGATTATAAGAATAATGTGATTGTTGTCGCTGGTTGAAATCTCATTTTTAGGACATAAAATAAAAAACATCCATTACCCTGCAGGGAGCCCCACACATATATAGAAGCATATAGAAGAGTGTCGTCTGCTCATGTTTGTCTGGGGCTCTGTATGGGTGAAATTATAAAATTGTTAAAGAATACAAGAAAAAATTATTAAAATTGTAAAAAATTGTTAGGCCAATGCATTCTCTTATATATGCGAGGCGACCTATGGTCGACTCGCATATATAAGAGAATGCATTGGCACAGGGTAAAAAAATCCCGACTTACGACTGGATTTGATATGGCGGGTCACATATGTGTTTTTTGTGAATTTCTTAATTAATTTCAAATAATGCCAATTTTGAATTGACAATAAATGACATTATATTTAAGTGACAAAGATTCGTTGACAAATCTGTTCAGATCTAGAAGAGAAAACACCTTGTCCATTGTCTATTACACTGAATTATTATTATCACAAGAGCTCAACCACATTTGTAACCAGGTTTTTTAACTGGCCACATTTCTAGTGGGCTTTTTTACAGGTTGTAATTAGCTTTTCAAATCTTGTTTTATTACAGTAATGCCCTAAGTAATCGACCCCTTAACCATAGGAGAATTATGGGTAACTTTTTAGGATTTAGTCGGAAATATGACTTGTTGCCATTCATCGGAAAGCTCTCAATGAGAGCTTTTCGATGAATGGCAACAAGCCATATTTCCGACTAAATCCTGAACAGTTACCCATAATTCTGCTGTAGTTAAGGAGTCGATTATTTAGGGCATTACTGTAGCTTTTCAAATCTTGTTTTATTATTTGATCAAGTGCTAGATAATGTCTTTACACTGGTGACCAAAATAGTGGCGCCCATCATAACTGGTGGTGGTACAATAATGCCCTAATTAATCGACTGCTTAACCACAGCAGAATTATGGGTAACTTTTCAGGATTTAGTCGGAAATATGGCTTGTTGCCATTCATCGGAAAGCTCAATGGGGAGAGCTTTCCGATGAATGACAACAAGCCATATTTCCGACTAAATCCTGAAAAGTTACCTGTAATTCTGCTGTGGTTAAGCAGTCGATTAATTAGGGCATTACTGTATATGCTAGCTAAAGTTATATTTTCGAAATGTGCAAGGCACTGGCTCAGCATATGTTCTTTCAAGCCTGCAAATAGTGTGTCTGTTATTTGCAGAATGAGGTCCCCAGAGGATGAATTATTGATGCTATCCCGCACAGCAGACCAGCATAAAAAAATTCAACCTCTGGGGACCTCATTCTGCTTAGGCCTCATCTTCTGAGAAGTATCTATAGTATCAAATTAACATTGTTTTCAGTTACTTTTTCCCTTCTGGGAAGTTTATATATCCCCTAATTTGCAGAAGATAAAATGCATAATCAAGGTGACCAATGGGTAAACATTACCAATTTCAACTGAGGAAATTAAACTCATCTTAGGTCTCCCATAGCAGTTGAGGCCTGAGCAGAATGAGGTTCCCAGAGGGTGAATTCAGCGTGCAGGATACTGTCCCTGAATTCACCTTCTGGGGACCTCATTCTACAGATGACAGACACACTATTTGCAGGCTTGTGATCTTTGCTTCGCAGCTGCATGAACAAAGTATCATTTCTATTAAAAATTTACATGGTTACTATCGGAATGTCACATTCAGATGTCCCTCAATTTTTTATACCATTGATTGTACCTCCAATTATTCTGGCTAAATATTTTCTGCTAAAAAATAAATAACTTGACTTGTTCCAGTTCCATGCAAAATATGCAAAAAAAGATATTGAAAAGCTTGTTACAAGGTGATCGCTGGCGAAATATGCGACAGGTTTTAAAAATCTGGCTACAAACGTGACTGGAGCCATGTGATATATGACCTACAGCGCAAATTACCCAGCCCAGTGTGGAATAGCATGCTGAGTCACAATTAAAGCATAAATGTTAGTTGAAGCTGGAGAAGGTATACCTTTATATTAGTGAAGCCTCACACAGTATTCTCAGTTAGCGGGTAAGTTAAGTGGTTGAGCACAACGGGCGGTTTCGGATGGCTCATGGGCGGCGTTCCAGGGTGGCACATAGGTGGCGGTTTGGGGTCCTTTTCATCCATAAAAGCATAAACAACCATGCCACTCGGGTTTAGTCTACATGCATGAACTAGACTACCGTTTCTACTTTGTAACGTCGGAAGCTTATGTATTTTCGAGTCGGCAACCTTTGAGGTTTTTTCTAGAGAATCGTGCACTCCGTCTCTTTGGTTTTCATAAACACGATCGTCCTTCACCTTCTTAATGTCACGACTGTCCGAAGAAATGTGATTTGGAATAAAGGATGCAGCATTCGTGGCCAATGGTATGCTCTGCTGACTGATGGCTTCACTGTCATTGGTCCTCTGCTTATTGCGTGGGCGGGGCCCAGATCTGAATAAGCCACTGACAAAAGACAAGAAGAAAGGAGAAGGGTGAAGAAAGATACACATGACAATAATACAATCACAAAAACACACGGTACATTCATATTTCTATCATTTTTATTGATATTAGTCCAAAAGAAAATGAATAATTGTTTCTGATAGCAGTAAATTTGGGCATTTTAAAGGTACTCAATCCGATTTGATGGTCCCCATATCATCAGTTTCCAACAACAACAACAACAACTAGAGGTGTGACTGTCCCAATGGGACTACGAATACCCCCCTGTTTTTAAAATACTAAGATGTTTCACATGTCAGTAAACATTTAGTTAAAATAATAAAATAACAGTTCCCATTGCAGGTGTACAACCATAACCCTAATCTTAAACCTATTGACCGAAAAATGTAGGAATAAAAGCTTGGACAAAATTATGTATGTTGCGAAAAAATTTCTAAGTTGTAAAAGGGGAATAACTCCACCAAAAAATGTCGGACAGACGTCATAATCGCAGGTGCACAGGTTCCCATGGTACTAAATATCAGTGCCAAGATTAAAAAACATTGACCGAAAAATGTAGGAATAAAAGCTCGGACAAAATTATGAATGTTGCAAAAAAGTTTCTAAATAAAAAAAGGGGGATAACTCCACCAAAAAATGTCGGACAGACGTCATAATCGCAAGTGCACAAGTTCCCATGGTACTAAATATCTGTGCCACGTTTTAAAAAAATTGACTGAAAAATGTAGGAATAAAAGCTCGGACAAAAGTATACATGTTGTGAAAATTTTCTAAGTCGAAAAAGGGGGGATAACTCCACTAAAAAAAGTCCAACAGACGTCATAATCGCAGGTGCACAGGTTCCCATGGTGGTTGATGTCTGTGCCAAGTTTCACGGAAATTGATAAAAAACGACTGAGAAAAACTCCGGACAAATTTGTGTCCACGGACGGACGACGCCGACGACGGACGGACACCGACGGACGGACGGACAAGCTGACTCCAGTATACCCCCCCCTAACTTCGTTGCGGGGGGTATAACAACATTTTTTCTAAATGCTGCTCCAGTTATCAGAATTGATCAATTGCCCAAAAATAATGCTAACCAAAGTCAACTACTGTAAAAGTACATTTATTCGTGGTGGTCCAATTTTCGTGGTTTTCATGGTTGTTGATAATCACGAAATTAAAAACCCCATGAAATTTTTTTATCTTCGAAACAAATTTGGTCGCATTTTGAGAATGTCATGTGGGAGGTATACATTACTCTATTGACCCGATGAACATTCAAAGCCTATTGACCCGATGAACATTCAAAGCCTAGGGAGTTATGTTATAGGAAAAGAGCGACTTTCACCTAGGTTATGTAGGTTTATGTAATACAATATCCTGGTTGACATTCTCAATAGTCGTCAACAAAAGCCTGGACACGCGACATGCTAATTAATTATACGCCTACAGTGCGGATGAACAATTTCTGATGGATCGTCGAGGTGTCTACACTTCTATTAGATGGATCGTCGAGGTGTCTACACTTCTATTAGATGGATATTTGAGGTGTCTACACTTCTATTAGATGGATATTTGAGGTGTCTACACTTCTATTAGATGGATCGTCGAGGTGTCTACACTTCTATTAGATGGATCGTCGAGGTGTCTACACTTCTATTAGATGGATTGTCGAGGTGTCTACACTTCTATTAGATGGATTGTCGAGGTGTCTACACTTCTATTAGATGGATTGTCGAGGTGTCTACACTTCTATTAGATGGATCGTCGAGGTGTCTACACTTCTATTAGATGGATTGTCGAGGTGTCTACACTTCTATTAGATGGATCGTCGAGGTGTCTACACTTCTATTAGATGGATCGTCGAGGTGTCTACACTTCTATTAGATGGATCGTCGAGGTGTCTACACTTCTATTAGATGGATTGTCGAGGTGTCTACACTTCTATTAGATGGATCGTCGAGGTGTCTACACTTCTATTAGATGGATCGTCGAGGTGTCTACACTTCTATTAGATGGATTGTCGAGGTGTCTACACTTCTATTAGAATTGGATCGTCGAGGTGTCTACACTTCTATTAGATGGATTGTCGAGGTGTCTACACTTCTATTAGATGGATCGTCGAGGTGTCTACACTTCTATTAAATGGATCGTCGAGGTGTCTGTACTTCTATTAGATGGATAGTTGGGACTTGATTGTTATTATTGGGGTTTTGGAGGCGACAGTTAGTATCAGTGGTCCCACGAATTTATGCACCACAAAAAAATCATAAATGGCTGAACCACGAAAATTGATACCAACGAATTTAAAGCTATTCGCAGTATAGTATAAAATTGCCCAAAACTTGTTATTTTCAACATTTTGATCAACCAAATTTTGCCGGTTTTTCAAATATCTGACACAAAAAAGCCACTTGATTTTAAAGTTATCCATCTTCATCCGCAATTTGGTCCTGGACCATCTTCTTGTCGACAGTTGACTGGGCCACTAAAAATTATCGGTGGTGAAAAATGATAGATTTCAAAAATTGATATTTGATCACTCTGAACTTTGATGGGTGGGTTCCTCGACTTGAATAAAATATTTTTAACCCCTGAAGCCAAGGAAATATTAATTTGTGAGCGTTAATTCGGATCATGCATCTTTAAAAAAAATTATTCTATTTTTCAAGATACCGTACTAACCAGCATTACGGAACCTTATGAACTCGCAACTAACCAGCATTACGGAACCTTATGAACTCGCTACTAACCAGCATTACGGAACATTATGAACTCGCTACTAACCAGCATTACGGAACCTTATGAACTCGCTACTAACCAGCATTACGGAACCTTATGAACTCGCTACTAACCAGCATTACGGAACCTTATGAACTCGCTACTAACCAGCATTACGGAACCTTATGAACTCGCAAATGATCATATATAAAGAAAAGTTAAACATGGAAAAATTTATGTAACCATCAGAACTAAAAAAATAGTAAGTTCTCTTGTGATATTTTCATGGATATCATCAGGTGTGGTATTCATAATGTGATGAAACTTTTAGAAGATAACACCTTTTATCATATGCTTGCCAATAAAATTGCGGAAAATTACCGAAACGTAGATCGTTGTATTTATCTCTTAGAAGCCACAGTGAAATACGATGTCGTTATTTCATTCCAGATACAGTAATGCTCTAATTAATCGTCCTCTTAACCACAGCAGAATTATGGGTAACTTTTCAGGATTTAGTCGGAAATATGGCTTGTTGCCATTCATCGGAAAGCTCTCATCACCCATATATTGTTTATTCAACCATTTTGGTTTCTATGAAACCTGTGAAACCTTGCTAGAATATCAGAGTGAATATTTTTTCGAAAAAGGGCCATAACTCAGTTTAAAATAGTCGGATCAAACCCATACATTCGAACTCGATCTGTCTTTTGTGCTGAGAAATTCATATACAAAATTTGGTTCCGATCAGATAGAAAATGTTCGAGTTATCGCACCATGCGTAAAGTGTCTACAGACAGATAGACGACGGACGGACGGACTAACAATGAGTGGTCAATCCGGACGTTGACACATGTTTACCATACTATGGTATGAGTAAACATTAAAAGAATACCTACAGTTTTTTGTTCGAATACCTGAAACATGTTGTAGCTGCTCGTGAAAATTTGATATTTCTTTCCAGACACTCATGAGATATTTCGGTATAATTCAAACAAAAACTGTAGGTATTCTCTATATATGTGATAAACATATCTTATAACTAATGATATGATGAGTGGCTACGTGCTTGAATGAACACTAATTGAATGGGAAGAGATGACTTTCCACAAATCATCAAATCACTGGGCAAGCCTTGAAATAGGGTGTCTGTCATTTGCAGAATGAGGTTCCCAGAGGGTGAATTTTGTGATGCTACCCCACATAGCGGGCTAGCATCACCAAATTCACCCTCTGGGAACCTCATTCTGCTGAGGCGTAAGCAGAATGAGGTCCCCAGAGGGTGAATTTGGTGATGCTAGCCCGCTATGCGGGGTAGCATCACTAAATTCACCCTCTGGGAACCTCATTCTGCAAATGACAGACACCCTATTTCAAGGCTTGTCACTGGGTTCACTATTTAACCCTTCCAATGATCGGAGATTCCTGAAATTTTGCGATGGTAGCCTATTATAAATTGATTAGTAGTCTTGTGGCTACTAGCCAGAGGAAAGAACAGAATCCACTGGGCCAACCAGTATGAGAAGATTTGTAAATCTGAACTTGAAAATTGATGAAAAATCCTAACATCTAGTGGTCTAAAGCCAGGAAAATTCACATGAGGCCTGAAGGGAGGTGCCTGAAAACACAGTCTAACAGTGACGGTAATGTCCAAACATGACGGAAGATTTTATTTTTTGTAATTATATATTACAAGAAGGATATTTTCAAATTATTGTTTTGAATTTTAAAGTTAAAGTTTTAATTTCCCAGTTTTATTTCACATGATCATATTATATTTATGCTAATTTTGAAGAATAATGTCTAATGAAGGCATATAACTGTCAAATTGGTGATTATATATAGTTAGCCTCACAATTTATAGACCAACTTTTGCCAAAAAAGGGATAACATCATAACAATAGTTGGAAGTTATCCCACTCATATGCCATTACATGGATAGACGTCCAGCATCATTCATCAAACCAAAGGTTGAGTTTTATTCAACTTGACCAAAATATATTGTGCATCAAACTCAGGCGAAATGCTCAAGTTTTTAATCCTCGGCCCGTAAAACTGATATCAAATGTCAGCATATACCTATCGGCTGAAACGACGACATACTCCAATGGTTCAAACCAAACCATGACATCTCATTTATGTCAACAAATGCAGTCGATCAAGATAGAATAATACATTTAATTATTCAAGCATTAGCCACATCAGATGCCCACAAATAACCAATTGTCAACTGTCATTTTCTGTCTGAGCCGTGACTCTGATGATGGCATGCGTATTCAGGAAGAGACAAATCCCTCGATAAATATTTTTCTACCAGCTAATACAACTCTTAATTGACTTGGGGACAATTGATTTTTCTTATTTTCTTCCACAATAAACACCATCATTGCTTCAGACATGCGAAGATCAAATAGGATGGATCGTTTAGGGATAAACACTATAGTCCTCCCACTGCCCCAGGTGAAATTTATTATCTGAACATTTTCCACTAGTTAATAGAAATTCTTCTGCACTTGCATTATCTTTTCGTCTGTTTGTTCTCTGCTCATTTTTAGTAAAGAAAGTTAAATATTAAATTTTAAATTTGATATTAAAAAAGGTTGAACAGCTGGTGCTGGCATAGCCATATGGGTGCCCAAATTTTTTTTGGGGGGGGGCTAAGACTTTTTAGGGGGCGACTAAGACTTTTTAGGGGGGGCTAAGACTTTTTAGGGGGAGCTAAGACTTTTTAGGGGGGGAGCTAAGACTTTTTAGGGGGGAGCTAAGACTTTTTAGGGGGGGGCTAAGACTTTTTAGGGGGGAGCTAAGACTTTTTAGGGGGGAGCCAAGACTTTTTAGGGGGGGCTAAGACTTTTTAGGGGGGGGGGGCTAAGACTTTTTAGGGGGGGCTAAGATTTTTTAGGGGGGGCTAAGGGGGGAGCTAAGACTTTTAGGGGGGCTAAGACTTTTTAGGGGGGGGGCTAAGACTTTTTAGGGGGGGGCTAAGACTTTTTAGGGGGGAGCTAAGACTTTTTAGGGGGAGCTAAGACTTTTTAGGGGGGAGCTAAGACTTTTTAGGGAGGGTCTAAGATTTTGGGGGGGGGGGCTAAGACATTTAGGGGGGGGCTAAGACTTTATGCCCGAATTTATTTACATGATATGCAGTAATGCCCTAAGTAATCGACTCCTTAAACACAGCAGCATTATGGGTAACTTTTCAGGATTTAGTCGGAAATATGGCTTGTTGCCATTCATCGGAAAGATCTCATTGCATGATTGACACATCTAAAATTCATGGATCAAAGTTTAATAAGTCATGTCAGAGCTCAATAACTGTTTTTAGAGTATCATATTTAGTTTCAACAGTATTGTTTGAATGGGGCACCATACAGGTGCACACATGATATCCTCAGAGCCATTTTGGTGGTATATGAAAGCATATGTAACCATGACCAGTGTCTGACGGCAGTACTAAACGAGCGTCACACAGCGACAGCATTTATCCCGTCGGGTCACTAAAACATGACAGCTAGAGAGACACGTTTGCGTTTGTTTACCAAAGCTAAGAATAGAACCAAAACAAGATCACGTGCCCGATTGTGTCAATTGCTAAATAAAGATTTGATGGATCACGTGGATCGATACACAAATTCCATTGGTGGGATTAACATGCAGTAATATAATAAGATTTAATAAGTCAACATCTGCCTGGTAATTTATTCACAATGTTACCAAAAACTCTCTGTAGCATCAGGGTAATATATAACCAGGGCGCTGATCGTTCTCAGTAAATCGGAAGAGCAGAACTATATCGCCGGAGGCACGTGATGAAGTCGTTAGAGGGCCAAGGTCTTCGAAAATTGGGGAAAGTATGTTTTTGTTGGAAATTACCCCCCCCCCCCCCCCCCCCCCCCCCCACCCTCCCCTTTTTATGTTTTGTTTTTTTTTGGGATCCTGCGGCATTCGCTTGGCACTGACCAGCAGATATCACTAACCAAGGGGTCTAGTGTCTCGTTTCAGGTACTGGTTCCCACGGACTCAGCTTGCTTGTTTGTGGCCATGGCGCATTGTGGACCAAAAAAGGAAGACGCAAAGCAAGAAATGGATAACTGGACAGTGAACACCCTACCAATAATTTCACGACTACCTTTTTGATTAATAATTCATTAAATAAAGGTAGTCAATCAGGCAAACCTGTCTTTGTTGTGTTACGACCCTGCGGGATAAATATATCTCTATGATTCACGTGTGATTTTAAACTTATCTCCATATTTGTCCAGCACTACAACAGCAATTAAATTGGAAATATCTTAATACATTGAACACAGTTCACAAAACAGGCAGATACTTCACAAAGGACACATTATATCATGTACGTACATCAGGAACAAACAGTCCGAGACATTTAGATGATAATAACAATTTTATTTAACTATCTATAAACAAACTTATATATAGTATACAGCCATCAAAGAAGTGATAGTAGGACGTAAAAACATGTGTAGCACTTTATACCAAAGACAATTTGATTATAATCTCTCAGTCCATCCATCAGTAGTCCAGAGAAAATTTGCCTGTAACTAATAGCAACACAATGTTTCTTTGCAGGAATTAGTACATACACCCATTATAAACAAAATACACCCATTATAAACCCATTATAAACAAAATACACCCATTATAAACCCATTATAAACCCATTATAAACCCATTATAAACCCATTATAAACCCATTATAAACCCATTATAAACCCATTATACACCCATTATAAACAAAATACCAAAAAGTAACAAGAAAGAAGAAAATTAAAAATTTGGAAATTTTGTAAAATAAATTTGCGAAAATGCAGTAAAATATTCAATTTATGGCTTTTAAGGGATGTCTATAAAACAAAATTCAGTACACGTATTCTTCTATTTTGATACCCATTTTGTAGATTTTACCATCCTGATGACAGAACAGAAAATCTTTCCCAGATTTGTTACGTATTTTTGTAGATATATGCCTCCAAATTGGCAGCTTATCTGATATCCTGGCCTCATTTTCTCAGAATTAGCTAATTTCTATATCATATGGTAAAGTATTTTTAAAATGAAGGGTTTTTAGTAATTTTATTAAAAATAAATGAAAAATTAAGGATTAAAAGCCTGGGGAAAACTATGAATGATGAAATGAAATTTCTAAGTAAAAAAAAAAAGGTGATCACTCAGTTACACGAAGTCCGACTGATCTCATAAGGGCAGGTGTACAGGTTCTCATGCTAAATATATGTGCCATTGAATTTCAAAGAAATTGACCAGATATTAAAAGAAGAATTAAAAGCTTGGAAAGAGTTGCGTCCACATGGGATGAACAGACAGATACCCGGACAGATGGACGGACTAACTGATTCCAGTATACCCCGATAGCCCAAGTTTCCTTTGACTTTAACCAGCCAGTAATATTGGTTGTTCCAGATGCTGATTTACATGGAAGACCCGTTCCATTACTCTCCTATAGCAGAATTTATGCCCAGACTCTAAGACAGGATTTTCCGTCAATTTGTAATCAGCTTTATCCTAAAAATCGACACAAAATGTCATATTTATCACAAAGAGTGATATCTTATAACCACAATAGTGCACAATAATCTAGATCTAAATGTTAAATTACATATACATTATGTAGGGCCCTGCGAATCGATTCGATCGATGCGATTCTAATTCGTTGGTCTCATTCATTTGGTTTAAAATTGGCTACCATGATTCGGATTTTGTCGAATCTTTGGAGACAGGTAAATGCGAGTATGAATCTAAGTCCTGAGTACATTGGTTCTCTAATGGATGTACAGTAATGCTCTAATTAATCGACTTCTTAACCACAGAAGAATTATGGGTAACTTTTCAGGATTTAGTCGGAAATATGGCTTGTTGCCATTCATCGGAAAGCTCTCGCCGAGAGCTTTCCGATGAATGGCAACAAGCCATATTTCCGACTAAATCCTGAAAAGTTACCCATAATTCTCCTGTGGTTAAGAAGTCGATTAATTAGAGCATTACTGTATGCTCTTTTATCACATAATTAACCCACAAAACCAGTTTCATAATTATTGGTAAGATACACGTGTAATATTAGCACGTGCAATGACGTCACACCATTATTTAAATGACTTACGATCGCTGAAGTTTACGATTCTTGTTTTCGATCAATACTTCACGTTGTTTGCGTTTATTTGATCATGTGATAAAAGGTATCTCAAACTCGTTCTATTTTATACGTAATTTATCAACCTCGTCCACTAAATTGCAGATCGGGAGACCGGGAAAATTCCCGATGGGCCGGAGGCCTGACGTGGGCCGCCACATTGGCTAATCGTAATTTTGTCATTAAATGAACTTGTCAGCATCATATAACACCATGTAAAGACCCCGTTAATCTCGAGATTTTAACGGTAACTCCCAGCTGTAAATCCCAAAAAAAATTCTCACGCACCCCTCCCGGATCCTCCCCCAATTAAAATTTCCAACACAATAGGAACGCTTCAGTTGAGGCCAGTCTAGATGCTAGGATTAGCGATTTTCTTGTATAGTTTTCAAAATTTTCTCAACCCGGGCCGAACAACCATGGACAGCCGTGTGCCGTAGCCGTGTGCATATGTCTGGAGTTAGACTGCCAGATGTTAGAATTTATGCAATTTTTCCTGATTTTTCAGGTAAAAATATCTGAATGGTCTCATACCGGGAATATATAGAACCATGATTTAGGAATATATAGGATATTAGGCCAGAGCACTGAGGTGCAAGGGGGGTGCAAATGGAATTATGCAAAAACATGTATTTGGTCTGATTCTGATTCAAGGGGGGAGGGGTGCAAATAAAACATGTATTTGGTCTGATTCTGATTCAAAGGGGGGGGGGTGCAGTTGGAATTTCCAAAGGTGGACACCCCCCGAACAGAGACCATCCCCCACTCGGCGCTCTGCACCTCGGCAACTGCCTTTGGCAGATGGGCCGGTATTATATTCATTTCCCGGGCCGTTTTTTTGGCCCAGTCCGCCTCTGCTAAATTGTATTTGAGCCTCGGTAAACCTCAGCTCAAATCGAATTTAGTGAACTCGGTTGATAAATTCCGTATAAAATAGAAACTCATGTGAGATCCTCTATATCTGTACTCAACGATTGCTTAGGCACAGAAAATGTTGTGTAGATAAGTGCAAAAATCTGCACATATTGCACCACATCGACGATTACCAGGCCGTTTTCGCCAGGCAGTTTTAGGTATTTCTTCGAAGTTCTATGTGTTTGAACTCGATTGGCCCAGTAACAATGATTCGATTTGAGATTTGATTCCGAACCATTTGCCTGATTCGATTCGAGATTCGATTCGAAATGAAAACACCCGATTTGCAAGGCCCTAACATTATGCTGTATAACTGTATGTAATCATGTTTCTTTATGTTGGAAAAAGACGAGTTGGCATTTTTCCATTATGGAGCCTTGCATATATAAGAGAATGCACTGGCTTAAAAGGTCAAGGTAATTATTGTCAGGCCATTATATTCTCTTATATATGTGAGTCTCCTTATTGGAGACTCGCATATATAAGAGAATACATTGGCACAGGGTTTTCGCCAATTTCAGTAAGCTCCAGTCATGGAAGGGTTAAACTCCATTAGGAGAGTAACGGAATGGACTATCGAGGTAAACAACCGATATGACCAGCTGTCTCTTTGAAAAGCCAACGAAAATCCTATATCGGAACTACATCTCTAGAAGTGTCCATAATATTTCATTTCCACGATGACGCAGCATTCCCATCATGACGTAATAAACCGTTTCCAAATATGGAGTGCATTCCTGGCGTAGTAAATGTTTGTGAGAATCGTAGTATTTAGTAGTATTTAGTTATAAATACAACTTAAGATGTGAAAGAATAATCAGTCATGCATATCATTGACAGATAAAAAAACTCGTACATGTAGATGATGTCTCCTATATTGCGATGAGTAAAATTAATTATGGATATATCGCCTGTATTCAGTTTTCCAACAATAGCTGAGTTTGACAATGCATTGGAAAATTGTCAACACATCATTGACCTCTGACATCTGATCTCTGACTTGATCTGCTATGCCATAAATCAATGAAATCGCTCGCAGTCTGTGCCACTCTCCAATGAAATGGAGGGAATCCCTTTAACACAGAACCTAGAGATAATAGAGAGTTCTAGAGACGTAATTTCGATATGGGATTTTCGTCGGCTTTTCAAAAAGACTATCACAAGCTGGTTAAAGTCAAGGAAATTTTGACTAATTCCCCCAATAAACCATGAAGATTTAAGTTTGATGATAGAATGCAAAACACATGCTAGTAGGGTATTATAGACTCACCACATGGTGTAGAGAGCGGCAGCTACAAAAATAACAAATATAGTCCCAGCCGCTAACACTGCATACATCCAGAAATTCTTAGGACCTTCATCTGTAATAAAAAAAAACATCAAATAATGGTCAGAACTAACAGCAATAAATGTACACATGCAATTGTTTTGACATAATTCATATTTGACAAAAAATATTTTCTTTTGGCAAAAGTTTTGGAAAGCTGTGTTTCAATTCCATAAAAAAGTGGAACCTATTTATTAAGAAACTGGTTACTCAATACAATCAGTTTCAAGAAAGTCTTACATTTAGGGACGATTTATGCATATTAAGGAAAGTTAACAACTCTATCAATAAATATTTAGTCTGTCTGCAATCCTTCATATAAACTTGATATCAGACAGGTGGATTCCATTTTGTATGAGTGTACCGGTATGTTAATCCATTTTGTTTTGATGTGCCCTTTAGTTAAATCAAACCATCGACAGTGACATTGTTTACTGATTGGTTTACTCTTTATGAAATCTATGTATGTATGTGTGTATGTATGTATGTGTGTATGTATGTGTGTGTGTTATAACTCGAAAACTGCTCAACCGATCTGACTCAAATTTGGCATGTAGGCATACTTTGATCCGGAGAACAATATAGGCAAAAATCCCTGAAAAATATTTTTTTGTAGAAGTGAATTCACTGGCTGACCCATACTGGGAGCCAAACTCACGCCCACTGCTGCTCAGCTGCATCAATTATAAGCCACTTTATTATGCCTTTATAGACAAATTATATAACAAATCGTCAGTTTTATCTGTATTTTATTCACAAATACAAGTTGTATTCTCAAAATATTATTTTTAAAAGTATAATACATTTTTCCTTAAAGAAAGCCATTCACACTGAACTACATGTATATGGATATGTCCTGTTTTGTAAACCACAGTAGGAAAGGGGTTAACTTTTTGGTGGCCTCTCGTCGCTTATTGTGTTTGCCCAGATAAGTCACGCATGAACGCTCGCAATATAACCGCTGTACTCTATGCGAGTCGTCAGTTTTATTTCCGACTCAATCAGGAGATTGGCGAGTTGCGGGTTGGGAATGGCACCGCCATGGGAGGGATCTATGATAGTTCAGTGTTCAGACTTTCTTTAAGGAAAAATGTATTATACTTTTTAAAATAATATTTTTCCGCTAAAGGAAGCCGTTCACACTGAACTATATGGATTAGAATGCAAGCACAGGAGGAGGCATGAGCAATAAAGTTAATATCCAAAGTTAGAGAGGAATGTACTCTTCTGAAACAGATTGCACATAAATATGAACACTTTAATGAATCTGCTATGATTTGTTACGTGACATTAACTCATATATTCAGCGTTCTACATTGCTCAAACGTGTACCTTCCCCCTTGTTTTGGAAGAAACAACCCAGGTGGTGCCATCTAATTCAAACAACCAACATTAAGAATTAACTAACTGCTGTCTGCCAAAGCAAATGGCAGATAACCTGATGCCCAATTGTGGCACAGGGATCAAATTGAAAACCCAATAGCCCAAATGAGGTTGGACAACTATAAGGGAGTCAAGCCATCGTATCAGAGGGAGCCCCCCCCCCCCCAAGCTAATATCCTGGCCAAGCTGGAGGGTGGGGAGAGGTCATGTTCTCCGACCCCAAGACGGTTGAGTGGCAGGCAAGGCCTTGTCTGAATTAAGAGCATGGCCAGGGGGACCCGGCTCGTTACCGCTATGGGTACGGCCCCCGCCCTACATGTAGATTCGTGCGCACGCAATTTGGCAGCTTTAGCGCCCAGAACCGCTGGCGCTGGTGGGGGACAAACGTCCTGGGGGACAAACGTCCTGGAGGTCCCAAGTACCCCATCTACTCCACCAGACACATCCCCACTAATTGGTTGTACCGCCGAGACGTAACCGGAGGAGCGTGAACTGGTCCCGTCTTTCTTCTTAGAACAGTAATCACATGTCTCAGAGGAATGTAGCACAAGATATCATGCAGAAACCCTGTGATACACATTGTGTATATTGATATATAAAATGATATGACAGATATATCAGGTTGATATATAATTCATCATGAGATCATGCCAGAAGGCCCTACCAAAGCCTCGCCCATCAATCCAATGGACGAAGCCAGAGCACAGATCCCTGGCATGATCCAATGTATCACTAAATTTAGATATATAACCCCCCTGAGAGCATGAAACGAACAGTCATAAGCACATGGTGCTCATGACTGAAGACAGTAGGTGACCAGAGCAGCCACTGGGAAAGTAAACTACTAGTCCACGTTCCCAGTGGAATACCAACCGCGAGCTGATGTCAAGAAACGAAGGCGCACAGATCATGTCTATTGAATGTACGTAAATAACTACCGTAGTTAATTATTCAGACAGTTGACAACCGAAATCATTACGAATGATGTACAATGTAGTCAGATGAAAAACGCTGTGGGTAAATTGACCTGGTCACCCTATGTAATACTCATAAAACATCATGTCCCTTTCTCCCAACATGCAGCAGAACGACCTAGGTGTGTTATAGGTAGGTTAGTATGATGCATGCAGCAATCTAAGGAAGACCCGCTCTGAATATGGCTCCTCAAGGAAGGAAACAATTGGATATTGTCATACTAAGTTCAGTAAAGGACACACATCCCAAATGGTGCAATGTATTGAATTTAATAGCCAGGGTGTTGTAAAGGAAAGAAGCCACATGATAGAGAGGAACTTCCCCTTACCTAAGTGGTCCTGTTTTAAGGCATGTTGAAGGAAAAGTGGAGATAGACAGCATATACCGAAGCACGCAGAGTTGGCAGCATGGCAGGTCCCTGTGATCGGGCGTCTGGTGCCATGGGGTCCGGATCCACTCACACAGGGTGGTCCTCTGCCTGCGGGGAAATGTCTGTAACACTGGTTAATTAGCTCGAAAGCTAAGGCTGGACAGCGCAAACGTCCCGCCTATTTTATTGTCTATGTGCCAGATAATCAATTTGATATTGGCAATAGAAGTATGAAGAGCCATGTGATGTACTCTTTTCGGAAAGGCTATAGGCAGTGGTCGTGGGGCACGTGACAATATAAATGCTTTCCAAATAACCGTGCTTCATTCGTGTGTGAAGTCTATTCACCATATCAAAGGTACGAAAGGTATTAATAGAATGCGAAGAGCCAAGGTCTGGACTCGTATGTATTTGAAATTCATGTAGACTCCGGCCAGTCAATGAATACTTTCAAAACTCCTACCATGCCCTTTATGAACAATGCGCGCTGCATTGTATGCACAGCATGTTCGTGTACCAAGCTCAAATATGATATGGTTACTTGCCATAAATAATGTCTCCCCCCTTCTTCTTAGAATACCACTTCTGTTATTTCGCATTGGGGGCCTTCATCCTGGCACCTCAAACATTGGTCACGGTAACAAATAATGCTGCGAGAAACCCCGTGGCCACATGGGGAATCGAACATTCCACAGCAGCAAATGACTGTGGGCCAGTTAACTGGAGGAGTCAAGTCACCACGATTCTAAATCTTGTCAGTCTGTGATCATGAATAAGTCGATTCAAGGGACAATGAGTGGACCGTAGACCCCGAAGCCACGACAAATGGTTTTCGCGGCTGGCTCAACCAATTTCGTGGCTGGTCAGCTAGCTAAGCCGGCTCAGTCACGATGTTCGTGGCTAACGAAATATGGCGGCTCAGCCGGCTGAGACGTTATCAATCAGCGTATTTTCATTTACGAAATTGTCCTAATCCCTGGTTATAGACCCAGTTTGTTTTAGCATTTGTAGTGAACCCGTAGCATCCCAGACCAGATGTGCTCATTTTGGTGTTGGGCTTTTCCAATATGTCAAAAATACACGAACGACTGGAATGGATGTACTATGTAGTTTCCCATCTAATCGGTATAAGTTACATTGGAAGTTTTGTCAACTTCAAGACTGCTATATCATCACTGGCATCTGGCGATACACATGTATGCATGCATCATTGAATGATGAATCCGATAGTAGGTCCTAATGATATAATATTTCAACCTATTTTCTATTCTCTAAAACAGGTTATGTGCATATATTGACAAATTCCAGGTATGTCTGAGACTGAGTTGTGTCGAAATAAATAATTTATACTTTAACCCTTTCAATACTGAAGGGATTCTCCCATTCAGTTATATGACAGCATTCATTGGAATAGTCTATTCCACATTGAGAGGCCCGGGTGTTCTAATAATATAACAACCATGCCCAGTCCTTGCGAATATATATACCAATATGGGCAATGTGGGTTAGTTCTTTGTGATTCACAGCGAAGTTGTGCTCGACATATAAGACCATGTCTGCGGCTCAGCCATTTGACAATTCCGGCGGCGGAGATTTTTTTTATGTGGCTGGCGTAGAGATAATATGGCTGGCGGCGCCTTGTGGCCAATATGGCTGGCGGCGGCGGCGTGCGATGGCGGCTTCGGGCTCTAGTGGACCGTTATGAAAATAAACCAAGGATGGCTTGAAAGCGAAATAGAATCATTAGGAGAGTTATTCGCCACAAGTAACTGTGAGATAGGACCATCGCAAATTACACTTTCACAGTCCCATAATTGAACCAAGATGGGGAAAGGATCGAAAGAACCTTCAAATATTTATGCAGATATTGAATCCACAATTAGACACCTTCAGAGGGAAGAGTGCAAATCTGAGTGCCCATGATTGGTAAATGTTGTTTTGTCAAGATCGTACGACTGGGATAGCAAACATTCCAGACTCCCGGGAAGAACTGATGAAGCAGAAATTCAGACATCTGATGTCAAAGAATGCCCAAAACCAGGTTCCCCTGTCCCAATCATATCCATAACCAGAATTGTAGTAACTTGACACCCTCCGCCTTCTTCAAACCTGTACACAAAGGATGTAAGTTATGGTTGTATTCCGGAAGGAGACACCATTTAGTCAATAAACCAACCCAGCAATTGGAAATGATTGGTATATATCGGTAGCCATAGATATATCAGTGGAGTAATCAATCCGGTTATAGACTCAATGGTCCAGATGAGACCACGGCCGAGTAACTAGATAACCCTGTGGTGACTCCAGTAGCGGTCTTTATCGTGCACATGCCAAGGCATGTACACGGTACAGCCATTAAGGTGCACACCCTATCGGAGAGTGTCGGCACCCATGACAACATACCTGTACAGGCCATAACGAACATAGTCGTTACTCTCAGGTGCAAAATAATAATGTCAGCATGAGTTAATTTTGGAGAAAATTCACAATAACTATAATTTGGAATTGAGAAATTATTAATTTCAGCCTGAATCCCCACAGATCACTATTATTAGGCCATCACGATGATGGTGCACCTGAGAGCAATACAAGCCCACCGGTTCAGACCAGCTTGCTTAGAACCGCAGCTATTGTTCATTAGAGCATAAACAACGAGATAGATATTAAATTGACAGGCATGGCTGAGATTGATCATTAGCTATGATGTCCGGGGGTACCATGGCATGTCATGTTTGTAATCATCAAATGATAGCATTTCTAAATTCTACAGTGAAGTTGATGCTCTTTACGAGAATCGAACCATGAACCACAATTCTGAGACTCGTCAGATATTAATCCCTGTCTTAAAGTAATAATGTCGCTACTGACTAGTAGTACTACTAATGTCATATTAAGTAACAATTAACAATTATTATTCTACAGGAAACGGTTCCATTCTGATAAAATGTAGTCAACAGAGCTGGATCATGGATACATTTGACAGTATTGAAACGTAAACACAAAGTATTATGGGAAAGCACATTGTGCAGAACATTATGAAAGATATAGGGTCAGTAGCGATGGAATTATTGAAAGAAAACTCCGCGATTTGAAACTCCACGAGTATAACATTCGCACGAAATTAGGAGACTTCTGGTAGCGAAGCACGTGGCATTTACGGTTTGACCAATTCTATCATACCTTATATGCTCGATAATAATTCCATAGATGTACCTCTCACAATAATCTATGTGCGTCTTAAGTCATTGAACGAAGGCCGTTCAGGCCCGTTCGATGGCAAACTGGTCAATTTAAAGACGCAAAAAATATCGAATAATATCGGCTTTTCGAAAACACAGAACAATTGTATGTTTGAAGCGAAACGGTCCATGAATTCTAAACCGATAATAATAAACGAACGAGAAGGCAACCTAGAAAGCTATATTGTATCGACAAATTGAATTTGTTGAGTTGGGTGAACTCAAATTCAGAAAGATACTCCCTTCTATAACCGTCGTCGACAAGTAGGAAAATAAAACTGACGACTCGCATAGAGTACAGCGGTTATATTGGGAGCGTTCATGCGTGACTAATCTGGGCAAACACAATAAGCAACGAGAGGCGACCAAAAAGTTAACCCCTTTCCTACTGTGGTTTACAAAACAGGACATATATCCATATAGTTCAGTGTGAACGGCTTCCTTTAGCGGAAAAATCAGGTTTTTTATAAATTTATATAAAAAAGTATGTTGTTGTTGTAATTCTGGCCCAGAAGAGACACACTATGTGTTTTAATAAATTGAACATTTTAAGGTTTAATTAACCCTTTCAGTGCCAAGTCCGATTTTTGTATCATCCCAATTTTCTTGATCCTCATTTTTCAAATTTAGTGATTATAATAATGTGATACATTGATGGAAAGAGTTCTAAGAGCTCTTTCCATTAATGTATCAAATTATTATAATTAATAAATTTGAAAAATTATCAAGGAAATATGGGTTGATACAAAAATCTGACTTGGCACTGAAAGGGTTAAACATCTAGTTTATTGCTATGGTAACTCACCCTTGAGTTCCTGTGTGTTGGAGTCGGCTATAGTTTTTGTTTATTGCTATGGTAACTCACCCTTGAGTTCCTGTGTGTTGGAGTCGGCTATAGTTTTTGTTTATTGCTATGGTAACTCACCCTTGAGTTCCTGTGTGTTGGAGTCGGCTATAGTTTTTGTTTATTGATATGATAACTCACCCTTGAGTTCCTGTGTGTTGGAGTCGGCTATAGTTTTTGTTTATTGCTATGATAACTCACCCTTGAGTTCCTGTGTGTTGGAGTCGGCTATAGTTTTTGTTTATTGCTATGATTACTCACCCTTGAGTTCCTGTGTGTTGGAGTCGGCTATAGTTTTTGTTTATTGCTATAACTCACCCTTGAGTTCCTGTGTGTTGGAGTCGGCTATAGTTTTTGTTTATTACTATGATAACTCACCCTTGAGTTCCTGTGTGTTGGAGTCGGCTATAGTTTTTGTTTATTGCTATGATAACTCACCCTTGAGTTCCTGTGTGTTGGAGTCGGCTATAGTTTTGGTTTATTGCTATTACTCACCCTTGAGTTCCTGTGTGTTGGAGTCGGCTATAGTTTTTGTTTATTGCTATGATAACTCACCCTTGAGTTCCTGTGTGTTGGAGTCGGCTATAGTTTTTGTTTATTGCTATGGTAACTCACCCTTGAGTTCCTGTGTGTTGGAGTCGGCTATAGTTTTTGTTTATTGCTATAATAACTCACCCTTGAGTTCCTGTGTGTTGGAGTCAGCTATAGTTTTTGTTTATTGCTATGATAACTCACCCTTGAGTTCCTGTGTGTTGGAGTCAGCTATAGTTTTTGTTTATTACTATGGTAACTCACCCTTGAGTTCCTGTGTGTTGGAGTCGGCTATAGTTTTTGTTTATTGCTATGATTACTCACCCTTGAGTTCCTGTGTGTTGGAGTCGGCTATAGTTTTTGTTTATTGCTATGATAACTCACCCTTGAGTTCCTGTGTGTTGGAGTCGGCTATAGTTTTTGTTTATTGCTATGGTAACTCCCCCTTGAGTTCCTGTGTGTTGGAGTCGGCTATAGTTTTTGTTTATTGCTATGATAACTCACCCTTGAGTTCCTGTGTGTTGGAGTCGGCTATAGTTTTTGTTTATTGCTATGATAACTCACCCTTGAGTTCCTGTGTGTTGGAGTCGGCTATAGTTTTTGTTTATTGCTATGATAACTCACCCTTGAGTTCCTGTGTGTTGGAGTCGGCTATAGTTTTTGTTTATTGCTATGATTACTCACCCTTGAGTTCCTGAGTGTTGGAGTCGGCTATAGTTTTTGTTTATTGCTATGATAACTCACCCTTGAGTTCCTGTGTGTTGGAGTCGGCTATAGTTTTTGTTTATTGCTATGATTACTCACCCTTGAGTTCCTGTGTGTTGGAGTCGGCTATAGTTTTTGTTTATTGCTATGGTAACTCACCCTTGAGTTCCTGTGTGTTGGAGTCAGCTATAGTTTTGTTTATTGCTATGGTAACTCCCCCTTGAGTTCCTGTGTGTTGGAGTCGGCTATAGTTTTTGTTTATTGCTATAATAACTCACCCTTGAGTTCCTGTGTGTTGGAGTCGGCTATAGTTTTTGTTTATTGCTATGGTAACTCACCCTTGAGTTCCTGTGTGTTGGAGTCGGCTATAGTTTTTGTTTATTGCTATGATTACTCACCCTTGAGTTCCTGTGTGTTGGAGTCGGCTATAGTTTTTGTTTATTGCTATGATAACTCACCCTTGAGTTCCTGTGTGTTGGAGTCGGCTATAGTTTTTGTTTATTGATATGATTACTCCCCCTTGAGTTCCTGTGTGTTGGAGTCGGCTATAGTTTTTGTTTATTGCTATGATAACTCACCCTTGAGTTCCTGTGTGTTGGAGTCGGCTATAGTTTTTGTTTATTGCTATAACTCACCCTTGAGTTCCTGTGTGTTGGAGTCGGCTATAGTTTTTGTTTATTGCTATGATAACTCACCCTTGAGTTCCTGTGTGTTGGAGTCGGCTATAGTTTTTGTTTATTGCTATGATAACTCACCCTTGAGTTCCTGTGTGTTGGAGTCGGCTATAGTTTTTGTTTATTGCTATGATTACTCACCCTTGAGTTCCTGAGTGTTGGAGTCGGCTATAGTTTTTGTTTATTGCTATGGTAACTCACCCTTGAGTTCCTGTGTGTTGGAGTCGGCTATAGTTTTTGTTTATTGCTATGATTACTCACCCTTGAGTTCCTGTGTGTTGGAGTCGGCTATAGTTTTTGTTTATTGATATGATAATTCACCCTTGAGTTCCTGTGTGTTGGAGTCGGCTATAGTTTTTATTTATTTCTATGATAATTCACCCTTGAGTTCCTGTGTGTTGGAGTCGGCTATAGTTTTTATTTATTGCTATGATAACTCACCCTTGAGTTCCTGTGTGTTGGAGTCGGCTATAGTTTTTGTTTATTGCTATGATAACTTACCCTTGAGTTCCTGTGTGTTGGAGTCGGCTATAGTTTTTGTTTATTGCTATGATAACACACCCTTGAGTTCCTGTGTGTTGGAGTCGGCTATAGTTTTTATTTATTTCTATGATAACTTACCCTTGAGTTCCTGTGTGTTGGAGTCGGCTATAGTTTTTGTTTATTGCTATAATAACTCACCCTTGAGTTCCTGTGTGTTGGAGTCGGCTATAGTTTTTGTTTATTGCTATGATTACTCACCCTTGAGTTCCTGTGTGTTGGAGTCGGCTATAGTTTTTGTTTATTGCTATGATAATTCACCCTTGAGTTCCTGTGTGTTGGAGTCGGCTATAGTTTTTGTTTATTGCTATGGTAACTCACCCTTGAGTTCCTGTGTGTTGGAGTCGGCTATAGTTTTTGTTTATTACTATGATTACTCACCCTTGAGTTCCTGTGTGTTGGAGTCGGCTATAGTTTTTGTTTATTTCTATGATAACTTACCCTTGAGTTCCTGTGTGTTGGAGTCGGCTATAGTTTTTATTTATTTCTATGATAACACACCCTTGAGTTCCTGTGTGTTGGAGTCGGCTATAGTTTTTGTTTATTACTATGGTAACTCACCCTTGAGTTCCTGTGTGTTGGAGTCGGCTATAGTTTTTGTTTATTGCTATGGTAACTCACCCTTGAGTTCCTGTGTGTTGGAGTCGGCTATAGTTTTTGTTTATTGCTATGATAACTCACCCTTGAGTTCCTGTGTGTTGGAGTCGGCTATAGTTTTTGTTTATTGCTATGATAACCCTTGAGTTCCTGTGTGTTGGAGTCGGCTATAGTTTTTGTTTATTGCTATGATAACTCACCCTTGAGTTCCTGTGTGTTGGAGTCGGCTATAGTTTTTGTTTATTGCTATGATAACTCACCCTTGAGTTCCTGTGTGTTGGAGTCGGCTATAGTTTTTGTTTATTGATATGATAACTCACCCTTGAGTTCCTGTGTGTTGGAGTCGGCTATAGTTTTTGTTTATTGCTATGATAACTCACCCTTGAGTTCCTGTGTGTTGGAGTCGGCTATAGTTTTTGTTTATTGCTATGGTAACTCACCCTTGAGTTCCTGTGTGTTGGAGTCGGCTATAGTTTTTGTTTGTTGCTATGATTACTCACCCTTGAGTTCCTGTGTGTTGGAGTCGGCTATAGTTTTTGTTTATTGCTATGGTAACTCACCCTTGAGTTCCTGTGTGTTGGAGTCGGCTATAGTTTTTGTTTATTGCTATGATAACTCACCCTTGAGTTCCTGTGTGTTGGAGTCGGCTATAGTTTTTGTTTATTGCTATAACTCCCCCTTGAGTTCCTGTGTGTTGGAGTCGGCTATAGTTATTGTTTATTGCTATGGTAACTCACCCTTGAGTTCCTGTGTGTTGGAGTCGGCTATAGTTTTTGTTTATTGCTATGATAACTCACCCTTGAGTTCCTGTGTGTTGGAGTCGGCTATAGTTTTTGTTTATTGCTATAACTCACCCTTGAGTTCCTGTGTGTTGGAGTCGGCTATAGTTTTTGTTTATTGCTATGATAACTCACCCTTGAGTTCCTGTGTGTTGGAGTCGGCTATAGTTTTTGTTTATTGCTATAACTCACCCTTGAGTTCCTGTGTGTTGGAGTCGGCTATAGTTTTTGTTTATTGCTATGATAACTCACCCTTGAGTTCCTGTGTGTTGGAGTCGGCTATAGTTTTTGTTTATTGCTATAACTCCCCCTTGAGTTCCTGTGTGTTGGAGTCGGCTATAGTTTTTGTTTATTGCTATGATAACTCACCCTTGAGTTCCTGTGTGTTGGAGTCGGCTATAGTTTTTGTTTATTGCTATGATAACTCACCCTTGAGTTCCTGTGTGTTGGAGTCGGCTATAGTTTTTGTTTATTGCTATGGTAACTCACCCTTGAGTTCCTGTGTGTTGGAGTCGGCTATAGTTTTGTTTATTACTATGATAACTCACCCTTGAGTTCCTGTGTGTTGGAGTCGGCTATAGTTTTTGTTTATTGCTATAACTCACCCTTGAGTTCCTGTGTGTTGGAGTCGGCTATAGTTTTTGTTTATTGCTATGGTAACTCACCCTTGAGTTCCTGTGTGTTGGAGTCGGCTATAGTTTTTGTTTATTGATATGATAACTCACCCTTGAGTTCCTGTGTGTTGGAGTCGGCTATAGTTTTTGTTTATTGCTATGATAACTCACCCTTGAGTTCCTGTGTGTTGGAGTCGGCTATAGTTTTTGTTTATTGATATGATAACTCACCCTTGAGTTCCTGTGTGTTGGAGTCGGCTATAGTTTTTGTTTATTGCTATAACTCCCCCTTGAGTTCCTGTGTGTTGGAGTCGGCTATAGTTTTTGTTTATTGCTATGATAACTCACCCTTGAGTTCCTGTGTGTTGGAGTCGGCTATAGTTTTTGTTTATTGCTATGGTAACTCACCCTTGAGTTCCTGTGTGTTGGAGTCGGCTATAGTTTTTGTTTATTGCTATGATAACTCACCCTTGAGTTCCTGTGTGTTGGGGTCGGCTATAGTTTTTGTTTATTGCTATAACTCACCCTTGAGTTCCTGTGTGTTGGAGTTGGCTATAGTTTTTGTTTATTGCTATGATAACCCTTGAGTTCCTGTGTGTTGGAGTCGGCTATAGTTTTTGTTTATTGCTATGATAACTCACCCTTGAGTTCCTGTGTGTTGGAGTCGGCTATAGTTTTTGTTTATTGCTATGATAACTCACCCTTGAGTTCCTGTGTGTTGGAGTCAGCTATAGTTTTTGTTTATTGATATGATAACTCACCCTTGAGTTCCTGTGTGTTGGAGTCGGCTATAGTTTTTGTTTATTGCTATGATAACTCACCCTTGAGTTCCTGTCTGTTGGAGTCGGCTATAGTTTTTGTTTATTGCTATGATTACTCACCCTTGAGTTCCTGTGTGTTGGAGTCGGCTATAGTTTTTGTTTATTGCTATGATTACTCACCCTTGAGTTCCTGTGTGTTGGAGTCGGCTATAGTTTTTGTTTATTGCTATGATAACTCACCTTTGAGTTCCTGTGTGTTGGAGTCGGCTATAGTTTTTGTTTATTGCTATGATAACTCACCCTTGAGTTCCTGTGTGTTGGAGTCGGCTATAGTTTTTGTTTATTGCTATGATTACTCACCCTTGAGTTCCTGTCTGTTGGAGTCGGCTATAGTTTTTGTTTATTGCTATGATAACTCACCCTTGAGTTCCTGTCTGTTGGAGTCGGCTATAGTTTGTGTTTATTGCTATGATAACTCACCCTTGAGTTCCTGTGTGTTGGAGTCGGCTATAGTTTTTGTTTATTGCTATGATAACTCACCCTTGAGTCCCTGTGTGTTGGAGTCGGCTATAGTTTTTGTTTATTGCTATGATAACTCACCCTTGAGTTCCTGTGTGTTGGAGTCGGCTATAGTTTTGTTTATTGCTATGGTAACTCACCCTTGAGTTCCTGTGAGTTGGAGTCGGCTATAGTTTTTGTTTATTGATATGATAACTCACCCTTGAGTTCCTGTGTGTTGGAGTCGGCTATAGTTTTGTTTATTGCTATGGTAACTCACCCTTGAGTTCCTGTGTGTTGGAGTCGGCTATAGTTTTTGTTTATTGCTATAATAACTCACCCTTGAGTTCCTGTGTGTTGGAGTCGGCTATAGTTTTTGTTTATTGCTATAATAACTCACCCTTGAGTTCCTGTGTGTTGGAGTCGGCTATAGTTTTTGTTTATTGCTATAATAACTCACCCTTGAGTTCCTGTGTGTTGGAGTCGGCTATAGTTTTGTTTATTGCTATGGTAACTCACCCTTGAGTTCCTGTGTTTTGGAGTCGGCTATAGTTTTTGTTTATTGCTATGATTACTCACCCTTGAGTTCCTGTGTGTTGGAGTCGGCTATAGTTTTTGTTTATTGCTATGATAACTCACCCTTGAGTTCCTGTGTGTTGGAGTCGGCTATAGTTTTTGTTTGTTGCTATGGTAACTCACCCTTGAGTTCCTGTGTGTTGGAGTCGGCTATAGTTTTTGTTTATTGCTATGATAACTCAGTCTTGAGTTCCTGTGTGTTGGAGTCGGCTATAGTTTTTGTTTATTGCTATGATAACTCACCCTTGAGTTCCTGTGTGTTGGAGTCGGCTATAGTTTTTGTTTATTGCTATGATAACTCACCCTTGAGTTCCTGTGTTTTGGAGTCGGCTATAGTTTTTGTTTGTTGCTATGATTACTCACCCTTGAGTTCCTGTGTGTTGGAGTCGGCTATAGTTTTTGTTTATTGCTATGATAACTCACCCTTGAGTTCCTGTGTGTTGGAGTCGGCTATAGTTTTTGTTTATTGCTATGATAACTCACCCTTGAGTTCCTGTGTGTTGGAGTCGGCTATAGTTTTTGTTTGTTGCTATGGTAACTCACCCTTGAGTTCCTGTGTGTTGGAGTCGGCTATAGTTTTTGTTTATTACTATGATAATTCACCCTTGAGTTCCTGTGTGTTGGAGTCGGCTATAGTTTTTGTTTATTGCTATGATAACTCACCCTTGAGTTCCTGTGTGTTGGAGTCGGCTATAGTTTTTGTTTATTGCTATGATAACTCACCCTTGAGTTCCTGTGTGTTGGAGTCGGCTATAGTTTTTGTTTGTTGCTATGGTAACTCACCCTTGAGTTCCTGTGTGTTGGAGTCGGCTATAGTTTTTGTTTATTGCTATGATAATTCACCCTTGAGTTCCTGTGTGTTGGAGTCGGCTATAGTTTTTGTTTGTTGCTATGGTAACTCACCCTTGAGTTCCTGTGTGTTGGAGTCGGCTATAGTTTTTGTTTATTACTATGATAACTCACCCTTGAGTTCCTGTGTGTTGGAGTCGGCTATAGTTTTTGTTTATTACTATGATAACTCACCCTTGAGTTCCTGTGTGTTGGAGTCGGCTATAGTTTTTGTTTATTGCTATGATAACTCACCCATGAGTTCCTGTGTGTTGGAGTCTGCCATAGTTTTTGTTTGTTGCTATGGTAACTCACCCTTGAGTTCCTGTGTGTTGGAGTCGGCTATAGTTTTTGTTTATTGCTATGGTAACTCCCCCTTGAGTTCCTGTGTGTTGGAGTCGGCTATAGTTTTTGTTTATTGCTATGATAACTCACCCTTGAGTTCCTGTGTGTTGGAGTCGGCTATAGTTTTTGTTTGTTGCTATGGTAACTCACCCTTGAGTTCCTGTGTGTTGGAGTCGGCTATAGTCTTGTTGATCTCGATACTCATTTTAATGCATTTCACCATCGATGGCCCTGAATATTGAGGATAAAAGTCTTCAGAACAAACACATACAAATCGTCGATGTTTCTCTAAGCACTCAGAATTTGATGGACAGGTCGGCCGGCATGCTAACTCTGATGAAGGTTTTTGAGCAATAACACAAGCACCTAAAAAAGACAACAGAAATACAGATAAGACTACAGTAAGAA
Organism: Siphonodentalium dalli; assembly: GCA_032622095.1. Lineage (NCBI taxonomy): Eukaryota > Metazoa > Mollusca > Scaphopoda > Gadilida > Siphonodentaliidae > Siphonodentalium > Siphonodentalium dalli. Next base: position 196,586,324 of record CP136067.1, on the reverse strand, counting down.
ATAAGAATTTGTTCACGCTCACTGAAGCAAGCACATTTGAAGCATTGAACACTCATACTGAGTCATTACCTCCATATATAATCTGATACATATTTTCAGTGGCGAAGGAGTGGTGGCCAGCAGACCTGTTTGATCTCCCGGATCGTGCGGGAGACTACCGGTTTGAGGCCTCATCTCTGGCCACTGGCCAGAGGGTTTTCGCCATACCGATACTTGCAACACTCAAGTTTTTTGTTGTTGCACAAATGGAGTGGAGAGGCTAGCAGCAGTCATAAAACAGGAAATCTGTATCTTGAAAAATGCCATGCTCATCAATTCATTAATTTCCAGTTCGTATCTAATATGAATAGCTGTAGCCTATATCATGTTATCGGTCCCAGGATTGCCAACTAAATTTATATTCTAAAGAGATATGTGACTGTCTCAAGTTCATAAAAAATGTCAAGATTTATAGAAATCATATACCACTGTGCTACCATGAGTCATTCCTGGGACCACCATAATATCCTCACATTTGTCGAACAATATCACTCTGCCGTCTTTGGCAAATTTGTCAGATATGCAAGTCCAAGGCATGGGTACCAAGCAGACGATATAGTTCAAACAATCTGATGTTGAATTAGTTGTCCCTATAAATACATCTGATATATTGTGCATGTATTATATTTGCTATATTAATTATCATACAGAAATGCCCTAAATAATCGACTCCTTAACCACAGCAGAATTATGGGTAACTTTTCAGGATTTAGTCGGAAATATGGCTTGTAGCTATTCATCGGAAAGCTCTCTGTACATGTACATCCATCACCTTGTTAACTTAATATATAAGAGAATGCATTGTACTAAAATATTTACCATGCCCCTGTAATCCAGTGCATTCTCTTATATATGTAAGGCTCCATATGGGAGACTCGCATATATAAGAGAATACACTGGTACATGATCTTTAACCCTTTCAGTGCCAGGTCCGATTTTTGTATCAACCCATATACCCTGTGACAATGCATTCTCTTATATATGCGAGTCGACCATAGGTCGCCTCGCATATATAAGAGAATGCATTGGCCTAACAATTGTTCATCATTTGTTATTATTTTTTACAATTTTCATAATTTTTTCTTATATTCTTTAACAGACTAATTTTGTAGGTTTAGTGCCAGGGAATCTTACGTTTTTCATGGGCATCAAAATTATTACTATGAGTACTTGGTGATAGTTTTGAGTTATAACATGCCAATAAGGTTTTATCCAGTTTGTTTTTAAATTCGCTATAGCATGCTTAAGCATACCCAAAAAAAATTCAACAAAAACAAAAAAATCACATTTTTATTTTTAAAAAAAATTTTAGGGCAGATTTTACATACCGTAAATTAGGGCCGATGAGATCGGCCCCTGGCACTGAAAGGGTTAATGCAGCACCCTCATGATAAAGGTTATAGTTGTATCACAGCAACTTTGAGAGACTATACCTCTTTCATTGAGCATCCATCGTCATTCATTCGAACCATTATACAGTAATGCTCTAAGTAATCGACTTCTTAACCACAGCAGAATTATGGGTAAATTTTCATGATTTAGTCAGAAATATGGCTTATTGCCATTCATCGGAAAGCTCTCCCTCAAAAAGCTCTTGGGGAGAGCTTTCTGATGAATGGCAACAAGCCATATTTCCGACTAAATCCTGAAAAGTTACCCATAATTCTGCTGTGGTTAAGAAGTTGATTACTTAGAGAATTACTGTATGAGTATTCATATATGGTGGAATAATAATTGGGAGATTTTTGTTGTTGTTGAGGAAAATAATTGTTGCAGAAATATTGGTGATTGTGGGGCCTATACTTCTTTTCTTATAGTTTGTACAGCAACATTATAGTTTCATCTTGGCACTTATGCACAGATATCATTCATTCAGATGGTATATAGGCATATACATGCATCAGTGTTAGAGCGGTGAGTTTCATTCTTTTCTCCCAGCATGTATAACGTAACATTTTCAAAGCCAAAATGCACAACAGAGTGTCATTTCAATGAGAATTCAAAACTGTTCTACTCTGGAACACCCCCCCCCCTTTCCCAAGCCTGACATGTGCAGAATGAGTCTGACATTTGTGTCTGACATTTGCAGAATGAGGTCCCCAGAGGGTGAATTTAATGATGCTAACCCACACAGCGATGGATTCAAATTTGAAATCCAAGATGGCTACTGGCAGCCACGTTTAAAAAAAAAATTCTGAAAAAATTGATGGCTCTCATCTAGGTCACCCCGAACATCATGAGAGATGTGACATGAAGGGTGTGCCAAAAGAAATTGTCGATGAGTGCACACACAGATGGCTACACAGATGGACGTACAGATGCCAACCCATGGCAAGAGATCAAACTTGAGTCATGTTGAGCTAAAAATGGTTATCATATGATCTGAGGTGACGGAGATACAGGATGGATGTATTTTATTTAAGTCGAAAAGGGCCATAACTCATGTAAAAATATTTTGACGGAACCCATATTCGAACTTGGCCTGTATCTTTAGCTGGGAAATACACATACCAACTTTGGTTCAGATCAAATAATCCAAACTGGAGTTATCGGTCGGAAACCAAATTTTTTAACAGGCGGTCAAATTCTAAGTCGAAAAAGGGCCGTAACTCATGTAAAAATAATTGGACGGAACCCATATTCGAACTTGGCCCGTATCTTTAGCTGGGAAATACACATGCCAACTTTGGTTCAGATCAAATAATCCAAACTGGATGGACGGCTAGACAGACTGATTACCTAATACAACTGTTTTTTTCAAAAGGGCGTATAATAAACCAGGCTGTAATATTAGTGTGGCCTATATTACATACACCTAAATAAAGAAACTCATAAATACCTTTTTTATTGTCTGGAACCTATCAGAACACCAAACGGTGAAAAAGAATTAAAATCCGAGAAATAAACAGTCACTGGAGGAACACAGATGAGGAACAATTTTGATCCGCACAAAGTCAAAGTCAAAGCACGAGAAAGAGAGAGAGGACGATTCAATAATGCGGAATAATAAGCTTGTCAGATGAGCGTGGAAACTTTCAGATCACAAGCAGACTTCGTAAAAAATCTACAAATTGGTGATTTAGCCTGTGGTAACCACTACCAAGAATGATTGCCTATATCATGTTTGAGAACTCACGGTGTTCAGAGGTGCGGAAGAGTATCACAAATGTCTCTATTAGACTGATAAACGTGAATCAGAGACAACTGTGAGCAAACTATTGATTTTAGAGCATCAAAGAAAACTAATCAGTGTACGTCATTCTATAATTCCCAATTGTCGGCTGTATATATCTCCTCATACCTTCTATATGTCACCAGGATGTTGGCACCTTAGATTGGTTGATTTAATCTTTGTCATATTACTTACAATGGCAATTTAGTTGCTTGGTGAGTTGGGGTTTACTGTCGTTTCATCTAGATTGACTGTAGGCCAAATTATTTATTTTTTTAAATTCGTTATACACCCCCTCCAACAAAGGTTTCTATACACAAATTACAGGTCATGTAATGACGAATCAGATTTTGCTTGTTGCTCGCTTCCGAAAGTGTCCAAAAATATATTTTTCAGAGAAAACAACTCTTACCCCTAAAATTAAATTAAATTTCCTCGTGTACATGTGTCAGCGCATAAACAAATTACTGCAGCCAACTCAAAACTAAAGGCTTTCTGAGAATTGGTCGACAGAGGTGTATCAGCTGATAAATAGTATCAAAATATTGTTTTATTTTCAGAGAGAGATCACTCAATATTTAATTTCACGAAAAACTCTAATCGTTTCAACACTAATGACCTAAGTGCGTGAAATATTTTGATACAGATTTGATTGACATAATATAAAGTTATTATACAATGTTGTGTACAGTATGTGTTTTTCTTGTACGTGTCCAGGTTGTGGTGAAAAGTCATATTGGACTTTTCATCACAACCTGGACGAGTACAAGAAAAACTCATACTGTACACAACATTGTATAATGACATTTTTATTATCCATCTGTATGTTTATCCAAATTTTGGGAATAAAACATTAGTGGTTACATTTGGTATTTGTCGGCACTTAATTCTCTATAAAAGCCTGTATTTGATCATCATAAAGCATGATTTGAAACAGTAAACACGGAAATTAAAAAAGAAAATCAACGCGGAAGTGAAACATCTGCTAAATCCACCAGTGTTGGCACGCGCATCACAATTTCCCGGATTCATTTCGCAATAGTTAATTCGTGACTTCACAGAGTCCTGATAAAAATGTCATATTGCACACTAGGGAGTCCAATATGACTTTTTCCCGGATTATCACGTGGTGGCTTTTGTCCAATCAGAAATAGTGTTAGTTAAGGGATGGATAATAATAAAAGACTTATTGCAGTCATAGAAACTACCATATTAACCCTCTTTCTACTAAACACTCATTGATGAGTAGTTATCATTTAGGAAATGTTCAGAAAATAAGCTCAACAAACAACATTGTTGAGCGATTATTCAAAAATATCCCACCAAGTAATAGAAATTCTTCTTCACTTGTATTATCTTTACGTCCGTCTGCATACATTTCCTGAGCACCCCTCCAGATGAGAATAGACCATTCTAATGTATAATATTTTAACTGAGTGGGAGAATCAATTGAGTGTAGAAAGGGGTTAAAACAAAAATGTGTTAATTTTTCCTATAGTAATATGTATTAACGAACCAAAGCCGGACGCTTTGGGTCGTATATAGACTATATCTGATTTTGTGACGTCACCAATTATTATCTAATACAACGCTGTTGTTTTGAATTTCGCGAGCGCGAATGTCGCACAGTAGATCGGTTGGCTTAAAGCATTAATGTCGTAATCGGCTGTCAAGAGGCCAACCCAAATCAGTTGACGTGCAACATTCTCCTATTTATATAAACGTCATAAAATCATTTATTTGTTTTTATTTATAAGGGAAAGTAGGTCCATAATGAATTTCTAACGGGTCTACTCCGGCACTCTACTGGATCAAATCATCGGACCCTAGGAAGTTTTAATATTTTTAAAAATAAACTAAAATCACCACAACTCAACACGATCTATGCGTATCTCAAAGCTTTATTTTCCAACTGTTGCACAGCAGTTGATCAATACTGCATGGTTCTGTAGAGACTATACCGTGCGAAAGGAAATAAGATCATATTTAATATGGATTTGATTGTTATCATAAGTCTGCATACTTACATGCATCTGATTATCCATATATATCCTATTTTCTTGAATAGAATGAAAACACATACTTATGAACAAAGCAGAAGATATATTCAGTTCCACGCGAATTCGGTCAATGGTGAAAGTTACACGATGACGTTGTTAGTCGACTATCGTTGAAATTGACACAATGACATGTTATGAATGAAATGAACATCCTGAGTATCTGAAGCGGAGAGCTCCCCCAGCACGCCAAGTAATATAATGGTTAGTTTCAGTTCCATGCACTCTCGACAACATATATAACTATTTATCACATAATTTGGCCATAAAAGCAGTTTCATAATTATCGGTAATAGACACGTTTAATATCAGCGCGTGCGATGACGTCACGGCGTTCTTCAGATAACTTGCGATCGCTGTAGTTTATTGTTGTTTTCGATGAATATTTCGCGTTGCTTCGGGTTTATTTGATCATGTGATAAAAGGTATCTCACACTCGTCCTATTTTATACGTAATTTATCAATCTCGTCCTCTAAATTATATTTGAGCCTCGGTAAACCTCGGCTCAAATCGAATTTAGTGAACTCGGTTGATAAATTCCGTATAAAATAGGAACTCATGTGAGATCCTCTATTTATAATTAACCCACCAAACATAAGCCTAATGCATGTGAATCTTATTTGGTGGGATTCTATAAAGTCATAATTTTGACAAGAATTGTTTTAAACGCTACATGCAGAAACCCCTATGTGATTGTTTTAGCTTTGGTTCGTTAATTACGCTTGCATATGATCATATTATATCATATTTGTTATTATGCAGAATATTTATAATAAATTGATGCCCATAGGTCTTGGAATCTGTGTGATGATATACATTAATACTCAGCAGTCCTTCCCACGAGGAAAACACAGCAAGAGCACTTATTTGCTCTCGCAATTCAGAAACGAGCGTAATTGCACCCATAATATAATGGTAAGTTGGATTTTGCTAAAAAAAAATATTGTGGGATAGACCCTGTCCAGTTCCACTTTCACATGCCCATAATTTAACTGAGATGGGAAAGGTTCTAAATATACCTTCAAATAGTTCAATATTGAATAAACGATTACAGTGAACAAGAACATTTTGAAGGACGACTCACCGGACGAGTGCAAATTTTACCACCTGTGAACTAAAAATTGCAAGTGCATACATGTGCCAGAGCAATTGCTCCTGTCTCATGGGAAGGACTGACTCAGCCTGGCCCAACTGGTTTCCAGGCTAATTACAGGTGAAGTAAGTTGTTAGTTCATATTAAATAATCAATTCCATCAATTGGCCTGTAGAAACTATTAAGAAAGATTGAATTTCGTTGTCTAGTGATATCTAGTGTAGAAATAGTATAAGTATTTGGTATGGTTCTCAGTGAGGATCATTTAACCCTTTCATGATGAGAGCTGTGCTAGTGCAGCATTAAAGACCCTGTGCCAGTGCATTCTCTTGTATAGGGAGCCTCGCATATATAAGAGAAAACACTGGATTACACGCGTACAGTAAATATTGTTAGGCCAATGTATTCTCTTATATATACTAGTCTCCCTATATATAAGAGAATGCTTTGGCACAGGGTTTTCGCAAAATTTCACTCAGCTCCAGTCATGGAAGGGTTTATAATAAACTTCATAAATTCACAAGCTCCCTGCAGCTCCCACGGAATAACATCATGTATCGGGGGAATACTTTAACTTCAATTCAGGTCATGGAAACCCATAAAATCAAGACATTTTTATGCATAGAAACCTTGTAAGCTTCCTTGAGAATAGATCAACAAACAGATAATAAATCGGAGTTATTGATTTTTCATCACTGGATTCCAGATTATATGTTTCACCAAGAATTACAGAACTGCTATCATCGTTTTAATGGTACTCAATCCAATCAGACGGTCCCCATACCACCAAGATACAACAACAATAACATTTCTTCAAAATTCGCTTTAGTTATCAGAATCGATTTATTGCAACAAAATAATGCTAACCACTGTCAACTATGGTATCAAATTTCCTAAACTTGTTATTTATCAATATTTTCTTCAACAAAATATGGCCGTATTATCACTAAAGTATCATGAAATTTGAACGTATTACCACTTGATTTTAGAGTTATCCATCTTCATTGGCAATTTTCTCCGAGACCCTCTGTTTGACCACGTGTTTCTGGGCCACATATTACACATCTCGAGAAATAACAAATTTCAAAAATATCTATATCTGATCACTCTGAGCTTTGATGGGTGGATTCCTCAAAGCCATAGAAATAGTAATTTAGGAGTGTCTGATCGGATTGAGTACCTTTATGGTTACACCATATTACACATCTCGAGAAATAACAAACTTCAAAAATCTATATCTGATCACTCTGAGCTTTAATGGGTGGATTCCTCGAAGCCATAGAAATAGTAATTTAAGAGCGTCTGATCGGATTGAGTACCTTTATGCAAGCCTTGAAATAGTGAGCCTGTAATTTGCAGAATGAGGTCCCCAGAGGGTGAATTTAGTAATGCTACCCCGCTATGCGGGGTAGCATCACTAAATTCACCCTCTGGGGACCTCATTCTGCAAATGACAGACACCCTATTTCAAGGCTTGCCTTTATGGTTACACGAGGAGCAATAGAGGGACAAACTTTAGCATTGCACCTTACATTATACAGTAATGCTCTAAGTAAGTGACTTCTTAACCACAGCAGAATTATGGGTAACTTTTCAGGATTTAGTCGGAAATATGGCTTGTTGCCATTCATCGGAAAATCTCGGGAGAGCTTTCCGATGAATGGCAATAAGCCATATTTCCGACTAAATCCTGAAAAGTTACCCATAATTCTGCTGTGGTTAAGAAGTCGCTTACTTAGAGCATTACTGTACATATATACTCTAATTTAATTACAATTACTTAATTTTCTACAGTGATATCCTCTTTGAATTTTTTTTTTGCAGTTTGATATATTTGGAGCCGAAAAACTAAATTCTGGCAAAAATCATCGAATCAAACTTCAAATTCAATTTGTTACTGTAATTATTTCTAACACATCTAGCATTATTCAATCTAAACAATCAGATAACTAAAACTACAAAGATGTCATTTGGAAATAAAAGGACTGGCACAGTCGAAAAGTCAGAATTGATTGGCAGGACCAAAATTCAAATTAATGTGAGTAATCAGCAAATTATAAGGAAAAAAGAGACTTAATTTGTCTACATAATTTGGAGGGACGGATACAATAGGTCAATAAATAAATGATATATTGATATAGCAGTTTCATATGCTCTGAAAAACACTTCCCAAATTCAAAGCTATTTTCCAGCAGTTTTTGCCAGAAGTTCACCTGATACAGACCAATGTTACTCTGTAGTAATACAAAACTATTAGTTAAAATTCCTCAGTGATAAAGGGTATGTGGCATGCCACGCCAGCCGTTGAGGCATGCCAATATCCCATAATATGTCAAATATAGCAAATTATCGAAATATGAAATACCACGAAAAAGCGAAATAGGAAAATACAGCGAAATTGCGGAATAAAAAATGCATCGAAATGACGAAATAGCGCGAATTATGAAATAAGAAATTATTTTTATTAACTAAATAACGGAGATATTTGAAGAAGTGTTTTTGACGAAATAACGGGCATATTTGAAGAAGTTTTTTAAAGAGCGTACCCCAAACCTCCCCCAAGCCCACCCACCCAAGAGAAGAATTTTACTTATATTTCACCACAGTTGGTCTATTGTGGTGTTGTTATTTCTAATACAAATCGCCGTTATTTCGTAAATATACATTCTTTATAGAGTTATTACCCTGTGGCAATGTTACGATTTTAGCTTGTCAAAGAACATGTGGCATGCCTCAACGGCTGGCGTGGCATGCTACATACCCTATATCACTGAGAAATTTTAACTAATAGTTTTGTATTACTACAGAGTAACATTGGTCTGTATCAGGTGAGAAGTTAGACAAATGCTCTTTATTTCTACCATATCAGGAATAGACATGGAATGCTGTTTTCTGTTCCATGTCATGCATATGGCTGTTTTCTGTTTGGGACCCAAACACTGTTGTATTTTTCATTACTTCAATGTGTCTTTTTGGATTACAGAATGCTCATAGAAAGGTAGTACAGATATCTGTTGACCTATTTCAATACCAGGAAAAGTTTTATAGCAAATAATATTATTCGTATTTTGGAGCGCAAACCGCTATGTGGCTTTAACCCTTTCAGTGCCAGGGGCCGATCTCATGGGCCCTAATTTACGGTCTGTAAAATCGGCCCTAGAAAAAAAAAAAGATTTCAAAAAATAAATTTTTTAGATTTTTTTTTTTTTTGGTTGAATTTTGTTTGGGTATGCTTAAGCATGCTATAGCAAATTTAAAAACAAACTGGATAAAACCTTAAGGGCATGTTATAACTCAAAACAATCACCAAGTATTCATAGTAATAAATTTGATGCCCATGAAAAACGTAAGATTCCCTGGCACTAAACCTACATAATAAGTCTGGCACTGAAAGAGTTAAAGAATCTAAGAAAAAATGATTAAAATTGTAAAAAATAATAACAAATGATGAAAAATTGTTAGGCCGATGCATTCTCTTATGTATGCGATACGACCTATGGTCGACTCGCATATATAAGAGAATGCATTGGCACAGGGTATATGGGTTGATACAAAAATCGGACTTGGTACTGAAAGGGTTAAGAAAAGTAGTGTTATTTTTTTAAAGCTGTGAAATTTCACAGTGTTTGGGTAATCAGCACGATTTGAGAAAAATCCAGTGTCTATACACTTGAGTGAATATAACATCAAATAAAAGGCCGTCCGGCCACAGTGCCCCCCAAAAAGTGGCTTCATTGGGGGCATCAGCTTTTCTGAAAAAAATAACAAGGACCCTAAATCCGATACTAAATTTCAGAACAATCCAACCAGTGTCCCCTGAAATGGTGGATAAACTATCATAGTAAATTTGATTCAGATATGATCACACAAGCTAAAGTTGTCATCCGGAAACAAGAAATTGACATGATTATAAGTTGAAAAAGGGCCATAACTTTCGCAAAAATGGGCGGAGCTAACCCATATTCGAACTTGACCTGTATATAGGGCTAATAAACTCACATACCAAATTTAGTTCAGATATTATCTCACAAACTGAAGTTATCATCTGGAAACCAGAAAATTACAAGATTCTAAGTCGATAAAGGGCCATAACTCTCGCAAAAATGGGCAGAGCAAACCCATATTCAAACTTGACCTGTATTTTGGTCTGATAAACTCACCTATGAAATTTGCTTTTGATCTAATAACTGAAACTAAAGTTATCATCCGGAAACCATTTCCGGACGCACGGACGGACAGACACACAGACACCGGCTATTTTAATAGTCCCCCGAAAATTTTATTTCAGGGGACAAACAAGAACTATGATGAGTCTAGAGACTAGATGAAGAAGTGAATGCATACTTTTGTACCTTAATCAAGCCTTAAACTATTTTTTATTTGACCAAAAAGACATGGTCTGACATTTCAAAATGAGGTCTGATATGTCTTTTTTATCAACTGAAATAATGCCACGTGAAACTAACAATGATGTATTATCCCCTAGTTGCAGGTATGTTCCTCTGCAAATCTGCCCACCCTGGCCACAACATCAAACATGCTTGCCAATTTCATGCTCAATTCTAAGGTTATAGAAGTCATCAATTGCTCTGATCCTGGCGTTGTTACTAGTACCATGTAAGGGTAGGCCTATGATTACGAACATATGAATGTATGGAATGCAGGACAGTAGTACCGGTATGTTATAACCCGGCCGGGAGGAAAACTTGTTCCATAAATTATCCAATTAAAATATTTTGTAGACATCCAAGTTCTAATAATCATACATCTGAAAAACACAGATTTTGGTAAAACAAATAATTAAAAACTACTCTCCAACCGAATCAATATAATTAAAAAGCACACTATATCAATTTATTTTGCAAAATATCACATTAGCAGTGATATTTTCCTTAAAAATGCATCAATATTTCAACCTGACATTATGTCAGACAATTTCAAAGAAGAGCCTGACAACTTAAAAAAATTTGAATTTGGCATCTGTCCGTGTCAGATCACTTATTTGAAGCCTTGACCTTAATAAGCCCTTTCAGTGCCAGGTCCGATTTTTGTATCAACCCAAATACCCTGTGCCAATGCATTCTCTTATATATGTGAGTCGACCATAGGTCGCCTCGCATATATAAGAGAATGCATTGGCCTAACAATTTTTCATCATTTGTTATTATTTTTTACAATTTTTTACAATTTTAATAATTTTTTCAAATATTCTTTAACAGACTTATTTTGTAGGTTTAGTGCCAGGGAATCTTAAGTTTTTCATGGGCATCAAAATTATTACTATGAATACTGGTGATAGTTTTGAGTTATAACATGCCCCAAAAGTTTTATCCAGTTTGTTTTTAAATTCGCTATAGCATGCTTAAGCATACCCAAAACAAATTCAATCCAAAAAAATCTAAAAAAAAAAATTCTTTTAATTGTTTTAGGGCCGATTTTACAGACCGTAAATTAGGGCCGATGAGATCGGCCCCTGGCACTGAAAGGGTTAATAAGAGGATCCATTTAGTAACAATAGAATACATTTTGTAATAAAACAATACTCACCAGTTACATTGACGAGATCATCTGATCGTGAGCACCACACTTCTCGTTCATCGGTGACCCATGGGGAAGTCCTCCATTCGAATGTGAAACACCCACCAGCATCACACGACTTTTTTTCCCATAACTGATCTGGGCAAGGGGGACTTTTTGTCGACGGATTAGATATTATTGCTCGAGAACGAGTTTGGATTCCATCCATAAATCCCTGATGGAAATCGGGACAGTCAATGTAACAATCTCCAAACGAAGTCCATTCACTCATTATACAGTCACCCGGGCAAGGAATGTAACAAGATTTCTGTTTCTGAAAATAAGAAGATGGAAGATATAGAGAATACCTCAGGTACCAGCCTAGAGGGCGACCAGGGACCAGCCTAGAGGGCGACCAGGGACCAGCCTAGAGGGCGACCAGGGACCAGCCTAGAGGGCGACCAGGACCAGCCTAGAGGGCGACCAGGGACCAGCCTAGAGGGCGACCAGGGACCAGCCTAGAGGGCGACTTGGGAGACAGGGACCAGCCTAGAGGGCAACTTGGGAGACAGGGACCAGCCTAGAGGGCAACTTGGGAGACAGGGACCAGCCTAGAGGGCAACTTGGGAGACATCTTGTCCCTAAAATATGTCACTTCACAATATTTTTGTCCTAGGGAAAAGTAATTTCTCTCAGTTTGCATATTTCAAAACATCATATTTGAAGTGTATTTACTCACTATAATGGTGTACTTACTCATTATAATGGTAATATGATGGGCTCTTGTATTGCATAATATTTATTGGATCATAGAAAGGTGACGTTATAAAAGAGTAAAGAAACTTTATGACTTCTCCTTGATAACAGTCAATTTCTCCCTAATTATCTAATAGGGAGAAATTACTTCTCCTGATTTTTATCCTCTAGGCTGGTCCCTGGAATACCTAAAGTTTTTGTTTGATACCGAAATATCTCACGAGTGTCTCGAGAGAAATATAAAATTTCCATGAGCGGCTTCAAGCCACGAGTGAAAATTTGATATTTCTTTCCAGACACGAATTCGATGTTTCAGGTGTTCAAACAAAAAACTGTAGGTATTCTTTTTATTATAAAGCTCAAAGTTGCTAAGTTATGCCGCATTTTTACTTTTAATAGTACAGCAATTTGAACAGTATATACTAGGAAGAATACTTCCTACAAATCATAAGTGCACACAAGACTTGTTCAAAGAAATTAAACACGAAATCAAAACTAACAAGTCTCCATGTCACCACGGTCGAAATATAAAATATCCTATGTCCCCACATCCGGTTGTAACTAGCAATCGGATTGGCTACAACGCCATGTTTAAATCACCATGTCCCCCGTCACCCTTGACAGCGGGGTATATGAGCACGTGAAAAATCTGTCGTATATGAATGACCCTTGAACTGGCAGTTTCCGCCAATCGTGACGTTGCTCTCGCACGTTGCTTGATGTCACCTAACGCTGGATCCTTAGGTCAGCTACTGAATTATTCTTATTGGTGTGAATTAATTGGATAACCTATGTAAAACACACTTAAATTAAGGAGACATGGTTATTGTTGTGGGGACAAAATCGTTGTCTCCGGCAACAGCGTGGGTACATGGAGATTTAATACCTGGATGTCTCTTTTTGAACCCTTCGGCTCTGCCTCGGGGTTCAAAATCGACATCCAGGTATTAAATCTCCATGTACCCCCGATGTTGCCGAAGATAACTAATAATGTCACGGCTGGGTCACATGTTGCGTGATAAGCCAATAAAAAATACTGACCTGCTGATGACACTTGCATGATCAATCGATGATTGGATGCTGATAAGCTACAGTGAAATAATGCTATCTGGAGTGAAATAACGACATCGTATTTCACTGTGGCTTCTAAGAGATAAATACAACGATCTACGTTTCAGTAAATTCCCGCTATTGTATGGGCGAGCATATAATAAAAGAACATTCTATTTAACCCTTTACCCAACAAACCGGCCAAAACCGGCCAAATAAAGCTTCAACAGCCTAAAATATCTTCGGTCTGTCTCAATAGAACCATACAAATATGGATATCATTGGAACCGGCTCCTTGACCACATTGTGATAGTTACAGTTATACCCTGTGCCAATGCATTCTCTTATATATGCGAGTCGACCATAGGTCGCCTCGCATATATAAGAGAATGCATTGGCCTAAAAAAAATCTTTTTTTAACACTTTTTACCATTTTTTCTTACAATCTTTAACAATTTTATAATTTTTAATGTGTTAACCCTTTAGCGTTCAGAACACCCCAGAGCGCCCTGTCGTGTAGCGTCCATAAAGCCCTAGAGCGCCCTGCCGCGTAGCGTCCAGAGAGCCCCAGAGAGCCCCAGAGAGCCCGGAGTTTTGCGTTTTTTTCAGTCATAGTTTACAACAAAACTATTGCATTATAACACAACAAATTGCTTTCATTGTTAATGTAAATAATAAAATATATGTTACATTATTAATTGTTACGTTTTTGTGGGGTTTTGTGGCAGATTTTGTACAATTTAATCAATAGTTGTCAATAAAATCGCAATAAAACGAAAAGTGGAATGCGGCGGTGCTATTTTTTGAAGTCGACTAGAGAAATCAGCGTACTCGGGCAACTGTGTACGGTCGTCTAACTGACATTTATTTATTTTCGAACTTTATTTTTATTTCCAATAAAATATTTACTTGACTTGTTTATGTTTTTATATCATATGCATCCAAATATAAAACAATCACTACCATTAATTTGACTAACGAAGCTACGGTAAGAGCAAGACGACATGCTGATGTTAGTTTTTGTTACTAAGGACGCCGTGTTTGTTCTTACTGCTGTGTAGGCCTATTCCCAAATAAAACTGTTTCCAATTATTATTTTATTTTTCCTAATTCTTCACATGATCATATTGACAATATTATATTTTTTATAGAGTGTATAAAATGTATTGAATAGCAATGCGAGGAACTAATTAGAAGCTTCCAGCAAACAGCGCGTTTACCAATTTCTGAACACGTGGCTTCCATCCAAGCTGGGCGCGAATTTCAATCTTATAGTTATCAATAATTTTTCAAGAGATATTTATCATTTAATCGAACAAAATTGCACTATTAGTATGTCCTTTGTTACAAGTTGAACATAGGCCAAACAATATATCGATTACCGGTAGTTTAACTGTGTACACACCTTGTGTTTTGGCACTAACTGTGATATACATTGCATCATCATTACATCAAGGTCAAGGTAACGCCTGTGTCTCAATGTGATTTATTTTTAGTATATTTCGTCATCCTTATTCAATACGATGTCTTGCTAACTATTATTTAGTTTGGCATCTCATATATTCACGAAGAGAAAAGCACTGTTATCGACCATTTGAGATTTGCCGAGATCAGGTGTGCTCCATTGATAACCAGAGCCTGAGTAGACACCGTGGCCTGCCTCTGGCGTTCTTTGTCGCGACGAATGTATGGCAGTTTGTTTTCTTTGGGGATCAATAATTACTATAAGCACCCAAGCATGGCGTGTTAGTAAATAAATGCACATGCTATATATACTGGGGTTGGGTTTATTTCTGCAATAAATCATTCTAGTTTACTAGTTCTTGTGTTAAATTTAGAAATGTCCGGTGTTTTAATTTGGCGAAACGCTGCCGAAATGACAGTGACGAAGTTGTTGATAGTCCATCGAAATGACGCCGATATGACTCCAAGTATAGGGATTTGTAGGCCGAAGAATTTTCTTGGTTTTAAATGTTATAACTCTAGACATTGATATCACTAATGAAATAGATTATCAACAAAAAATATTCAAATTTTTTTATTTGAATAAATACATTCAAATGTGATCAGAAATATGCATTTACATTAATTCATCCTTTGAAAAGTGAAGATTAATTACATTTAACTACTTTAAAATCACTACCCACCATTTTTCAAAGGAAGAAATAGTGAAAATGTTACTTTTTAGCTGCAATTTGTAATCTCCCTGACAAGACCCAAATCTCCCTGACTGAAGGGGCAGAATCTCACTGACAGATTTTTAGGCATTAAACAGGTCTGGAATGCACGCGTAAAACGATCTCATTATTTTATTAGTAAGTGATTGCTAACAGTAAAGAAAGTACGGCAACTGTGTTGCCTTGACGTCTTACATAGTACACAACTCAATCGATGACGTTTTCTGTTTTGCAAATTTATATATGCAATATATAATGGGGGATAATTTTGTTTAACGATGTCAAATTATGGTACGCATTCATGTGGACATGAACTAGAGTGATTGGTGCACATGTAGATGTGAAAATTTAAAGGAATGCACTGCAAAACGATCTCATTTTTTTATTTGAAAGTGATTGCTAACAGTAAAGAAATTATGGCGACTGTGTTGTCTCACGCAGTACCGTACACAACCAGATCTCCGGAGTTTTTTGTTTTGCAATATTTCTGTTGATAAATTGAACACAATAATACGATAAATTTTCGGAAATTACCAGCTGAAATGACAGCAATAAAATTCAGAATCTGATACATTTCAATGTGAAATTGATTTTAATTCTATGCAACGAATCAGGGTCAAGAAAAATCCGGAAAGATACCTACCAACTCCATAGTGTCTCCTTGTTCTCCATCGCCAGATGGAATATATGATCAAACAAATCATCTTACCTGCTCTTCCCATACTAAGGATGTAGTATGAATTAATTAAAAAAAAATTGCACATTGCCAATGGGGAAGGGGGGGGGGGGGACTTGACTTTCATAATATGAAAATCAATTGTTACCAATTAATTAAAATAAAAAAAACCATCCTTGCAGATAAACAAGAGCCACCATAAGATTTAATAATACATCTTTTCCTATAACTTTGACGTTACCAGAAAGTTATGTTGGCTGGGGTGACGACGTTCTCTCCTATCAGTATTGGTGTGGGTAATGACGTTAGACATATTACTGTTGGGTAAAGGGTTAAGCCAATGCATTCTCTTATATATGCGAGGCGACCTATGGTCGACTCACATATATAAGAGAATGCATTGGCACAGGGCCCTTCTGTTGGGTAAAGGGTTAATAAAATAAATATTGTCAGCTTGTTATGATGACTGAAATAATAATAACCATAAGCTAAGAATTATTAGCCATTCATTACTAGAGTTACCTCCCTCATTAACCCTTCATTACTGGAGTTACCTCCCTTATTAACCCTTCATTACTGGAGTTACCTCCCTTATTAACCCTTCCATGACTGGAGTTACCTCCCTATTAACCCTTCCATGACTGGAGTTACCTCCCTTATTAACCCTTCCATGACTGGAGTTACCTCCATTATTAACCCTTCCATGACTGGAGTTACCTCCCTTATTAAGCCTTCCATGACTGGAGTTACCTCCCTTATTAACCCTTCCATGACTGGAGTTACCTCCATTATTAACCCTTCCATGACTGGAGTTACATCCCTTATTAACCCTTCCATGACTGGAGTTACCTTCCTTATTAACCCTTCCATGCCTGGAGTTACCTCCCTTATTAACCCTTCCATGACTGGAGTTACCTCCCTTATTAACACTTCATTACTGGAGTTACCTCCCTTATTAACCATTCATTACTGGAGTTACCTCACTTATTAACCCTTCCATGACTGGAGTTACCTCCCTTATTAACCATTCATTACTGGAGTTACCTCCCTTATTAACCCTTCCATGACTGGAGTTACCTCCCTTATTAACCATTCATTACTGGAGTTACCTCCCTTATTAACCCTTCCATGACTGGAGTTACCTCCCTTATTAACCCTTCCATGACTGGAGTTACCTCCCTTATTAACCCTTCCATGACTGGAGCTTCCTGAAATTTTGAGAAAATCATGTGCCAATATTGATCTGTATATTAGATTGGTGACATCACAAAATCAGATTTATAGCTTATACAGTAATGCCCTAAATAATCAACTCCTTAACTACAGCAGAATTATGGGTTACTTTTCAGGATTTAGTCGGAAATATGGCTTGTTGCCATTCATCGGAAAGCTCTCACTGCACCAACACAGCTCCCATCATGAGGGGGTTAATATATAGATGTACTCACCAGTGTAACAGATATATTTAGGTCAGGCTTACACCTTGATGCAAGAACAGGCAAACTGTCGTCCCCGACACAAGTCACGTTCCGGAACTGTGTGCCATTCCCACAAATTCCCTGCTGCAAAAACAAAGCCAGGTATGGTAATGGATATATGTATGCATGTATAGTAAATTTATCTTGGAAATATATTGTTATCAAAGAAAGGGATGTAGATTTGCATTTATGTTTCACACATAAAAATTGTCAGACAAACTTGCATCGATCCATATTCCATGAATTGCAACAAAATCAACATCTTCTTATTTTACATTCTACTGGCAGATTTAAAGGGCATTTAGAAATACTATTCTAGTAGTGTGTTGTATGTTGAGAAATAATATTCTAGTAGTGTGTTGTATGTTGGAATATGGAAACAATTTAATTTTGTTGATGCCCGGGTATCACATGACGTGATTCCAACAAATCATATCCTCCATTGAAGTACCACATCGCAAATGAACATAGGAGTGTAAATATAACTTTGAAAATTTAGTCATGTATCGTTGATGTATTCAGCGTTTCAGGCATATAGTTAATAGTACAACAATATACAAAATCAAATTACAGTAATAATCGACCCCTAAACCACAGCAGAATTATGGGAAATTCTTCAGGATTTAGTTGGAAATATGGCTTGCTGTCATTCATCGGAAAGCTTGCAATGAGAGCTTTCCGATGAATGGCAACAAGCCATATTTCCAACTAAATCCTGAAAAATTTCCAATAATTCTGCTGTGGTTAAAGGGTCATATACTTTGGGCATTACTGTATAAACGTTTATATTGGAATGGTCTATTATTCATTTGGAGGGGGTGTTCAGGTAATGAATCATTTTGAATTCATTATCTCAACATTTCCCCAAGGGATAACTACTCATCAATGAGTATTTAGTATAGAACGAGTTAATATAGTTTTTTGCCTTTTCCTTTAAAGAAATGTGAACCCTTCCATGAAATAATAATAACCATCAGCTAAGCATATTTTACTGTTCCATGAATGGAGCTTCCTGAAATTTATACACTAGTCTCAATCCGTTGTGCGATATAGGAGTACAATTAAACACAAATGGGGTTTGATTAAAAAGGTGATGGTTATTATACTAGTACATGCATCATGATGGCTTATATTTGTCACAATAATGTTCCTGTCTGTTTCTTCACATGAAACATTTTGTGTGGAGAAGTGCACGACTGCGAACCGTTTGCTAAAATCCTTCCTGTCAAGATATGATCAGCGCGTAAACAAAAGAATTCACTCGAATACACAACAGACTGTCGAAAATACAATAATTATTAATTAGGCATGCACTTTGGTATAACAACATTTTTTTTTAAATTGAAGGCTAGCCGGGCTTTGTTTTTCAGTTTGTGTTTGTTGTTCGTTTTTTTTTTAGGCTTCCCTTGCTAAACTGTAATCCCACAATAATTATTAATTAGGCACTTTGGCATAGCAGTATTTTTTTAGCGTTCTCAATTACGAACTGTGTTGTCTTTTTTTGAGGTATTACATGATGGGCTACTTGCATGTGGCTTGGTGGCATACAAAAAACAACAAATGAAACACCTCATTATATAGTTAACATTATTGAGCGCTTCTTGTGACAAGGTTGATGCAACCGTCACCATTACCACTCTCTTTGGGTCCCATTTTATAGTGCAAACACTTTTGCCGGTTGACACTGATGAATAGTTGCTGAGTGACTATCAAATTTAGCACTATAGTAACATCTATTCAACAAACCAAACACGCAGCGGCATGTTATTAATTATAATGGATGCAAAAAACGACCATACCAGGTGCTACTAATTACTTTATTAGTATATGGTCTGCAATACGATAATGACTTCCAAAGAGAACCACACTATCGTGATTACTTAAATAACTCATCGACAGCAACATAATCAATACACCACGCGCGCACAAACCGATTATAGTATCGTCTGACTACGATTACGCAATCGGCATAATAAACTACGGCTCAGAATCTGTGTTTTTCATTTGCTCGACTATTTTGACATCATCCGTAGTCCAGTCACAGAGATCTCCAAAAAACGGTGGTTGTATTATTTGTTAGTTTTTCGGCTTATTTATTTTGCGATCGGAAAGGGTTTTGGATCATTTTAATCATAATCCGGATAATGTATTATCCCATTTGAATACATCAGCCATTTGTAAACCAATGGCAAAAAACTGTAGGACATTAATTGGATGTAATTTTGATTTCAAAAACTTTTCAGAGCACCAATTATGAGTACAAATAGCACTAAAGAATCTGTTTTCATAATTATATTTCGATCATGGGAGCAAAATCACATTCAAAGTTTTTTTTAGTCAAATAAAGATGACTTATTATTTCAAATGAAGTTTATTTTAATTTTTTATTTACCTAGTACGTGGAATATTTTGAATTTGGTGGCTATTCTGATATGGCATCTTTTAATTAATTAATACTGACAGTACCTATTTATACAGTTAGTAAAATGATTATTTAATGATATTTTGCAACTAACCTGTGATATGCAACTTGACCAATCCGAGACGAGCCAGTCGTAACATCCTTCTTTGAAGCATGGTTTTGTCTGATCCTTGGTCTTAGGACAGCTGCGCCCATTTCCGATTGGTTGCTGGACAACATGGCGATATCTATTGGTCATACCTGCAATAAAGTATGATCGATACATTTTTTACTGACAATGCAGATGCAATAGAACACTTGTTTAACCTCTTCACTGCTCAGGGCGTTATGATGTTGAGTGCTCGGCTGATGATGTTATGGTCCAGTGGAAAAATATAATGGGAATATCATGAAAACCAGAGTTATTCCGATGCACCAATCTCTGAGTTCCAGTTATGAATAATGTTCGACTGCTAGTGTGCTGAAGTAGGTCCATACTCCGTATATACGTATAGCACACATCGTGACATTTACATCTGTATTCAGTACTGACGTATAGCGGCCACGAGGTTAACACATGTTTGAACATAGTTACCAATTACAGTAATGAATCAGAAATTTAAATTGGGAAATGAGATGTTTGTTTGTTTTCAATTGTATAAAAAAATTACCACAATTATTTCGTACCGATCAACAGATCAATTGTGAATAAAAAGGTTGCACTGCAGTGTTTTTGGAACCATGCGTGCGGACTGACAATCCAATGTTACCCACAATTATTCACGGGACCTAAACTGAACCAGATCATCGATCAATTAGAACTAAACATTACCTGCACCCCAACATGGAGATACCCCCAAATTCAATAGGGATAATAATAATAATAATGTTTTGACACCTTTGAAACATAACCTTATGACCAAAGGGAATCAACCAATCAAACCAATGCCTCACATACCCAGTGTATAAAATGACGATCCTATCCACATCTCACCCACACATGAATATATTCACAATCTATACATACGCTCCTCAGCGGCACTACAACATTATCAAAGTGGGTTGTACGAGAGGGATGACAGCACTTTCAAATCATACTGGGTCTCACTCCCAAACTCCAAACTGCTTTTCGTCATCTCAACACACAGCATATGAGGTCCTGACGAAGATTCACCAAAATTGACAGCACTAGACCAGTTTCAGAATTTCTTGGTGATAGAGATATTGCCTGGAATTTATACTCGATTCCTTGCCCATAAAAGCATACATTGAAAAGATTTATTATTCATTTGGAGGCGTGTTCAGGAATAAAATGAGCAGACGACAGACAGGCAAAATGATAATACCGAGTGCAAAGGATTTATATTCATCGAAGGGAAATGTTTAGATAATAAGTAATATGTTTAACCCTTTGAGTGCCAGGGGCCGATATTATCGGCCCTAAACCTACACAATAAGTCTGTTAAAGAATATAATAAAATATATTAAAATTGTAAAAAAAAAAAAAAAAAAAAAAAAAAAAATGTTAAGCCAATGCATTCTCTTATATATGCGAGGCGACCTATGGTCGACTCGCATATATAAGAGAATGCATTGGCACAGGGTATATGGGTTGATACAAAAATCGGACCTGGCACTCAAAGGGTTAACAAAGGTTTGTTAAAATTATCATTTGAACATTTTAGTGAGGGAACTAAAGTAATGCTCTAATTAATCGACCTCTTAACACAGCAGAATTATGGGTAACTTTTCAGGATTTAGTCGGAAATATGGCTTGCTGCCATTCATCGAAAAGCTCTCACCGAGAGCTTTCCGATGAATGGCAACAAGCCATATTTCCGACTAAATCCTGAAAAGTTACCCATAATTCTGCTGTACTTAAGAGGTCGATTAATTAGAGCATTACTGTACACGTCAATGAGTATTTTAGTAAAGTAACGTATTTAGTATGTGGAGCTCATTGGTCCATTGGTTAGTGTGTCGGACTTGTATTCGCTGTAAACACATCGATATGGGTTCGCAGCATGCCATCGATCATTGAGTCTACACACAGCAGTGGCTTGGCCGCTTTGAGCGACGTGCAATTGTCGGATTGCTCGCTGTTTCAAAACCCGATCCAAGCTGTGACCCTTGAGCAAGGTCGCTCGTACTGTGTCAGCTTCGCATCACTCATGCGTTAAATGAGTACCAGTCAGCTTGTCATACTGATGAGTATCAGAGCATGTTCTGATCAAACTAGAGCAGCACCTGCAATGGCTGCAGCCAGTTCATTGATTGGCTTGTACACATGACTGGGGTACCGTAATATTGTACCAAGTCTGTTAGAGCAAGTAATTGGTTAATCGCTATATAAAACTGGTCATTATTTTATTTATTTTTTATAGTAAAGAAAGGTTTAATGATGGGCACTTTTCAGTGATAGATAACTGGGTCAAATTTTTCACTGAACTAAAAACATACCAAGACCACAGGTCTGACTACAAGATGACCATTCTGACCATGATGATAGCAGACAATCAACGTCACATGGTACCTCACATGACATCACAAGCGGCTCCGATACTGGACCGTGTACCTGTTAAAAGAGAAAATATTATTAAAACTGTAATAAAAATAAAATAGTTACGATTTCAGAAAAATCCATTCAAATTGGAATTAACCCTATCATGACGGGAGCTGAACCGGTGTAGCATTAAAGATCCTGTGCCAGAGCATTCTCTTATATATGCGAGTCTCCCATAGGGAGCCTTGCATATAAAAGATAATGCACTGGTTTACAAGGTCAAGGTAAATAATGCTACGCCAATAAATAAGATAACTTCTTTATCTGGAGCTCTGGGGGCCACCCAGCTTTTATAAATGTCAACAAGAGCTACGCTGGGCGTGCAATATATGCCCTATCTTGGGTCGGCGGAAACTGGTAAAAAAGGGGCATAACTCTGGTAACAATTGGCGGACGGAACTCAAATTTGAACTTGACCTGTGTTTTGGTGGGAGAAAGTAATATACCAAATTATCATTGAATCCGATAAGCTCTAGTAAAGTTATCATCCGGACAACAAATTTCAGGGATTTTCTAAGTCAAATTACGTCAAATAAGGGGCATAACTCCGGTGAAAATTGGCGAACTTGAGCTGTCTTTTCTCCTAATAAACCCACGTACCAAATTTGATTGAAATCGGTTCACTCTAACTAAAGTTATCATCCGGACAACAAATTTCAGGGATTTTCTAAGTCAAATTACGTCAAAAAAGGGGCCATAACTCTCGCAAAAATTATCGGATTAAAACGAAATTCGGACTTGAGCTGTATTTCGATATATGTAATCCACAAAAAAACGGGTTTTGCGTATAAACATTCCAAAATCGAGTTATCATATGGAAACCAAAAAACATAATAAAAACTGAATTTTCTGAGTCGAAAAAGGGGCATAACTCTGCCAAAAATGGTCGGACAGAACCCAAGTTCGAACTTGACCTGTGTTTTGGTGGGAGAAAGTAATATACCAAATTTGGATTCATTCCGATAAACTATACTAAAGTTATCATCCGGACAACAAATTTCAAGGATTTTCTAAGTCAAAAAACGTCAAATAAAGGGCATAACTCCGGTCAAAATTGGCGGGCAGAACCCAAATTCGAACTTGGACTTACTTTTCGGCTAATAAACCCACATACCAAATTTTACTAATTTTGGTTCACTCCAACTAAAGTTATCATCCGGACAACAGGTTAACGGACGGACGGACGGACGCCCGCCCGGACGGACAGACCAATACTATAATACGGCCTTTTTTTCAAAAGGGCGTATAAAAACTAGAATAACATGCCATACATTGGGAACACAGACACATATAAGACAAAGCAGACAGTTATGTTCACTTAAAACAATGTTCTTAGATTCCTCTAAGAGATGAGTTAAGTGCAATGTAATTTTCTGCCACAATTAAGTAAATAAAAGGCCGCTTGGCAACATGTCCCCCGAATAGGGTAACTTGATTTGACCAGTGGCGTTTTTAGAAATGAAACTTTAATTCTAGGAACATACATTGAATCAAACTTTGCTTCCAACTGTCTATGTTAACTATTTCTTAATCATGCAAAGATGGACGCAATATTCATTGGATGTGTTCTCAAATTATAAGTCGTCATTCAAAATTCATCAGACGCAGCCCAGATTTGAACTAGGCCCAAATTCTCAAATTACAAGTGGACAAGGACTATAACTCCGGCAAAAATGGGCGGGCCGAACCCAGATATGAAATTGACCTGTATTTTGTTGTGACTAATCCACATACAATTTTAAAACAATGAGATAACTAAAACTAAAGTTATCACCGGAAACCAAAATAATCGACAAATTCTAAGTCGACAAGGACTGAACTCCGGCAAAAATGGGCAGATCGAACCTAAATTCCACTTCACCTGTATTTTAGTGTGGTAATCACATACAAAATTTGAAAAGTTATCATTGGGAAACCATCTGAGATGGACGGACACCGCTCATTTCTATAGTCCCAGATTTTATTTTTAGGGGGACAAATAGGGCCCTGCAAATATTTGGTTTGATGTCGATATTGAGGTCTGACTGTTTTACTGTGATGACTCCTTATATGCCATTTTTTTCTGCAAACTGCTAGACCATATGTGTGGAAATATATAGCATTGAATATTCGGGAATTTCGAGCATGGTCACCAAACACTAATTCACTTAGGTGGCAATATCGGACTAATGAAAGTGTCCTGTTCAAACAATGAGACTCGAGATATTGAAAATAATAATTAACCGAAAAACTGCAAATCATTTGCCCAAACATACTAGTAATCATTTTAGTTTAATTAAACCTTAAAATAAAATTCTTCATCAATTATATACATGGAGATTTGCACACACACGTTATTATTGAAATGCCTAATCAGGGGGGGGGGGTGAACAAATTTCTTCCGGCACGTATGCCGGGGTGGGTGGGTGGTCAAAGCCACCAACAAGCAATTTTTTCCGCAACTAAAAAAAAAAAATCCTACTTGTTTTTAGTGTTTTGGCAATGAGTTGGGCTTCAAAACCACTTTGAATCAGTTTGAATGAGAGAAATAATGTAATTCTAACTGGTAAATTGACTGCAGGCAGTTATCGTGTTGTATTTTGTTGCAAATTTTGAAATCCAAGATGGCCGCTGGCAGCCATGTTTTTTTGGCCGAATGACCTCAAAATTACTCATTCCTATTTACATGTCCATGTTAACATCCATGATAAATAGTATGCACAGAAATTCATATACAGCTGTTTACAGTGAATTTCCCCCGCAAATCTCTGTTTTAGTGTTAAAAGGGGGGGTGGGTGTCAAAAAATGGTCGGAAAAAACTGCCGAAAACGGAAAAATATTTGGCGGTGGGGGTGGGTGGGTACAAAAAATGATCGAAAGGGAAAAAATGCCATACGTGCCTGAATTTTTTTTCCGACCCCCCCCTGGCCTAATAGGAAAAAACTTGTGACAAACTTTGAGGACATAGACTAAGCACTGGTTGATTCAATTCAATTTTGGCCACCCGATTCGATATCGGATATTGAATCTGCAGAAAAGTATAGATTCGCAGAACCCTAAAGTAAAAAAATAACTTACATCTACACAGTGATCGTCGCCAACGATTTCTCTGGGCTTGTTGATACAGTTGGCATATCGCTGTTTATGTCCGACACCACACTGACTATTGCCATTGTTTATTAGACACGACTGCCAGTCGTTTAGGTGCCAGGTATACTCGAAGCAATTGGTACCTTCCTGGCATGGTTCCTCCTCAATCAAGGCATCACAGTCGTAGCGACTATTCCGATCTGGAGGTCGGCTTATTGACCTTTGTCTCGTTCTCTTTAAATTCATGCTGCACGGCTGGAAAATAAAAAGTGTTTTTAGGCGAGGCTCCAGCAATATCACCAGACAATCTGGACAAACTAGGGAAATTAAATCATAAACAAAATTCTCAGAGGTTTTGCCCAAACATTCATTCCCAAGATTATGGAATGAAACTGACAAAACACTAAAATCAATAGAAAGCCGACAAAACTTTAAATATCAAATAAAGGTCAAGATTATCAACGCTTACTTATGCAAACTTTAAATGTAAAAATAAAACTTGCAGAGAATGTTTTCCTCCCAAAAACTCATAATTAAACTACATATACTTAACTCCTGAGTAACAAACCAGCCCCCTCTCCTGTCGTGAATGCTGACTACCCTGAAAACTCGCCCTTATTGGACCCTGCTAACATGATTTACATATCATATACGCATTATCATTGTTAGTTAAGCAAGGTCCACCTTACTATTAGAAAGTGTTCTTTAATTGCCATGCACATCCCTATATAACCATAACTATACATGTTTATGTACATAATACAATATTTTGATATTACAAATTCCAGTATTTTGTTATTAGCACCTCAACTTGAGGTTATGCCATTGATAAATTACTTATTATATTGACAACAGGGTTACTGGAAGACAGCCAATCCTGGTTATGCCACTCCCTCACAATAATTACACCTGATTTTTTATTTATTATTGTTGCTTTGTTGTAACCTAATTATTGTGTGAATAAAATATCCAATCCAATCCACCTATTTAACGAAATTCTTCTCCTTTGCCGATGATAAAAAGCATTTCTCAAAATCTGCCTCTGAGCATGTACGAAGATTCAGGCCCCCCCCCCCGTGTCACCAATTTGGCTGCTAAAGTCAGAGGGATGAACATGTGACTCATTAGTGCCAAGTAGAAGCACAATTCTAGTTAATGTGTTCTTTGATCGCGATATTTCTACAACAAACTTCTTCTCCTTTGCCGATGATTAAAAGCAAACATTTTTTCTCAAAATATGCCTCTGCACATGCGTGAATAAACAGACTTTCTGTCACCAATTTGTCAGTGCCAATGCATTATCTTATATATGCGAGTCTCCCATAGGGAGCGACGCATATTTAAGAAAATACATTGGCCTAACAATATTTACCTTGACCTTGTAAGACAGTGCATTCTCTTATATATGCGAGGCTCCCTATGGGAGACTTGCATATATTTGAGAATGCACTGGCACAGGTTATTTAATGCTGCACCAGCGCAGCTCCCGTCATGAAAGGTTTAACAGCAATCATCATTTCATTTCAAACAACAAACTGCTTTTCGTATGAGGTTTGACAGACATGAAATTGAAATCAAAGAGAAGTTGAATAATACAGAACAATGCTGCCAGGTACTTACAGCCAGTGCTATAAAATATTGTCTCGGTTTTCCAGTATCATCGACTATCGATGAAAAAATGTCAATTTTTACAGGAGATTCAAGAGCCTGGAATTCATATTACAGGTAGTCATTTTCCAGTAATTTCCTGTTTCGAGGATAAGTTTATGTACCCTGTATCTAGCTTGATATGAGGATATCTCCAGTAAGTTCGAACACTTTCATGACAACAGCACATGGAGTTTTAATGTGTCAACAGGGTCCGCGCTGGACCAATATTTAATTTTGCCGAATAATTTGCCAATTGAAAATATTTTTTGCCAAATTCTTTTAGAATTTGCCAAATGCTATCCCTGATAGTATTATTTTCTGCAACATTGAGTCTTATTTTGTGGTTTATCATATTCAACAATAAACAAATCACCGAACAATAAAATTGTAGAAGGGTTGCTTCATCAGAAGGGCACATTAAAAGAGGATTAGCTATGTAAACACCGCCACCACAATAAATGCGGGTAATCCCGCACCATCAATACTAATGCTATCAGATTAACTGCATCTTAACAAAGGTGTTAACTCTTCCTAGACCTTATAAAACACCACCAATATAGTTATATTGTGACAGTTTCATAAAAGAATGGTATTGATTGACCAATATTTTTCAACTTTCTTGAGGAATTAAAAAGTGACTTGCCAAAACTTTTGCCAAATGAAAATATTTTTTGCCAAATGTGAATTATTTTTGCCATTGGCAAATTTGGCAAGTGGCAGCGCGAACCCTGTGTGTCAAGCAAGTATGTGGAAAAAGTCAGTTCAGGAGGAGCTTTTATGGGCAAAAACTTGCAAATGAATGATTCATTTATATAGCATATTTTACGGTGAATTAGCTTCAATACTTTTACATACACTTTTACATACACTCTTTACATGATTATTTGCCCCAGTCATTGGGCATTGACTAACAATCCTCGCTTAGGAGGAATCAATCCTTGCAGCTAATGACAAGGTACTCTGTTAGTGGGCGAGTCCCCATGACAACAATAGTATGAGATAGCTTGCCAAAGGTAATCAACTCAATGTTTGACGTTCAATTGCAGAGAGCAGAATTCGAACGCATAACATTTTCACACCATGATGATACATGTTCAATACTGGACCACAGCACCACTGATAGGGATAGGAAATGAAGTAGATTATAACGCTACTCACCTGCAAACATTTACTCCATTCAGACCATAGACTAACAACACAATGTCCTGCACACGGCATAAAACACGCCTGTCTCGCTGCTGGGCGGGGCTCAGATTTACAATATTCATCGGCAACAATGGTGTTTGGAATTATATTCTTTCCCTGAGATATAGTGCATCTGCAGCAGAAAGGTATTAGTTTAAAGTGATGTGAAACACTCCGGTCGGGTGTCAAATAGAAAAGGAGAATGATCTTAAAGTGATGTGAAACACTCCGATCGGGTGATCAAATAGAAAAGGAGAATGATCTTAAAGTGATGTGAAACACTCCGGTAGGGTGATCAAATAGAAAAGGAGAATGATCTTAAAGTGATGTGAAATACTCCGGTAGGGTGATCAAATAGAAAAGGAGAATGATCTTAAAGTGATGTGAAACACTCCGGTAGGCTGATCAAATAGAAAAGGAGAATGATCTTAAAGTGATGTGAAACACTCCGGTAGGCTGATCAAATAGAAAAGGAGAATGATCTTAAAGTGATGTGAAACACTCCGATCGAGTGATCAAATAGAAAAGGAGAATGATCTTAAAGTGATGTGAAACACTCCGGTAGGGTGATCAAATAGAAAAGGAGAATGATCTTAAAGTGATGTGAAACACTCCGGTAGGCTGATCAAATAGAAAAGGAGAATGATCTTAAAGTGATGTGAAACACTCCGATCGAGTGATCAAATAGAAAAGGAGAATGATCTTAAAGTGATGTGAAACACTCCGGTAGGGTGATCAAATAGAAAAGGAGAATGATCTTAAAGTAATGTGAAACACTCCGGTAGGGTGATCAAATAGAAAAGGAGAATTATCTTAAAGTAATGTGAAACACTCCAGTAGGGTGATCAAATAGAAAAGGAGAATGATCTTAAAGTAATGTGAAACACTCCGATCGGGTGATCAAATAGAAAAGGAGAATGATCTTAAAGTGATGTGAAACACTCCGGTAGGGTGATCAAATAGAAAAGGAGAATGATCTTAAAGTGATGTGAAACACTCCGGTACGGTGCTCAAATAGAAAAGGAGAATGATCTTAAAGTGATGTGAAACACTCTGGTAGGGTGATCAAATAGAAAAGGAGAATAATCTTAAAGTAATGTGAAACACTCCGGTAGGGTGATCAAATAGAAAAGGAGAATGATCTTAAAGTGATGTGAAACACTCCGGTCGGGTGATCAAATAGAAAAGGAGAATGATCTTAAAGTGATGTGAAACACTCCGATCGGGTGATCAAATAGAAAAGGAGAATTATCTTAAAGTAATGTGAAACACTCCGGTAGGGTGATCAAATAGAAAAGGAGAATAATCTTAAAGTGATGTGAAACACTCCGGTCGGGTGATCAAATAGAAAAGGAGAATGATCTTAAAGTGATGTGAAACACTCCGGTATGGTGATCAAATAGAAAAGGAGAATGATCTAGCTCAAAGTAGATATTTTTACAAATATTATATCCAAATTGGCAACAAACATCGTCATTCTTATATATTATATTAATTAATTGTGGTGATTCTCGAAGATGAAAACGTTTTCGTTAATCTATCGAAGATAGTTGCCTCCCGAATCGAGAAGTAAATATTTACAATTGAGCGTAGTTCCGACATTGATTTCTATGGAGTGATACGGTCGATTTGCTTGAAATTTTCGGCAATATTACTAAAATGCTACATTCCTCCAGTTGACAGAGCGCCTGACTGCTAACTTATCAGTTTCACATACCCGAACAAGTACATAATATGTCTTCAAAACATATTTCAATCCCATCCATCAATTTAATAATACAAACTGACAAAAATATACTAGTTAATCACGTCATATATAGACATCATTGCAGATCATTTCGGAAATCTATATCCAAATATATCCAAAACACTTATGTCATATTATACTCAAGCCTGCAAATAGCGTGTCTGTCATTTGCAGAATGAGGTCCCCAGAGGGTGAATTTAGTGATGCTATCCCGCAAAGCGGGCTAGCATCACCAAATTCACCCTCTGGAGACTTCATTCTGCTTATGCCTCATCTTCTGTGAAGTATCTATAGTCCCAAATTAACGTTGTTTTTAGTTAGATTTTTCCATCTGGGAAGTTTCTATATCCCCTAATTTGCAGAAGATAAAATGCATAATCGAGGTGCCCAATAGGTGAACATCACCAACTTCAACTGGGGAACTTCAATCTGATCCTAGGTCTACCATAGCAGTTGAGGGTCTAAGCAGAATGAGGTTCCCAGAGGGTGAATTTGGTGATGCTAGCCCGCTGTGCGGTGTAGCATCACTAAATTCACCCTATGGGGACCTCATTCTGCAAATGACAGACACACTATTTCAAGGCTTGATTATACTGCAGCGAAAACATTATGTTGTCAAACGTTGGCCATCAGACATACTGAACATACTGAACACTGGGTCATGGGATCTGTGTTTTGTTGGATGCGAACCCTGGCAGTAAACTGCTAATCAGTGAAGATCAAGAATTTATGCAGGGGATCCCCATATTTATAAGAATTTATGCGGGAAATCCCTTATTTTTTAGTAAACAGATATGTGGTAATTTATAAATGCAGTTTACACCGTTATAACTGACTTATTTGGGGATATTACTTTGTATAGTGATTCTCTATTGCACATAGCATATGACTACACATATAATCCCTTAAAATTTCATATTTACAATTTATCAATAGCGGCCATATGCAACATAACTAAGACATGACATGCCTGTAATATCTGTAGCAACATTCGTCAATATTTAGAACAATAAACGTATGAAAAGCTCCAAATATGTTTGAAAAATATGACAATATGGAATTCACTCACTGAACGTCCCGATTCTGCATTCCCCGACCACATGCTGGCGTCTCCAGCTGACACTTGCTCCATGTTCCGACTTGCCACTTATACCGTGTGCATTCTACAGTACACAGACGTGACTGAGATTCCTGCGGGGATCTCTGAAATATAAAAATAATAAATATCATTTTTGAGACAGTGCAAATTTTTTTAGGATTAGATGGGATTCGAACCCCAGCCCATGCCGGTGAGTACGCCTTTCGGCTCAAAGCCCGATGTCAATACTACACGGCCAACGAAGCAAGGCACGCTCTCCATCATGGGCCGGGGTTCCAATCCCATCCAATCCCAAAATAATTTGCACTGTCTCAAAAATTACATTTGCTTCTCAAAATAGGTGCCTTGTGTGTTGTCTAGTCCCAGACATGTTCAAAGAGCAATGCTCAGCATGTTTCAGAGACGTATATATAACATGCTACTGTGCCATATCTGCTATATATAAATATGATAAACAATTAACCCTCTGCTAACTGTAACTTGCTGGTAGATAATTAACTCTTTCATCACTGAATATATAGATATAGATATCCCAGAACCCTGGATTTACAGCTGGCCTAAGTAAAATTACGTGTCCCTGATGTATTGCTTCAATAATACCTTTAGAGTGATATTGGATATGGCAAACTGCAGGATTTTATGATCGTTAGTAGGTGTCCTTTAATTTATGTATTTGTGTTATATACAAGGTTGGTACCATACCTAAAAATGATATCTCATGTATGTATAGGTGAGAACTGAAAAAGTATGGTGATTTTCATAAAATTTCATCAAAAATAGGAGACAATAGATAGATACCACAAATAAAACATCGTTAGAAAGGTCAACATAATCTTCTTTAATTCATAAACTTATATGTTATCGGTATGTGTTTGTGATAAACAGTAATAAATGAAATCGGTATCAGACTCAAAACACCATGCCTGTCAGCAACATTGTGTCAACGAGTTTTAGTAAATCCCAAAATAGTAAATGACTTCATATAGGTGTTGTCTATATTTAGAGCGAGGGTCTCCCTTTGCGAGAAAAGAGCGGGCATAGGCTGGGGGTTCAACAGATTTACATTTTTATTTCAATATAGTCCAAGGAATTCTCTGAAAAGGTTCCACCCCTTAAATCTACACTCTTGCTACGCAGGTTCTCATCTTTGAAATATTGTGATTTGTTTAAAAATGCTCAAATGCGGAGCCAAACAGAGAGGAATAATATCCCTTATTTGCGGCCGTTGGGAGACTCGCATATAAAAGACAATGCATTGGAACAGGGTTTTTGCAAAATTTCAGGAAGCTCCAGTCATGGAAGAATTAAGCAGTGTACCTGATCTATATGATCGAGAGTGGGACACTTCCTTCCTCCGGCAGCCGGGAATTGTAGTATCCTTCGGTATCTGATTTGTAAGTTAGTCCCGCAGCTGACGCCACAGGGAGACCACTGGCTCCACTGTGCTAGCTCACAGTCCACAGGGCATAGAACCAGACAAACGTCCTCTTTATAATCTGCAAGACAAGAGTAAGTGACAGATTATATGATGCATGTTGTTCGCAGCCTCAAATCTTTGATGAATAAACAAATCAAATTAACTGGAGTAGCCCGTCATTATGAGGATTTAGCTGTTTCTATTTATTTAAGAAATAACTCTTGTCTCTTGCAGTTATACCTTACTCGTATTTAAATTCGCGCAGTACTATTTTTCGCGCAACATTGGGTGCGAAAACTGAGCGAAAAATAGTATGACTCCCAAGTTTAATCTAAAACGCAGTCAATATGAAATAAAATGTTGCTGAATTTACATATATTATGAACGGGTGAATAGACAATTACGCCTATACATGTATATATTTACATTCGGCCAACCGCTATCAAGACCATTGCTCCCAATGCCAATCGAAAATCGTGGTAACATAGACATTGTTGATATGCTTGTATAAGAACTACTAATATTCCAGGTCGCCACAAAATTATGATGTATGTAGTCACTAGTTTATTGTCAACACGATGTAAATCCGCCGCGATTGCGTTTAATATACACATACTATATCCAGCAATGACTAAGAACCGAAACTTTCATCAGCTTCAAGATATATGAAAATATCTCGAAAATATTTTTGTCAGTTTTGAATTCGCGAATTCAAAACTGAGCGAAAAATAGTACTGCGCGAATTTAAATACGAGTAAGGTAACTGAAAAGTTTGAAGACAAATTCTATAATGTACATTTTAGTAAATTTGTCTTCAATCTTTTTTGTTATAACTCATAACCTTAAAGGTACTCAATCCGATCAGACCCTCATAAATTACTATTTCTTTGGCTTCGGGGGTAAAAAAATATTTGATTCGAGTCGAGGAACCTACCCATCAATGCTCAGAGTGATCAGATATCAATTTTTGAAGTTTTGTTATTTCTATTGTTTGTGGCCCAGAAACACGCCGTCAAAATGATGGTCTCGGTCAAAATTGCGTTATTATTACCATTTGATTTTAGAGTTATCCATCTTTGTCAGTTTGAATAAGTGTTTCTGGGGCAATTATTAGTACACATCTCGAGAAATAACAAACTTCAAAAATCAATATCTGATCACTCTGCGCTTTGATGGGTGGGTTCCTCGACTCGAATCAAATATTGTTTACCCCTGAAGCCAAAGAAATAGTAATTTAGGGGTGCTTAATCGGATTGAGTACCTTTAAGTGAAACAAAACTTATTTTTTTGTAATTTAATCTGCCATTCGCAGGAGAACCCCCAGATAGCAGTAACAGATAGAAGCAAAAGTTAAAATGAGCGAAAAACTCTTGAGATTATTTCAGAGCAAAATCATGCATGGAGTTGAAAGCCGTCGCGCTGTCAATCGCACCTATAATAATTGATTGCTCAAGTGGCCTCATCAGTTAAATACACCTTAACCCTTTCAGTGCCAAGTCCGATTTTTGTATCAACCCATATTTCCTTGATAATTTTTCAAATTTATTGATTATAATAATGTGATATATTGATGGAAAGAGCTCTCAGAGCTCTTTCCATCAATGTATCACATTATTATAATCAATAAATTTGAAAAATGATCAAGGAAATATGGCTGGATAAAAAAATCGGACTTGGCACTGAAAGGGTTAAGAGATGCAAGCCTGGAAATAGCGTGTCTGTTATTTGTAGAATGAGGTCCCCAGAGGCTGAATTTAGTGACACTATACTGCATAATGGGCTAGTGTCACCAAATTCACCATCTGCTTAGGCCCTCAACTGCTATGGGAGACCAAGGATCAGATTGAAGTTCCCCAGTTGAAGTTGGTGATGTTCACCCATTGGGCACCTTGATTATGTATTTTATCTTCTGCAAATTAGGGGATAAAGAAACCGAACAGAAGGGAAAACGTGACAAAAAACAATGTTAATTTGAGACTACAGATACTTCCCATAAGATGAGGCCTAACCAGAATGAGGTCTCCAGAGGGTGAATTTGGTGATGCTAGCCCACTGTGCAGGATACCATCACTAAACTAACACTCTGGGGACCTCATTCTGCAAAAGACAGACATGCTTTTTGCAGACTTGAAGAGATGGAGGGGGTGGTGGGGGGGGGCAAGATACATTGTTACACCGGTAGTTAAAGCAGTAGCTTACCATCTGGAGAACACTTAGATGCCTCATCCATATCCCTGTAGTCATTCTTACACGCTATTGCTTTAAATATTTTCCCGGGACCACAGAGCTGCTCATCGTATCTATACGACGTCTCATTTCTCGACATTCTTGTTAACAGACGGTGGTGAGTAGACTTCATATAACGCCTCTCTTTCATGCGGTTATTGGAATGATGGGGCTCGATGATACATTCTGACCAGTTCCCGATCGGCACTGGTTGTAGGATATCACATTTACATCTATCGTGCTCATCTAGTGGGTACAAAAGTCTGTCTCGACATTGTAAGTTTGAACCACTTTCTTCTGCAAAAAAAATAAAAATATATTAATTAAAGGTAACAATATTTTTGACTAGAAATCTTACTCTTTAGCCCTTACATGACTGGAGCTTCCTGTATGGTGCCCCATACAGGTGGCAGCTTGTATTGCTGAGTGTTGTCTGCTCATGTTTGTGAGGGGCTCCATTAGGGTCCTGCGAATTGGAGATTTTGATCGAATCGAATTCAGGAAATCGAATCGAATATCGAATAGAATCATATATGTGTGTTGCATTCTCAATTGGGCATGTTTTGTCAACGATTAGGCGATTTGTGAAACGTTCTATGAACTACATGCACGAAGTTCCATCATAACTGATGTGGCGATGAACCGTCCTTTGCAATACTATTAACTTCAATTGATAATTGTCGAGAGAAAAAAAACAGATTAAAACATCCATGCGGCCGTCACGACGATTAATATATAACCACTAAACGGATTATCGGAACTAAAATCACGCAAAATTTATTGAGTTTGCATGTATATGCAAAATTGCAAATCGACATTCGGAATCACCCGTTGTTATAAACTTGAAGATGCAACAACAGTCGCAGGGTAGCCTGTTTATGTAGTACTGCATGGATGCTTCTTGGACAGATGATTCCATAGATGGATCATTGTCTCAGATGCTTGCGATTTATACACCATGTTGCATTCATCACACGTGTAAGTCCCTGCACTGCCTGCAGCTTTGTCATGTTTAAAATAAAGATGAATAACAGACGACATATTGTCAAGTGTCAAGGAACGCTCCGAAACTGAAAGTCATCTTCAAAAGAAAACACCGCCAAAATGCACTTTTCGATACCGTGTTGTTTAAATTCTCAGCTATATTACATAACGCAGAATCTGAGTCGGATAGACGGCGGACAACTCTAGCCATTGCTCAGTCTCATATCTCTTATAATTTACGCGCGTCGTCGGTCCATCGGCGATCTCCGAGCTTTTGGCTACCTTGTTCATTGAAGCTAGAATTCAGACGTATTTAGTCGTCCTAAGTGGCTAATTGCTGGCTACACTTATATTTAATATATATAATCGCGACGTACAATACGAATTATAAGGTGTATATATACATCATTTTCTCTAATTAAAAAACATCTAAGATCGACGTGTATACTTGTCCGTAAACAGCCTAATTTTCCATCAGTGTATATTCGAAATTTCGAGTTGGAAATTTCGACTCGAATTCGAATCGAATTTGACTTTCGAATCGAATCTCGAATTGAATATCGTATATTCGCAGGACCCTAGGCTCCATGAGGGTAGTTTGACCAATTAACCCTTCCATGACTGGAGCATCCTGAATTTTTGTGAAAACCCTGTGCCAATGCATTCTCTTATATATGTGAGTCTCCCATAGGAGGCCTTGCATATATAAGAGAATGCATTGGCCTAACAATATTTACATTGAGCTTGTAAGCCAGTGCATTCTCTTATATATGCAAGGCTTCCTATGGGAGACTCACATATATAAGGGAATGCACTGGCACATGGGGTTTAATGCTGCACCGGCGCAGCTCCCAGCATGAAAGGGTTGACACCTCCATTTCAGGATTTCTCCCGACCTGTATGAATAGACAACTGACAGTGTTCAATAATCCAGTCTGCAACTGACATAGTGTTCAATAATCCAGTCTGCAAACTGACAGTGTTCAATAATCCAGTCCGCAAACTGGCTTATTAGACGATAATCACAACAATAAAATAACATTTGATTCTGTATTGGCTTACCATTAGATACAAAAAATAATACGATGTGAATTCTTGGAAATTTCCTAACCGGAATGGATTATTTGAGACACACTTAGATGCGGAAGCGACGTTCTGGAACATTCGATATTGGGTAGGCCAAAGTTACCACCTCAGAAAACTCTTTGCTTATTACACCAAACACAACAGCAAATTCTGGAATGCTGCTGATTGGATGAATTCAAGTAATTTAGAATAACACTAAAATATGATTTAAATAACATACTTTTGGAAGGCATAACCATAAAGTACACACATTCAATGGCAAACACAAAGTGACGACCGCACTAAATATAGCTGGGACTACATACAAGTAGCGCCCGGGTGTATTCTCCACCATCCTAATGGATGAGCTCTCAGAGAAAAGTGTTACAGCTCTCAGCCATTCAGAAGGGCGAGAAAGTCACATGAGATACAATCTTTATATATAAAACAAGCCATCTCTCAGTAACTCGGTCATAATTTTTGCAGGTTTGTAACTCTTCAACCACACATGATTGATCATATTTCACACCGATTGGTCAAAGTAAATCAAAGTTTGTAAATGCGTTTTTTTTTTACAACATTCAAGTCATAAACATGAAGATTGCATTTAATCTGTAAAGATAGAGTTATGCCACTTCCATCAGTACTGTAAACATCAAAATGCAAAGTTAGCATACTAACATGCAGAATCGACTGACTCAGTTTATCTCATTTTAAAGAAGCATGACTTAAAGAAACAGCATCCATTGCATTACAAATGTGGTGGTAGAAACAATCCTGAAAGATTTATTTCAATTTTTTTATTAATTTCATATATATGGCTACTTTGGGGGAACCTAGCCGACGAAAATGACAAGCACGCACCAAAAAGTAATACAAACGTTTATAGACCAGTCTTTTATGACAACCAACATCTAGTATAATAAAACATTCAGTTATATTACGTGAAGATATACAAAGATATCTAAATGAACTTACCAAGAAGTTTTCTCTGCCGCACCCGTTTCCCTTGGCAACCACCAATACAATGGGAAAACTCCGACCACTCACTGAAGCGACATTCTGTCTCACACGGTTTGTAACATCTCTCCGTCAGTGAGGGTATTGGACCAATGTTACGCATGCAGACGTCAAGATGGTGGACTGTTCCATTCTCATGCTCACATGAGATGTCTGGTCAAAAATAGAACGAAAATCAAAGTACATTTCAAGTTCTGTTAAATTTCATGCCATCCAAGATCACCTACAAAAATAAGGGTACAGGGATATGAATGACAAGTATAGATTTGATGATTATTCTTGGTAAGACCAGGAGCTGTTGGCATTCCAGTGGATGGGGTATAGAATAACATTCGTGTCATTTTCTCCGGGTATAGATATATATACACCAGCCACTCAGATTCCTATCCAACACGAGAGAATCCACTCCAACTTGCCAGTAACAACTTTTAGAAATAGAAAACGCTCTTTATGCCTTCTCTCGTCTCAGTAATGTACCGATCAAAGATAGGACCTCTCCTCCTTCTCACTGAGCCATGTAAGCAATTCTGAAGAAATGCAACATCTAGATTCCTATTGGGTATTCCTGTGGATTGACGGTACATGCACCATGTATGTAGATGTGTAGAAACCCGACATAACAATATGTTGTTGTTGTCGTCATTGAGTGAATGGGGGCCATCGGACATTCCTATGGCAGCATTCATGAGTAGTTATCCCATAGGAATTGTTTAGATAATAAGTTCCAGAAATGACTATAGGTCCATAGGTCGTTTGTTGAACTTATTATCTAAACATTTCCTCAATAAATAGGGTTCCTTCCACACATTTATTTATCTGTCGTCTGCTTTTATCATCTTAACATCCCTCCAAAATGAATAATAGACCATTCCAATGTACACCTTTTAACTGACTGGGAGAATCCATTTAGTATAAAAAAGGGTTAAAACACTCTTAAGAGAAACTTGAGTAACATATGATGTTTCTCTTTGTGTTTTTGGGAATAATAAATCAAAGAGCCTTCAAAATGAGGTTCTAGATATTTTGTCATTGGAAGCGGAGCTGGGAAGAGATAGCGCATCTTTAAGTCGCAATCAGGCCATGCACACTCTATTTCCTGTTTCTCAGACCAAAACGCATGTAAGTGCTCGGCTTTAAGTTATTATTTTTTATTTTTAGGACACACAACAACGAATCATTCCACCTCTGGATCGGCTAGCTCTTGGTAAAATTTCAGTTGTCTGTGTTCCGAAATCCACCCATGTTTCTCCAATTTTGAAAAACCTACATTGTCTCCCAGTGCGCACGCAAATTGATTTCAAGTTAGCAACGTTCTGCTATCGTTACTTTCATTCCTCTGCTCCAGCATACATCTCGGACCTTCTTACGTTGTATGTACCAGGCCGTGATAACCTCTGTTCCAAGGAAAAACAGCTTCTGGCTGTTCCCGTGGGTAAATATAAGAAAAATGAACGTCGTCTGTTCACACACGCCGCACCAAGTGATTGGAACTCCATCCCTCTCGACATTCATCGTTCACATTCTCTTGACATCTTCAAGCAACGACTTAAGAAGCACCTCTTCAAGATTTACCCGCACACAACTAGCCGTAGATAGTGACATTGCATCATGTTCCGTATCCACATATTTGCTTGTGTGTGACTGTACATCTTCTAATGTTTGTACATGTATATAACCTGCATATAGAGTCCCAAGCTCTTCGAGCTACACCAGGGATGAAATGCTATCTAAATGCTATATATTATTATTATTACCTAAACAGATGTCCATAAATGTTAGTTGATAAATTCCATGTGATTTATTTCATCAAAAATCAACCAATATATAAGTATCATTGATAAATTTATTTTACTGAGATTGCAGTCACAATGCAATGTTTGAACATAGTTACCAATTACAATAATGAATCGGAAATTTGAATTGGGATACAGTTCTGTTTGATCTCACTTCACAGGTTTGCATAAATCGAACTGATTAAATAATTATCAAACAAATTGATCACGGATAAAAAAGATTGCACACATGCAGAATTTTGAGAACATGTACAGTAATGCCCTAAATAATCAACTCCTTAACCATAGCAGAATTATGTAACTTTTCAGGATTTAGTCGGAAATATGGCTTGTCACAGAGCTCTCCAAGGAATGGCAACAAGCCATATTTCCGACTAAATCCTGAAAAGTTACCCATAATTCTGCTGTGGTTAAGGAGTTGATTATTTAAGGCATTACTGTATGTGGGCCTGAGAAAATGGAATTTGACTTTGCGTGGCTTAATCACTTTTCTATTGTTTATGTTGATTCTTTATATCATAGCTTACTTCTAGCTCTTAGGCCCTCCTCACAGCTGCCGACCTTTCGTGGAACAATACATCTGCCCCACGAAGAGTGATTCCACTTGAAGCCGTGACAGAGTGGTAAGTCGAGGCACTGTCGGGGATCAGCGAGGTTATTCGGACATGGCTTCCCTCCATACTGAGCATGCTGGATAATGTAGCGGTGACGGTACTGGATCGGAACTTTCTGAGACGTAGCTGTGATAAAAATAGAAGGATTTTGACAGAAATTGAAGACAATTTCACATGAAAACATTATATTATAGTGTTTGCAAATGATTTTCCAAGCATTTGACAAAATATCGTGGACGACTCGTTGTGAATCATATTTATCAAACGAGTTTCATAAAATCTTATATCCAACATAATGAGTTGAAGATCTTGTATATCACATGAAAAAAACAAGAGCTTTATGCCTTTTTAACAAATCAAAATCCTGAAAAGAAACTGCAAAATGCAAACATTTACAGCATTGGCTGAGACGCTTCACAACCATATACAACAATATTGCATGCTCTGGGCTGGCGACGGAACATATATTCCCCCCAATTTGCCTCTTTGTGTTTGTGTCTATTTCATCAGTGCAACAAAGTTGGACAAGATGTTAACTTTATTAAACAAAGTAATCATTTTGCATTGTCTGGTGTTGGTATCATGTGTGGCTTTTCGAAATAGTATTAAACAATGAAAACAATGTCAAGACATGCGATCATTTTGTTGGTGCGATGCCAAGTGACTTTAACTAATTTGCAAGTGCCACCTATGCATAGTGACATTAACTAATTTTACAAGTGCCGCCTATTTATAACTAGTGAGAGTTAAGGAAATATGTAATGGCTTTTTTAATGATATAATAGGGTTTCATGTGATATAAGCTAATACGGTGACACTGAGACATGTTGATATTTATTATTTGATCAATGGAATTCAATAACATTCTATTAACGAGTGAGCACATTGAGGGCCTTTAACCCTTTGGAGAGTATCTATTATATAGATAATGAATGGCTTGGAGTTGACTATTCCTCCTCAAGGACCACTATTTTGGCATAGTCAACGACAAGACATTCATTAGTTATTATATTATATCGAACATTGGTGCCAATTAATTCTCACACAATATCTGTGTCTGATTTTGTCACATTTTTATTTACCGTGTTTTGGAAATCGGTCTCAGATTTTACAATTTATGACAATCTGTTGACGATGGCAGGGGGGGGGGGGGGGGGGGGGGGGGCATAACTATGTTATTAGTTACATCTAACAGCACCTCTTCATAATTCATGCATTTATTGCTATCAATACGTCATTAGCAAAGATATTTTGGCAAAATTGTAGAAGTTAACTGGCTTAACTTCGATTAGAATGGAAATGGAAGTTATAAATAACTTCCGCTGGCACTACAAAATTAGGACTGGCCGCTTGCCAACCAAACGGAAAAAACTATTGAATACATTAGCTAGCTATGATCTGACATTGGTAAGATCATTACAATTCACCAATAAATCTAATGATATGCTTATATTGCAAGTATCGTACACGGTACAGTTTAAGATTGGCCGAATCTTCAGGCGGTAAACCGATTTCGTGGAATGAGTTTGTTACTATAAATAGAAAAAGAATAGTAGGCATGTAGGAATCCTACTGGGGTATAGCAGTGTGCAACCAATCAGAATGCGAGAAAGTCACGTGAGATATAATATAACATCATATACATGATTGCATGTGTGAGTTTAACGTCAACGTCATAGCAATAATTATTAACAAATTCAGGACAAAAGGGACCAACAATTCGTTTTAATTTATATGTATTTTCTGTTTATGTGTGCTATCATAATCTATTGCACTTATACATTGGGACATTATATTAATCTAAATATCTCCTCTACATTTCTTTTATAAATCAGATAATTAATTGAAGTTATGTCTACATAAAAATGACACTTCCTGAAATGACAGATATGCCGTTCCACTCGCGAACCATACGGCAACATATATGTCTTTCTCCTCGCCAAAGGGTTAACCCTTTCAGTGGTAAGTCCGATTTTTGTATCAACCCATATTTCCTTGATCATTTTTCAAATTTATTGATTATAATAATGTGATACATTGATGGAAAGAGCTCTAAGAGCTCTTTCCATCAATGTATTACATTATTATCAAGGAAATATGTGTTGATACAAAAATCGGACTTGGCACTGAAAGGGTTAAAGGGTTCATCGCTTACCATCCCAGCAGCTCTGGCTGCAATCCGACCACTCGGACCAGTGCGTCACTTCACAGTCTTTAGGACACGGTACTTCACACATCTGTGAGTCGTCTGGTCGAACTTTGTTAACACAGCGTCGCTCGGCAACCAATTGCCCTTTGTTGTTATAACAGGCAACCTCTCGCGTCTGCTTGCCATGGCCGCAGTTATATGACCTCCGATCCAAATGGCATGTACCCCAGCTACTGGTACGCCACATGTACACTGAACATTCCATCGGCAGCGGACAAGTCTGCTTCTGAAATATCTCATTATCACCAGGACACGGCCTTCCACCTATAAAATTTAATTAAAGACATATTATGGACTTATTCGGGTGCGTGAAACTGATAAGGTAGTACTCAGGTGCCATGCCAACTGTTGGAATGTAGCATTCTACTAACATTGCCAAAAATCTCAAAGAAATCAACCATACTACTCCATAGAAATCATCGTCTGAACTACGCTTAATTGTAAATATTTACATCTCGATTCGGGATGCAACAATCAGCAGTAAACTAATGCAAATCAGTTCGCCATGGAGAGTCATTGCATTTAATAATATATAAGAATGACAGAGTGTTCTGTAAATTTGGATTAATATTCGCAAAAATAACTACTTTGAGCAATATTATTCTCCATTTCTATTTGGTCACCAACCTGGAGTGTTTCACATCACTTTAACCCTTTGAGTGCCAGGTCGATTTTTGTATCAACCCGTATACCCTGTGCCAATGCATTCTCTTATATATGCGAGTCGACCATAGGTCGCCTCGCATATATAAGAGAATGCATTGGCCTAACAATTATTTTTTTTTTACAATTTTTTACAATTTTAATAATTTATTCTTATATTCTTTAACAGACTTATTTTGCAGGTTTAGGGCCGATGAGATCGGCCCCTGGCACTCAAAGGGTTAAGCCATAGGTTTAGTTTTTAGGTTGAGGTCATTTTTTTATCATCAGACCAGGGTTAACCTAGATGTGAGACAGTCCCAATGAGACTAAGGATACCCCCACAGTGCAATTGGGCTACATTAAGTGTAGCATATAAACATATTTGTTTTTCCAAAAGAAAACAGGAAATTCAAGCTCGGACAAAATTATGCATGTTGCGAAAAACTTCTAAGTTGAAAAGGGCCACGAAAAAGTCAGACAGACCCCATAATCACAGATGCACAGGTTCTCGTGCTACTAAATATATGACAGACTGTGCCAAGTTTCAAAACAATTTGTCTAATTTTATAAAAATTGACTGATTAATGGGTCATTGAAATTTATTTGACGGTTAAGGCAAATTTTTTCTATTGACCTAATATATGGATACAGTATACAGCATTATTCAATCAACAATTTCTGAATTCTCAAAAATCTGGTGCGAGAAAGCATCACTAAATTCAACCTCTGGGGACCTCATTCTGCAAACTCAGGCTTGACTGGTTGGCAAATGTAGCCAGCAAGGACAGGGTGTGCCTTGGTACTGCACTCAATAGCTTTGTTCAATTATATAAGCATACAATATGTCTTTAAAATTATGCATATAAACTGATGATATCACACATTTATACATAATATCTCAGTAAATTGCCCCATGTGCTCCCCGCATATGCAATGTTTTATGTTGACTTTAACTGTCAGTTGATATTGTTATAACAAGAATAGCATTGACATAAAACAAGTTCTCTGAGAATGCACTAGATATAGAGTTAATGTTCTTTGACTACAATTTGAATTGACAAAATGCTGCTTTAGCTTCAACCCTTCTATGACTGGAGCTTCCTGAAATTTTGCGAAAACCCTGTGCCAATGCCTACTTTAATATATGTATGAGAGACACGCATATATAAGAGAATGCATTGACCTAACTTGACCTTGTCAGCCAGTGGATTCTCTTATATATCTGAGGCTCCCTAAAGAGAATGCACTGGCACATG
Organism: Siphonodentalium dalli; assembly: GCA_032622095.1. Classification (NCBI taxonomy): domain Eukaryota; kingdom Metazoa; phylum Mollusca; class Scaphopoda; order Gadilida; family Siphonodentaliidae; genus Siphonodentalium; species Siphonodentalium dalli. Next base: position 196,541,365 of record CP136067.1, on the reverse strand, counting down.
ATCTTTAATGCTGAACAAGCACAGCTCCTGTCATGAAAGTTAAGATGGCGCACATTATGGGGTACAATTATTCCAAAAGAATTTCCTAGTTTTCTAGACAAATAAAAATTTCTTACCAAAATAATCTATTTGAAACAAGAGCATCGCTAGGCGTGGCAAAAATACACCCATGGTTAATTCCAATAAAGGGTCATAACTCTGGTGAAAATTGGCGGGCGGAACTAAAATTCGATCTTGACGTGTATTTTTGGGCTACTACCTAATTTCATTTATTCAGTTCAGATTTACTAACCTTATCATCCGGAAAAGAAAATTGAGTGAAAATTCCAACAAAAAGGGCCCTAACTCTGGTGAAAATTGACGGGTGAACCCAAATGTGAACTTTACCTGTATTTCGGGCCAGTAAATTCACATACCAACTTTTATTCTTTCTAGTTGAGGCTATCTCAAGTTATCAACCAGAAACCAAAAGTGAATGGACCATTAACATAAGAAGTCCTGTTTTTTTTAAATGAGTGAACTAGATAACAATATCAGCTTTGAAAGTTCGTTAATTTTTTATATGTCATCTAATTTTGACTCATTAATTATTTCCCTTTACAATTCAATAGCTCATGTAATTAAAGAATTTCAAGTAATATACTATGTATAGGAGTGGAAAAAATTTGAGGAATTGGTTACTTTAACATATGACCATCGCCTTGATTGAATAATGAGATGCTAAAATCCATCCCCATAACTCCGTTAAAAAATATTGGACAAAACCAAATTCGAATTCTCTCTGTATTTTGGGCTGAGAAACTCACATACCAAATTTGGTTTTGATCACAAATATTTTTTTTTAGTTATGGCAGCATGCGTGAATTCTAAGTAAAAAAAGGGCCATAACTCTGATCTGATCATATTAGAACTCGATCTGTATTTCGGGCTGAGAAATTCATAGACAAAATTTGGTTCTGATCGGATAGAAAATATTTGAGTTATCGCGCCATGCATAAAGTGTCTATGGACGGACGGATGGACGGATGAATGACAAGTGGTCAATCCAGACATCGACACTATGTGTACCATACTATGGTATGGGTACAAATAAAAACACCAACCTGGACCAGGAAAGGCTAGTATCTGCCGATGTCTCTGGCGTATGGACGTTGTTAGTTCCAACTGGCAGACTTCAGGACAGCTTGTCCATTTCGACCATTTGGATATCACGCAGTCATTTGGACATGGCACATAACATGTGGCTTCTTCATCTGGTTTGGGGCTGTCTTCAGCACACAAATTATCAGTTACCCGTAACTATAAAGAAAAATATATAGATCAATTTCAGTTCCAATGGTTAATTTAACACTTCCATGAATGGAGCTTCCTGAAATTTTGTGAAAACCCTGTGCCAATGCATTCTCTTATATATGGAGTCTCACATAGGGAGCCTTGGATATACAAGAGAATACATTAGCCTAAAAATATTAACATTGTAATTCAGTGTATTCTCTTATATGTGAGGCTCCCTATGGGAGTTAAACAAATAAAAGGTTAAACAATGATCATGTAAAAGATGGAGTAGCTCGGAGATAACTTTGGAAAAATATTAAAAATTGTTTTACTCTACAATACATATGGCTTATGATTGCCTAAGTTATTCCACTTTTACTATCTCCTGTTCTTAATATATAACGAATGCAAATTTCATTCTGTCAAAATGTGGTAATGTCATTAGAAACAGGAATGATTAATTACAGGGTTGATACTCTTTCCTAGGAATCAAATTTAAGCACTTTCTAATAACTTTTTAAGGACTGGTGAAGAGTTTCAAAGGACTATTTTACTATATTAAAACCTACCATAAACACATCACTCTGTGTCAGTTTACAGTGTTCAAAATGGTGAACTGAACTCCAGAACTCCCATCTATCTCCTTCTGGCATCTTGAACACTCTTCTTTATACTTATTTCCTTTCACAGCCCTTATCTATTTATACTTTTTCCCCAAATATGATTAAAAATGCATTTTCCCAAAAAAACAGCTACATGCTTCCATTGCCTACAAGCGGTAGATAATAAAGAGCTTCTCAATTATGAGCTTTTCTGATCATTTTTAACGTATTACTTTATGGATGATTTTGTGGCTTTTCGCCATAACAAGTATGCTTACAAGTATTTTTATTTTATCCATTATTATACAGTAATGCCTGAAGTATATGACCCTTTAACAACAGCAGAATTATGGGAAATTTTTCAGGATTTAGTCGGAAATATGGCTTGTTCCCATTCATCGGAAAGCTCTCACCTGACATATTATACTGTATCTCAAGAATCCTGAGGCTGATTGTCATGGAATTTTACGTGTATATTCTGTATATTAGCATTGATTAAGTGAGCTAATGTCAACCCTCTGATTGCTCCCCGATACCTTTCCGATGAATGGCAACAAGCCATATTTCGGACTAAATCCTGAATTTTTTTCCATAATTCTGCTGTGGTTTAGGGGTCGATTATTTAGGACATTATTATATGTTTACCTGGCAAATAACCTTAGGAAAGTTTTAAGATAATGCGGTGTCAAATCGGAGGGTGGGTCCTTAGTACTGTACTCACATTATATCTATCATGTCCTTAGTACTGTACTCACATTATATCTATCATGCCCTTAGTACTGTACTCACATTATATCTATCACACCCTTTGTACTGTACTCACATTATATCTATCATGTCCTTAGTACTGTACTCACATTATATCTATCATGCCCTTAGTACTGTACTCACATTATATCTATCATGTCCTTAGTACTGTACTCACATTATATCTATCATGCCCTTAGTACTGTACTCACATTATATCTATCACACCCTTTGTACTGTACTCACATTATATCTATCATGTCCTTAGTACTGTACTCACATTATATCTATCATGCCCTTAGTACTGTACTCACATTATATCTATCACACCCTTTGTACTGTACTCACATTATATCTATCATGTCCTTAGTACTGTACTCACATTATATCTATCATGTCCTTAGTACTGTACTCACATTATATCTATCATTCCCTTAGTACTGTACTCACATTATATCTATCACACCCTTTGTACTGTACACACATTATATCTATTGTGCCTGTAGTACTGAACTCACATTATATATATCAAACCTTTAGTACTGTACTCACATTATATCTATCGCGCCCATAGTACTGTACTCACATTATATCTATCGCGCATGTAGTACTGTACTCACATTATATCTATAGCGCCCATAGTACTGTACTCACATTATATATATCACACCCTTAGTACTGTACTCACATTATATCTATCACACCCTTAGTCTTGTACTCACATTATATCTATCAACGCAGGCTATAGTTTTATAGAGTAAGCCTGATCCACATGAATGCTTCTCGTTGTATATCATACAGTTACTGTTAGTAATGTTCCAATTATAGCAGGGCTTGGGCTCACACGCCTGCATCTCACTAAGATGGGGACACATTGTTCCTCCGTTCCCAGGAAACGTGAGAATCTCTCTCGTCCGGTATCGCTGGCCTATAAAGAAGAAAATTATAGTGCCAGTCAGGTATGCTATTCTATATCACATAAAAACCCTATAATATCATTGAAAAATCGATTAGATATTTTCTTATCTCTCACTAGTGAGTAATCGATGGATGCTTCCCAGGATACTTGGAATCGCGCCAAGTAAATTACTGCGCGGATTAATACTATTTAAAAAAGCCGTGCTTGACACCAATATCAGACATTACAAAATGATTGCTTTGTTCATTATAGTTCAATTACTGTCCAACCTCGTTGGACTAATGAAATTAAGCACAAAACAATGAGGCAAATTGGGGGACTATATGTTTCGTTGTAAGGCAGAGCGATCAATACTGTCGTATATGGCTGTGAAGTGTCTCAGCCATTTTTTCAGCTTCTTTTAAAGATTTTGATTTGTTAAAAAGGCATAAAGCTCCAGTTTATTTTTCATGTGATATACAAGATCTTCAACTCGTTATGTTGGAATATAATATTTTATGAAACGAGTTTGATAAATTTGATTCACAACTCTTCTACGACTCGTTGTGAATCAAATTTATCAAACTCGTTTCATAAAATCTTATATCCCGACATAACTCGTTGGAGATCCTCTATATCTGAATAGTCTAGAGAGGAAGTATTGATTCTTTCAGTACATGTTAAAAGGAGACTGTACCTAAATCCAGTTATTTATGGGGGCATTTTCTACTATATTCAATAGAAACTATGTAACAAATGAATTAATTTGAGTCAGGAATGAGTGAAAAATACACTAATTTACTCTATGAATGATGTAAAACAACATTATTATTATAATGTAATGAAATGAGTAAATTCTTCCTTACCAAGATGAGATTCAGTGCGCCTCTTCCGAGCATAATCTTCACAATCCTTCACTTTACACACGCTCCACTCTAACCATTCAGAAACCGTGCAGTCGAAATGGCACTCAACTTTACATCGCTGTGAGGTAACTGGATTCGGTTCAATGCACTTCTCGTCTTCCACAGGTCTTTCGTTATCGTGTTCTGAAAATATCAACAAAGTGCTTTGTAAAGCTGCTTTTATATACGTCCATGTAACGCATCCACTTTATTTACACATAGGTCCATGTTACTCTGCGCTTACAAATCTGTTAGCGGATGCGAGAACATATATTTTTGTGAAGGAGGCTGAAGATAAATACACGAAAAGGTGTTATATATACATGTACTATGAAACCAACTTGGCAATTTTCCAGCCATTTTCAATTTTTGACGGTGATGCAAACGCTGTTTATTTTTACCATATCAGGAAATGTCTAACTGAGAAAGCTCTTTATATATTTGTCAACATGGGCGAAGAAATTTCAGGCAGCATAATAGCTAACTCTCACCAAAACAATGGCATCATATGTCATTTAATGTATATTTTGACGAATATCTGCCATCACAATTATTTAGCCAACCAAAGGATATTGAATCTGTCATACTTTATAATGAAAAAAATTCAGATGCCTGTTGGTAGATCATGCCATGAATCTCTACTCTGGTTAACGCCCATAGAGATCATATTCCACCAGTACAAAACCTTGGAACTTTTTGAGGTTTTGACAGGGAACCTTATAATGTCGAAAAAATAACGCGGGGAATGCATTTCTTAGTTATTATATGTTCCTTAATAATATACTTCACTGTTGGTGAAGGTCCCAACTTGAACTTTCACGATTTAAATAAATTTGTGAGCGATTTTGCGTTGTGTCGCTTACAATTATGGAATTTCTCCTGGTTAATTAATTCATTGTTTATTGCGATACCAGCTCGTTTATTACATATCTATCAACGTAATTCGCATGATCGCACAACGTTCCAGGCGTGTGATAATTCTCAGAATCGCACTAGTGCAATCTGTCGACGGAACTATTTCATTCAGTGTTGTTAGACTGGTTTTCGCCGTTACTATTTTAACTTTTCAACGCAAGGGCGACAACCCAATTAACACCTTTGCGCGGGTCAAGATGGGTCAAGTTCACTCGCGGATAGACGGGCTCCCTGTCTGATTGTTGCGTTAACCCTAAAATACCGTTAAAACTCAATTAAATTCACATTTTCTGTACCGGAGATGTACAATTGTGAGTCAACTTACTATGATACGTAGATATGTAATAAAAATAGAATCGCATGAGTGTCTGAATTTAGAAGAAATTATCGCACTCGATTTGTTGGCGGAACGCGATACCTCTCGTGCGGGACTGCATCCTGCACTCGAGGTATCGCTCCGCCAACAAATCTCGTGCGATAATTTCGTCTAAATTCAGACACTCATGCGGTTCTATCTATATATACCACGGAAAAGCATGCAATTTTGAATTGGGACATTCACCTACAGTGAAGTTCATTACTAAGGAACCGATAATAACTAAGAAATATATTCCCAAAGTTATTTTTCGACGGCGGTAAATAAATTGTAAATGGCAAAAAAAACACAAAACATATTGCGAAAAAAATGGCTAAAATAATTTCCTCCCAATTGTGTCCAGACATGGAGGCGATTATAAACACGCCAGCTTAGTACTCAGTCTAATTACATCATGCGCAGCTAACATCCGCAAAACAAAAGCGTCGGCACCTCGTGTATGTTATACGACCCGATGTGCTTGGAGCAATTAGTAAGAGGTGTGCATTGGTGTTGATTTCATATCGTGTCAACAAAGGAATCGACTGTCATCGGGTTATTTGAATATATTGATGAAAATATCTGTAGAGGGACCATCTAGGGAAGAGTTTGATTTCAAATGTGCGTTTACGAAATGGTCAGATGTAAAAACCCGTAGAATGTTTAAGAATGTTTAAGTATGTTATTGTTATTTACATCTAATTTTGTTGCTCATGTTTCGCTTTGAAAATAAAATGTAATAAACATTCAATTTATCTCAAAATATGTTCCAAAATAAGAGGCTAAAGAAAATGCAAAGTGGCTAAAAAAAATGGCATTTGGCTAAAAGAATGGCAAAAGGAATTTCTGGGCCAGCGTGAACACTGTCCCTGTCAAAATTTCAAAAAGTTCCAAGGTTTTGTGCTAGTGGAATATGATCTGTACGGGCGTTAGCCAGAGTAGAGATTCATGGCATGATCTAGCCTGTTGGCTGCTTATAATATCTGAACATTCCTATAAAATAAATTGCCCATTCCAACATGATTGCCTATTCAGTAACCTAAGGGTTAATATATCATATGTAAACAGCCCTTGCAATTCAGATTTACTTGCTACAGTAGTAGAATGCCTTAGCCAAATTGATGTGCTTTGGCAGTGACTTCGGCAATTTTACATCCTCTCAAATAATGTGGCTTATGAAGGAGGTCAAGTGACCAATAATTAATGACGATTTCCATCCAAATCTCCACAGCAAAAGTTATATATGAAGCGGTTGTCTGGGAACTGAAGCAGCCATATCATTAAACAGACTTAACATTTAATTGGCCGTTGGGCTTGGTAAATAAGCAATTTTTGCAATAAATTTATTTTTGAGAATTTTGATCTGGAAATACAATACTTAACCTAATTTTGAAAAATCAATAAATAGAGGATATCCACACTTTTTCAGTGGATATGGGTTATATCTCATGAGTGATGACAAAACATTGAATTTAGCCACGAGTGGAAATTCAAATGTTTTGACATCACGAATGAGATTTAACCCATATCCACTGAAAAAGTGTAGATATTCTGTTTATTATATACTTTAGTTACTTGCCTATGCCCCCCAATGAATGTCAATACATCAGAAATTTCAAGCTGATATCACTCACTAGTGGGATATCACTTATATCTCACTGCTAAAACCTTATAATTCATGGGCAAGTATATAATACAAAATAAAAAGATATATAAATTAACATTCTTATGGAACAAATTCCAAGCCGACCCAACAGATAAATGTGTATTGTTTTCAAAACCGCACAAAGTCACAACCAGAAATATTTACAACTTTTGCTGTAGAGATTTGCATGGAAATATGTGCATTCAATATTGGTCACTTGACCTCCTCCTTAACTGCTGTTTTGTCAAAACTTTTATGACCAATCCTTAAAATATTGACAAGAAGATGTGTACTATTTATAACTTCCCTGGATTTATTTAATCTCATATATAATACCCACTATCAGTAACCAGAACCAGGGCCCTGGGATCAATCAACTATTGAATTATGGCAGAATCCACCAAGCCCTGACGGCCACCAGTGCTGTGATCATTAAGAAATAGAGTGGTCTCCCATAGATTACATCTGAATGACTATGACTGACTGTGGATTTAGTTGGAAATATGGCTTGTTGCCATTCATCGGAAAGGGCATTACTGTATTATTCAACGGCAATTTACTCTGCTAATACTAATACTAATACTGCTGTTAATGGCAGATTCCTTATACATCTAACTTCATCACTAACCATAAGGACATGGAGACATATCATACCTGTTTGTCAGCCGTAAAGCTATGTGCCCTCAGCCGATTGGACATAAAAACATGCATGATCATCCATTAACATTCAACCGTAAATAAATAATCTGTAAGACAACTCTGTGACAACAATCGTCAAACGTTACATCAATGCAGGCACCGGCTCGTCAGATGTATCACTCACGCACCTCAATCATTAGTGTGATTTGTGAAGACCCCACCTTCCCCCAATTCAAAATGAATTGGCTCACTCGATTGGTTAAATCCAATTGACTGTCAGCATGAGCACTATAAACTTGAGGTATGAGTTATCTGTCTCCAATGTGTTGCCACTCATTACGCCATTAACTGGAATTTATACTATATATATAACTCGACTTAACCGAGTTGCTCACCTTGATAGATTGTCATGGTACATATCAGCAGCTGGCTGACCTACAGTAATGCTCTAAATAATCGACTCCTTAACCACAGCAGAATTACGGGTAACTTTTCAGGATTTAGTTGGAAATAATGCTTGTTGCCATTCATCGGAAAGCTCTCCCCGAGAGCTTTCCGATGAATGCCAACAAGCCATATTTCCGACTAATTCCTGAAAAGTTACCCATAATTCTGCTGTTGTTAAGGAGTCGATTATTTAGAGCATTACTGTACTTCCATCAAACTCTTTTGTTGTACTGCTCACATGCCCCAGTCATTGTGTCTATTTGTCAAGTCTACGACACAGTCACAGAACCCTAACCGATATCTCTCTTTGACACATTGTGATCTATTCACATGTGCGTACTTGTTTGCTACACAGTGTAGCCAGGCTTGCTGCAATTGCTACTCTGTAACTAAAATTCTGTTTATTGAGTGTTACTTTCTTGCAACGCGCGGGGCACCTTCAAAGAAGCCGACATTGACGATTATCAGGGACTGTCAGATTGACAAAGGGCAGATCATAAACATTGATTGTCACTTATTTTTGACTTCCCAAACGGCATTGGCTTTCTGCTCCTTAAAGGTACACAATCCGATTTTATGGTCCCCGTATCATCAGATTCCAACAACAACATTTCTTCAAAAGACGCTTTAGTTATCAGAATCAATTAATTACCAAAAAATTATGCAAACCACTGTCGGCGCCATTTACTTCAGCAAATCGCTTTGGCATTTGCCATAGCTAAATGCGAAGACTGTACATACAGTAAAGGTGAGGTACCTACCATCCAGTTCGACACATATAGCTTTCCTGTGCGGGTACCTATATCGTATTGCTTATATATCATACTAGAAGGTGACCCGACTTCGTCCGGGCTTTGACCTTGAATTGACCATTTTGAAGGTCAAGGTCAGGTGGGGTCAAACACCAACACCCCAAAAATGGTGGAAATCGGCCCAGCGGATACCGGGAAATCGGCCCAACGGATACCGAGATACCCTATGCATCAAATTTCGTCCGTAAAAATCCGCCAGTTTAACCCGATTTGATTTCCACTCAAGTATATAAACGCGCCTCATATACACACGCTCATTAATTATCAAGTTTCAACGTAAAGATAAATTACCATGGGTGCCCGAGATATCGCCAAGACGTCTGAAACAGTCAAATGCATCGGCCGGTTAAGCGTTAACGTGATCTAAAGTTATGACCTCTAACGACGTCATAGAAGTTACGCATTGTTTTTATCCTGATGGAAGATAGTACCACTTCTTCTTGATAATTGAGGCAGATAACTAAAACGGATACACACGCATTATATATCGTTGGAAAGAGGAAACACGAAAGATTCTCACAGTGTCATTATTATGACTGGCATTTTATTATTCGCGCTGTTTCGAATCGATTTGTAAGCACCGAACTCAAATGAAAGTCCCGTAACACAGCGTAAAAACAGATTTGACCTCGGCACGTGAAAAGTTGACCTCGGATCTGAAAATTAATATGCCTATGCCAGTCCCCGGCCGAAAATACCACCACATACCAAGTTTCATCGAAATCGGCTAGGCCGTTTTCGAGTCCATCGCAATCACACACACACACACACAGATCTTCCAAAATATATAATAGATGTACATGTAAATGTGATGTACCTACCATCCACTTTGACACATATAGCTTTCCTGTGCTGGACACCTATACCGCATTGCTTTATATATCGTATGTAAATGAGGTACCTACCATTGAGTTCGACACATATAGCTTTCCTGTGCTGGACACCGACACCACATTGCTTTACACCGGGTGCCTTACGGCAAAACGACCATTCTGACATGAGCCATTTTGTTCTGAAAACAAAGAAATACAGAATTTATGATAAGGGCTGTTGTGGTTAAATAATATGTTACCTACCTATTAATAGCCACCCTGCATTAACCCTTTCATGTCGGGAGCTGGTGCAGCATTAAAAGATCCTGTGCCAGTGCATTCTCTTATATATATGAAGGGGTGCCGGAAGAGGGGGGGGCAGAGGGGGCAGCTGAACCCCCTGCCCTTGACCAAGGGGGGCGAGCGGGGGCATGACTTGCCCTTTTTCTGGAGACAGAAAATGCTTTTTGTGTGTTTAATCTCGTGTTTTTATAGCAAAATGTGACTTTTTTGGTCCAAATACCACCAATTTCACAAGGAATATGAATTTTTTGTCAATTTTATCACAAAACGGCCATAAAAACCGACAAATACCATTAAAATAGGGATTTTTGCCACAATGAATTTATGGTTATTTTCCCGAGTTTGCGGAGAAAATGCCCTTTTTTGCGGAAAAGTGCCCCTTTTGTAGGCTCTGCCCCCCCCTGCCCTTGGATGCTTCCGGCGCCCCTGTTATATGCGAGTCTCCCATACGGAACCTAGCATATATAAGATAATTCACTGGCTTACAAGGTAAAAAAAACATTGTTAGGCCAATGCATTCTCTTATATATGCAAGGCTCCCTATGTGAAGCAGGAAGACAGCTCACATGCAATAATGCCCTAAATAATCGACTCCTTAACCACAAACAGACTTATGGGTAATTTTTCAGGATTTAGTTGGAAATATGGCTTGTTGCTATTGATCGGAAAGCTCTTACTAATAATTTCTTTCCCGGAAAGCTCTCACTGACAGCTTTCCGATGATTGGCAACAAGCCATATTTCTGACTAAACTCTGATAAATTACCCATAATTCTGCTGTGGTTAAGTAGTCGATTATTTAGGGCATTACTTTATAAGAGAATGCATTGGCACAGGGTTTTCGCTAAGTTTTGTTGGGAAATGTTCAGATAATAAGTACGGTTATTCGTTGAACTTATTATCTGAACATTTCCTAATGGATAACTACTCGCCAATGAGTAGTTACTATAGAAACGGTTAATATATATTGTAGCTTAGGCACATTTTTTTGTGTTGAACCAGCTTCATAGTTTTCATTATTCTGTAGAACTACAAACTTAACCCTTGCTTTAATACTGAATGGATTCTCCCATTTAGTTATAAAATTAGACATTGGAATGGTCTATTATTCATCTGGAGGGGCGTTCAAAAAATATAAGCAGACAGCAAATAGATAATACAAGTGAGAAGGATTCATATTCTTTGGTGGGAAATGTTCAGATACGTAATCAAGCCTTGAAATAGTGTGTGTCATTTGCAGAATGAGGTCCCCAGAGGGTGAATTTAGTGATGCTACCCCACATAGAGGGCTAGCATCACCAAATTAACCCTCTGGGGACCTCATTCTGCTTTAATACACCTCAGCAGAATGAGGTTCCCAGAGTGTGAATTTGGTGATGCTAGCCCGCTATGAGGGGTAGCATCACTAATTCACCCTCTGGGGACCTCATTCTGCAAATGACAGACACACTATTTCAAAGCTTGTACATAATCTGAACATTTCCTAAGGAAACTACTCGTTATTTAGGAAAGAAAGAGTTAAAATCCCTTTGATATACGTTCATCCACATTTGCAAGGCGTCACCATTTTGGACAACACCCAATAAGTACAGACAGGTCTGGGGAGGTAACTCTATCAACCAGGGTTTGGCAACAAGGGTTTCTGCTAGGGGCTGGGGGACGGGACCCTAAAAACATTGGGGGGGGGGATCTCAGCCCATGCAACCATCTGCGACTATCTTTAGTACAGTAATGCTCTAATTAATCGACCTCTTAACCACAGCAGAATTATGGGTAACTTTTCAGGATTTAGTCGGAAATATGGCTTGTTGCCAGCTTTCCGATGAATGGCAACAAGCCAATTATTTCCGACTAAATCCTGAAAAGTTACCCATAATTCTGCTGTGGTTAAGAGGTCGATTAATTAGAGCATTACTGTACATCAGCCCATGATATACAGTATAGTGCCCTAAATAATCGACTCCTTAACCACAGCAGAATTATGGGTAACTTTTCAGGATTTAGTCGGAAATATGGCTTGGTGCCTGGTGCCATTCATCGATGAATGGCAACAAGCCATATTTCTGACTAAATCCTGAAAAATTACCCATAATTCTGCTGTGGTTAAGGAGTCGATTATTTAGGGCACTACTATAGTATTTGTGAATCAACCCATATATTAAAAGCCTAAATTCTGAACTTCAATTGTATTGTAAGTGCATATAATGTCAGGTATTGGAATTGTGGTTTTATTTACAACAAAGTTAACCCTTTCAGTGCCAAGTCCGATTTTTGTATCAACCCATATTTCCTTGATCAGTTATCAAATTTATTGATTATAATAATGTGATACATTGGTGATACATCAATGTTTCACATTATTATAATCAATAAATTTGAAAAATGATCAAGGAAATATGGGTTGATACAAAAATCGGACTTGGCACTGAAAGGGTTAAGTAATGCAAGGGAGTTTTCATTGGCAACATATAAAATTGATATGTATATCCTCAATGTAATAATTGTCAATGTGTGTATCCTTGGCTTGGAGAGAATAATTTTTCCATAAAATGGTTCTCCAGTGGTCACATTTGTTTACCATTTCCTGTTGGTTCTATTTAGTGGGAGATATAGTGTATTTATATACGTAAGGCCAAACCAATTTTTTTATTTGATTCTCAGGCAATTTTTTTTTAAATCAATGTGGGCACGCAGGTTTTATTTTATTTTTTATTTTGTTCTGACCATAGTAAGCATGGGTTATTATTTCCCAGGTCCAGAAGATGTAGGGAGAACTTTGTAATGGATATAAACTAATTAAACCTATATAAAGAATGACAAATTATGACATTAATTGTACTACCCGTACATGATATATTTTTTTATATGATTTTAATATCAGAACGAAGAACGCAGAACTACATATCTGATTCATACAAAAATATGGAATGTAAATACAGTCGAAATGAAAAGATAAAATGATCTTCCAAACTATCATAGAAAGTCTTGATTCACTTATTCCGCTGAGTAATTGGAGACTGTATATGTACCGCAATGGATGATAGACAATAAAAATAAAACTTCAAATAACCATCATAAACATGGCCATATACACGTAAACCGCTTGTCAGTTTGCTCCGGTTTTCGTAATCTTCGATCACAATAGCATAGCAAAGGGAAAAACTCAACCTTGCAGGGTTACTTACTTACTGTGCAAAGGTCACCAAGGTCAGGTTGTTATCATTACCTATGGTCTTTTGTTGGATACCCACACATACACCACTGTATTTAACTCCTATTCGATATTTGAAACATAACTAATTTCCTTGTGACAGTTTCCTATTTTCATGTTACTGGTTTACAACTACATGAGAATCGTAAATCGAAATAAAATGGTCCAACGCGGGCTAATTTTTTTTTCGATGCGGCTATGCCTGAGAATCAAAAACCTTTTTTTTTGGCCTAAGCATAATGATTGTATTGTATACATGATGTAAATATATATATATAAACATTAATCTTTGGAATGGGAAGCTATAGTATGTTTAAGGAGGAGAAATTTGGGCATGCTCTCTAGCTGAAACCTTGAACATATATGTATACAGATTACAGACTGAGCGACTGGGGGTGGATCATGCATGGAATGAAAGACGATTTCACAAAAGAAAATTATTTGCACATAACAATGTGTCTCCCCCATCTGTTAATAAAACCGACCAATGAAATTAGGTCATCGCCCTTTGGGTTTGAAAACAATTGGAAATCCGCATAGTTAAAGAAAAAGCCAAATTTTCAAAGCCAAGAGAAGATAAGCGTGAAGGACAAAATCATTAGCTGTCTATCAAGAGGATATAAGGTTCAAGGAATGCTATACGGTGGTTCCAATTAGAGGCGTGTTAATTAGAAAAACAACGAAATGTGTGTCCTAGGTGAGGCATTATGGGTGGTTTTTGATAATAATTACATATGTGTGTACTCAAGTTTACAGGTATTAAGCCAACATTCTGTTTATTAATAGATCAGTTAATCAAATCCCACAGAACGCAGATGTTATATAGATTGATCGAGTTATACCAGTTTTATGTCTTTGTACACTAAGGTAAACTGTATTTTTAGGTATATACCAAATATTTCCTTTTATTTCCGGCCAAGGTATAACATAATACTTACAAAGAGCCTTAAATATGATGATAGCTGTTAAAAGCCTTATACATCTGATGATAGTTCATGTTATAAGCCTTACATCTGATGATAGTTCATGTTATAAGGCTTACATCTGATGATAGTTCATGTTATAAGCCTTAAATCTGATGATAGTTCATGTTATAAGCTTTACATCTGATGATAGTTCATGTTATAAGCCTTACATCTGATGATAGTTCATGTTATAAGCCTTACATCTGATGATAGTTCATGTTATAAGCTTTACATCTGATGATAGTTCATGTTATAAGCTTTACATCTGATGATAGTTCATGTTATAAGCCTTACATCGGATGATAGTTCATGTTATAAGCCTTACATCTGATGATAGTTCATGTTATAAGCCTTACATCTGATGATAGTTCATGTTATAAGCCTTACATCTGATGATAGTTCATGTTCGCAAACATTCAGGTAAATTTCAAAGTTATTGGAAGCCATGAAAATTGTTGGAGAAAGCTCCAAACTGAGTTGTGGCTAAACCAAACAATTACAGGTTTGTATTTCATTGATTATTGAACATGGTTCAAGTCACAGAGGGATATTAACTCATCCACCTCAACTCAATGGCAACCAAAACATTTGAAAGCAGGATTTCAGTCAGTCTAACAAAACTCAGACCATGTTTCATTTCAATCAACTTACGGTCTGAAGACTCTCATGGTTAAAATTATTTCAAACAAGATAAATCTAGCCAATACGTAGCGAGCGATGCCTTGATTGAATTCAATTAATATTCCTTATTCATACAAGCCACACTCGTGGTATTTGACTGCAATCTCATGAAGTTATCGTATAAACTACACGTTAGTGTCGCGTATCTTAACTGACCAAACGTCGTATGTTCAAAATCAAAACTAACGTACGTTTATTCATAATTGGTAAATGTTCAGACAGAACAAGTATACATAACAGAATTGTATTTGCAAAGATATTCAAAAAAATACTATTTTCTCCTAACATACGGATATTTAATGCTGCACCAGCCGCAGTGACCAGCGTAGCTCTGTCATGAATGGGTTAAGACGCATCCTGCAGAAAGGAATACTGCAATTTTCCCAGCTGGCAGACAAATCAATGTTGAGAGAGCAGACATAACATGTATCTTATCACCTCTCATGGGAATCATATCTGGTAAAACTGAACGAATTCAATTTCACAGAAACTGATATTTCATTGTTTTTATTTCTTGCTGTTACAACGAACATGCTGAGAACTGCAATCGACACCCACAATCAATATTCTTATTCTGCATAGTATTCTGTAAGGCGAATGCTTGATTGCCGTGTTGCAAATCATATTTCTTATCCCAGTCTGAGGGGTATTTTATAACTCTATCAACCGGCTGTTATTAATGCAGGCATGCAGTGGTAATAACAATAACAAAGGCACACCTTTTATATTCAGTACCAAAGGGAAGGTACACAAGAACTGTTTACAAATATTTAGTGTATCTCAAAATGCAGGGATGCCGGAGAAGGGGGGCATGCAAGGGAACTTGCCCCAGGGGAGTCCAGTGGGTACCCAAAAAGTGCCCTCCTGACTAGAGTTTAATATATTCCCAGGAATTGAAAAAACAGGAACCGGGAATGAAACCCCTTCAGAACCGGGAACCGGGAACGTTCCGGGGAAAAGTATGCACAAGTTATACAACACGGGTTCGGCTAGTTTGGGTGACAGAATTTCCCGTTCCCGGGATTAAACCCTAATAGCAGTATGAAGCCCGTCATAAGAAAAGAATGTCATTTTGACAAGATCGATGCCGGAAGCACCAAAGGGGCAAACCAGTCAGGAGTAGGGTTTAATCCCGGGAACGAGAAATTCCCGGTTCCCGGGTCCAATACTCATTCCCGTTTCCCGGGAATATGATTTGTAGGAACCGGGAATGGGGTGCATTGTTAACACTTGGTATATTGTACATCATGAGACACCAACGGCGCATAAGTTAGTTTAATTTATCTGTGCACGGCAGTACGGCAGCACAATGCATTATATATGTTACATGTATATATCTGCAAATTCTACATTAAGTGTAAGTAGAATAGACCATGATATCGTCCAAGAGTTAACGACTTAAGGTTTGGTCTCGTGGCCCAAGCACAGCCATGGCTTCACGACACGAGCTCACGAGTCATGACATATAAGGATTAACTGTCATGTGGACTGTTTTTATGGAGATGTAACGGTGAGGTAAGTGGACATAACTTGTGTAAAACCCGAAGGGTTTTACATACAAGTTATGACCACTTACCTCACCGTTACATCTCCATAAAAATAGTCCACATGACAGTTAATCCTTATATTTATATACATTTAGCGAAAAAGCCACTTTTGTAAATTTATTTAAATCGAAAAGTGTATCGTGACAAGATCAGCCCAAAATACCCAATAGCACCCTTGGCAAAAGTTAATAGGAACAATTTCTCTTCATATTGAAACCCGATGATGTATTAAGTCAGTCCTGCGCGAGTCCAAATGCGCCCAAAACATTACGCGTTCGTCTTTCCAAACCTAATGACGTATCGATTGTGTTATTAGCTTGGTGTTATGAGGCGTTGCGCATTCACCGAGAAATAACTGCATCTAGCCACGTGGGCGCCGACCAATCAGAATGCTGGATTTAGTGATGACAACACTTAGTGTGTAAATATAGTGGCATGAACCGTTCGTGCGGAAACAAGACTTTTACAGCATGTATCAAATTATCAATTGATGCGATGTTGCATCAGCAATCTCGTGCTATTTTTAGAGACAAATGCACATACTGTACTCCCATGCAGTTGCTTGAATGGGTGGTGTATGCCGTGAATAGACTGATGCTTGTGCAGTTTCTGCTGATTTATAATTTCCGTGAGAGCAAATAGTTTCGTGCAAGTTGTGAACTTGTGAGTCATGTGAATGTAGAGTCCAGTTAGAGTATTATACCCATACATTTCGAGCTTCCGATTATCCGATATAACGCAAGTTACCAAACATAGACATAATGTACAGCACAATGGCTACTAGACTGACAAGTCACTGGGTGACTTGGTGTTGCTCCGAATGTACTTTTCAAGACTACATCCGACTCCCGATAAAATTAAAATATCGATCATGACACGAAACAGTTTACACATTTCATCGAACTATATATAGACTGTTTAGTTGTATAACTTGTGCATACATTTCCCGGGAACGTTCCCGGTTCCCGGTTCTGAAGGGGTTTCATTCCCGGTTCCTGTTTTTTCAATTCCCGGGAATATATTAAACTCTAACTGCTATAGGTTACACTGCATGGTGTAAATGTTTTCCATAGGCCTCAGTGTAAACGTTTAAGCGTATACTTTTTACAATATAAATCCTAGGTCCAAAATTTTCTTTAAATCTGAAAGATTGACATTTGCGGAAACTTTTTATGCAAAATAAAATCATGTCCGTCTAGCAAGGAATTCACCTTTAAATCTTGTGTTTTCGTAACTAGTGTCATAACTGCACTAAAAAATAATGTGATATTTTAGATCACACCACAAAATTCAAACTTCACTACAAAGGGTTAATTCCTGTACCAAATGGCTATTTACCTACGGGAAATCAACGGAAGGTGTGTGATGATTTTTTTTATGCAAAAAAACACACAAGGCTATTGACCAATTAGGGCCCATGCAGTGTCTATTTTATTCTCTCCTATATATTCCTCCCGCATCCACTAGATGTCACTCCAAAACATATTTACACCAGTGTAACCTATATTAGTTATGATAGAATCCTACTGCCCCAACTAGAATAGAAGTGAATATGACTATTTTTTTCTGAATTTATTTTTTGATTATAGCAATTAACAGCTTTCTGTTTGTGCGATTGCAAAAACACCACTAAATTGCCTCTGAAGTTAGTTATTCCTTTGACTATTATTCAGCCTAGGCAAATTGAAGAGCCTGTCGATGTTTTGTGCAAAATTGAAACAAATTCCTGGAAACATAGTCTTAAATTTGCATAGTGGAAGTCTGCAGTCCATTTACCATGGTATGGTATGATAATGGTATGGTATGATAATGGTATGGTATGATAATGGTATGGTATGATAATGGTATGGTATGATAATGGTATGGTATGATAATGGTATGGTATGATAATGGTATGGTATGATAATGGTATGGTATGATAATGGTATGGTATGATAATGGTATGGTATGATAATGGTATGGTATGATAATGGTATGGTATGATAATGGTATGGTATGATAATGGTTCAAGTTCAGTGGAAGTCTGCAGTCCATTTACCATGGTATGGTATGATAATGGTTCAAGTTCAGTGGAAGTCTGCAGTCCATTTACCATGGTATGGTATGATAATGGTTCAAGTTCAGTGGAAGTCTGCAGTCCATTTACCATGGTATGGTATGATAATGGTTCAAGTTCAGTGGAAGTCTGCAGTCCATTTACCATGGTATGGTATGATAATGGTTCAAGTTCAGTGGAAGTCTGCAGTCCATTTACCATGGTATGGTATGATAATGGTTCAAGTTCAGTGGAAGTCTGCAGTCCATTTACCATGGTATGGTATGATAATGGTTCAAGTTCAGTGGAAGTCTGCAGTCCATTTACCATGGTATGGTATGATAATGGTTCAAGTTCAGTGGAAGTCTGCAGTCCATTTACCATGGTATGGTATGATAATGGTTCAAGTTCAGTGGAAGTCTGCAGTCCATTTACCATGGTATGGTATGATAATGGTTCAAGTTCAGTGGAAGTCTGCAGTCCATTTACCATGGTATGGTATGATAATGGTTCAAGTTCAGTGGAAGTCTGCAGTCCATTTACCATGGTATGGTATGATAATGGTTCAAGTTCAGTGGAAGTCTGCAGTCCATTTACCATGGTATGGTATGATAATGGTTCAAGTTCAGTGGAAGTCTGCAGTCCATTTACCATGGTATGGTATGATAATGGTTCAAGTTCAGTGGAAGTCTGCAGTCCATTTACCATGGTATGGTATGATAATGGTTCAAGTTCAGTGGAAGTCTGCAGTCCATTTACCATGGTATGGTATGATAATGGTTCAAGTTCAGTGGAAGTCTGCAGTCCATTTACCATGGTATGGTATGATAATGGTTCAAGTTCAGTGGAAGTCTGCAGTCCATTTACCATGGTATGGTATGATAATGGTTCAAGTTCAGTGGAAGTCTGCAGTCCATTTACCATGGTATGGTATGATAATGGTTCAAGTTCAGTGGAAGTCTGCAGTCCATTTACCATGGTATGGTATGATAATGGTTCAAGTTCAGTGGAAGTCTGCAGTCCATTTACCATGGTATGGTATGATAATGGTTCAAGTTCAGTGGAAGTCTGCAGTCCATTTACCATGGTATGGTATGATAATGGTTCAAGTTCAGTGGAAGTCTGCAGTCCATTTACCATGGTATGGTATGATAATGGTTCAAGTTCCAATTGTAAACTAAAGTTATATGTGCAGAGAATGCAACTACATGTATGTGGATCTGAGGCTTTTTAGCTGAAGAACAATTTCTGGCCTTGGCAGAATTCTGTTAATTAACAGGCTGCACAAGATGCCTAAATTTATTGACTGGTAGCCTGTTGATATTTTTTTTGAAAATAACTAATCTTTCACTTTCTTTGGAATTGTTCTGAATATCACAAATATAATTGTCTTTTCTGTTCTGAAAGCACTGGTTTTTTGTGACTAAATTTAAATGCTTTCTACATTGACTTTTAATACTCATATCTTCGGAATTTGGATTTGTGATGCGTATGTGTTCCTTTAAATTTTGCCATTGTGGGGCTGTAGGAACAATATGTAAAGCTTTAAGTTTCAGCACCAAGGGATGTGCTAAAATAATACTGAAAAATTTGGATCTGAGTAATTTAGTTAATGCATACAAAGATGTTTCAAACTTGTTATTAAACATAGGCAGCAATCAAGACATAATAATGTATATAATTCTGTGGATGCATGACGCTGATAATGCATCCACTGATGTAAAATGACATGTTTCATGAGGCAGTAAACAAAATTGTTAATGTAGGCAGCAGTCAAGACATATATGCTGCGGACAGGCTGATAATGCACCCACTGATGTAAAATGACATGTTTCATGAGGCAGTAAACAAAATTGTTAATGTAGGCAGCAGTCAAGACATATATGCTGCGGACAGGCTGATAATGCACCCACTGATGTAAAATGACATGTTTCATGAGGCAGTAAACAAAATTGTTAATGTAGGCAGCAGTCAAGACATATATTCTGCGGACAGGCTGATAATGCACCCACTGATGTAAAATGACATGTTTCATGAGGCAGTAAACAAAATTGTAGTGTATATTTTACAGTAATGCTGATGTTTCAAACTTGTTAACGTAGGCAGCATTCAGGACATATATTCTGCGGACAGGCTGATGATGCACCCACTGATGCAGATGACACACTCAGTGAGGCAGTAAGAATTGGAGTCTATATCTTACAGTAATGCTGATCAGCCCTGGCATCAAAGGCATTGAATACCTCTCCAGACAAACAAATATCTCTAATGCTTCAAAGATGAATAATGAGGCATTTACTCCATCTATACTCTGTGATTTCATGGAAGATTAATTCAATTACTTCTCACTCTGAAGTCAGATATTACACAAGATGCCTAAATGTATAGACTGGTATCCTGTTGAGATCCTATTGAAAATAACCATTCTTTCACTTTCTATGGAATTTTTCTGAATATAATTATCTTTTCTGTTATGAAAGCACTTGTTGTGTGACTAAGTGATGCCTGTGTGTTCCTTTAAGTTTAAGTTTTTAAATTGTGGGGTGGGGGGGGGTATGAACATTTTGTGAAGCTTTAAGTTTGGGCACCAAGGGATGTGCTAAAAATAATCCTGAACAAATCTGGATCTGAGATATATTTTTTGATGCATAGAAAGACGCTTCAAACTTGTTAATGTAGGCAGCATTCAGGACATATATTCTGCGGACAGGCTGATGATGCACCCACTGATGCAGATGACACACTCGGTGAGGCAGTAAGAATTGGAGTATATATCTTACAGTAATGCTGATCAGCCCTGGCATCAAAGGCATTTGAAACCTATCCAGACAAACAAATATTTCTCATGCTTGAGAGCTGAATAACAAGGCATTTACTCCAACTAGCCATTCCTTGGAATCTATTATGATTGGGTGAGTCTGAATGTAATAAAAGCCATGAAATTGGCAAACAGTGAAGCAGAAATGCTGCATAACTCTGGCAAAAGTTATCAGACTGAACTCAGATTCAAAATTCACCTTTAATTTCATAGTAGTCTGAACAGGGACCAGCCTAGGGTCAAAATATAGGGAGAAGTGACTTCTCCCTCTTGGAAAAATAAGGAGAAGTGAGGGCTTACCAGGGAGAAGTGGAGCGTTAGTGCAACTATTTGTCGCTAGTAACTATTCATTAGAACTGATTGTTTTAGCTGTTATCATTGTCCACAATAGATTTTCTACATGGGTGAGGATAAACTGGAAGTGTTAAGCTGAGCAGTAGATCATCCAGTCACCAATTCTTCAAAGAGATTTTTTTTTTTTTTTTTTTTTAGGGAGACATCCACTTCTCCCTGACGTCATTTCAGGGAGACTTGCGGCCACACAGGGCGACTATTTCGCCCACGTCGCCCCCTAGGCTGGTCCCTGAGTCTGAATGGGTCACTCTCACCAAAAGAAGTGCTGAAGGGTACAGAGGTTTTGAAATGCCATTCTAATTGACATTTGGTTTTCGTATCTGTTGTGATTTCTGTTAGAGAATAATTGTTTACGTTCCAATGAACATTAAAATGAACTGAAAACAAACTGCTAATAGCTAGGTGCCAGGTCAACTTTCAGAAACACAATTTTAATTAACGGTGTTAATGCCAATCACAAACCCTGTGGACCCTTCAGCACTTTTTTTGGTGAGAGTGACTCCTTCAGCAGTAGTAAGCTATATACAGGTATATAATTTAAAAGCAAATGGAAAATAACAGATAAAATTATCAACCGGAAACCAAAATAATTGGAAAATTCTACATAAAAAATGTCATAACTGTCAAAAATTCATCAAACTGAACAGATTTGTCAGCCATCTATATTTTCAAGTAGTCCATTCACTAATATGAAAAGACTTTGCTATAATTAAAGTCTGAAGACATATTATGGACTTGTTCGGGTGCATGAAATTGATAAGTTTGTACTCAGGCACTATGCCAACCTGGGGAATGTAGCATTTTACTAACATCACTGAAATATTAAAAGAAATCAACCATACCACTCCATAGAAAACATCATTTGAACTACGTCCAATTGTAAATATTTACATCTCGATTCGGGACGCATCTATCAGCGATAAACTAACACAAATGATTTCGCCATCGAAAGTCATTGCATTTAATTAATATATAAGAATGATGGTGTATGTTGTCAATTTGGATTAATATTCGTGAGAAAAAAAATGACTGCTTTGAGCAAGATATTTCTCAATTTCTATTTGATCGCCCTAAAAAAAAATAACTACTTTGAGAAAGATATTTCTCAATTTCTATTTGATCACCTAAAAAAAAATAACTACTTTGAGCAAGATATTTCTCATTTTCTATTTGATCAGCCAACCTGAGTGTTTCACATTACTTTAATATCGACTGTCAAACAAAAATAAACACAACAAATCAGAACTGGTAAACCCTCTAGTTACCCTGATCATCTCTTGATGTACAAAGAGATTTGATTCCTCTTCAGACAAACAAATAGTCCTCATGCTTCTTAGAGAATAATGAGACATTTGTTAGACATTCCTTGAAATCGATTACTTATGATTGGGTGAGACTCCGTATAATGAAAGTCATGAAACAAAGCCAAATACCTTCAAGTCAACAAACACAGTACTTTTTATCCCTTTCATGGCTGGAGCTTCCTAAAATTTTGCGGAAACCCTGTGCCATTAATGCATTCTCTTATATATGCGAGTCTCCCATATAGAGCCTCACATATACAGTAATGCCATAAATAATCGACTCCTTAACCACAGCAGAACTATGGGTAATTTTTCAGGATTTAGTCGGATATATGGCTTGTTGCCATTCATCGGAAAGCTCTCAATAAGAGCTTTCCGTTGAATGGCAACAAGCCATATTTCCGACTAAATCCTGAAAAATTACCCATAATTATGCTGTGGTTAAGGAGTCCATTATTTAGGGCATTATTGTATAAGAGAATACATTCGCCTAACAATATTAACATTGACCTTGTAAGCCAGTGCATTCTCTTAGATATGCGAGGCTCCCTATGGAAGACTTGCATATATAAGAGAATGCACATTGAAAGGATCTTTAATGCTGCACCAGCACAGCTCCCGCCATGAAAGGGTTAAAGGTTAAATAATCATTCTCACCAGAAAAGTAATAAATGGATGATACATCATAAAAATAACTTTACATCATACCAAATTATAAGTACATGACGGTTTCTTCAGTGAAGTATTCAACAATTGGAAAGTAGTAGAGTCGCTTATGTCCGATTTTGGGCTCCCGTGGGAAATTCATGAACAAATATAGAGACCATGTTCATGGGCCAGTATATGGTCTCTACTTCTGAAAAAAAATTGTTAGACACCCTGGGGTCGCGACTGGGTGGTCCGATGATGTCACAAAGATGGCCGCCATGCTCATTTTTTTAAGTTCGCTATTGTTGGATTTCATGATAAAAATATAATTGTGATAATTAATATATGACAATCCTTTTGTACATTGTATCGCGTGACGCCATGTTATAATTATGTATAATAAATTTTTATCTCGATCAAAGATGGCCACCAAAATGGCGACCGGAAGTGGGAATATTGATGGTTTTCCATACATTTCGCCTACAGTATTTCCGATTGTATCGAACTGGTGACGATTAGGGAATATTCTTCTCTTCAATCTCGATAAGAAACCACTTAGGCATCATTTTAGTTGATTTCTTGGATCATAATCTTGATTGTCTTCTCCAAATGCGATGATTTAAAGGAAGTGGTATGAATTTTCGCCAAAATATACCTTTTTATTTTCTAACTATTTCCTTATAGAAATTTAGAATTAATCTGTGATGGAAATGACTAGGATCATTAGATAACGTATTTACATCTAATTTGATCCAGAAACTGTCAACTTAATCCAAGATGGCTTCCAAGATGGCGGCCAAAATACGATAATATGCAAATTTTACCCTCTTTCACCCAATTACGTTTTTGTCATGTAGAAGGAGAATTTATTAGACTAATTTTCATCTTTCAAATAAATAATCACCATGTTATGACACATTCCTATTAGTTGTTATACAAAAATGCGAGTTCATATGACAATTATTGTCCAAAAAAGCATCGTGAAAATTCGCCAAACAAAAGTATACGTCAAATAACATGTCCATCACAGGAGAACGATATCTCGGTGTTAGATGTATTAATGAATGGAGTCCGATTTAGATAATCCGGAGTTATTAATACCTTATTATAATCGAGATGGCCGCCAATGTGGCGGAAATGTCGAAATTTAACATTAAAATACATATATTTCCGCAATATATCCCAGCGTGTAAGAATGAAATATATGCATATCATTATCATACATGGACTTTCGACGAGAACATACCATTCACTATATAAAACCGAAATATGTGTTCAAGCACGTTAAGTATATGGACTTGTGCCAAACAAGATTATGATATTATATAAATATTTTCATAGAGACCAACATGGTATGTGGAGAGAATTGTGAAGTTGCCAAATTCAGGCGCTGTCAGCAGCTACCAACGCTCAAATGGTGCATGTGATCGCCATACGTTCTTGCATATCGATAAAGATTGACTATATCTACTTGTATACTTAAAGGTCAAGCGACGGACACAATCAGATTACTGTATATAGCTAACAGTAACTGGCTTTTGAAGCCTGAAATTGAAAATATAAACCAGGAGACCTCGTCCAGAAATTATAACCATACTTTAATCTTTTCCATTTCACCATGGCACATGTATACCGCTGGTACAGGCTTGGTAGATGAACGAGGTTGGATAGTCTGTCGAAGTTACATGGACGTTTTCTGATATAATATCCATAAGTCTTCGTAAAATTAATCCTTGTATGGGTGAATGGAATGGAAAATCGACACAAAATGATCGGACAATCCCTTCTACCATTCTAACAAACACATTTGCTTAGGAAGAAATGTTGACGATTGCCTCATGCTTAAACGGCTTCCTATCACCAGTTCATTTCCACATGTGCAATAATATTGACAACCAAGATGGGATCGTGACAAATTTGAACTAGAACTCAAGCAATATATTTACTTGTATTACAGCGATGTTAGAATATTTATGTATCACTACATTTATGTATATAATTAGTTCGTCTCATATACACGTAGCGCTAATGTGTATCTGGACCATAGCACTCTTGTTAGGTGATGTGAATATAAATGATTCCCGGAAATGACTCACATAAGCCTGCACAGTGGATGTCGAATCCGATCTACGATTAAACGTATACTTATTGTTGTTGTATTATTCAAGGAATAAATATTGTATAAACTAAGGTCTATCTGATCAAACTGGATTGCTTATCACGTGGAAATGTTTAGAGCTCTTCGTAGCTTCACCATGACCGTGTTCTGCTGAAGTTAATCTATATATGCCACATAGTTGGGGTAGATTATCATGATGCACGAATGCAGCATGATATATACAATTTATGGGATATAGCCAGACTGATCTGATAACTCCTAGTCGAATAGAATTAGAACAGTTTGAGGGATTGGGATATATATGGATCGGCCTATATAATATGATCTGAAAGATGCCATTATTATAGTGAACTATGGCCACCTCCGTAGTTACACATGCTAATTCAACTTCCTCCATTTCCGCATTTCCTTTGGTTCATGATAACGTTCTAACCAGAATCAACATTGCATGTCACGAGCTGTTATTAACTCCAACTATTACTTCACATTATGTTGTAAGAAGTTAGTGGACTGCGTTCCCCCATGATTTCATTCAGTATTCAGAACCTGGATTCCAGAGTATATTGGACAATGGATATAGTAAATCAAACTGATGACATGACACCAGAATACATCACCACTAATGGATTCTTCACCGTGTGGGAAACAGGTTCATCAAAACGCGGGAATTAGTATTAAAGTAAGTATCGCCTCTCTATTTTTGGCTCGTTTACCATTCACATTATTTCGTCATCTAAGATGCAGGGTTGGACACGCAGAGCAGTTGCGCAGTCCCTGTTGATTTCGATACACTTCAAAATAATCACGAATCACGTGCAACCGGCTGCACAATCATAACCGTTGCCAAGAATGCATTGCCTCACTAAACTATTGACATGCCAAAATCATAGAAATCAATATGGGTTATTAGTTTGCTTTATACTATCAATGGTCCATACCAGCCTACTGTGTTCATACCAAGACACCTTTCGTATATTGGGCGATCACCTTGTGTGGCCACCACCAATTAACCGAACCAAACAAGAGGAAATCCAAGAACCAGACACACCACTTCGCCTGTTTTCGGGGATCTAGCCTGCTGTATGATAATGTTCATTTGAACTGAATGAACATGTCCTGGGAGGTCAATAACTTTTATATAGAAATTTCTCAAAACTCCACATATGCTATGAAATTGATTGGGCTACTTTGTTGAATACCATCATCCATATCTCAGAGCCTGTTATTCACAATTTATCACTTTAAGCTTGATTCTGGACGCTAACCCTTATACGGATATATTACCCACATCTAT
The DNA here is from genome assembly GCA_032622095.1 of Siphonodentalium dalli. Taxonomy (NCBI): domain Eukaryota; kingdom Metazoa; phylum Mollusca; class Scaphopoda; order Gadilida; family Siphonodentaliidae; genus Siphonodentalium; species Siphonodentalium dalli. The sequence continues at coordinate 196,514,035 of CP136067.1, read as the reverse complement.
TCTATTTTGATCTGCCGTGGTTATCAATACAATTGAAACCTGCTAAGTTCAGCTAAACGTGGTTCAAATGGTGTTACCATGCAAATTTAATTAAATGTTTCAGTGCAACTAACATAGAGACAAGTAGGCGAAGTGACAGCCTTATAATTAATTTTACTATTGTTTGTGCTGATAAACAAGGTATTGTTTCTTGCTTGCCAAGATGCATGGTATAGCTGAGAAGTACAATCCCACTTCATAGGTATCACAATAAACTATTGTGTATTGCTACCTTATATGATACACCAATGCTTATCTGCATCATCTGTTGCCATTTGATATGGTAACCACCAATATTTCTCAATTATTACTCTGTCTTACAGAAGGCTAGACTTTGGGATGGTAATACTTGTCACTCAAGCTGCTAAGATGGCGGTCTATGATACTTTCTAATTTCACATAGTTAGTTGGATTGTCTCTTCAACACCCTCCAAACATATATCGCCAATTTGTATAAGAGATTAAAGCTATGCTCATTTACTTAAAATTAGCCGATTAACCTAATTCCCCATGATGGAATGACAGGGCGATATTTGGTGTTCTAACGAAAACTGACTTTTGTATTTTGACTGCCATTTTGGTAGCCATCTTGGATGAACCTGAACAGTTCTGTTGAAGTGTGATAATAATTCCGTATGTGGCACGAATATTTCTTTCCCATCACTGAATTCCGCTCATTTCTTTAAATCTGTTGCTACAATATCGGAATTGACATTTGACAAGATGCTATAATTCGGTTGTCTAAAGTGGATTATTTGACAGATCGAACATGTTTTGTACAATACAATGACAGCAATACATTGCTGAAGCAATAATTAAACACAGAATTGTCACAATTCGCAGTCGCTACAAAACGAAAGGTCATTTACATGATATTCTTGAAAATCGCAAAATTTGTGATTTTCTGGTGCCATTTTGGCAGCCATCCTTGACTGGAATAATATTTTCCCGTGAATTTGGGTACTGTACTTTGAGAACATACTATTGATGAATTGCCCCTAACTGAAAACAAATGTATAAATATTAAGAAATATACGCAGAATTCAACAGTTCTTAGGACAACCCTATATCTGAACTGAACTGACAATGACGTCATCTTTGTGACGTCATAATTCTCTCCAGTCGCGGATCCATGAAGTCTAACAAACTTTTTCCGACAAAGTAAGTCATACACTATCATAATATCATAGTCTCTACATTTGTTCAAACAATTCCCACGAAAGTACATAAGCGACTCTACTAAAGTGGCAATATCAAGGAAAAAATAAATTTGTTTTTAAAACAATTTTGACAAGAGAAAATTTTGGTCCTGCCAACTGCAATGCCGCAGACCTAAACTTCGATACTCCAACATTCCTGTTAAAAATCTGATGTTACAAAACCAATTTATTATCAAACCAATCATCATTTATGTTGTCTTTATTTTTTGCGCAACTTTCTCTCCATTCATGAACATTAGAGCACGAGGTTCGCTTTTACAGCATTCATCGAGTCAATTATTAACCACTCTGTCACACCCAAATACAATCTCCATTCATCAAAAAGATCTGGATCAATACTTTAAAATCATATCTTCGGTACTGCAGTACTACATTGATCATAAACACCAAGTCACTGGAAGCATCGAATGGCAGTTAGCAAGGGGGCCAAATTTCAAGAAAGGGGCCATAAATGATAAAAAGACTATTATTGTGCTACTGAAAAAATGGCATATATTAGGCATTTGATATATTTAAAGAGCAAATTCAAGTTAAACTATCCACATGGTGATATTTTGCTGTCTTGGGAATTTAACAGTTGATATTTCATATTACATGTGTTACTTCTGTGAAGATTTAAATTAAAGGTCCACTTAATTTTCGAACCCCCAGATCACATATATGCCATATTATATACCAATTGAAAGAGGAAGCTCCAAAACATTGTATTATCAACTTATCCGGTGCAATAAACTGTGAACATGTTTTTGTTGAATTACTGACATGTTTTTGTGCTTGTAGTCTAGATTGTATTATTTTCAATGGATGGGGAATAACTCTCTATCTTAAAGATAGAGTTATTCCCCTTCAATTGGAAATACATTTTTAGTTTGAATTCTGTTGTATTCTGGGAGCCAAAATGGGGTAATCTTTCTATGATTTCAGCTGTTTTATATTTCTCTATGGACATCTTCTGAAACACAGACGTTTCAAATTGTGATGAATTATAGTATTTTAATCATATTTTATGGCATCCATTGTTATTAAAACCATATATCAAGGCACTTAAAAAAAAAATCAAGTGAGCCTTTAAGAGCACTTACACCCCACCCCTTCCGACAGCACACTTACACTCCCACCCCTTCCGACAGCACACTTACACTCCCAGCCCTTCCGACAGCACACTTACACTCCCACCCCTTCCAACAGCACACTTACACTCCCACCCCTTCCGACAGCAAACTTACACTCCCACCCCTTCCGACAGCACACTTACACTCCCACCTCTTCCAACAGCACACTTACACTCCCACCCCTTCCGACAGCACACTTACACACCCACCCCTTCCGACAGCACACTTACACCCCCACCCCTTCCGACAGCACACTTACACTCCCACCCCTTCCGACAGCACACTTACACCCCCACCACTTCCGACAGCACAGTTACACCCCCACCCCTTCCGACAGCACTTTTGACAGCAGTTCTGTTTTGCTGAAGTACTGCTGACAGTTTCAGGAAATGCTGAATTTTCCACAACATATTGAGGTGACTAAGGGTGAACATCACCAACTTCAACTGGTGAACTTCAATCTGATCCTAGGTGTCCCATAAGCAGTTGAGGTCTAAGCAGAATGAGGTCCCCAGAGGGTGAATTTGATGATGCTAGCCCATGATGCGGGATAGCATCACTAAATTAACCCTCTGGGGACCTCTTTCTGCAAATTTCTGTTGCTTGTCATCAATTCAGAGGAATAATACCAGCTCAGTACCTCAACCAACACTTGTACAATTCGTCACTTATTCAGCAAGCTGTGAAAAATGCAATAGTGAAATTAGCCGCGACAGCACAAGTCTGATCTGAGGCATGCCATAAAACATGTTCTCTCATCATGCTCAGAAGTTCATTTCTCTTTGAGTTAACTAACCCTGGATGCCAGTTTGTAAAGGTGGTACTGATAATCTCCTTTTATCGTACATAACTCCTGTCAGATCGGACATGTGTGGGTAGAGTGATTACAAAGGTAAAAGCATTCCTCCTGATCTCCTTTGAATCCCAGGAGGTCAAACAAGCCTAATTATTACTGAGAAAGAGGTACGTTAACCTATTCACTGCTAATGACGTTATGACCTTGAGTGCTGGGCTAGTGACGTTATGGCCATTTTCTAGTGGAAAATATAACAAGAGTATCATGAAAACCATAAAACTGACTCAGTTGAAAGGCTATTATCATCCACAATCGTGAAACATCATAAACTGTTCGAAACTTTGACATACAGTTGTCCCGAAGCACTAATCTCTGAGTTTCAGTTATGAATAATGGCTGACTGTTAGTGTGCTGAAGTAGGTCAGTACTCAGTCGGATGTCTAGCACACAGCATGACATTTTACGCCTGTTCCCAGTACTGACATATGCAGTAATTCCCCAAATAATCGACTCCTTAACCACAGCAGAATTATGGGTAATTTTTCAGGATTTAGTCGGAAATATGGCTTGTTGCCATTCATCGGAAAGCTCTCACTTTCCAAGGTTTTGTACTGGTGGAATATGATCTCTACGGGCGTTAGCAAGAGTAGAGATTCATGGCATGATGTAATTCCTGAAAACCCCTCCAGATGACTAATAGACCATTCCAATGTATACTTTTATAACTAAATGGGTGAATCCACTTAATGAAGAAAGGGTTAAAAGGCCAACAGTAAATTAACAAAGATCAGACACACAGACATATCAAAGCACGTTTGATATCTTTAATATTGGATTGTGGGTAGGTTTCCTTTCTATTTGCGTACCTGGGTGGTACAGGTACTCATGAGCTGAGGATTCCCAGACATAACTCATGTTAAATACGACAGGTGTCTCATACTCATGCTCCGAGTGCTCCCAGACACAACATGTGTCAGAAACGACAGGTGCCTGCCTCTGTAGGTTGAGGCTATTAATCCATCCAGAAAAATTCCTGCCATTCTCAGCTTATCCTGGCAGGTCATGGTGTCTTACAGTGGAATCACATACATCTCGCACTCAAACAATATATGTCATACAAGCTTAACTATTAGCCTTGCCCAAGGGTCACAACCACAGGTCCCCTGTTGCCACAACCCCCCACCACGAGGCACGAGTATCTACCTTAATATATTAAGATACTCCTGGTGGGGTTGTCGCACCAGGGGACCTGAAAATTTTAACAGCGTACAGCCTAACAGCCACACATCGTTAATCGGACCAAGCTACTGTTGTGAGAACTCAATAGTCCATCAGCAGTCATGTTCTGAAGATTCCCAGACCTAACTCATGTTAAATAGGACTGGTTTCCAATACCCAGAACCAGAACTCCCAGACACAACATGTGTCAGATACGACAGGCGACTGCCTCTGATGAGGCTATTATCCAACTACATGTAGAAGCATTCTTGCTATTCTCACCTAATCCTAACAGGACAGGGCGTATGTCTTACGAGGGAATCACACACATCTAACAGAACAGGGCGTACGTCTTATGAGGGAATCACACACATCTAACAGGACAGGGCGCACGTCTTACGAGGGAATCACACACATCTAACAGAACAGGGCGTACGTCTTACGAGGGAATCACACACATCTAACAGGACAGGGCGTACGTCTTACGAGGGAATCACACACATCTAACAGGACAGGGCGTACGTCTTACGAGGGAATCACACACATCTAACAGAACAGGGCGTACGTCTTACGAGGGAATCACACACATCTAACAGAACAGGGCGTACGTCTTACGAGGGAATCACACACATCTAACAGGACAGGGCGTACGTCTTACGAGGGAATCACACACATCTAACAGGACAGGGCGTACGTCTTACGAGGGAATCACACACATCTAACAGGACAGGGCGTTCGTCTTACGAGGGAATCACACACATCTAGCACTCATACAATAGATAAGCGAAAACTCATAATTGAGGGTATCACCTCCCTACTCCCTACCCCTTGGATCCGGCTTTAACCCTTCCATGACTGGAGCTTCCTGAAATTTTCGAAAACCCTGTGCCAATACATTCTCTTATATATGCTAGTCTCCCATAGAGATCCTCACATATATAAGAGAATACATTGGCCTAACAATATTTACCTTGACCTTGTAAGCCAGTGCATTCTCTTATATATGTGAGGCTCCCTATGGGAGACTTGGATATATAAGAGAATGCACTGGCAAAGGATCTTTAATGCTGCACCAACGCAGCTCCTGTCATGAAAGGGTTAACCCTTTACCCAACAAACCGGCCAAAACCGGCCAAATAAAGATTCAACAGCCTAAAATATCTTCGGTCTGTCTCAATAGAACCATACACATATGGATATCATTGGAACCGGCTCCTTGACCACATTGTGATAGTTACAGTTATGCCCTGTGCCAATGCATTCTCTTATATATGCGAGAATGCATTGGCCTAAAAAAAATCTTTTTTTAACACTTTTTACCATTTTTTCTTACATTCTTTAACAATTTTATAATTTTTAATGTGTTAAGCCAATGCATTCTCTTATATATGCGAGGCGACCTATGGTCGACTCGCATATATAAGAGAATGCATTGGCACAGGGCCCTTCTGTTGGGTAAAGGGTTAAACAAAGACAAGGAATCCAGGATCCACTTTGAGAATTTAAGACTTTCATGATGGGATCAGCGCTGGTGCAGCATTAAAGACCCTGTGCCAGTGCATTCTCTTATTTATGAGAGTATGGGAGACTCGCATACATGAGCAGACGACACTGAGCAATACAAGCTGCCACCTGTATGGGGCTCCCTACAGGAAGCTCCAGTCATGAAAGGGTTAACAATAAGGAATAAGGAATTCTTTTGGAGAAAAAGAACAGTTAATTTAAAGTTTTAAACCATGGCAATGACAGAAATTTTCTTCCCAATATTTAGTGTATATATAATTCACGGAGCACTTTCGGCAAGATCTCCATCCAACAGCCTGGTGGCGGAGATAACATAATACGAATTAGTTACCGTATCACATGTGGGAACAAATTATGTTAATATATATGGAGTAAAATTCCAGTTATGCAGTTGGAATCTGGCAAATGATACAGGCGGAATCTGGCATACGGCTCCAAAACATTCAGAATCCAGCATATGAAAATATGAAAATGGGAGGGTGGGTGGATAGCCTATAATTCAGCATAATTTTTATGTTTAGCATAAGTTGAACAAGTGCAACACACAATGTATGCCATTATCCCTATCACTAAGTGATTTATTAATTTTCAGAGGTGGATTAACCCTTTACCCAACAGAACGGCCCTGTGCCAATGCATTCTCTTATATATGCGAGTCGACCATAGGTCGCCTCGCATATATAAGAGAATGCATTGGCTTAACACATTAAAAATTATAAAATTGTTAAAGAATGTAAGAAAAAATGGTAAAAAGTGTTAAAAAAAGATTTTTTTTAGGCCAATGCATTCTCTTATATATGCGAGGCGACCTATGGTCGACTCGCATATATAAGAGAATGCATTGGCACAGGGCATAACTGTAACTATCACAATGTGGTCAAGGAGCCGGTTCCAACGATATCCATATTTGTATGGTTTTATTGAGACAGACCGAAGATATTTTAGGCTGTTGAAGCTTTATTTGGCCGGTTTTGGCCGGTTTGTTGGGTAAAGGGTTAATACAGCCTGTGATGACCAGACAAAACCTGTAGCATGTGGACATCATTCATAAGTTCATGGATATTCTAAAGGTCACTCACATCCGATCTCAGATGACGAATTTACATGGGGGGCATTCTAAATTTATAACCTGAACATTACAACAGATGAATGAATGGGAATGAGTGTTTATCTGCCAGTCATCTGCTGATTAAATACTCATTTATGAATTGATCACTTTGGAAGTGTTCAGATAATGTTCAACAAAAAGCTGTTTCTTGAACATACTATCTGAACAGGAATCCCATATCTTCTGCACTTGTATTATCAAATGAATGAATAAAACACATTCTAATGTACACTTTTACCACTAATAAAACACATTCTAATGTACACTTTTACCAGCTTTTACCACTACATTGGGGAATCCGATTACTACAGTTACTGAATCGTTAGAGTGAAGGAAATTCTATTTGTGCACATAAAATGATATACACAGTACTTCCGATATACACAGGACTTCCGTGAGATATGACTTCATATTGATTGTTCTGCATCACACGCACGATTAGACAGCGTAGTCTTACATACGATTAGACAGGGAGTCTTCCACCACCATCAAGTACAGGAACCTCCCAGAATTCCACCTAATTGATGTCATATCCAATTAGCTAATGATAGGGAAGTACCTGTAGATTTTTCCCCCATGAGAGATAATCCCCCCTAAACATTCTTGGCAGCCGACTCGGTCATTGGTGATATTTTGGACATAGATCTTAGAGCAATCTGTGTTATTAGCTGAAATCAAGAGCCTATCTACATATTTAACTGTCAGCGAGGATTTCTGCATTCAACAGGAATCAAATCTCCGCACATTTTTCTTTGAGGTCTGATGGGTAACACGGCTAATAGCTCATTATAATCCAGAGTAAACATGGTGCCTTGGGTCCCTTTAACCCTTTACCCAACAAAACGGCCAAAATATCTTCGGTCTGTCTCAATAGAACCATACAAATATGGATATCATTGGAACCGGCTCCTTGACCACATTGTGATAGTTACAGTTATGCCCTGTGCCAATGTATTCTCTAATATATGCGAGTCGACCATAGGTCGCCTCGCATATATAAGAGAATGCATTGGCCTAAAAAAATTCTTTTTTTAATACTTTTTTTAATACTTTTTTTAATACTTTTTACCATTTTTTCTTACATTCTTACATTCTTTATGGTCGACTCGCATATATAAGAGAATGCATTGGCACAGGGCCCTTTTGTTGGGTAAAGGGTTAACCTTTCTATACTAGATACTCATTATCTTTTCTTCATCTGCTAACTTATCTTGAGCATCCCTCCATATGAAAAATAGGCCATTCCTACATCTGATTTTTTAACTGATGGGAGAATCCATTTAGTATCGAACACGCCTTTTTCTCTGATCCAAGATAATACATTTATAACATAAAAGATATTGAGATAGAGTACTAGAAGTATATATACAATAGACATATAGCAATGTATACAATAGTATGGCATGTTGGAACTCAATGAATATATTCAGTGTTTTATTGTGACACGGCTAATAGCTAATTATCATCCAGAGTAAACATGGTGCCTTGGGTCCCTTTAACCCTTTACCCAACAAAACGGCCAAAACCGGGCAAATAAAGCTTCAATGGCCTAAAATATCTTCGGTCTGTCTCAATAGAACCATACAAATATGGATATCATTGGAACCGGCTCCTTGACCACATTGTGATAGTTACAGTTATGCCCTGTGCCAATGCATTCTCTTATATATGCGAGTCGACCATAGGTCGCCTCGCATATATAAGAGAATGCATTGGCCTAAAAAAAATCTTTTTTTAATACTTTTTACCATTTTTTCTTACATTCTTTAACAATTTTATAATTTTTAATGAGTTAAGCCAATGCATTCTCTTATATATGCGAGGCGACCTATGGTCGACTCGCATATATAAGAGAATGCATTGGCACAGGGCCCTTTTGTTGGGTAAAGGGTTAACCTTTCTATACTAGATACTCATTATCTTTTCTTCATCTGCTAACTTATCTTGAGCATCCCTCCAAATAAAAAAGAGGCCATTCCTATGTCTGATTTTTTAACTGATGGGAGAATCCATTTAGTATCGAACACGCCTTTTTCTCTAATCCAAGATAATACATTTATAACATAAAAGATATTGAGATAGAGTACTAGAAGTATATACTTGGGTCCCTTTAACCCTTTACCCAACAAAACGGCCAAAACCGGGCAAATAAAGCTTCAACGGTCTAAAATATCTTCGGTCTGTCTCAATAGAACCATACAAATATGGATATCATTGGAACCGGCTCCTTGACCACATTGTGATAGTTACAGTTATGCCCTGTGCCAATGCATTCTCTTATATATGCGAGTCGACCATTGGTCGCCTCGCATATATAAGAGAATGCATTGGCCTAAAAAAAATATTTTTTTAACACTTTTGACCATTTTTTTCTTACATTCTTTAACAATTTTATAATTTTTAATGTGTTAAGCCAATGCATTCTCTTATATATGCGAGGCGACCTATGGTCGACTCGCATATATAAGAGAATGCATTGGCACAGGGCCCTTCTGTTGGGTAAAGGGTTAATAAGTCTTTGTGCAGCATATAAAATCTGTATGAGAGTATTTAATGTAGTTATCAACCATTATGATCCCCAGAACTGGACTGGGATGTAACAAAAATGACTTTAATTTAACTTTCTATACTAAATTCTCATTGACGAGTAGTTCCCTTACAATCGGCCATGTTTGTTGATCTTAACTTATTATCTGAACATCAGGCCTTCGATTATGAGGCGTGCGATCGCGCTCGCGCACCATAGCACGCCTGAAAGTATATCTTGGCGAGTAATTAATCACACTCCTCGACGATATTCGGCGCACGATTGAAAAAGGGTTTATAATAACGATCAACCTTGTTTGCTGGAGAAGACTGACGAACACGCCGTATACGACGGAAGTAATTGTTTTAAGTTTTGCGCATGCGCTAGAACATTATTATAGTCAGGTGCGTTTAGCGATGTCGTCGCATTCGTATGTAGGTCTGAGGAATTCTCGGCTAGATATTGTTACCAACATGACATATTTAAATTAATCCCACCGTGCACCCCATCACCAATGCAATGTAATTTTGGTACCATGTGTTGCGTTCTAAAAGAAGCCGCCCCGATGGACAGTGAAGATGAATAAAAATTGAAACTTGAGTTCGGGCAATCAAACATTATTTTTTAAAATATCGATAGAGTTCACACAACAGGAAACTCTCACGTGGTTACGTGGTCTCTGACCGCATTTCATAACAACTTACATCCAACGGAACCATTACGACGCAATTCGAGAATGGAGTTTTAATTACTTCAACGGTGATAAAATTGATTTAATTTTGAGTCTTCGTTTGTCATTTTATACCCCCGAAATATCCACCAAAATCACACGCCTGGGTTTCAGGTGAGGCGAGTGACCAACCACACTCCTGCATTTTACAGAATCGAAGGACTGGAACATTGCCCACTAATTAATTGGAATCCTTCAGCACTTGTATAATCTGTTTGTCTGTATGTCGTCTGCTTATATTTTCTGAACGCCACTCCAGATGAATAATAGACTATTCCAATGTATACTTTTATAACTGAGTGGGAGAATCCATTTAGTGAATAAAGGGTTAAGTAAACAAAGGACCCATCAGACTGAACTACAGTAATGCCCTAAAAATAATCGACACCTTAACTACAGCAGAATTATTGGTAACTTTTCAGGATTTAGACGGAAATATGGCTTGTTGCCATTCATAGGAAAGCGCTCACTGAGAGCTTTCCGGTGAATGGCAACAAGCCATATTTCCGACTAAATCCTGAAAAATTACCCATAATTCTGCTGTGGTTAATGAGTCGATTATTAAGGGCATTCTACTGTAGTTAATCACAAATACTCACTGGGGACATCTGGTTGTCGATTGTCCATTCACTCCGAAGTGGCCTTCTAAACTCGGACACGGCTTTCCTTGTCCGAGTGGAATTTGTTTGACGTGACGTGTCCGCACCATGTTTCCAGGTTTACTGATGTTTCGATGATCTATGCAGCTGTTGTTGACATGTTGCCATGTCGACCATTGTGATACGGTGCAATCTTGTGGAATGACGCAAGCTTGATATCGCCGGGGCATGATCCCGGGTAAACTCTCTGTACATTGTCTGTCAGAAAATGATAATATATTTATTATACGCTCAATGATAGATTATCAATACAGTTGCTTTTTACTGCAATGGGGTAGAATACCAAGTAGGACTATGCCAACCGTGAAGTCAGCGAATAATAGTTAAAAGACTATAGCCCAGGTGACAGTTCGCTTTCCGTGCATTGGTCAAAACTACTCTCTGACATGTGATCGCGCATCATCCAATCAATAGACAGTATGACCCTCAATGATTGAACTTTATGTACAGAATAACAAGAGCTATTTTCCCTCGATGGTGTCTTCTGAACAACAATCAGGAATATTGACCGTGGCCTCCATCAATCGTCCTTCTTGCTGTTCAAAAGACACAAAACATAATATACACTTTCTGACTCCCTTGGGGTGGAATGGCCAGACTTATTTACCCTTGATGCAAGGTGTCCTTAAAATAGCAAGCAGGACTATTACTTGCCGATCAGAAGAAACCATCGAGGGTAAATACATTAATGCCCTAAATAATTGACTCCTTAACCACAGCAGAATTATGGGTAACTTTTCACGATTTAGTCGGAAATATGACTTGTTGCCATTCATCGGAAAGCTCTGTGAGAGCTTTCCGATGAATGGCAACAAGCCATATTTCATATGAGTAAAACTTTTCAGGATTTAGTCCATAATATGGCTTGTTGACATTCATCGGAAAGCTCTCAGTGAATGGCAACAAGCCATATTTCCGACTAAATCATGAAAAGTTACCCATAATTCTGCTGTGGTTAAGGAGTTGATTATTTATGGCATTATTGTAGCTCTCGCTATTCCAATCCAAGACAGTAAATAGGTGATTTATATATGACACAATTCTCACCTGGTGCCAACAGTGACATCAACAGGCAGGTAATAGATCAAAGACTATAATCTGGGTGATAGTTACTTGCCACATGTAATTCTCACTTTGCAGGCTCATAATATTTCAAAGACTAGAGCCTGGGCGATAGTTCGTTTGCTGGACAATGGTAAAGACTATGTCTGACACATGATCACGCTTCATCCAATCAAAAGACAGTATGACCCTCTGTGAACTGTATATAATAATTCTCGCTATTCCATCCAAAGGCAGTTAATAGGTGTATACTAATTAATATGCAGGACAGTGAAATAACAATGGCTGAATGGACAGCAGTTAGCTTTCAGCTTTCATGCATAAATTATGAGTGATTATGAGTAAATTATGGTATGATTAACAGAAAATTTTATATTTTGAATGAATACTGAAAATTATCTCATTAGTGACCGAGAGAAATAAACATGTGATAATTTTCACTTTCCACTCAAGAACGACAGATATTTTTATCCTTTTAACTTCATAAAAGCAATATTAATTATTACCACCGTGGCAAATTCCGCATTATACAAAAAAGATTTTTAACTTTAAAGAAAAATTCGGACAAATAATATCGATATGGTGTCACAAGTAGCTTGTACAGAAAAAATTATTCAAATTGGTTCATATTTGTTAAAGTTATTAAGTCGGACCGAACCGCAATTAGCATCATGCGAAGAGGCAGTCCTAAGGAGATTGCATACAAAAAATTATTGAAATCAGTTCATAGTTGTTCGAGTTATGAGGTCGGATGGACAGACGGACGGACGGACGGATGCATGCACAGAGGGAGGAAGCGTGACAGACGGACGGACACAGTCAATCCAGTATACCCCCCCATTCGAAAGTGGGTGTATAATTATTAGCTTTGGTTTCTGAGTCACAGCCTAAATATTTGAACATTTATAACATGAATTAACACTGCCATAATGGATATAAATCCTTTAGTTGCAAGTTCCTACAGTAATGCTCTAATTAATCGACTCCATAACCACAGCAGAATTATGGATAACTTTTCAGGATTTAGTCGGAAATATGGCTTGTTGCCATTCATCGGAAATCTCTCCCCGAGAGCTTTACAATGAATGGCAACAAGCCATATTTCCGACTAAATCCTGAAAAGTTACCCATAATTCTGCTGTGGTTATGGAGTCGATTAATTAGAGCATTACTGTATTTACTCAGAAAAAGTATGGGTAGCAGGGAAGAGGCTTAAAACCCTTTCATGACGGGAGATGCGCTGGTGCAACATTAAAGATCCTGTGGCAGTGTATTCTCTTATATATGCGAGTCTCCCTTTGGGAGCCTCGCATAAATAAGAGAATGCACTGGCTTAAAGACATATTATGGACTTTTTCGGGTGCGTTAAACTGTTATTAGTATTCAGGCACTATGCCAACTGGAGGAATGTAGCATTCCACCACATCGTCAAAAATCTCTAGCAAATTGATGGTACCACTCCATTGAAAACATCATCTGAACTACGCTCAATTGTAAATATTTACTTCTCGATTCGGGACGCAACTATCGGCGATAAAGTAACAAAAATGATTTCGCCATCGAGTCATTGAATTTAATTAATGTATAATAATGATGGTGTGTGTTGTCATTTGGATTAAGATTTGTAAACATAATTACTTTGTACTTTGAGCAAGATTATCCTCCATTTCTATTTGATCACTCTACTGGAGTGTTTCACATCACTTTAATACAAGGACAATTAAATATTGTTATGCCAATGCATTCTCTTATATATGTGAGGCTCCCTATGGGAGACTCGCATATATAAGAGAATGCATTGGCACAGGGTTATTGCAAAATTTCAGTAAGCTTCAGTCATGGAAGGGTTAAAACACCTCAAATGTATATATTGTACACTACAATAAATACAAATTATATATATACATTTTTTTCCCCATTAACGGGTTATAAAGCAACAAATGAAATAGTTGTGGTCTAATGTAGAAAGAATATACAGTAATGCCCCTAATAATCGACTCTTTAACCACAGCAGATTTATTGGTAATTTTTCAGGATTTAGTCGGAAATATGGCTTGTTGCCATTCATCGGAAAGCTCTCAGTGAGAGCTTTCCGATGAATGGCAACAAGCCATATTTCCGACTAAATCCTGAAATGTTACCCATAATTCTGCTGTTGTTAAGGAGTCGATTATTTAGGTCATTACTGTAGAACGGATATAGATACTGACTTACTTGAGGTTAACAAAAGATCCAAGACTGTGAATACACATAACATTACGGTCCTGATATCCAATTAAACGATCCGCAGGTTGCTTAACATTTCCGTCAAATGGACGACAGCTACTCCATGGACCAACAGAAAACTTATAAGAATTTATACATTTATCACAGATGCTCATCTCAGAGAGAGGCGGGCAAGGTGTGCCGCCATACGCAGGCGAGATTATCACCTGCCTCGTCCGAGTTGAATTCACTGACTGGCAGTCGGTACATATCGACCATCCTGACCATTCAGTAACAATGCAATTTCTTGGACATTTCAGCTCGCAACTTTCTTGAGTAGAAGGCTTTGTCTGAAAACGACTACACACTGATTGATCGACTTGTATTCCATTTTTCCGCCACACGCACGATACCTCCCGGTGCCGAAGACCGTGTCCCCGCGTGCACTCGGAGAAACCTGCCGGTAGTGTGCAGTGACTCCATGTACTATCCGCCCACAGGACCTGCTGCCGATGTTTTTCGCACACTTTGAAGCATCGCTGTGCGCTGATTGGCTTGTTGGCACGATTACAGTAAGACTCGGCAACGACTCGTGTCCTGTCATCCTGACACCATACTTGACGTCGCTGTGTCCCCCCATCCCCACACAGTCCGTCGTATTTCTCACAGCTACTCCATGTTTCTAAAAATAGAAACAAGAAAAGTATGAACAGCGGACACAAGAATATAGAGGGGCAGGGACCAGCCTAGAGGGAGACAGGGACCAGCCTAGAGGGAGACATGGGAGACAGGGACCAGCCTAGAAGGAGACATGGGAGACAGGGACCAGCCTAGAGGGAGACATGGGAGACAGGGACCATCCTAGAGGGAGACAGGGACCAGCCTAGAGGGAGACATGGGACCAGCCTAGGGGGAGACATGGACCAGCCTACAGGGAGACAGGGACCAGTCTACAGGGAGACAGGGACCAGCCTAGAGGGAGACATGGGAGACCTATTTAGTGCCCTGCGAATCAATTCGATTCGATGCGATTCGGAATATTTCGTCTGATTCGATTCGAAATCGACTGTCCTGATTTGAATTGTATCGAATCATTGGCACCAGTTGCATTCTCAACTGTCACCTTTGCTTTTTCATGGAGATAGATTATGATACCAATGAAATACCAAACACACAAACACTGTTGTAGACTGGGCTATACTATATAGACCACCGAAGCATTGCACAACTAATTGCACGATCTAGCAAAATTTCATATATGTGACCCGCCATATCAAATCCAGTCGTAAGTCAGGTTTTTTTTTACCCTGTGCCAATGCATTCTCTTATATATGCGAGTCAACCATAGGTCGCCTCGCATATATAAGAGAATGCATTGGCCTAACAATTTTTTATCATTTTTTAAAATAAATGTTTCTTACAATTTTTAGGACATAAAATAAAAAACATCCATTACCCTGCAGGGAGCCCCACACATATATAGAAGTATATAGAAGAGTGTTGTCTGCTCATGTTTGTCTGGGGCTCTGTATGGGTGAAATTATAAAATTGTTAAAGAATACAAGAAAAAATTATTAAAATTGTAAAAAATTGTTAGGCCAATGCATTCTCTTATATAATCGAGGCGACATATGGTCGACTCGCATATATAAGAGAATGCATTGGCACAGGGTAAAAAAAATCCCGACTTACAACTGGATTTGATATGGCGGGTCACATATGTCAAACTGACTTCATTATTGCTTAGGATACTGTTTCATTATTTTATAGCAGAGATATAGACACAACAAACACAAATACGCAATATATGTGACCCACCATATCAAATCCAGTCGTAAGTCAGGATTTTTTTACCCTGTGCCAATGCATTCTCTCATATATAAGAGAATGCATTGGCCTAACAATTGTTTTACAATTTTAATAATTTTTTGTTGTATTCTTTAACAATTTTATAATTTCACCCATACAGAGCCCCAGACAAACATGAGCAGACGACACTCTTCTATATGCTTCTATATATGTGTGGGGCTCCCTGCAGGGTAATGGATGTTTTTTATTTTATGTCCTAAAAATTGTAAGAAACATTTATTTAAAAAAACTGATAAAAAATTGTTAGGCCAATACATTCTCTTATATATGCGAGGCGACCTATGGTCGACTCGCATATATAAGAGAATGCATTGGCACAGGGTAAAAAAATCCCGACTTACGATTTGATATGCCGGGTCACAATTGGTTAAATGCAAATTTGATCCATTTATGGATAATATTTACATTATATACCGATGATCACTTATCATCGTTACCAAGTGAGCAAATTGATACCAGTATGGCCACTCAGTCGAGTGATATCAATATCTTCATGCTTGATACCACTGATGCAATGATTCGATTCGAGATTCGATTTGATTCGGAATCACTTGGCTGAATCGATTCGAGATTCAATTCAAAATGAAAATGCCTGATTCGCAGGTCCCTAGAGATATATATTCTCCCTCTTTCTTTCATTTCTCTCTATGTTATTTCTACCTCATATTGCAGCATGTGTAACTCCAAAAAATATAGCTGAGGTGTAATTATAATGGCTCACTGAGAGCTTTCCGATGAAAGGCAACAAGCCATATTTCCGACTAAATCCTGAAAAATTACCCATAATTCTACTGTGGTTTAGGAGTTGATTATTTAGGGCATTACTGTACTTATTTGATCATAGAAGGATGAAGCAACTCGTCAAAATGTGAATAATTATACTTGAAAATCTCACACTATATCTAGGTTAAATTCCAACCGGGGCTAATTGGTATTTAACCTGGTGAAGACAAAAACATTTTAATGAAGCATTCATTTCGACTTGATTCACCTGGTGAAGACAAAAACATTTTAACGAAGTATTAATTTCGACTTGATTAATGGAACTCTTCGTTTGTCTTTAGAATATGTAGAAAAACAGATGTGCACCAGAAACTGAACACAAAATTGGAAATAAGATATTATTGCTCAAATGATGCTATACCTTATGTTAATTAACAGGTGACCTTAATTAGCCCAGGTGGGTTAATGAGTCCACCATGATCTTAAATCCAGGTAATAGACCAAATCCAGGTGTTACCCCTTTCATGACCGGAGCTAAACTGGTGCAGCATTACATATCCTGTGCCAGCATTATCTAAAATATGTGAGTCTCCCATAAGTACTGGCTTACAAGGTCAAGGTAAATATTGTTAGGCCAACGCATTCTCTTATATATGCGAGGCCTCAGGTGACCTCAGTTAGCCCACGTGAGTTAACGAGTACACCATGAACTTAAATCCAGGTAACAAAACAAATCCAGGTGTTAATGAGAGATAGAATCTTGAATTCTCAGATTAAACTCTAAACATGTATTCAAGATTACAAACCTCTAGACACAATAAAAAACAGAATATAATGTAATTTCTGCTTTGTTCTCTACCATATGACATATAAACTAAATCTATACCAAAGAATGTAATTTTTTTTATTGTAAAAAATTTACAAATTAATTTGTGGTGCCCTTGTGAAATGATGTGAAATAAACACATAGAAAATTCAATAGTAATTAAATAATATTTTTTTTTTAGTCCACCCCCACACACCTATTGACTAACCAATGTAAAAGTCGATGCACATTTTAAGGAAAATTTCTGGGTAAAAACTTTGCGACTCATAAAATATAAGGTAGCTGACAGACAGATAATCCCTCCCCTCCCCCTTCAGCTTCAGTCCCAGAATATCCAAAGGCTGTAAAAAACACTGAATTTAGTGAACATATGGCAACCCATATTTTATGTATATCGTACCACAAAGAAAGCAAAAGTGAGTCTAATTACCGACTGAGAGAGAATGTTGTTGCCATCTTGAATGTGTGATATTATTGGAAACAATTAACCTGATTTGTTAGTTATGCAGCAAAAAAACGGAGGAGGTTAAAACAATCTTTGTGGTTCCTAGTGATGTGTACACCAGTCATGGTCTAGATAGATATGCTTGTTTGTCTTCTCTGGTTCAAATGAACCAATAGTGATTAACCACACCGAGTATTAAGCTTCGGATTTGACCTACTATGCTGGCAGGTTGCATCATCACATTTGTATTACTTTGATTCTTCAGTGGGATGGTCCGACTGGGTTAGTTGGTAAGGCGCATAGCACTTGATTAGGCTGTTATAAGCTGTCCAGTCAGGGGGGGGTGAAATTTTTTTTTTGCCAGGGTGGGTGGGTGGTCAAAGCCACCAACAAGCAATTTTTTCCGCAACTAAAAATAAAATTTCCTGCTTGTTTTTTAGTGTTTTGGCAATGAGTTGGGCTTCAAAACCACTTTGAATGAGAGAAATAATGTAATTCTAACTGTAAACTGACTGCAGGCAGTTATCGTGTTGTATTTTGTTGCAAATTTTGAAATCCAAGATGTCCGCTGGCAGCCATGTTTTTTTGGCCGAATGACCTCAAAATGACTCATTCCTATTTTATCATGTCCATGTTAACATCCATGATAAATAGTATGCACAGAAATTCATATACAGCTGTTTACAGTGAATTTTCCCCCGCAAATCTCTGTTTTAGTGTTAAAAGGGGGGGTGGGTGTAAAAAAAATGGTCGGAAAAAACTGCCGAAAACGGAAAATAATTTGGCGGTTGGGGTGGGTGGGTACAAAAAATACGTGCCTGAATTTTTTTTTCGACCCCCCCCCCCCTGGTCCAGTCATACAACCTTTCCTATATACACCAATTAAATTGACAGTGCGCCTGCTTAAATTAAAAAAATATTATGCAGATTTTATTTAAATTATTTTCCCTCCAACCTCCCCTATCTTTTATATCTTTTAGCCAAAACAATCTGTAAACCACGTAATAAAAATAAAATGCCTCAAATCATAATAAGTTATCAACACACAGCACATCACAATGAAAAAGCTGTTCTCAGTTAACCTTTTCAGTGCCAAGTCCGATTTTTGTATCAACCCATATTTCCTTAATCATTTTTCAAATTTATTGATTATAATAATGTGATACATTGATGGAAAGAGCTCTAAGAGCTCTTTCCATCAATGTATCAAATTATTATAATCAATAAATTTGAAAAATGATCCAGGAAATATGGGTTGATACAAAAATCGGACTTGGCACTGAAAGTGTTAAATAAGAACATTGTAATTCACACAATTCTTGGCAATTTAATGCGATTTATATGTTTTTTAACCTTGAAAGCAAAAACCTCATAAACTAATTCACAAATTGTGTGAGCTGAGAAGATTACGCCACATATCTATTATGTTATTTGCCCCATCAGCAAATCAGAAAACATGTTTCAACAAAATGCAATTAGAATAAGATAGCTACTTTAAGTTTAAAATGAATTGAGCAGATTTATGCGATTTATACTTTTTTTTACCTTGAAGGCAAAAATCACAAAAACTGATGCATATAAAATTGCATGACCTACGAAGATTACGCCACTCATCTATTATGCTATTTTCATCATCAGCAAATCAGAATAGATGTTAACACATGTATCAACACAAAGCAATTGGAACAAAAACGCTGCTCCAAGTTTAAAAAAGAGCATTGTATTTCGCACAATTCTTGGCAGATTTATGCCGAAAAACTAATCTAGTTCTCAGTGAGTCTTGCGGCAGATATATTTGAGCCAATCTTGATAAATATTTAAGAATCCCGGAGGCATTGCAATTTTAGCTTCTATTCATGACAATTGATCTAAATTGGTCTATTTGCAGCCTTCGGCCAGCAATTTCATTCAACATCATCTGACATATTCGACTGTGGTGTGAGTTGAATGATACCAGTGATGTGTTTGTTGTGGAGAAGATTGTGTTTTGCTTGGCAAAGCTCAGACGCCCCATGGGGAATCCCCTATGAAATATCATTGATGATGACAATGTGATTATTGAAGCCAATTGAAGCTACATCAAGTCAGTCCTTGTGGATAACACTCCACATAACACACATAATATAAAGCTAGCAACTGCGCAATTGTAATCATGGGCCTTTCATAACTGATTATTCCTTTATGAGTAGCTACTTAATTCCCATTGATTCATTTGTAGGGGTGTTTATCTATATACAATAAAAAACTCAACAAACAGCTTAACCCTTTGGCGAGTAGAACGACAAATATGTCGGCGTATGGTTCACGAGTGGAACGACATATATGTCATTTCAGGAAGTGTCAATTTTTTGTAGACATAACTTCAATTGATCATCTGATTTATAAATGATTTGTATAGGAGATAATTTGAATAATATAATGTCCCAATGTATAAGTGCAATAGATTATGATAGCACACATAAACAGAAAATACACATAAATTAAAACAAATTATTGGACCTTTTGACCTGAATTTGTTAATAATTATTGCTGTGACGTTGACGTTAAACTCACGCATGACGTCATGTATATGACGTTATATATACTCTCCAAAAGGGTAATGCTGTCAGATAAACTAAGCTGAACAACACAAATAAATTGGTGTTCATCTGCCTGTCGTCTGCTTATAGCATCTGAACAGGAATATGCTCATTGGCTATTACCTATAGAAGAGTAAGGCAACCGTACTTCGTTGTAAACTACAGTAATGCCCTAAATAATCAACTCCTTAACAACAGCAGAATTATGGGTAACTTTTCAGGATTTAGTCAGAAATATGGCTTGTTGCCATTCATTGGAAAGCTCTCACTGAGAGCTTTCCGATGAATGGCAACAAGCCATATTTCCAACTAAATCCTGAAAAGTTTCCCATAATTCTGCTGTGGTTAAGGAGCGATTATTTAGGCCATTACTGTAGTATTATCCCTACCAATTTTAATAGCTGGTTTACATCACAGGAAACTTAGACTAAGTGCATGGGTACCCACTTATTAGTTCGATTCAATTCATACACATGACTGAAATTCACATGCGGTTCATTGATTAAAAGATTTTTTACAAACTAACGACCTGTTCAGTTCTTTGAACAATTTGGCAAAGTCTTGATTTTGTACAAACCATTGTTTGTTTATATGATACGGTTCAATCCCTACTCATTACCCTTCTGTGCATATAGTCTGGGTTTTGTATAATATTCTCAAAGAATTTGACATGCAGAAAGAATTAATTTATCACAGTATCTCATTGTTAGCAACAGCACCCACTTATAACCCGAGGTGCTTAAAGAACTAAAGGGTTTAGTGGGGGCAAACATCAAGAGGGATAACCATGAGAAGGGTACTTTATATTCCAATGTAAAAATAGATAGACACTGGTGGGGGTAAATAGATGTTAGAAATAATTTGCTCTCTCTCTCTCTCTCTCTTTCTCTTTATCAGAATACCCCCAGTACAGTTAACTCTTTCTATACTAAATCCCCATAGAAAATGTTCAGATAATAAGTTCAACAAACGGTACCGGTAGGTTGTTTTGTTGAACTTATTATCTGAACATTTCCCTCCAATAAATATGAATTTTTCTGCATTCGTATTAACTTTCCGTCTGGCTGTCGTCTGCGCATTAATCCTTAACAACCCTCCAAATGAAAAATAGACCATTGAAATATATACTGTTATAATTTAGTCATAAGCTGTTAATCCATGGAATACTGTAAAACAATTGGCTGCCACACACTTTGCCAGTTTCTCAATAACCTAAATTTCTTGATTACTTTCCCCGGTACAGAAATGAGTGACCACGCCTGTACCACGTGCATAGCAAATGTACCTGGAAAATGTTCGATACTTCCTACGATTTAACATGATATTTCGTTGCTGAATCATAATTCCTTCGGGTATGACTGTATTGACAATAAACATACTAGAAGCTAATATTCAGTGCCCGAGTAACAAGACAAATCAACAAGATTTAACATTGCAAAGAAATGAACACTGAAATTAAAACCAACCCGGGTTTTGTCGCTGCGGTCGAATATATCAATCCGGTGGCACGCGATCTGTGCGACTAGCCAATCTAAATTGCTGAATCGACGACGCGATTTCATCACTAGATGAGCACCTGTTTTGAGTGACAGGTGTCTCTTTCAACTTAACGTGTCTTGTTTGTCGGAAATAGTCTTAATGTTATACACTCGTTTTACTTCAAATTTCTAATTTTTGGTGGGTATCCTGTGAAATGACGGATTAAATTATAAGAAATAACTCTTATTTCGATTAAGGTTATGCAGTTATAACCGGAAAGTTTGAAGATAAATTTTCTATAACTGCGCTATGCACGTTATAGAATTTATCTTCAAACTTTCCGGTTATAACTGCACAACATTAATCGAAACAAGAGTTATTTCTTAATTAACATAATAATAGAATCCATTTAGTCATTTGCAGAATGAAGTCCCCAGAGGGTGACTTTAGTGATGCTATCCTGCATGGTGGGCTAGCATCACCAAATTCACCCACTGACTGCTATGAACATTCAAGTTAAATGTGGTATGAACACCACTGACTGCTATGAACATTCAAGTTAAATGTGGTATGAACACCACTGACTGCTATGAACATTCAAATTAAATGTGGTATGAACACCACTGACTGCTATGAACATTCAAGTTAAATGTGGTATGAACATCACTGACTGCTATGAACATTCAAGTTCAATGTTTGTGTCATAGACAGTTATAAACTCATGTCATAATTTTACCCTCTTGACATAAAATCTGAAAGTTCTTAACCAAAAACTAATTTTATATGATTTCTGACTACAACTAATCATCTTTGAGAAAATTGCTTGAATTTTCAATAGGTTTCGTCAGCCGATTGAGACCATAAATAGGCATTGATTGTTGTAAGAGAGACGCAGGATCAGTCAATTTAGAAGACACCGTTTCTTCCAAAATCGATGAGCCACCAACAATAAACGACTTCAGACATATAAACAATAAAATGGAAACCTCAAAATGAGAAATAATATGTACACAGTGTCTAGAAAAACAGATTATCTCGGGGTGTTGCTCCGATTTATTGTAATGTTTTTTTGGATTGCAGACAAGAATCTCAATATTTACACACGGTCTCATTACGATCAAGACATTGCAAAATTGGCACCAATTTCATCTGCCGATTTCATAGTTATTTTATGTGTCTGCTGGAGAGTATATAACGTAAGTCGTTGATGAGTGCAATGGAGTGTCTTCATTTAATATTGCAGTTATTGAACATTAGCATTGCTAGGGCGTGGCAAATTACACCCATGGTAATTTACAGCAAAGGGCCATAACTCTTGTGAAAATTGGCAGGCATAATCCAAATTTGAACTTGACTTGTATATTGAGCTAGTAAACTCACATACCAAATTTCATTCCATTCCAGACTTACTAAAGTTATCATCTGGAAATGAAAAATTTAGTGCAAATTCCAACAAAACTAACTCTGGTGAAAATTGGTGAGCAGAACCTGAGTTTGAACTTGACCTGTATTTGATGCTAGTGAACTCACATACCAAACTTCATTTCATTCAGTTCAGATTAATTTACTAAAGTTATAATCCGGAAACGAAAATGGAGTGCAAATTCCACAAAAAAGGCCGTAACTCTTGTGAAAATTGATGTGTGGAACCCGAGCTCAAACTGGACGTCAGACACAGATGGATGGACAGATGGACGGTCGGTATGACCAATAACATAATACGTTATAAAAAACATGGGCAGACGAACAGATGGATTGACCAATACCATTATACATCCCATTATTTATATCGGGCACATAAAAACTAGAGCAACGCTTCAACAGGGTAATCGACCAATAGACCACAGTCATATCACCAACCCTTGAACAGCTATAACTACTGATGGATGACTTGTGTTGGCCTCATGTGTCATGTACCTGAGTCATTTTGGGGGGGAGGGGTTGTTTGGGAATTGCTTGATTGCATATTCCAATACAAACAAGGGGTGTGACTGTCCCTATGTTATTAAAACACTATGATGTTTCACATGTCAGTAAACATTAAGTTAAAATAATAAAATAACAGATTCCCATTGCACGTGCACAATTATTCAAAAACGACTCAGAAAAGCTCTGGACAAAGCTTGTCCACGAATGTTGGACTGATGGATGACCCTGCATTACAGATTGTAGCAAGGATAAAATGGCATAGTAGTCGAAGGGTTTTTCAATCAGTTACAAAGATATAGGTGACATATATTCAACAGGCATATGATCTGGTGGCAGGTTAATTATCAACAGTAAAATAATAATTGGTAAAACAAATATTACTGAGAAAAATGTAAATATTCCAAGTCAAGAAGGCAAATAACTCGGCCAAAATACGTCTGACCAACATTAAAATCACAGGTGCACAGGTTCCCATGGTGGTTGATGTCTGTGCAAAGTTTAACAAAAAAAAGATTTATAAACAACAGAGAAAAACTCCAGACAAAATTGTGTTGACGATTGAAAATATTCTGTCAAGAAGGACAATAACTCTGCGAAAATAAGTCTGACGGACATTAAAATCACAGGTGCACAGGTTCCCATGGTGGTTGATGTCTGTGCCAAGTTTCACGGAAAATCACTAAAAACACGACTGAGAAATACTCCAGACAAATTTGTATCCATGGACAGAAAGACGGACGGACGAAGGACAGACAGACAGACAAACTGATTCCAGTATACCCCCCCCCCCACAACTTTGTTGCAGGGGGTATAAACATTAGCTGATAGCACATCTCATTCTTAATTCATTCATTCATTTTTTGACTTGTATTCACATTACTCACTTGTATTCCAGGTGTAGGCGGCCGAGGCGTGCGAGGTTAAGCTGCAGATCAGAAGTAGATTGGCGCAGAAAATGTAGACACACCAGGAGTTCCGTATGCAACCATATTCCATACTCGAGTCACTTTATACAGCTGTGATACGCCATCGACTATGATATTACGTCATCTTGAGGTCTACATCACTCTGAAAATATATTTATAAAACAATTTTGAAAACGTTTTGTGGGTGATACGAATTGAAGACCCCTATCCGAAACGCTTCTATCAATAAATATTGATTTTATTTTGAATATTTTATTATAAATGAGATGATTAAATGGGTCACTTTATTGTTCTATTTTTAGAACAGACCATTCAGGTGATAGCGTGTAGCGATAGAAATAATTAGGCTGTTCTCATAGAGTGCTCCGAACGTCAAATTCCCAGATTTATTGTTTGTATTGTATTTTATTCCATAGTTATAAGCAATAATAAGTCTAATTAATGTTTAATTGTGACAAAACTACACTATAATATTTCTGGTCTCTGTTAACAGTAACCTCTATTGTTCGTTAGCTAAACAACCACATGTTTTTAGACCAGAAATTATTCGAAATATAATCAGTATTAATCGATAGAACCATTTCTGGACAGGGGTCTTCGACTTAAATATAATATTTTATACCCCGGTAACTATATAACACATGTTTACAAAGAGATATACCATCTTTATACCCCAGTAACTATATAACACATGTTTACAAAGAGATAGACCATCTTTATACCCCAGTAACTATATAACACATGTTTACAAAGAGATAGACCATCTTTATACCCCGGTAACTATATAACACATGTTTACACAGAGATAGACCATCTTTATACCCCAGTAACTATATAACACATGTTTACACAGAGATAGACCATCTTTATACCCCAGTAACTATATAACACATGTTTACAAAGAGATAGACCATCTTTATAGCCCGGTAACTATATAACACATGTTTACAAAGAGATAGACCATCTTTATACCCCAGTAACTATATAACACATGTTTACAAAGAGATAGACCATCTTTATACCTCGGTAACTATATAACACATGTTTACAAAGAGATAGACCATCTTTATACCCGGTAACTATATAACACATGTTTACAAAGAGATAGACCATCTTTATACCTCGGTAACTATATAACACATGTTTACAAAGAGATAGACCATCTTTATACCCCGGTAACTACATGTATATAACACATGTTTACAAAGAGATAGACCATCTTTATACCCCGGTAACTATATAACACATGTTTACAAAGAGATAGACCATCTTTATACCTCGGTAACTATATAACACATGTTTACAAAGAGATAGACCATCTTTATACCCCGGTAACTATATAACACATGTTTACAAAGAGATAGACCATCTTTAAATTCAAACCACCTTTATTTATGTTATCCCTTTGACGACGGGAGCTGCACTGGTGCAGCATTAAAAATCATGTGCCAGTGCATTCTCTTACATATGTGTGTCTCCCATAAGGAGCCTCGCATATATAAAAGAATGCACTGACTATAAGGTCAAGGTAAATATTGTTGGGCCAATGCATTCTCTTCTGGAACCCAGTTCTGACTCAGGATCAAGCCTCGAAATAGTGTGTCTGTCATTTGCAGAATGAGGTCCCCAGAGGGTTAATTTAGTGATTGCAGAATGAGGTCCCCAGAGGGTGAATTTAGTGATGCTACCCCGCATATCGGTACAGCATCACCAAATTCACACTCTGGGAACCTCATTCTGCTGATGTGTAAGGCCAAAGAAAAAAGATACTATGTTTCCGTACATCGACCGACCCTAAAAATAACCCGCCGACCCTAATCTTTTTATTGATATTTTGATAAAAAGTCAAAATTTTCTTTAAAAAAATAAATAAAATAAAATAAAATAAAATTAAAATGTTTTTTTTGTTTTACTGTTTTTACCGCTAATGCTCATAAATATTGATAATCATTAGGTGCAAAACACATGGTTTCTAACATAAGCCTGTGATAAGTGACATGAAGTGTGACAGTTGTCTCAAAAGCCACAGGTGTGTGATGGGTTGTGGATTGATAGGCATGAATCTTGCAATTTTAATTTCAAGAGAGTGGATCTCATGCCTGCTTTACCATTATGCCTTGTTTGGGACTTATGGAACATATTCATGAGTTCCAAATAAACATGCATGCCCATTTATTATTTTTTGGGGAAATCCCCCCCCCCCCCCCCTGCACATCTGAGTCTGCAAGTTTATTAATTTTGAGGCTATGAAAAGTATATGGCATACATGTGAACGTGTCAATATCGAATAAAACTCTACATGACACATACTATGTTGATTCCTATGCTTGACCCACATGTACTATAAATTTTTTAACTATAGTTGATGTTTTGCTCAGAGTTATTTGGGTCTGCACTGTTTTAACTTTCAATGGAATTTTTCCTGTGCACTATTATTTGGAGCCTGAGAGTACCGGTAGGAACACTATAAACAGACGTGTGTGTATCTGTATATATACATGTATATAGGTTATGACCACATATGTTAGGGGTACAGCTACTGTTTCCAAAAACCAGGCATGCTAGGTTGGGTGCACTGGCTACCTCTAGACAATGGGATGCTGTTGTCACAATACAAGTATAATGGCGGTATTATGGGTAAAATTCTTATAAAAGTTAGTGACATCAATCTCATACCAAGTTTATGGCCAAATTTATAAAATGTGGTATGTGAAAAATAAATAACATCCTTATTAAAGCATGAAGTAAGTTTGATCTTTCATCAATCTTAATGTATATTTCCTAGTGCTGTGTTTATTAAGTAATACTTTCCCACAACACAAGTTGGCATTTTATGTCATTTTCGGTCGAGGTAATTCAATATTTCTGCAGCTGGATAAAAAATATCAAAATAAAATTTAAAAAAAAAATTTCCCTACCTACCTACCCTAATTTTTTCACTTCGTTATCGGAAACATACTATCTTTTTTCTTTGGCCTAAGCAGAATGAGGTCCCCAGAGGGTGAATTTGGTGATGCTAGCCCACTATACGGGGTAGCATCACTAAATTCACCCTCTGGGGACCTCATTCTGCAAATGACAGGCTCACTATTTAAATGCTTGCTCAGGATCTTAAAATAATCGCTTACCATCTCAGAAATCATTAGAATCCTTTCACAGTGGAATACAATTTTTTTCCATGAGAATAATCCAATAATGACAAATCGCACTTTCACAGATACCAAATTTCACATCAGAGATCAAATAAGATTTTCGAAATTAATCCATCAATTTAATAACAGTGACCAAACACAAAGATATCCTGAAGATTAAGCGCCATAAATCACGAAGTCACTATACTGGTGAGATTATCCAATCAACCATTAGAGGTCAATATACCACTGTCAAAAGTTAATCCCTTTAATAACAGAATCGCCAATACTATTAACATAAACCACAAAGTCTCCCACTTAATAAGATTCCAGAAGTTTATGCGGCCATTAAGTCAAAATTAAACTATTTAGAATGTCCAATGAACCTTCGCAGGAGGAATCATGAATGCCCAAAAAGATATAATCCGCTTATTCCCAATGAGTTCATGATCCAATTATAACAACAAACTGAGACTTTGTGGCTTGTGCCCAGACAATTAGGAACCAATGCTGTTAATGAAAGGCAGACAGTGGAGCATAAACACCAACATGATACCCAGCACCATGTATTATAATGCTGGCTGCCCATTCAACATAATTATTATAGCCAGCACCATGTATTATAATGCTGGCTGCCCATTCAACATAATTATGATAGCAGGCACCATGTAATGCTGCCCATTCACACACTGAATTCATGAGGCAGTTAATGACCGGCTTTGATGATACCTGGTCAACTGATCCTGTGATGTTGGTGCCACTTGGTGGGTCCATGGACCTATACTAATATACAATATACCTCACTGCCCGGTAGCATCACTAAATTCACCCTATGGGGCCTGATGATAGCAATTCAACAAGACCTCTTAACCACATAGCCATATGGGACAGGGGCTGGAAGGGTTTGCAGCACCCCCACCAAACAGTTTGAAAGCTCAAAATTCGGGCAATTTTTGGGCAAATTGAATGGTATTTCAGGGGGGAATTGTGGCAAATTTGAAGTTAATTTGAATCTATAATGTCATATTTCCTTATATATACAAGATATATTCTTAAACTTTTGATGACTGAAGCTTCCTGAATTTTTGTGAAAACCAGTGCCAATGGATTCTCTTATATATGCGAGTCGCCCATATGGAGCCTCGCATATATACATATATAAGAGAATGCATTGGCCTAACAATATTTACCTTGATCTTGTAAGCCAGTACATTCTATTATATATGCGAGGCTCACTATGGGAGACTTGCATATATAAGAGAATGCACGGGCACAGGATCTTTAATGCTGCACCAGCGCAGCTCCTGTCATGAAAGGGTTACCCAAAATATAACACGCACTGGTAAAGTATCCAAACCAAACATGGCATGCATAAAGCAGTTAAGATTCTCTATAGTACAACAGGGAGTGGACTGGAGACCAGATAATGTGCCTAGTAACACTAATCATGGTCCAGCAGTGGACAGGCCCCTGTTAATGCCCATGATAATGTGACCCCTGCTGTTAAATGATCCAGTGCTGTGGTCCTCAATGAGTAATTGTTATTATGATATGTAGATCTATTGGGATTTAATCAGCAGGAACCAAGTCCCACCATAAGGTATCTCTTACCACCTGGGACAGAAACTGCCTATTAATGATCTTTTATCATTCAAATTGGTTATGAAAATATTTTTATCTCTTCTTCATGGTAATCTATCTAAGCTAACCCTTTGCATATATAAGAGAATGCATTGGCCTAACAAATTTTTACAATTTTAATAATTTGTTCTTGTATTCTTTATAATTTCACCCATACAGAGCCCCATACAAACATGAGCAGACGACACTCTTCTATGTGCTTCTATATATGTGTGGGGCTCCCTGCAGGGTAAGGGATGTTTTTTATTTTATGTCCTAAAAATTGTAACAAACATTTATTTAAAAAAACATGATAAAAAATTGTTAGGCCAATGCATTCTCTTATATATGCGAGGCGACCTATGGTCGACTCGCATATATAAGAGAATGCATTGGCACAGGGTAA
The DNA here is from genome assembly GCA_032622095.1 of Siphonodentalium dalli. Classification (NCBI taxonomy): domain Eukaryota; kingdom Metazoa; phylum Mollusca; class Scaphopoda; order Gadilida; family Siphonodentaliidae; genus Siphonodentalium; species Siphonodentalium dalli. Next base: position 196,483,902 of record CP136067.1, on the reverse strand, counting down.
AAAAATCCCGACTTCCGACTGGATTTGATATGGCGGGCCACAATATTTTTATCTCTGCTTCATGGTAATCTATCTAAGCTAACCCTTTGCCGCCCTCTGATGCTCACAATCCACGACATTGAAGACTTTTTATTAATTTTATATCAAATTCAACGGAAAACCTGAACTAAACAGTTGAACACTCCATTGAATGTCCTCATACCAAATGACGATCCACACCAAATTACATTGAGATCCGACAAACGGTGGTGGAGATATCTGCTCGGACGGACAAGAAAATCAACATTTCCAGAAAAACATATATGAATAACTCTAGAACGAAAATCTGAACAGAATCTATTCAGAGCTTAACCCTTTACCCAACAGAAGGGCCCTGTGCCAATGCATTCTCTTATATATGCGAGTCGACCATAGGTCGCCTCGCATATATAAGAGAATGCATTGGCTTAACACATTAAAAATTATAAAATTGTTAAAGAATGTAAGAAAAAATGGTAAAAAGTGTTAAAAAAAGATTTTTTATAGGCCAATGCATTCTCTTATATATGCGAGGCGACCTATGGTCGACTCGCATATATAAGAGAATGCATTGGCACAGGGCATAACTGTAACTATCACAATGTGGTCAAGGAGCCGGTTCCAATGATATCCATATTTGTATGGTTCTATTGAGACAGACCGAAGATATTTTAGGCTGTTGAAGCTTTATTTGGCCGTTTTGTTGGGTAAAGGGTTAAATGAGGTATCAAAAAGTGCACCAACAAAAGAGGTTTAAGGGCTACTTTGAATATTGATATTAGCATACCACATATACAACATGTATTATCTCTGTAAGCCCTGTTATTAGTAATTTGATGTGTATATGTCTATGTGTTATGTAAACTCTTCAGTACTGGAGAAAAATAAAAATTATTAGCAGGTGGTATATTATTATGAACGTCCAGGGTTAATGATCTTAAGCCCTCAATCCTTGTCCTTGAATGCAAGGACAGTGTGGACATATATTTTGTCCAAACTATTTTGGTTTTTAGAAAGTGGTGTTAGAATTATTTATAGACCTAAAACAACAGTTAATATGGCATTTACAAAAACGTTTAAGAGCTTAAACCCTAAAAGCCCCAAAACCACATTTAAACCAAAGTCCAAACCCCATAAACCCCTTTTGTTGGTGCGGACAGACAGACAGATGGACACATTTAATCCAGTATACCCACCATTTCCTTCGGTCATGGGGGTAAAACAAGATGGGCATCTTTAAGAAGGAGTACTGTTACTATTTCTCACATCTTTAAGAAGGAGTACTGTTACTATTTCTCACATCTTTAAGAAGGAGTACTGTTACTATTTCTCAATCAAAGTTTATTGTACAGTTCCACAAATATATTTTTTTTTATAATTTATTTTTATTTTCATACAGTCTGTCTCCATTACATATTAAAGTTGGACATAATAAATATACATTGTATATGAAATCAATTCTGACAAGAATAATCTCCGGTCAAATGTCGTTAATTAAATTGAGGACACTGTTCCACTTATTATCAAGGGCTTTGTTAGTTGACTCTGTCCATTTTGTTGCCTGCTTTTCTAGATTGTATTCATGGGTAACAAATTGTATTGCCCTTTTTTGGCATAGATTTTTATTATTGCACCTTGTCACATAAATATATCTTTTTATTAATAGTAATATAATGTTAATTGCAAGAGTGTTCATGACAGAGTCTATTCCGAAAAGTAATTCTTCAATCTTTGTTTGCATTTTCATGTTACATTTGGTGTAACCACAAATACATGGTCAAGTAAAAATAAAATAAAACAGATTACAATATATGAGGTAACATAAATAACAAAATAGAACATGCGTCGTAAGCCGTTATATAAAACAGTTTTGCCTACATATATCCCGCATCCAACATGCATGGTTTCGAGTTAACACATTCATGATGAAAGCTTTCTGAATTTTTTTCCGAAAACCCTGTGCAAATGCATTCTCTTATATATGCGAGTCTCCCATAGGGAGCCTCACATATATAAGAGAATGCATTGGTCTAACAATATCTACATTGACCTTGTAAGCCAGTGCATTCTCTTATATATGAGAGTCTCCCATATATAAGAGACTACAATGGCACGGTATTTTTTAATGCTGCACCAGCTCCCGTGAAAGAGTTAAACTATAATAATCTTTGTCTATTTCTTGAACTCAGATGATGAGTTAGTCGCTTGGTTACCAGACCCCTTTAATTTATAGTCCACAATGGGCTAGGGGTAAGTTTTGAGTCCTTGCTCGTCATAAGTTTATTGAATAGCCTGTTGTCACAAATGCGGTTCGCCTCGTCGCATCCGTGTTCGATGCTCATGGTGTGGCAATTAATCCTTAATTTTGTCAGGGATATTCACAATGTTTCTGGATGGAAATGATATGCTCGGATATTCCTCCGACGAAGTTACTGTTTAGAACGTTCTGTACATTCTAAGTTTTTTTCATTTGGAGATCACGTCGATTACTAATTTTGGGGAAGTTTGCTGCAAATATTACCATTATTAAATCGTTAGCTGAAGATTGCATTTCATGAATATCAGAGAGAAGTTTCATTGCATTCTCACCAAGCTAGATGTTAAGGAATGAATATCAAAGTTTTTCAATGATATTTATTCCTTAAAACATGAACATTATGGGCTTTAACCCATTCATTGCCAAGTCCAATTTTTTTATCAACCCATATTTCCTTGATCATTTTTCAAATTTATTGATTATAATAATGTGATACATTGATGAAAAATGATCAAGGAAATATGGGTTGATACAAAAATTGGACTTTAAATTTATTGATTATAATAATGTGATACATTGATGGAAAGAGCTCTTAGGAAAAATGATCAAGGAAATATGGGTTGATACAAAAATCGGACTTGGCACTGAAAGGCTTTAAATGCCCAATATGTTATATGTTATAACTTCAACCCCATATTGAACAAGAAGTTGCAGCTCGGGTGCTGGGATTAAAAAGATACATGAGCAGACGGACAAAAATTCAACATTTTCAAATGAACAAAGAGGGATAACTCTTGAACGGAAAATGCAAACAACATAACTGAACCCTCTTTTGAAAGCCCACCTGGTGCCAAATCTCCATACCAAATTTCAACAGAATCCAATAACCCATGGCTGAGATATAGCTATCCAACATTTTCAGATAAACAAAAAGGTATAACTCTTGAACGGAAAATGTGAACAACATCAATGAACTCCTCAATGAACGTCAATTAACTCCTCCTGATGTTAAACCTGCATACCATCGAGATCCTATAATCCATGGTTGAGTTATATGAGCTAATGGATGGACGCACTGATGCACATACAGACTCCCATATGGATGCAAGCACGGACGCACAGATGGACACATGTAATCCGGTATGCCCCCATCAGTTAGAGTGGGGTATGAAAACTACTTGGGACAACACGCCATCATTGTACAAACAGGAGGTTAATAAATCTGGTGCACTACTGTCTCCGCCAATGAGCCATAGCTCATACGAATAACCGTAATCTAACCACGAATAACCGTAATGTAACCAAATAAGAACACAAAAGTGCCGCTATTAATGAAAGCACTTAATCTCATCCAGTCAGATTCCGCGTGCAGATTATAAAGGAATGATGGCTAACAATCGGCTAATTTAGCCGCTTTATTCACCTCTGATGCAGTAACAATGTACGACATTAGAGGCTAGTAAATTACTCATTGAAGCAGATTTCATGTATTGTGTAGGCGATACTCAAGATATCGGAAGGCAGAATATGCTAGCCTCGAGAGAAAATTCATGTAATTTGTTAGAGGAATGGTGCAAATGTACAACGCTTTGTGATGGTTTACAGCTTCAATTTCTAATGAATCTGTAATGTTCACAATCCTGAACTATACAGCCATATTTAGGCGATGGTCAAAGATTTTGCAATATATAGGTTCTAGCTGTGAGATCAGCCTAGATTCTAACTTGAGAGAACTCACTTTCTGTATCGATTGAGAGGTAAAAAATTATAATTTTGAGTCAAAGAGACCAATTAACAGGAGTCAGGATCTTTGGTTACAAGAAATAACTTTTACAATAAATTTTTCCATGACTTGAGACAGGGATTGTTATAGTTATCAGAACATTAGAACATTCTCGATTAAAAACCTATATTTTTAAGAACACTTTAAGTGAAAATTAACACCAGATGTTCCTTGGGTGTTTTGGGGAATAATAAGGCAAAGGTGTCTTTCAAAAAGAGTTTCAAAGAGATTTTGGTTGTTGTTATTGTAAATGTTGCTGGGAAGAGATAAAGCCAAGCATGGATTTAATATTTTAGGGACTTTCACATGACAGGAGGCTGTGTCTGACACCTGTCATGTTCTATGAAACAGGAGGCTGTCTGACATTTTTGCCTGACTTTTGTAGCTTTGCTAAAAAAAAATCATTTCTATGAACTGTATATGATGAACACAAAAATAATATCTATTACTTTATGATTTTTTTTTGTAGGTCTACAGTACAGAAATAATACATTTTTGTTGTACAATCTCTCTGGATCAGCATTTTTTTTGTATGTATATTGGTAATTTTCCGATCTGCGTATTAAGTTCGTTTTCAGTTACATTTTTCCTCTACGGTTTCAGAATTTGTAGAGAATTGTGTTTACTGGTATATGAACACATCCTGTATCTTGTCTGTGACAATAATTGTGTTAGTTTTTGTTTATTTTCTGACTTCATTGCCTGTGATAAGCATACGAATCAAAGTAGTGACTAGTGAGCATATTACTGACAAATAAAAAAAATTATTGTGGCTAGGTAACAGCGATTTAATAACCTGGTTTACGAACCCTTCAACAACTTTTTCCTCGATATTGTAAAAAAAAAAAAAAAAACTTTTTTAAATGATTGGTTTATATTCACGCTGATTAAAATATAAAGCATGTGGTCACAGTGGAAAAAACTAACACCGTTATAGCATCTGCCGAGGTGCCGATTCAACAGAACAAATTTGTTTGAAATTGGTCCAGGGGTCTGGGAGAACATTTGCAAACACAACAGACAAACAGACAGATAGATAGACAGACAGATCCTACTCTTTTATATATATATATAGATTTAAGCACTATACTATTTGGCAAGGGTATGCCTCCCAGTAAAAATGATCTATATCCTGCTTAACCCTTTACCCAACAAAGCGGCCAAAACCGGCCAAATAAAGCTTCAACAGCCTAAAATATCTTCGGTCTGTCTCAATAGAACCATACAAATATGGATATCATTGGAACCGGCTCCTTGGCCACATTGTGATAGTTACAGTTATACCCTGTGCCAATGCATTCTCTTATATATGCGAGTCGACCATAGGTCGCCTCGCATATATAAGAGAATGCATTGGCCTAAAACAAAACTTTTTTAAACACTTTTTACCATTTTTTCTTACATTCTTTAACAATTTTATAATTTTTGATGTGTTAAGCCAATGCATTCTCTTATATATGCGAGGCGACCTATGGTCGACTCGCATATATAAGATAATGCATTGGCACAGGGCCGTTCTGTTGGGTAAAGGGTTAATTGAAGAATTATCTAATAGAATGTGGTCGCGATACGTGGTTTGGTAGGATGCGAAGTATCAAAAGGGTTAATATAGAGCATGCCATGAATCTCTACTCTGGCTAAAGTTCATAGCCCATAGAGATCATATTCCGCCACTCAAAACCTTGGAACTTTTTGAAGTTTTGACAGAGAATCTTATAAAGTTAAAAAAATAATGAGGGGAATATATTTCTTAGTTATTATCTGTTCCTTAATAATGTTTTTCACTGTAGGTGAAGGTCCCAACTCGAAATTCCATGATTCAAGTGACTTTGTGAGCGATTTTGATTCACATTCCTTACAATTATGGAATTTCTCCTGGGTAAATAATTCAATGTTTTTTTTGCGATATCGGCTCACAAAAGTCACAGAAAAGTATGCAATTTCAAGAAAAGCACATTATTAAGGAACAGATAATAACTAAGAAATATATTCCCCCCCCCCCCCCCCCCCCCCCCCCCCCCGAGTTATTTATTCAACTTTATAAGGTTCCCTGTCAAAACCTAAAAAGTTTCCAGGTTTTGTACTGGTGGAATATGATCTCTACGGCATTAGCCTGAGTAGAGATTCATGGCATGATCTAGGGTTAATACAGATTTTTTTTTTTACACGTCAGTTTGTTATAAAAGCTGGATTAGAGAACCGGGCTCTAACGGTTTAACCTTCTTTTCATCCCCAGACATATACCCAAGGTCATAGTGATAGAATGCTATTTATTACGATGCTTATTGATGCCCCTATAGGCAGACAGGACAATTTAAGCAATTTTGCAGACATCAGAATCACATTTAGCTTAATTGAGTTACCACTCTATAGATGGGAGTTTAGTGCGTTTATTGGTCATAATCGCACAGAGTTATTCAAAACAATAGATATCCGGATTGTCTACAATGAAATTAGCTGTCTAAAGCTAACTGGCTACATATGATAAAACGGGTAACCATTAAACACCCTGGGCTTGTCCCAGACAGATAATTCAATTTTGGTTACTCATAGTGATACAATAGCTGTCCAGTGACTCCCACGCCCCTCCAATTATTTGTTAAAGGCCACAGAGGGTATCAATGGGGGTATTCATTCCACTTGCACCCCGACTATCCAGGTTGGAATTTCCTGACATTCCCCATAAGTTAACGCCAACTGATAGTCAATTTACATTTCAATTAGGGCCCTCGGAGTCGATTCAATGTGATTCGGAATCTTTTATCTGATATTCGATTCGAAATTGGCTGTTTTGATTCAAAATTGTATTGAATCATTGGTACCAGATGTATTACTTTAATGAACCATATTGCTTTTTCGCTAAGATATATTATGATACAAACAAAAGACCAAACAAACTAATAAACACCGAAGCATTGTAAGACTGATGTAACTGATCTAAACAGAAGTAATGGGATTCCAGTCTATTTATCTCAAGACTCTGGAATGCGGAGCTTGTTCAATAGTCAGATTTTAATGAGACTGATGTCGAAACAGCGTCTTGCTAATCATTTGGGACATAACACAATATGCGTCATGTCAGGGGATCAGCATAAAGATTAAAAACAATTAGGAAATATCTCAACAGTTCTAGACTTGATGTCCCACAAGTACGAGATCATACCGGCGGATATCTCTTCTAATTGATCTTTAATTTCAAACCCAAATCTAATTTGCGCTGCTCACGCAGATGATTCCGAGTTGATATAACTCCACCAATCTCCCGTCACTCATAATGAAAATGCTGCGGATATCAGTATTCTAGTGACGATACATATCAGGACATGGGAATATTGGCTGTTTGACATTCGTAGATTGTCGCTGTTCACGATACACTATTGTTACCTCTAATGACATCAAAGTTCGGCTGACAAGATCAATATTTTACTAATTTGTTTTTCGCAGGATATCAAAGAATCCTACGTTTAACTGTGACTTTCGATAATATTTATCCTTCTGGCCAGCTGCTACAGGATCCTAAGGAGAGAAGAGTCACGTAGAGAGTATACCAGTCAACTTTACCTTTTTGTGCAGTGGGGAAATTGTGCACATTACAGTAATGCCCTAAATAATCGACTCCTTAACCACATCAGAATTACGGGTAACTTTTCAGGATTTAGTTGGAAATATGACTTATTGCCATTCATCGGAAAATTCACACTGAGAGCTTTCTGATGAATGGCAACAAGCCATATTTCCGACTAAATCCTGAAAAATTACCCATAATTCAGCGTTATGTTCCTGGGTAAGCACATGAACATTTTAATAAAGATGTATTCAGGGTTTCAAATCTTAAACCCTTTCTTTACTGAATGGATTCTCCCATTCAGTTCTATAAGTATACATTGGAATGGTCTATTATTAGTGTGGAGTGGTGTTCAGGTAATCTAAGCAGATGATATAGATAATACAGAAGGATTTCTCGAAAAATATAAAAAACAAAACTATATCGACAAATTTGTTCAGAAATTTGTTCGTCGTAGGTAATGTTTTGAGATACCTATTACCAAATTATGTAATTTTGGGATTAAAACGATCCAGATTCCAGTAAAATTCAATTGACGTACAGGCAAAATTGTGACTTATATTAGGTTGGAGTTCTGCAAAATATGAATGAGTGAAAAGTGAAAATGCTGCACAAAAGGCATTCATCCTTTCATGATGGGAGCTATGCTGGTGCAGCATTAATGGTCCTGTGCCAGTGCATTCTCTTATATGGGAGACACACATTTTAAAGAGAATGCACTGGCTTACAAGGTCAATGTAAATATTGTTAGACCAATGTATTTTGTTTACGTGTGAGGCTCCCTATGGGAGACACCCATATATAAGAGAATGCACAGGCACAGTGTTTTCGCAAAATTTCAGGAAGCTCCAGTCATGAAAGGATTAAACTCTTTGACTGTTCCAGATTTATGGTGATTTTCAGCCAATATTACATCCAGACCACATGGTAGATTGGGAAGTCGGTTGCCGAGAGGTAGTGTACTGTTCTCTCATGCTAGTGGACTGCGGGGGATCGCAACTTGGTCAGGGTATTCTAACGAAAATCAGAACTCAGTCAGATGTCAAGTTTGTCAGGCTGAAATAAAGATACGAATGCATTAATGCCGACTTCTCCCATTACAACATTTGTCCAGGTATGTTGTCATGGGTGCAGTATGCTGTCCGATCGGGCACAGATATTAATGGCTGACCCCATGTACACACCTCGGTGTGTGCATGTTAAAGAACACTACTGGAATCACCACAGGTTTATCAAGTTACACGGCCGTGGTATACAGGCTATACAGCTACCTGGACCAGTACGTCTATAACCGAAAGGTTCCAGAGCTGCAATATCTACAGAATAAATTGTGGCATGAAAACATGTTCTTCTCATTGCCAGAAAAATGAATTCTACAATCAAAGAATTCAATACATGTACTTACAAGTTATTTTAATCCACAAGTGTACACGTGATAAAATAGTCCCAATAAAAGATATCGAAAGAAACACAACAGGAATAGTGATACTAGTTCCAACTTGGGAATCCCAATATGCCATATAAATAAAACAAACACACAACTGTAACATTAACTCATAGAAATTAAGGTGACAGACAGTACGTAGCATGTGTTACATAGATAGATGTACCCTCGTGATGGAAATCATGTACTTCTAGCTCATACAAACCAGGCTGGTGTCACATGTATTACTATTATGGACAGTATATATTAACCCTTTACCCAACAAACTGGCCAAAAACGGCCAAATAAAGCTTCAACAGCCGAAATTATCTTTGGTCTGTCTCAATAAAACCATACAAATATGGATATCATTGGAACCGGCTCCTTGACCACATTGTGATAGTTACAGTTATGCCCTGTGCCAATGCATTCTCTTATATATGCGAGTCGACCATAGGTCGCCTCGCATATATAAGAGAATGCATTGGCCTAAAAAATAAATATAATTTTTTCTTACATTTGTTAACAATTAATATGTGTTAAGCCAATGCATTTTCTTATATATGCGAGGCGACCTATGGTCGACTCGCATATATAAGAGAATGCATTGGCACAGGGCCATTCTGTTGGGTAAAGGGTTAACCTCTTGGCTGCCATACGTCAGCACTGAATATGGACGTAAAATGTCACGCTGTGTGATATACATGTACGCCTGTACTGAGTACGAACCTACTTCAGCACAAAACCAGTCGGCCATTATTCATAACAAGAACTCAGAGATTGGTATATCAGAACAACTGTATTTCGATGTTTCAAACAGTGTATGATGTTCCACGATTGTGAATGATAATAGCCTTTTAACTGAGTCAGTTTTATGGTTGTCATGATATTCCCGTTATATTTTTCCACTGGAAAATGACCATAACGTCATTAGCAGTGAACATGTTAAAAGTGGGTATGTCAACCCTTTCTATACTAAATGGATTCTCCCAGTGGAAAAATATAACGGGAATATCACAAGAACTATTATCATTCACAATCGTGGAACATCCTACACTGTTTGAAACTTTGAGATACAGTTATTGCGATGCACCAATCTCTGAGTTCCAGTTATGAATAATGGCCTACTGCTATTGTGCTGAAGTAGGTTGTAGGTACTACAGACCATATAGCACACAACGTGCACTTTTAAATCCATAATAGTAACAGATGTCATAGCAGCAAAGAGTTTAATGATCCACCAGCTAACCCTTTCTATACTAAATGGATTTTCCCACTTAGTTATGAAAGTATAAATAGGAATGGTCTCTTTATTCATCTGGAGGAATGTTCAGAAATAATAAGCAAACGACAAGATAAAACAAGTGGAGGAGGAGCCAGTCACCTATTCATTGGACGGAAATGTTCACATAATAAGTTCAACAAACGACCTGAACATTTCCTAAGGGAACTTGGGTATTTAGTATAGAAAGGGTAAATGGCTATAATTAACCCTTTCAATACTAAATACGGTAATGCCCTAAATAATCGACTCCTTAACCATGGCAGAATTATGGGTAATTTTTCAGGATTTAGTCGGGAATATGGCTTGTTGCCATTATTTGGAAAGCTCTCAGTGAGAGCTTTCTGATAAATGGCAACAAGCCATCTTTCGACTAAATCCTGAAAAATTACCCATAATTCTGCCATGGTTAAGGAGTCGATTATTTAGGGCATTACTGTATAAGAGTAAGTTGAAGTAAGATAATTTTGAAGTCTAAACCCTCAAGTAACTTTATTGATTTTTTCTTTATAAAATGTTATCACAAATTCTTTAAATTTATTTGCAATGAGATCTAATGATGACAGTTTTATCTTGCATCAAATTTCTATACTACATTTCCACTTTCATGAGCTACTCTCTAAGATATAGCCATACGCGTGTCCAAATTTTGGGGGGGGGGGGGGGCTGAGACTTTTTGCCCGAATATTTTTACTTGAAATATTCATGGTTGTTACATAAGTTTTTGTAGAATATACCTTGTATATACACATAAATATCGCAAAATAGATTCAAATTAACCTTAAATATGTATAAACCGAGCAGAAATGTGAAAAATACTGTAATTTGCCACAATTAACCCCTGAAATACCATTCAATTTGCCCAAAAATAATTGTCGAATTTGAACCAAAATTATCTCAAATTTTTACAAATTTTCAGCTTTCAAAATGTTTGGGGGGGGGGCTGCAGACCTCCCACCCCTTGGCCCCTATGGCTGTGCTGTCAAACTGATAAGCTGCTTTAAGCAATGTACAGTATAATGCCCTAAATAATCGACTCCTTAATTACAGCAGAATTATGGGTAATTTTTCAGGATTTAGTCGGAAATATGGCTTGTTGCCATTCATTAGAAAGCTCTCACTGAGAACTTTCCGATGAATGGCAACAAGCCATATTTCCGACTAAATCCTGAAAAGTTACCCATAATTCTGCTTTGGTTAAGGAGTCGATTATTTAGAGCATTACTGTATCTGTATTAGAAATTTGATCTGTATCTTAAAGTAAAGTTAAATTTGAATATTTTTTTTATAAATTCTGACATATGCAGGACAGCAACCAAGTTCCATGTGTATAGCTAAATTACTGGTAGAGCACTCTCCAAGATATGTCAATTGGTACAAGAAATCTTCTATTCTCATGCCAAAGATTCTCACTTGATGTGTGGAACATGATCAAAATGTTTGGCAATATAACAGGGTATAACAGGGTATAATGCAGGTTTTTATGACATTTTGGATACAGCATGAAGAAGCAATTATTGGGGAACGTACACCATCAAGACACTATATCCCTCACAAGATTCTCTTAAATGTGTGGCAGTATAATAATGAATCAATTACAGCTATCACAGGTCTACTGTATTATCTTGAAGCATTATAGGTATCATGGAGGAGAGAAAATGTTTTCTTATAAAGCAGACAAACAATCAGTTCTTGTGGGAGTGGCTCTTCACGAGTAACGAGGAGAATTTCAGACAGTCCTGAATTGTAGCAGAGGCTATAACAGTTTATGACTGTCATCTGCAGTGCGTAACAAGCAACAAAGAACTTGTTTGAATCATTACTATGAAAAAAAAAACATCTTGTAGTCTCTTAACTATCACTTTGGCAGGTGATTAATATATTTTTGTTCCTAGCTATTTGTCAACCCGAAGATAAAAATAAAATAATAAATAAATATGTTTTAAAACTGCATGACATGGGCCTTTTAATTGAAAAATGAATTAAAAGCTGTTATTTATAGGTGCGTAAATTCTGCAATATGTGAAATAATTTTTTAAGAACTTTATATGCCATGAAAAGCAAATTAGAAGAAAGAGGTTTAACCCTTACATGGCGGGAGCTGTGTTGGTGCAGCATTAAAGATCCTGTGCCAGTGCATTCTCTTATATTGTTACGCCAATGTATTCTCTTACTAGTATATATGCGAGGCTCCCTATGGGGATAACACATACCATATTAACAGAAATTATAAGATGTAGAATGTCAAATTATTTCATTTATTACTGGACATAGCTGTACATAGGTCACCTAAGGAAGGATGTGATGTACCATATGGTACATTACCACTTCCGCAGTTCAACCAATGCCCAGCATGAGTATGGCGTTTATACAGGGTATGAGACTGTAAAGGAGTTGTCTGGCACTAACAGGTGAAAAAAACCATGAGGATAGCACAAGAAAACAGTCCTAAAACCATTTATTTCCCCGATGGATTCAGGCCACATGAGAGACCGGAACACACACATACGCATCCTACAATCGCAAACCACCCCGATGGATTCCGGCCACATGAGAGAACTGAACACACACATACGCATCCTACCATCGTAAACCACTAGTTTAAAAATATATTATGTTTGATTAAACAATGAAATGCATTCCGTCAGTTGAAGTTGGAGTAACGATAGGTGATAGTGAGTTAGAAGTTAAAAAACACTGGCGAGATATATCTGAATAAATAATTATAGGGTAGCCATAACTAACTTAGATGAAAAGATTGCCAGGTTGTTGAGGAAATGTTTATAGGTGCATGTAGAACAAGATTATTCTAAGTATATAATGCATTATGAAGAGGTCGTTAGTGTTCAGCACTAATTACCAACAGCCTGTTCCCAGTTTGTGGTAATCATGGCCGATTATTTTGATAAGATAAACAGTCCAGCTTAGCTATTAATAACCATAAGACCATCATGTACTAAATAATGAGCAAACCACTCGCATACACGTAATTCACATCCTACTCAAGTCAGAACAAAAAAAATACATGTGAATATTATAAAAATAAGGTGATGGTATAAATCAAGTTTCCTTCAAAGTCTGCTAATAGTGTGTCTGTCATTTTCAGAATGAGGTCCCCAGAGGTTGAATTTATTGATGATACATGTATCCCACACAGGAGGCTAGCATCACCAAAATCACCCACTTGGGACCTCATTCTTCAAATAACAGACACACTATATTCAAGGTTGTTTGATATGAGACGTCTGATTGAGCATATTGGTCAATAAATAGAGCCACGGATTACATGTGTAAATCTAAGATATACTCTAACACTGATCAAACTGTCGGAACTATACGTCAACTCCCCCAGAGTGAGGCTTCTATCAGGCTGGCAAATAGTGTGCCTGTCATTTACAGAATGAGGTCCCCAGAGGGTGAATTTAGTGTTACTAATCTGCACAGCGGGTTAGCAGCAACAAATTCACCCTCTGGGGACTTCATTCTGCTTAGGCCTCGAAATCATCTTCTGGGAAGTATCTATAGTCTCAAATTAACATTGTTTTTAGTTACTTTTTCCCTTCTGGGAAGTTTCCATATCCCCTAATTTTCAGAAGATAAAATGCATAATCAATGTGACTCATTCTGCAAATGACAGACACGCTAATTACAGGCTTGTTTCCTTCATATTCAGTAACCGGAGACCAGTGACATCAATAAAGTGAGGTTGCAAAGGTGTGAATAATCCTCCTCCAATCCCAGACAATTATGGGCTGATATTATTGTAATTATTGGATGCCCATTCTCTGCTCATATGATTGAACCCTCTATTTAATTTCCTCATTGTAGTGAACATCCCTCATAGTAGTGAACATCCCTCATAGTAGTGAACATCCCTCATAGTAGTGAACATCCCTCATAGTAGTGAACATCCATACCATTTCATTCAAATCCGACAACCGGTGTTTGAGATATCTGCCCAGACGGATGGACAGACAGATGGAATGGACAGCTAGACAGACAGATAAATGTCTGGACGGACGAGGTCAATCCAGTATATTCAGATAATTCAAAATTTAATATACTTTTACACCAAATATGGTCAAGTGTATACATACATAATATAGAAACATAATTTATAACAGTGTATTGAAAGAACATGTATTCATAAGACACAGTATGTCGCACATAATATTGTAGTTATATATATTTATATATATTTGTATTGATTTTGGTATTTTTTTGTCTCATTGGGAGTTTGCATTCGTCCGGTCGCGTATTCTGTCTAGCAATTGGTCACTAGGTTGCCATTTTTCCTTTTTTGGCAAGTCCGTGGTAGACAAAATGGGCAATTGCTTTTAATACTTTTGGTTGTGAGCATGTCATTATTTGTTTAAATTGGGCTATTCCATCTAACTCTTGGATGTCTTTCGGTAGTTGTTTAAAGAGAGATTGACGTTCGTTTGATAGTAACGAGCAATTGATGATGAGGTGGAATTCGTCGTCTAACTCGTTGCAATTTTCGCAAATACGATATTGTTCGTCGATGTTGAGATATCGGCCTCGTTTGATTCTGAGGGAATGACAGCTGATCCGCAATCTCGTGAGTGATTCCCTGTGTTTCGTTATTCTGCATGTATTCAGGTAGTTCTCCAATTTGATTGTAGCTTTGTATTTTCTATATTTTTCGGAGTTTATTACGCGGCGTTGTGCATTGGTTGTTACTATTACGGAGGAGTTTCCTACGTACATTATCATCCCATATTAATTACAGGGCTGCATTATTAAAATATTTGTCTACAGTATTGTTGGGGTCAACGGATGTAATTATGTTTCTTGCGTTTGACAATGACCGGTGCCATGAGTATATGTTCTTATCAGCAAGGCACTGGTCCGTAGTTACGGCTTCTTTTAGAAGTCTACTTTGTGGTAGTTCACGGAGTATAACCCCATTCTCTCCCAGAGTGGGGGTATAAATACTGCTAAGATTGAATGGTGAAACAGACACTCAGGTTATATACAGCTTAGAGGAGTCAGACAGTAGGACATATATCATCACTAACAGTATAAAGCAACACAGACAGACTTATCTGTGGACCAGGCTGAGGTTTCATACAAACATGTGCTGATTAGAGAAAATTTGTACCAATGAGATAAAATAGTCAGAAACAGCAGATAAATTGAGATAATACTGTAAAAAAAAACTATGTTGCCATTGATTTGAATGATGTTTCTTAGGTCAGTCCAGCTTAACTGCTTGTTTCCAATTTTAAGAGATGGGATCATATTAAACCTATTAAACAAGTGATGATAAACCTTCCAATGGTTTGCAAGGATAGTAAATCCATGTTTATTTGTGAACAAACCCGGGGCCAATACTATAAAACTTCTAAACCTGTAATTTACAAGACAATGAAATTTTTAATACTATAATAATCGGCAATAATACACATCTACAGTATAATGCCCTAAATAATCGAATCCTTAACCACAGAAGAATTATGGGTAATTTTTCAGGATTTAGTCGTAAATATGGCTTGTTGCCATTCATCGGAAAGCTCTCACTGAGAGCTTTCCAATGAATGGCGACAAGCCATATTTCCGACTAAATCCTGAAAAGTTACCCATAATTCTGCTGTGGTTAAGGAGTTGATAATTTAGGGCATTACTGTATAATAATGGGCACCTCGATGTGTATTCTCGTGATAGGATTCTTATTAGTAATATCCCCTCCATGACTGGAGCTTCCTGAAATTTTGCAAAAAACCCTGAACCAATGTATTCCCTTATATATTACTCTTTGTATGACTAAATCCTTTAACACGTGCTACAGGTCGTACGTTTAGTGTGATCATCATAAAATTTGTCAGGGATGTTAATATTGACATGTAGATGGGAATGAGTCATTTTGGGGTCATTTGGCCATAAAACATGGCCACCAGCAGCCATCTTGGATTTTACTCTTTGTATGACTAAATCCTTTACTGCTCATTTTTTACACTCCTTTTTAATCTCTCTATTCATTGGTCATCACAAAAAAAATTACCTTCTTACAAAGTTGAGCTACAGTGTCATTGACACTTTCATTACTTAAGAAATAAATACACGGTGTAGAGGTGTGTATGGTCAAGTTGTACCACAAAAAACTGATTGTAGGACGACGCGTAGCGGAGTCCTACAATCAGTTTTTTGTGGTACAACTTGACCATACACACCGATACACCGTGTATTTATTTCTTTTGTAATACGACTGAAAGTTTATGGTCACAATTCGACTGAATAGTCAACGAAATACTGCGCTTTTTCGGTCTCAGGTGAGAAAACATTTCGTGGTGTAATTCGTATTGGGCGTACTCGATTTATTTGCATGGAATACTCCGGTAATCTTGTCTTGTTATGAAATTCCCCCATTGACTTTTCGAGGCACCTCTTCTAGAAAATAATCGTTGTGATTGGCTAAAAAACGATGTGTTTTCAGCGGCGCCCGTGCCTTTCATTTAAATTGTACAGGAAATACGAATTGCGGTCATTTCTGTGTTGAACGTTGTTGGGACAACATGAATATGATCATCGACTATGGACCATTTTCCTTACACAAAGCGATCTAAATGATCTTATCCCCCTTCTGTACTGGTGAACAAACGCTTTCATTTTCAACTTGATTCCGAAATATCGAATCGACGAATATGATCGAGATTCGAATCGACGAATGCACAGCCCGGCCCCATGGATTTATTTTGTCATTTAATATACTTATTAAGTAACTTTCTTTGGTCGTAACATATATCAATATACCATAACATCATTTGGACCATATTCATTGGCAACCAAACTGGTTTCAAGCGACAAATCGCTAGAAAATTCGCAAGATTGTCAAGATGTAGCAAAATTCAAAGGGTTACGGGTGCGGGTGTACTCCGTTGATGCCCCGTTTGCGCGGAGTTAGAAAAGACGGGAAAAGTCGCGTGCGTCGATCTGAATAAACCGATTTTTTTCGTGGTACAATTGGAAAAAGTAGAATTGTACCACAAAACTGGAACGAGATAGCCATGGTAACTCGGGCCACTGGCCAATCAGGACATGGCTTTTAAGCATAGTTAGGCAGGGTCGTATTACAATGTAACATTTGTACTAAATTCTATTTTATTTTTGTCATTTATTTACGTCATGCTGCTCAACTGATTATTTATTGCACACATCACACGAATACGGCCGATCTCCCGTGTAAATCATATTATGGCTCGTCAGGGCACTCAAGTGAGTAAATGATTTATCGCACATATCACATTTATACGGGCGATCCCATAGGGCACCTCGCATATATAAAAGAATGCATTTGCCTAACAATATTTACCATGACCTTGTAAGCCAGTGCATTCTCTTATATATGCGAGGCTCCCTGGGAGATTCACATACATAAGATAATGCACTGACACAGGATCTTTAATGGTGCACCAGCGCAGCTCACATCATGAAAGGGTTTTTTAAACCAGTGCATTCTCTTATATATACGAGGCTGCCTATGGCTTTATGACTTTACACTACACACCCTACAGAACCACCATTGTTGTGGCATACGCAAAAGAATAGTTTCATCTGGAAAATTATCCTCACGAAGAATGGGCTTCTTGTACAGTAATGCCCAAAGTATATGACCCTTTAACCACAGCAGAATTATGGGTAACTTTTCAGGATTTAGTCAGAAATATGGCTTGTTGCCATTTCATCAAAACGATCTCACCGAGAGCTTTCTGTTGAATGGCAGCAATCCATATTTCCGACTAAATCCTGAAAATTTACCCATAATTCTGCTGTGGTTTAGGAGTTGATTATTTAGGACATTACTGTACTTCAGTTTTCATAGATCTACATTTTCAATATATTTCAATCTTTTCCTGACTACAAAAGTTTCAGGTGATAAAAGTGGAACAGTCCATAAATTCCCATGTCTGTCAGAGGACAGTTTTCTGATATACGAATATTTTTCAAGATTGCATACCAGCTTTATATGAATCCTGAAATGGCACTGAGTAAATGAATAAAAATGTAATAGAAATTATTCATTAACCCTTTACCCAACAAACCGGCCAAAAACGCCCAAATAAAGCTTCAACAGCCTAAAATATCTTCGGTCTGTCTCAATAACACCCTACAAATATGGATATCATTGGAACCGGTTCATTGACCACAGTTATGCCCTGTGCCAATGCATTCTCTTATATATGCGAGTCGACCATAGGTCGCCTCGCATATATAAGAGAATTGGTCTACATTCTTTGACAATTTTATCATTTTTAATGTGTTAAGCCAATGCATTCTCTTATATATGCGAGGCGACCTATGGTCGACTCGCATATATAAGAGAAACCATTGGCACAGGGCCGTTCTGTTGGGTAAAGGGATAACGAGTAAATTGCTTGGTGTGGTCTTATTACGTAAACTAATGACATGATACCTAGGGGAGAGATAATATTTTCTGCTGAATAAACAAAAGTCTGCCACTCAAGGTCACAATCATCGAGTGGAATGAAGCACGGAATGATTCCTCAACTACCAGTTCCTGTTTATGGGTTCATGTATATAATATTTGTATTCATTGGGCCGGTTCTTCGTTGTAACAGTTCTTGCATATGGCTGCCCACAATTTTCCAGTACAATCAAGTAGTTTTCTGTATACAGTAATGCCCTAAATAATCACCCATAATTCTGCTGTGGTCAAGGAGTTTATTATTTAGGGCATTACTTTACGTGGAAACGCCTTAACCCTTAGCCCAACAGAACGGCCCTGTGCCAATGCATTCTCTTATATATGCGAATTGACCATAGGTCGCCTCGCATATATAAGAGAATGGATTGGCTTAACACATTAAAAATTATAAAATTGTTAAAGAATGTAAGAAAAAATGGTAAAAAGTGTTAAAAAAAGATTTTTTTTAGGCCAATGCATTCTCTTATATATGCGAGGCGACATATGGTCGACTTGCATATATAAGAGTATGCATTGGCACAGGGCATAACTGTTTAATGTAACCATCACAATGTGGTCAATGAACCGGTTCCAATGATATCCATATTTGTATGGTTCTATTGAGACAGACCCCAAGATATTTTAGGCTGTTGAAGCTTTATTTGGCCGGTTTTGGCCGTTTTGTTGGGTAAAGGGTTAAAGTTGAATCACTATCATATCCTGTCCAAGATAGTTCTAACCGTTGATTGTGGAATTGATTATCCCATTCTGCTCTATGAGTATAGCCTACTCTTCATTTGTAGGGATGTTCTGATAATACATGTACAAGTAGACTGCAGGCAGAGAAACACAAAAGGATTTTCATCCAGATCATGCCATGAATCTCAACTCGGGTTACCGCCCGTAGAGATCATATTTCACCAGTACAAAACCTTGGAACTTTTTGAAGTTTTGACAGGGAACGTTATAAAGTCAAAAAATAACGCGGGGAATATATTTCTTAGTTATTATCTGTTCCTTAATAATATACTTCACTGTAGGTGAATGTCCCAATTAAAAATTGCATGCTTTTCCATGGTATTTGTGAGCTGATATCGCAAAAAAAACAATGAATTAATTAACCAAGAGAAATTCCATAATTGTAAGCAACGCAAAGCATAATTAATCGCTCATAAATTTATTTAAGTCGTGAAAATTCAAGTTGGTACCTTCATCAACATTGAAGTACCGTACATTATTACGGAACACGTAATAACTGAGAAATATACTCACTACGACATTTGTTCAAATTTATAAGGTTCCCTGTCAAACTGTCAAAAAGTTCCAAGGTTTTGTACTGGGGGAATATGATCTCTATAAACGGGTAGTGTTGAAACGATTAGTGAATTTCAAAGTCGACTAGTCCAGGCCAAAAAGTCGCGTTGCGTCGACTAGTCTGTAGTCTGTACCCGATATCAAAACTTTCAAACATAACATGGTACGGAAAATTCATCATACATGGCGTACAATGGTGACTGATGTAATGACGTCTATTGCGTAGCGCATTTCCCTGCATAGACACAAATTTATTAATAATACAGTAAACATTTTCATATCCAACACACTGAATGTACAGTAAACATTTCATATTTTTATCCAACACACTGAATGTAATTATATAATTAGACATGTGGTGGATAATGATTAGAAACACAATCTTTTATAAAGGTTTTAAATTTAATATCAGTGTTCGAGATTTTGTTTAAGTCATGTCATCACCAATATACATGTACCAGTGCAGAGCGGGGTCACTATAAAGTTTTAATGTTCCGACTAAATACGCCCTATAGTATAGGCTACGTTGTAGAATACAATAGCCAGTTCTTGATGTCAGTACCATTTATATACGGTAGCACCAATGACGTCACCTTAAGCGACCTTCACACAGCGTCGCATCATAATCCGACGGTGAGACCAATCGAAATATACACAGTGTCTGGATCAAAGCGGTCTCTGACAAATGATAAAGCCGCGTCAATCATTGCCATCATGTCTTTGTGTTGTCAATTTCATTCTTTCAATTAATACTAATAGTCGGGTCATCGTGTGTGTCCATACTAGTAAAACTGTCAATTCCGGGTGCCACCAAACGTTATACTTACCGTAACTTACGCGCAGTTAACACCGATTATGCGGGAATCAATCTTTAAAACATTATACATGTAACTAATTAATACATTATGTTCCGACTAGTCGATGGCAAAATTCAGAGTCCACGTCCTGACATTTCAGCATCGAATACAGCTAGTCGATTAATCGTTTCAACCCTATAAACGGGCATTAACCATAGTAGAGATTCATGGCATGATCTAGATTTGCATCCAGTTTCTGGTGTGTCCAATATGGTTTTACCCTTTGATTGTTGATTCAGTTCTAACAGTATACAATGGAGTAGTCTACTTTTTATTTGTAGGGATGTTCTGATAATACATGTGCAAGCATGCAGACTGCAAGCAGAGAAAAACATCCTATTTTCATTCATTCATTTATATCGCTATCATATACAGTAATGCTCTAAGTAATCCACTTCTTAACCACAGCAGAATTATGGGTAACTTTTCAGGATTTAGTCGAAAATATGGCTTGTTGCCATTCATCGGAAAGCTCTCGGGGATTACCGTATGGTTGTTTTGAACTTTTGAATTTCCTATAAATAGAACTACTCGAAAATAAGCATTCAGTTTAGAAAGGGTTTTTTAATGGTTGTGCCCCCTTGATTCGCACTGAGATTTTACTAAATTCTTGTTATCGGTATATTGATGTCATCTTCTGGAGTCAATTAGACTGTCAATACTTGCGGCATTTTGTCTTGAGTTCGTAATAACTGACCGTCGCCTGGAGGAAAGCTGTTCACCTTCTATGTCTGCCGGTGTCTTGGATTAATTTTCTGTGATCCCGCATCAATATTACCCTTTATATACAAATGGATTCCCCCACTCAGTCATAATAACAGTATACATTGGAATGGTCTATTATTCGTTTGGAGGAATTATCAGGTAATAAAAGCAGACGACAGACTGTCAAAAAGGTGATACAAGTGCAAAGGGATTCATATTCATTGGTGGGAAAAGTTCAGATAATAAGTTCAGCACACATCCTGTTGACATCACCCAGCTACAGTAATGCCCTAAGTAATCGACTCCTTAACCACAGCAGAATTATGGGTAACTTTTCAGGATTTAGTCGGAAATATGGCTTGTATCCTGTAGTGTCCAAGTATTAGGTGACTGTCCCATTCACATTCTAAAATTATACCCTGGAACAGCTTAATCTTTGTTTGTAGGAATGTTCTGATAACACAAGTCATTCAGTCATTTATTTATAGGGTCAAAAGAGGTCTTAACAAAGTTAATATAGGCTGCATATTCACTAAGGTTTAGAACATTCCAACACATAATTTTAAAACTCAAAGGGTTAACTGTTTGACCAACACTTTCTTTGCAAAACGGATTCTCCCATCCAATTATAAAAGTATACATTGGAATGGTCTATTATTTATATGGAGGGATGTTTGTTGAACTTATTATCTGAACATTTCATAAGGGATAACTACTCATCAATGAGTATTTCGTAGAGAAAAGGTTAAACTTATTATCTGAACATTTTATAAGGGATAACTACTCATCAATGAGTATTTATTAAAGAAAAGGTTAAACTTATTATCTTAACATTTTTATAAGGGATGAGTATTTATTAAAGAAAAGGTTAAACTTATTATCTGAACATTTCATAAGGGATAACTACTCATTAATGAGTATTTATTATAGAAAAGGTTAAAACTTATTATCTGAACATTTCATAAAGGATAACTACTCATCAATGAGTATTTCGTAAAGAAAGGGTTAAACTTATTATCTGTACATTTCATAAAGGATAACTACTCATTAATGAATATTTCGTAAAGAAAGGGTTAAACTTATTATCTGAACATTTCATAAAGGATAACTACTCATCAATGAGGATTTAGTAAGGAAAGGGTTAAAGTTTGAATTAAAATACCATCTATCAAGTAACGCAACTGAATTGGAACGCCAAGTTTTCTATTTGTTATCAAAGTCCAATATTCAGATTCAGCAGTTTATTATAAACTCAAATAGATAATTCCGGTAGATCTGCAGAGATCACATCAGCCTCCATGTTCAAAGATAAAAATCCACGATCGACATTCTGACGAACGGTCGTGAGTGTGATCTCCTACACTGTGTGTTACGAAAATCTGAAATTTATAGCATGGGCATACCATCAAAGCTTGTCGCTTTATTATGGGAGCGATGTCAGACAGAAGACTTACAACGTAGTCGCTCTCAAAGAATCAATACGGAGCGAAGCGAGGATTTTAATAAATGACGAAGCCTCAAGATGCTGACAGAATTAAATTCTCTCGCTATGACACTGGTTACTCATCTCAGCATAGATTTTCGCTTTGTTTTAGTGCGGTGGTATTCAGACTTCTCAGTTAGTGGCTAGCTATATATGATTCCACAACTTCCTGAACACCTTAAATAATCACATTGTCTTAGCGTTGGCGTATTCAGACTTCCCAGTTAGCGGCGAGCTATATATGATTCCTGAACTTGCACATGACTTCCTGAACTTGCATGCCTGCTGGTTGTTAAGAATTGCTGATCGTTTCTTGTTATTATACCACATTCGTCATTGATTACTGTATTGATAAAACATAGCCCTTTGTATTCCGTGTCAAATATTCTACACATTCGCCATTTACACTGTGATAAAGTATTGATTAAGATTAATTAAATATGCTCTATCTCTTCTGGGGAACACAGTCAAACAACATAAAAAAAGATTCTTTGAAACTAGTTTTTATTTTTCCCAGAATATTTATACAAAAGTGCTACAAGCAATGTATTATTTTGTCTTAATAACAAGAAAATAATATTTAATGCAGTTTTAATGAGGAAATATGGAGCGCACCGAGTAAATCATAAACAGTGTCATCTGTATTTTAGAGTTACTGTTCGTTGCTGAAAACAAACATTGCTGACTGTTGCAGTGTGTGTTAAAACAAGTGAAAATTTAAACATTCTCAAACATTCTCATCACTTGGAGGATTATTAATAATGAAAATAATTCCTTCTACAGTAATGCTCTGAGTAATCGACTTCTTAACCACAGCAGAATTATGGTAACTTTTCAGGATTTAGTCGGAAATATGGCTCGTTGCCATTCATCGGAAGAATGGCAACAAGCCATATTTCCGACTAAATCCTGAAAAGTTACCCATAATTCTGCTGTGGTTAAGAGGTCAATTACTTAGGGCATTACTGTACTTGTTCGGGTGCATGAAACTGATAAGTTAGTATTCAGGTGCTATGCCAACTGGAGGAATGTAGCAATCTACTAACATGGCCAAAAATCTCAAGCAAATTGACCGTACCACTCCATAGAAAACATTATCTGAACTATGCTCAATTGTAAATATTTAATACTCAATTTGGGACGCATCTATCGGCGATAAAATAACGAAAACTATTTCGCCATCAACAGTCACTGCATTTGGATATAAGAATGACGGTGTGTGTTGTCAATTTATGTATAATATTTGTAAAACAACTACTTTGAACATGATTATTCTATTTGATCACCATACCGGTTTGTTTCACATAACTTTATTCCTTCCATGCATGACTGGAGCATCCTGAAATTTTGCGAAAACCCTGTGCCAATATATTCTCTTATAAATGTGAGTCTCCCACAGAGAGCCTCCCATATATAAGAGAATGCATTGGCCTAACAGTATTTACCTTGACCTTGCAAGCCAGTGCTTTCTTTTATATATGCGAGGCTCCCTATATATAAGAATGCTGCATTAGTGCAGCGCGCCATGAAAGGTTCAACAAACTTTTAAGATTTTTTTTAGCTGTACTGACTGAAGTCTTCCACAACTGTAACATTAATATAAAGATATTGCAAGTTAACAAACTGACTGCACCATGATGGGAATTATAGTCGAATCAACAATATGAGGACGATGACAGACAAATAAAACTCAAAGTACTGTTTTAACCCTTTGAGTGCCAGGGGCCGATCTCATCGGCCCTAAATCTACAAAATAAGTCTGTTAAAGAATATAAGAATAAATTATTAAAATTGTAAAAAATTGTAAAAAAAAAAAAAAAAAAAAATAATTGTTAGGCCAATGCATTCTCTTATATATGCGAGGCGACCTATGGTCGACTCGCATATATAAGAGAATGCATTGGCACAGGGTATATGGGTTGATACAAAAATCGACCTGGCACTCAAAGGGTTAAGTACATGCGATTGGACATAGCTATATCTTCACTGTGTGGCATATGGTACTGGTAAAATAGTTTCATTGTTATTATATGCTATTTTTCTGGCTTCATCCATCAATTAGCCATCTGAAAATATGTTATGATTGTCTTTGTCTGGTGCACTTTTTTAAGAGGCGTTGATCATGTGCAAAGTTAGCTGCTCACGATCAGAAGAGGACCACCAACCAAGATGAACTAATAATGACGGGTTTCACGTAGCGTTTATTATATACTAATCAGCCGCTCTATGGCTTTCATGCTACCAGGATGATGATTACAAGACATATATATATTGTGCTTATAATTCTTATTCTTTTGTAAAAATAGCATGTTTATTCCACCATTTCTTTACTGAATACTCCTGCAGGAAATGTTCAGATAATAAGTCCAAAAAATGGCCATAATGTCTAATGTATTTATATGTCTAGACTGTTTAATTTAAAAGAAATTGTGAGACAAAAGAAATAATATAGGCTTGCAAAATTAAGTTCCATTCACAACAGAAAGTTGTCTGAAAACACCACCAGACACTGGAGGTGAATAACTCTCCACTAAGCAGGGTAATTATTACGCACTTGAGACAAGATGCGGTAGGTATTGACAGTCTAAATGTCTTCAGAAAATGACATTAATATTTACGTCTCACCTCGGATAACAGGTATTTATGTACATCTCAGTATGAATCTTAGAAAAAGGGATCCAAATCCAATACCAATTTATCTAGTTCATTTAATCAAATGAAAGTAGTCGTTCAATTTAAATGAAAAAAGAATCAACAAATGGTATATTATCTGGTTTTCCAATTCCTAGTTTCAAGTTTGACATTGAACAGCAGATGCAGGGGTGCCGAAGCAGGGGAAAGAGGGAGTCAACAGCCCCTCATGACTTCCACCAAGGGGGCACAACCATTAAAAACTTTAATTTCTATTTTACTTACAATATGGTAAAACAGTTGTAGAACAGGTTTAAATCCTTTCTAAACTGAATACTCATTTTCTAGTAGTTCTATTTATAGGAAATGTTTAGATAATAAGTTCAAAACAACCTGGGTGATGTCAACAGGACATGTGCTGAACTTATTATCTGAACATTTCCCACCAATGAATATGAATCCCTTTGCACTTCTACCACCTTTTTATCAGTCTGTCATCTGCTTTTATTCCTGATAATTACTCCAAACGAATAATAGACCATTCCAATGTATACTACTGTTATTATGACTGAGTGGGGGAATTCATTTGTATATAAAGGGTAATATTGATGCGGCATCACAGAAGATTGATCCAAGACACCGGCAGACATAGAAGGTGAACAGCTTTCCTCCAGGCACGGTCAGTTATTACGAACTCGAGACAAAATGCCGCAAGTATTGACAGTCTAAATGACTCCAGAAGATGACATCAATATACCGATAACAAGAATTTAGGTAAATCTCAGTGCGAATCTTAGACAAACGGGACCCGATATCAATTTATCTACTACATATCTAATCAAATAAAAGTAATTGTTCAAATGAAATGAAAAAAATAATCAACCAAGAGTATAATAATTGGTTTTAAAATTCCTTGTTTCTAGATTGACGTAACAGCAGAGACAGGGGTGCTGAAGCAGGGGAAGGATTCAACTGAGTCTACCACCCCTATTTCGTACGCTGGATTTCGGGTGTGTCATAGCCATACGCCCAAGGACGCCAGAGAAGGGGGGCATGCGGGGGCAAGTGCCCCCCTTGCCCTGGGCCAGGGAAGTCCAGTGGGTACCCGAAAAGTGTCCTCCCGACTGGTTTGCCCCCCCCTTGCCCTTTGGTGCTTCCGGTGTCCCTGCATACACCGGATCCCACCTGCCTCGAACTGGATAATGGATCTCATTTACAAGGGAATTCAACATAACAGTCATTTACTTCATACATCTCAGTGCGAATCTTAGACAAAGGGACCCTAGTTCATTTAATCAAATGATAGTGATCATTTAAATAAATCAAAAAGTTGAAGCAACTCAGCCAAAAGTATATATCGAATGCTTCAAGTACACTAACTTAACACTTTCTATATTAAATTTTCATTGACGAGCAAGCCTTGAAATAGTGTGTCTGTCATTTGCAGAATGAGGTCCCCAGAGGGTGAATTTAGTGATGCTACCCCACATAGCGGGCTAGCATCACCAAATTCACCCTCTGGGAACCTCATTCTGCTGAGGTATAAGCAGAATGAGGTCCCCAGATGGTGAATTTGGTGATGCTAGCCCACTATGCGGGGTAGCATCACTAAATTCACCTTCTGGGGACCTCATTCTGCAAATGACAGGCACCCTATTTCAAGGCTTGCATGATGTAGTTCAGAATTGTTTTGTTGATCTTATTATCTGAACATTTCCCACCAAAGAATATGAATTCGTCTGTACTTGTATAATCTTTTTTCTGTCTGTCGTCTGCTTTTATTACATGAACGCCCCTCCTAATGAATAATAGACTGCTCCAACGTATAGTTTTATAACTGAATGGAAGAATCCATTTAGTATAGAAAGGTATAACCTCTTTGCTGCTAAATGACGTTGTGACGTCGTGTGCTGGGCTATTGACGTTATTGCCATTTTCCAGTGGAAAAATATAACGGGAATATCACAAGAACCATAAAACCGACTCAGTTGAAAGGCTATTATCGTTCACAATCGTGGAACATCATACACTGTTTGAAACTTCGAGTTACAGTTATTCCGATGCACCAATCTCCGAGTTCCAGTTATGATTAATGGCCTACTGCTAGTGTGCTGAAGTAGGTCTGTAGTACCTACGGACCATATAGCACACGACGTGCACTTTTACCTCCGTAATAGTTATGGACGTCATAGCAGTGAAGAGGTTAAGGTAGTATTTAGGTATAGCAAGAAACATATTGCCACTTCTACTGTCAATATTACTTCATATAAAACAACCCATAAGTCCACAATGTGGCTGTCATTTACATAATGAGGCCCCCAGAGGGGAATTTAGTGATGATACCCCCCTCGGGGAGAGCTTTCCGATGAATGGCAACAAGCCATATTTCCGACTAAATCCTGAAAAGTTACCCATAATTCTGCTGTCGTTAAAGAGTCGATTACTTAGAGCATTACTGTATATTCAGATGGTGAACAGCTTTCCGCTAAAGTTATTACGCACTCGAGACAAGATGATGTAAGTATTGACAGTCTAATTGACTTCGGAAAATGACATTAATATTATGTCCCAACACCGATAATAAGAATTTAGGTACATCTTAGTACGAATCTTCGACAAAGGGACCAATTTATCTAGTTCATCTAATAAATCTAAATTATTAAACCATTCGTTTAAACAAAAAGTCGAAGATTCCGCCCCAGAGTATATTATCTTGTTTTCCAATTAGTTGTTTTTTCCGAGAACACTTTTGTGTCAGAGCATTTTAAGAGATGTTATTCTGTATACTTTAGGACAAATCGATGCACAAAAAGAACTGCGAAGAGAAAGAATAATAAGAAATGTCAAACTTGACAAGTTCCTCAGCTTTCAGTTAGTGCATAATGGAAATGAGAAATAAGATCTCGAGTTTCTCAAGGACCCTCCATTTGACATCGCAGAATCACATGTGCGGTGCACGAGTACTTACACTAGTGCCCTAAATAATCGACTCCTTAACCACAGCAGAGTTATAGGTAATTTTTCAGGATTTAGTCGGAAATATGGCTTGTTGCCATTCATCGGAAAGCTCTCACTGAATGGCAACAAGCCATATTTCCGACTAAAATCCTGAAAAATTACCCATAATTCTGCTGTGGTTAAGGAGTCGATTATTTAGGGCATTACTGTATTCTAACCCATTCTTTACTAAACGGATTCTCCCATTCAGTTATTAAAGTATGCATTGGAATGGTCTATTATTCATTTGGACTTATTGGAGGGATGTCCAGTAAATTTAAGCAGACAACAGATAATAATACAAGTGGCCAATGGTCGTTTGTTGAACTTATTATCTGAACATTTCCTAAGCAGGCTAAGGGAACTACTTGTCAATACAGTAAGGATTGTTTACAGTAATGCCCTAAATAATCGACTCCTTAACCACAGCAGAATTATGGGTAACTTTTCAGGATTTAGTCGGAAATATGGCTTGTTGCCGAGAGCTTTCCGATGAATGGCAACAAGCCATATTTCCGACTAAATCCTGAAAAGTTACCCATAATTCTGCTGTGGTTAAGGAGTCGATTATTTAGGGCATTACTGTATTTAATAAAGAAAGGGTTAAATATTAGCGGAACACCAATGAATTCTTATTGTTTCGCTCACAGTCTGTTGGCTGCATAAAGTATCTGAACAGGAACATTTAGTCCAATAATATACCAAAGTTTAATCAAAACTTAATGGTAAACATTGGAAAAGGTCATGCCATTGAAAAAATATGCTGAAAATCAGACTGAAATATTTGAACTTAGCGATTTTGTTGTTTGGCTATTCATACCATTGTGGAAGTGGTAGCCCAGTGGTCAGAGAGTCGGACTCATAATGGTGTTAATGCAGCGGCGTAAGTTCGGACCCCACTGGTGGAATATCAGATTAAGCGGTGTGTGCTATATATAGCCACACGCTGTTTCAAATCTCG